>CM022302.1:481308867-482578867 GCA_011799875.1 Thinopyrum elongatum | reverse complement strand
AACATACTTTTCTCGGAAGAAAATGCATCCGCATCGTCGCGCTGCCCGCCATTGTCTCGGTGGCCCTTATCATGGCCATGGCATATCGCCAGAGCCTTTACCAGAAGCGGCTGAGCTTGAATTTATTTTTCCGGGAGATTTGGCGGCCGATTCTCCCGACCCGGGGCACTGTCGCCCGGCCCTCCGGAGCCTCTCCCTCCCTCCTCTCGTCGGCTCTTCCTTTGTTTGGCGGCACGTAGTACTAGGTGCCCGGCTGCAACTTGCTGCAGTGCACCGTGTTTGCTTGGCATCTCATCTTGGCCACGCGTGGCCGCCACTGGAGGCAAGTCAGTCAACCGCGAATCAAAGCAGAGGAGGATCGGCTTCCCGTCTCGTCCATGGGACCAGCGAGTGAACAGTGACGACCACCAATGGCGAAGCTTTTGGAAGGAATATTTGCCGGTGATGAGCGATCATGGTGATGATACGGTCTTACGGATCGATGATGGTGGCTTTCGATGGACGTCCGTTGCGCTTGCGTGCCCCCCGTGGCTCCGTCGCTCTCAGCGCCAAAGCGGCCCGTTAGATAGATAGATAGATGGCGAGCACGTACCACCACCATCATGGCATCATCGATCCCGATTCCACGAACATTGCTGCTTGATCGTTCGCGGCCACGCAACACCTTTCTACTTTCTGTATGCGCGAGAGCAACCGCGACGGGTCAAGCTGTGGTACGTACCCTTTGGAAGGAAGGAACGCGCGTGGGTGGTGACTGGTTTTCGCGGCAGGGAACCGGAAGTGCACACAGTTTTGTGTCCAGATACGCCGTGGTAAATGGTCGTGTCAGCCGTGCCTGTGAGGCCGTGAGGCAGCTTAACAGTATGAACACATTCTTGTCCCGGTGATTCCGAGGGCGTGATGACCCGACCGGTCGGTAACGTTCCTGGCCGATGATCGGCGACGGCGACACGGGGAGTCCCATCGCTAGCTTGTCCGTAGGTTCAGTACCTCGTTGGTGGCCGGATCGGCACGGTTTGTGTTCCATCGTCTAGTTCAGTCAAGAGACGACGGATGGGACGTGAGCCGTGCTCCGCCAGGCAGCGTGCACAAGTACAAATCTCTGGTGCCACTCTTGATTTGGTGACGCACTGAATGGACTGCCACCTGCTCCATTTCTACCGGGTTTGCACACTGCATGGAACGGAGTTACGTACTCCCTTCGGTCATTTTTACTTTGCGTATTAGATTTGGGTCAAGTTAAACTTTGCAAAGTTTGATCAAATATTTATTAAAAAATATCAACATTTACCATACCGAATATATATTTCATAAAACTACATTTTGTAATAAATCTAACAATATTGATTTGGCATTGTAAATGTTGATATCTTTTCTATAAGTTTGGTCAAAGTAAAGATGCTTTGACTTCAGACAAAATTTATATGCAGACTAAACTTTGCTTAGACGGCATCTGCAGCTTGTGCATGCATGCGCTATCTCGTCATCGTCATGCTCCGTCACATTATGGTCGCCGGCGACGGTGATCACGCACGCAAGTTCATCGATCCATTTGCTGCTCCAATGGCCAATCAGGCGAGTCGATCGATCGTGCGGTTTCTTGTTGGTGAAGTACGTACTAGAATGAATCGGTCTCGAAAAGAAAGGTGATCCAGTTACTGCCGGCGCACGAAGTTTATCGGTGCTACGACGTCGCCTCCCGCTTTTTATCATGGCGGTCGAGCTCGATTGAACTCTTTTCACCGGCGGAGAGAGTGACAGCGAAACACAAAGTTTATCTTGTTGGTAAGCGCAAACTCAAGACCTAATTAAAGTATGTTAACTTAAGCACCACCGAGATTATATTGTAAGTTAAGCGCCGTATAAACTTTGCCTCCGGGCTCCGGCGTCAACCGTTGGTTACCCGAGGAGATCGATGCGCGGTGACACAAGCGCGCTCGAGAGAGATGTGCGTACCGTCTAGAGCCTCCTTTGCCCTGCCGTGGTAGCTGTAGTTTTTTTTTTTTTCTCTTTTGAGTGGTGGCAGCTGTAGTTGGGTAGTGTAGTCTGTACTCCTATCTAGTGCCACCTGCCAGCATGCAAAGCAGCAAACAAATATTCCTCTGGTGTTTTGCTTTGCCCGACGCGCGGACCGCAGCCATGTCCATGCCGGCCTGCTGCTCCCCGGCGCGGGCTCGAGGAGAGCAATCCACCGCACCGTACGTACGGGTCCGGGCGCGCACCACCGACTGGTCCAGCGTTTTCACCGTCCGAAGCGAGAGAGAAGAGAGCAAAACTAGCAAAGCGCTCGGCCGTGTAGGCGTGGGCTCCTTGACTAGGAAGCGAGGCGCGCGCGCACCAAGCACGTCTCGTACGCGCGCGTCGGCGTCTATCACGGGCGCGACCGCGCGTGACCGCGATGTCGGCGCACGCCCGCGCTGCGTCCATCAATTGCCGTCCATCTGTTGTGGCGTGGCAGCGCCATCACCCGCGCCTGCCTAGCTTATCCCGTTGTGGTGCTAACGCGCGTGAATCGACCGTGGATGGACACCGGCCGTGACCGGTGAATTCGGCTGGGGCGTGGAATCATGTACGCAACCGTCGGGTCCGGCTGGGGGCTGGTGGTCGGGGCATTATGCCCAGGCGGCGGAGCCAGGATAAAATATGAGAGGGGGCGAAGAGGTATAAGTTTTTTTTTCTACAAACATGTACATGTAACTAATGGCTAGATCATTTATAAAAACCAACCACACAAATCATACATATAGTGTGTAAGAAGCAAAATAATATAGTTCCTTACAAGATAATGTCATCACACATAAGTATGACAAGTTCATTGCCAAGATAAAAGTGAACTAACCACTTGAGGCACAATAACTTGACAAATATGAATATGTCGTTCCTTTTTGCTGGCACCTCCCTAATTTCTTGCCTTCAAGCTGAAAACAAAAATCATGTTTAAATATAGAGTGAATGTAAACATTGACAGATAAAAATATAAGCTTGAACACATTTCCGTTTCATTCCACGACGATTTTTTCGCATGGAAGACTTTAACAAATAGCAACACGAGCAATATGCCTCGTCCTCTACCTCGATGTAGTCTAGCAAATTACGATGCAGATCATACCATTTAGGATTGAAATACCGCTTACTCTTACCAATCCACCTGGGCATAAACTTGGATGGACAAGATTGATAAAGCTTTCTGCTAATCTCCTCATGTTGATTGGTATTAAAACATGCAAGTCTCTTCCTTTTAGATGGATCCCAAGTAAGCTTGTTCAGATCGACTATTTTAAGCATACTTCCTGTTGAGTATATATTTTGTATTGCACGTGTATTGGAGTTGTGGCCCATCTCCTAGTCTTGTATAGTTGAGGTAGAGGCCTTTCCTTGTATATATATGCGTGCACCAGCACCCCAATCAATATATCGTATTGCAAATTATCTGTCTACATGGTATCATCCTCTCCGGTCTAACCCTAGGGTCAGCCGTCGCCGCCGCCGCAGCGTCTCCCCACGCCGCCGCCGCCGCAACCCACCACCGCACCCGCCGCTGCCGCGCCTCTCCTCCCACTAACCCGCGCCGCAGCTGCCTGTGCCTCGCTTCCGCCCGACGAGTTCTCGCGTGTGTGTCCAGTCGTATTGTCCAGCGCGTGCACAAGCTAGCTAGACTAAGAATCGATCCAGCTGCTTAGCTACCTTGGCTGGTGTCTTGCGTATCTCGTGCCGTGCCGCTGCAGTCTTCGCGCCGCCGCCGCCTCCCTCTGTCCCACGCGCGCCTAGCCAGCCGCTGCGTCTTCCCATCTGCGCGCCGCTCCCTTCAGCTGCCGCGTCCGCCTCTCGCTGCAGCCGCACCTGCTGCTGCTGCCACCTCCCCCTCCCAACCCTAACTCTAGCCGCTACCCCGCACGCCGCCGCCATGTCGTGGCCCTCCTCCCCCGGCTCCTCCACCACCCACTCGTCCAACCCGTTTGCTGGTCCCGAGCCCTCCGCCGCCGCCATCCGTGACCTCAATATTGAGGCCCGGGTCCCCATCCGTCTCGACAGCTCCAGCACGTCGTACTACGCGTGGAAGACCTACTTCAACCTCGTCTTCCGCGAGTACTATCTCACCGAGCATATCAACGGTTCCGTGGACAGCGCGTACATGCGCGGCGACCCGGAGTGGTCCGCCATCGAGGCCACGCTCATCCGTTGGTTCTATCAGACGGTCTCGAAGGACATCTTCCACACGGTCGTCGCCGAGGACGACGACGCCTGCACCGTGTGGGCCAAGATCAACGCGCTCTTCACCGACAACAAACTCCAGCGGCTTGTTTTCTTGCAGCAGGAGTTCTTCGGCTGTCACCAGGACAACTCCACCATCGACGAGTACTGCATGAGGCTCAAGATGCTCGCCGACGAGCTTCATGACATCGGTGCTATGGTCTCTGATGACCTCATGCTGAGCACCCTCACCGCCGGGCTTAATGAGGACTTCGGCAACGCGGCGTCCAACCTCACCCTGCTGCCGCAACCCACTTTCCAGCGCGTCGTCGCGTACCTCAAATTTGAGGAGCGCCGGATGACGAAGCTGAAGCAACGGGTCCAGCACACCGCTCTCGCCGCCGGTACCAGCCGCGGCGGCCCTACTCCTCCGACCGCCCCCCGCCAGTCCGCGCCGCCAGCACCCGCTGGCTACTACCCGATGCCGCCCGCTCCGCCCGCGCCCCCAGCGCCTCCCCAGCAGCCGCAAGGTGGCGGGGGCCGGCGCAACCGGCGGGGTGGCGGAGGCCGCCGCCAGCAGCAGCCGCAGGCGCCAGGTGCAGGGGGGCGCCCCGTTTCCAGCAGCCGCCTCCGCCGTGGGCCGCCGGGCAGAACCCGTGGATGGGCGTTGTCCACGCCTATCATATGCCCGTCCCGCGGGCTCCTGCACCGGGTCTCCTTGGCCCCCGTCCAGCGGGCCACCAGGCGTTCGTCGGCGCCCCCTACCAGCCCTACGGTGCCCCGCTCGCGCCGCCACCCCTCGGTGGCTACGGCGCGCCCGCCCAGGCGCCGCCCTATGGAGGCCAGCTGCCACCGCCGGCACCTGCACCGTGGGACCCAGCCCTCCTGGCCGCCCTACACTCGGCGCCGTCGCCGAGCAACTATGGCGGTGGAGGCGACTGGTACATGGACTCGGGTGCTACTGCGCACATGACAGCTCATCCCGGTAACCTTTCCTCCTCCACTCCCGTTCACACTCCCACTCGCATCACCGTTGGCAACGGTTCCTCTTTACCCATCACCCATGTCGGTAGCACTAGTTTTCCTTCTAGTTCCACATCTATCACTATGTCTAACGTTCTTGTTTCACCTGACTTAGTCACTAGCTTAGTCTCTGTTCGTCGTCTTACTCGTGAGAATCCTCTTACTGTTGAATTTGACGATGTTGGTTTTTCTGTGAAGGACGCCCGTACCCGGATGGTGCTTCACCGATGTGATAGCCCTGACGAGCTTTTATCCCGTGCACGCCGGCGCCTCCACTTCCACACCCGTCGCTCTCTCCGCCGGCGTCGACCTTTGGCATGCTCGCTTGGGGCACCCCAACCCCGCCGTTTTGCGTCAGATTCTTAGGAGTTTTTCTTTCTCATGTAATAAGCTCGACGAGCATACTTGTGAGGCTTGTCGTTTGGGCAAGCACGTGCGTCTTCCCTTTAGTGCGTCTACTTCAGTTTCCACTTTTCCGTTTCAGTTGATTCATAGTGATGTTTGGACGTCTCCCGTTGCGAGTAACACGGGCTATCTATACTATTTGGTGATTTTAGATGATTATTCTCATTATGTGTGGACTTTTCCTCTTCGTCGTAAATCCGATGCTTTAGCCACACTCACCACCTTTTATTCCTACGTCACCACTCAGTTCGGTCGCCCCATACTTGCACTCCAAACTGATAACGGAAAAGAGTTTGACAACGTCGCTCTTCGCTCACTTCTCGCCTCTCACGGCACCACCTTCCGTCTGACTTGCCCCTACACTTCACAGCAGAACGGCCGCGCTGAGCGCATTCTCCGCACTCTTAATGACTGCGTTCGCACGTTGCTCTTTCACGCTAACGTGCCCGCTCGGTTCTGGCCCGATGCCCTCGCCACCGCCTCTCTCTTAGTCAACATTCGTCCGTGTCGTCCCCGGTGGAACTACGCCCCTCACCACCTTCTTTTCGGTACACCACCGTCCTATGATGGTCTTCGCATATTTGGGTGTCTCTGTTACCCTAGCACCACGTCCACCACGCCACACAAGCTTGCACCCCGCTCTGTCCCATGCATCTTCCTTGGCTACCCTCCCAACACCAAAGGTTACCGGTGCTATGATCCTGTCACTCATCGTGTGTACACCTCGAGGCACGTGTACTTCGTCGAGACGGTGTTCCCTTTTTTTCAGGTTCCTCCGACCGCGGCTCCTTCGGCTCCGGCCCCCGCGCCCCCACCTGGTGCGATGCGCGGCGACACCCCCCAGCGCCCCCCCGGCCCGGCGCCTTCTGCCGCCCCCTCCCGGGTTCTCGACTCCCTCACCCGAGGTTGAGTCCGACCGGGCCCCCGGGTCCCCGGCTCCCTCGCCCGAGGTCGAGCCCGCGGGCACCCCACCCACCACCCCGGCCGGCGCCGCTACTCCTGCGATGGGCTCGACCTCGACCTCGCCCGTCGCCTCCTCCGCGGCTGGCAAGGCTGGCACCGTCGCGGCTCCTGACGCCGCGGCCCCCGCCTCTGACACCGCGGGCCCCGCCCTGACGCCGCGGGCGCCCCCGTTGTGGCCGCGGCCCCCGCCACCGCGGGCGCCCCTGTTGTGGCCGTGGCCCCCGATGCCGCTGTGGCCCCCGCTGCCGCGGCACCCGCCGCCCTCGCCGGCCCGGTCACCCGTGCCCGTGCAGGAGTGCATCGGCCGAGCACGCGCTACTCCTCCGACGAGTATGCGTGCGCTGCCTCGACATCGACGCCATCACCCATCCCCACCTCCGCTCGTGCCGCCCTTCGGGATCCTCATTGGCTGGCTGCGATGCAGGAGGAGTTAGATGCCCTGCAGCGCAACCGTACGTGGCAGCTTGTTCCGCGACCCCCTCGTGCCAACATCATATCTGGCAAGTGGGTGTTTCGCCACAAGACTGGCCCGAACGGTTCTCTCGAGCGCTACAAGGCTCGATGGGTGGTTCGTGGCTTTCGGCAGCGCGCGGGCGTGGACTTCACCGACACCTTCGCCCCGGTTGTGAAACCGGGCACGATCCACGCCGTCCTTCAGCTGGCCGTCTCGCGCGCCTGGCCTGTGCATCAGTTGGACGTTTCCAACGCCTTCTTGCATGGTCATCTCGCCGAGCAGGTGTTCTGTGAGCAGCCTACTGGTTTCGTCGACGCCGAGCACCCCGACTTCGTGTGCTTGCTCTCCCGCTCTCTTTATGGGTTGAAGCAGGCGCCTCGGGCTTGGTACCAGCGTATCGCAGCCTTCCTGCAGTCTCTGGGCTTTCGGTCCACTCGCTCCGATGCCTCACTCTTTGTGTATCATCAGGGAGCTGACACTGCATATCTGCTGCTCTACGTCGACGACATCATCCTCACGGCGTCCGCCCCCGATCTCCTTCAGCGGCTGACTGCTCGTCTTCGTGATGAGTTCGTCCTCAAGGACTTGGGGCCCCTGCACTACTTTCTCGGCATCGAGGTGATCCGCCGGGCTGACGGTTTCTTTCTGCATCAGCAGAAGTACGCCCACGAGCTCCTTGAGCGTGCCGGTATGCTTAATTGCAAGCCGGCGCCCACCCCCGTCGACACGAAGGCAAAGGTCTCTGCTCTGGAAGGGTATCTCGCGTCCGATGGAGCGTTTTATCGCTCTATCGTCGGTGCTTTACAGTACTTGACGCTGACTCGCCCCGACCTGCAGTACGCTGTTCAGCAGGTGTGCCTCCATATGCACGCCCCGCGTGACTCTCACTGGACTTTGGTGAAGCGTATTTTCCGTTACATACGCGGCACCATGTCCTTGGGACTCACCCTGACGGCCTCCGCCTCCACCGACCTCGTGGCCTACTCGGATGCTGACTGGGCTGGCTGCCCCGACACGCGACGCTCTACGTCAGGCTACTGCGTCTACCTTGGGCCCTCGTTGATCTCTTGGTCATCGAAGCGGCAGCCCACGGTCTCCCGCTCCAGCGCCAAGGCAGAGTATCGCGCCGTGGCTAATGCCGTGGCCGAGTGCTCTTGGATACGTCAGCTGCTCCAGGAGTTGCTTTGTGATGTTCACAAGGCCACTCTTGTCTACTGCGACAACGTCAGCGCGGTCTACCTCTCCGTCAACCCGGTGCACCATCGACGGACGAAGCATATTGAGCTCGATATTCACTTCGTGCGCGAGTAGGTTGCCCTTGGCCGTGTTCGGGTTCTCCACGTGCCGACGACGCAACAGTTTGCTGATGTGATGACTAAGGGATTGCCTACTCCCGTCTTCGAGGAGTTTCGGTCTAGTCTCTGTGTCTCCAGCGACGCTTCGACTGCGGGGGGTGTTGAGTATATATTTTGTATTGCACGTGTATTGGAGTTGTGGCCCACCTCCTAGTCTTGTATAGTTGAGGTAGAGGCCTTCCCTTGTATATATATGCGTGCACCAGCACCCCAATCAATATATCGTATTGCAAATTATCTGTCTACACTTCCACTTCCAGTTGTGGATTTTGCAAAGAAAATCTCCATTAGCTTTCCTAGGGCTTGATGAGTGGCGGGCGTCTTTCTTTCCCTTAGGCACGGCGACCTGACCGGTCGGCCGGCGTGTGCGGTGCAGATAGAGGCTGTTCATTGGAGGGGCGGCGTGTTGGGCGTCGGGCGTCGGCGGCTTCGGGTCGTCACGGCGGCAGTCGCGCCAGATGCAGATTAGTCAGGAGGCAGGGGACACACGAACACGTACGTTTCTCGCGATTTGAGAAGTTTTTTCTTTAGCGGCTAGCTGTATTCTCTCTAGATGGGCTGCTCGGCTGCTGCCTTTCTCACGCATGAGCAGATGGGCTTCAGATGACAGAGCAATAAAAAAGTGAGCGGGGGCAAATATCCTGGCTGAGCGGGGGCAAGGCTCTATATCCTAGGCTAGGTACAAGTGTGCCAAAAAAACGAGTGGGGGCATTTGCCCCCACAACCTTCAACGTGGATTCGCCCCTGATTATGCCGTCGTCGAGGTGCGATGCCAGCGCCGACCGAGTCCACGCGGCTGGCCACTAGTAGAAAAACAACTTTACTTGAGCCCCGTTAGTCCCGGTTTGGAAACGGATCGGTACTAATGTGATCATTAGTCCCGATTTCAACGGTTAGGGGAGGCGGGCATCATTAGTCCCGGTTCGTGTTGAGCCTCTAGTACCGGTTCGTGACACGAACCGGGACTAAAGAGGTGGTGGCAGGCTGGGGCCCCACGAGCACATTTAGTCCCGGTTCGTGACACAAACCGGGACTAGAGGTGGGACTAAAGAGATCACTATATATAGTCCTTCGTCCAGCCCGAGCCGAAGCTCTCTGTTTTTCCCCTGCTCTTTGTTTTCTTCCGCTCATTCTAGCTCGAGCTCACCTCCATTTTTACCAAAATTTGTCAAGATTTGAAGGAACCCCATCCATCCAAGTGTTCACAAAGTTTAGCAACTTTGTCCTTTCATTTCTCATTGCTAGATTAACTCTTGCAATGCTCTATAAGTATAGTGATTTGTGGGCTTTAGTTTGGGAGTAATTATATGTGGTAGTTTATTTGATTTATATGCAATTTGAGCTCAAATTAACTTCTTAGTTTGCATATGTAGGTGTGTTTTGCTTAGTGCCTTCCGGTCCCCGACCTAACCACCGTCGATCGCCCGCACCGTCCCGTCGCCGGCACCACCTTGGTGAGCCTCTTGTTCTTATCCTTTTTATAAAAAGAAAATCATGTTTGTGTGATTTAGATAGTTACTTGCATAATTTTTTTACCCGTACGTTGTTTGTTATACATAGTGGCATGGTTTTGATATCCGTCCCCGTCGGCCCTCGTCCGGTTTATGATTCGGATGTGGTATATTCTCTTTTATAACTATTTGTTGCATTTCATGTTTATGACAATTATGTCCATCAAGTTGACATAGATATTTTTATCTAGGAGGTATGTGAACCGGAAATTGCAACCGACCCTCTTGTCGAGAAGTTAAATTTAGTTGAAAAAGAAAACGAGTATTTGAAAGAAAAATTGAAAAGAATTGAAGAAGAGAAGATGAAACTGGAGTTGTATGTTGCCGATGTCGTCGATGATCACAAGATCAAGATAGATACAATGCGCTTGAAGATTAGAAAGATTAGAAAATATGCCGTTAATAGTGAGGCTTGGTATCATTATGCTGTTGGATCAATTGTTACCTTAGTTGCGATCTTGATCGCATTTGTTGTTGCATTTAAATGCTTTACCTAGAGAGTTTGCATGGTGTTTTATGAGAATAAGTGTGTATGAACTTGTATTAATTTGGTCTTTTCGGTATTGTGTAATGAAGATGAGCCGGCAATGGATGTACGATGACCGATGCTCTCCCCAGTTCATTAATAGCGTGCGTACTTTTCTGCTTGCGGCTGAGGCTAACAAGCGGGCGGATGGTTTTATGTATTGTCCAAGTGCTGGCTGTAAGAATGATCGAAATTACTCTAACTCAAGAACCATTCACGTCCACCTATTTCAGTCCGGTTTCATGTCTGGCTATAACTGTTGGACCAAGCACGGAGAAAGAGGGGTTCTAATGGAAGAGAATGAAGAAGAAGAGGATGACGACAGCTATCCTGGCCATGGGTTCCCTGAATACGATGGTACAACAATGGGGGAAGAAGCTGAGCCGGCAATGTGGGAAGAAGCTGAAGAAGAGGCATCAGATGAGCCCGCTGATGATCTTGGTCGGGCCATTGTCGATGCAAAGAGAAATTGCGCAAGTGAAAAGGAGAAGCTGAAGTTACAGCGTATGTTAGAGGATCACAAGAAATTGTTGTACCCAAATTGCGAAGATGACAAGAAAAAGCTAGGCACCACATTGAAATTGCTGCAATGGAAGGCAGAGAATGGTGTATCTGAGAAGGGATTTGAAAAGTTGCTGATAATGTTAAAGAAGATGCTTCCAAAGAACAACGAATTGCCCGACAGTACGTATGAAGCAAAGAAGGATGTCTGCCCTCTAGGATTAGAGGTGCAGAAGATACATGCATGCCCTAATGACTGCATCCTCTACCGCGGTGAGTACGAGGATTTGAATGCATGCCCGGTATGCGGTACATTGCGCTATAAGATCAGCCGCGATGACCCTGGTGATGTTAAGGGCGAACGACCTAGGAAGAAGATTTCTGCCAAGGTGATGTGGTATGCTCCTATAATACCACGGTTGAAACGTTTGTTCCAAAACAAAGAGCATGTCAAGTTGATGCGATGGCACAAAGAAGACCGTAAGAAAGACGGGAAGTTGAGAGTACCCGCTGACGGGTCGCAGTGGAGAAAAATCGAAATAAAGTGGGACGACTTTGCAGATGACGCAAGGAACGTATGGTTTGGTCTAAGTGCAGATGGCATTAATCCTTTTGAGGAGCAGAGCAGCAATCATAGCACCTGGCCGGTGACTCTATGTATCTATAACCTTCCTCCTTGGTTGTGCATGAAGCGGAAGTTCATTATGATGCCAGTGCTCGTCCAAGGCCCTAAACAACCCGGCAACGACATTGATGTGTACCTAAGGCCATTAGTTGAAAAAATCTTACAGCTGTGGAATGAAAAAGGTGTACGTGCGTGGGATGAGCACAAATAGGAGAAATTTGACCTACATGCGTTGCTATTTGTAACCATCAATGATTGGCCCGCTCTCAGTAACCTTTCAGGATAGACAAATAAGGGATACCGTGCATGCATGCACTGTTTAGATGATACCGACAGTATATATTTAGATAAATGTAAGAAGAATGTGTACCTGGGACCTCGTCGATTTCTTCCGAGCAGGCATCCCGTAAGAAAGAAAGCAAGCATTTCAAAGGTGAGGCAGATCACCGGAAGAAGCCTCGCCACCGTACTGGTGATGATGTACTTGATATGGTCAAGGATTTAAAAGTAATTTTTGGAAAGGGTCCTGGCGAACAATCTGTTCCAAATGACGCTGACGGACACGCACCCATGTGGAAGAAGAAATCTATATTTCGGGATCTACCCTATTGGAAAGACCTAGAGGTCCGCTCTGCAATCGACGTGATGCACGTGACACAGAATCTTTGCATGAACCTGCTAGGCTTCTTGGGCGTGTATGGGAAGACAAAAGGTAGACCGGAGGCACGGGAGGACCAGCAACGTATGCACGGAAAAGACGGCATACATCAGGATCATGCCAGCTATGCTCTTACCAAAGAAGAGAAGGAAATCTTCTTTGAATGCTTGCTCAGTATGAAGGTCCCGTCTGGCTTCTCGTCGAATATAAAGGGAATAATAAATATGACAGAGAAAAAGTTTCAGAACCTAAAGTCTCATGACTGCCACGTGATTATGATGCAACTGCTTTCGGTTGCATTGAGGGGGCTTCTACCGGAAAACGTTCGATTAGCCATTGTGAAGCTATGTGCATTCCTCAATGCAATCTCTCAGAAGGTAATCGATCCAGAAATCATACCAAGGTTAGAGAATGATTTGGTGCAATGTCTTGTCAGTTTCGAGTTGGTGTTCCCAACATCCTTCTTCAATATCATGACGCACGTCCTAGTTCACCTAGTCGAAGAGATTGCCATTATGGGTCCTGTATTTCTACACAATATGTTCCCCTTTAAGAGGTTCATGGGAGTCTTAAAAAAATATGTTCATAACCGTGCTAGGCCAGAAGGAAGCATCTCCAAGGGCCATGAAAATGAGAAGGTCATTGAGTTTTGTGTTGACTTTATTCCTGACCTTAAGCCGATTTGTGTTCCTGAATCGCGGCATGAGGGCAAACTGGGTGGAAAAGGCACGCTAGGACCGAATGCAATAATATGTATGGACGGGCATTCTTGGGTGCAAGCACACTACACAATTCTATAAAATTCCTCTTTGGTGGCTCCGTATATCGAGGAACACAAGAATATTCTACACTCCAAACACCCGGAGCAGTTTGACGACTGGATTACACGTGAACAAACAGGGACCTTCGCCGGTTGGTTGCAGACACGTCTCATGCATGACGACGCTGTTGAAGATGAGTTGTAGTTGCTATCCTAGTTACCATCTTCGAATATATTGACTTTCGAAGGGTACGAGATAAATGGGAATACATTTTACACGATCGCCCAAGATAAAAAGAGTATCAACCAAAACAGTGGTGTCCGCTTTGATGCAACAGACACCAATAGGCCAAAGGACACATATTATGGTTACATGGAGTAGATATGGGAACTTGACTATGGACATGGTTTGAAGGTCCCTTTGTTTCGGTGCAAATGGGTCAATTTGACAGGAGGCGGGGTAACGAAAGACCCACAGTACGGAATGAGAACAGTGGATCTCAACAATCTTGCGTAAGCAGACGAACCATTCGTTCTAGCCAATGATGTGGCGCAGATTTTCTATCTGAAGGACATGTCTACCAAGCCGAGAAAAAGAAAAGATAAGGAAGCGAATACATCATACGATGAGACAAAGCGCCACATAGTTCTTTCAGTGAAAAGAAACATCGTGGGAGTGGAGAACAAGATAGACATGTCAGAAGATTATGAAAAGTTTCATGAAATTGCTCCCTTCACAGTGAATATTGACACGAGCATACAGTTAAATGATGAAGATTGTCCATGGTTACGGTGCAAAGGGACACACGCGAAAAAAAAGTTTTATACCCAAAGATCCCACTGTGGGATGTGACCGGCTTCACTGTCATTACTTTCTTCTCTAATGAGTTTCCGGAGTTATATATCTGGAAAGTCCCACTTCGGACAAACCGGAGGGAATTTTTGTAATAGTTAGGGTACTTATGTGTTTTGGCATTTGAAACGCGAAGAAATATTATGTACAAACAAATTATTTCATGCATTATGTAGGACTTCATTCGCTATTTTTTTTAGCTAAATGACCCTGAAATTCATCTGTTACAAAGGCATTTTATTTTTTAAAACTTATTTCAACTCCAGACTTTTTGTGCGTTCAGTATGCACCATTCAAAGCCACGTCATCAATTTTCAACCCTTTCTGACTATATTTGCTATTTTTCATGCATTTACTGATTTTTTTTAACTAAACGACCCTAAAACTGAAAAGCACTACAAATGAACTCTGAAAAGGTTGAAAGTTGGCATGGTATCATCATTTCACCCACAAAGAATGTGCTAAAAAGTTGAGAGGGTTACGGCAAAAACTGGATACCCTTCGTGTAGAAAATGGACAATCTTTTTCGAAGTATCAGGGTTTCGGATGAAAACTCATCTGTTACAAAGGCATTTCATTTTTTAAAACTTATTTCAACTCCAGGCTTTTTGTGCGTTCAGTATGCACCATTCAAAGCCACATCATCAATTTTCAACCCTTTCTGATTTCATTTACTATTTTTCATGCATTTACTGATTTTTTTGAGCTAAAGACCCGAAAATTAAAAAAAAACTACAAAATAAACTCTGAAAAGATTGAAAGTTGGCATGGTATCATCATTTCACCCACATAGCATGTGCTAAAAAGTTGAGAGTGTTACGGCAAAAACTGGATGCACTTCGTGTACAAAATGGACAATCTCTTTCGAAGTATTAGGGTTTCGGACGAAAAATCATCTGTTATAAAGGCATTTCATTTTTTTAAATAACCTAAGAATTACCAAACTGAATATTATGATAAAACACACTAATATTAAACATCAGAAAAAAGAATCACTGAAAAACCTATTTTTAAAGTAAAGTTATTCACAAACTAGTGATTCACACAAATTTCGAATAATTCAAATTTGAAAACTACTGGAACTAACAGAAAGTTTATAATTTTTTTACCTAAAGCAAAAAGATTCACTCAGAAACTCTAAATAAAGCAAAAAACAACTCAGAAACAAAAGAAAATAAATAAAGCAGAAAAGAAAAAACTAAAAAATAAATAAATTAAAAAAAGCCCGCCTACTGGGCCGCCACGGCCTGTATACGACTAGAAACCCAACCTCTAGTTGGGCCAGGATGCAGGCCCAATAGGGCAGAACTGGTTCAAAAGGCCCACAAAGGCCTGCTTAGAGAGGAGCTCGAGGGAGAAGCCGCGGCGGGGCTTTTAAGCTGGTGCGGGCGCCTCTCGCTAAGCGATGTGGGACTAAACTTGCCCTGCACCGCACCTACGCGAGCACCAGCCTTTAGTCGCGGTTGGTGGCTCCAACCGTGACTAAAGGCCCCCCTTCAGTCACGGTTGGAGCCACCAACCGCGACTAAAGGCCTGGCTTCCCGCCGCTTGGCCTGGCCAAAATTGACCTTTAGTCCCGGTTGGTGGCTCCAACCGGGACTAAAAGTGGCTCATATATATACAACACTTACAAATTTTTCACTTCATTCTCCCATCGACGCCGAACCAGACGCCGCCAGGCTGCCGCCGTCGCCTGCGCCTCCGCCCGCGCCGACCGACGCCGCCAGGCTGCCCCCGAGCCCGCCCTCATCGTTGCCGACGCCGCCGCGCCTCTCCTCTCCGATCCGACGCCGCCCCCGATGCCGGCGCCACCCCCGACGCGCACTGCCAACGCCGCCCGCGCCCGCGCGCCTGCCCTGACGCCACCGTCGATCGCCGCCCACGCCGCCCGCGCCCGCGGGCCTAGACCTCGCCCACTGTGAGCTCGCGCCGCCCCGGTCCTCCGGCGATTTTTTTTTCACTAGCATGTTTTAGATTATTATTAATTAGTATACAATGTATGTTTATATGTATGTTTAGATGCTTAGTTATAGTATTAATTAGTATATATGTATAGCAATTTTGACATTTTTCAGAGGAATTTTGACATTTTTTTCATTAGATGATTAGATGTATAGAAAAAAGTTGAGGAATTTTGACATTTGAGGAATTAATTAGTATAATCAAGTTTGGAAAAAGCGGTAGGCGTAAGCGAGGAGGTTGGCCTTCGCACAGTGCCTAGGCGGTGCTTAAGCGCCCTAGGCGGTAATCTAGCTTTAACTATGAGGGTGTATTTGAGGTTATTATATGTGTATTCATGTTAATTTAGGGCATATGAATATGTTAACTACCGGGTACTACCATTGGAATATATCATGTTTGGCAGTGAAGTGCAATATGGCATGATTTCTTGCTTGGGTAAATAATTTGTTGTTTGCCCTGCCTAGACTTCCATTTATGCCCTAGGCGAGGCGTTTGGCCATCGCTTTAGCGCCTAGGCGTGCCTAAGCGGCTCCTAGGCATCGCATTTTCCAACATAGAGTATAATGTATGTATAGAAATTTTGAGGAATTTTGACATTTTGATCCAATGTATAGAAATTAGTATATATATATATATATATGTATAGAAAAAAGTTGAGAAATTTTGACATTTGATCCAATGTATAGCAATTAGTATATGTATGTATACAATGTATAGAAAACATTTGAGGAATTTTGACCAAGCATAGAAAAAATGTTAAATTTGCATAGAATTTGTTCTCGACGTCAACAATGCCCGGCCCGCATCCTCGTCGTCGACTCATTCGCGACGAAGCCCTGCTTCAGAGGCTCCATGTCCGGGACTGGGCTCCGCCGGGCTGGCACTGGGAGGTGCTACCTTCAGGGACGCGCATCTTGGTGAGGAACCCGCCTCCCGTCGTCGACCCGGAGCTTCTTTGGTGGCGGGCGCGTGGGCCACATTCGGTGCGGAGGTTGGCGTCCCCCGCGGAGGTGGTACGTCACCGTGTCAGGGAGTAGGACGAGCACGTCCGTCGCTACATGGTTGCGTTGGACGTCAGGTTCTCCAATACCTGGCAGGTTCTTCAGGGATCTCACCCGAGCTGTGATCCCATGATCGTTCCTTCTCTTTGGGTGTCCACCGCGAGTGATGTTAGCTAGTGATGTTGTATATATGATAATATTCGAGATGTATTAGCGATAATACTCGAGATGTATTCGAGATTATATTCGATAATATTCGAGACGATGTATTCGAGATTATATTATTCGATAATATTCGAGACGATGTATTCGAGATTATATTTGATGATGCATATTATCTGGATTATTCGAGATGTATATTATCTACTATGATTAAGTTTTTTCTTAT
The DNA here is from genome assembly GCA_011799875.1 of Thinopyrum elongatum. NCBI lineage: Eukaryota > Viridiplantae > Streptophyta > Magnoliopsida > Poales > Poaceae > Thinopyrum > Thinopyrum elongatum. Next base: position 482,561,691 of record CM022302.1, on the reverse strand, counting down.
TGATTGCATGCATTCTAATTTGAATACTAAATTGTTTTATCTTTCTTCTGGATTAGTTAAATAAAAGCTATAGACAATACCGGCAGAGAAGGAGAAGAGACTATGTTCGACATCATACGCTCCCCGAGCCCAGATGAGAATAAAGAAGATGACGGCTCGCAATATCTGAACAATACTGGTGAGGGTATGATATTTGATGAAGACGAACGAATAGATGAAGTCCACAACAATGATGACGAAGGAAATGTTGTTCTTCAAATAATAAAGACCAGCGAGGTATATTTATATAAGGCATCTGGTGATCATCACATGTTTTAATTGATTTGTATATATATTAACGAATCGATCTTTCTTCTTTTAGCCCTCCCGATCGAGCAAATCTTCTACAAGCAGCAGGACAGTTCGAGGCCCGGTCAAAAAGTTGCAGGCTGGCGTAAAGTACAACATCGATGCCATTAAACCAAATGGCGAACCGCTTGAACCTATGAAGAATGCGAACAAGTTCATTCGTCAATGCGGAGTTATTGTCAGGGACCAAATCCCGATCTCCGTTCAAGAATGGACAAAGCCAGCAAAGGGAGATCCAGATGTTACTTTTGTCTCCGAAAGAGCAAAATATCTGCTTTGGGAATTGCTCATGTCACATTTCACCCTACCAGATCGTTTGACAGATGCAGATCTGGAGAAAGTCAAGAAGAGTGCTCTTAAGAAGATGGCGATAGCATTCAACAACCACAAGAAAAATATATGGGCCGTGTACATCAAAGCAGGAAAGCAGACTCCAGAATTCAAGGGAACACTGGAGAAGGCAAGAGATCACTGGGACGCTTTCGTGAAGTTCAAGGAATCTGAAACAGCTCAAGAACGGTCAAGAAAAAACAAGATTAATGCTGCGAAAAAGAAGTGGCACCATAATCTGGGGCCAGGTGGCTACGAGGTGGCCCGGCCTAAGTGGGATATCACTGAGCAAGAGATAATTGCTGCAGGGGTCACTCCAGTTACATTGAGCTGGCCCCCCAGGTGCAGGACTTGGTTTTATGCGCATGGGGGGAAGTTGGACCCAAAGACAGGGCTGGTTTTGGAGCGGGCAAGTCTTAAAGAAGCCTCTGATGGTTTACTTGTTGCAATAGAAGAGGCTCGAACGACTGTGTTCACGCCCAACAGAGAGAACGACGAGCTTACGCGCGCCCTGAAGAATCCTGAACACCCGGGAAGAACACGAGGCAAAGGCGTTGTTCCGTGGTTTGAGGGGTTTGTGGATTGGAACGCCGATTACAGAAGCTGTGCGAGAAAGAGGCAGCAGGAGGAGGAGAAGAGGAAGCTGGAGGAGGAGAAGAGGAAGGAGTAAGCAGATCGCCTTCAACTGGTAGAATCAAAGCACGCGGAGTTGGAACGCGCTTTCAAGCAGCAACAGGAGCAGATCGACTCACTTAGCCAGGAAAGGGCGTCTCAGCTGCAGCAGCAAGCAGATCCAGCATTGGATAGCACCATCCCATCTATGCCGAGAAGCAGCGTGGGTTCCACCCAGGCCGATGATGCACTGCTGGCTAGATACCCTATGGATGATATCAAAGATAGGACTACTTGTGAGCTACACATGAAAGTGAAGAACATATCCATGAAGGTGGCGGACGGCTATGATTTAACAAATCCCCCTGAAGCAACCTTCCATTGCAATCCGATTCCAGCTGGCTATGCTCGTGTCGGGGTTGATGAAGTGATGTTAGGATATTACGAGCTAGAGCTTGACATTCCTAGAGGTGACGAGGAGAGCACACTGGGAGAGGCCATACATCGTATCATTCTATTGAAAAAGGATTGCATCATCTTTCCAAGGCCACCGACTCCTGTTGCAACAAGTCTGCCACCGCGTCAGCCGACTCCTGCTCCTCCAAGTTCGGTGCCGCGTCAGTCGATTCCTGCTCCTCCAAGTCCGGCGCCGCGTCAGTCAACTCCTCCTCCTCCAAGTCCGGCACTGCGTCAGCCTCCTCCACCTCCAAGTCCGGCACCGCGTCAGCCGACTCCTCCTCCTCCAAGTCCGGCACCGCGTCAGCCGTCTCCGCCGCCTCAGCAACAGCGAAAGAGAGGCGCCACAGCTACGGCGGCTAGCTATACAACAGACAAGAAATTCAAATATGGTCCAAGCCTCAGGCCTCTTCCAAAGTTGCCTTACCACCTGACTGACGAGGAAAACGACGCCGAAGTGACTGCCCAAGTGATGGCCCATTTTGCATCGAACCCCCCCCCCCCCGCCGCCAAAGGAGAAAGTACCTGAGAAAGTCATACAACACTTTATTGATAATACTCAACCAGCCGCGAAGCATAGGGACTCAGACTATGAGCGCTCTATCTAGAAGTCATATCGTGCACAAAAAGAGAAGGAGTCGAGCTCGAGCTTGAGCCAAGCAGGTGGCAAAAAAAGCGGAAAAACTGTTCCCCAGCTGGGAGAACAGGCAGTGCAATCGACCCCCCCGCTCATTGTACAACCACATGGGAGTACCGTCGATCAGCTAGTAATAACCGACGATCATAGAAGGCAGGCTAAAGAGGCCGGTGTCACTGTTCAACAACTCCTAGGCATCGAGGAATTCCAAACGTTTACAAAGGAGGAACTAAAATGGAAATTTGTCCCCAGGCAACCTCTGGTCAAGCCTGAGGAGATCCCGCTTCTATCAACGAGAATGTATCAATTGCATGAGTGGTACCTGAGAGAAGTAAAGAACGGGCGAGAGTCCCTCATGGTGAAAGTCAAGGAAGAGCATTACTTCCATGCAAAAGATTTGTGGGTTGAGTTTGAAGAAATGTTTCAGTTATTCAATCAAGACGCACTCGACAAATCTATCGTCAGTTGCTATTGTCTGTAAGTGATTTCTTTCTGTAATTTTAGTCTCTAGCTAGCTGTGCTCGTTCATTACCTGTAATTATCCTATCTATATTCTTTTCGGTGGTATTATGCAGAATGAAGATGTATGAAATGAAAAGAGGTGGACGCTATGGCATTGGGTTCATTGACCCAAATATTGCTGGGAATCGTTGCATGGAAAACAAAAAAAAATTCCACGCACACGCAATGATCTATCCATAGAGATGCATAGCAACGAGGGGGAGAGTGTGTCTACGTACCCTCGTAGACCGTAAGTGGAAGCGTTTCACAACGCGGTTGATGTAGTCGAACTTCTTCGCGCTTCAACGGATCAAGTACCGAACACACGACACCTCCGCGTTCTGCACACATTCAGCTCGGTGACGTCCCTCGCCTTCTTGATCCAGCAAGACGTCGAGGTAGTAGATGAGTTCCGTCAGCACAACGACGTGGTGACGGTGATGGTGAAGTGATCTTCGCAGGGCTTCGCCTAAGCACTACGAAAATATGACCGGGGATGTAAACGGTGGAGGGGGGCACCGCACACGGCTAGGCAATTGTCTGGGGTGTGCTAGGCGCCCCCTCCCACATATACATATGTGGGAGGGAGAGGGGAGGCAGCTAGGAGGCGCCCCAAGTAGGCCGAATCCTACTTGGGGTCCTCCCCAAGTGGCGCCCCCCTGCCATATTTAACTGAGGGAGAAGGAAAGAGGGGGGGGGGGGGGGAGGGAAGGAAGTAGGAATCCTATTCCACACTTTCCTTTCCCTCCCCCTTTCCTTCTTCACCTAGGCCGGCCTGCTATGGGGGGCGCACCAGCCCCTTGTGGCTGGTGTGTTTCCCCTCTTGGCCCATAAGGCCCATATCTTTTCCCGAGGGTGCCCGGAACCCCTTCCGGTGACCCGATAAGTACCCGGTAACCCCCGAAACACTTCCGGTGTCCGAATACCATCGTCCTATATATCAATCTTTACCTCTCGACCATTTCGAGAATCCTCTTCATGTCCGTGATCTCATCCGGGACTCCGAACAACATTTGGTCACCAAATCACACAACTCATATAATACTATATCGTCATCGAACGTTAAGCGTGCGGACCCTACGGGTTCGAGAACTATGTAGACATGACCGAGACACCTCTCCGGTCAATAACCAATAGCGGAACCTGGATGCCCATATTGGCTCCTACATATTCTATGAAGATCTTTATCGGGCGAACCGTTATGACAACATACGTAATTCCCTTTGTCCATCGGTATGTTACTTGCCCGAGATTCGATCGTCGGTATCTTCATACCTAGTTCAATCTCGTTACCGGCATGTCTCTTTACTCGTTCCGTAATACATCACCTCGTGACTAACTCCTTAGTCGTTTGCTTGCAAGCTTATGATGTGTATTACCGAGAGGGCCCAGAGATACCTCTCCGGTACTCGGAGTGACAAATCCTAATCTCGATCTATGCCAACTCAACAAATACCTTCGGAGATACCTGTAGAGCATCTTTATAATCACCCAGTTACGTTGTGACATTTGATAACACACGAGGCATTCCTTCGGTATCTGAGAGTTGCATAATCTCATAGTCGAAGGAATATGTATTTGACATGAAGAAAGCAATAGCAATGATGATGGGTCTTGTCCATCACATCATTCTTCTAATGATGTGATCCCGTTATCAAATGACAACTCATGTCCATGGTTAGGAAACCATGACCATCTTTGATCAACGAGCTAGCCAAGTAGATGCTCACTAGGGACACGGTGTTTGTTTATGTATTCACACATGTATTTAGGTTTCCGATCAATACAATTCTAGCATGAATAATAAACCTTTATCATGAATAAGGAAATATAAAATAACAACTTTATTATTGCCTCTAGGGAATATTTCCTTCAGTCTCCCACTTGCACTAGAGTCAATAATCTAGTTCACATCACCATGTGATTTAACACCCAAAGTTCACGTCGCCATGTGACCAACACCCAAAGAGTTTACTAGAGTCAATAATCTAGTTCTCATCGCCATGTGATTAACACCCAAAGAGTACTAAGGTGTGATCATGTTTTGCTTGTGAGAGAAGTTTAGTCAACGGGTCTGCCACATTCAGATCCGTATGTATTTTGCAAATTTCTATGTCTACAATGCTCTGCATGGAGCTACTCTAGCTGATTGCTCCCACTTTCAATATGTATCCAGATTGAGACTCAGAGTCATCCGGATCGGTGTTAAAGCTTGCATCGACGTAACCCTTTACGACGAACTCTTTATCACCTCCATAACCAAGAAACATTTCCTTAGTCCTCTGAGGTAACTAAGGATAATTTTCACCGTTGTCCAGTGATCAACTCCTGGATCACTATTGTACCCCCTTGCCAAACTCATCGCAAGGTACACAATAGGTCTGGTACACAGCATGGCATAGTTTATATAACCTATGGCTTAGGCATAGGGAATGACTTTCATTCTCTCTCTATCTTCCGCCATGGTCGGGTTATGAGTCTTACTCAACTTCACACCTTGCAACACAGGCAAGAACTCTTTCTTTGACTGATCTATTTTGAACTTCTTCAAAACTTTGTCAAGGTATGTGCTTTGTGAAACTCCTATTAAGTGTCTCGATCTATCCCTATAGATCTTGATGCTCAATACGTAAGCAGCTTCACCGAGGTCTTCCATTGAAAAATTCTTATTCAAGTATCCTTTTTATGCTATCCAGAAATTCTATATCATTTCCAATCAACAATATGTCATCCACTTATAATATCAGAAATGCTACAGAGCTCCCACTCACTTTCTTGTAAATACAGGCTTCACCATAAGTCTGTATAAAACCATATGCTTTGATCACCTTATCAAAGTGTATATTCCAACTCCGAGATGCTTGCACCAGTCCATAGATGGATCGCTGGAGTTTGCACACTTTGTTAGCACCTTTAGGATTGACAAAACCTTCTGGTTGCATCATATACAACTCTTCTTTAAGAAATCCATTAAGGAATGCAGTTTTGACGTCCATTTGCCAGATTTCATAATCATAAAATGTGGCAATTGCTAACATAATTCGGATGGACTTAAGCATCGCTACGGGTGAGAAAGTCTCATCGTAGTCAACTCATTGAACTTGTCGAAAACCTTTTGCGACAAGTCGAGCTTTATAGACAGTGATATCAGCGTCCGTCTTCCTCTTGAAGATCCATTTATTCTCAATGGCTTACCGATCATCGGGCAAGTCCACCAAATTCCACACTTTGTTCTCATACATGGATCCTATCTCAGATTTCATGGCCTCAAGCCATCTGTCGGAATCTGGGCTCATCATAGCTTCTTCATAGTTCGTAGGTTCGCCATGGTCTTATAACATGACTTCCAGGACAGCATTACCGTACCACACCGGTGCGGAACGGGTTCTGGTCGACCTACGAAGTTCTGTAGTAACTTGATCTGAAGTTTCATGATCATGATCATTATCTTCCTCTCTGGTTGGTGTAGGCATCATGGGAACGGTTTTCTGTGATATGCTACTTTCCAATTCGAGAGAAGGTACAATTACCTCATCAAGTTCTACTTTCCTCCCACTCACTTCTTTCGAGAGAAACTTCTTCTCTAGAAAGGACCCATTCTTAGCAACAAAGATTTTGCCTTTGGATATGTGGTAGAAGGTGTACCCAATAGTTTCTTTAGGGTATCCTATGAAGACGCACTTCTCCGATTTGGCTTCGAGCTTATCTGGCTGAAGCCTTTTTACATAAGCGTCGCATCCCCAAACTTTAAGAAACGACAGCTTAGGTTTCTTGCCAAACCATAGTTCATACGGTGTCGTCTCAACGGATTTAGACGGTGCCCTATTTAACATGAAAGCGGCTGTCTCTAATGCATAACCCCAAAAACGATAGTGGTAAATCGGTAAGAGACATCATAGAACGCACCATATCCAATAAAGTACGGTTACGATGTTCGGACACACCATTACGCTGTGGTATTCCAGGTGGCGTGAGTTGTGAAACTATTCCACATTGTTCTAAATGAAGGCCAAACTCGTAACTCAAATATTCGCCTCCGCGATCAGATCGTAGAAACTTTATTTTCTTGTTACGATGATTCTCCACTTGCTCTAAAATTCTTTGAACTTTTCAAATGTTTCAGATTTGTGTTTCATTAACTAGATATACCCATACCTACTCAAATCATCTGTGAAGGTCAGAAAATAACGATACCCGCCGCGTGCTTCAACACTCATCGGACCGCATACATCGGTATTTATTATTTCCAATAAGTCATTAGCTCGCTCTATTCTTCCGGAGAATGGAGTTTTAGTCATCTTGCCCATGAGGTATGGTTCGCAAGAATCAAATGATTCATAATCAAGTGATTCCAAAAGTCTATCCGCATGGAGTTTCTTCATGTGCTTTACACCAATATGACCTAAACGGCAGTGCCACAAGTATGTTGCACTATCATTATCAACTTTGCAACTTTTGCCATCAATATTATGAATATGTGTATCACTACGATCGAGATTCAATAAACCATTTACATTGGGTGTATGACCATAAAATGTTTTATTCATGTAAACAGAACAACAATTATTCTCTGACTTAAATGAATAACCGTATCGGAATAAACATGATCCAATCATATTCATGCTCAACGCAAACACCAAATAACATTTATTTAGGTCCAACACTAATCCTGAAGGTAGAGGGAGTGTGCGATGGTGATCTTATCAACCTTGGACTCACTTCCAACACACATCGTCACCTCGTCCTTAACTAGTCTCTGTTCATTTTGCAACTCCTGTTTCGAGTTACTAATCTTAGCAACTGAACCGGTAACAAATACCCAGGGGCTACTATGAACACTAGTAAAGTACACATCAATAACATGTATATCAAATATACCTTTGTTTACTTTGCCATCCTTCTCATCCGCCAAATATTTGGGGCAGTTCCGCTTCCAGTGACCATTTCCTTTGCAGTAGAAGCACTCAGTTTCAGGCTTGGGTCTAACTTTGGGTTTCTTCATGGGAGCGGCAACTAGCTTGCCATTCTTTTTGAAGTTCCCTTTCTTTCCCTTGCCCTTTTTCTTGAAACTAGTGGTCTTGTTAACCATGAACACTTGATGCTCTTTCTTGATTTCTACCTTCGCCAATTTCAGCATCGCGAAGAGCTCGGGAATCATTTTCGTCGTCCCTTGCATATTATAGTTCATCACGAAGTTCTAGTAGCTTGGTGATAGTGACTAGAGAACTCTGTCAATCACTCTCTTATCTGGAAGATTAACTCCCACTTGATTCAAGCGATTGTAGTACCCAGACATTCTGAGCACATGCTCACTGGCTGAGCTATTCCCCTCCATCTTGTAGGCAAAGTACTTGTCAGAGGTCTTATACCTATCGACATGGGCTTGAGTCTGAAATACCAATTTCAGCTCGTGGAACATATCATATGCTCCGTGGCGTTCAAAATGTTTTTGAAGTCCTGGTTCTAAGTCGTAAAGCATGGCGCACTAAACTATCAAGCAGTCATCATATCAAGCTTGTCAAGCGTTCATAATGTCTGCATCTGCTCCTGCAATAGGTCTGTCACCTAGCGGTGCATCAAGGACATAATTCTTCTGTGCAGCAATGAGGATAATCCTCAGATCACGGACCCATTCCGCATCATTGCTACTATCATGTTTCAACTTAGTTTTCTCTAGGAACGTATCAAAAACAGGGGAGCTATACGCGAGCTATTGATCTACAACATAGATATGCAAAAACTATCAAGACTAAGTTCATGATAAATTAAGTTCAATTAATCAAATTACTTAAGAACTCCCACTTAAATAGACATCCCTCAAGTCATCTAAGTGATTCGTGATCCAAATCAACTAACCCATGTCCGATCATCACGTGAGATGGGGTAGTTATCAATGGTGAATATCTCTATGTTGATCATATCTACTATATGATTCAAGTTCGATCTTTCGATCTCCAGTGTTTCGAGGCCATGTCTGTACATGCTAGGCTCGTCAAGTTTAACCCAAGTATTCTGTATGTGCAAAACTGTCTTACACCTGTTGTATGTGAATGTAGAGTCTATCACACCCGATCATCATGTGGTGTCTCAACACGACAAACTGTAGCAACGGTGCATACTCAGGGAGAACAGTTTTACATTGAAATTTAGTGAAGGGATCATCCTATAATGCTACCACCGTACTAAGCAAAATAAGATGCATAAAATATAAACATCACATGCAATCAAAATATGCGACATGATATGGCCATCATCATCTCGTGCTTTTGATCTCCATCTCCAAAGCATCGTCATGATCTCCATCGTCACCGGCTCGACACCTTGATCTCCATCGTTGCGTCGTGGTCGTCTCGCCAACTATTGCTTCTACAATTATTGCTAACTCATGGCGATAAAGTAAAGCAATTACATGGCGTTTGCATTTCATACAATAAAGAGACAACCATAAGGCTCCTACCGGTTGCCTGATATCTTACAAAACATGATCATCTCATAAAAAAACGTATATCACATCATGTCTTGACCATATCACATCACAACATACCCTGCAAAAACAAGTTAGACGTCCTCTACTTTGTTGTTGCAAGTTTTACGTGGCTGCTACGGGTTTCTAGCAAGAACCGTTCTTACCTACAAAAAAAACCACAACGGTGATTTATCAAGTTTGCTGTTTTAACCTTCTTCAAGGACCGGCCGCAGTCAAATTCGATTCAACTAAAGTAGGAGAAACAGACACCCGCCAGCCACCTTTATGAAAAACTAGTTGCATGTCTGTCGGTGGAACCGGTCTCATGTGCGTGGACATGTAAGGTTGGTCCAGGCTGCTTCATCCCACAGTACCGCTGAATCAAAATAAGACGTTGGTGGTAAGCAGTATGACTATCACTGCCCACAACTCTTTGTGTTCTACTCGTGCATATCATCTATGCATAGACCTGGCTCATGATGGCACTGTTGGGAATCGTTGCATGGAAAACAAAAAAAAATTCTACGCACACGCAATGATCTATCCATGGAGATGCATAGCAACGAGGGGGAGAGTGTGTCTACGTACCCTCGTAGACCGTAAGTGGAAGCGTTTCACAACGCGGTTGATGTAGTCGAACTTCTTCGCGCTTCAACCGATCAACTACCGAACGCACGGCACCTCCGCGTTCTGCACACGTTCAGCTCGGTGACGTCCCTCGCCTTCTTGATCCAGCAAGACGTCAAGGTAGTAGATGAGTTCCGTCAGCACGACGGCGTGGTGACGGTGAAGTGATCTTCGCAGGGCTTCGCCTAAGCACTACGAGAGGGAGAAGGAAAGAGAGGGAAGAGGGAAGGAAGTGGGAATCCTATTCCACACTTCTCTTTCCCTCCCCCTTTCCTTCTACACCTAGGCCGGCCTGCTATGGGGGGCGCACCAGCCCCTTGTGGCTGGTGCGTTTCCCCTCTTGGCCCATAAGGCCCATATCTTTTGCCGGGGGTGCCCGGAACCCCTTCCGTTGACCCGATAAGTACCCGGTAACCCCCGAAACACTTCCGGTGTCCGAATACCATCGTCCTATATATCAATCTTTACCTCTCAACCATTTCGAGACTCCTCATCATGTCCGTGATCTCATCCGGGACTCCGAACAACTTTCGGTCACCAAATCACATAACTCATATAATACTATATCGTCATCGAACGTTAAGCGTGCGGACCCTATGGGTTCCAGAACTATGTAGACATGACCAAGACACCTCTCCGGTCAATAACCAATAGCGGAACCTGGATGCCCATATTGGCTCCTACATATTCTACGAAGATCTTTATCGGTCGAACCGTTATGACAACATACGTAATTCCCTTTGTCCATCAGTATGTTACTTGCTCGAGATTCGATCGTTGGTATCTTCATACCTAGTTCAATCTCGTTACCGGCAAGTCTCTTTACTCGTTTCGTAATACATCACCTCGTCACTAACTCCTTAGTCATTTGCTTGCAAGCTTATGATGTGTATTACCGAGAGGGCCCAGAGTTACCTCTCCGATACTCGGAGTGACAAATCCTAATCTCGATCTATGCCAACTCAACAAATACCTTCGGAGATACCTGTAGAGTGTAACACCCCGGTAGTTTAGCTACAGTAATCCCATGCTAATGATGCCATGTCACCATTGTTACTGTTGTTAATCTCACGTTAACCCAAATCCTATTTAAATTCAAATTTAAAGTCAAAATTCAAGTTTGTCAAACATGAAAACAAAGATGTTCAAAGTGTTGCGAATATTCTCCGGATATCTGTCATACTGAAGCCACATTTTCGTAAAGTGTTTAAATGCACTACAACAATTAAAATAGCAGTAAAACATTTAATTAAATACCTTTTTCAAATTAATAAAATGTTAAACTAATTTACCTGGCTGTCCAAATTAATGTGGCAGTGGCATAGTTATTAAAACTAATTTAGGAATTAGTTGCATATTTTATAAAACAAATTTAAAAAGAAACCAAAACAAAACAGTAAAGAAATAAATAAATAAAAGAAAAACAAAATGAAACAAAAAACAAAAGAAAAGAAAACAAAGAAACCCCCCACCCTCCGGGCCACAGCCCAGTTGGCCTAGCAACCAGGCCGGCCCACCCCGCGCCCCAGCCTACTAACCCCCACCCGACCGAAACCCTAGCCCACGACCACCACTCGCCCCCCTGCACGATCCCCTCTCCTCCCTCTCCCTCCACCCGATCCCATCTGGATCGGCCCAGCGGCCCCGGTGATCGCGCCCCGCCGCCGAACCCCGTCGTCGGATCGTCGTCGCCGCCTCGTTCCCGTCGCCGACCACGCCTCCTCCCCGTCGGCTCCACCGAGCCTCGCCGCCCTTCGTCTCTGCTCCGCACGTGAGCCGCCGCCTCCTCTCCCCTCCTCTCTGTCACCACCGCCGTTCGCGCCCGCGCTGGGCACTGCCCTGGACCGCCTGCGCTGCTCCGCGCCGTCGCCCGCGCTCGCCGCTGCCCCTCTGCTGCGTCTGTTGCTGTTGCTCGCTCGCCGCGACCGCAGCTCCACACGCGCCCGGTGACCGCCCGCCGCCTCCCGCTGCTTGCTGGCCGCGGCGCGACCCTGCTCGCCACGCTCGTTGCGCTAGCGCGCGCACACGCGCTCGCCCAGCCGCGGCCCGCCTTGCCCCGACCACCGCTCGCGCTCGCCACGGCCAAGCTGGCCCTGCGCAGTACGTCCCCGTGCGCCGCTCACGCTCCCCCTGCTCGCGCCCCCGTGCCCGGCCTCGCCTCTCTGTCGCCGCTCGCTGGCCGCCCGTGCGTGCCTCTGTGGCCGCCGGCACCCCGCTGCGTGCGTGCGTGCGTGCGTGTGTGTGTGGCCCAGATGGGCCACTGCCATATGGGCCCCACCCTAGAACGTTTTTAAGAAAAAGAAAAGGAGAAAATAATAATAAATGAATTAATAAAACTAAATAAATAAATAATTATTGTAATAATTAAGTTAATTACTCTGTTTAATTAGTCTAATTAATTAGTTAGTTTAATTAAACTGTAATTAGGTTAACTAAATCCTAATTAAACTAAACATGCACTGACAGGTGGGGCCCACATGTCAGTTTGACTAGGTCAACTGCCCTGTTGACTGCTGACGTCATGCTGATGTCAGCATACACTGTTTCGGATAATTCTGATTTAATTAATTAGATAATTCCAGAAAATGATTAAAACTTTAGAAAATCATAGTAAATAATCTGTAACTCCGATAATAATAATTTATATATGAAAAATGACCAGAAAAATGAGACGAATCCGATTACGCTACCTACATACCTATTATATGCCTCTAACTATCTGAACATGCAACTTTTTGCCTGTTTCGGATAAATGAATAGTGCATGACTCTAATAAAATAAATCCAAACAAATTCCTAAAATAACTAAATGACTTAGACATGTCTTTAGGCAACCCTGCACTGCACATTAGCTTAGCCTGCTCTGAGTTGCATATGTTTGCGGTGTATTTATACTGTTTCCTCCCCCTCTTGTCTCTCGTTAGACCCCGACGCAGTTCCCGGTACCGACGCAGCTCAGGAGACCGATGACACCGTTGACGACCTTGCCCTTGCCGCCGAGCAACCAGGCAAGCCCCCCCTTTGATCATCCCGATATCGCCCATTCTATTTTCTAATGCTTGCATTAGAATTGCTGCTGCTACTGCTTTACCTATTCTGATGCATAGCCTGTTTATTGTAACCTGTTGTTTAAACCTTACCTGCTTATCCTAAACTGTCTAGTATAGGCTGGGTAGAGACCTATCAGTGACCCCACTTATCCCGACTGCCCCGCTGGATTAACAAAAGACCCGATCAACGGGATTGAAGACCAGGCCTAGGCACCGCACATCACCCCCCTTAGTTGTAACGACACTGCAGCGTTACTATCGATGGCCGAGGGTGATACCTCGTGTAGCACTTCTGATGTTAACTCTGTAGAGTAGCTATTCGGTCATGGTCATCGAGGGTGATTCCTCCTTCTCCACTTCCGATACGACCCTGTCGTGCAACACACCAAGTGTGAACCCATCGAGGGTGGTTCCTCCTAAGTTCACCTCGACGGTTACATCGAGTAGGAAACCAACGAGGGTGATACCTCGGATTCCCCTGATGTTATGGACACACGGATACTTGGACTTTACACTGTTACTTGGAAGGCGGATCGACCCTGAGGGGTACCAGCGTGTGATGTGGAGACGGGGCGATGGGGTCACATCTTTCGTGAGTCTCTGCTTGTTACTGCAAGCCCCTAGTCCACTAACGATTTGGATATTTGATCCGAGAGGGCCTCTGGCCTGATAGCACTAACCATCACGTGGGCATAGTATGGGCGTTCTGCATCGTAGCATCAGCCGAAAGCTCTGTCAGACGTCTAGTTCAGCCTGGCGGTCGGGCTGGGCCGGCACCTTCCTAAGGGGTGGAGCCTGGTTTGCCCGGCACGCAACAACCCGGAGGGCGAGGGGCGATGGCCAAGACCCCCTTGCGCTTAGGATGTAGACCGACGGGGACCTCTCTGCTGAGGTGTAGGTAGGGTTGCGGTGTATCGTTTGGCCGAGGCCGGACATGACCCTGGAAAGTGTGACCGGCCGGAGTTAAGCGAGCGTGGTGGGTAAGTTGGTGCACCCCTGCAGGGAAGAAAACTTCTATCGATAGCCGGTCCTACGGTAAAGGACACTCGGAGTTGTATCCCGATCGATACAACTAGAATTGGATACTATGGCTCTGGGATTGCTTCTCGCAGGGAGTCGAGAAGGGATCTCAGGACGAGGTTGTTGACTGTATGGCTCTGGGATTGCTTTCTCACAGGGAGTCGAGAAAGGATCTCTGGGTGAGGTTGAGACTTATCGATACTACTAATTATACTGTGATGATCTACTCTCTTCTATTGCTGCAAGACCGTTGAAGATGCTAGTCTTCGATAGGACTAGGCCTCCTCTCTATTCTGGCATTTCTGCAGCCCAGTCCACATATACAGCCTTCCGTTGATAATGTTGCATATGTAGTGTAGATCCTTGCTTGCTGAGTACTTTGGAGTACTCACGGTTGCTTTGCTTTGTTTTTCCCCATATCAGTTTGTCGTGACCAGATGATGGAGCCACTGAGACAGCTACCCCCGCCGACGATCGATTACTACTACCACCCCGAGGGTGGATACTTCTACGAGTTGGCCGACGACCAGGAGTAGGATCAGAGGGTCCCAGGCAGGAGGCCTACGCCTTTCGATCGTAGTGTTTTATTTTGCCCCGCCTTTCTAAAGGCCTTTCTGTGCTTTCTTTTATATCTGTACTCAGATATCTGATGCTTCCGCAGACGCTTGTATGCAAGCTTATGTATTCGAGCCCTCGAGGCCCCTGGCTTGTAATATTAAGCTTGTATGACTTTATTTATGTTTTAGAGTTGTGTTGTGATATCTTCCCGTGAGTCCTTAGGCTTGATCGTGTGCATTTGCGTGTATGATTAGTGCACGATTGAGCCGGGGGCGTCACATAGAGCATCTTTATAATCATCCAGTTACGTTGTGACATTTGATAGCACACAAGGCATTCCGCCGGTATCCGGGAGTTGCATAATCTCATAATCGAAGGAATATGTATGTGACATGAAGAAAGCAATAGCAATAAAACTGAACGATCATTATGCTAAGCTAACGGATGGGTCTTGTCCATCACATCATCTATAATACCTAAATAGTTCATCCCCACTATGCTATTTCTCTTGACATGCAAGCTATCCACATCATCAAGCTGCCACGTCAGCATTTCTTCACTGGCTTACATGAGGGACCCACCATAGATTGACCAACGTACATAATGAACACGTCACCCTTCGGTTACCAGCTGTAGAGACCCACCACCGGCTCCCCAACGTACACAAACAGCGTACAGAAGCCAAAAGAAAAATAACATAGAGAATTGCGACCGTCTCTCTCCCTCGATTCAGCTAAATCCATCGACTTCCTTTCCCTATGTACAGTCCAACGCGGCGACAGGGATCCCATTACATATCACGCGGCAGGACCAACGGCTCAGCTCCCCTCTGCGATTTTCTGGGGATCGCTCACCCGCGACCCCTTCTCATCGGCGCCGCCACTCCCTCTCTCTTCGTCAACCTCTCGATCTATCCTCTCCCTCGTCTGGTGCCACCAGCGACTGGGGCTGGGGAAGCTGCTCGATCTTGGCTTGGCAACGGCAAGGACGCGCAGCACCACCAGCCCAGATGATCCAGGTCGCATCTCCTCTTCCACCCGCCATCCTTCCTCCACGTAAGTTATGGTGCGAGTTCTTGGCCGCGCAGCGACCAACAGCAATCAGCAGCAAGTAGGCGTATCAAGATCCGTCCAGCCATAAGTAGTTGCCGACCGGTGAAAAAGTTGATTTGTTTGTGTGCCGAACCGTGTTATGCTATGCATGTCACCCACAAATGAATCACTATATTTACGATTTCTTTTTCTGGTTATTTACCGGATGAATTTTATTTTGTTTTAGCACTCCAATCAGTCAAGTTTGTTATGGGTTTGTTTGTTGCATGAGCAAACATTAGTTTAATTTCTAAAAAGGATTGCAGCTTCAGGCGATAGATTTTGGCATATTTTTTCATGACCTACTATGTATTCGAATTATAAATGTAAAAGGATATATGTTATAGGTAATCTCATCATTCCCGTGTCAAGAGGTGAGTTGAATCAAATCCATTACATTTCGTCTCTCTAACCAAGCATCAAAATGGAACCATTCTGTATTCCACCTAATTGCCTATACCAAACACATGAACGGAACCGACCGGTTCAAGTGGAACGGAACATCTTTTCAACAACATTGGCCTGCTTAATCTTTACGGTGAGCTTTACTTATCTGAATGTTGTTTTTTTTCATGATTGGCAAACTTGATAATTAAACATCTCTTTTTCATCAGGTCACCGCAGAAGATTATAATCGTATCTATTCCCCCCTCTATATATATTCCCAAGGTATGACCTTCTAAACTGTGGTGCAGTTTTATTACAACAGTAGTATGCACAAGTTCAAAAATCTCAATTTTGTTTAAAAAGGTTCAAAACTCTCAAATGCACCTCGGGTAGAACTTCGTAGGTTTTGCCTGGACTTGCATTTCAGCTGTAGTATGTTGTGATCGGTAGTGTTTCCTTGACTACAAATTCAGAGTTGATTGCTGCTGCCACGAGATATTCACGCAAATCCACATATGCGCCATCTGTACACATGAGGTGCATCTGTCCCATGGTGTCCTGGCTTTGGAGCTGGAGTTGTGCTTGCTACTGCCACGAGATATTCATGCACATCCACATATGTGCCTGACCTTGCTGCTTCTACCTGATGTGATACGATTTTGGCACATGCAATGCTGAAGAGGCACGTGATAATTTCCATTTGCCCATGCTTTTTTACTATTTGTTTCTTTGCATATATGTTCATTGGGCTTGGTTACGGCAGTGAGATGCCATGTAAGGAATGATTAATCATCACGAGGTGTATAAGGTAGAGTAAGGTATACATGTATTGTTACATTCTGCTGTAGGAAGTAGCTTATTTTTTCTATATTAGAAGTTCACGTTCCAATTAAGTCCATCACGTAAGGTTAACTGCAACTTAATTTGGTATGGTTTTCACTTTGTTAAGCTAGAATTAGGGCTGCAGGTGGAAGGGTATTCAGCTGAAATCCACATCACCTATCTTGAGTATTGGTGAGTGCTTACATCATCTTAATGCCAATGGATCTTCACTAATAAAAAAAGTTTATCTCACAATATCACCTTATAATGCTATTAGTACATATTGCGCTATTTAGTATAAAAAGGAATATGCATGCCATAATCTGAACCGGAGAATGAATTGGGTCCAAATATATATAGATTGCGCTATTACGATGGAGGATGGGGTCATGAACAAAAGGTTCTAGCTACTTCGAACATGCAGCTTGAATTTCCTTTCGTATCTGCTGGTGGTTAAAGTTACTTCTCTTCTGGCATATCATATCCAGTAGTAAATAGTAAGCACCCATATGTGCAGAACTCACATGTGAGTTTCAGTGCTACGACTTAGGTTTAGTACCTTGAACATAAAAAAAGATGTTACTCCTATAATTTGATAATATTATTTTATTATATTACCATGATTTCATCCTAAAGCTAAATTCATGTGATGTTACATAGTGGACCTTTCATTACACCATACCTTCCCGCAGCCACGCGCGGGGAATCATCTAGTTCTCCTAATGATGTGATCCCGTTATCAAATGACAACTCATGTCCATGGTTAGGAAACCATAACCATCTTTGATCAACGAGCTAGTCAAGTAGAGGCTCACTAGGGACCCGGTGTTTGTTTATGTATTTACACATGTATTTAGGTTTCCGATCAATACAATTCTAGCATGAATAATAAACATTTATCATGAATAAGGAAATATAAAATAACAACTTTATTATTGCCTCTAGGGCATATTTCCTTCAAATACCATTAATCAAGAGACATGGTCACAAGAATGGTCGGGAAAAGACATAGAGAAAAGCTTGCTATAGTTTTTGAAGCGACTAAACACCCAACCAGAAATACTACTTCCTTACAACTTCAGGTGAGTGACACTGTCTTGTACTACAAATTCTGTTTTTGCTTACTAGATGTTGATAAGTAGTGTAGTTGATGAGTTATGCACATGCCCGCTTAATTATACAAACGTGTGCGCATGCAGTTTACACTGGATCCTGCTAATCATTTAAGTTGATGAGGGAAAAGTTCAAGTACTGGACTCACTATATAAAGAAACATCCGAATACGCAATCTTGAGGGGGATGGTCGACAGGTAATTTCAATCATTATCGCACTATGTCGGCCTCTTTAGTTCATTTCCTGATATCAACTAATTAATAACTCATTTATTCATTTTCCTTGCCGGCGGGCAGGGCTTGGCACAAGTTCATCAAAGAGGTTGAAGGCGAATGGAAACAACAGCTGAAATGGGTGCGACCCAAGGTAATTAAGTAGTACTAGCTAGCTACGTCTGTGCATCTCTTTAATTCTTGTTTCAATACCATTATCATGCTTGATTAATTATTATCTGATTGAATTTTATTCTCGTAAAGTGCCTGAGGCAGGCGCTGGGGAATAATTTATGCACATACTACGATTGCGAGAACATTCGCATTATGACGTCCGAAAGGAGCAAAGATGATATACAACTTTGAGCACGTTTGGCAGAACACTATTCACAATATTTATATCATTACCTAATATATATACACACAACTAATAAATTCATCTTGATCTCTTTTCTTTAAAGATGTCGGAGATGCGGGACAGACTCCTACCAACGGATCGCGTATGAGCAATTCAAGAGGAAATAGCGGGATTTTTCCTCGACCAGATCATAAATCTCAAAGGAGAATATCATTACACCTAATGCCTCCATGTAATGATCCGCAAATTGTAGGAGAAATTGTATATATATGTGTATGAGAATGGTCGTACGAGAAATTCGATGATATATATATATGATCGGTTCTACGAGAAATTCTATTTATATATATATGCATAACGTGCACAGTATGTAGTAGCATAAAATATGTTTGAAATGAAAAACAATTAAATGGAAAACACAAAATTAAAGGGGAAAATAAGCCATAATTCATAAACCCCTAATCCTTTTAGTCCCGGTTGGTGTTACCAACCGGGACTAAAGGTCCCCCAGCCCCCGGCGCCGGCTCGTGCCACGTGGTGGGCCTTTGGTCCCGGGCCGTGTTGAACCGGGACTAAAGGGGGGGCCTTTCGTCCCCACCCTTTAGTGCCGGTTGCTGAACCGGCACTAAAGGCCCTTATGAAACGGCACTAAAGCCTGATTCTGCACTAGTGGGCTGTCGCCTTGCCCGTGGGTTTGCCGTTTAGTTTTAGTTTACGGGCTTTCCAAAACTCAGTCGACTTAGACAGTGGCGGAGCTTGGGCAAGAATGGGGGGGGGGGGGGGGGGGGGGGGAGGGAGGGCAAACAAAATCACTATAGGCTGATTTTTGGTGGAGAAATAGGCCTAAAACTAAGATATATACATATATTTTCCTGTGAGCTGGGGGGGCCACCGCCCAGGTTGGCCCCCATGAAGCTCTGCCATTGGACTTAGATTTAATTAAGTCTCAGTCGACATTGCAACATTTTATCTCATCGTTTGCAATATTTTTTTCCTATCGGTTGTAACATTCGTCTTGCTGGTTGTAGCATGTGGTCCCCCATCGATTGTATCATGTGATCTCACCGCTGGCAACATCCTTCATCGACGGTTGCAGCATTTTAGTTAGAACGGTTGTAGCATTTGTTGTCGTACTGTCGCAACATTTTTTGTCGCCGTTCGTAGCATCCAGCCATGACAATCGTAGCAAAATAACTACACCGACGTCACTCGACTGAGACTTTGACACACCCTTTAGTTTAAATTTCGTATGCGTATGATCCCCTTCGGAGGTGGTAACCGACCCTCCTATCACTGCAAGCCGAGAGCCTGAGGCGAACCAACCTGTGGTTGGATGGTTAGGAGAACAGTGGTATCCCCAGCCAATCAGGGTCCAAGTCCTGGTGCTCGCATTATTCTTGGATTTACTTAAGATTTCCGGCGGTGCGTGTTCTGGGAGGACACGTTTTCATCGACTATGATGCGTCTATGATGACTTCGTCAATCCCAAGATGATATGCCGGCCCAGTCTCTCAGAGGTGCTCATATGGGTAGGGTATGCATGTGTTCATAGGGATAAGTCTATGCGTGGTTTGCGTATGTAATGTGTTTAAAAAAACTGAGGAATGCACAATGGTAGGTTTGAGACTTTGCGGTCAAGCATGAGTAAGCGATTAGTTTATTGGAGTGAGCAATACATGTCATCTGTTGCATAGGCTATACCAACCTATGTAATGAGTGTTTTTCGGTCACCAACATCGGTGTGTGATGAACTAACCCGGCTGATGAGACAATATTGGCGGGGAGTGGAAAAAGGAAAGAAAAACATGGCATGGTTAAGATGGGACAAGATGACATTGCCTAAGTCCAAAGAAGGAATGGGCTTCAGGGATATGCGAGCCTTCAACCAAGCGTTGTTGGCCAAACAGGCGTGGAGGTTAATTGATGATCCGTCTAGTTAATGTGCCTGTTTGCTAAAAGCCAAGTATTACCCAAATGGTGAGATCCTGGACAGTGTGTTCCCTGCAAATTCTTGGGCTGTTTGGAAGGGTATCACCTTTGGACTGGAGCTTGTGAAAAAAGAAGTTATATGGAGAGTTGGAGATGGAAAATCAAGCCGTGCATGGAGGGACCCTTGGATCCCACCAGGCGATAATTTTAGGCCAGTTACACCGAAAAGGAACTGTAGACTGAACATGGTGGTCGATTTTCTTAACAATACTGTTGCATGGCACATGCAACGTCTACAGGAGCACTTCTGGCCGATGGACATACAACACATTCTAAAGATTAGAACTTCACCAAGAAATAGGCAAGACTTCATTGTCTGGGCGCCGGAGAAAACTGAAAATTTTACTGTAAAAAGCGCGTACAAATTAGTGACGGCCGAGCATGCCGAACGTGTGGCTGCCGGCACGTCCATAACCAGCCTGGTGGAGAAGTTCGATATGGAACTGCATTTGGCGGGCAAAATTGCCGTTGAAAATGCACATGTCTCCGTAGAAGGCAGCGGCGGGTGCACTTGCGAGTTGCGGCTAACGAATGCAAGACATATCGCTGGACAATAGAGCTTGTCAGCATACAGAGCTTTCAGTATATGTGCAGTCTGATTCCTCGGAGGCCCTGTCCATCTTATCTGGTGACTCTCTTACAAGGTCGACATATGGGCACTTGGCTATGGAAATCAAGTCTCTGATGCTAGACCGGGAATTTATTCTCCAAAAGCTTAATAGGTCTCAGAATAGGATAGAAAATTGTGTAGCTAATTACAATCGTACTGAGTCATGTATCGTTGTTTGGCTTTAAAGGGGTCATCAATGTATAGAGGAGCTCTTATTAGTAGATTATAATCCTATTACCTAAGGAATAAAACTCCCATTTTTTCCCGCAAAAAAACAACAACAACTGAGAGCCTGAGATTTGGTTGGGTTTAGTTCGTTTATCTGTTCATTACACACCGTGGTTAAATAGGACTTGGAAAGCTCAGCACCAACCTTAGTTTGTATCTCCACGCATAAGAATATTTTATCGTCTATCAAAGATAACTCACGCACCTTTATGACAAAGTAAGCTTGTTGTTGGATATCATAAACAATTTTGCAGTAACAGTAACTTCTGAGTGGAAGAAACTTGTCGCCATGTGATACAAATTTTCGAAAGCTAAACTGAAGGCGACCCTCGTGGTTTTACAAGAGGCAACATTGGCAAAGTAAATAATATGCTTAATTATCTCGCAAAGCTGTTGTGAAGGTTGCACGTAAGGTACTTCAAAGAAAAAAGGTTCGACATATAAGATAAGTTATCTGGCCTTTTTTAGAGTGAAATTCATCCTTTTACCTCCTACATGTGTAATTTTGATAGCAATTCTTCCATTTAACGAGAATCCCATTCAACCCTATTGCTAAAGTGGAAACCCACGGTCCCACCAATCCCACCTTTAGTGAGAGCACTTTTCATTCAAACGAGAGATCATTTACAAGTGGCCATTGGGTGTTTATTTTTCTATTTTGCGAGAAAACTTTCATTCTGTTCATCTTCAATCATAGCAGTACGAAGCACACTAGAAATTATAAAAAATGCATTCAGATCCGTAGGCCACCTAGCGACGACTACAAGCACTAAAGTGGGTCGAAGGCGCGCCGCCATCATCTCCCCTCCCTTGTCAGAGCAGGGCAAAAACTTATGGATCTGAATTTTCATGCCACAATAAAGAAGATTACATTGATAACTATGTTATAGCATTCCACATCAAAAATTCTGTTTTTATCATTTACCTACTCGAGGACGAGCAGGAATTAAGCTTCGGGATGCTTGATACGTCTCCAACGTATCTATAATTCTTGATTGTTCCAATCAATTATGTTATCTATTTTGGATGTTTTATATGCATTAATATGCTATTTTATATTATTTTTAGGACTAACCTATTAACCTAGAGCCCAGTGTCGGTTCTGTTTTTTTCCTTGTTTTTGAGTTTTACAGAAAAGGAATACCAAACGGAGTCCAAACGGAATAAAACATTCGCGATGATTTTTCTTGGACCAGAAGACATTCAGATGACTTGAAGAGGGGGCCAGAAGGTTCCCGAAGAGGCCACAAGCCTGCCAGGGGCGCCCTGAGGGCTTGTGGGCCCCTCGGAGGTCTCCTAACCCTAATCTTTGCACTATAAATTCCCAAATATTACCAAACCATCAGAAGCGTCCACCAAAATACTTTTCCACCGCTGCAAGCCTCTGTTCCCGTGAGATCCCATCTTGGAGCCTTTTCCGGCGATCTGTCGGAGGGGGATTCGATCATGGAGGGCCTCTACATCAACCTTGCTGCCCTTTCGATGATGTGTGAGTATTTTACCACAGACCTATGGGTCCATAGCTAGTAGCTAGATGGCCTCTTCTCTCTCTTTGATCTTCAATACAATGTTCTCCTCGATGTTCCTGGAGACCTATTCGATGTAATACTTTTTTGCGATGTGTTTGTTGAGATCCGATGAATTGTGGATTTATGATCAGATTATCTATGAATATTATTTGAGTCTTCTCTGAACTCTTTTATGCATGATTAAGATATCTTTGTATTTCTCTTCGAACTATAGGTTTGGTTTGGCCAACTAGATTGGTTTTTCTTGCAATGGGAGAGGTGCTTAGTTTTGGGTTCAATCTTGCGGTGTCCTCATCCAGTGACAGAAGGGGTAGCGAGGTACGTATTGTATTGTTGCCATCGAGGATAAAAAGATGGGCTTTATATCATATTGCTTGAGTTTATCCATCTACATCATGTCATCTTGCTTAAGGCGTTACTTCGTTCTTATGAACTTAATACTCTAGATGCATGCTGGATAGCAGTCGATGTGTGGAGTAATAGTAGTAGATGCAGAATCGTTTCGGTCTACTTGTCACAGACGTGATGCCTATTCATGATCATTGCCTTAGATATCGTCATAACTTTGCGCTTTTCTATCAATTGCTCAATAGTAATTTGTTCACCCACCATATGCTATCTTCAAGAGAGAAGCCTCCAGTGAAACCTATGGCCCCCGGGTCTATTTTCCATCATATATTTTTAGATCTATAAACCAAAAAACCTAAAAATACCTTGCTGCAATTTATTTATATTTACTTTAGTTTGCATTTTTATTTATCTTTTATACCTATCTCTATTAGATCTCACTCTTGTTTGAGACCGTGAAGGGATTGACAACCCCTTTTTCGCGTTGAGTGCAAGTGTTTGTTAGTATGTGCAGGTGCATAGATTGGAGACTTGCTTGTGCCTCCTACTGGATTGATACCTTGGTTCTTAACTGAGGGAAATACTTATCTCTACTTTGCTGCATCACCCTTTCCTCTTCAAGGGAAAAATCAACGCAAGCTCAAGAAGTAGCAGGAAGAATTTCTGGCGCCGTTGCCAGGGAGGTTCTACATCAAGCCTACCAAGTACCCATCATAAACTCTCATCTCTTGCATTAAATTATTTGCCATTTGCCTCTCGTTTTCCTCTTCCCCACTTCTAAAATGTTTTCAAAAAATACAAAAACATTTTCCTTTTTATTAGCCTTCTTTTCGTTTGCCTTTTATGTCTTACTTGATTTGTTTGCTTGTTCGCTTCGAATAATTGTGTATTTATTGAAAATCAAAAAGCAAAAAGTTTATGGATCCTCATCCACTTGCTAATCTTTTTAAAATATCCAACTATGATGAACCAATTGATAGTGAGTTGAGTGCACTAGATTATCTTTATGAAGTTTTGCTTGAAATTCGTGAATCTGAAAGTTGTGATGAAATTTATGAAGTGATCCACGATAGCTCCTTGAATGAAAAGAATGATTGCAATGATGTTATTATAAATTCTATTAATGTCAATTGTGCTAATAATATGCAAAACCCTAAGCTTGGGGATGCTAGTTTTGCTATATCCACTACTTATTGCAATGATCATGATTGGGGTGATTCTTCTTATGATATTGAAAATTTATTTAAGCCTCATGACGAATATGTTTGCAATAATATTGAAAGTGGCTTTGGAAGAATGTCAACTCTAGGTAATAATGATCCCACTACTTTGGAGTATGATCAATCTTATGAAATTTTTGATAAAAGTGGGCGTGGAGAAGTCATGACTTTATTTGATGATAATCCCACTATTTTGGAAGAGTGTCAACTTTGCATGCATGTGGATCATGAAGAGAATATTTTATGTGATAGTTGTTGAATTTTATTATGATGCTACATGTAATTATTATGAGAGAGGAAAATACGGTTGTAGAAATTTTCATGTTACTAAATTACCTCTTGTTATGTTGAGATTGCTATTGTTTCTTTCTTCTTCCTTGCATATGCTAGTTTTTGCTTGTCTTCATAAATCGTTTCCCTATAAAATGCCTATGCATAGGAAGTATGTTAGACATAAAATTATTTTTCACATGCTACATGATGCTCTCTTCGTGTTTCAATTACTATTTTTTATGTGAGCATCATTAAAATTATCAACGCCTAGCTAAAAGGCTTTAAAGAAAAGCGCTTGTTGGGAGACAACCCAATATTTTTATTTTCTGTTTTTATGAAGATACACATTATTACCTCAGTAGTAATTGTGTTTTGGTGTTTTAATTAGTGTTTGAGCCAAGTGAGACCTTTGGGATGGTCTACGGTGATAGTTGATTTGATCTTGCTGAAAAACAGAAACTTTTGCGATCATTGCCAGAAATTTAAAAAATCACAGAAACGTGCTTTTGATCTAATTTTTTTTAAAAGATTAATATACAAATTGCCTAAATTGTCCTAATTTTTCAGAATTTTTAGAGTTACAGAAGTGTACGAAATTTCCAGATTACTACAGACTGTTCTGTTTTTGATAGATTATGTTTTCTATGTGTTGTTTGCTTATTTTGATGAATCTATGGGTAGTATTGGGGGGGGGGGTTGGGGGGGTATGAACCATGGAGAAGTTGGAACACAGTAGATATAACACCATTATAAATTAAGAATGATTTCACAACAGTACCTAAAGTGGTGATTTATTTTATTATACTAACGGATCTTACGAGTTTTCTGTTGAGTTTTGTGTTGTGAAGTTTTCATATTTTGGGTAAAGATTTGATGGACAATGGAATAAGAGTGGCAAGAGCCTAATCTTGGGGATTCCCAAGGCACCCCAAGGTAATATTCAAGGACAACCAAGCATCTAAGCTTGGAGATGCCCCGGATGGCATTTCCTCTTTTGTCTTCAATCTATCGGTAAATTTACTTGAGGCTATATTTTTATTCACCACATGATATGTGTTTTCCTTGGAGCGTCTTGTATGATATGAGTCTTTGCTTTTTAGTTGGCCACAATCATCCTTGCTGTACACACCTTTTGAGAGGGACACGCATTAATCGTGAATTTATTAGAATACTCTATGTGCTTAACTTATATCTTTTGAGCTAGGCAGTTTGCTCTAGTGCTTCACTTATATCTTTTTAGAGCACGGTGGTGGCTTTATTTTATAGAAATTGTTGAACTCTCATGCTTCACTTATATTATTTTGAGAGTCTTAAACAGCATGGTAATTTGCTTAGATTATGAATCTAGTCATAATATTATGGGCATCCAAGAGGGATATAATAAAAACTTTCATATAAAGAGCATTGAATAGATGAGAAGTTTGATTCCTTGCATTTGTTTTGAGATATAAAGATGGTGATATTAGAGTAATGCTAGTGAGTAATTGTGGATTGGTAGAAATACTTGTGTTAAAGTTTCTGATTCCCGTAGCATGCATGTATGGTGAACCTTTATGTGATGAAATCGGAGCATGATTTATTTTTTGATTGTGTTCGTTATGAGTGGCGGTCAGGGATGAGTGATGGTCTTTTCCTACCAATCTATCCCCCTAGGATCATGCGTGTAGTAATTTGTTTCGATAGCTAATAATTTTTTGCAATAAGTATGTGAGTTCTTTATGACTAATGTCGAGTCCATGGATTATACGCACTCTCACCCTTCCACCATTGCTAGCCTCTCTAGTACCCCGCAACTTTCGCCAGTACATTAAACCCACCATATACCTTTCCTCAAAACAGCTACCATACCTACCTATTATGGCATTTTCATAGCCATACCGAGATATATTGCCATGCAACTTCCACCGTTCCGTTTTATTATGACACTCACCATCATTGTCATATTGCTTTGCATGATCATGTAGTTGGCATAGTATTTGTGGCAAGACCGCCTTTCATATTTTTTATACATGTCGCTCTTGATCATAGCACAACCCGGTACACCGCCTGAGGCATTCATATAGAGTCATATTTTGTTCTAGTATCGATTTGTAATTTTTGAGTTGTAAGTAAATAAAAGCGTGATGATCATCATTATTAGAGCATTGTCCCATGTGAGGAATGTATGATGAAAGCTATGATTCCCTCACAAGTTGGGATGAGTCTCCGGACTTTATAAAAAATAAAAGAGGCCAAACAAGCCCAAATAAAATAAAAGAGGCCAAAGAAGCCCAAACAAAAAAAAGAGAAAAAAATGAGAGAAAAGAGAGAAGGGACAATGTTACTATTCTTTTTCCACACTTGTGCTTCAAAGTAGCAGCATGATCTTCATGATAGAGAGTCTCCTATTTTGTCACTTTCATATACTAGTGAGAATTTTTCATTATAGAACTTGGCTTGTATATTCCAATGATGGGCTTCCTCAAATTGCCCTAGGTCTTCGTGAGCAAGCAAGTTGGATGCACACCCACTTAGTTTCTTTTTGAGCTTTCATACACTTATAGCTCTAGTGCATCCGTTGCATGGCAATCCCTACTCACTTGCATCAATATCAATTGATGGGCATCTCCATAGCCCATTAATTTGCTTAGTTGATGTGAGACTTTCTCCTTCTTTTTGTCTTCTCCACAACCACCATATTCTATTCCACCTATAGTGCTATATCCATGGCTCACGCTCATGTATTGCGTGAAAGTTGAAAAAGTTTGAGAACATCAAAAGTATGAAACAGTTGCTTGGCTTGTCATCGGGGTTGTGCATGATGAAATACTTTGTGTGATGAAGATGGAGCATAGCCAGACTATATGATTTTGTAGGGATAACTTTCTTTGGCCATGTTATTTTGAGAAGACATGATTGCTTTATTAGTATGCTTGAAGTGTTATTGTTTTTATGTCAATATTAAACTTTTGTTTTGAATCTTATGGATCTGAATATTCATGCCACAATAAAGAAGATTACATTGATAACTATGTTAGGTAGCATTCCACATCAAAAATTCTGTTTTTATCATTTACCTACTCGAGGATGAGCAGGAATTATGCTTGGGGATGCTTGATACGTCTCCAACGTATCTATAATTTTTTATTGTTCCATGCTATTATATTATCTGTTTTGGATGTTTTATATGCGTTAATATGCTATTTTATATTATTTTTGGGACTAACCTATTAACCTAGAGCCCAGTGCCAGTTTCTGTTTTTTCCTTGTTTTTGGTTTTACAGAAAAGGAATACCAAACGGAGTCCAAACGGAATAAAACTTTCGCGATGATTTTTCTTGGACCAGAAGACATCCAGAGGATTTGGAGAGGGGGCCAGAAGGTTCCCGAGGAGGCCACAAGCCTGCCAGGCGCGCCCTGGGGGGCGCCCTGACGGCTTGTCGGCCCCTTGGAGGTCTCCTAACCCTAATCTTTGCACTATAAATTTCCAAATATTCCCAAACCACCAGAAGCGTCCACCAAAATACTTTTTCGCCGCTGCAAGCCTCTGTTCCCGTGAGATCCCATCTTGGGGCCTTTTCCGGTGATTTGCTGGAGGGGGATTCGATCATGGAGGGCCTCTACATCAACCTTGCTGCCCTTCCGATGATGTGTGAGTAGTTTACCACAGACCTACGGGTCCATAGCTAGTAGCTAGATGGCTTCTTCTCTCTCTTTGATCTTCAATACAATGTTCTCCTCGATGTTCTTGGAGATCTATTCGATGTAATACTTTTTTGCGGTGTGTTTGTTGAGATCCGATGAATTGTGGATTTATGATCAGATTATCTATGAATATTATTTGAGTCTTCTCTGAACTCTTTTATGAATGATTAAGATATCTTTGTATTTCTCTTCGAACTATCGGTTTGGTTTGGCCAACTAGATTGGTTTTTCTTGCAATGGGAGAGGTGCTTAGTTTTGGGTTCAATCTTGTGGTGTCCTCACCCAGTGACAGAAGGGGTAGTGAGGCACGTATTGTATTGTTGCCAGGAAGGATAAAAAGATGGGGTTTATATCATATTGCTTGAGTTTATCCATCTACATCATGTCATCTTGCTTAAGGCGTTACTCCGTTCTTATGAACTTAATACTCTAGATGCATGCTGGATAGCGGTCGATGTGTGGAGTAATAGTAGTAGATGCAGAATTGTTTCGGTCTACTTGTCACGGACATGATGCCTATATTGATGATCATTGCCTTAGATATCGTCATAACTTTGCGCTTTCCTATCAATTGCTCAACAGTAATTTGTTCACCCACCGTATCCTATCTTCAAGAGAGAAGCCTATAGTGAAACCTATGGCCCCCGGGTCTATTTTCCATCATATATTTTCAGATCTATAAACCAAAAAACACAAAAATACCTTGCTGCAATTTATTTATATTTACTTTAGTTTGCCTTTTTATTTATCTTTTATACCTATTTCTATTAGATCTCACTCTTGTTCGAGACCGTGAAGGGATTGACAACCCCTTTTTCACGTTGAGTGCAAGTGTTTGTTTGTTTGTGCAGGTGCATAGATTGGAGACTTGCTTGTGCCTCCTTTTGGATTGATACCTTGGTTCTTAACTGAGGGAAATACTTATCTCTATTTTGCTGCATCACCCTTTCTTCTTTAAGGAAAAAATCAACGGAATCTCGGGAAGTAGCACTCGCCACTGTTGGAGTCTCTGTAGTGGCGGGCAAAACTTACTTGCCCGCCACTATTTATTCATGTTACAGTGGCGAGCTTATTAGAACGCCCGTCACTGAAAGCTTAGGCATGCGAATTAAAAAAATTGTAGCCACGGCAACTGTTGTGCTGCCATGGTTGCGTTTTGCATAAATCCAATTTAAGAAATTCAATATTAGAAGTAAATAATACATGCATTGTAAGCTTAGGCATGCAAGTTCACTAGGTAATTAGAACTCTTCATAACAACTACTAACACTTCAAAAAAATTCTAGTTAACAAACCAAAATCAAAGTGCCATAGGCATCTTAACTAAGTAACTAAGAGTTCATCGGCTTGGGGATATTTGACTTGGACCTTATTCTAAATAAGGTCTACAACAACCATCATCTAGAAGTTGTTTTTCCTATTGTTTCTTATCATGATGACCACTGTTGTGTCAACCCTTAATCATCTCTTCCCCTTCAGGAATTCCCACTAGCCGACCTCATAGAACGATATGTGGTCGTCTGTGTCAGTCTTGTATTGAACGCTGGTGATAGGACCTGCACCTCCAAGGCGTACTCGATCCAGCCATGCCGGCAGCAGGGTTGTCGAAGATGATTTCTATATATTTATATCCCTTGATTAAAAGCAAAATAGAGCACGCAATGTTGGACATGTCACCATATAGTGTTATGACAACAAAGAGAGAAAAGATAAAATACATACCATGGTGTGCTTCACGATGTTGGTCTTAGTAAAACGGTGCACAAATGGCCTCCCAAGTACTGCCACTTGATGGTAGAATCGCGATGAGATTGGCCTTCTCATCCTCAGTAAGCTCTTTCATTCTTTGAGAAAAAATTGAAGAATTGTATGGATCATCATCGTCATCATCTTCGCTACGCTCATCATCTTCCTCTTCCTCATCCTCATCCTCATCCTCATGCTCCTGGCTATCGTCATCCTGGCTAGCATCATCATCATCCTGGCTCTCATCATCATCCTCATCATCCTGGCAGTCCTCATCATCATCTTCCTCAAGCTCATCATCTTGGCCGGAGAAATACTTAATCCTTAACTTGTTGACCGCTTTCTTCAACTAAAAGTCTATGTACTCTCCCTTGGTGAGCTTATTATTTGAAATGTACTTGTTCCATCCATCGCCTCCTATGATGTTTTATCCTTTTGTTTACAAACGTCAATTTTGTATGATTGTCCTTGACCATCCAAAAAGTTGAAACTGTCATCGATTAAATTATTGAATTGGACTCTTATGTTGCATGGGATACACTATATAACAATTAAAAATAATGCAGATAATAATTAATGATATGCATAGTACAAGAATTCGACAAATAGTTAGAATTGAATGATAAACATTATTACCACATATGTTTTGAATCCCCCCCTCAAGAAGAGCCTGAATTCTACTTCATGGGATAAACTATCCCTACAGGGATTTTTGCAGACATTACAGGCCTTACGCACGACGATCCCTCTTTCAAGAAGCGGCAGAAAAAAATATCATCACGATGAGGTATGATCACAGATTACCAACACTGGTACAACCAGGTAGTATGATAATATATATATAAGCAGGTTTATCACTTCTACAAACTAAGGCTTTACGAAGTCATGGACATATATAGTATGCGTAGCAAGTTTCATAAGTACTACATTAAAGGCTCAAACATCTGAAGCACGGAGTTATACGACTAGCCACGGTGGAGAGATCAACTCCTAATCTAAGTCAACGTCGAAGCTGAAGTCGTCATCCTCGTCGGAGGACTCGATGACTCGGTCCCAATCTATTGGGTCATCCTCGAGATCCTTCTAGTTGTATGCGGTCATCAGCAACGTCTCGTTAATGGCGTACAGATACAGATCCTCCCGAAGATACCGCTTCACAAAGGGATCGGTGCTCTACCATTCACGGGCCCTGATGAACGCCTCGGCCTTCAGGTGCTCCTGCTCCTCGGCCTTGGAGACTACCTCATGTTAGGAGGCGTTATATGACTCGCGCACCAAGTATCCTGAGGAATGTTGAGCTAGGCCCTTGGCTCCTGGTACTCGAGCGCCATCGCATCATAAGCGCGCAACGCTTCCTCGGCGGTGTCGAACGTGTCGAGCCATTGTTTCTTGCCAGTGATGGAGTTTCAAATTTGGGCACCGCACTTCCCCAGGGTCTCTAGAGAACACCACGGCATCTGCCGTTGTCCGCCATTTTGGGAAAAATGATCTAGAACATGCACATGAATAAATTTGGCGAAAGAACTGAAGAAATTTACTGCAGTACAATATGAATAAAAAACGAACAAAAAAATTTGGCATGACCTCTGCATAAAAATGGACACATTAAGTGTTAGAAATTTTGCGAAACGAAAATAAATCAACATTTCGCCAAAACTTTATGCTTATAGTGAGAATCCCTGTAAAGAACTTAAGACATCTACTACGACAGAATATGAATAAAAAATAAACAAAGAAATTGGCATGCCCTCTGCATAAAAATGGACATATTTAGTACTAGAAATTTGGCAAAACAGAAATAAATCAACGTTTCGCCAAAACTTTAACGCTTATAGTATGTATCCCTGTAAAGAAATGAAGGGACCTACTACAACATAATATTGAACTCAGTATGAACAGAAATAATGTACACAATAATATGATATATATGCAAGACACCCCCCCACACACACACACGATCTGGTTTTCCTTGTTGATGGTTACGTATGTAGCTAGTGAGTTCATATTACAGCTAATTTTGATTGCTGACTACAACTATCAAACTACAACTACAATTTGTTTTAATGTGTGCATTAAAAACTATACAACTATCAAACTAGAACTATTAACTAAAGCTAAAAACTATACATATAGTAGGCCCCTAACCCTAATCCTAGTCGAATGTGGCTGCTGCGGCGGCTGTCCGTGTGCGTGGCGGCCGCGGGTGGCGAGGAGGAGGGCCAAAAAGAGACACATGGACGGCGATGCATTACCTGCCGGAGCAGAGGGCAACGGGGTAGCAGATCGAGGGCGAGGGCGACGTGGTGGAGGGGGAGGGCGGCAACAAGTACGGCGATGACGACGGCGGCAACGAACGGCAAGGATGACGGCGATGGCGACGTGAGCAGTGATGCGGTGGAGGGCAATGGTGGTGACGAGAGCGATATGCGGGAGAGTGACAGTGAGAGTGAAGTGGGGTAGGGGAGAGGGAGGGGCGTGCGCGTGCATATAGTGTTCATCCCATGCGACGGGTGCGCCAGATGACCCACCGCTGCTAATTTGGGGTGGCGGGCGGCCATCTTTGAGTTGAATTTGGACAGTCCAGAGCTAATCCAAGTGGGGCGGGCACAACTGGAAGCCCGCCACAGCTAATATCTGCATAAAAAAATTAATCGGTTGTAGGCATTCATCTATGGTGGGGCCTTTAGCTTGCCCGCCACTGCTACCGATAACACCAATGGTGGGTACGCCTAGCCACTCGCCACTGCAAGCATTCATAACATAGCCAAGCTCAGCAGTGCTTGTTTGTTGCGGGTGGTGTATTTCACCCTGCACTAGTGTGCCTGTAGCTCTGGCTGTCACGTTGTGTCACCCGCCGCTGCTACTTTTCCTAACTTGCAGTGGCGGGTACCTCGTCGCGCCCGCCACTCTTTTGAGTTCACCTATAAGGCTTTTCCTAGTAGTTACAGCGGATTTTCATATAAACCGGAGCACATTCATTACAATTCGAATATTTTTTAGATAAACTGGTCGGAATTCATTATATTTTGGACAATTTTCAACTAAACCTAATCTAAATGGTTGTCGGCGCCTGTTCCCCATGTCTGACCATGAGACCCGAGAACTGAAACTTCGGTTGTTGCCTTCTGTAGGGTAACACAACAGAAAACAAAAAAAATCTGACCTAAGCACCAGCACAGGACCACTATGAAGATGCATACAAGGTTTTATCTGATCGCAGCACAGCAGAAGTAGAGTTGGCGAAGATCGTCGGTGCAGATCCCCGCAGCTAGGATTTTATAACCTCCCAACTG
This sequence comes from Thinopyrum elongatum, assembly GCA_011799875.1. Taxonomy (NCBI): domain Eukaryota; kingdom Viridiplantae; phylum Streptophyta; class Magnoliopsida; order Poales; family Poaceae; genus Thinopyrum; species Thinopyrum elongatum. The sequence continues at coordinate 482,528,183 of CM022302.1, read as the reverse complement.
CTAGGATGTTCTCCCTCAGACAGGCCCTTAGGCAGTTCCTTAAACAGCCCTTCGGGAGGCCCTCAGACAGTCCCCCGGACATCCCTTCGAGGGGCCCTCAAACAATCGCTCGGACGGTCCATCGGACAGCCCTTAGGGAGGCCCCTCGGTCAATCCCACGGGCAGAAGATTGAACATATGACCTCTCTACCCGCTTGCACACATACGGTGTCACCTATCCAATAGGGCTTCGCCGCCTAGAACTAATCCCTACCAGAAACCAAACTATCTTTTGGCACTATGAAACTATTTCGTGTGAGGGAGAGAGAGATGGCAGATCATGCATGCCTTGTGTTGAGATAGATGGAGTTAGTTGGAGATCACTCTACTCCTCCTTTTAGAGTGGTGGAAGGGGTTGAGGAGGGGCTGAAAATGTCAGCCCACAATGGGCACCCTCCAAAACTCCGAGGTGGTGGTGGAGGAGGAAGCCCACAAGGCCCCCCTCACCATGACTGATATTTGGGGCGCCCCGAAGGGGCCCCACCAGACCTCCAACATGACTGCATGTTTTCTGGAGATTGCCCTCCGATGCCCCCCCCCAACAAATTCCCACCCAAAGGGGCTGCCCCATCAAGGCGACGCCCCCGTAAAAATCCGAAAATAGCCATTTCGATTCGTGGGATCTTGTCCCCTCTTGCTCGGACAAGATGTTTTGTGCGCATTTTCTTCGAAAAAATTTCAGAAGGTCCCAGAATGTTTCCGGTGTTGGAAATATGCCTTGGAGACAATAATTTGTGCTATAACTGCTATGATCCTGGTATGCGATTCAGTGAAAACTCATATGCACGTGTGGAATGGTAAATGGTAAAATATGATTCCTAGTCTCGCCTCTAAGACTAGCTCAAATGTTGTTAGTGATCATGTTTTCTGGATATTAAGATATCATTAAGTGTAACGATAGTCCGAAAACAACTTTGAGAATATGACGTTAGAAGAACGATCGTATTAAATCGACTCAAACTTGTTTGTTATACTTTGAGATACAATCGTCAGAAGTCAATAGTTATAATACGTTAACGTGTGGTTTAGTTCCTTAGACCATGAGAGTATCATAGTCACTTCTTACCGTATGATGAACTTTGTAGTTGCTCAAACATCATTGAGGAGGGGACCAGACAAGAAGCGAGGAGACGGCAAGGCAGCAAGGCGCGCCCAGGGGGTAGGCGCGCCCTTTTACCTTGTGGGCCCCACATGGCTCTGTTTGACCTAAATCCACTTATATAAATTCTAAAATATTGGGAAACCCCCAGAGAGTCACCCGAAACAATTTTTCCGCCATCGCAAGCTTCTGTTCTTCCGCAATCCCATATGGAGGCCTTTTCCGATACTTTACCGGAGGGGGAATCGATCATGGAGGGCTTCGACATCAAACTTGCTGCCTTCCGATAATGTGTGAGTAGTTCACCATGCTACTTGTGAGCTGCGTTGGGATTTTCCTCGAAGAGGGGGGGAGATGCAGTACAGTAGAGATAAGTATTTCCCTCAGTGAGAACCAAGATTTATCGAACCAATAGGAGAATCACGCAAAGCCTCGTGAACAACACCTGCACACACAAAAGCAAATACTTGCACCCAACGCGGGCAAGAGGGTTGTCAATCGCCTTGAACTCCTTACTTGCAATGATTAATTCTGATAGTGATAGGTAGATAAAAAGAAAAGTAAATAAATTGCAGCAAAGTATTTTTGGTTTTAATAATTTGGTAAAACTAGACCCGGCGGCCATAGCTTTCACTAGAGGCTTCTCTCTCGAACACGTAGCATACGGTGGGTGAACAAATTACTATTGGGCAATTGATAGAAAAGCGCATAGTTATGACTTATTCATGGCAATGATCATGTATATAGACATCACATCCGTGACAAGTAGAACGACTCTCTGCATCAACTATTATTACTCCACCAATCGACCGATATCCAACATGCATCTATGGTATTAAGTTCATGACAAACAGAGTAACATTCTTTGTGTATAGTTTATGACAAGATCAAGGAGTTAACTATAATAAAATTGTCTTGTCATAGCAATAATAAAGTCAGTTCAGGTTAAATTAGCAATTAGTACATATTTCAATTATGAGATGGATGTCAAAAGGATTCCCATGAGATGGAAATAGAACCAAGGTTATATATATGATACGGTCTAAGGTAGTTTTATCATTTAGAGGACGCTGGTAAGTGTGGAAACTTCCAGAGATCCTATAATGACCTCAAGCAAGCATAATTGAGTTGGAATCTTTGTTTTGATGAAATGTTCAATTAATATGATTTCATCGATAGAAGCGAAGATGCATGTATTTACAAGCAAGTAAGTGGGAGCGTAATAATATTTCTAAACAACTATGTGTGCATGACACATTGTTGATTCGAAAAAATATTCTTGACACCAGATAAGATCTTCATTAAAATAGTTTTTTAGTGAAGTACTTCGGCAATAGCCTTGGTATTAGGCATATTAATATATGGAGATAGTAGTGCCTAATTGGGCTTAGCAAAAATACATATTGAGAAAGAACTAAAAAAGTTTACTATAAAAATGCCAAGAAGAGTTTCTTGTCGAAGTCACATGGAAGGATTTTTAAGCAAGAATCAGTATCCTGAAATACTGATGAGCGAAATACATGATTTCAATCACACTTATGTTAATTATGTTCCATCGTATGTAAATAAACCAGATATGTCCAGTACTCCAACTAAGTTGTGAGTAAAGTTACCGGAATGATCAAATTGTTGATCATAGGACAACGGTGAAAGTGTCATTAAGTATTGACGGCTGAAAGTGCAACTAATCCCCGCGTGGTTTTGATAATTCAAAACAACATATAGCTCATTGAACTAATATCCATTCAAGATAAATATTTCAGGAAGTTCAATGAATGGCATGGCATGGACTAGAGATGTGGACCCCTCAAAATGCTAAGGACAAATATTGGCAAAAGCTCAAGACTCTTCATCTTTATTTTAGTGATCCAACATCACATTGAGTCCATAGGAAAGCCAATACTATTAAAAGGGGACGAGGTGTTGCTTAATGGCTTGCTTGCTCAAATGCTGAGTGATATTGCTCCAAAATCCTCAACCACTTTCTCCATCCAAATATGTCAAAACCCTAAACTCCAACTCGGCCCCACAGATTCTTTCTATCCGACGCCACCGAGTTCAAATGACATAGCCACAGCCAGAAACCCTAACAGTTCGGTCTCGCTGATAACCCACAAGTATAGGGGATCGCAACAATTTTTGAGGGTAGAGTATTCAACCCAAATTTATAAATTCGACACAAGGGGAGCCAAAGAATATTTGTAAGTATTAGCAGTTGAGTTGTCAATACAACCACACCTGGAGATTAAATATCTGCAGCAAAGTGATTAGTAGCACAGTAATATGATAGTTTTGATAGCAGTGATAATAGTAGCAATAATGGTAACAATGATAGCAATGGTTTTGTAGCAAGTGTAACAGTAGCAACAGCAGTCGTAACTTAGCAAGAACAATATGTGGAAAATTCGTAGGCATTGGATCGGTGAATTCGTTGGATGTTATTCATCATATAATAGTCATAACCTAGGGTGATACAAAACTAGCTCCAGTTCATTAATATAATATAGGCATGTATTCCGTAAATAGTCATACGTGCTTATGGAAAGAACTTGCATGATATATTTTGTCCTACCCTCCCGTGGCAGCGGGGTCCATAAGGAAACTAAGGGATATTAAGGCCTCCTTTTAATAGAGAACCAGAACAAAGCATTAACACATAGTGAATACATGAACTCCTCAAACTACGGTCATCACGGGAAAGTATCCCGATTATTGTCACCCCGGGGTTTACGTATCATAACACATAATAGGTGAATATGACTTGCAAGATCGGATCTAGAACATACATATAATGGTGAAAGCATAAACGGTTCAGATCTGAAATCATTGCACTCAGGCCCTAGTGACAAGCATTAAGCATGGCAAAGTCATAACAACATCAATCTCAGAACATACTGGATACTAGGGATCAAGACCTAACAAAACTAACTCGATTACATGATGAATCTCATCCAACTCCTCACCGACCAGCGAGCCTACGAAGGAATTACTCACTCCCGGTGAGGAGCGTCATGGAATTGGTGATGAAGGAGGATTGGTGATGACGAAGACCGAAGATTCCCCTATTCGGAGCCCCAAACGGGCTCCAGATCTGGCCTCCCGATGAAGAACAGGAGGTGGTGGCGGCTCTGTATCATGAAACGCGATGAAACTTTCTCCCTGATTAATTTTTTTCTCCAAAAATAGGATTTTATAGCATCGGGATTAGGGTCTGCGGGGCCACCAGGTGGGCACAACCCACCTGGGCACGCCTGGAGGGGGGGCGCCCTTGTTGGTTGTGCTCAACCAGGGGCCCCCCTCCGGTGGTTCTTGGCTCCAGTATTTTTTATATATTCTGAAATAATTCTCCAAAAAGTTTTGTTCCATTCCGAGAAACTTTATTTCTGCACAAAAACAACACCATGTTAGTTCTGCTAAAAACAGCGTCAGTCCGGGTTAGTTTCATTCAAATAATGCAAATTAGAGTCCAAAACAAGAGCAAAAGCGTTAGGAAATGTAGATACGACGAAGACGTATCACTCACCGATACGGATCTCGGTCTCATCGAGATAGCCTTGCCAACACTTTGTGACTTGTTGCATTTATTTCGGTCTCACCGAGTTATATATTCGGTCTCACCGACTTGGCTTGACCAACTCTTTGTTGCCCTATTGCTTCACTTCGGTCTCACCGAGTTGATGCAATCGGCGCCACCGAGATGAGGTTTGCCCTAAGCCCTAGCACATGGGTCCCACCGAGTTGTTCCAGCCAGTCCCACCAAGATTCCTAACGTTCACATTTTTGAACAGATCGGTGCCACCGAGTTTAACTATTCGGTCCCACCAAGATGAGTCAAATGTGTGTAACGGTTGGATTTTGTGTGGAGGCTATATATACCCCTCCACCCCCTTCTCCATTTGTGAGGGAGCCATCAGAATGTGCTTACACTTTCACCATACATTTTCTGAGAGAGAACCACCTACTCATGCGTTGAGGTCAAGACATTCCAATCCTACCACAAGAATCTTGATTTCTAGCCTTCCCGAAGTTGCTTTCCACTCAAATCATCTTTCCACCATAGCCAAATCTGAGAGAGTGAGTTGAGTATTGGGGAGACTATCATTTGAAGCAAAAGAGCAAGGAGTTCATCATCAACACATCATCTATTACCTTTTGGAGAGTGGTGTCTCCTAGATTGGTTAGGTGTCACTTGGGAGCCTCCGTCAAGATGTGAAGTTGAACCAAGAAGTTTGTAAGGGCAAGGAGATCACCTACTTCATGAAGATCTACCCGAGTGAGGCAAGTCCTTCGTGGGCGATGGCCTTGGTGGGATAGACAAGGTTGCTTCTTCGTGGACCCTTCGTGGGTGGAGCCCTCCATGGACTCTTGCAGCCGTTACCCTTCATGGGTTGAAGTCTCCATCAACGTGGATGTATGATAGCAATACCTATCGGAACCACACCAAAAATCTCCGTGTCTCCATTGCGTTTGCTTTCTCCAAACCCTTCCCTTTACCTTCATATGCAATGTTTTACTTTCCGCTGCTATACTCTTAGAATTGCATGTGTAGGTTGATTGCTTGACTTGTGCTAACTGCTAAAATCTGCCCACAGCTAAAATTGGGAAAAGGATAGACTTTTATTTTGTCAAGTAGTCTATTCACCCCCCCCCCTCTAGACGTACTTTCGATCCTACAATTGGTATAAGAGCTTTGGTCTCCATTAGCCTTGATTTCCATAGCTTTGGTGATCATTGCCTTGGTTTCACAACCGAGGATAATATGGCGTCTAGCGAGAGAAATTACCACCGTAGAGGTTCTTACTTTGATGGTACAAATTTTGCTAGTTGGAAGCATAAGATGAAAATGCATATTCTTGGTCATAACCCCGCCATTTGGGTTGTTGTTCATATTGGCTTGCAAGGTGAATACTTTGAAGATGGAAAAGAACCGGATCGTGAAGCCACCGCGGATGAATTGAAGATGTTGTAGTACAATGCTCAAGCTTGTGATATTCTCTTCAATGGATTGTGCCCCGAAGAATTCAACAAAATCAGCCGCCTTGAGAATGCAAAAGAAATTTGGGATACTTTGGTTGATATGCATGAAGGTACCGAGTCCGTCAAGGAATCCAAGTTGGATGTGCTTCAAAGTCAACTTAACAAATTCAAGATGAAGGATGGTGAAGGAATCGCCGAAATGTACTCTAAGCTTGCTCTCATCACAAATGAGATTGCCGGCTTAGGAAGTGAAGAGATGACCGACAAATTTATCATCAAGAAGATCCTAAGAGCCTTGGATGGAAAATATGATACAGTGTGCACTTTGATCCAAATGATGCCCAATTAGAAAGATCTCAAGCCCACGGAAGTCATTGGTAGAATTATTGCTCATGAGATGTCACTTAAGGATAAGGATGAGCTCCACAACAAGTCAAGTGGTGCTTACAAAGCTTCAAGTGATGCTCCTACAACATCAAGTGACAAGCTAGTCTCCAATGAAGAATTGAGCTTAATGGTGAAGAACTTCAACAAGTTCTACAAGAATAGAAGTATAGAGAGAAGCTCCAAGTCAAGGTCCTACAATGACAAAAGATCTTCTAGTCGTGATCGTAATTGCTACAATTGTGGAAGACCCGGACACTACTCCAATGAGTGTACGGCTCCCTACAAGAAAAGAGAAGACTCACCAAAAAGGAGTAGAAGAAATGAATCACCTCCAAAAGAGAGAAGGAGTAGAGATGATCGTTATGAACGAAGACCCTCTCGTAGAAGCAAGGATTCAGAAAGGAAGGACAAGTCATCAAAGAGCTGCACTAGATGAAGACATCAAGCTCATGTTGGTGAATGGGTATCCGGTTCCGACTCCGACAACTACTCTGAGAGAAGCTATCACTCCGACTCCGACTATACTCAAGATGAAGGTGTTGTCGGTCTTGCACTTGTGTCATCCAACTTCTACGACATATTTGACTCACCAAATGAAGGAATTGGAAGATTCTTCATGACTAAAGGCCCTAAGGTATCACACCCCGAGTATGTTGATTTCAATAGTGAAGAAGATGACTTGCTAGGTGATGATGATTTACTTGTTGACAAAACTAGTGATGAAAACTATGATGAACTTGCTAGTAATCATGCTAATCAAGATGAAACGAATGACACTGATAAGAAGGAGATTGAGCATCTAACTAAAGAACTAAACACTCTTAAGTTAGGTCATGAAACAACTCAAGAGGATCATAGAGAGCTCCTAAAGACTTATGAGAAGCTACGCTTCGAGAAGCTAAATTTGGAGCAAGAGCGTGAGTTTCTAAAAGCTATCAATGATGATCTTCGAAAGAAGAGTTCTTATCTTGCCAAACGTCTCCTCTTGTCTACTTATATGCCACAAGTAAAATCTAGCAACAAGAGCAAGAAAGATTCTTCCTCTAGTAGTAACAATAACCATACTAAATTCAATATTGTTGCTTCTAGTAGTTCTCTTGATTCCACTAATGATTCTCTTAGCCAAATTACACCCGCGCTACTACTAGGCTTTTCCCTAGTAGTGTCATGTGTGCAATTCACTCTATGTCTATGGATATCCTTGTAAGTTCCTTGTGGGACTAACCCATGTAGGTATTGAAAGTGCAACACTCCAATGGATTGCTCCAAATGATCTACATCAACATTGAGCATCCACATCTTCACTATCTACATGAAGTCATCATCGACAAAACCCAAGGATAGTTCATCCCTCTTAGGGGGGATATAACATCTAGGGAGCTTTGCTGTAAAAATTGAGCTAAAGCAACTCTAATGGTGTGAACACATTAATGCTTTGTGTAAAAGTGGTAACCCCACTTGTGCTTAAACGATGAGTATGACCTATGATCAAATGTTCTCATTTGACTCCTAAGTCAATATACTCATATATAGATGACCTAGTCATCGCCAATTACTTGATAGATGCTAGAATTGTTTGTGCATGCTATGACACATGTTTTCATTTGCTATCTTATTGTGTGAGCATGTTGGTTGCATAATTTCTTCATTCAAGGACATCCATTTGTTGTTTTGATTATCTTGGTTTTTATTGGCCAAATGGATGGACAAGAATGCCTAAGAACCTTCTCTAGCTATCTATGCTTTTCTCGTCTCAAACTCTATTCATGCTACATCACAAAAATTGAATAAGTCTTTTTCAGACCCTCCGGGTGAGGAGCACTCGGACTGACCGATTCGTCAAGGGCTGCTTTCCAAAACCTTCTTGTGTATTTCGGTCAGACCAATTCACTCCTATTCGGTCCCACCGAAATCACCAGACTGATCTTGGTTTTCATCTCGGTGATACCGATTAGAATGACTCGGTCCCACCGAGTTGCACTAACTGCACGCAGTTTTGCATCTCGGCGCCACCGAAGCATTCCATTCGGTGCCACCGACAGCACATGGGTATATATTCTGCGGACCCGTACGGTTGAAAATTTCTTCAAACCAGTCAAGCCCGCGCCCAATTGCTACCGCCCCCTTGATCTCCGGATCATCGCCGTCTCTGCATGTGCGTCTCCGCCGCAGGTCTCCATCGCCGTCAACGAAAATCTCCACAGTCGTTGTCGCCGTAGCAAATCATCACCAAGTTAGGGTACGGTTCGACCTCTTTGTGCTATTCCCCTTTCTGATTCTTTGCACACAGATAATGCCTAGCTTCTTGCCATGAATGAGAACTTTCTATCCATAGAAAAATTCCTTTAGATTATATTCGGTGAAAAAAAATTAGGGTTAGGTTTCCGCCGAGCTCATCTCAGACCGACCGAAATGAATCTTTCGGTCCCACCGATTGGCCCTGGCCATTGCACTTAGTACAACTCGGTGCCACCAAAGTGTACTGATTGGTGAGACCGAAAGCAAAACCTCAGTGAAACCCTAGCATCTCGAAGTCACCGAGCCACGACTCGGTCTGACCGATCTTGTGTGTTTAGACTCTGTTATTGCTTCGGTGTCACCGGGATTTTTATATCGGTAGCTCTGAGATGCTTTCTGCAGAAAACTAAAACTAAATTTTTTATTCAATTTTTTTTAAAAAAATCAGCTGCTTTTTGTGATGCTCATCCACTCTGCCCATACCTATCTATTCACAGGGTCTGTCTGCAAGATGTCTGATCCAAGTGACAGACAGAACAAGTCAGAGGAAGAGGTTAATCTCAGTGAAGGCACAAGCCCTAGTGGAAGCTATGATGAGGGCAGCAGAAGTACTCCGAGCAATTTGCCCAAAGCTGCCACTAGACAAAGGAAGAAGAGAACCTCAGAAAGTGAGGATGAGGACTTTGTTATTGAAGAGGAAGTGACATCCAAGAAGAAAGTGCTCAAGAAAGAGTATGGCACAGCTGATGCTACCAAGCCAAGTCTCCAGAAGAAGGCCCCTGCAAAGAGAATTCCTATGTCTATGGCCAGAAAATCAACAGTTCCACAAGAGACCATGGAATTTACTCTTGAGCCAAGAGAAGAAGAAGAAGATGCTGCTGATGGGAATAAAAAGAGGAAAGAGAGAGTGAAGAAGACCATTGCCAGAGTGATTGGCAGACCATCCATGATGGTGGATGATGAAGATGAGGAGGAAGAGGAACCAGCTGGACCCCCTGCCAAGTCTCAAAAGCTAATGGCAGATGCCATGAAATCTGCAGGGCACCCTCCAAGTCCAAGCCCAAGCCTGCACCTAAGGCTGCTGCTCCCAAGAGATCCACTAGAAACATCCCTGCTGCTGAAAAGAACAAGGCCCCAGTGCCAGAGGTTCAAGAGGATGAAGAGCCACAAGTACTCAGGAAATTGAAGCCAAAGATTCCAGACCGTGATGATGGACATCCAGTGGCTGAAAACATGAAACTCGGGAAGGATAGTGGACTGAGACAATGGAGGAAAGTTGATCCATATTCAGTGAGGAGGAGAACAGCATGTGACTATCGTTTCCATACCAGAGAACAACAAGACTTTTATGAGACAGTGCTGCTTGACAAGAAGCCCATCATAAGCAACATGAAATGGGTGGATTGGAAGTACATAGATGACAATGAAGATTACTTCCCCCATGTTCATGAGAGCTTCAGGCTGACAGGTGTTGATGCTTTTGTTGGACAAAAGCTCACAAAGTAGAATGATGAGATGGTGATGCAGTTTTACTCCACAGCACACTTTTACCCAGATGGAAAATTTGTGTGGATGACTGAGGGCACTAGATACTAGTCATCAATCTCAGAGTGGGCTGCTCTTATCAATGCCCCTGAAGAAGGAGAAAATGACACTAATGTATATGGAAAGCCCGGGATGGATCACAACACTATGGCACACATGTACAAGACCATTCCTGATGAGGCTTTGGACACACACAAGTTTGGGTCCATTTACTTTCTGCTTGCTGGTTTGGCCACCATAAACTATATCTTGAGGCATACCTTGTTGCCTAAATCTGGAGATGAGAGGATGATCCGTGGCCACTCCATCAACTTGCTTCACTTGTTTGATATACCACAGAAATTCAAAGTCATGAGCCTGATTGTAGAGACAATCAAAAGGACTTCTGCTGATCAGAAGAGGGAATGTGGATATGCACCACACATCTAGATGCTTATCAACTCTAGGGTTGGTACAGACACATATCTGCTTGACAGAGAGCACCTTCCTCTTCGACCAGAGTTTGAAGATAATGAAGTGGTGATGGATGCTTCACATCCAACTTTGGTTCTGGCCCAAGAGAAGGCTGAGAAGGCAAAAGCAGCCAAAGCAGCAAAGGCAGCCAATGCACCCAATGCTTCAATTGTGAATCTCAAGTCAAAACAAGACCAGTTGACATATCTGCTAGAAGCAACTCTGAGGATTGAGTGAAGTCTTGCCAACTTATCTAAGAACCAGGAGAGCCTAGAGCGGATAGTTGAGGACAAAATGTACAATCTTGATGTCAAGGTCACAGAGATACAATCTATTGTGGAGAAGCTGAGAGATGATGCTGAGGATAGTGATGACAGACCTACCACTGACAGATTCCAGACAGTGCAAGGGCACAAATGTCATCAGCTGTGCCTGTAGCAGACACCAGGACTACACACTCTGCCCCTGCCACCACTGCCACAGTGCCACCCCCAGTGTCAACACCACCAGCTCAACAGACATTAACCGAGGCATTTGCAGAAGCAGTTCTCTCAACGCCATCTGCGCACACTGGAGCAAGCCAGAAGACCCCTTTAGGAGCTCCCGGAGATAGTGCCTAGAGTGCCGTATAGCACAATATGTTTTCAAGCTTTTTGGTAACTTGTTGCCAAAGGGGGAGAAAATGTATAGATCATAGGCTTCGAGAGAGAGTGTCTCGTTCTTTTGCTTATTGGTTTTTATTTGCCTGTTGCTACTTTGTCCATTTGGTTTGTGCTACTTATTGTCTTATGCTCGTGAGATACTCTGTGTGGTCATGTGTTTGATCATACTTTGCTTAATGTGTGATATATGCCTATCTCTATGTTTACTTGTGTATGATCATTCACTTATGTATTTGGTGATGCGTGCATGCTATTTCATTCTTATCATTTTGTGCGCTCCACCAAAATGTATGTGACATGGAAGAGTGACCCATGATCCTAATCGATTATACATTTGCATTCAAACGCAAATTTTAAATAATGCATAAATTTAGGGGGAGCTCTTGCTTATCACATACTTCTCAAAGCGACGATGTATTTAATTCATTTTATCATTTTCCAAGCTTTGATCTATATGTTGTCATCAATTACCAAAAAGGGGGAGATTGAAAGTGCAACTAATCTCCGGGTGGTTTTGGTAATTCATAACAACATATAGCTCATTGAACTAATATCCATTCAAGATAAATATTTCAGGAAGTTCAATGAATGGCATGGCATGGACTAGAGATGTGGACCCCTCAAATTGCTAAGGACAAATATTGGCAAAAGCTCAAGACTCTTCATCTTTATTTTAGTGATCCAAGATCACATTGAGTCCATAGGAAAGCCAATACTATTAAAAGGGGGTGAGGTGTTACTTAATGTCTTGCTTGCTCAAATGCTTAGTGGTATTGCTCCAAAACCCTCAACCACTTTCTCCATCCAAATATGTCAAAACCCTAAACTCCAACTTGGCCCCACCGATTCTTTCTATCCGGCGCCACCGAGTTCAAATGACATAGCCACAACTAGAAACCCCGACGGTTCGGTCTCACCGCTACGGATCTCGGTCTCACCGAGATGGCCTTTCCAACACTCTGTGACTTGTTGCATTTATTTTGGTCTCACCGATTTATGCAATCGGTCTCACCGAGTTTGCTTGACCAACTCTCTGTTGCCCTATTGCTTCACTTCGGTCTCACCGAGTTGATGCAATCGGCGCCACCGAGATGAGGTTTGCCCTAAGCCCTAGCACATCGGTCCCACCGAGTTGTTCCAGTCGGTCCCACCGAGATTCCTAACATTCCCATTTTTGAACAGATCGGTGCCACAGAGTTTAACTATTCGGTCCCACCGAGATGAGTCAAATGTGTGTAACGGTTGGATTTTGTGTGGAGGCTATATATACCCCTCCACTCCCTTCTCTATTTGTGAGAGAGCCATCAGAACGTGCTTACACTTCCACCATACATTTTCAGAGAGAGAACCACCTACTCATGTGTTGAGATCAAGAAATTCCAATCCTACCAAAAGAATCTTGATTTCTAGCCTTCCCGAAGTTGCTTTCCACTCAAATCATCTTTCCACCATAGCCAAATCTGAGAGAGTGATTTGAGTGTTGGGGAGACTATCATTTGAAGTGCAAGAGCAAGGAGTTCATCATCAACACACCGTCTATTACATTTTGGAGAGTGGTGTCACCTAGATTGGTTAGGTGTCGCTTAAGATGTGGAGTTGAACCAAGAAGTTTGTAAGGGCAAGGAGATCGCCTACTTCGTGTAGATCTACCCGAGTGAGGCAAGTCCTTCGTGGGCGATGGCCATGGTGGGATAGACAAGGTTCATTCTTCGTGGACCCTTCATGGGTGGAGCCCTCCGTGGACTCGCGCAGTCGTTACCCTTCGTGGGTTGAAGTCTCCATCAACGTGGATGTACGATAGCAGCACCTATCGGAACCACACCAAAAATCTCCGTGTCTCCATTGTGTTTGCTTTCTCCAGACCCTTCCCTTTACCTTCATATGCAATGTTTTACTTTCTGCTGCTATACTCTTAGAATTGCATGTGTAGGTTGATTGCTTGACATGTGATAATTGCTAAAATCTGCCCACAACTAAAATTGGGAAAATGATAGATTTTTATTTTGTCAAGTAGTCTAATCACCCCCCTCTAGACATACATTCGATGCTACAATGGCACGTTTCTCGCATACAGAGAAAATGAAGAGATTGTTGTAAGGAGTTACATCATTACATGCTCGTTGTAAGTAGTACATTGACAAAAATCTTCATCGGTGCTCCAAGGGATTTTCAATTTCAATTAAATGATTTATGGTGGCATAGTAAGTTGGAATTGATCCAAGAAAGTTACCATGGTGAAATCTATAACAGAAAGGCTGAGTATATTGTCTCTTTAAAAGCAAAAATTTAGGGTGATGAATCAAAAGTTCATTTAGGAGGTTGGTATGGTTTCTAGATGATTGTGCCAATGTAACACTGTTCTCAATTGTGGTTCCATAGCCCAGTCTAAGGAGTCTAAGGTCCTGCCAGTGATTCAATACATACAAAGTCAGTCTCACACAAATTATGAATTCTTATGAAAGCATGATAGATGCATAGAAGTACAAATGATACACGCGGATCTGAAGTTGTCAAGATCTGATAGGATGAAGGCTATACCACAAGCAAATCATGGACAAACACCGTATTGCCATTGGTGTTAAAGAAAATGTGCTAACTAGATTATTGACTCTAGTGCAAGTGGGAGTTGTTGGAAATATGTCCTAGAGGCTATAATATTGTATTATTATAATTTCGTGTTCATAATGGACAATTTATATTCTATGTTATAACTGCTATGATTGTGGAATATGCGATTTAGCGGAAAACTCATATGTTGTTAGTGATCATGTTTTCTGGATCTTAGGATATCATTACGTCTAATGATAGACCTAAAATAACTTTGAGAATATGATGTTAGAAGAATGATCGTATTGAATCGATCCAAACTTGTTTATTATACTTTGAGATACAATCGTCAAAAGTCAATTGTTATAACACAAAGTGTTAGCGTTCGATTTAGTTCCCTAGACCATGAGAGTATTGTAGTCACTTCTTACCGTATGGTAAACTTTGGGGTTGCCCAAACGTCATCCTTAACACAGTGATCATAATAACTATATAGCTCAAGAGTGGGATTTGGTCCTCCGGCGATGGTGAGATATTCTTATTTGTGACGACCCCGGCTTAATTGTGCACTAATCATACACGCAATGCACACGATCAAGCCTAAGGACTCACTTGAAGATATCACAACACAACTCTAAAACATAAATAAAGTCATACAAGCTTTATATTACAAGCCAGGGCCTCGAGGCTCGAATACGTAGCTCGATGGCATACAAGTGTCAGCGAAAGCATCAGATATCTGGGTACAGATATTACAGAGAATCAAATAGGCCTTTAGAAAGGCGGGGCAAAAGAAAATACTATGATCGAAAGGCGTAGGCCTCCTGCCTAGGACCCTCCGAACCTACTCCTCGTCGTCAGTCGGCTCCTCGTAGTAGTACTCGCCGGGAGGGTAGTAGTAGTAGCCGTAGTCGTCGACAGGGGCAGCTATCTTAGGGGCTCCGTTATCTGGTGGCGACAATTGGATATGGGGAGAAAAATAAAGTAAAGCAAACATGAGTACTCATCCGAAGTACTCAGCAAGCAAGGATCTACACTACATATGCAACATTTTCAAAGAAGGGCTGTATATGTGGACTGGGCTGCAGAAATGCCAGAATAGAGGGCAGAGCCTAGTCCTATCGAAGTCTAGCATCTTCAATCATCTTCATCGGTCTTGCAGCATTAGAAGAGTGCAGATTAACACAATGTAAAGTAGTAGTAGTTTCATCAACCTCGCCCAGAGATTCTTCCTCGACTCCCTGTGAGAAAGCAATCCCAGAGCCATACTATCCATTTCTCATCTCAAGTCATTAGTTCTAGTTGTACCGATCAGGATACAACTCCGAGTGTCCGTTACCGTAGGGCAAGCTATCGATAGATTGTTTCTTCCCTGCAGGGGTGCACCAACTTACCCACCACACTCGCTTAACTCCGGCCGGACACACTTTTCTGGGTCATGCCCGGCCTCAGCTAAGCAACACGCCGCAACCTGACCAAATACTTAACAGAGAGGTCAGCACGCCGGACTAACCTATGCCCCCAGGGGTCTTGGGCCATCGCCCCGGGAACTCCTACACGTTGCGTCAGGCGGCCGAGAGCAGACCTAGCAACCCCTTAATACAAGCGCAGTTGCGTAACCAGTCCAACTCGGTGCGCGCCGCTCAGTCGCTGACATCCATTAAGCTTCGGCTGCAGTATACGACGCAGAACGCCCATACTATGCCCACATGATGGTTAGTGCTATCAAGCCAGAGGCTCCTCGGATCAAATATCCAAACCGTTAGTGGATTAGGATCGCGCGGTAACGAGCAGAGACTCACGATCAATGTGACCCCGTCATCCCGTCTCGAGGACTTCCGGCAAGGACGAGGAATGCCCGGCCACGCCTCGTGTTCAACTCTCGGGCACCATCCAGGTCCACCCGATTCCACATCACTCACTATTAAGCTCGCGCGAGTACCCCTCAGGGCCGACCTGCCTTTAGTATCATGTTTCAGTGTAAAGTCATGGTATCAATGGTAACCATGTGTCTAACACCAAATGGAACCCTGAGGAATCACCCTCGATAGAATTCCCTCTGATGTTACCGTCAAGGTGAACGAAGGAGGACTCACCCTCGAGGTCCACTCTTGAGGAGTTGCACGACAGTGTCGGTTTCGGGGGTGATGTAGGAGGAATCACCCTCACTGACCACGACCGATTAACTAACCTACAAGGTTATCATCAGAAGTGCTGACGAGGTATCACCCTTGGCACTCGATAGTAACCCAGTAGTGTCGAGCAACTAAGGGGAAGTGTCGTGCGGTGTCGGGGCTTGGTCTTCGATCCCGTTGCTCGGGTCTTCTGATCATCCAGCGGGGCAGTCGAGCTAAATTGGGGTCTCTGAGAGGTCGCTACCCAGCCTATACTAAACAGTTTAGGATAAGCAGGCAGGTAACAATAGCGGGTTACAATAAACAGGCTATGCAGCAGATATAGGACAACAGCAGCAGCAGTAACTTCTAATGCAAGCATAGGGGAGAAGAGAGTGGGCGATATCGGAATGCTCAAAATGGGGGTGCTTGCCTGGAAGCTCGGCGGCAAGGGCAAGGTCATCGATGGTGTCGTCGGGCTCCTGAACTGCGTCGGTCTCGGGAGCTACATCGACGTCAGGGTCTATCGAGAGAGAAGAGGGGGAAGAAACATATAAATGCACAGCAAACGATGCAATACAGGGCATGCTATGCTAAGATGCAGTGCAGGGTTGTCTAAAGTATGTCTAAGTCATTTTTAGTTACTTTAGGATTTAAGTTGGATTTATTATCCGGTGATTATGCACTATTCATCTACTGGATACGGCCTCGAAGTTACGGTTTCACCTACGTAGGGGGTTCCGGCATCGAAACAGACGACACGATCAAATTTGTCTCGTCGTTCTGATCAACTTTCATGTTTTAAGTTTTTCGATCCGAGCTACGGTTTAAAAGTTATTAATTTTCAAAGATTTAAATGATTTTCTAGAATTTATTTATTTAGCAGAAAAAGGAATTATAACATCAGCATGATGCAATGCTGACGTCAGCAGGTCAACAGGTCGGCTGACCAGGTCTAACCTGACATGTGGGTACAGTGGGACCCACATGTCAGTCTCTGTTAAGACTAACAGTGAGTTAATCTAACTAACAGGGTTAATTAGGGGGTGGGCCCCATATGTCAGTGAGACATTAGTCTAAACTAATTATTTTTATTTAATAAAACATTTTATTTAATCTAATATGTGGTGGGCCCCGCATGTCATAGACACAGAGTGCCCAGTCAGCAAAGTTGACTGAGTCAACTTAATCAACTGGGCCCCTCGGGCCCGCGGTCAGTGACCCAGGGGTGGGTCCCGCCTGTGCCACGTCGGCGGCGTCGCCGGAAACACGCCAGCGACAAAAATCGCGGCGGCGCGTCGCCGAAACGCGTCGGATTTCGTCTACGGTGAGTAACTTAGCGCGCGCTTGGGCGCGTTCGAACGAGCAGCGAGCACCGCGTCCAGTGGTGGTGGTGGTTTCGCCGGAATCGGTCGGAATCATCGCAGGCGATGAGCAAAGGCGGCGGCGCGTACGGGAGCTCGATGGAATCGGCGTTGCGGGGTGCAGTAGCTCGAACGGAGTAGCTAAGCGTGCTCTACGCGGTGCGACGAATCTAGCAGACACACGCCCGTGACCATTTGGTCACCGGAGCCTCGTCGGCGACGAGCTCTACGGCGACGAGCTCAGGCTCACGCTGAGCGGCGGCTACGGGGACGCAGGAGGGCAGAAGAGCTAGGGGAGAGGAGGAGCGACTCACCGTGCGGCACGCAAGGTGGCCCTTGACAGGTTAGTAGCAGCAGAACGACGGGGCTCGTCGGGGATCGCCGGCGACCGAAGCGGCAGGGGTCGAGGCGATTTTGGCGCGTTGCTACCTCCAAGCTCCTGCTGCGGCCTCCGGTGGACGAGGAAGACGACGACGGGGACGAAGGACACGGCGGAGCAGTGAACGGGGCTCGGTGGCCGCGAGGAGGTGCGGGACGCGGCGGCGATGGCGCTCAGCTGCGGATCTGGAGGAGGAAGAGGAAGGGGAGGAGCGAGCCGGGCGAGGGGAGAGTGAGCGGGGACGTCCAGGGGAGATGGATGAGGGGGGAGCTTATCCCCTCAGCTGTCGGTAACTGCCGCGGCCGTCGCCGTTCGACTGGCGCGCGCGCGCGCAGCCACGGCGGTGGTGACACGACGAAGGAGAGAGAGGGAGTTGGGCCAAGTGGGCCTTTTCGGGGAACTGTGCACTTAGGCCCAGTGCACAGTGCCTCGTTTTATTTTTCTGTTTTCTGTTTTCCCTTTTGTTTATTTCTTTTCTGTTTTGTAATTGTTAGGCCACTTTTGCTATTTTTTAAAATGTGGGACTTGGCCCAAATATTACAATGCAATATTTCTTGTCACCAAAAACTGGTTTGGGTAAAGTAGGATTTTATTTGATTTTGATTTAATTATAAATGATTTAATTAGTGATGTTTTGGTGCTGTTCCATGTTGTTATAGTCATTTAACTCATTCAACTATCATTGTTTATATTTTTATAAGTGCTTCTGGAATATTTGCTATTTAGTGAATATTTTTCCAATAGTGTTTGAGCAAATTTATTTTGCACTTTTGAATTTAAGTTGATTTTCAGAGAAGTATTTGAATTGTTGAGATTAACCACTATGACTAGGCAGTGCAAATGAGATGACTTGGCATTATTAGCAGGTAACCACAGTGGCTATTACACAGGGGAGACTGGATCTGCCTTGAAGACCATTCCACTCGTCTGGCCATTTGCAGTCTGGGGGTTGGATATGGTTGGACCTTTCAAGACCGGCAGAAGTGGTTTCACTCATTTGCTTGTGGCAGTCGACAAATTCACCAAATGGATTGAGGCCAAGCCTATCAAGAATCTTGATTCAAGCACTGCCATCAGTTTTATTAGGGAGCTGATATTCAGATATAGAGTCCCTCACAGTATTATCACAGATAATGGCTCCAACTTTGATTCTGACGAGTTCAGAGCGTTTTGTGCTTCCCAAGGCACTCAGGTCGATTACGCATCTGTTGCGCACCCGCAATCGAATGGGCAGGCAAAGAGGGCGAATGGCTTGATCTTACAAGGGCTGAAACCCCGACTAATGCGTGATCTCAAGCATGCTGCTAGGGCTTGGGTGACCGAATTGCCATCCGTCCTATGGGGACTAAGAACAACTCCCAACCGGTCGACTGACCGAACTCCCTTCTTCATGGAATATGGTGCTGAAGCTGTGCTTCCGAGTGACTTATTGCACAACGACCCCCGAGTGGAACTCTTCTCAGAAGCTGAAGCGGAACAAGCACGGCAAGATGCAGTTGACCTCCTAGAGGAAGAACAAGAGATGGCCCTGATCCGGTCGACCATCTATCAACAAGATCTGCGTCGATTCCACGCCAGAAACGTCAGAGGTCGAGCGTTTCAAGAAGGAGACCTTGTGCTCCGAGTACACCAGAAACGGCCTCATAAGCTCGCTCCGGCCTGGGAAGGACCCTTCATTGTCACAAAGGTGCTCCACAATGGAGCGTACCACCTTTACAATGTAGCCAAGAAAGAAGACGAGCCACGCTCGTGGAGTGTGGACCTGCTCCGCCGTTTTTATACGTAAGCACTCGGATCGATGAGTTGTAATAAGAATCCTTCAGTTTGCTTATCAAAGACAAGATTTTTGCAGTATCTGAGTGATTGTGTTCCCTTAAGCATATGTGTTCAAATCCCCCAGTGGGTGGCTTAGCCGCGAACCCAATTCGCCTAAGTTCAAAAAACACTCCGAGTGGAGAGCAATCCTCCCACTCGGGGGCTTAGCTGCGAACCCGATTCGCCTAAGTTTCAAACACACTCCGAGTGGAGAGCGATCCTCCCACTCGGGGACTTAGCTGTGACCCCCTACTCACCTAAGTTAAAACATACTCCGAGTGGAGAGCAATCCTCCCACTCAGGGACTTAGCTACGACCCCGTACTCGCCTAAGTTTCATAAACACTCCGAGTGAAGAGCAAACCTCTCACTCGGGAGCTTAGCTGCGAACCCGATTCGCCTAAGTTCAAAAAACACTCCGAGTGAAGAGCAACCCTCTCACTCGGAGGCTTAGCTGCGAACCCGATTCGTCTAAGTTCAAAAAACACTCCGAGTGGAGCGCAATCCTCCCACTCGGGGCTTAGCTGCGACCCCGTACTCGCCTAAGTTAAAAAACACTCCGAGTGGAGAGCAATCCTCCCACTCGGGGGCTTAGCTACGATCCCGTACTCACCTAAGCTAAAACATACTCCGAGTGGAGAGCAATCCTCCCACTCGGGGGCTTAGCTGCGACTCCGTACTCGCCTAAGTTACAAAACAAATTCTGAGTGAAGAGCAACCCCCTCACTCGGAAACTTGGCCACGCGCTCCGAGCTGCGCCACAAATACAACGCACGGCCCTCTCGTCGGAGCTGCACCACAAGTATAACGTCTATTCCGAGTGAAGAGTCAACTTTCACTAGGAGTCAAGAGACTTGAAAGTGGTAAAGACAAAGCAACTGCATCCAAATAAAAGCAACCAAGTTCGGATAAATCCACGAAGGTTCGGAAGTACTCGGGCGTGAAGCCCAAAAGAGTTTAACGATTATAGAATCACTCGGCATTCCGAGGCAAAAGAGGGTAAAGTTATCAAGTTTTTCACTCGGCAGGAGGACTTGCTGGCTCGACGAAACTGTCCAGATCGATGTCGTCTGCGATGCGAGTGGCTGCGTCGATGAAGGTCTCCATGAAGGATTGGAATTGGAGCTTCTTGGTGTTGGCGACCTTAAGAGCCGCCAGCTTCTCTTCTTTGACTTCCTTGCAATGAACGCGGATGAGTGACAAAGCCACGTCAGCACCGCAGCGGGCAGCTGACTTCTTCCACGCCCGCACTCGGTCCGGGATGCTGTTGAGTCGAGTCATCAGTGACTCAAGGTGATTCAGAAGCACATCCTCTGGCCATAACTCCTTGTCGATCCGGGACAACGCGACCTTCAGTCAAGCAATGTAATCCAAGACACTGGCAAGGCGAGATTCCAATCGCAGCACGTTCATTGTAGCTTCGTCTTTGATGGGAGAGTTGATAGGGTCCAGACTTGTCTCGATCCGCCCAGTTTCTTCCTCGAAGTTCTGACAAAATTCTGCACACACGAAAGGTGTTTAAGCGACAGTAATATAATGGAAAAGTTCTCTGCAGTCAGTCGGAAAGTACCTTCAAGCATGAGAAACATTTTCTTGGCAAGACCTCCTAGATAAGTTTCCAGTTCATCTCTTTTCCGAGTGAGAACATCAACCTTGTCTGCCAAAGCCACCTTCTCCTCCTTCAGCTGCACGACTTCCTTCTTCGCTTCATCAACAGCGGTTTTCAACTTGGCGTTCTCTTCTTCTAACTTGCCGACTGAAGCCAGCTTCATGTCGGCAAGTTTAGTTCTCTCCCGCGCCGTCTTCTGCGCTGCGGCAAGGTCGAGGTCCTTCTGCTCCAGAGCCTGCTTCATTTTGTCTAAAGAAATAACATTCCTCAGACGAGCTTGGAGTTGACGGTTTTCACTACGCACATCTGCTTGAGTGAAGTCACTCGGTTCAAAGAATGGAAAGGAAAATATGACAAGGCAAATAGTCAACGAGTTGTTACCTCCCATGACGACTACTTCATCTTGAGCCTTCTTCAGGTTCTCCTTGGCCAACTCCAGATCGAGGTTGAGTTGAATCTATTTCCTCTCCAAGTCAGCAAACTTAGATCCAAGCTCACAGGATTTCTGCAATCAATAAACAAGACATGTCAGTCGACAGAAACAAAGATTAGTCATTTCCGAGTGATATGATGCAAGGTTAGATTATTACGACAAAAAAAGTTCTAAGACTACTGCCGAATCAAACATTCAACAGCAGTCTCGGGGACTACACCCAGTGGGTGCACTTGGCGTGCCCCCACTGGTTCGATTTCCCACTCGGCATGGTCTGCCCAGCGCGAGTGGAAGGAATAAAAAAAAGAGAAGACCAGAGATTGGAAAGTTTTAAGACCGCCGCCGACTGCCAGCATTCAACAGCGGTCTCGGGGACTACACCCAGTGGGTGCACTCAGCGTGCCCCCACTGGACCAAAACTTCACTCGACACGACCTGTCTAACCCGAGTGAAAAGAGCTACACATAGCTACATGACGCACCCAGTGGGTGTAAAGAGGCAAGAAACAGATCAACATCTTACGAATAATAAAGCAGCAGTTTTCAAGTAGCATATCCTAACAGAGAAAAGATCAAGCTGAAAGCCGATCGGAAATCAACTTACAGTTCCACTTACTCGGACGTTGGTTTGAAGGGCAGAGCTGGCTTCATAGGCGGCCTTGCTGGTTTCGTACACCACCTTCATTCGGTCCATCATTAAGCCTGCTTGGATCATGGCTTCCTTGGCAGCGCCTACTTGGTCCTTCGGGATGTGGTGAGCAACGAATAGAGGGGTTGGTGGAACAGACAAGGTAGCCGGAGGAGCTGAAGCTTGAACTCGCACAGTTGGAGCAGGGACTTGAGCAGTCGACGTCGAAGGCTGGTCAGTCGACAAAGGATCAGCAAAAGAAACATAAGTCCAAACTGGATCACCAAGTTGTTGAACGACTGGTTCTGATGTCGATGTCGAGTGAGACACTTTGCTAGCAGGCACCTTCTTGCTCAGAGTCCTGCTCTTTCTCCCGGTGTTCCTTTGTGGCGCTTCTTCATCATCGTCATCATCTGGAAGCTGAATAACATTTGTTGGCACTGCAAAACACTCGGCCGTAAGAGTTCGGTCGACCGTCGGAACAAGTTGGCAAAGAGAAGGGCTGTGGAGCTGTACCTGCCCGAGAAGTGGACACGTCTATAGTTTCCGCGTCGTCCTGCTCCTTGTCAATGTCCATGGACGTCCCAGAAGTAGCAGCGCTGAAAGTTCCCAATTTCACTCGGTCAAACAAGAAGAGAAGTTCCCGATCAAAACGAAAACAGAAAGAAGAAATACTCACGTTGAGGTGACAGGCACAACCACCTTGATCCTAGGCAGGGCCTTCCGAGGTTTGGACGCGGCAATTTTGGCCTGCTTTGGAGCCTTCTCTGATGGCTCGGGAGTGGACGTCCGAGTGCGCTTCGAGACTTGCGCGCTCGGATCATGCGACTGCTTGGAACGCTGCTCAGAGCGGGGCAGCGAGTCGACTTCTTCGCTGCTACTAGAGTCTTCGCGGTCCTCTTCACTTTCATCCTCAGATTGCCAGTCAACACTTCCTCCGTCACTTTTCGCTCCCTCATGGTACTGCTCTCCGTTTGGCATCGAGTACAGCTTGGAATAAATCTGCACGACAAAAATTAACGAGTATCAGTCGGATTCAAGAGCAAGCTGCAGATTGAAAAAAAAAGAAAACACTCGGTGTACTGAGTCCGACCTCTTCTGGCTCGTTGTCAGTGTCGAATGGCAGAATCCTCCTGGATCCCCTGGGGTTATCCTTGTTTCCAGTGATGCTCCGCAGCCACTGAGCCACTGTCTGCTCGGCAACCTCCTCTGGGTGGACCCGAGCGGTGTCTGCGGGGCCTGAATACATCCACATCGGATGATCGCGGGCCTGGAGAGGCAGGATGCGTCGACTGAGAAACACCTCCAACAGATCCATTCCAGTCACACCCTCCCGGACTAAGTTAACGACTGCGTCGACTAAAAGGGACACCTCGCCTTTCTCCTCTGGGTTCACAACCAGTGAAGAAGGTTGGCGGAGCTCTCCATAGTGAAAGGGGGAAGGCCGGTCGAATGACCAGGAGTCGGGATGTCTTTGCAGTAGAACCTGGTCGACTGCCATCCTCTAACTGACTCAGGAAAGGTCACGGGAGGAAAAGTACTCCTACCCCTAATTTGAATCCCTACCCCCCGCACATTTGGACCACATGCGTCTTTTTATCAGTCGGGTTAGCCTTTTTCACCGACTAAGAATGGCAAGTAAAGATATGTTTGAAAAGGCCCCAATGCGGCTGGCAACCAAGGAAGTTTTCGCACATAGAGACAAATGCAGCGAGATATGAGATTGTGTTGGGCGGGAAGTGATGGATCTGAGCGCCAAAGAAATTCAGAAAACCCCGGAAGAACCGATGCAGAGGCAGAGAGAAACCCCGATCGACGTGGGTGGTGAGGAGGACACACTCACCCTCGCGTGGCTGGGGCTCGGATTCATTCCTCGGCAGCCTCCAGGACCCGTGAGCAATCAAGCCATCATTGGCGAGATTCTCCATGTCCTCCCTCACAATAGTGGAGCGGATCCAGTCTCCCTGGATCCAACCAGGCGGCAGACCGGACCGCGACGATGACCCCCGAGCCGTCTTCTTGCCCTTCGCCGCCGCAGTCTTCTTCGCGCGCTCCAGGGCCGCGGTCTTCTCCTTCACCATGGCGACGGAGCCCGAGAGGAACAGGCAAAGGCGTAAGGCACAGGTAGCGGTGAGGTGGAGAAGCAGAGGAAAGAAGAAGGGGAATGAGGCGCACTATGCAAACGCACCGGCCTCGACGCCTTTTATGGGCCTGCTTCCGAGTGGCTGACTCGTGGGCCCGAGCGATCCTATAAAATCCCGCAACAGTCACGCGTCCGATACGTGGCGGAAAAGGGGGCGCGAGAATCGAGGTGCCCCTATCTATCCACTCCGTTTACTGCGGCGCGCTCCGTCCCACGCTTCCCCGAAATTTCGAATCCCGTGAGATCCGCGGACCGCAGAGCAAGCAATCGCGCCAAAGATTTCGTTCCATGTCGACACTCGAAGATTGTCAATATAGTTCACTCGACGAGGGCCTCTGAATGGATCAAGGCGATTGAAACAAGATTGAAGCTTCAACATGATTCGCAGGTTCAGATGAAATACCTCCGAAGTATGGAATCGAGTCGGAGTCAATTTCAACCCTTTCTTCACTCGGACCTCAATCCATTCGGGGGCTAATGATGATGACATGTACCTAGGGTAGGGTCATAGGCCTGACCTAGACACCCTACCCAAGGACATTTCCCTAGATTCAAAGACATTCAAAGTACAACAAAGGATACCGACTGAAGTCACCTTGGAGTGCAATCCACTCGACTAGTTATTTCACTCGGATACCCCAATTCCATTCGACCAAGATGAAGTCACTCGACCATACAAGAAACCACTCGGAGTACGGAAGACCTAAAGTCACTCAGGATGGCAACGGTCAGGCGTTCACTCTGTAGTCTTAAAGATCATTTATAGCTCTTTATAGCTGGCGTTACCAGTAATGCCCTGTCTTAATGAACATTGAACCCTGTGTAACGTGGGACGGCTGGGGCCCTGGCGCACTCTATATAAGCCACCCCCCTCCACTGGCACAAGGGTTCGCACCCCCTGTAACTCTCACGCATAATCCAGTCGACCGAGCCTCCGGGCACCGAGATGTAGGGCTGTTACTTCCTTCGAGAAGGGCCTGAATTCGTACATCTTGCGTGCACAACCTCACCGTAGCTAGGATCCTGCCTCCTCATACGTACCCCCTATTCTGACTGTCAGACTTACTCCCACGACAGGCCCCTCGGGCCCGCGGTCAGTGACCCAGGGGTGGGTCCCGCCTGTGCCATGTCGGTGGCGTCGCCGGAAACACACCGGCGACCAAAATCGCGGCGGCGCATCACCGGAACGCGTCGGATTTCGTCTACGGTGAGTAGTTTCGCGCGCGCTTGGGCGCGTTCGAACGAGCAGCGAGTACCGCGTCCAATTCTGGTGGTGGCTTCGCCGGAATCGGTCGGAATCGTCGCCCGCGATGAGCAAAGGCGGCGGCGCGTAGAGGAGCTCGATGGAATCGGTGTTGCGGGGTGCAGTAGCTCGAACGGAGTAGCTAAGCGTGCTCTACGCGATGCGGCGAATCTAGCAGACACACGCCCGTGACCATTTGGTCACCGGAGCCTCGTCGGCGATGAGCTCCGCGGCGACGAGCTCGGGCTCACGCAGAGCGGCGGCTACGGGGACGCAGGAGGGCAAAAGAGCTAGGGGAGAGGAGGAGCGACTCACCGTGCGGCACGCAAGGTGGCCCTTGACAGGTTAGTAGCAGCAGAACGGCGGGGCTCGTCGGGGACCGCCGGCGACCGAAGTGGCAGGGGTCGAGGCAATTCCGGCGCTTTGCTGCCTCCAAGCTCCTGCTGCGGCCTCCGGTGGACGAGGAAGACGACGACGGAGACGAAGGACACGGCGGAGCAGCGAACGGGGCTCGGTGGCCGCGAGGAGGTGCGGAACACGGCGGTGATGGCGCTCGGCTGCGGATCTGGAGGAGGAAGAGGAAGGGGAGGAGCGAGCCGGGCGAGGGGAGAGTGAGCGGGGATGTCCAGGGGAGATGGACGAGGGGGGAGCTTATCCCCTCAGCTGTCAGTGGCTGCTGCGGCCGTCGCCGTGTCGCCGTTCGACCGGCGTGCGCGCGCGCAGCCACGGCGGTGGTGACACGACGAAGGAGAGAGAGGGAGTTGGGCCAAGTGGGCCGTAGTGCACAGTGCCTCGTTTTATTTTTCTGTTTTCTGTTTTGCTTTTTCTTTATTTCTTTTCTGTTTTGTAACTGTTAGGCCACTTTTGCTATTTTGTAAAATATGGGACTTGGCCCAAATATTACAATGCAATATTTCTTGTCACCAAAAACTGGTTTGGGTAAAGTAGGATTTTATTTGATTTTGATTTCATTATAAATGATTTAATTAGTGCTGTTTTGGTGCTGTTCCATGTTGTTAGAGTCATTTAACTCGTTCAACTATCATTGTTTATATTTTTATAAGTGCTTCCGGAATATTTGCTATTTAGTGAACATTTTTTCAATAGTGTTTGAGCAAATTTATTTTGCACTTCTGAATTTAAGTTGATTTTCAGAGAAGTATTTGAATTGTTGAGATTAACCACTATGACTAGGCACTGCAAATGAGATGACTTGGCATTATTAGCAGGTAACCACAGTGGCTATTACACAGGGGTGTTACATTATTGCCCTCTGGGTGTGATGGCATCCATCATCGTCTGGCCAGACACAAGTGACTAGGTCACGGGGATGCCGGAACATGTTAACGAGAAAGAAGAACAAAACCGGTAATGAGGAGACCGGTATAGTGAGCATGTGTATGACTCAAGAGGATCCCGATATATCTCACCTCAGGTTTTGTAAAGTATTGCGAAGACAAGGTAATAGCACATGATAACCAAAGGTTCACTCGAATGGCATCCATGTACTCATAGAGATCGATATGGACGTCCATGGTTCCGCTATCGGTCATTGAACGAAAGGGGTTTTGTTCATGTCTATGTTTTACCGAACCTACAGGGTCACAATCTTAGGGTAATCATGATCTGCTGAGTGTTAGTAGGACAGGAGTAATGAGATTTTTTTATGAAATTGTTTCATCAATATTCGAAATAGTTTCGAGAGGAACATGAAGCGTTTCGGGATCACCGAAAGGGTTTCAGGGTTTATCGGGCAATATCGGGTATTACTGTTAAATTATATATAGGTGGAAATAGTTTCCGAAGATGATAAATTAATATTAAAAGGGTCTAATCATAGTTAAGAGGCTTTTATATTTATTTAATTATCAACGGGCCTTATAAGGCGAAATGGTGGAGAGCTATTTGGGCCACTTTGGGGAGGAAGAAATGGAGGGGAAGTTCCCCTCCTCTTGGCCGACCAAGGGGGGCCAAAGTTTTTAGTTCTAATTCTAGTTGATCCAATTAGATCTAGATCTAGATCCTCTAATCATCATAATTAGAAGCCCAGTGTGGTTCTAATATCATTCCTCTAATTCTCCGGCGACTATTAGCTCTGGGCGGCGAAGCACTGCCGGATCGTGAAGACCGTTCGCTTGCAATCTGTGGAGAGGTCGTGTTTTCGGTCTTCCGTTCAAGGGATCTTTCATCAACTTTTTGAGGAACTTCAAGTACGATCTACACGAACTCGTCTTCTTTCGCTGCAACTCGAAGTTGGTAACGATCCAATCCAAACAATTATTGCATTTTCATAGTGTTCCTGATTGATCGTAGGGCGATTTTTTTTGTTTTCTACTACGTTTCCCAACATCCGATACCCTCTAAAATAATTTTGAACGCGTTCCGAAACATTTCCTGTATGATGGTATTACTCCGAAGCATTTTCGGTTTTCTCTCTGGAACTTTTCCGTCGTCTTTGAAACTTTTCCGGTGACTTTCTCTCAGACTCACTGTCTAGTATTCAGCAGATAGATGACCCTTAAGTATGTGACCCTGTTGGTTCGGGGAAGTATAGACATGACCCTAACTCTTTCTGATCAATGATCAATAGCGCAACTGTGGACATCCATATTGACCCCTATACCCACAGAATAAATATTCGAGCGAACCTATAGTTACCGAATGATGTTTATGTTGCTTCATGATATGTTACAAATATCCGAGGTGAGATTTAATGGCATCACCGTGAATCAACAACTTGTTCACTATACCAGTTACATTGTCACAAGTTTTGTTCTCTTATTTTGTTCCCGCATTCCGGCATCCCTGTGATCAAATCACACTGTGTTTGGCCATACGATGATGGATATCTTAAAACCAAAAGGGCTCAAAAAATCTCTCTCCATCGTCGGACGAGTAAATATCAATCTTAAGCTATCAAGTCCTTTGTCATACTTCTCCGTGAACCCAAAAGCCACCGTAATAGCTACCCTATTACAGATGCCGTTTAACTAACCCCAAACTTTATGAAGCAAGCGTGAAGAAACCAAAATGATGCACATGTGAGCATGATGTAGCAAGCCCTACAAACCAAAATGGCAACATACTCGCGGTAGCACAATGGGCATGAGAAACAACAATTCCTACCCTATCCTCCTTTTCTTAATATAGTAGAAACATGCTAGGTTTATACACGTAGCATGTCTGCCACACAAAAAGGAAATACATCCTGCTCAATTTAACCCAGAGGGTCACTACTAAAACTGTCACTCAATACATCTTGATAAGAAAAAAAAACTTACTAAAATAGTCTCCAAATCCGAACAGAAACTACCAGAACTTAACCAAGAGGGTCACCCCAACAGCTACGATCCAACAATTCGGCGATGAGCGAACCAACCTGTGGTTTGATAGTTAGGAGGACAGTGATATCCCTGGTCCATCATGGTTCAAATCCTGGTGCTCGTATTTATCCTGAATTTATTTCAGTATTTCCGGCGATACGTTTTCAGTGGGATTTTTCATCGATTACGAGGCGTTTACGATGACTTCGTAAAATCTCAAGATGACATGCCAGCTCAGTCTTTTGAAGGTGCTCACATGCATAGAGCGTGTGTGTATGCGTTTATAGGATAAATGTATGCGTGTATATACGAGCGCTTGCATCTGTATTATGTTAAAAAAAACAATTGGGCGAAGAGCAAAGCTAGACGAGAGCCCGACCAATTAATTGCCCCCATGCATCAACATCTCTCGTGGCCGTGGGGCAGCAGTCACGTACAGCACAGCAACATGCCAATCCGGCCGCTCGCACAGCTCAAGAAAACAATTTCACCTGCCACGGCCAGTCCGCCGTCGTGGGCCAGCCGCGCCACGACCAAAGGACGACGTACGTGCGACGTGTGCACCACCGGTAGGACTGGCCCGGCGACAGCGTGCCCCCTCACCGTAGCCATCCCTCCACCTTCCACTCTCACGGCTCCACCCGCACCCTACCCATCCCCCTCACCGCAACTGAGGCCTGACGCTCACGCGACGATCGCCCAGTACGGCCAGCGACCCCGACGCCGTAACCCGATTATTCCGACGGGCCGCCGTGTCAGCCTCAGACACGGAAGCCCCGAGGCCGGACCGGGTTCCGTAGCAAAGGACTCCGTAGGTACAGGCAGCGGCGCACGGGTGCGCCACGCACCGGCGGCTTAATCTTCTAATCTAATCTCCTCCCGGCCGGCTCGAGCCAAGCAGAAGCAGTCCTATAAAAACCACCGCGAGTGCTGAGAAGCACACCGCACCACACGCACACCTCTCGCTCGGCTCGGCTCTAGCTAGCTATCCAGCAGCAAGTAGCTTCCCGGCGGCAGCGACGGCGAGAGGGCGGCTGCAGTTGGACCGCCGGCGAGGGAGCTGCCATCATCATGCAAGGGGACCAGGCGGAGAAGAGAGGGAAGGTGAAGAAGGGGTGGCTGGCCGTGCGGGTCGGCCAGATGCAGGCGGAGCAGCAGGGCGACGGGTTCCGGCGGTTCGTCATCCCCATCGCCTACCTCTACCACCCGCTCTTCCAGCGGCTGCTGGAGGCGGCCCGGGACACGTACGGCTACAACTCGGCCGGCCCGCTCTGGCTGCCCTGCTCCGTCGACGAGTTCCTCCGCCTGCGCGCGATCGTCGACCGGGAGACGGCGCACTCGCACTCCTCCTCCTCGCACCGCGTGCATGTGCAGGCCGGCGGCCACCAGCAGCAGCAGCACAGTTACTCCTTCGCCCCGTGCACCCGGGCCAAAGTCACCTCCTGATCGACCCTCATCCATCATCGTGGTCGTGCCCCGGCCCGCCGGCTTTCCTCTATTGAGCACCGGAGCGCGCAAGCGGCGGGAGTACGTCGGCCTGGCGGTGGATGGTGACGTTAGCTCCGATGTCCTAAACACAGGGCTCATCGTTTCGTCCCGTCTCTCCCGCGAGAGACAGGGCGAAACCGAACGCGCCGCCAGCCCAGCCCCCTCGCTTCTCCACCTTCCCCTCGCCGCCGCCAGGGCGCACCGCCGGGCGAAGCCCGGACGGCGTCGGCGGCGGCGGGGATCTCCTTCCTCCTCGCCTGATCTGCTGCGGCGCGGGCGCGGCACCTTGGCGGGGACGCCTCGTTCTGGCGCAGGGCGTGGTGGCGGGGCTGCGTACGGTCGCGCTGGTGGCGGGATTGGACGGCGGCTCGGCGGCGGCTGCGTGGCGGCGTGGTGCGGGGCGACGGCGGCCAGGTCCAGCAAGCAGGCGGCGGCGTACGGCGGGGTGTCCAGCGGCGGCGGCTAGCGTCCGATCTGGGCTCAGATGGGCTTCGGCGGGCCGTGCATGCCGCTGTCTTGTATCTTCCATGCTCCGTCAATGGCAAACTGTTCCTGGGCTCGACCCGCAACATGAGGACGACGGGGGCTCCGGCCCTGGGCGTGGCGGTGGTGGCTACTTCCTTCGCCGGAGGTGGTCGGCCAGCTGGTAGTGGCATCATACATCCAGTCCCGGCGCCGAGTGGGAGACGATGCTGCCGGTGAAAACCATGCTATCACTTAGGTCAGGGCGGGCGATGGCAGCGTTTTCGCGTCGTTATCTTAATGAAGACATCGCCACTGTAGCTACCGTCGACTCGCTTGCACTGCTCCGGGTGAAAACCTAGACCCGGGGTTCCCGGATCGAACGATGGCGACACTTTAGGCATCGTTCTTCCTCATGGGGGCAATGTTTTTGGAGCAGCGGCTGGATGGAGGAGACAAGTGGTGGAGCGGTTTTTCATTTCCACATCAAAGACGGCGGATCTCGGCGGCGTGGCGCAGTGGGGATTCGGTGTCCGATGCGAGGAGATGGACTCGCGCAGGAGGAGGACGCTGTCTGGCGTCATGGTGGCGTCGATGGCAGAGAGGCCTGGCAAGGTCGGTGTGTTAGTTTTTGCTCTGAAGATGGATTGGTGGAAAATGGCGGCGACGGCACATGAGAGTGCTTCGGACCGGTTTATACCCCAAACCCAGTATGTGGCTTGGTTGGGGCCTTCGACTTTAGATGTTAGGCATTTGTGCGATGTCTGTTTGGTATGATGTACTATTTTGTAAGGTCTTTGTGAATAATTAATATAATGGCTGCATGCATCGTTCAGATGTAGAGGCCGGGACTAATCCTCCTTTTCTAAAAAAAAAAAGTACATGTACACATAGAGAGAGAGATACCGGATACGGAGGTGCATGAGAGGCAGTCAGTAGGTGATTACTGATTAGTCAGTTACCGGTGAGAGCAGGTATAGCACAGGCCAAGATTTGATTGGTCCTTTTTGTATTGATTGGTATCAGGTCGCCTGATGAAACCAGTAGGCTTTTGGATATATTTTTTCTAGGATTAAAGTGAATTTATGTTGTAAGACAACATCAAAGGGTCTAAACCGAACACCGCATCCGTCTACGGATCAGAGAAAACCAGTTCACCGACACGGATGCAGGAGCCGACCATCCAACTATGGCCGCATATATTTCAAACTGGATTTCAATTAATCGGACGATTTTCATCAAACACGACGAAATTCATCAAAGTTCGGATAGAAATAGACAAACCATCCATAAATAGCATGCAAATGTGTCTAGTACAATAATAGTTCACCTCAACGAGACAAACCGGATGTTCAACAAGTTTTTCATAAATGGATCATGTTATCCCACACATACTACACCTTGAGCTTCATCCAACAATGTATGTACATGAATGATCTGCCCTCTGACATGTACTACATCACGACAGCTCGTTCAGGCTAGACAATGCGTAGCGCAACAATGAGTGAATGAGCGAATCAATCAACATGTACAATGAGTGAATGAGCGAATCAATCAACATGTACATTCAGAAGAGGCAAAACTTACGATCTTCATGGTTGCCGTGCGCAATGGCCACATTGCCTCCAGGCGATCAACTGTGACATAATACTTCATGACGGAGTTCTGGATGGTGTACTATCGATTCGCTAAGGACTTAACATTGCGTTTATAGATGATGTGCATGTCATAGGACGCAATGTGCTTTCGCGCATGAAACGAACCATGCACGCGCAGCCAAAAGATCACCCTTCCGCTCCTGCCTACAAAGTCCGCAGATACGGCTAACCACGCATCGCATAACAACTCATCCTCCTTCATCGAGTACCCCGCAATCCTTCTTACTCTAAAAAACGACTTGAATTTCGAGAATAAGCTCAATGATATCTGACCGAACACCTGCCGATGTAGTGTCCACCATGGACGGTGTCGATAGGGGGCAGAGGGTACGTGGCTGCGGACGAATCTGGGTGTGGTGCCCATGATTTTGAAAAGAAAGATAGGTTTATTGTGAAAAAAACTTCCAAACTTTTTTGATATTTTTAATTATTATTTTCCCCATTTGAGGTGTATATACACCAGGAATCGATGGGTATTTCCCCAACGGTGATGCTATTCTTACGTACAAGTTTTACGCACGAATAGGATTTCTAAAGAAAGAGATCACGTGTTA
Organism: Thinopyrum elongatum; assembly: GCA_011799875.1. Taxonomy (NCBI): domain Eukaryota; kingdom Viridiplantae; phylum Streptophyta; class Magnoliopsida; order Poales; family Poaceae; genus Thinopyrum; species Thinopyrum elongatum. Next base: position 482,495,025 of record CM022302.1, on the reverse strand, counting down.
CTACCTATCTCTTTCCTCATCCACAAGAAAAGTCCCTTCTCCTCCCATCGACGCCGCCACATGTCCGCCCCATCTCTGATGGCCTCTGGGCCATGGAGATGCGGAGGATCTCGGCCCCCGCTGGCAGGAGAAACCTCATTCTCGTTCTTGTTAGATTCACCGTGTTGGTTGGGGTTGTATGGCGACGATGATGTCCTTTTGTAGGAATAATGTCTCCCACCTTCTATCCTTGTCCCGATGGTGCGTCTAGCATCATCGGAGGGTGTGTGTGGAGGTGTGTCTCCGTCGGATCTCGCGGGATTCGGCCGGTGCTGGTTTTTGGTGGATCTATTTGGATCTGGTCTTCGTTTGAATGTTTACATGTTTGATCTTTCTGATCTACGACTTTTCTCATCAGCGATGGTTGTTGCTCTGGTCCTATGGGCCTTAGCACGACGACTTCCCGACTGTCTACTACAATAAGGTTTGCCCGGCTCCAGTGAGGGAGGGGCGATGACGGCGGCGCGCCTTCGGCTCACTCCAGTGCTTATAGTCATCGCTAGGTTGTCCACGAACATGGTTGTAATTTGTATTACCTTTGTTATTTTTTTACTATCGTGATTGAAGATGAATAGATTGAAAGTTTCTCGAAAAAAGAAGAATTTCTGAAGAAAGAAACACATGCATCGACCGTAGAAGCTTCCATGAGTGGTAGGTCGGTTGGTCAGGCCGGCGACCGTGCAAGCAAAGCGTCCCCAGCTCCACCGAAAGCCACTGCTGCTGGAGTATCCCACACAGTCACTAGTTAGTTAGTAGCGTCATCCATCTCTCCTCCGTACGACGGCCGGGGAAAGAAAATGCATCGGCATCGTCACGCTGCCCGCCATTGTCTTGCTGTCCCTTATCGTGGTTAAGCTCGACTCTCTTTTAGCGGGAGATTTGGCAGCCGATTCGCCCGACCCGGGGCACTGCCGCCCGGCCCTCCAGAGCCTCTCCTTCCCTCTCCCTTCGGCTTTTCCTTTGCTTGGCGGCACGTAGTACGTGCCCGGCTCCAACTTGCTGCAGTGCACCGTGTTTGCTTGGCATCTCATCTCGGCCACGCGTGGCCGCCACTGGAGGTAAGTCGGTCAACCGTGAATCAAAGCAGAGGGGGATCGGCTTCCCGTCTCGTCCATGGGACCAGCGAGTGAACAGTGACGGCCACTGCTGTTGCAGTATCCCACACAATCACTAGTGACGAAATAGGGTTTCTCCCTGCTTTGTATTACAAAGCAAACCATCACCAATACAACCAGATAGGTGCTAGGGCGGAAGCAGCACAGACACGCCCAAAAGAAACGAAAGAGAAAAAGAAAAGAAACAAATGCCGACACAGGCGGATCAACAAAAACGAAGAAGTTCGCGACCGCCGCGCCCACCGGGGATCCTCCACCAAGCTCCTATACTCCTAAGCGCCGGTACCAATCAACACCTCCAAGAAGGGACGCGACGATGACGACGCTGCTGCCAAGGGTTTCTCCCGGTACGCGACGAGGAGAGAGGAAGGGTACCCCCGACGCCTCTAGGAAGGTCCAGCGACACCCTCAGGCACCATCGCGTCGGTGTCGGCTCGGCCGACAGGGATTTCTCCCGATCCCAACCTTCACCTCGGGCGCTCCGGAGCACGCCACCAAACAAACCACCACTCTGCGCCAAAACGGTCTTGAAGCTTCCGTGCCGTCTCACCACGGCGCCGCGAAAGGGGCCTGCTCAACGAAGAAGAGAAGCCGGGACTAGGGACAGCAGCATCGTCGGCGCGCGGGAGGGCCCAACCTCCACCGTCAACGGCGGTAACCGACCGGACGCGACAGCAGGAGCATACCAGGCCCGTGAGCCACAGGCCCGGCCGGGACCTCGAGCCCGTAAAGCTCCCGCCGTCGCGCTGTAGAAGGCACGCCGCCGGCGACACCACCTCCAGTCCGAGCTGCTCCTCCTCCGCGCCTCGCAGAAGACGTCGCAGCTGTAACACCCCTGTGTAATAGCCATTATGATCAACTGCTAATAATGTCAAGTCATATCATTTGCAGTGCCTAAACATAGTGGTTATCCAAAGCAAATCAACTCCAATCTGAAAATCAACTCAAATTCAAAAGTGCAAAATAAATTTGCTCAAACACCTTTGAAAAAATGTTCACTAATTAGCAAATATTCCAGTAGCATTCATAAAAATATCACCAGTAGCACTTGGATTAATTAAATAACTCAAACAATTTGAAACAACATCAAAACAGCATTATTAAAGCCATTTAAAATCAAATTAAATTCAAATGAAATTCAAATCTGTCTAAACAAGTTTTTGGTGAAGGGTAAAATTGCATTGCATTATTTGGACCAAGTCCCACATTTTACAAAAAAAAGCAAAGGTGACCTAACTAATTCAAAACAGAAAAGAATAAAAGAAAATGTAAAACAGAAAACGGAAAATTAAGACGAGGCACTGTGCACTGGGCCTTAGTGCACAGTGCCCCGACAGTCGGCCCATCTGGCCCAACCTCTCTCTCTCGCGCGCGCGCTGTCGTCCTCCCCCTGGTCGAGCGCGTGCGCGCCGGCGAGCGACCGACACGCCGACGGCCACCGACAGCGAGGGGATAAGGATCTCCCCTCGTCCAGGTCCCCTGGTCGTCTCCTCCACTTTTCCCCCTCTTCCCCCTCGCTCGCGTGCGCTCGTTCCCTCTCTCTACTTCATCTGAGCGCCACCACCGACGCGCCGCTGCCATAGCCGCGGCCACGGCGCCCGTTCGTCCTTCCATGCTGCCCGAGGGATCCGCCGGCCTCCGCCTCTTCGTCTGGTGCTGCTAGCCGGAGCTGATGAGCCCCGGAGCGCCGGATCCCCTTCGTCCTCCTCCTCGGATCGCCGGATGCCGCCGACGTCGATTCGAGCTCTCCTGCTCTCTCGAACCCCGAGGGGCCTACGTGTGCCCGCGCTGTAAGCTCCGCTCCTTCTCCTCCTTCTCAACGCGCTGCTACGCCACCCTAACTAGCTGTACGCATCGCCGCCGTCATGACCGTAGCTCCGGCTCCGCCGTCGTGCTTGTCGCCGGCGCCCCAGGCCCTGTCGTAGCTGGCCGAGCACGCTTTCGTGCTCCGGGTGGCCTAGCGGAGCCTCTTTGAGGTTTAGTTCACGCGCTAGCGCCACGGAACGCAGAATGCGCCGAGCTCCGAACTCCGGCCGCCGCTTTGAGCTCGTTCCCAGCGAGCTCCGACCACCCCAGCCCGTGAGTTTGCCGCCGTTGGATGCGTCGCCCTTTGCACTTTCGAACGCGACCGAAAACGACCGATTTGGTGCACTATGGCGAAAAACCGAACATCGCCGGTGTTCGACCGCCGCGCGCGAGCTCGCCGGAGCTCCTCCGGCGACGCTGCTAACATGGCACGCGTGGGGCCCGCGCAGAGAGACTGCTAGTGGGCCCCTGGACCCACTTTGACTTAGTTGACCGCGGTCAACTGCGTCACTGTTCACCCAAGCCGCTGACTAGTGGGTCCCGCTGACTTAATTAGCGTTAATCACTTAATTAGAATTCTGTTAAATAAATACTAGCGCTAACAGTAGGCCCCACCGGCAGTTTAGTTAGCTTAACTGAATAGTTTAGCCCCTGAGTCAATGACAGGTGGGTCCCACTGGACCCACAGGTCAGGTTTGACCTGGCCGGCTGACCAGCTGACCTGCTAATGTCAGCATTACCTCAGGCTGATGTCATAAATCCTTTTCTGTAAATTAAAATAATTCCAGAAAATCAATTAATCTTTAAAAATTCATAACTTTTAAACCGTAGCTTAGATTGAAAAAGTTAAAACATGAAAGTTGCTCAGAACGACGAGACGAGTCTGATCATGCCGTTTGTTTCTTTGTCGGAACCTCCTATGTAGGAGAACACATAACTTCGAGCCCGATTCCGGTAGATGAATAGTGCCTAATCACCGGTTAATAAATCCAACGCTAATCCTAAAATAACTAAAATGACTTAGGCATACGTCAGGCAACCCTGCACTCCACCATAGCATAGTATGCCCCGTGTTGCATTTGATTGCATTATATTTACTTGTTTCCTCCCCATCTTCTCATTCGGTAGACCCCGACATTGCCGTAGCTCCTGAGGCAGACGCCGCTCCGGAGTACGACTACGTCCCCGACGATCAGACCCTTGCTGTCGAGCAGACAGGCAAGCACCCCCATTTTGAGCATTCCGATATCGCCCACGCTCTTCTCTCTTATGCTTGCATTAGAAGTAGTGCTGTTACTGTTGTCCTATATCTGCTGCATAGCCTGTTTTATTGTAGCCTACTTTTGATACCTGCCTGTTCTCCTAAACTGTTTAGTATAGGATGGGTAGAGCCTTATCAGAGACCCACTTGTCCCGACTGCCCCGCTGGACTCTCGGAAGACCCGAGCAACGGGATCGAAGATCAGACCCTGGCACCGCACGTCACTTCCCCCTTAAATTGCTCGACACTACTGGGTTACTATCGAGTGCCGAGGGTGATACCTCGTCAGCACTTCTGATGATAACCTTGTAGGTTAGTTATTCGGTCGTGGTAAGCGAGGGTGATTCCTCCTACACCACCCCCGATAACGACATCGTCGTGCAACTGTTCAAGTGTGGACCTCGAGGGTGATACCTCCTTCGTTCACCTTGACGAGAACATCAGGTGGGACTCCATCGAGGGTGATTCCTCAGGGTTCCCTTTGTGTTAGACACATGGTTACTGTTGTTACTATGACTTATACTGAAAGATGACACTAAAGACGGGTCGGCCCTGAGGGGTACCCGCGCGAGCATGAATGCGTAATGATGTGGAGTCGGGTTGACCTGAGAGGTGCCCGCGAGATAACTACGAGGCGTGGCCGGGCATTCTTAGCCCTTGCCGCAAGTCCTTGAGACGGGGCGACGGGGTCACATCGATCGTGAGTCTCTGCTTGTTTCCACGCGCTCCTAATCCACTAAACGGTTTGGATATTTGATCAGAGGGGCCTCTGGCCTGATAGCACTAACCATCACGTGGGCATAGTATGGGCGTTCTACGTCGTATACATCAGCCCAAGCTCTATTGACGTCAGCGAGGAGCGGCCCGTCTTGGATTGGACTGGGAACGCAACCGCGTTTGTATAAGGGGTTGCTAGGTCTGCTTCCGAAATGTCCTCGCAACGTGCAGGGTTCCCAGGGCAAAGGCCCAAGACCCCTGCGGGCATAGGTTAGTCCGGCGTGCTGACCTCTCTTTAGAGCCCAGGTCGGGTTGCGGCGTGTTGCTTAGCCGAGGCCGGGCATGACCCAGTAAAGTGTGTCCGGTCGGAGTTAAGCGAGCGTGGTGGGTAAGTTGATGCACCCCTGCAGGGAAGAAACTTCTATCGACAGCCTGTCCTACGGTAACGGACACTCGGAGTTGTATCCCGATCGGTACAACTAGAATTGAGATGAGAATTGGATAGTACGGCTCTGGGATTGCTTTCTCGCAGGGAGTCGAGAAAGGATCTCTGGCCGAGGTTGATGATGCTACTACTACTTTACATTATGTTATTCTGCTCTCTTCTTATGCTGCAAGACTGTTGAAGATGCTGAAGATGCTAGTCTTCGATAGGACTAGGCCTTCCCCTCTATTCTGGCATTTCTGCAGCCCAGTCCACATATACAACCCCCTTTGAAAATGTTGCATATGTAGTGTAGATCCTTGCTTGCTGAGTACTTCGGATGAGTACTCACGTTTGCTTTATTTTCCTTTTTCCCCCTTTATCCCTTTGTCGCATCCAGACGACGGAGCCCCGGAGCCAGTTGTCCCCGTCGACGACCACTACTACTTCCAGCCCGGAGAGTACTACTACTACGAGGAGCCGACTGACGACCAGGAGTAGGATTCGGAGGGTCCAGGGCAGGAGGCCTACGCCTTTCGATCGTAGAGTTTTATTTTGCCCCGCCTCTGTGAAGGCTTATCTCTCTTTCTGTAATATATTTGTACCCAGATATCTGATGCTTCCGCTGACACTTGTATGCCATCGAGCTATGTATTCGAGCCCTCGAGGCCCTGGCTTGTAATATAAAGCTTGTATGAATTTATTTATGTTTTAGAGTTGTGTTGTGATATCTTCAAGTGAGTCCTTAGGCTTAATCGTGTGCATTTGCGTGTATGATTAGTGCACGATTAAGCCGGGGTGGTCACAGGTTGGTATCAGAGCCGGCTGCCTCTAGGAATTCCCCTATCCAACTCCTTGGCTGAAGTTGAGTCTAGACGTCAAAAACTGTTTTACTAACTTGGCTGTGTGGCTTACGGGCCCACGTCGCCAACTGGGTGGTACTAGGATCTTTTATTCCTCGATCTTTACTCTGGGACCCTGATCTCTCTTCTATTCGGGTTTAATAAATTACTAACACCGACACTTAGGATCTCGTAAATTCTATCCACCCGGAGAGCTGGATTCAGTGCGATTTCCCTGTCATTGATCTGATTAGTCTGATAATCATTTTCCTTTCCATTGTTTTGTTTAACCTTTCAATTCGAGATCTGTTATATTTCTTATTGTCGAATGACAATCCTGAATCTTCTCTGTTTCAGATGGACCGTCTGTTTCCACCTCGCCCTGCGATGCAGCTTGTGCTTCGCACCTGTGCTCGAGACGTCCCTGGGTTTCCAGCTGTTCTGATCGCCCTCTTGATCTGGCTGGGATACCGCTGGTGCCCCGAGTACATGGTCTACGAGGTTTATCGTGAGTTCAACCAGGAGCAGTACTATGCTGATGTTCGCATCTACGATCAGCAGGATGACTCTGACACTGAGTTACACCTTTTCCACGGTATCGGCGTGACGATTGCGATGGCAGTACATGATGCCGCTTACTCTGCTGTCGCACGTCTCCGAGGAGAGCACAGCGCCAGCTTGGATGCTTCTAAGTATCAGTACATTTCGTATGCCCCTGCTGGAGATGCTACTGGATACTACACAGCTGTCTGTGCCCCTTATGAGCCTTGTCGCTACGATCAGCGAGTTCTGATTCACTGTACTCAGGCTCTGGATCGCACTGTTCGCGCTCTTGCTGTCGAGTTGTTCACCACTCGAGCACGACTCTACGAGGCTATGACGTAGTTGCTACCAGCTGTTCGTGCAGGGATACATCCGGAGCACATTCTTTACCCGAGCAGGACCGAGATGCCATCAGGGATCGATTGGCCTGCTGTGGGAGGTCACACGCCTGCGCGTGGACCTCTTCTTACAGCTCGAGACCGGGTTCTGCATCAGAGTGCACATGGAGCACAGGATCCTTCTGCGACGAACGTCTGTCGTCCGCACTTGCAGCTACCCCGTTTCAGTGGTTTTCTCCGACGTTGATGTAGCCTTTGCTATGTCTCGTTGTGTACTTCCTTACCGCGTGCCTGCGCACCGCCTAGCATGTCTAGCTTTTGAATTTGCGCCGTTATGCTGCCCAAATGTAACCGACTCTGTATGGATCTGTATGACTTAATGACTACTATTAAGTATCTGCTGTACTATTTAAATTCTGTCGCGTTACATCATGCATGTCACTAAACACTCGCATTGGCTTCTGCTAAACTACCCCTGTTGACTTAGCAGGATGGGTGACAACAATCCACCACCGCCGCCACCGCCTGACTATATGGCAGCAATGATGCAACAGTTTGAACTTAACCGACAGTTCATGACGGGGATTATGCAGCAATTCCCCCGTCCCAATGCCGACCAGCCGCCACCTTCCATCACCTTGCCAGAATTTATGCGGCTCAACCCGTCGTTCTTTCGCAACACAGTCAATCCGCTGGATGCCGATGACTGGCTGCGTGACATCTCCTATGAGATGGAGTCTGCTGATGTCGCCCCGGCCAATTATGTCACCTTTGCGACATACCTTCTGAAGGGTCCCGCATCACAATGGTGGGCCACTCACCGACAGACCCTACCACCTGGTACCGTCGTCACCTGGGTAGAATTCAAGATTGCTTTCCGTGCCCGCTACATTCCTGAAGCTGTCATAGCTCGGAAGAAGGCCGAGTTCCGTAGTCTCGTTCAGGGCAATAAGTCTGTGGTAGTTTATCAGCGCGAGTTTCTTGACTTGTCTCGCTACGCTGAAGAAGACGTTCCCACTGATGACCGAAGGCAGGAGAAATTCCGTGAAGGGCTGCATCATGATATTCAGTTAGCTCTCCTTGTCCAAGACTATCCTGATTTCGCCACCTTGGTGAATAAGGCTATTATGGTCGAGACTGGTCTGAAGAAGCACAAGGAAGCGACCAGACGCACTCGTGAAGCGGGCTCATCTTCGGGCTCGTCTTCTCAGAAGCGCCGCATCTGGATTCCGCAGAGCATGTACCGTCCAGCAGCTCCAGTGTACAGGCCTGCTTATGCCGCACCTCGTCTGCCTCCTCCACCACCGAGGCAGCCTCTGCAAGCTCCAGCACCTCGAGCTCCTGCACCACGTCCTGACAATGGACTCTGCTTCAAGTGTGGCCAGCCGGGTCACCGTGCCAGAGACTGCTCACAGAGTCAGAATCAGCTAGCTCTTCCTTCTGCTGGCCGTGGGAATTCTCAGCCTCGCTACAACAATGCCAGACCTTCTTATGGTCGTGGGCAGGTCTTCCATGTCAACATGAATGAAGACCCCGAACAACCAGCAACTGTGATGGGTACACTTATTGTTAATTCAGTTCCTGCAACTGTTTTATTTGATTCAGGAGCATCGCATTCATTCATGTCAGAACATTTTGCACTCATGCATGACGTTAAAAGTGAAGCGCTACACCATTCATTAGCTGTGAACACTCCCGCGGGCCAGTGTCGCGCCTTCGTGTTCAGCCCCGATGTCATCATTGATATTGAAGGGTTGAAGTTCTGTGCTTCTCCCATTATACTCAAGTCCTCCTCGATTGATCTTATCTTGGGAATGGATTGGTTGAAGGCTCACTACGCCTCAATTAATTGTGCCAGTAAAGTTGTACATCTCCTTCATCCATCAGATGAGTTAGTGAACTACTGAGCTCATATCATTCAGAACGCCGAGGCTCAGATTTATGCCTTGAACGCGTTGAATGCTTCTCCGCTTGACGGGATCGAGAACATCCCAGTTGTGTGTGACTACCCGGATGTTTTTCCAGAAGAACTTCCAGGAATACCCCCTGCTAGAGCTGTCGAGTTCGTCATTGACTTGAAGCCTGGCACCACTCCTATTGCGAAGCATCCTTACAAGATGCCACCGCATCACCTTATTGAGCTTAAGGAAGAAATCGATAAGTCACTCAGGAAGGGCTTCATCCGTCCTAGTTCCTCTGCCTGGGGAGCGCCGTCTCTTTTTGTCAAGAAGAAAGATGGTACGAATAGGTTGGTCCAAGATTACCGTCCTATCAACCAGGCAACCATTCAGAATAAATATCCGCTTCCCTGGATCAATGACTTATATGATCAACTTGCTGGATCTTCGGTGTTTTCTAAACTCGACTTGAGGTTGGGTTATCACCAGATCCGTGTCCGTGAAGAGGATATTCCGAAGACCGCCTTCGTTACTCGTTATGGCTCCTATGAATACACCGTTATGTCATTTGGCCTGATGAATGCTCCAGCTACGTTCTCCCGTCTGATGAATTGTATATTCATGGATTACCTCGACAAGTTCGTGGTGGTATATCTGGATGATATCCTAGTATACTCGAAGAATAAGGAAGAACATGTGGAACATCTTCGCCTTGTTCTGGAGAGACTTCGAGAGCACAAGTTATATGCCAAGTACTCCAAATGTGAAGTCTGGCTTTCTGAAGTGACCTACCTTGGACATGTGATTTCCAAGGATGGTATTGCCGTTAACCCGGAGCGTGTTCAGGCTATCCTTGACTGGACTCCTCTGAAGAATGCCAAGCAAGTCCGAAGCTTTCTCGGTCTAGCCAGTTATTGTCACCGATTCGTCGAGAACTTTTCCAAGATTGCCAAGCCCCTGACTAATCTGCTCCACAAAGGCGTTAAGTTTGAATGGACAGACAAGTGTCAGGAAAGTTTCCAGACCCTCAAGGACAAGCTTACTTCTGCTCCAGTGCTTGCTCCTCCTGATTCTCGCAAGGACTTTGTGATATATTGCGACGCCTCTCGTCAAGGATTAGGCTATGTCCTAATGCAAGAACGAAGAGTGATTGCCTATGCTTCACGTCAATTGCATCCGCATGAAGAAAATTATCCAGTGCATGATCTTGAACTTGCTGCAGTGATCTATGCATTAAAGTTATGGCGTCATTACCTTCTGGGTAATCGGTGTGAGATCTATACCGATCATCAAAGCTTGAAATATTTGTTCACTCAACCGGATCTTAATCTTCGTCAGCAACGATGGTTAGAAACAATTACGGACTATGACTGCGGTATTTCATATACCCCTGGCAAGGCTAACGCGATGGCTGATGCCCTGAGCCGCAAGTCATATTGCAACAACCTCATGGTTAGGCGAGCTCAACCTCGTCTTTATGCAGAACTGACTCAGCTGAATCTGCGAGTTGTTCCCCAAGGTTCTCTTAATAACCTTGTGATACAACCAGACCTTCAAAAGACTGTTAAGGAAGCGCAAGCCAAAGATGCTGAAATTGACTTGATGAAGAAAGAGCTTCACCTTGATAAGTACCGGGATTTCTCAGTTGCTGAAGATGGAACATTATATTTCCGAGACCGCATCGTAGTACCTCGCTTCGAGCTTATGACTGACAAGGTCATGAAGGAGGCTCATGTTACACCACTGTCTATCCACCCGGGTAGCACCAAGATGTATCGCGATCTTCGACAGAGGTACTGGTGGTCCAAAATGAAGCAGGACATTGCTCGATATGTTGCTGAATGTGACGTATGTCGTCGCGTGAAAGCAGAACATCAGAAGCCTGCTGGAATTGTTCAACCACTCCCCATTCCTTTGTGGAAGTGGGATAAAGTGCAAATGGATTTCATTACTGGTCTTCCCAAGTCTCAGAAAGGTCACGATGCTATTCTGTTCGTCGTCGACCAACTTTCCAAGGTTGCTCATTTTCTGCCTGTCAAGGAGACTATCACTGCTAGCCAGCTAGCAGAGCTGTATATCTCCAGAATCGTTTCACTCCACGGCATTCCGAAAGAGATCAGTTCGGACCATGGCGGACTTTTCACGTCCAAGTTCTGGGAAAGTTTCCAAGAAGCTATGGGAACTCACATTACATGGAGTTCAGCTTATCATCCCCAATCCCAAGGCCAAGTCGAGCGAGTTAACCAAGTACTTGAAGATATGCTTCGCGCTTGTGTTATATCATTCGGTAAGAAGTGGGAAGAATCTCTCCCGTATGCCGAGTTCTCTTATAACAACAGCTATCAAGCCAGCTTGAAAATGGCCCCCTTCGAAGTGCTTTATGGTCGTAAGTGTCGAACCCCTCTGAATTGGTCAGAAACTGGGGAACGACCACTCGTGGGACCAGACATTATTCAACATGCCGAAGAACAAGTCAGAATTGTCCGAGAAAATCACAAAGCAGCTCAGGACCGTCAGAAGAGCAATTATGATCGCAAGCGATGGGGTCTGACTTATCAACCGGGTGATCAAGCTTATCTGCGTGTCACTCCTATGAAGGGCACCCGTCGATTCGGAATCAAGGGCAAGCTAGCTCCTCGCTATATTGGTCCCTTTCGCATTGTTGCCAGACGTGGACAGGTGGCATATAAATTGGAGTTGCCACCACAATTCTCTCATATTCATGATGTCTTCCACGTGTCGTAACTTCACAAATGCTTCAAGGAATCTCCGCACCGCGCAGTGGATCACGAGATGCTTCAGTTGCAAGACGACTTATCTTATAAGGAGCATCCAATCCGCATCCTTGATGAAGCTGAATGTCGAACTCGTCAGAAGACGACCAAGTTCGTGAAGGTGCAGTGGTCGAATCACACTGAAGATGAAGCCACTTGGGAACGCGAGGATCATCTTCGGGAAGAATATCCCGACCTCTTTCCTTCTACCTCCTAAATTCTCGGGACGAGAATTTCTTTTAGAGGAGGAGAACTTGTAACACCCCTGTGTAATAGCCATTATGATCAACTGCTAATAATGTCAAGTCATATCATTTGCAGTGCCTAAACATAGTGGTTATCCAAAGCAAATCAACTCCAATCTGAAAATCAACTCAAATTCAAAAGTGCAAAATAAATTTGCTCAAACACCTTTAGAAAAATGTTCACTAATTAGCAAATATTCCAGAAGCATTCATAAAAATATCACCAGTAGCACTTGGATTAATTAAATGACTCAAACAATTTGAAACAGCATAAAAACAACATTATTAAATCCATTTAAAATCATATTAAATTCAAATAAAATTCAAATCTGTCCAAACAAGTTTTTGGTGAAGGGTAAAATTGCATTGCATTATTTGGACCAAGTCCCACATTTTACAAAAAAAACAAAGGTGACCTAACTAATTCAAAACAGAAAAGAATAAAAGAAAATGTAAAACAGAAAACGGAAAATTAAGACGAGGCACTGTGCACTGGGCCTTAGTGCACAGTGCCCCGACAGTCGGCCCATCTGGCCCACCTCTCTCTCTCTCGCGCGTTGTCGTCCTCCCCCTGGTCGAGCGCGCGCGCGCCGGCGAGCGACCGACACGCCGACGGCCACCGACAGCGAGAGGATAAGGATCTCCCCTCGTCCAGGTCCCCTGGTCGTCTCCTCCACTTTTCCACCTCTACCCCCTCGCTCGCGTGCGCTCGTTCCCTCTCGCCGCTTCACCTGAGCGCCACCACCGACGCGCCGCTGCCATAGCAGGGGCCACGGTGCCCGTTCGTCCTTCCATGCTGCCCGAGGGATCCGCCGGCCTCCGCCTCTTCATTTGGTGCTGCTAGCCGGAGCTGATGAGCCTCGGAGCGCCGGATCCCCTTCGTCCTCCTCCTCGGATCGCCGGACGCCGCCGACGTCGATTCGACCTCTCCTGCTCTCTCGAACCCCGAGGGGCCTACGTGTGCCCGCGCTGTAAGCTCCGCTCCTTCTCCTCCTTCTCAACGCGCTGCTACGCCACCCTAACTACCTGTACGCATCGCCGCCGTCATGACCGTAGCTCCGGCTCCGCCGTCGTGCTTGTCGCCGGCGCCCCAGGCCCTGTCGTAGCTGGCCGAGCACGCTTTCGTGCTCCGGGTGGCCTAGCGGAGCCTCTTTGAGGTTTAGTTCACGCGCTAGCGCCACGGAACGCACAATGCGCCGAGCTCCGAACTCCGGCCGCCGCTTCGAGCTCGTTCCCGGCGAGCTCCGACCACCCCAGCCCGTGAGTTTGCCGCCGTTGGATGCGTCACCCTTTGCACTTTCGAACGCGACCAAAAACGACCGATTTGGTGCACTATGGCGAAAACCCGAACATCGCCGGTGTTCGACCGCCGCGCGCGAGCTCGCCGGAGCTCCTCCGGCGATGCTGCTGACATGGCACGCGTGGGGCCCGCCCAGAGAGACTGCCAGTGGGCCCCTGGACCCAATTTGACCCAGTTGACCGCGGTCAACTGCGGTCACTGTTCACCCCAGCCGCTGACTAGTGGGTCCCGCTGAATTAATTAGCGTTAAACACTTAATTAGAATTCTGTTAAATAAATACTGGCGCTGACAGTAGGCCCCACCAGCAGTTTAGTTAGCTTAACTGAATAGTTTAGCCCCTGAGTCAATGGCAGGTGGGTCCCACTGGACCCACAGGTCAGGTTTGACCTGGCCGGCTGACCTGCTGATGTCAGCATTACCTCAGGCTGACGTCATAAATCATTTTCTGTAAATTAAAATAATTCCAGAAAATCAAATAATCTTTAAAAATTCATAACTTTTAAACCGTAGCTCGGATTGAAAAAGTTAAAACATGAAAGTTGCTCAGAACGACGAGCCGAGTCTGATCGTGCCGTCTGTTTCCTTGTCGGAACCTCCTACGTAGGAGAATTCGTAACTCCGAGCCCGATTCCGGTAGATGAATAGTGCCTAATCACCGGTTAATAAATCCAACGCTAATCCTAAAATAACTAAAATGACTTAGGCATACATCAGGCAACCCTGCACTGCACCATAGCATAGCATGCCCCGTGTTGCATTTGATTGCATTATATTTATTTGTTTCCTCCCCCTCTTCTCTTTCGGTAGACCCCGATGTTGCCGTAGCTCCTGAGGCAGACGTCGCTCCGGAGTACGACTACGTCCCCGACGATCAGACCCTTGCCGTCGAGCAGACAGGCAAGCACCCCCATTTTGAGCATTCCGATATCGCCCACTCTCCTCTCTCTTATGCTTGCATTAGAAGTACTGCTGCTACAGTTGTCCTATATCTGCTGCATAGCCTGTTTTATTGTAGCCTACTTTTGATACCTGCCTGTTCTCCTAAACTGTTTAGTATAGGATGGGTAGAGCCTTATCAGAGACCCACTTGTCCCGACTGCCCCGCTGGACTCTCGGAAGACCCGAGCAACGGGATCGAAGATCAGACCCTGGCACCGCACGTCACTTCCCCCTTAAATTGCTCGACACTACTGGGTTACTATCGAGTGCCGAGGGTGATACCTCGTCAGCACTTCTGATGATAACCTTGTAGGTTAGTTATTCGGTCGTGGTAAGCGAGGGTGATTCCTCCTACACCACCCCCGATAACGACATCGTCGTGCAACTGTTCAAGTGTGGACCTCGAGGGTGATACCTCCTTCGTTCACCTTGACGAGAACATCAGGTGGGACTCCATCGAGGGTGATTCCTCAGGGTTCCCTTTGTGTTAGACACATGGTTACTGTTGTTACTATGACTTATACTGAAAGATGACACTAAAGACGGGTCGGCCCTGAGGGGTACCCGCGCGAGCATGAATGCGTAATGATGTGGAGTCGGGTTGACCTGAGAGGTGCCCGCGAGATAACTACGAGGCGTGGCCGGGCATTCTTAGCCCTTGCCGCAAGTCCTTGAGACGGGGCGACGGGGTCACATCGATCGTGAGTCTCTGCTTGTTTCCACGCGCTCCTAATCCACTAAACGGTTTGGATATTTGATCAGAGGGGCCTCTGGCCTGATAGCACTAACCATCACGTGGGCATAGTATGGGCGTTCTACGTCGTATACATCAGCCCAAGCTCTATTGACGTCAGCGAGGAGCGGCCCGTCTTGGATTGGACTGGGAACGCAACCGCGTTTGTATAAGGGGTTGCTAGGTCTGCTTCCGAAATGTCCTCGCAACGTGCAGGGTTCCCAGGGCAAAGGCCCAAGACCCCTGCGGGCATAGGTTAGTCCGGCGTGCTGACCTCTCTTTAGAGCCCAGGTCGGGTTGCGGCGTGTTGCTTAGCCGAGGCCGGGCATGACCCAGTAAAGTGTGTCCGGTCGGAGTTAAGCGAGCGTGGTGGGTAAGTTGATGCACCCCTGCAGGGAAGAAACTTCTATCGACAGCCTGTCCTACGGTAACGGACACTCGGAGTTGTATCCCGATCGGTACAACTAGAATTGAGATGAGAATTGGATAGTACGGCTCTGGGATTGCTTTCTCGCAGGGAGTCGAGAAAGGATCTCTGGCCGAGGTTGATGATGCTACTACTACTTTACATTATGTTATTCTGCTCTCTTCTTATGCTGCAAGACTGTTGAAGATGCTGAAGATGCTAGTCTTCGATAGGACTAGGCCTTCCCCTCTATTCTGGCATTTCTGCAGCCCAGTCCACATATACAACCCCCTTTGAAAATGTTGCATATGTAGTGTAGATCCTTGCTTGCTGAGTACTTCGGATGAGTACTCACGTTTGCTTTATTTTCCTTTTTCCCCCTTTATCCCTTTGTCGCATCCAGACGACGGAGCCCCGGAGCCAGTTGTCCCCGTCGACGACCACTACTACTTCCAGCCCGGAGAGTACTACTACTACGAGGAGCCGACTGACGACCAGGAGTAGGATTCGGAGGGTCCAGGGCAGGAGGCCTACGCCTTTCGATCGTAGAGTTTTATTTTGCCCCGCCTCTGTGAAGGCTTATCTCTCTTTCTGTAATATATTTGTACCCAGATATCTGATGCTTCCGCTGACACTTGTATGCCATCGAGCTATGTATTCGAGCCCTCGAGGCCCTGGCTTGTAATATAAAGCTTGTATGAATTTATTTATGTTTTAGAGTTGTGTTGTGATATCTTCAAGTGAGTCCTTAGGCTTAATCGTGTGCATTTGCGTGTATGATTAGTGCACGATTAAGCCGGGGTGGTCACAGGTTGGTATCAGAGCCGGCTGCCTCTAGGAATTCCCCTATCCAACTCCTTGGCTGAAGTTGAGTCTAGACGTCAAAAACTGTTTTACTAACTTGGCTGTGTGGCTTACGGGCCCACGTCGCCAACTGGGTGGTACTAGGATCTTTTATTCCTCGATCTTTACTCTGGGACCCTGATCTCTCTTCTATTCGGGTTTAATAAATTACTAACACCGACACTTAGGATCTCGTAAATTCTATCCACCCGGAGAGCTGGATTCAGTGCGATTTCCCTGTCATTGATCTGATTAGTCTGATAATCATTTTCCTTTCCATTGTTTTGTTTAACCTTTCAATTCGAGATCTGTTATATTTCTTATTGTCGAATGACAATCCTGAATCTTCTCTGTTTCAGATGGACCGTCTGTTTCCACCTCGCCCTGCGATGCAGCTTGTGCTTCGCACCTGTGCTCGAGACGTCCCTGGGTTTCCAGCTGTTCTGATCGCCCTCTTGATCTGGCTGGGATACCGCTGGTGCCCCGAGTACATGGTCTACGAGGTTTATCGTGAGTTCAACCAGGAGCAGTACTATGCTGATGTTCGCATCTACGATCAGCAGGATGACTCTGACACTGAGTTACACCTTTTCCACGGTATCGGCGTGACGATTGCGATGGCAGTACATGATGCCGCTTACTCTGCTGTCGCACGTCTCCGAGGAGAGCACAGCGCCAGCTTGGATGCTTCTAAGTATCAGTACATTTCGTATGCCCCTGCTGGAGATGCTACTGGATACTACACAGCTGTCTGTGCCCCTTATGAGCCTTGTCGCTACGATCAGCGAGTTCTGATTCACTGTACTCAGGCTCTGGATCGCACTGTTCGCGCTCTTGCTGTCGAGTTGTTCACCACTCGAGCACGACTCTACGAGGCTATGACGTAGTTGCTACCAGCTGTTCGTGCAGGGATACATCCGGAGCACATTCTTTACCCGAGCAGGACCGAGATGCCATCAGGGATCGATTGGCCTGCTGTGGGAGGTCACACGCCTGCGCGTGGACCTCTTCTTACAGCTCGAGACCGGGTTCTGCATCAGAGTGCACATGGAGCACAGGATCCTTCTGCGACGAACGTCTGTCGTCCGCACTTGCAGCTACCCCGTTTCAGTGGTTTTCTCCGACGTTGATGTAGCCTTTGCTATGTCTCGTTGTGTACTTCCTTACCGCGTGCCTGCGCACCGCCTAGCATGTCTAGCTTTTGAATTTGCGCCGTTATGCTGCCCAAATGTAACCGACTCTGTATGGATCTGTATGACTTAATGACTACTATTAAGTATCTGCTGTACTATTTAAATTCTGTCGCGTTACATCATGCATGTCACTAAACACTCGCATTGGCTTCTGCTAAACTACCCCTGTTGACTTAGCAGGATGGGTGACAACAATCCACCACCGCCGCCACCGCCTGACTATATGGCAGCAATGATGCAACAGTTTGAACTTAACCGACAGTTCATGACGGGGATTATGCAGCAATTCCCCCGTCCCAATGCCGACCAGCCGCCACCTTCCATCACCTTGCCAGAATTTATGCGGCTCAACCCGTCGTTCTTTCGCAACACAGTCAATCCGCTGGATGCCGATGACTGGCTGCGTGACATCTCCTATGAGATGGAGTCTGCTGATGTCGCCCCGGCCAATTATGTCACCTTTGCGACATACCTTCTGAAGGGTCCCGCATCACAATGGTGGGCCACTCACCGACAGACCCTACCACCTGGTACCGTCGTCACCTGGGTAGAATTCAAGATTGCTTTCCGTGCCCGCTACATTCCTGAAGCTGTCATAGCTCGGAAGAAGGCCGAGTTCCGTAGTCTCGTTCAGGGCAATAAGTCTGTGGTAGTTTATCAGCGCGAGTTTCTTGACTTGTCTCGCTACGCTGAAGAAGACGTTCCCACTGATGACCGAAGGCAGGAGAAATTCCGTGAAGGGCTGCATCATGATATTCAGTTAGCTCTCCTTGTCCAAGACTATCCTGATTTCGCCACCTTGGTGAATAAGGCTATTATGGTCGAGACTGGTCTGAAGAAGCACAAGGAAGCGACCAGACGCACTCGTGAAGCGGGCTCATCTTCGGGCTCGTCTTCTCAGAAGCGCCGCATCTGGATTCCGCAGAGCATGTACCGTCCAGCAGCTCCAGTGTACAGGCCTGCTTATGCCGCACCTCGTCTGCCTCCTCCACCACCGAGGCAGCCTCTGCAAGCTCCAGCACCTCGAGCTCCTGCACCACGTCCTGACAATGGACTCTGCTTCAAGTGTGGCCAGCCGGGTCACCGTGCCAGAGACTGCTCACAGAGTCAGAATCAGCTAGCTCTTCCTTCTGCTGGCCGTGGGAATTCTCAGCCTCGCTACAACAATGCCAGACCTTCTTATGGTCGTGGGCAGGTCTTCCATGTCAACATGAATGAAGACCCCGAACAACCAGCAACTGTGATGGGTACACTTATTGTTAATTCAGTTCCTGCAACTGTTTTATTTGATTCAGGAGCATCGCATTCATTCATGTCAGAACATTTTGCACTCATGCATGACGTTAAAAGTGAAGCGCTACACCATTCATTAGCTGTGAACACTCCCGCGGGCCAGTGTCGCGCCTTCGTGTTCAGCCCCGATGTCATCATTGATATTGAAGGGTTGAAGTTCTGTGCTTCTCCCATTATACTCAAGTCCTCCTCGATTGATCTTATCTTGGGAATGGATTGGTTGAAGGCTCACTACGCCTCAATTAATTGTGCCAGTAAAGTTGTACATCTCCTTCATCCATCAGATGAGTTAGTGAACTACTGAGCTCATATCATTCAGAACGCCGAGGCTCAGATTTATGCCTTGAACGCGTTGAATGCTTCTCCGCTTGACGGGATCGAGAACATCCCAGTTGTGTGTGACTACCCGGATGTTTTTCCAGAAGAACTTCCAGGAATACCGCCTGCTAGAGCTGTCGAGTTCGTCATTGACTTGAAGCCTGGCACCACTCCTATTGCGAAGCGTCCTTACAAGATGCCACCGCATCACCTTATTGAGCTTAAGGAAGAAATCGATAAGTCACTCAGGAAGGGCTTCATCCGTCCTAGTTCCTCTGCCTGGGGAGCGCCGTCTCTTTTTGTCAAGAAGAAAGATGGTACGAATAGGTTGGTCCAAGATTACCGTCCTATCAACCAGGCAACCATTCAGAATAAATATCCGCTTCCCTGGATCAATGACTTATATGATCAACTTGCTGGATCTTCGGTGTTTTCTAAACTCGACTTGAGGTTGGGTTATCACCAGATCCGTGTCCGTGAAGAGGATATTCAGAAGACCGCCTTCGTTACTCGTTATGGCTCCTATGAATACACCGTTATGTCATTTGGCCTGATGAATGCTCCAGCTACGTTCTCCCGTCTGATGAATTGTATATTCATGGATTACCTCGACAAGTTCGTTGTGGTATATCTGGATGATATCCTAGTATACTCGAAGAATAAGGAAGAACATGTGGAACATCTTCGCCTTGTTCTGGAGAGACTTCGAGAGCACAAGTTATATGCCAAGTACTCCAAATGTGAAGTCTGGCTTTCTGAAGTGACCTACCTTGGACATGTGATTTCCAAGGATGGTATTGCCGTTAACCCGGAGCGTGTTCAGGCTATCCTTGACTGGACTCCTCTGAAGAATGCCAAGCAAGTCCGAAGCTTTCTCGGTCTAGCCAGTTATTGTCACCGATTCGTCGAGAACTTTTCCAAGATTGCCAAGCCCCTGACTAATCTGCTCCACAAAGGCGTTAAGTTTGAATGGACAGACAAGTGTCAGGAAAGTTTCCAGACCCTCAAGGACAAGCTTACTTCTGCTCCAGTGCTTGCTCCTCCTGATTCTCGCAAGGACTTTGTGATATATTGCGACGCCTCTCGTCAAGGATTAGGCTATGTCCTAATGCAAGAACGAAGAGTGATTGCCTATGCTTCACGTCAATTGCATCCGCATGAAGAAAATTATCCAGTGCATGATCTTGAACTTGCTGCAGTGATCTA
The DNA here is from genome assembly GCA_011799875.1 of Thinopyrum elongatum. NCBI lineage: Eukaryota > Viridiplantae > Streptophyta > Magnoliopsida > Poales > Poaceae > Thinopyrum > Thinopyrum elongatum. Next base: position 482,474,791 of record CM022302.1, on the reverse strand, counting down.
TGCATTAAAGTTATGGCGTCATTACCTTCTGGGTAATCGGTGTGAGATCTATACCGATCATCAAAGCTTGAAATATTTGTTCACTCAACCGGATCTTAATCTTCGTCAGCAACGATGGTTAGAAACAATTACGGACTATGACTGCGGTATTTCATATACCCCTGGCAAGGCTAACGCGATGGCTGATGCCCTGAGCCGCAAGTCATATTGCAACAACCTCATGGTTAGGCGAGCTCAACCTCGTCTTTATGCAGAACTGACTCAGCTGAATCTGCGAGTTGTTCCCCAAGGTTCTCTTAATAACCTTGTGATACAACCAGACCTTCAAAAGACTGTTAAGGAAGCGCAAGCCAAAGATGCTGAAATTGACTTGATGAAGAAAGAGCTTCACCTTGATAAGTACCGGGATTTCTCAGTTGCTGAAGATGGAACATTATATTTCCGAGACCGCATCGTAGTACCTCGCTTCGAGCTTATGACTGACAAGGTCATGAAGGAGGCTCATGTTACACCACTGTCTATCCACCCGGGTAGCACCAAGATGTATCGCGATCTTCGACAGAGGTACTGGTGGTCCAAAATGAAGCAGGACATTGCTCGATATGTTGCTGAATGTGACGTATGTCGTCGCGTGAAAGCAGAACATCAGAAGCCTGCTGGAATTGTTCAACCACTCCCCATTCCTTTGTGGAAGTGGGATAAAGTGCAAATGGATTTCATTACTGGTCTTCCCAAGTCTCAGAAAGGTCACGATGCTATTCTGTTCGTCGTCGACCAACTTTCCAAGGTTGCTCATTTTCTGCCTGTCAAGGAGACTATCACTGCTAGCCAGCTAGCAGAGCTGTATATCTCCAGAATCGTTTCACTCCACGGCATTCCGAAAGAGATCAGTTCGGACCATGGCGGACTTTTCACGTCCAAGTTCTGGGAAAGTTTCCGCGAACTCCTAATCCACTAAACGGTTTGGATATTTGATCCGAGGGGCCTCTGGCCTGATAGCACTAACCATCACGTGGGCATAGTATGGGCGTTCTGCGTCGTATACATCAGCCGAAGCTCTATTGACGTCAGCGAGGAGCGGCCCGTTTTGGATTGGACTGGGAACGCAACTGCACTTGTATAAGGGGTTGCTAGGTCTGCTTTCGAAACATCCTCGCAACGTGCAGGGTTCCCAGGGCGAAGGCCCAAGACCCCTGGGGGCATAGGTTAGTCCGGCGTGCTGACCTCTCTTTAGAGCCCAGGTCGGGTTGCGGCGTGTTGCTTAGCCGAGGCCGGGCATGACTCAGTAAAGTGTGTCCGGCCGGAGTTAAGCGAGCGTGGTGGGTAAGTTGGTGCACCCCTGCAGGGAAGAAACTTCTATCGATAGCCTGTCCTATGGTAACGGACACTCGGAGTTGTATCCCGTTCGGTACAACTAGAACTGAGATGAGAACTGAATAGTACGGCTCTGGGATAGCTTTCTCGCAGGGAGTCGAGAAAGGATCTCTGGCCGAGGTTGATGATGCTACTACTACTTTACATTATGTTATTCTGCTCTCTTCTTATGCTGCAAGACTGTTGAAGATGCTGAAGATGCTAGTCTTCGATAGGACTAGGCCTTCCCCTCTATTCTGGCATTTCTGCAGCCCAGTCCACATATACAGCCCCCTTTGAAAATGTTGCACATGTAGTGTAGATCCTTGCTTGCTGAGTACTTCGGATGAGTACTCACGTTTGCCTTATTTTCCTTTTTCCCCCTTTATCCCTTTGTCGCATCCAGACGACGGAGCCCCGGAGCCAGTTATCCCCGTCGACGACCACTACTACTTCCAGCACGGAGAGTACTACTACTACGAGGAGCCGACTGACGACCAGGAGTAGGATTCGGAGGGTCCAGGGCAGGAGGCCTACGCCTTTCGATCGTAGAGTTTTATCTTGCCCCGCCCCTGTGAAGGCTTATCTCTCTTTCTGTAATATATTTGTACCCAGATATCTGATGCTTCCGCTGACACTTGTATGCCATCGAGCTATGTATTCGAGCCCTCGAGGCCCTGGCTTGTAATATAAAGCTTGTATGAATTTATTTATGTTTTAGAGTTGTGTTGTGATATCTTCAAGTGAGTCCTTAGGCTTAATCGTGTGCATTTGCATGTATGATTAGTGCACGATTAAGCCGGGGTCGTCACAGCAGCCACGCCAATGGACGGCCCGCTAGAACCCAGATGGGACCCGCAGGGGCCAGATCTGGGCCAGGGCCGCCGCGCCGGCCACCGCACACCGCCACGCCGCCCCGTCGCCAAGAGGCAGCACCGCCACCTCGCCCGCTGCCGGCGACCGTCGCTGGGCCGCCGCCCAGCCGAGCAGCACCGCCGACCTCCCCTGCCCTGGGAAGGAGAGCCGCGCGCGCGGGGACAGGAGGACCCGCAGCCGCCGACGCCCCCGGGCCTGCCGAGGGAGAGCAGCAGATGGGGACGCCAAGAAGGAAAGGATGGAGCGTTGTAACACCCCCGGTGATTAGCAACAGTAATCACTTTTGATAATGCGAAGTCAGCATGCTTAACAGTGCATAATCATCATTAGCATCATATTGCATTTCAACTCCTAAGTCAAATTCAAATTTAAATGAAAGTGAAATATAAAAGTTGTTCAAACACAGAAACTAAAATGTCAGATAAATAACAAATATTCCAGAGGCTATTCTAAAATTGAAACCAACATCATTGGAATTGGATAAGTGACTCGAACAACCTCAAACAGTGGATAAAGATAATATTTAATAACCATTTATTAAATCTGAAATAAATATGGAATTATATTTTGTCCAAACTAATTTTAGGTGTTAGGGAATAATGCACTGGTATTTATGAACTAGGTCTCATGTTTTACAAAAACCATTTTGAGGCCTAGCTATTTACTAGCCGAGTAATAGTAAAGAGAGAGAAAAAGGAAGAAATAGAAACAGAGAAAAAAAAAAGGAGCACAACCCCCCCCCCCCCCCCCCACCGGCCCAACTGGGCCGAAGCCCGCCGCCGGCCCCGCGCCCCCTGGCCTATAAGGCCCCCCCGAACCCTAGCCCCCTCCCGATCCACATTCCCCCCTCCCCCCGGTCGCCCCCTCCCTCGACTGGATCTGGGTCGGGCAAACCCCCGATCCCGTCGCTCCGTCGCTGCTGCGAACCCTCCTCCGCCTCCCCGCGCCAGGACGCCGCCACCCGTGAGCCCGCGCCTCCTCGCCGGCGCTCCCCGTCCACCCCGCCGTCGTCCCCGACCTCCTGCTCTCGCGCGCTCATTGCCCGTCCCTACACATCCTACCCCGTGAGCTCCCCCTCCTCTTCCCCTTCCCCGAGGCACCGCCGCGCGCCGCGCGCCCCGGCAGCGCCCCGCACCGCGCCCCCGTGCCGCCGCTCCTCCCGTGCTCGCCCGGCCTGCTCGCGCACCATGCGCCCGCGCGCACCGCAGCCTCGCCGCCTCTTGCCAGCACGCGCGCCGCACGCGCCGCCCCTCCCCTCCTCTCGCCCCGCTCTCTCCTCCTCACCCTGCCCTCGCCCCTCTCCGTCACCCCTCCACGCCCCGGCGTCTCCCTCCTTGTGGCCGCCCGCATCGCCAGCCCCGCCCCCGCCGTGCCTCCGCCGCGCCCGAGCGCCGATTGCATCGTCTCGCCGTCCCTCCAGATCGTGTGTCGCACCCGGGCCATCGCCCCGTTCGGGCTGCGCCCGTCGCCCCGACCCGTTATGCCCCTCTGGGCCAATGACAGGGGCCCAGCCCCAGAACGTTTTTAATAAAATAAAACTAAATAAATAAAATATTAAATGTGAAATTATTAATTAATTAGGTTTAATTATTCTTGTTTAGTTATAATTTATTATTAGTTTAATTAAGTGCTAATTATTAGTTAACCCTAATTAATTAAACATGCCTATGACAGGTGGGACCCACCCTGTCAGGCGCCTGCTGACATCAGCATGAGGTCATGCTGATGTCATCATCAGCACTGTTTCGGATAATGTTGAATTAAATAATTAATTAAATTTCAGAATTAAAATAAAAACTTTAGAAATCATATTAATAAACCGTAACTCCGATGAAAATATTTTATAACTGAAACTTGCTCACGACGACATACAACCAATACTCCTCCGTATTCCCGTCAGATGCCCGCAGCTATAAGAACGTTGACTTTTAGACCAATTTCATATAATGAATAGTGCCCAACTTTAATTAAATAAATCCGAATAAATTCCTAAATAACTAAATCATTTAGTTAGGCAGTTAGAACACCCCCGGCATATCATTTAGACATGTCATACATGTTTGTTTGGCATTATTGCCGTGAATTTATTGTTTCTCTCCCCCTCCTTCTCTCCTCTCGATAGACGCTGAGACCGACGGCGCTGCACACCAGGATACGACTACTCTACTAACGACGAGCAGCCCGTTGATGACCTTCCCCTCTTGCCAAGCCCACCAGGCAAGCCCCCCCCCCCTTGAGCATTCCAGATATCGCCCATTCTATTCTCCTGCTTGCATTAGATTTCGCTACTGTTAATGTATGCTCCTATTCTGATGCATAGCCTGCTGTTGTAACCTGTTCATTGCTACCTTACCTGCCTATGATAAACTGTTTAGTATAGGTTGGTGATGAACCATCAGTGACCCCACCACCTTACCCTTGTTGCCCCTGCTTGATCATCGACGACTCGATCAACGTGATCGTCGACCAGAGACCGACACCTCACTTCACACCCCCTAAGTTGTACGACTCTGCGTAGTAACTATCGAGTGCCGAAGGTGATACCTCGTAACGCACTCACGATGAATACTCTGCAGTATAGCTGTTCGGTCGTGGTCATCGAGGGTGATTCCTCCTTCTCCACTTCCGATACGACTCTGTCGTGCGACCCCTCAGTGTGAACCTCGAGGGTGATACCTCATACGTTCACCCTGATGATTTGACCACACGGCTACTTGACCTTTGTTACAGGCGGGTCCACCCTGGTGGGTACCCGCTGGGGATCTATGATTTCGGGTGTGCCGGAAGGGCACTCGAGTGTGACATTGTGGCGGAGCATCAGAGACTCTGATTGTCTCCGCTTGATACTAATTGAGCCTATTGGATTTGGGTGTGTGATCTGAGTGGGTCGACGTGCCCTATACGCACTACCACCACGTGGGATAATGGTTATGGGACCCTCTGCAAAGTACGTTTCTCCGAAAGCTCGTCTGACGTCACGATTCACCGTGCGGGCTGATTGTCGGGATTGGGCTGGATACTTCACTGACGAGTTCAGTGTCGCGCCTGCACCCCAGCCAGTCTCGCAACGCGCAGGGTGCCCAGGGCGATGGCCCGAGACCTCTGGGTGCATAGGTTAGTCCGGCGTGCTGACCTCTCTGCCGAGCCTAGGTAGGGCGCTGCTTTGTGTTGATCTTCCGAGGACGGGCATTACCCAGCAAGTGTGTCCGGCCAGAGTTGATCGAGCGTGTTGGGTAACAGTAGTGCACCCCTGCAGGGATGAATCTTCTATCGATAGCCGGTCCTACGGTAAAGGACGCTCAGTTTGTGTATCCCGATCTACTACTTAAACTGGATACTTGTTACTTAATTGAAGCTTCGGGATTACTTTCTCGTTGGGAGTCGAGGAAGGATCTTTGAGCTGTACTTCAACATGTTTGCTAAATAAAATGCTATTCTACTCTCTTCTACTGCTGCAAGATGATGGCTTTGAGAAGATGTTTGAAGATGCTAGTCTTCGATAGGACTAGGCCTTTCTCTCTATTCTGGCATTTCTGCAGCCCAGTCCACATATACAGCCTTTTCTCCATTGATAATGTTGCATATGTAGTATAGATCCTTGCTTGCTGAGTACTTCGGATGAGTACTCACGGTTGCTTTATTTTCTCTTTTCCCCCATATACCCCACCTTGATGATACACCAGACGATGGAGTCCTGGAGCTAGATGCCACCACCGGAGCTTACTACCAGGAGGGTCCAGAGGGTACTTACTACTGGATCGAGCCAGATGACCAGGAGTAGGATCGGAGGCTCCCAGGCAGGAGGCCAACGCCTTTCGATCTAGTGTCGCTGTTTGTGCTAGCCTTCTTAAGGCAAAACTTGTCTAACTATGTCTGTACTTAGATAATATTTGTATGACTGACTTATGTATTCGGATCTTCAGATCCCTGGTTTGTAATATTGTGGACCTCCGTTTAAATTGTGTTAGAGTTGTGTTGTGATATCTTCCCGTGAGTCCCTGTGCTTGATCGTACACGTTTGCGTGTATGATTAGTGTACGATTGAGTCGGGGGCGCCACAAGTTGGTATCAGAGCCGACTGCCTGTAGGAAGCCCCCTTCCAATTCCTTGGCCGAAGTTGAGTCTAGAAACCGAAAAACTAATTTACTAACTTGGCAGTGTGGCTTACGGGCCCATGTCGCCAACTGGGTGGTATTAGGATCTTTTATTCCTCGTCTATACTCTGGGACTCTAATATCTCTTCTATTTGGGTTAAATAAAGTTTACTAACGCCGACACTTAGGATCTCGTAAATTCTGTCTACCCGGAGAGCTGGATATCTGTGCGATTTCCCTGTCGTTGATCTGATTAGTCTGATAATCATTTTCCTTTCCATTGTTTTGTTTAACCTTTCTCTCCGAGTTGAATTATACTCCGAGTTGTCGTTCGATATGACCGGATTCTGCATCAGAGTGCACACAGAGAGTAGGATCCTGCAAGTTGATCGATCATCGGTGTTCTCTAAACTCGACTTGAGGTTGGGTTATCACCAGATCCGTGTCCGTGAAGAGGACATTCCCAAGACTGCATTCGTCACTCGTTATGGCTGCTATGAATACACCGTCATGTCATTTGGCCTAACGAATGCCCCAGCTACATTCTCCCGTCTGATGAATTATATATTCATGGATTACCTCGACAAATTCGTCGTGGTATATCTAGATGATATTCTGGTCTATTCTAAGAATAAAGAGGAACATGCTGAACATCTCTGCCTTGTTCTAGAAAGGCTCCGAGAACACCAGTTGTATGCCAAGTATTCCAAATGCGAATTTTGGCTTCCTGAAGTAACTTACCTTGGACATGTGATTTCCAAGGATGGAATTGCTGTTAACCCCGAACGAGTTCAGGCTATTCTTGACTGGACTCCCCCGAAGAATGTTAAGCAAGTCAGAAGTTTTCTCGGACTTGCTAGTTATTGCCGTCGATTCGTTGAGAACTTTTCCAAGATTGCAAAACCATTGACATATCTGCTTCACAAAGGTGTTAAATTTGAGTGGACAGAAAAAATGTCAAGAAAGCTTTCAGACACTAAAAGATAAATTGAATCTGCCCCAGTATTAGCACCCCGGATTCCAAAAGGATTTCGTGATATAATGGCGATGCCTCCCGTCAAGGATTAGGCGGTTGTCCTAATGCAAGAACGCAAGGTGATTGCTATGCCTCCCGACAATTGCGTCCTCAAGAAGAAATTACCCAGTGCACGACTCGAAACTTTCTGCGGTTATTTATGCCCTGAAGCTATGGCGACATTACCTTCTCGGTAACGTTGTGAGATATATAACGGATCATCAAAGTTTGAAGTATTTATATACTCACCGGATCTGAACCTTCGTCAACAAAGATGGCTCGAGACAATAGCCGATTATGATATGAATATCTCATACACCCCTGGCAAGGCAAAATGTAATGGCCATGCTTTTGAGCCGCCAAGGCTTATTGCAGCAACCATATGGTTCAGAATCACAACTCTTTCTTATGAAGAGTTTTGTCAATTGAACCTCCATATTGTCCACAGGGGTATCTCAATACCCTTCGTTGCGAACCAGATTTAGAAACACAACATCAAAACTATGCAACGGTATGACTTGAAGTTGAGAAGGATTAAGCGATACCTTGAAAAAGGAAACCTTCGGAGTTCCATCTTGATAATGATGGGATCCTATTTTTCCAACACCGTCTCTTCGTACTAAGTTCAAGGATGGAGAGAGAACACGTTATGATGGAAGCTCATGACACTCCTCTGTCAAATTCATCTTGGTACACAAAGAGTGTACCGTGACATTTGTCAGAGATACTGGTGGCCTAATATGAAGCGAGGACATTGCTCGTATTGTTTCTGAGTGTGACCTTTGCCGCCGCGTTAAAGCTCAATCAACAGGCCCGCAGGAACCCTGCAACCCTTACAATTCCTGAATGGAAATGGACAAGGTCCAAATGGATTTCATTATTGGTTTTCCCAAATCCAGAAGTGGTATATGCCTATATTTGTCGTCATTGACCGATTCTCTAAGTTTGCCCACTTTCTGCCGCAGTTAAAGAGCAATCACTGCTAGCCAGTTAGCAGACTTGTATATTTCCCGAATTGTGTCACTCCATGGTCGTTCTTGGAGATCAGTTCTGATCGTGCCGCCTCTTCACCTCCGATTCTGGAATAGTTTCCAAGAAGCTATGGGACACACCGTCTTTTAGCACCGCTTTTCACCCTCATCACAGGTCAATGGACGAGTTAATCAATGCTCGAAGATATGCTTCGAGCTTGCGTATCTCCTGGAAGAGAATGGGAGGAATTCTCCGTATGCCGAATTCTCTTACACCATAGCTTCAAGCTAGTCAGTGCATAGTCTACAAGAAGGTATCTTGATTGTCTCCACCTTTTCATTCTATGTACCTACTGCCACCGCACGCTGTCTATAACAGCCCTGTTTCTCGATTCCCTTCTCACCTTATCCCATCCGCCACCACCCAGCTCTGCCCCCCCTCTATTTACCCTTTACACCGAGTTTCCAAGGTCATAGCTTAAACGAGTCTTCCAACTCGATACCCATACCGGTCTTGCGTCATCTCTTGTAAAAGGATGACATCTCTCAGCCGAATCTATAACTAAGTTTTTAGCTGTGGTAGTAGGTCTGAGAGGGTGCCCGTGTGAGTTCTGTACGGTGGCGTATAGTGTCGAACCCCTCTGAATGGTCAGAAATGGGAGGAACGCTCACTCGTCGGACCGGACATTATTCGGCAAGCAGAAGATCAAGTCCGCATTGTCCGGTGAACATTTGAAAGCTGCTCAGTCTCGTCAGAAGAGCAAATATGACCGAAAGCACCAGATAGGAAATAGTCTATCAAACCTGGCGAAGCAAGCTTACCTCCGCGTCATCCGTGTGAAAGGCACTCATCGGTTCGGAATCAAAGGCAAGTAGCCCCTCGCTACATTGGCCCGTTCCGTATTCTTGCCTCGAGGAGAAGTGGCATATCAGTTGCAATTGCCGCCAAACCTTCTCAAGTACATGACGTCTTTCATGTATCCCAACTCGCCGCTGCTTCAAGGATCCTATTAGAGCTGTGATCATGAAGTGCTTGAATTACGGGAAGATCTGTCCTATCCAGAATATCCCGTCCGCATTCTTGATGAGAGTGAAGTCGGACTGTCAGAAGACAATCAAATTCCTTAAAGTTCAGGGTCGAATCATTCTGAAGATGAAGCCACTTGGGAACGCGAGGATGTCTTCGTGAAGAAAGAACCCCTCTTTCTTTCAGTCTTCTCTAATTCTCGGGACGAGAATTCTTAATAGATGAGGAGAATTGTAACACCCCCGGTGATTAGCAACAATAATCACTTTTGATAATGCCAAGTCAGCATGCTTAACAGTGCATAATCATCATTAGCATCATATTGCATTTCAACTCCTAAGTCAAATTCAAATTTAAATGAAAGTGGAAATATAAAAGTTGTTCAAACAGACAGAAACTAAAATGTCAGATAAATAACAAATATTCCAGAGGCTATTCTAAAATTGAAACCAACATCATTGGAATTGGGATAAGTGACTCGAACAACCTTAAACAGTGGATAAGATAATATTTAATAACCATTATAAATCTGAAATAAATAAGGAATTAATTTTGTCCAAACTAATTTAGGTGGTAGGAATAATGCAATGGTATTATGAACTAGGTGTATGTTTACAAAACATTAGCATAGATTTATAACATCAACTAATGTTAGATGCCATAAGCTTATCAAAACTTTAGACGGAGTATAGGACTGCAGGAGTAAAGGGAAAGATAAGAGAAAGAAAAAAAGGAAAAAGAAAAGAAAACAGAGAAGAAAAAAAAAAAAGGAGCGAAACCCCCCCCCCACCCCCCCCCCCCCCCCCCCCCACGGCCCCAACTGGGCCAGAAAAGCCCAGCGGCCGGCCCACGCGCGCCCCCTGGCCTATAAGGCCCCGGCCGAACCCTAGCCCCCTCCCGATCCCATCCCCCCTCCCCCGGTCGCCCCCTCCCTCGACTGGATCTGGATCGGGGCAAACCCCGATCCCGTCGCTCGTCGCCGCGACGACCTCGCTGCCCGCCGCCAGGACGCCGCCGCCCGGAGCCCGCGCTCTCGCCGGCGCTCCCGTCCACCGCCGTCGTCCCCGACCTCCGCCTCGCGCCCGCTGGCCCGTCCCACATCCACCCCGTGAGAGCCCCCCTCCTCTTCCCTCCGCGGCCCGCGCGCGCCGGACGCGCCCGCCGGCAGCGCCCCGCACCGCGCCCCGTGCCGAAGCTCCGCCAGGTGCTCGCCCGCAGCTGATCGCGCACGCGAGAAAAGCAGCACGAAGCTCTTGACCGGTCTGCCGGCACGCGCCGCAGCAGCCGCCCACTGCCCTCGCCGTCGCGCGACCGACGTCGTCCTCGCCGCCACCCGCCCGCTACAGCCGTACCCCTCCACGGCCCCGGCGTCTCCCTCCGGTGGCCGCCCGCATCGCCACGGCCCCGCCCCGCCGTGCCTCGCAAGGCAGCCGCGCTCGCCGACTGACCCGGAAGCCCAGTTCGGGTGGGGCGCACCCGCGGGCCAGCGCCCGTTCGGGCTGCGCCCGTCGCCCCGACCCGTTAGGCCCCTCTGGGCCAATGACAGTGGGGCCCAGCCCCAGAACGTTTTTAATAAAAATAAAAATAAAATAAATAAAAATAATTAAATTGATAATTAGTTAATTAATTAGGTTAATTAATTCTGTTTAGATTAATATAATTTAATTAATTAGTTTAATTAAGTGCTAATTAATTAGTTAACCCTAATTAATTAAAACAGCCTATGACAGGTGGGACCCACCCTGTCAGGCGCCTGCTGACATCAGCATGAGGTCATGCTGATGTCATCATCAGCACTGTTTCGGATAATGTTGAATTAAATAATTAATTAAATTTCAGAAATTAATAAAAACTTTAGAAAATCATATTAAATAAACCGTAACTCCGATGAAAATATTTTATACATGAAACTTGCTCAGAACGACGATACAAACCCGAATACATCCTCCGTATTCCCGTCAGATGCCCGCAGCTATAAGAACGTTGAACTTTTAGACCGATTTCAGTAAATGAATAGTGCCCAACTTTAATTAAATAAATCCGAATAAATTCCTAAATTAACTAAATCATTTAGTTAGGCAGTAGAACACCCCGGCATATCATTTAGACATGTCATCCATGTTGTTTGCATTATTGCCGTGAATTTATTGTTTCTCTCCCCCTCCTTCTCTCTCTCGATAGACGCTGAGACCGACGGCGCTGCACCAGGATACGACTACTCTACCGACGAGCAGCCCGTTGATGACCTTCCCCTCTTGCCAGAGCAACCAGGCAAGCCCCCCCCTTGAGCATTCCAGATATCGCCCATTCTATTCTCCTGCTTGCATTAGATTTCGCTACTGTTAATGTATGCTCCTATTCTGATGCATAGCCTGCTGTTGTAACCTGTTCATTGCTACCTTACCTGCCTATGATAAACTGTTTAGTATAGGTTGGTGATGAACCATCAGTGACCCCACCACCTTACCCTTGTTGCCCCTGCTTGATCATCGACGACTCGATCAACGTGATCGTCGACCAGAGACCGACACCTCACTTCACACCCCCTAAGTTGTACGACTCTGCGTAGTAACTATCGAGTGCCGAGGGTGATACCTCGTAACGCACTCACGATGAATACTCTGCAGTATAGCTGTTCGGTCGTGGTCATCGAGGGTGATTCCTCCTTCTCCATTTCCGATACGACTCTGTCGTGCGACCCCTCAGTGTGAACCTCGAGGGTGATACCTCATACGTTCACCCTGATGATTTGACCACACGGCTACTTGACCTTTGTCACAGGCGGGTCCACCCTGGTGGGTACCCGCTGGGGATCTATGATTTCGGGTGTGCCGGAAGGGCACTCGAGTGTGACATTGTGGCGGAGCATCAGAGACTCTGATTGTCTCCGCTTGATACTAATTGAGCCTATTGGATTTGGGTGTGTGATCTGAGTGGGTCGACGTGCCCTATACGCACTACCACCACGTGGGATAATGGTTATGGGACCCTCTGCAAAGTACGTTTCCCCGAAAGCTCGTCTGACGTCACGATTCACCGTGCGGGCTGATTGTCGGGATTGGGCTGGATACTTCACTGACGAGTTCAGTGTCGCGCCTGCACCCCGGCCAGTCTCGCAACGCGCAGGGTGCCCAGGGCGATGGCCCGAGACCTCTGGGTGCATAGGTTAGTCCGGCGTGCTGACCTCTCTGCCGAGCCTAGGTAGGGCGCTGCTTTGTGTTGATCTTCCGAGGACGGGCATTACCCAGCAAGTGTGTCCGGCCAGAGTTGATCGAGCGTGTTGGGTAACAGTAGTGCACCCCTGCAGGGATGAATCTTCTATCGATAGCCGGTCCTACGGTAAAGGACGCTCAGTTTGTGTATCCCGATCTACTACTTAAACTGGATACTTGTTACTTAATTGAAGCTTCGGGATTACTTTCTCGCTGGGAGTCGAGGAAAGATCTTTGAGCTGTACTTCAACATGTTTGCTAAATAAAATGCTATTCTACTCTCTTCTACTGCTGCAAGATGATGGCTTTGAGAAGATGTTTGAAGATGCTAGTCTTCGATAGGACTAGGCCTTTCTCTCTATTCTGGCATTTCTGCAGCCCAGTCCACATATACAGCCTTTTCTCCATTGATAATGTTGCATATGTAGTATAGATCCTTGCTTGCTGAGTACTTCGGATGAGTACTCACGGTTGCTTTATTTTCTCTTTTCCCCCATATACCCCACCTTGATGATACACCAGACGATGGAGTCCTGGAGCTAGATGCCACCACCGGAGCTTACTACCAGGAGGGTCCAGAGGGTACTTACTACTGGATCGAGCCAGATGACCAGGAGTAGGATCGGAGGCTCCCAGGCAGGAGGCCAACGCCTTTCGATCTAGTGTCGCTGTTTGTGCTAGCCTTCTTAAGGCAAAACTTGTCTAACTATGTCTGTACTCAGATAATATTTGTATGACTGACTTATGTATTCGGATCTTCGGATCCCTGGTTTGTAATATTGTGGACCTCCGTTTAAATTGTGTTAGAGTTGTGTTGTGATATCTTCCCGTGAGTCCCTGTGCTTGATCGTACACGTTTGCGTGTATGATTAGTGTACGATTGAGTCGGGGGCGCCACAAGCATGCCGCCCCGGCCACCTCCCAGGGAGGCGGCGCAGGGGCGGGGACCGGGAGGGGGGAGAGGGGGGACGGGTCGGGGCGCGCGCCCGGCCGGCGGCGGGAGGGGGCGGCGGAGGGGAAACCCTAGCGGAAGGGACGGGCTAACCCTCACACTAAGATCGGTCGGCATCCATCCACACAATCACTAGTTAGTCAGTAGCGTCATCTATCTCTCCTCCGTACTATGGCCGGGGAAAAGAAAATGCATCGGCATCGTCGCGCTGCCCGCCATTGTCTCGGTGTCCCTTATCATGGCCATGGCATATCGCGAGAGCCTTTTCCAGACGCGGCTGAGCTTGACTTTCATTTTCCGGGAGATTTGGCGGCCGATTCGCCCGACATGGGCACTGCCGCCCGGCCCTCCGGAGCCTCTCCCTCCCACCTCCCTTCGGCTTTTCCTTTGTTTGGCGGCACGTAGTACGCGACCCGGCCCCCCAACTTGCTGCAGTGCACCGTGTTTGCTTGGCATCTCATCTCGGCCACGCGTGGCCACCACCGGAGGCAAGTCAGTCAACCCCTAATCAAAAGCAGAGGAGGATCGGCTTCCCGTCTCGTCCATGGGACCAGCGAGTGAACAGTGACGGCCACCAATGGCGAAGCTTTTGGAAGGAATATTTGGCGGTGATGAACGATCATGGTGATGATACGGTCCTACGGAATGATGATGGCGGCTTTCGATGGACGTCCGTTGCGCTTGCGTGCCCCCCGTGGCTCGAAAGCGCCAAGCGACCCGTACCACTACCATCATGGCATCATCGACCCCGAGTCCACGAACATTGCTGCTTGATCGTTCGCGGCCACGCAACACCTTTCTACGTACTGTATACCCGGGTCGAGCTGTGGTACGTCTCGCTTTGGAAGGAAGGAACGCGCGTGCGTGGTGACTAGTTTTCGCGGCAGGGAACCGGAAATGCACGCAGTTTTGTGTCCAGATACGCCGTGGTAAATGGTAGTGTCAGCCGTGCCTGTGAGGCCGTGAGGCGGCCTAGCATATGAACACATTTTTGTCCCGGTGATTCTGAGGGCGTGATGACCCGACCGGTCGGTAACATTCTTGCCTGAAGATCCGCGACGGCGACACGGGGAGTCCCATCGCTAGCTTGGCGTAGGTTCATTGGTGGCCGGATCGACACGGTTTGTGTTCCATCATCTAGTTCAGTCGAGAGACGACGGATGGGACGGGAGCCGTGCTCAACCGGGCAGCCGCACAAGCACAAACCTCTCGCGCCATTCTTGATTTGCTGACGCACTGAATGGACTGCCGCCTGCTCCATTTCTACCGGGTTTGCACACTGCATGGAACGGAGCTCTTACGTACTCCCTTCGGTCATTTTTACTTCGCGTATTACATTTGGGTCAAGTCAAACTTTGCAAAGTTTGATCAAATATTTATTAAAAAATATCAACATCTACCATATCGAATATATATTTCATGAAACTACATTTTGTAATAAATCTAACAATATTGATTTGGCATTGCAAATATTGATATCTTTTCTATAAGTTTGGTCAAAATAGAGATGCTTTGACTTCAGACAAAATTTATATGCAGACTAAAAAAGACCGGAGAGAGTACTGCTTTGCTCAGACGGCACCTGCAGCTTCTGCATGCATGCGCTATATCGTCATCGTCATGCTGCCACATTATGGTCGCCGGCGAATAATGTGATCACGCACGCAAGTTCATCGACCCATTTGCTAGCTGCTCCAATGGCTAATCAGGCGAGTAGATCGATCGTGCGGTTTCTTGTGGATGAAGTACGTGCTAGAATTAATCGGACTCGAAAAGAAAGGTGATCGAGTTACTGCCGGCGCACGAAGTTGATCGGTGGTACGACGTCGCCTCCCGCTTTTTATCATGGCGGTCGAGCTCGATCGAACGCTTTTCACCGGGGGAGAGAGTGACAGCGAAACAAGTAACTCAAAGTTTATCTTGTTGGGACGCGCAAACTCAAGACCTAATTAAAGTACGTTCACTTAAGCACCACCCAGATTATATTGTAAGTTAAGCGCCGTATAAACTTTGCCTCCGGCGGCGTCAACCGTTGGTTACCCGAGGAGATCGATGCGCGGTGACACAAGCGCGCGAGAGAGATGGACATTGCCCCTTTGCCCTGCCACTTGCCAGCCTGCAAAGCAGCAAACGAATATTCCTCCGGTGATTTGCATTGCCCGACGCGCGCGGAGGCAAAATTTCGTGTTTCGACTCTTTTATCACAGAAAATTGAGATCTGACCCTTGTTTCAATTTTTTTTTTAAATCTGACCCTTTTGCTACCGCCACATGGCTCGGCGGTAGGGTCAGACAACCTACCGTCAGGGGTACTGGCGGTAGCATAGACGGCCACAGCCGTCACCTAACGGCGAGCACACCACCCTACCGCCAGAGGCCTTGGCGGTAGGTTTTGGGACCCTACCGCCAGGGGGGGCTGTAGGGTCCTGGGGGTTTTGCATTGGAAACTTGCTGTAACCGAAAACCGCAGATCCCTGGCGGTAGGTTGTGAGATCCTACTGCCAGGGGGCTTGGCGATAGGGTCCTGTGGTTTTGCATTTGTGCAAGTTTTAGTGATTGTTTCTTTTCTAATGTTTTATGACAGCAAAGAATACAATATAATATATATTTAAGAGCCTTAAATATGCAGAGCTCACACAATATAACATGTATCACACTTGAGTAGTTTTACATAGTTTCACAAATAGCAAAATACGAGCTCGCATATTAATAAAGATTGAACTAATACACATGTCACACATAGCAAATATCAAACGGTTTCACATAGTTTCACAAAAAGCAAATAGCAAACTTGTCCACATAGTTTGACAACCCCAACTAACGCAAGTAGTTTCGCAAACGGTTTCGCAAAGCCAACAAACGGTTCAACAATTCCACACAGTGTCTCCCCAACTAACACAAGTAGGCTAACAAGCCAAGACCGCAATTACTTGCTTCTTCCCCTCTTGGAGGTACGGTCATCGTTCTTCTTAGAACGAGTCTCATCAGACTTCTTCTTGCGCCCTCCTCGAGGAATCGGTTTCTGGAATGGGGATGGACTCTGCCAATCCTTCTTTGGCTGATTCCTCTTCGGAAGATGAGATGGTTGAGTTGGTGGAGGTCCGTAATCTTCATCGTACTCCTCCTCCCCATTGCTCTCCTCCTCCTCCTCTTCTTCATGGGCCTCCTCCTCCTCCTCCCCATTGCTCTCCTCCTCCTCTTCTTCTTCATGGGCCTCCTCCTCCTCCTCCTGAACCAACCTAGAGGACGAGGCATCATGGCTCGATGAAGCGATGTTACCCTGTGTGACTGCAGGATCATGAGCTTCAACCGAGCCAGCGCACCCAAGCAGGCCTACCAGCTTGCGACAACGCTTCACGAACTTCTGCAGTCACAATGAAATAAGGACATAATACTGATCAGATTTATGATTGCAAATGAACAAGAACATAGGGTATTTCTAGGCGGCTGAAATGTTACCTTCATCGTCTCCCTCATGCTGTTCTCAGAATCTCCATTCCCGAGGGCATGACCTAGTGCATCCGAGCCATCAAAGATGCATCTGCTCAGCTCGCCGGACTGTGAAGGCATAAGTGAGTCACAATGACATACAACATAAATTACATACAACCGCCGGTTCAAGACAGAAGAACACAACTTACCACTCTGTTGATCAGGGGTGCAAACTCCCTAAATCCACTCATGTCTCTGATGCTGGCCTAGTAGGCCTCATCCTCAGGGGCATCCTCCTCCAGCTGCGCGATATCTTCTGTCGTCCACCGAGGCCTGAGACGAAGATGGTGCTTCTGGCCATCGTCGTACCACCTCATGTGTTGGGCGTATTCATCCCAGTCAGTCACTCGCCTCTCCACATCTTTACGCCACCTGCGCCGGTTTCACTCCGTCACAAAAGATTTATGCTGCTCTCCCCAGTCTGTGATCGACTGATTTTTCTTCCGGCTCATCCTACAAGGCATAAACAACACAAAACATCATAAGAAGGTCAAACGCAAATGAAATCATGGTAACGGAGAATAATGCACTCACAAATGGAGTTCGTGGCCACCGGTATCTTTCGGCATGCCCGGTAGTGTATGCTGGTAGATCCCAAACTGCCTGGCCATGCGGTGTTGCAAGTGCCACTCGACGGCGTACACACATAGCATGGGCACCATGCACCGCCAAAGACCGCGGTCCTCCTCGCACAGCACGTTCAGCTCGAAAAGTAGACGCCAAAAGTTAGTAACTTAGTTTACCAATCCGAAAACTTTGGTTCAATAGTTCGATCGTAGTACTTACCACTCCGTTCTCTATGAAACGGGCACGATGACCCTTGTCGAACGCATAGTCAAGCATGGGGTACCGTTTGCCAATGTTGTCCGCTAGAGATGCCCGTCTAAATAAAATTTCATAAACATAAGCATTATAAGCACAAGCATAAAAAAATGAAACATAGTTGATTCTTTCATACAACATTCATATATTTATTCATACAACATTCATATATAACATCCACATGCATCATATATCAAAACAAATTCCTCCCCTTCAACATGCATCATATCATCATTTTTTTTAAGAAAAGAAGTTAAAAACTAGGGTTCATCTTGAGGGGTTCACCATTTTTACTCCAACAAAATCCACTACTTGCATCATATAACATCCACATGCATCCTATATCAAAACAAATTCCTCCAATATTCATCATATCATAATTTTTTTTAACACAAAAAATTATGAACTAAGGTTCTTGAGGGTTCACCATTTTTTCTCAACTACATCCACTACTTGCATCATAGCATATCAACATGCATCATCATATCAAAACAAATTCCTCCAACATGCATCATATGAAAAAAAATCCTTCAAAAAAAAAGATGAACTAGGGTTCATCTTCACACTACCATTCCAACTAGTGAGTAGTGTTCATATTCAACACCACTAGTGATTAGAGAACATTTAAAATCAACCTAAAACAATCCTAGGTAAAAAAATCAATCTTAGTTCAAAAATAGGGGTGATTTGTGATGGGGAACATTGCATGGGAAACAAAAAATTTCCTACGCTCACCAAGATCAATCTAGGAGATGAACATCTACGAGAGGAGAGATTGCATCTACATACCCTTGTAGATCGCTAAGCGGAAGCGTTAAGAAACGCGGTTGATGTAGTCGAACGTCTTCGTGATCCAATCACGATCCGTCCCGCGAACTCCGATCCAAGTGCCGAACGGACGACACCTCCGCGTTCAGCACACGTACGGCTTGATGACGCCTTCACCTCTGCGATCCAGCGAGCGATGGTCAAGTAGTAGCTCGAGTCCTCCGGCAGCACGACGGTGTGGTGGCGGTGGTGGTGGAGAAATCTCAGCAGAGCTTCGCTAAGCACTACGGAGAAGAAGATGGCTAGGAGGGAGAGGGAAGGCAGCGCCGTGGCATGGAAGGGTGCGGCTGCCCTCTCTCTACCTCTCTATATATAGGGGGAAGGGGGAGAGGGGGGCGCCCCTAGGGGATCCCATCTAGGGCCGGCGGCCACCGAAGGGAAACCCTAGATGGGTTTTCCCCCCTAGGAGACTTGGCCCCCAAGCCAAAGTGGTGGGCAGCCCTAGGGGGCGCCCCCACCCCTCCTGGTTACGTGAGATGGGGTGAGAGGGGTGCACATCCCCTTAGTGGGCTGATGTGCCCCTCCCCTAGGCCCATGAGGCCCCCCAACACTTGCCGGGGCCCCCCGAAACCCCTTTCGGTCATGCTGGTCATCACCCGGTACCCCCGGAACAATTCCGGACTCCAATACCCTCCGTCCAATATATCAATCTTCACCTCCGGACCATTCCGGAGTTCCTCGTCATGTCCGGGATCTCATCCGGGACTCCGAACAACCTTCGGTAACCACCATAATGACTCAACTATACTTATATCGTCACCAAACGTTAAGTGTGTAGACCCTGCGGGTTCGAGAACTATGCAGACATGACCGATACACCTTTACGGTAAATAACCAATAGCGGGACCTGGATGCCCATATTGGTTCCCACATATTCTACAAAGATCTTATCGGTCGAACCTCGATGTCAAGGATTCAGCTAATCCCGTATGCAGTTCCCTTTGTCTATCGGTATGTTACTTGCCCGAGATTCGATCGTCGGTATCTCCATACCTAGTTCAATATCGTTACCGGCAAGTCTCCTTACTCGTTTCGTAATACAAGATCCCGTGGCTAACTCATTAGTCACATTGTTTGCAAGCTCATTGTGATACTGTATTACCGAGTGGGCCCCAAGATACCTCTCCGTCATACGGAGTGACAAATCCCAGTCTTGATCCATGCCAACTCAACAGACACCCTCGGAGATACCTGTAGAGCACCTTTATAGTCACCCAGTTACGTTGCGATGTTTGGTACACACAAGGTACTCCTCCAGTGTCAGTGATTTGCACGATCTCATGGTCATAGGAACATATACTTGACATGCAGAAAACGATAGCAATAAACTTGACACGATCATATGCTACGTTCATAGTTTGGGTCTTGTCCATCACATCATTCTCCTAATGATGTGATCCCGTTATCAAATGACAACTCATGTCCATGGCTAGGAAACCATAGCCATCTTTGATCAACGAGCTAGTCCGGTAGAGGCTTACTAGGGACATGTTGTTGTCTATGTATCCACACATACATTTGAGTTTCCGGTCAATATAATTATAGCATGGATAATAAACGATTATCATGAACAAGGAAATATAATAATAACCACTTTATTATTGCCTCTAGGGCATATTTCCAACAATTTGAAGCAAATAATGCGTCGAATCGGAAGCTATTTGACTAAAAGTAATTGGAGGGATCGGAGGAGCTTACTTTTCTTTCTTCGGAACCATCTTGATCCGCAAAAATGGTGTAGAAACGGTGAAGATCCAAGGGGAGGAGTAGAGAGGGGCGAGAGAGAGCAACTCCCTCTGTTCTTGGCGGCTGGGAGGAGAGGGGATGGGGGAGATAGGGCTGGGGCAGGGGCGTCGGCCCATCTAACTGCTCGCACCCTACCACCAGGGTCCACAACGGTAAGGATATACAGCCTACCGCCAGGGACAATGGCGGTAGGGGGGATGGTGGCCGTCTAGGGCTGCTGACGTGGATTAGTGACTTACCGCCAGGGTGCCTGGCGGTAGGATGTTTAACCCTACCGCCGGGAGCCATGGCGGTAAGAAAAAGGGTCAGATTTAAAAAAAAATCAAACTGTCAGATCCCGATTTTCTATGCTAAAAGGGTCGAAACACGAAAATCTGCCACACGCGGACCGGAGACCGCACCATGCAGCTATGTCCATGCCGGCCTGCTCCTCGGCGCCGGATCGAGGAGAGCAATCCACCGTAGCACATACTCCCTCCGTAAACTAATATAATAGCATTTAGATTACTATTTTAGTGATTTAAACGCTCTTATATTAGTTTACAGAGGGAGTACCACCGACTGGTCCAGCATTTTCACCGTTTGTTACCCGAGGAGATCGATGTGCGGTGACACAAGCGCATGCGAGAGAGATGGGCGCACCGTCTAGAGCCTCCTTTGCCCTGCCGTGGCAGCTACACTCTCCAGTGCCACTTGACCACTGGTGCAGTGTTTTCACCGTCCAAAGCGGGAGAGAAGAGAGCAAAACTAGCAAAGCGCTTGGCCGTGTAGGCGTAGGCCCCTTGACTAGGAAGCGAGGCGCGCGCGCACCAAGCACATCTAGTATGCGCGCGTCGGGCGTCTGTCACGGGCGCGGCCGCGCGAGGGTGACCATGGTGTCGGCGCACGCACGCGCCACATCCATCCATTGCCGTCCATCTGCTGTGGCGTGACAGTGCCATCACCCGCGCCTACCTAGGTTATGCCGTCGTGGTGCTAACGCACATGAATCGACCATGGATGGACACCGGCCGGGACCGGTGAATTCCGTTGGGGCGTGGAATCACGTACAGAACCGTCGGGTCCTGCTGGGGGCTGTTGGTCGGGGCATTATGCCGTCGGATGGAGGTGCGATGCCAGTGCCGCCCGAGTGCGCGCCGCTGGCCTTGCCCCTGGCCTTGGCCTTGGGTTTCGCTGTTCGAGAAAACAACGGCCAGTTTAGTTTTAGTTTACGGGCTTTCTAAAACACAGTCGACTAAGATTTAATCAAGACTAGTACTACAGTGCGGCGAGGGGGAGAGAGCCTAGCGCGCACCTAGCCTAGCGCCCACCGCCACCCCGGCGGCCACCAACGCGCCTCTCTAACCTTGCTCTCACCGCCACTCCGGCGGCGGTGCCCAACACCACCCGCCGGCAATCACTCCGACGCCCACGGCCACCATTCACGGCAGATATCACTCGTCGCCACTAGTAGTCATCGTCGTCCACAACCGTCTTCTCGATTTAGCTCTTCCAGGTTCGAAAACCACTGGCTGCACAGACCAGAAGTCCAAGATCTGATAGCTCAGAGTTGGGAAAAAGGAACCAGACCGTTCTCCTCAGCTTCAACACTACTCAGCTTCAAGTTAAGAAGACCGAGGGCTGAAATTAGGGCTTGGGAACGCACCAGATCGCCTATGCAAGACATCCTTGCAAACTGCAAGTATGTCGTACAGTATCTCGATGCTGTGGAGGAAAGGAGGCATCTCTCGAGGCTGGAGGTTTCTTTCAAAAAGCATGCAAACATGAAAGCACAACAAATGATCTTGTGGCAGACCAGTTTTTGGAGGCGAAGAGCAAGAATAAGAGGCTGCACTTTGGGAGATGAGAATACTAAGTTTTTCCACGCAGCTGCCAACTGTCAACACAGAAAGAACAAAATCAAGCTTTTGGTTAAGGATGGCACGGATTTCTTCAGGGATCAGGATAAACTTGTAATTGCCACTGAATTCTTCACGGATATTTTTGGGAAGCATTCCTTTTCACTGCCAACCTTGGACCCCTTGTGCCTATATGACCCGGTTGATTTGAGCGCACTCGAGGTGCCATTCACTTAGGGTGAGATTGCAGCTGTAATACAAAAAATTCCAAATAACAGGAGCCCGGGGCCAGACGGATTCACTAATGAATTCTACAAGAGTTTCCTTGGACTGTTAAAGGAGGATTTGATGAGGTTTTTCCAAGAATTTCATGAACATGGCAGTAACCTGCATGGCATAAACACTGCCAACATTGTGCTGCTCCCAAAGAGAGAAAATCCAACGGATATCAAGGACTTTAGACCCATCTCCCTAGTCCACAGTGTACCAAAATTAGCAACCAAAGTCCTAGCCGTCCGGCTACAACGGCTAATCCCAAGCCTCATCCACCCACTACAGTCTGGTTTTCTGTCTGGACGCAGCATAATTGAAAATTTTGCGCTGGCGGCCGAGTTAGTGCAGCAAGCCAAGAAGAGGAAGACACCGATGATAGTGCTAAAACTTGACTTCCAGAAAGCGTTTGATAGCGTCAGTTGGGATGCTCTGAAGCACATTCTTACAGCTAGAGGTTTTGGGAGCAGATGGATCAGATGGATGAATGATATTCTATCAACTAGCTCTTCCAGGATACTAATCAATGGAACTCTAGGGGAGAGGATTTTGTCAAGGAGTGGGTTAAGACAAGGGGATGCTCTCTCGCCTTATCTTTTCATCCTAGCTACAGACGTTTTGCAACAGTTATGCAAGAGGGAACACCAGACGGGGAACCTTAAACACCCGCTTGGAGCCGATGGCCCTTTTCCTATCCTACAGTACGCGGATGACACGCTGATTCTACTTCAAGGGGATGTCCAGCAAGCAGGGATTATCAAACGGATTCTAAGTGCTTTTAGTTAATTCACTGGAATAAGGATCAATTATCATAAGAGCACTTTTGTCCCTATATGTTTGGACCAACCAACTTGCCAGGCTATTGCAAATGCTCTGCAGTGTCAGGTCGCGGCCTTCCCTTTGCACATATCTGGGACTACCTCTTTCTCTCAACAAGATAACACATGGTTTGTTGATGCCTGTGATACACAAGGTTGACAAGCGTTGTTCTGGCTGGCTTGCCACTTTCCTATCTTGGGGAGGTCGCCTCACTTTGATTAATGCGGTCTTGGCAGCGATCCCTAGTTACTTCATGGGCTGTTTTCTATGTCCAAAACAGTCGCTGGAGAAGGTTGAACAAATTTTGAGGGGTTTCTTATGGCAATGCAAGAACCAGGCCAAGGGGGGACAATGTCTTGTCGCATGGGAAATGGTCACACTACCGAAGGTGAATGGAGGCCTGGGAGTACGAGATCTTGCAGCACACAACAGGGATTTGGTATGCAAGTTCATGGCAAAGGTTTTACAGCAGGAGGAAGCCCCGTGTTACAATTGGTTTGCCCGTAGATATTGCCAGAAGGAAATCTCTTGGTCTCCTCACAACGGGGATACTGCTATCTGGAAAGGCTTCAGGTCCACCGCACAGTTGGTTATGGAGGCCACCAAATGCAACTTAGGGAATGGACATGGAATTGCCTTCTGGTACAACCTCTGGCTCGACTGTGGTAGGCTCATGACATCCTTCCTGACGCTTTTCACCTTCTCTACATGCAAGTTCTGCACCATCGCCTCCCAATTCAGAGATGGGCAATGGAGCATTCAGCTACACCCAAACCTCTCTTCCATGGCAACACAGGAGCTGGAAGTCCTAAATGAAGTCTTAAGCAACGCGCATCCCCAAGAAGGTACGCAAGATACCAGAATGCCTCTTTTGGAAGATAAGAGCATTAGTACTGCATACTTCTACAAGCTGCTCACCTTCAGGGGGAAGAACTATCCATCAGCTTGCTATATCTGGGATAGGATCATACCAAACAAACACCGTATCTTTCTGTGGATTGCACTTCAGGACAGACATAACACTAGGGATAATATGCTAAGAAAGCATTGGAATTGAGTTTTATCCCTTAATGGATGTGATTTATGCCCAGTTGCGGAGACAATGAGCCACATATTTCTCAGATGCAAGCTAGCACAAGTTGTATGGTCCAAGTTAGGTCTGCAGGAGCTAGCCACGCCCTCTACAAAAGCTGAAGTTTTTCTCTGTTCGGAACAGCCGCGGACTTTGCACGGCAAGTTGTGGCATATTTTTTTCACGGCATGCGCGGTCGCCCTTTGGAATGCCATAAATGCACAAGTCTTTGATGGACCTTTTTGGCAGGAGAGACGTGTCTTCAACGAGGTTACTGAATTGATCAGGCTATGGAGCCTGTGTGCTATAGGAGAGCATACTCGACAGAACCTGTGAGCTTGGGCAGATGCTCTTGCTTCTAGTTAGCCAGGCTAGCATTGGCTCTACCTTTTTCATCTTGCACGTTGTACCCTGACACAGGTCTGGTGGTGGCCTGCTGCACATGTTGTGCGGCGTTAACATCACCTTCATGTAAATGACTTTGGTCATTCGGGTGCTTTTGTAACACCCCCTGTATTAAGCTACAGTGATCACCCTTTTGATGAGGCCATGTCATCATGATTAATAGTGCACAATCATCATTAGCATCATATTGCATTTCAACTCCTAAGTCAAATTCAAATTTAAATGTAAGTGGAATATAAAAGTTGTCCAACATAGAAACTAAAATGTCAGATAAGTAACAAATATTCCAGAGGCTATTCTAAAATTGAAACCAACATCATTGGAATTGGATAAGTGACTCGAACAACCTCAAACAGTGGATAAAGATAATATTTAATAACCATTTATTAAATCTGAAATAAATATGGAATTATGTTTTGTCCAAACTAATTTTAGGTGTTAAGGTATAATGCACTGGTATTTATGAAATAGGTCACACTTTTTACAAAAACCATTTGGGGCCTAAACATTTAACAGTGGAGAAAAGAGAATAAAGAAAAGGAAAAAGAAACAGAAAAGGATAAAGGAACCCCCCCCCCCCGACTGGGCCTCGGCCCAGCAAGCCACCGGGCCGCCAGGCCGGCCCAGCCGGCGCCTACTTAGCCGGCCACCCCCCACCCGAAACCCTAGCCCTACCCCCGATCCCCCCTCCTCACTCGTTCGCTCCCCCTCCCCCCGATCCAGATCGGATCGGGGCGACCGTGCCATCGCCCCGGATCGCTGTCGCCGCCGCCCGAGCCCGCTCTCCCTCGCCGGCCTGCTCCCTCGACGCCGCTCGCCCCCGACGCGCCCGACCGCGCCCCCCCCCCCCCCGTCTCCATCTCGCCGCGACGCCGCACGTCGCCGCTTCGTCCCCGCCGGCCTGCCTCCCCATCGCCGTCGTCCCCGTCGACCACCCGCCCCCCGCTGCCGCCCCGTCCTACGGATCACGGTGAGGCCTCGGGCCTCTCCCCCCCTCTCTGCTCCCGCACCCGCCGCGCACGCACTCCCTCCCTGCCACTGCCGCGACCACCCCGTGTCCTCCCTTCCTCGCCCCGCGCGCCTGACGCCGTGCTCCTCCCCGCGCCCGTCCCGCGGTCGCCTCGACCCGCTCCCGGCCCCCTCCGCTCACCACCGCGCTGCCGCCCGCTGCCGCTCCAGCCACCGCGCTCGCCGCCCGCTCCCTGCTCAGCCGCCCGCCGCCTCCCCGCTCCCCCTCGTGCTCTCCTCTGCCCCACCTTCCCTCGCCCCCCCCGCCCGCGCCCGCCCGTGCGTCCCCTTTGGGCACCGGACATGTCCGGTCCCAAAAGGGGCACGCCCCGGACGTGTCCGCCCCGTCCTGACCAGTGGGCCCATGACCCAAATAAAAAAAAAAGATAAAAATAATAATATAATAATTATTAATTAATTAGTTAATTAATCCTGATTAGGTTAATTTAATTAACTAGTTAAGTGTTAATTAATCAGTAATTAAATTAATTAAACCTAATTAACCTAACAGCCTATGACAGGTGGGACCCACCCTGTCAGTGGCTGCTGACGTCAGCATGATGTCATGCTGACGTCATCATACACTGTTTCGGAAATGTTGAATTAAATAATTAATTAAATTCAGAAATTAATAAAAACTTTAGAAAATCATATTAAATAAACCGTAACTCCGATGAAAATACTTTGTACATGAAACTTGCTCAGAACGACGATACGAACCCGAATACATCCTCCGTATTCCCTCAGATGCCCGCAGCTATGAGAACGTTGAACAATTAGACCGATTTCGATAATGAATAGTGTCCAACCCTAATTAAATAAATCCGAATAAATTCCTAAATTAACTAAATCGCTTAGTTAGGCTGTATATCACCCTGGCCCTGCGTTTAGACATGTCATGCATCCCTGTTGCATCATTGCCGTGTGTTTACTGTTTCTTCCCCCCTTCTCTTCGGTAGACTACGAGACCGACGCAGCTGCTGGTGCCCCCGACCGCTACGTTGTGTGACGACCCTACTTGCCAGAGCAACCAGGCAAGCCCCCCCCTTGATCACCAGATATCGCCTATTCTTCTCTATACTGCTTGCATAGAGTAGTGTAGCCTGTTACTGCTTCGGTTAATCCTATTCTGCTGCATAGCCTATCATTGTTGCTACTGTTGTTGATACCTTACCTGCATCCTAAATGCCTAGTGTAGGATGCTAGTTTGTCATCAGTGGCCCTACATTCTCGTCTGCTGCTATGCTACATTATTGGGCCGTGCTCGCCACGGGTGGCGATTGCGGATATGAATACTACTTATTACATGTGACATCAGATGGATACTAAAGTCGGGTCGGCTCGTGGAGCACCCCAGTGATTCACGAATGGGGGCTGAAAGGATTGGCCTCCTCGACGGCCCCCTAAGTGACTCTTTGTTGTGGAGCGGCAGGGCAGGTTGTGACCACCTAGGAGAGAGGTGGGCCTGGCCCTGTCGTCGTCCGCGGTGATCTCATAATAACACGTTTAACGAGATTGGATATTTGATCTGAGTCTGGCCACTGGCCTATACGCCTAACCAACTACGCGGAGTAGTTATGGGTATCCCGGCGTCGTGGTATCGCTGAAGCCTTCTTGACGTCAGCGACTGAGCGGCGCGCGCCGTTTTGGACCGCGTTAACGTAACCGCCGTGATCGTGTGGGTTGCTAGGTCTGCTCGCGGCCGCGTACGCAACGTGCAGGAGCGCACTGGGCGATGGGCCCAGACCCCAGAGTGCCTAGGATTAGTCCGGCGTGCTGACCTCTCTTGTTGAGCCTAGGTGGGGCTGCGACGTGTGGATCTTCGAGGCCGGGCATGACCCAGGAAAGTGTGTCCGGCCAAAGGGGATCGAGCGTTGTTGGGAAATATGTGGTGCCCCTGCAGGGAATTTATCTATTCGAATACCGTGTCCCTCGGTAAAAGGACGACCCGGAGTTTGTATTCCGACCTCATGACAACTAGAAATGGATACTTAATAAAACACCACCCTTACAAGTGACAGATATAACCCTGTGGTCGCTCTCTCTCGCATGGTGGCGACGATAGGATCGACGGTAGGATTATGCTATACGTTGTTGTTTGGTTAACTTCCAACTACTCTCTTCTATTGCTTCAAGATGGAGGCTGCCAGAAGCGTAGTCTTCGACAGGACTAGCTATCCCCCTCTTATTCTGGCATTCTGCAGTTCAGTCCACCGATATTGCCTCTTTAAACATATACCATGCATATGTAGTATAGATCCTTGCTTGCGAGTACTTTGGATGAGTACTCACGGTTGCTTTCCCCCTCCTTTCCCCCTTTCCCTTCTTGCTGGTTGTCGCAACCAGATGTTGGAGCCCAGGAGCCAGACGCCACCTACGACGACTACTACCACCAGGGCGGAGCCTACTACTACGTCCAGGACGCCGACGACCAGGAGTAGTTAGGAGGATCCCAGGCAGGAGGCCCTGCGCCTGTTCGATCTGTTGTATCCCTGTTTGTGCTAGCCATCTTATGGCACCTTGTTTAACTCATGTCTGTACTCAGATATTGTTGCTTCAGCTGACTCGTCTATGATCGAGCATTTGTATTCGAGCCCTCGTGGCCCCTGGCTTGTATTATGATGCTTGTATGACTTATTTATGTTTTAGAGTTGTGTTGTGATATCTTCCCGTGAGTCCCTGATCTTGATCGTACACGTTTGCGTGCATGATTAGTGTACGATTGAATCGGGGGCGCCACAAGTTGGTATCAGAGCCGACTGCCTGTAGGAATCCCCCTTTCCAATTCCTTGGCCGAAGTTGAGTCTAGACAAAGAAAACCGTTTTACTAACTTGGCTGTGTGGCTTACGGGCCCACATTGCCAACTGGGTGGTATTAGGATCTTTTATTCCTCGTCTATACTCTGGGGCTCTGATCTCTCTTCTACTCGGGTTAAATGAATTTTACTAACGCCGACACTTAGGGTCTCGTGATCACATCCACCGGAGTTCTGAAAATTTCCCCCCTTGCTTCGAGATTGTGGGCCAGGTTCTGCTTACAGGATCCTTTTATCGAGGGCACCCTGTGTTGTCACTTGCAGATTCCTCGCCCCACCAGTTTTCCCCGACGTTGATGTAGCCTTTGCTATGTCTCGTTGTGTACTTCCTTACCGCGTGCCTGCGCACCGCCTAGCATGTCCAGTTTATGAAATTGCGCCGTTATGCTGTCCGCTTGTACCCGACGTTGTGTATGGATCTGTATGTCTTAATCGACTACTGTTATGTATCTATAACACTGCTTGGAGTATTGTCGTGTTACATCATGCTTGTCACTAAGCACTCGCGCTTGCTTTTACTAAACTACCCCCTGTTGTAAATTAGCAGGATGGTTAGACCCGCTGGTCGTGGTCGTGGCCGTGGTGCCAACGATCCACCACCGCCGAACTATATGGCTGGAATGATGCAGCAATTTGAACTGCAACGTCAGTTCATGCAAGGGATCATGGATCAGTTTCCTCGTCCCAATATGAACCAGTATCCGGGCCCAGGGACCCTGCAGGACTTTATGCGCCTCAACCCAACCGTCTACCGCGGCTCAACTCAGCCCCTGGATGCGGATGACTGGCTTCGCGACATCACCTATGAGTTGGAATCTGGTGGCGTTGCCCCTGCAAACTATGTCACATTCGCCTCCTTCTTTCTCAAGGGCCCCGCTGCTCAATGGTGGGACAGCCACAGGCGCACTCAACCAGCTGGCACAGTCATCACTTGGCCGGATTTCCAAGCTGCCTTCCGTGCCCGTTTCATTCCTCAGGGAATCATGGACCGGAAGAAGCAAGAGTTCCGCAACCTCACCCAGGGCAACAAGACAGTGGAAGTTTATCAGCGTGAGTTTCTGGAATTATCCCGCTATGCTGAAGAAGACATTCCCACTGATGCTCGCCGCCAGGAAAGGTTTCGCGAAGGACTTCAAGCTGACATCAAGCTAGCGCTCCTTGTGCATGAATTTGATAATTTCTCCATCTTGGTGAACAAGGCTATCCAGGTCGAGACTGGTCTGCAGGCACACCAGGGATCTCTTAGGCGCAACCGTGACACCGGTTCATCTTCGAGCCAGCCTGCACAGAAGCGTCGAATCTGGATTCCAAACAGCGTGTACCGTCCAGCTGCACCTGCTCCAAGACAGTCCTATACTGCACCACGTCTGCCTCCACCACCTAGGCAGCCAGGACTTCCAGCTCCACCACCCCGAGCTCCTGCTCCCAATCCCAATGATAGTCTGTGCTACAAGTGTGGGCAGCCAGGTCATTTTTCCAGGAACTGCATTCAGAACCAGAACCAACTGGCACTTCCAGCAACTGGCCGTAGGAACAATCAGCCTCGCAACAACAATGCCAAGACTTATGGGCGTATTCAGGCCAACCACACCGATTTCAATGAAGCTCAGGACCAGCCTGCCACCGTGATGGGTACTCTCCTTGTTAATTCAGTACCAGCTTCTGTTTTATTTGATTCGGGAGCATCGCATTCATTCATGTCCGAAGAATTTGCATACAAACACGACATTAAATGTGAGGTCATGAACACTGCAATAGTAATACACACCCCCACGGGTCAATGTCAAACCTCCATGGGTAGCAACGACGTCACCGTTGAAATTGAAGGGCTGGAATTTCACGCCTCCCCTTTCATACTAAAGTCTTGTAGTATCGACCTCATTCTCGGAATGGATTGGTTGAAAGCGCATACTGCTTCTATAGTTTGCGCCACGAAGATCGTCCATCTTCTACACCCTTCTGATGAAATAATAAGCTACCAGGCTCAAATCATCCAAAATGCCGAGGCGAGACTTTATGCCTTGAATGCGTTAAACGCATCACCACTTGAAGGCATCGAGAGCATTCCAGTTGTTCGCGAATTCCAAGGTGTTTTCCCAGAAGAACTCCCAGGGATACCCCCTGCTCGAGCTGTCGAATTTGTCATCGACTTGAAACCAGGCACCACTCCTATCGCCAAGCGACCCTACAAGATGCCGCCGCATGAACTCCTTGAACTTAAGGAGGAAATCGACGCTTCACTTCGTAAGGGTTTCATTCGCCCAAGTTCCTCTGCTTGGGGAGCACCTTCTCTCTTTGTCAGGAAGAAGGATGGATCAAACCGATTGGTCCAAGATTACCGTCCTATTAACCAAGCAACTATCCAGAACAAATATCCCCTTCCCCGGATAAACGATCTGTATGATCAACTGGCGGGTTCATCAGTGTTCTCTAAACTCGACTTAAGGTTGGGTTACCACCAGATCCGTGTTCGTGAAGAGGATATCCCAAAGACCGCCTTCGTTACTCGATATGGCTCATACGAGTACACTGTCATGTCATTCGGCTTAACCAATGCTCCCGCCACATTCTCCCGCCTGATGAATTATATATTCATGGAATACCTTGACAAGTTCGTCGTGGTTTACCTGGATGATATCCTAGTATACTCCAAGAACAAAGAGGAACATGCTGAACATCTTCGACTTGTTCTGGAGAAACTTCGAGAGCATCAACTATATGCTAAGTTTTCCAAGTGTGAATTCTGGCTTCCCGAAGTAACATACCTTGGGCATGTCATCTCCAAGGATGGTATTGCCGTCAACCCCGAGCGAGTTCAGGCTATTCTTGATTGGGCTCCTCCAAAGAACGTCAAGCAAGTTCGAAGTTTTCTCGGACTCGCCAGCTATTGCCGTCGATTTGTCGAGAACTTATCCAAGATCGCCAAGCCCCTGACTAACCTGCTTCATAAAGGCGTCAAGTTCGATTGGACGGAAAAGTGTCAGGAAAGTTTCCAGACGCTCAAAGACAAGCTGACTTCTGCCCCAGTGCTTGCCCCTCCTGATTCCCAGAAGGATTTTGTCATCTATTGTGATGCATCCCGTCAAGGATTAGGCGGTGTCCTAATGCAAGACCGCAGAGTAATTGCTTATGCTTCGCGTCAATTGCGTCCGCACGAAGAGAATTACCCAGTACATGACCTCGAGCTTGCTGCCGTCATCCATGCACTAAAACAGTGGCGACATTACCTTCTCGGTAATCGTTGCGAGATCTACACCGATCATCAAAGTCTGAAGTATCTGTTCACTCAGCCAGACCTGAATCTCCGTCAACAGAGATGGATGGAGACCGTAGCGGATTTTAACTTGGGTATTTCTTATACCCCTGGCAAGGCTAATGTAATGGCCGATGCCTTGAGCCGCAAGTCTTATTGCAGTCACCTCCAGTTTCACGAAGTTCAACCTTCGCTTATTGAAGAATTCAGAAAGCTGAATCTCCACATTGTTCCTCCTGGAGCACTCGCTCCCCCTCCTGAAGGTTCCTACAAAATGAACCTCCACGTTGTTTCCCAGGGTTCTCTTAATACCCTGGTTGCTAAACCAGATCTCGTGGACAGCATCAAGACGCTGCAGGGTTATGACTCTCAAGCCCACAAGATTAAGCGCTATCTCGCTGAAGGAAGGCCTTCGTTCTTCACTATTGATGATACTGGCACCTTGTTCTTTAAAAGTCGTCTAGTGGTCCCCTCTAAAGGTAACCTGGGTATGACTCAGGAGGTCATGCAAGAAGCTCACGACACTCCGTTGTCTATTCATCCCGGCAGTACCAAGATGTACCAAGACATCCGTCAAAGATTCTGGTGGTCAAACATGAAGCAAGACATTGCTCGCTATGTTGCTGAATGTGATGTTTGCCGTCGCGTCAAAGCAGAACATCAAAGGCCCGCCGGAACTCTGCAACCAATTGCTGTTCCTGAATGGAAATGGGACCAGGTTGAAATGGACTTTATCACTGGGTTTCCCAAATCACAGAAAGGTAATGATGCTATTCTTGTCGTCATTGACCGACTTTCCAAAGTTGCACATTTTCTAGCCGTCAAAGAGACGATCACTGCTAGTCAGCTCGCAACTCTCTACTTGTCCAGAATTGTTTCACTTCACGGTATTCCACTGGTTATCAGTTCAGAACGTGGCAGCTTATTCACTTCTAGATTCTGGGCAAGTTTCCAAGAAGCTATGGGAACTCATCTGTCTTTCAGCACCGCTTTTCACCCTCACTCTCAAGGACAAGTTGAACGAGTGAACCAAGTTCTCGAAGATATGCTTCGAGCTTGTGTCATATCCTTCGGAAGGAAATGGGAAGAATCTCTCCCATATGCCGAATTCTCTTACAATAACAGCTATCAAGCCAGTCTGAAGATGGCCCCCTTCGAAGTATTGTACGGACGAAAGTGCCGAACCCCTCTGAATTGGTCAGAAACTGGGGAACGTCCACTCTTCGGTCCGGATATTATCCAACTTGCCGAAGATCAAGTTCGCATTGTCCGCGAGCATTTGAAGACTGCTCAGTCACGTCAAAAGAGTCAGTATGACCGCAAACACAAAGATATGGTCTATCAACCTGGCGAAAAGGCTTATCTTCGAGTCACACCGATGAAAGGTACACACCGATTCGGGATCAAGGGCAAGCTAGCTCCTCGCTATATTGGTCCTTTCACTGTTCTTGAAAGGCGTGG
Organism: Thinopyrum elongatum; assembly: GCA_011799875.1. Classification (NCBI taxonomy): domain Eukaryota; kingdom Viridiplantae; phylum Streptophyta; class Magnoliopsida; order Poales; family Poaceae; genus Thinopyrum; species Thinopyrum elongatum. The sequence goes on along the minus strand of CM022302.1, from coordinate 482,441,462 downwards.
TAGAGTGGCATATCAGTTGGAACTTCCACCGAACCTTTCTCAGGTTCACGATGTGTTCCACGTATCACAACTCCGCCACTGCTTCAAAGACCCTATCCGCGGAGTAGATCACGAATTGCTTGAACTGCAACAAGACCTCTCTTATAAAGAGCATCCGGTCCGCATTCTCGATCAAGCCGAGCGTCGCACACGCCAGAAGGTTATCAAGTTCCTCAAGGTTCAGTGGTCAAACCATTCTGAGGATGAAGCCACTTGGGAACGCGAGGATCGTCTTCGCGATGAATACCCCGCTTTGTTTCTTTCTACCTCCTAAATCTCGGGACGAGATTTCTTGTAGTGGAGGAGATTTGTAACACCCCCTGTATTAAGCTACAGTGATCCCCCTTTTGATGAGGCCATGTCATCATGATTAATAGTGCACAATCATCATTAGCATCATATTGCATTTCAACTCCTAAGTCAAATTCAAATTTAAATGAAAGTGGGATATAAAAGTTGTCCAACATAGAAACTAAAATGTCAGATAAATAACAAATATTCCAGAGGCTATTCTAAAATTGAAACCAACATCATTGGAATTGGATAAGTGACTCGAACAACCTCAAACAGTGGATAAAGATAATATTTAATAACCATTTATTAAATCTGAAATAAATATGGAATTATGTTTTGTCCAAACTAATTTTAGGTGTTAAGGAATAATGCACTGGTATTTATGAAATAGGTCACACTTTTTACAAAAACCATTTGGGGCCTAAACATTTAACAGTAGAGAAAAGAGAATAAAGAAAAGGAAAAAGAAACAGAAAAGGAAAAAAAGAGCAACACCCCCCCCCCCGCTTCGCCTCCGCGCGACCGCCGCCCGCTGCCGCTCCAGCCACCGCGCTGCCGCCCGCGGCCGCTCCAGCCACCGCGCCGCCGCCCCGCCTCCGGCCCCGCCGTGGCCTCGCCGGCGCCCGCGCCCGCCGACCGCCCGTGCGTCCCCTTTGGGCACCGGACATGTCCGGTCCCGAAAGGGGCACGCCCCGGACGTGTCCGCCCCTGGGCCACTGCCCAGTGGGGCCCGAACCCCTGTGACGCTGACGAATGGGGCCCACGGCCCAGAAACAGTTTTAAGAAAATAGAAATAAAAATAAATAATTAAAATAATTAAAATAATTAATTAATTAATTAATTAGTTAATTAATCCTGATTAGGTTAATCTAATTAACTAATTAGTGTTAATTAAACAGTAATTAGTAATTAACTTAATTAACTGCTGACGTCAGCATGATGTCATGCTGACGTCATCAATCACTGTTTCGGATAATGTTGAATTAAATAATTAATTAAAATTTCAGAAATTAATAAAAACTTTAGAAAATCATATCTTTTAAACCGTAACTCCGATGAAAATATTTTATACATGAAACTTGCTCAGAACGACGATACGAACCCGAATACATCCTCCGTATTCCCGTCAGATGCCCGCAGCTATAAGAACGTTGAACAATTAGACCGATTTCGATAAATGAATAGTGTCCAACCCTAATTAAATAAATCCGAATAAATTCCTAAATTAACTAAATCGCCTAGTTAGGCTGTATATCACCCTGGCCCTGCGTTTAGACATGTCATGCATCCCTGTTGCATCATTGCCGTGTGTTTACTGTTTCTTCCCCCTCTTCTCTTCGGTAGACTACGAGACCGACGCAGCTGCTGGTGCCCCGACCGACTACGTTGTTGACGACCCCTACTTGCCAGAGCAACCAGGCAAGCCCCCCCCTTGATCACCAGATATCGCCTATTCTTCTCTATACTGCTTGCATTAGAGTAGTGTAGCCTGTTACTGCTTTCGGTTAATCCTATTCTGCTGCATAGCCTGTCATTGTTGCTACTGTTGTTGATACCTTACCTGCAATCCTAAATGCCTAGTGTAGGATGCTAGTTTGTCATCAGTGGCCCTACATTCTCGTCTGTCTGCTATGCTACATTATTGGGCCGTGCTCACCACGGGTGGCGATTGCGGATATGAATACTACTTATTACATGTGACATCAGATGGATACTAAAGTCGGGTCGGCTCGTGGAGCACCCGCAGGTGATTCACGAATGGGGGCTGAAAGGATTGGCCTCCTCGACGGCCCCCTAAGTGACTCTTTGTTGTGGAGCGGCAGGGCAGGTTGTGACCACCTAGGAGAGAGGTGGGCCTGGCCCTGGTCGTCGTCCGCGGTGATCTCATAATAACACGTTTAACGAGATTGGATATTTGATCTGAGTCTGGCCACTGGCCTATACGCACTAACCAACTACGCGGGAGTAGTTATGGGTATCCCGGCGTCGTGGTATCAGCTGAAGCCTTCTTGACGTCAGCGACTGAGCGGCGCGCGCCGTGTTGGACCGCGTTAACGTAACCGCCGTGATCGTGTGGGTTGCTAGGTCTGCTCGCGGCCGCGTACGCAACGTGCAGGAGCGCACTGGGCGATGGGCCCAGACCCCAGAGTGCCTAGGATTAGTCCGGCGTGCTGACCTCTCTATTGAGCCTAGGTGGGGCTGCGACGTGTGGATCTTCCGAGGCCGGGCATGACCCAGGAAAGTGTGTCCGGCCAAAGGGGATCGAGCGTGTTGGGGAATATGTGGTGCACCCCTGCAGGGAAGTTTATCTATTCGAATAGCCGTGTCCCTCGGTAAAAGGACGACCCGGAGTTGTATTCCGACCTCATGACAACTAGAAATGGATACTTAATAAAACACACCCTTACAAGTGACAGATATAACCCGGTGGTCGCTCTCTCGCATGGTGGCGACGAGAGGATCGACGGGTAGGATTATGCTATACGTTGTTGTTTGGTTAACTTCCAACTACTCTCTTCTATTGCTTCAAGATGGAGGCTGCCAGAAGCGTAGTCTTCGACAGGACTAGCTATCCCCCTCTTATTCTGGCATTCTGCAGTTCAGTCCACCGATATTGCCTCTTTAAACATATACCATGCATATGTAGTATAGATCCTTGCTTGCGAGTACTTTGGATGAGTACTCACGGTTGCTTTCCCCCTCCTTTCCCCCTTTCCCTTCTTGCTGGTTGTCGCAACCAGATGTTGGAGCCCAGGAGCCAGACGCCACCTACGACGACTACTACCACCAGGGCGGAGCCTACTACTACGTCCAGGACGCCGACGACCAGGAGTAGTTAGGAGGATCCCAGGCAGGAGGCCCTGCGCCTGTTCGATCTGTTGTATCCCTGTTTGTGCTAGCCATCTTATGGCACCTTGTTTAACTCATGTCTGTACTCAGATATTGTTGCTTCAGCTGACTCGTCTATGATCGAGCATTTGTATTCGAGCCCTCGTGGCCCCTGGCTTGTATTATGATGCTTGTATGACTTATTTATGTTTTAGAGTTGTGTTGTGATATCTTCCCGTGAGTCCCTGATCTTGATCGTACACGTTTGCGTGCATGATTAGTGTACGATTGAATCGGGGGCGCCACAGCTTTGCCCGTTTTGAATGCATAAGGTAGAAAATACTCTACCTTTTTATTAAAAAAAGATTTAATCAAGTCTCAGTCGACATTGCAATATTTTTTTCCTATCGGTTGTAACATCCGTCTTGCTGGTTGTAGCATGTCGTCCCTCATCGATTGTATCACGTGATCTTACCGGTGGCAACATCCTTCATTGTTCGTTGTAGCATTTTAATTAGAACGGTTGTAGCATTTGTTGTTGTATGTAGTGTGTTTAAATAAAACTGATGAATGCACAAGGGTAGGTTTGAGACTTTGCAGTCAAGTATGAGGAAGCGATTAGTTGATTAGAGTGAGCAATACATGTCATCAGGTAACAAGGATATATTGATCAAATCTGTTGCACAGGCTATACTAACCTATGTAATGAGTGTTTTTTGGTCACCAACATCGGTGTGTGATGAACTAACTCGACTGATGAGACAATATTGGTGGGGAGTGGAAAAAGGAAAGAAGAAAATGGCATGGTTAAAATTGGACAAGATGGCATTGCCTAAGTCCAAAGGAGGAATAAGCTTCAGGGATATGCGAGCTTTCAACCAAGCATTGTTGGCCAAACAGGCATGGAGGTTAATTGATGATCCGTCTAGTTTATGTGGCTGTTTGCTAAAAGCCAAGTATTACCCAAATGATGAGATCCTAGACACTGTGTTCCCCGCAAATTCTTGGGCTGTTTGAAAGGGTATCACCTTTGGACTGGAGCTTGTGAAAAAAGATGTTATATGGAGAGTTGGAGATGGCAAATCAAGCCGTGCATGGAGGGACCCTTGGATCCCACCAGGCGATAATTTTAGGCCAGTTACATCGAAAAGGAACTGTAGACTAAACATGGTGGTCGATTTTCTTAACAATACTGTTGCATGGCACACTGTTGTAGGGCACATGCAACGTCTACAGGAGCACTTCTGGCTGTTGAGTATAGTGATTATTAGGAAAGTTAGGATAGCGTAGGATATTATTCTACCTTGCCTTGTAATCCAAGATGATCATGTACTCATATCTCTACTCCTAATGTCTGAGTTGGTTGAATAGTACGGTTTATTTTCGTCCCACCACTTTCAACCGTTTTTTTTCGCTGGTTTTTTTTCGTCTCCTCCCCCGCTCCACCCCATCCCACACAGGCAAAAAAAACCCACCCTCGCAAAAAAATGCTCCTATCGATCCCATCCTTCGTTGCCGCGATCTCCGATCTCCCTCGCAGTCCACCAGATCCGCGCCGTTGCCTCTTCTCCCGCCCCCGTCACCTCCTCGGCCTCCCCGCTGCCCCCTCCGCACGACGCCACTGCCACCACCTTCGCGGTGGCTGTTGGAAATATGCCCTAGAGGCAATAATAAAGTGGTTATTATTATATTTCCTTGTTCATGATAATTGTCTATTGTTCATGCTATAATTGTGTTATCCGGAAATCGTAATACATGTGTGAATACATAGACCACAACATGTCCCTAGTGAGCCTCTAGTTGACTAGCTCGTTGATCAATAGATGGTTACGGTTTCCTCACCATGGACATTGGATGTCGTTGATAACGGGATCACATCATTAGGAGAATGATGTGATGGACAAGACCCAATCCTAAGCATAGCACTAGATCGTGTAGTTCGTTTGCTAGAGTTTTTCTAATGTCAAGTATCATTTCCTTAGACCATGAGATTGTGCAACTCCCGGATACCGTAGGAATGCTTTGGGTGTATCAAACGTCACAACGTAACTGGGTGACCATAAAGGTGCACTACAGGTATCTCCGAAAGTGTCTGTTGGGTTGGCACGAATCGAGACTGGGATTTGTCACTCCGTATGATGGAGAGGTATCTCTGGGCCCACTCGGTAATGCATCATCATAATGAGCTCAATGTGACTAAAGAGTTAGCCACGGGATCATGCGTTACGGAATGAGTAAAGAGACTTGCCGGTAACAAAATTTAACAAGGTATAGGGATACCGACGATCGAATCTCGGGCAAGTATCATACCGGTAGACAAAGGGAATTGTATACGAGATTGATTGAATCCTCGACATCGTGGTTCATCCGATGAGATCATCGTGGAACATGTGGGAGCCAACATGGGTATCCAGATCCCGCTGTTGGTTATTGGCCGGAGAGATGTCTCGGTCATGTCTGCATGGTTCCCGAACCCGTAGGGTCTACACACTTAAGGTTCGGTGATGCTAGAGTTGTTATGGGAAATTGTATGTGGTTACCGAAGGTTGTTCGGAGTCCCGGATGAGATCACGGACGTCACGAGGAGTTCCAGAATGGTCCGGAGGTGAAGAATTATATATGGGAAGTCCAGTTTCAGTCACCGGAATGGTTTCGGGGGTTATCGGTATTGTACCGGGACCACCGGAAGGTGTCCGGGGGTCCATCGGGTGGGGCCACCTGCCCTGGTGGGCCAAGTGGGCTGAGAAAGGGAGGGAACCAGCCCCTGGTGGGCTGGTGCGCCCCTCCCCAAGGGGCCCAAGGCGCCTAGGGTTGAAAACCCTAGGGGATGGGGGCGCCTCCCACCAAACTTGGGGGGCAAGTTCCCCCTTGGCCGCCGCCCCCCCCCCCCCCCCCACCTTAGATGGGATCTAAGGGGGCCGGCCCCCTCTCCCCTTCACCCTATAAATAGAGGGGGGTGGGAGGGTGGGAGGGCAGCAGCACCTTTTCCCTGGCACAGCCCTCCCCCTCTCCAACACCCCCTCCTCCTCCGTTTGAGCTTGGCGAAGCCCTACCGGAGAACTGCAAGTTCCACCACCACGCCGTCGTGCTGCTGGAGCTGTCTTCCCCAACCTCTCCCTCCTCCTTGCTGGATCAAGGCGCGGGAGACGTCACCGGGCTGCACATGTGTTGAACGCGGAGGAACCATTGTTCGGTGCTTAGATCGGAATCGACCGCGATCTGAATCGCTGCGTGCACGACTCCTCCAACCGCGTTCTTGCAACGCTTCCGCATCGCGATCTTCAAGGGTATGAAGATGCACTCCTCTCTCTCTCGTTGCTAGTCTCTCCATAGATTGATCTTGGTGATGCGTAGGAATTTTTTTTGATTTACTACTACGTTCCCAACAGTGGCATCATGAGCCAGGTCTATGCGTAGTTTCTATGCACGAGTAGAACACAAGTTGTTGTGGTCGTCGATATTGTCAATTTACTTGCCGTTAATAGTCTTATCTTGATTCGGCGGCATCGTGGGATGAAGCGGCCCGGACCGACCTTACACGTACGCTTACGTGAGACAGGTTCCACCGACTGACATGCACTAGTTGCATAAGGTGGCTAGCGGGTGTCTGTCTCTCCCACTTTAGTCGGATCGGATTCGATGAAAAGGGTCCTTATGAAGGGTAAATAGAAATTGGCATATCACGTTGTTGTTTTGGCGTAGGTAAGAAACGTTCTTGCTAGAAACCTATAGCAGCCACGTAAAAAATTTGCAACAACAATTAGAGGACGTCTAACTTGTTCTTGCAGCATATGCCGTGTGATGTGATATGGCCAAAAGGATGTGATGAATGATATTTGTGATGTATGAGATTGATCATGTTCTTGTAATAGGAATCACGACTTGCATGTCGATGAGTATGACAACCGGCAGGAGCCATAGGAGTTGTCCTAATTTATTGTATGACATGCGTGTCAATGAAAACGCCATGTAATTACTTTACTTTATTGCTAACCGTTAGCCATAGTAGTAGAAGTAATAGTTGGCGAGACAACTTCATGAAGACACGATGATGGAGATCATGATGATGGAGATCATGGTGTCATGCCGGTGACGATGATGATCATGGTGCCCCGAAGATGGAGATCAAAAGGAGCAAAATGATATTGGCCATATCATGTCACTTTATGATTTGCATGTGATGTTTATCATGTTTATATCTTATTTGCTTAGAACGACGGTAGCATAAATAAGATGATCCCTCGCTAAAATTTCAAGGAAGTGTTCCCCCTAACTGTGCACCGTTGCGAAGGTTCGTTGTTTCGAAGCACCGCGTGATGATCAGGTGTGATAGATTCTAACGTTCGAATACAACGGGTGTAAGCCAGATTTACACATGCAAAACACTTAGGTTGACTTGACGAGCCTAGCATGTACAGACATGGCCTCGGAACACGGAAGACCGAAAGGTCGAACATGAGTCGTATAGAAGATACGATCAACATAGAGATGTTCACCGTTGATGACTAGTCCGTCTCACGTGATGATCGGACACGGCCTAGTCGATTCGGATCATGTATCACTTAGATGACTAGAGGGATGTCTATCTAAGTGGGAGTTCATTGAATAATTTGATTAGATGAACTTAATTTTCATGAACTTAGTCTAAAATCTTTACAATATGTCTTGTAGATCAAATGGCCCATGCTAATGTTGCCCTCAACTTCAACGCGTTCCTAGAGAAAACCAAGCTGAAAGACGATGGTAGCAACTACACGGACTGGGTCCGTAACCTGAGGATCATCCTCATAGCTGCCAAGAAAGCTTATGTCCTTGAAGCACCGCTAGGTGACGCACCTGTTTTCCCAGCAACTCAAGACGTTATGAACGCCTGGCAGTCGCGTAGTGATGATTACTCCCTGGTTCAGTGCGGCATGCTTTACAGCTTAGAACCGGGGCTCCAAAAGCGTTTTGAGCAACACGGAGCATATGAGATGTTCCAAGAGCTGAAAATGGTTTTCCAAGCTCATGCCCGGGTCGAGAGATATGAAGTCTCCGACAAGTTCTACAGTTGTAAGATGGAGGAGAATTGTTCTGTCAGCGAGCATATACTCAAAATGTCTGGGTTGCACAACCGCTTGTCTCAGCTGGGAGTTAATCTCCCGGATGACGCGGTCGTTGACAGAATCCTTCAGTCGCTTCCACCTAGCTATAAGAGCTTTGTGATGAACTTCAATATGCAGGGGATGGAAAAAACCATTCCTGAGATATATTCAATGCTGAAATCAGCGGAGGTGGAGATCAAAAAGGAACATCAAGTGTTGATGGTGAATAAAACCACTAAGTTCAAGAAAGGCAAGGGTAAAAAGAACTTCAAGAAGGACGGCAAGGGAGTTGCCGCGCCCGGTAAGCAAGCTACCGGGAAGAAGCCAAAGAATGGACCCAAGCCTGAGACTGAATGCTTTTATTGCAAGGGAAATGGTCACTGGAAATGGAACTGCCCCAAGTACTTAGCGGATAAGAAGGCCGGCAATACCAAAGGTATATGTGATATACATGTTATTGATGTGTACCTTACCAGCGCTCGTAGTAGCTCCTGGGCATTTGATACCGGTGCGGTTGCTCATATTTGTAACTCAAAACAGGAGCTGCGGAATAAGCGGAGACTGGCGAAGGACGAGGTGACGATGCGCGTCGGGAATGGTTCCAAGGTCGATGTGATCGCCGTCGGCACGCTACCTCTACATCTGCCTATGGGATTAGTTTTAAACCTCAATAATTGTTATCTAGTACCAGCTTTGAGCATGAACATTGTATCAGGATCTCGTTTGATGCGAGATGGCTACTCATTTAAATCCGAGAATAATGGTTGTTCTATTTATATGAGAGATATGTTTTATGGTCATGCCCCGCTGGTCAATGGTTTATTCTTATTGAATCTCGAACGTGATGTTACACATATTCATAGTGTGAATGCCAAAAGATGTAAGGTTGATAATGATAGTCCCACATACTTGTGGCACTGCCGCCTTGGTCACATTGGTGTCAAACGCATGAAGAAACTCCATGCAGATGGACTTTTGGAGTCTCTTGATTATGAATCATTTGACACGTGCGAACCATGCCTCATGGGCAAGATGACCAAGACTCCGTTCTCCGGAACAATGGAGCGAGCAACCAACTTATTGGAAATCATACATACTGATGTGTGCGGTCCAATGAGCGTTGAGGCTCGCGGTGGTTATCGTTATGTTCTCACCCTCACTGATGACTTAAGTAGATATGGGTATGTCTACTTAATGAAACACAAGTTTGAGACCTTCGAAAAGTTCAAGGAATTTCAGAGTGAGGTTGAGAATCAACGTGACAGGAAAATAAAGTTCTTGCGATCAGATCGTGGAGGGGAATATTTGAGCCACGAGTTTGGCACGCACTTAAGGAAATGTGGAATTGTTTCACAACTCACGCCGCCTGGCACACCTCAGCGTAAAGGTGTGTCCGAACGTCGTAATCGCACTCTATTGGATATGGTGTGATCTATGATGTCTCTTACTGATCTACCGCTATCATTTTGGGGTTATGCTTTAGAGACTGCCGCATTCACTTTAAATAGGGCTCCGTCGAAATCTGTTGAGACGACACCGTATGAATTATGGTTTGGGAAGAAACCTAAGCTGTCGTTTCTGAAAGTTTGGGGATGCGATGATTATGTCAAGAAACTTCAACCTGAAAAGCTCGAACCCAAATCGGAAAAATGCGTCTTCATAGGATACCCTAAGGAAACTATTGGGTATACCGTCTACCTTAGATCCGAAGGCAAGATCTTTGTTGCCAAGAATGGATCCTTTCTGGAGAAAGAGTTTCTCTCGAAAGAAGTAAGTGGGAGGAAAGTAGAACTTGATGAGGTACCCCCTCTTGAACCGGAGAGTAGCGCAGCTCAGGAAGATGTTTCTGTGGTGCCTGCACCGACTAGAGAGAAAGTTAATGATGATGATCATGAAACTTCGGATCAAGTTGCTACTGAACTTCGTAGGTCCACGAGGACACGTTCCGCACCAGAGTGGTACGGCAACCCTGTCCTCGAAGCCATGTTGTTAGACAACGGTGAACCTTTGAACTATGAAGAAGCAATGGCGGGCCCGGATTCCAACAAATGGCTTGAAGCCATGAAATCCGAGATAGGATCCATGTATGAAAACGAAGTATGGACTTTGACATACTTGCCCGATGATCGGCAAGCCATAGAGAACAAATGGATCTTTAAGAAGAAGACAGACGCGGATGGTAATGTGACCATCTATAAGGCTCGACTTGTCGCTAAGGGTTATGGACAAGTTCAAGGGGTTGACTACGATGAGACCTTCTCACCCGTAGCGAAGCTGAAGTCCGTCCGAATCATGTTAGCAATTGCCGCATTCTATGATTATGAGATATGGAAAATGGACGTCAAAATGGCATTCCTTAAGGGTTTCCTTAAGGAAGAATTGTATATGATGCAGCCAGGAAGGTTTTGTCGATCCTAATAATGCTGACAAGGTATGCAAGCTCCAGCGCTCAATCTATGGGCTGGTGCAAGCATCTCGGAGTTGGAACATTCGCTTTGATGAGATGATCAAAGCGTTTGGGTTTACACAGACTTATGGAGAAGCCTGTGTTTACAAGAAAGTGAGTGGGAGCTCTGTAGCATTTCTCATATTGTATGTGGATGACATACTATTAATGGGAAATGATATAGAATTCTTGGAAAGCATAAAGGCCTACTTGAATAAGTGTTTTTCAATGAAGGACCTTGGAGAAGCTGCTTACATATTAGGCATCAAGATCTATAGAGATAGATCGAGACGCCTCATTGGTCTTTCGCAAAGCACATACCTTGACAAGATATTGAAGAAGTTCAATATGGATCAGTCCAAGAAGGGGTTCTTGCCTGTATTACAAGGTGTGAGATTGAGCACGGCTCAATGCCCGACCTCGGCAGAAGATAGAGAAAAGATGAGTGTCATCCCCTATGCCTCAGCCATAGGGTCTATTATGTATGCCATGCTGTGTACCAAACCTGATGTGAACCTCGCCGTAAGTTTGGTAGGGAGGTACCAAATTAATCCCGGCATGGAACACTGGACAGTGGTCAAGAACATCCTGAAGTACCTGAAAAGGACTAAGGATATGTTTCTCGTTTATGGAGGTGACGAAGAGCTCGTCGTAAAGGGTTACGTGGATGCTAGCTTCGACACAGATCTGGATGACTCTAAGTCACAAACCGGATACGTGTATATTTTGAATGGTGGGGCAGTCAGCTGGTGCAGTTGCAAGCAAAGCGTCGTGGCGGGATCTACATGTGAAGCGGAGTACATAGCAGCCTCGGAGGCAGCACAGGAAGCAGTCTGGATGAAGGAGTTCATCACCGACCTAGGAGTTATTCCCAATGCGTCGGGCCCAATGACTCTCTTCTGTGACAACACTGGAGCTATTGCCCTTGCCAAGGAGCCCAGATTTCACAAGAAGACCAGGCATATCAAGCGTCGCTTCAACTCCATTCGTGAACATGTTCAAGATGGAGACATAGATATTTGTAAAGTGCATATGGATCTAAATGTCGCAGATCCGTTGACTAAACCTCTTCCACGAGCAAAACATGATCAACACCAGAACTCTATGGGTGTTCGATTCATCACAATGTAACTAGATTATTGACTCTAGTGCAAGTGGGAGACTGTTGGAAATATGCCCTAGAGGCAATAATAAAGTGGTTATTATTATATTTCCTTGTTCATGCTATAATTGTGTTATCCGGAAATCGTAATACATGTGTGAATACATAGACCACAACATGTCCCTAGTGAGACTCTAGTTGACTAGCTCGTTGATCAATAGATGGTTACAGTTTCCTGACCATGGACATTGGATGTCGTTGATAACGGGATCACATCATTAGGAGAATGATGTGATGGACAAGACCCAATCCTAAGCATAGCACTAGATCGTGTAGTTCGTTTGCTAGAGCTTTTCTAATGTCAAGTATCATTTCCTTAGACCATGAGATTGTGCAACTCCCGGATACCGTAGGAATGCTTTGGGTGTATCAAACGTCACAACGTAACTGGGTGACCATAAAGGTGCACTACAGGTATCTCCGAAAGTGTCTGTTGGGTTGGCACGAATCGAGACTGGGATTTGTCACTCCGTATGACGGAGAGGTATCTCTGGGCCCACTCGGTAATGCATCATCATAATGAGCTCAATGTGACTAAAGAGTTAGCCACGGGATCATGCGTTACGGAACGAGTAAAGAGACTTGCCGGTAACGAGATTGAACAAGGTATAGGGATACCGACGATCGAATCTCGGGCAAGTATCATACCGGTAGACAAAGGGAATTATATATGGGATTGATTGAATCCTCGACATCCTAGTTCATCCGATGAGATCATCGTGGAACATGTGGGAGCCAACATGGGTATCCAGATCCCGCTGTTGGTTATTGGCCGGAGAGATGTCTCGGTCATGTCTGCATGGTTCCCGAACCCGTAGGGTCTACACACTTAAGGTTCGGTGATGCTAGAGTTGTTATGGCAAATTGTATGTGGTTACCGAAGGTTGTTCGTAGTCCCGGATGAGATCCCGGACGTCACGAGGAGTTCCGGAATGGTCCGGAGGTGAAGAATTATATATGGGAAGTCCAGTTTCAGTCACCGGAATGGTTTCGGGGGTTATCGGTATTGTACCGGGACCACCGGAAGGTGTCCGGGGGTCCACCGGGTGGGGCCACCTGCCCTGGTGGGCCAAGTGGGCTGAGCAAGGGAGGGAACCAGCCCCTGGTGGGCTGGTGCGCCCCCCTTCCCAAGGGGCCCAAGGCGCCTAGGGTTGAAAACCCTAGGGGGTGGGGGCGCCTCCCACCAAACTTGGGGGGCAAGTTCCCCCTTGGCCGCCGCCCCCCCCCCCCCCCCTTAGATGGGATCTAAGGGGGCCGGCCCCCTCTCCCCTTCACCCTATAAATAGAGGGGGGGTGGGAGGGCAGCAGCACCTTTTCCCTGGCGCAGCCCTCCCTCTCTCCAACACCCCCTCCTCCTCCGTTTGAGCTTGGCGAAGCCCTGCCGGAGAACTGCAAGTTCCACCACCACGCCGTCGTGCTGCTGGAGCTGTCTTCCCCAACCTCTCCCTCCTCCTTGCTGGATTAAGGCGCGGGAGATGTCACCGGGCTGCACGTGTGTTGAACGCGGAGGCACCGTTGTTCGGTGCTTAGATCGGAATCGACCGCGATCTGAATCGCTGCGTGCATGACTCCTCCAACCGCGTTCTTGCAACGCTTCCGCATCGCGATCTTCAAGGGTATGAAGATGCACTCCTCTCTCTCTCGTTGCTAGTCTCTACATAGATTGATCTTGGTGATGCGTAGGAAAAATTTTTGATTTACTACTACGTTCCCAACAGTGGCTCCCCAGACACCGCCGCAGCCGCGGATCCAAGGGGCGTCGCCACCGCCACCGCGGATCCCCACACGCCATCGCCGCCGCGTATCCCCACGGACGACATAGATGCTGCCGCTGCCACAGATACCCATGGAAAATGTTGATGCCACCGCCGCCGATCCCCACGGACACCCCAGACGCCGCCGACCAGTGCAAAGCGTGGTCGCGTTCTCTGCACGGCCATACGGACCATCACTTTGCCTGAGGTCGCCTGTCATGGCTGCCACCGGCGTCGGCGGGAACGACTCTCTGATGGCACCTGAGGACTCCATAGGTGATTTGCTATACTGCTTCATGAGTTGTCGTCCGCTAATCTTGTGCAGGCCTTGGAGGAGTATTTGCCAGTCATTCTAGGGATGGCAAAGGATGGTAACTCAACTCTTTGATCTGTACACCTCGACCTCGTGCTTGATCCATCTTAATTTGCTCAGAAAATGGTCGAGGTTCTTGGAAAAAAAAGACAATATCTTGTTCACGCCATTCTTTTGTTTAATTATTTGATTTGAAGGGACTGAGTTGGAAGACAAGATATAGTTTGCATGGATGAATCAAGAAGATGATGCAGAGGTATAGTCAATCTTTGTTTGTTGCATGGATAAAACCTGAAGATTAACATGTCTCCGTGTTGGCAGGAGACGGCACTGCCCAGCGCCTGGTACGAGGTGCCGTTGGTGCTGCACATGATGGCCATGCTCTGTTTATCACGAGCAAATTCCCTGCTCCTGCCAAAGATGTCTCTTGAAGGATACCATGCCAAAGTATCTGAAGGTTAATTCCCACTGCGACTGAATCAAACAAGTAGTATATGTTTCAATCTTTCTGAATGTCTGTACTCTTGTAGGAGTACTTTCCACTTTCCAGAGAACAAACGCGCTTCTTTCGAGATATTCCTTAAGGCGGCCGGGCACCTGGAGTGCGCCATGCAGCATGTTCTTCCTAGGATGTCGCCCTAAAAGAGGTGCTGATCTTGCCACTTGCCCTAGCCATCCCGGCATGATGAGCAATGCTCCAAGCTTCCATTTTTCTTCAGTTATTGTTCAGTAAGGACTGAGTGCTGACTGCCATTGTGTAGGAAAGGTTTTCCTGTGGACCTGTCTGAAGGGGTCCTGAAAGCTACCTGCATGCAAGCACTTGGTTAGGTAACAATAATGCTTTTTTTCTTGTTATTATCTGATAGTAACTACCTAGAGAGTCAGACAGAGGTCACATGATTCATCAGGCATGGTGCAAGTAAGATAGCATGCAATTGAGATGTCGGCTTCTTGGTTAGTTCATCAATTATGCTATCTATGTCTGTGCTTGTTTGCCAGGCAATTGATGTTCAACTTGGGTTGGCAATTGGCAGTCCAAAGGCTACCCTGGCTGTCAAAAGGAGTCTGGCATGTGAGATGGTCAAGTGCTGGCAGCAGGTAGGCATCATCATTGATTCATTTCTATCAATTTCTGGTTATTTTGCGTCTTCTATTTGGATAATGATATTTGTATATATGTTAGAGTTCTGCTTATGCTTGAAAATGCCAGGTATATGTACTGTTCATCTCTGCATGAAGCATAATATAATTTCATAAACAAATAAAACATAGAAAAAAAATAATCTATCCCAGTTTAAAAATATGTACAATCATGATGGTTTCATCCGCAGGCACATGAAAGCATCGCGGATATACCTCTGCTCGATGGCTGGAGCGAAAAGCAGAGGCTCTTTGTAAAGTGGAAGCACATGGAAGCAAAAGTACATATGCAGGCTTTGCTCATATCTCTGAACTCTGAAATGATTAAATGACTGAATTTTGGTCACTAAGCAAAAAAGTAATAATATGATGCAGGCTGCGGCGTATTACTACCACGCGCTTATCCTTGGCGAAGGCAACACCGAGAAGTCTCAACGAGCGGCCGTAGCGGCACTACAGTCCGCGGAGGAGTCCCTGAGGGAGAGCAGAGCCATCTGTGAGGCCTTCCACTCTGCATCCCCCTTTTCGAGTTGACGGGGAGCACGAGATGGTGCTCCCACTACAAGAGAGAGAGCCATGCAAATAGTCAGTTGTGGGCTTGTGGCGCTGGTCGAGACCGCCGCATCACCAACCATGATCGTCCAGGCTGTGGCATGGGGGTCGTGCTTGCTGCTGGTGATCCCTCCATCATGATGATAAGGCGACTCCCCATAGGCTTCATCCATTCAATTTTGACTCTGTAGACAACTAGCTTTTGGTAAGTGCAGCATGCTCAAGTTTACTTTGTAGCTATTTTCGTGTTCTGCATTTTAGTGGTACAAGATTGTGTTGCTAATTGATAGACTGTCACGTAAGGGAAAAGAATGCACATGTTATGGAAATTGAAATCTAGAATAATCTAGCTTGAGTCCACTGGATGCGAGATAGAGAGATAGATGATTGCCTTGTTAACTACTAAATATGTATGCCCTGTTGCAACGCACGGGATATTAACTAGCCTGACGCTCGGTGGGAGGGGTGGTGGGAGGTGAGTCAAAAACGGTGAACAAAAGCACCACACGCAATCACCAAAAAAACACCACACGCCCCTCCAAATCCCTAGCCTCACCCGTCTCTGACAACAGCCGGGTACAGGGTAGCCACCACCGCCTCCAACAATCCCAATCTCTCATAAGATCCAGGTATAGGGTAGCCGCCGGGTACAAGGGAGCCGTCTCTATCGCCAGGGACAAGGACACATGTGGAAACCGCCGTTGCATCAAGTCCTTCGATCTCTCCCCTGCTCGTCACTCCTCACTGTTCGCCCCGCATGGCTCTGCCTCCATGCAGGGATTCGCTCTATGGCGTCCATGAGAGGCGGCTGCAGGCGCCATGGTGCCGATCCAGTCATTGTTGGTATTCAAGTTGCCACATGACTTGTCTGTTTTTATTTCTTATTAGGTACCTGAACCTGATCAGATGAAGTTGCATGCTCATAGAATTCCAGTCTATGTTCTTTGTCAAGAGCTGCTTAAAATTTTCTCTAGGAATCCGAGCATCGCTGATAGAATTCCAGTCTACCTTCTTTGTCGAAAGATACTTCAAATTTTCTCTAGAAATCCGAGCATCGATGAGAAGGTTTTCTGAGAATTTTTGTTTCTTGTTCAATAAAATTATATGCATAGATTAGTGATTTATTCATTTTCCTTTTCAACAAAGTGATTCAAGGATTCGAGGCGAGTTTTACTCTACGTGTATTTCTTTTAAGGACATAGATGAGGCGCATAAAGCCTTTGATGAACTAGACGGCCAAGAGACTAAGGTACGCCTGAGTTCATAGCTTGGGAGTGTCTAAAAATTTCTCAACTACTCTGATGTTCCATAAAATGTAAGTTTACTGAAAAAGGAAGGAGCTACCATCCCGATTTGATTGCGTTCATCCTGGACTAACTATACAACAGTTTCATGCCTTTATTTCTCCACAAGGTTATGAATTATTTCTTCCATACTCTTATGATCTTGTGTTCAAGTAAGTAATCTTTACCATTGTGTAATATCTTCTGAATTTAACTGTACCTAAAAGAATATGCTTTTTGGTTTTGAAGGGGGCAACAACTACATGTTATGCCTGGGCTCAACCATATCAGCTGAAGGGAGTGACAAGCAAGTACTTTGTTGACAATGAGGAGAAGACGAGCAATATGGTAAAGAGTGACTCCTTGGTGAAGCAACTTCATGAATTCATTGAAGTGGTTGATATCGTAATTTTCACGTCTTGTTTTTCTTTGTTCTAGAATAGATAATCATGTATACACAATAGAGAGAAAATCTTTATCTATTCTTTGCATCCTTCCTATTGGTGATGAGAAAATAGACCACTGTAAATTTGAGTGGTGTAACCTATCAACTTCCCTTTATTTTTCATTGCAGTATTTTGGTTTTGATGCCCTGAGGGTACACAAGGTTTACCATTTAGTTGCGTTCAACACTAAAAAATGATATACCATTTTTGTCCTACATATACTAAATCATCAATGTGCACAAGTCTATTTGAGTTCCATTTTTTATCCTTCAATAAACTAGAAGGCCACGACAGAGACCCTGAATTTTATTTTCTTTATGTAAAATGATATCAAGGTTTTTTGAATTTTGTATTCAGTGAGAGGGAGGGAGGGATGCCTCTTACAGTCCTGATTGTTGTGGTAGTACAGCTTATTTATTCTTTAGGAAAGAAATCATTTTTTCTCGGTATTAGTACTTTGTTTGATCCTAGAGGAAGTAGCTGAGGGGTCGTTGTTTTTTCACCACTGATCATAATTAAAATATTGTCCTCCTTCTCTTTTGTTGAAGTTGATGCATATCATGGCAAAGCATACAATACCCAAATTTCAATTTTGTAGTGCTTCCATTACTCTCTAATGAAACATGCACAACGGTTGTAAAAACAAAGCTCTAAGCTTCATCGTTTGTATGTTTCTGCAATATTACTGCTTGGTCGAACATGTTTGATGTATTTGCACATTAATAAAAATGATGTAACATTCATGCCGAATTATTTGGGTTTTGTCCTCTTCTTTTCTATTGTTTATTTACTGATGAAGATAGCAAATGTTCCTGTTTTTAAATATAGTTATTTGTGCTTCCAGTTGGTAGAGATCGAAGTATTAACTCATTGATGTAGGGAAAAATAGCTCTTTTATAGACACTACTAGCATTGGATAAATGGTGAGCCTTTTTGAAGTTGTTTTATGAAATAAGGCCAGGTCTGGTCTTTTGGGTATACAATCCTTTCTTGAGAATACTATACTTGAAGTAGAATAACACTCTTATAATAGAATGCCACTTTGTAAGCTTCCATGCAGAAAAGCATAGAGTAGCATATTTGACGGATGAGCATGGCGGCTCTTCTAAATCTGTGTTTACCATTTAACAATGAACTACGTAATTTAATCAATAGGCTCACTTGAGTTGCCATGTTGACTGAAAATCTATATAATCTCTCGTATACATAGCTTGTCTTTTTGTACTGTTGTACTAACTTTCACTATATATTATATCAAATGATGTGACTGTCAAGCAAAAGTTACTTATATTTCTTATGTCACCTGAGAAGTTTTTTTGAGCAATCACCTGGAAAGCTTATTTAAGTGTAGCCGAAGTGTAGTATGTATTTTCGGTGATCACTTGGACTAAATCTATATTATCATTGAGGTAAATAAAGCTGAACAAGTAATTGTGAAACAAAAAATAGGGAACTAATGTCCACATCCTGTATTTACCATCTGAGATTTGCATAACTTTTTTTGAGAATGGGAGAGCTGCACCCATAGTAGCCCACTGCCGTAGCCTATCAACATGCCTCTGAAATTGCAGGAACAATAGGCATGTCTATGTTAGTTTCTCTACTTCCCAGCAAATCTTAGGGCCAAAAATGGGAGCCAAATTCACCTTCATATGAACAAGCACATGCCCACATTCACCTTTATATGACCAAGCATCTTCTAAAATAGGACCACCGTAAGTGGCATCATCAGTACATGCCTCCATGAACGGGTGCATATACTACTCAATATAGATGACTAAACATGCAATGTACACTTGAAGTTTAGCATGGTTCAGTGAAGGTGCAATGTAATTTCATTTTTAAACATTTACCCAAGGAGTTTATTATTCTTAATGACTTTCAACAATAATTGATGGTGGGGAGGTAGTGGAGGGTGGGTGCTCAACGGCGTCGTAGAAGGGGGAGGGGGTTATAGGTATGTTCGGGGGAAACATTGGACCGTCGGAGAAGGCGGCTTGGTCAGGGCGGTACACGGCATTGGCATGAGGATGGAAGGAGGAAGAAGACGACAACGAGCATGGAATTTTAGAAGAGGGAGGGGGTAAAGGAATGTTAGGGGAAACGATGAACCTACGGAGAAGGGCGGCTCGGGCAAGGTGGTGCACGACATCGGCACCAACCGCGACCAATGTCGAAAAATGGGCCGTGGGGACGAGACGAAGAGGACGAAGAAGACAACCATTTTCTTTTACCACAAAAAAAGGCGACTGGTTCATAGTTTCTCTCATGTATCCACTAAAATAAATAAATAAATAGATAAAAGATGATATATATTTGAAGGACTTCACTCATGTCACTTAGTCATCTGTTTGATTCAATTTTTTGTATTTTGCCCGTAGCAACGCACGGGCATTCTACTAGTATATATATATGCCCACGAGTCTCAAGCAATACAATGAACTATTCCACCAATCATCTCTCTCCCTTCTAACATGGTATCAGCCTTATCTCGATCCTAAACACTAGCCGCCGCCGCTTCCGCACCCGTGCGCCGCCCCCGGGGCGGTCGGCCTCCATGACCGCCGCCGGGGGCCGCGCCGCCTGTACCTAGGGTTCGTCCGCCGGTCATGTTGACCGGCTGCGCTAGAGAGTCTTTTTCCCGATCGGTTGATCCGGGTTTTCTCTCTCCCGCCGGTCACTTTGATCGGCGTTACTTTTTGTTTTCCGATCTAAGATCGGTTTGCGTCGCCCGCCGCCACCGTCGCCCTACACGCGCCATTACTTCGACCCCGGCGCGACCGGCCGGCCTCCTCTCCGACACTGCAGCCTCGCGTGACGCGGCGGCCCGTCACGGCCGTCGCTGCGCACCCCGCCCGTTGCCCCGACCCGGCGGCCTCACGCGACAGGCGGCCCCTCACGGCCGTCACCGCCCTGTCCCCGAGTTCAGCGCGCCCCTCCACCGATCGAGCAACAGGCTGCCGCTGCGTCGCCCCGTCGGGCCGCAGCGCCGCCGCCCCGTGGTTCTCCCCGTGGCTGCACCAATCCACGCCGCCACTGCGTCGCCCCTTCGGGCCATAGCGCCGCGGCACGTGGTCCCCGCCGCCGCCCTGAGGCCGTCCCCGTGCTTGCACCACCTCGCGCGCTGCCGCTGCGTTGCCTCTTCGGGCCGTAGTGCCGCGGCCCGCGGTCAACCGCCGCACCGAGGCCGTCCGCTCCAGGCCGTCCCCGAGGCTGCACCGACCCTCGCGCTGCCGCTGCGTCGCCCCGTCGGGCCGTAGCGAGCGTGGCACGCGATCCCTGCAACCGCCCTGAGGTCTTCCCCGCCGCTGCCCCGACCTGCCCTCCGCCGTTGCGTCGCCCCTTCGGGCCGTAGCGCTGCAGCCTGTGGTCCACCGCCGTCCACGCGCGTCGACTTCCACGTGATATGCGCCGCGCCGCCTCCCTTGGCGCGGGAGCATCACCGTCCGCGCCGGTCTTGGTCACGCTGTCGGGTTCATTATCGCCAACTTCGAGCACCGCCGCCGCGCTCCTTCTCTAGCCGCCACCGCCACCGCTGCTCTTCTTCCGCGGCTCCACGGCGGCTACCTCGACACCGGCGACCCCCAACTCGACACCGACCACGGCGTTCTTCGCACGGCTACCTCGACTACGGCTACATCACCTACGCTCTCGGCTACCTCGATAAACGGCACAAAGGGCTACCGCCTTGCTTGAGCAACTTCGTCGGTTTTCACTCCAGCCACGACTCCGCGATGCATCGACCGTTACGACTGTGGGAGGGTGTCCGTCGGCTTCATTTCGGATTCTTCTCCAGTCTCACCGTCTGCGTCGCTACCGTTGTGACTGCGGGGGGATGTTGAGTATCGTGATTATTAGGAAAGCTAGGATAGCGTAGGATATTATTCTACCTTGCCTTGTAATCCAAGATGATCATGTACTCCTATATATATGACCACGAGACTCAAGCAATACAATGAACTATTCCACCAATCCTCTCTCTTCCTTCTAACACTGGCCGATGGACATACAACACATTCTAAAGATTAGAACTTCACCAAGAAATAGGCAAGACTTCATTGTCTGGGCGCAGGAGAAAACTGAAAATTTTACTGTAAAAAGCACGTACAAATTAGTGACGGCCGAGCATGCCGAACGTGTGGCTGCCGGCACGTCCATAACCAGCCAGGTGGAGAAGTTCAATATGGAACTGCATTTGGCGGGCAAAATTGCCGTTGAAAATGCGTGTGTCTCCGTGGAAGGCAGCGGCAGGTGCACTTGCGACTAACGAATGCAAGACATATCGCCATATAAGAACTCGCGATACATGCATGATTTGTGGTATGGAAAAAGAGGGATCATTCCATGCGTTGGTAACTTGCGGCCATGCTAGGAGTTTATGGGACGCAATGAGAACCATTTGGCCACTTCCATCTAATGAGCAGCTTATAGATACTGGCCAGGAGTGCCTGGTACATGTGCTTGCAAACTGCTCTGACCAGGTACGTGATATGGTGATCATTTTAGTTTGACGCATTTGGCAGTGGAGATCTGACATGGTGCATGGCAAGGATATACCACCGCTGGACAATAGAGCTTGTCAGCGTACAGAGTTTCAGTATATATGCAGTCTGATTCCTCAAAGGCCCTGTTCATCTTATCTGGTGACGCTCTTACAAGGTCGACATATGGGCACTTGGCTATGGAAATCTCTGATGCTAGATCGGGAGTTTATTCCCCAAAAGCTTAACAGGTCTCAGAATAGGATAGCAAATTGTTTAGCTAATTACAGTCGTACTGAGTCATGTACCGCTATTTGGCTTCAAAGAGGTCATCCCTGTATAGAGGAGCTCTTGTCAGTAGATTATAATCCTATTACCTAAGGAATAAAACTCCTATCTTTTTTCGCAAAAAAACAACAACAACTGAGAGCCTGAGATTTGGTTGGGTTTAGTTCGTTTATCTGTTCATTACACACCGTGGTTAATTAGGACTTGGAAAGCTCAGCACCAACCTTAGTTAGCATCTCCACGCATAAGAATATTTTATCGTCTATCAAAGATAACTCACGCACCTCTATGACAAAGTAAGCTTGTTGTTGGATATCATAAACAATTTTGCAGTAACAGTAACTTCTGAGTGGAAGAAACTTGTCGCCATGTGATACGAACTTTCGAAAGCTAAATTGAAGGCGACCCTCGTGGTTTTACAAGAGGCAACATTGGCAAAGTAAATAATATGCTTAATTATCTCGCAAAGCTGCTGTGAAGGTTGCATCTAAGGTACTTCAAAGAAAAAAGGTTCAACATATAAGATAAGGTTCGACATAAAAAAAGGTTCAACATTGGCCTTTTTAGAGTGAAATTCATCCTTTTACCTCCTACATGTGTAATTTTGATAGCAATTCTTCCATTTAACGAGAATCCCATTCGCCCCTATTGCTAAAGAGGAAGCCCACGGTCCCACCAGTCCCACCTTTAGTGAGAGCACTTTTCATTCAAACGAGAGATCATTTACAAGTGACCATTGGGTGTTTATTTTTCTATTTTACGAGAAAACTTTCAATCTATTCATCTTCAATCATAGCTGTATAAAGCACACTAGAAATAATAAAAAATGCATCCAGATCCGTCGGCCACCTAGCGACGACTAAAAGCACTAAAGCCGGGCAAAACTTGTTGTTGTAGACAGCCGGGAAGTCATCGTGTTAAGGCCCCATAGGACCAGCGCAGCAGAACAACAACCACCGCCGATGAAGAGTAGTGTGGATCGGAAAGATCCAACCTGAAGACACAGGAACGTGGACAAACTACGACCAGATCTGAGCAAATCCACCAGGGACAGATCCGCAGGAGATACACCTCCACATGCACACCGATGATGCTAGACACACCATCGGAACGGGGGCTAGGAGAGGAGTACCTTATTCCATCTTCAGGGAGCTGCCGCCGTTTTGTCTTTCTGAGCAGGACACAAACCCTAATAAAACTTGAAGGAACATTTGAAAACAGAGCCCTCCCGCCAGCAAGGGCCAGGATCCACCGCGCCGCCATGGACCTAAGGCCACCAGAGACAAGGCGGACCGGCAGCAGCGCCAACCATCGGCTGTTTATACTCCTACAAATAACCATCAACTTCCTTGCTGGGGAGAAAAAAATAAGGCCATAATTGGCAGGTCTAAGTTGCTTGAAAAATAAAGAAAAACACTATAATTCAATTTGTAGCCCTGGCTCATCTAAACCAGGTGAACAGTAAAATCAAAATAAATAGTACTTTTTTTAGAAATAAATTTTTAACTTTTTTGCAACATAAGGGCATCTCCAACGCTGACCCGCAAATTCTCTTCCGCATTCGTCCGAGTACCGGGGGGACCAGTCCGCGAACAAGGATGTCGGAGGCGACCATCCAACATTGCTCACATACATTTCGAACCGCATTTCAACAGACAGAACAAAATTCATGCAAACATGCACTACAGCCATGCCTAGCAGCGGCAGGCGCAAATACGCTAGCAGTGGCAGGCCAGGCAGCCAGAGGAGGCTGCTATCGACCTCCTGCGACTGCTATAACCGAATCAGTGGCGGGCGCCCGGCCGCCACTGGTAGAGCCCTTGCAGTGGCGGGCAAAGCATACTCGCCCACCACTGGTGGAGTCTCTGCAGTGGCGGGCAAAACTTACTTGCCCGCCACTATTTATTCATGTTACAGTGGCGAGCTTATTAGAGCGCCCGTCACTGAAAGCTTAGGCATGTGAATTAAAAAATTTGCAGCCACGACAACAGTTGTGTTGCCATGGTTGCGTTTTGCATAAATCCAATTTAAGAAATTCAATATTAGAAGCAAATAATGCATGCATTGTAAGCTTAGGCATGCAAGTTCACTAGGTAATTAGAACTCTTCATAACAACTATTAACACTTCAAAAAAATTCCAGTTAACAAACCAAAATCAAAGTGCCACAGGCATCTTAACTAAGTAACTAAGAGTTCATCGGCTTGGAGATATTTGACTTGGACCTTATTTCTAAATAAGGTCTACAACAACCATCATCTAGAAGTTGTTTTTCCTATTGTTTCTTATCTTGATGACCACTGCTGTGTCAACCCTTAATCATCTCTTCCCCTTCAGGAATTCCCGCTAGCCGACCTCATAGAATGATATGCGGCCGTCTGTGTCTGTCTTGTATTAAACGCTGGTGATAGGACCTGCTCCTCCAAGGCGTACTCGATCCAGCCATGCCGGCAGCAGGGATGTCCTCTCCAGAAATCATCTTCATAGGTGATTTCTATATATTTTTATCCCCGTGATTAAAAGCAAAATAGAGCACGCAATGTTGGACATCTCACCATATAGTGTTATGACAAAAAAGAGAGAAAAGATAAAATACATACCATGGTGAGTTTCACAATGTTGGTCTTAGTAAAACGGTGCACAAATGGCCTCCCAAGTAGTGCCACTTGATGGTAGAATCACGATGAGATTGGCCTGCTCATCCTCGGTAAGCTCTTTCATTCTTTGAGAAAAAATTGCAGAATTGTATGGATCATCATCGTCATCATCTTCAATACCCTCATCCTCATCATCATCCTCATCCTCCTGGCTATCATCATCCTGGCTAGCATCATCATCATCATCCTGGCTCTCATCTTCATCATCATCCTGGCAATCCTCCTCATCATCTTCCTCAAGCTCATCATCTTGGCCGGAGAAATACTTAATCCTTAACTTGTTGACCGCTTTCTTCAAGTAAAAGTCTATGTACTCTCCTTTGGTGAGCTTATTATTTGAAATGTACTTGTTCCATCCATCGCCTCCTATGATGGTTTTATCCTTTTGTTTACAAACGTTAATTTTGTATGATTGTCCTTGACCATCCAAAAAGTTGAAACTGTCATCGATTAAATTATTGAATTGGACCCTTATGTTGCATGGGATACACTATATAACAATTAAAAATAATGCAGATAATAATTAATGGTATGCGCAATACAAGAATTCGACAAATAGTTAGAATTGAATGATAAACATTGTTACCACAGATTTTTTGAATCCCCCCCTCAAGAAGAGCCCGAATTCTACTTCATGGGATAAACTATCCCTACAGGGATTTTTGCAGACATTGCAGGCCTTACGCACGACGATCCCTCTTTCAAGAAGTTAAACACTTTTATTGTTGGTGCTAAGTCATGGAAGTAATATTGAGAAGCGGCAGAAAAAATCGGCAGAAAAAAATGTCATCACGATGAGGTATGATCACAGATTACCAACACTGGTACAACCAGGTAGTACGATAATATATATAAGCAGGTTTATCACTTGTACAAACTAAGGCTTTACGAAGTCACGGACATATATAGTACGCCATAGCAAGTTTCATAAGTACTACATTAAAGGTTCAAACATCTGAAGCACGGAGTCATACGACTAGCCACGGTGGAGAGATCAACTCCTAATCTAAGTCAACGTCAGAGCTGAAGTCGTCATCCTCGTCAGAGGACTCAGTGACTCGGTCCCAGTCTATTGGGTCATCCTCGACATCCTTCTAGTTGCGTGCGGTCATCAGCAACGTCTCGTTAATGGCGTACAGATACAGATCCTCCCGAAGACACCATTTCACAAAGGGATCGGTGCTCTACCATTCACAGGCCCTGATGAGCGCCTCGGCCTTCAGGTGCTCCTGCTCCTCGGCCTTGGAGACTATGCTCCTGAGGAAAGGTGAGCTAGGCCATTGGCTCCTGGTACTCGAGCGCCATGGCATCGTAAGCGCGCAACGCTTCCTCGGCGGGGTCAAATGTGTTGAGCCATTGTTTCTTGCTAGTGATGGAGTTTCGGATTTGGGCGCCCCACTTCCCCAGGGTCTCTAGAGAACACCATGGTATCTGCCGTTGTCCGCCATTTCGGGAAAAATGATCTTGAACATGCACATAAATAAATTTGACGAAAGAACTGAAGAAATCTACTGCAGCACAATATGAATAAAAAACAAACAAAAAATTTGTCATGACCTCTGCATAAAAATGGACACATTAAGTGTTAGAAATTTGGCGAAATGGAAATAAATCAACATTTCGCCAAAACTTTATGCTTATAGTATGAATCACTGTAAAGAACTTAAGACATCTACTACAACACAATATGAATAAAAAATAAACAAAGAAATTGGCATGACCTCTGCATAAAAATGGACATATTTAGTGCTAGAAATTTGGCTAAACAGAAATAAATCAACGTTTCGCCAAAACTTTAGCGCTTACAGTATGTATCCCTGTAAAGAAATGAAGGGACCTACTACAACATAATATTGAACTCAGTGTGAACAGAAATAATGTACACAATAATATGATATATATGCTAGACAACCCCCCCCCACACACACACACACACGATCTGGTTTTCCTTGTTGATGGTTACGAGTATGTGGCTAGTGAGTTCATATTACAGCTAGTTTTGATTGCTGACTACAACTATCAAACTAAAACTAGAAATAACAATTTACAACTACAATTTGTTTTAATGTGTGCATTAAAAACTATACAACTAGAAATTACAACTATCAAACTAGAACTATTAACTAAAGCTAAAAACTATACATATAGTAGGCCCCTACCCCTAATCCTAGTCGAACGTGGCTACGGCGGCGGCTGTCCGTGTGCGTGGCGGTCGCAGGTGGCGAGGAGGAGGGCCGAAAAGAGAGGCGCGGACGGCGATGGATTACCTGCCGGAGCGGAGGGCAACGGGCCAGCAGATCGAGGGCGAGGGCGACGCGATGGAGGGGGAGGGCGGCAACAAGTACGGCGAGGACGACGGCGGCAACGGAGGGCAAGGATGACGGCGATGGCGACGTGGGCAGTGATGCGGTGGAGGGCAAGGGTGGTGACGAGAGCGATATGGGGGAGAGTGACAGTGAGAGTGAAGTGCGGTAGGGGAGGGGCGTGCGCGTGCAGATAGTGGTCATCCCATGCGACGGGTGCGCCAGATGACCCACCGCTGCTAATTTGGGGTGGTGGACGGCCATCTTTGAGTTGAACTTGGACAATCCAGAGCTAATCCATGTGTGGCGGGCACGACTGGAAGGCCGCCACAACTAATATCTGCATAAAAAAATTAATCGGTTGTAGGCATTCATCTGTGGTGGGGCCTTTAGCTTGCCCGCCACTGCTGCCTATAACACCAATGGTAGGTACGCCTAGCCACACGCCACTGCAAGCATTCATAACATAGCCAAGCTCAGCAGTGCTTGTTTCTGGCGGGTGGTGTATTTCACTCCGCACTGGTGTGCCTATAGCTCTGGCTGTCACGTTGTGTCACCCGCCGCTGCTACTTTTCCTAACCTGCAGTGGCGGATGCCTCGTCGCGCCCGCCACTCTTTTGAGTTCACCTATAAGAATTTTCCTAGTAGTTATGATGGATTTTCATATAAACCGGAGCACATTCATTACAATTCGAATATTTTTTTATATAAACTGGTCGGAATTCATTATATTTTGGACAATTTTTAACTAAACCTAATCTAAATGGTTGTCGGCGCCCATTCCCCATGTCTGACCATGAGCCCGAGAACTGAAACTCCGGTTGTTGCCTTCTGTAGGGTAACACAGAAGAAAACAAAAAAAATCTGACCTACGCACCAGCACAGGACCACTATGAAGATGCATACAAGGTTTTATCTGATCATTACCAACTCGTAGCGCAGCAGAAGTAGAGTTGGCGAAGATCGTCGGTGCAGATCCCTGCAGCTAGGATTTTATAACCTCCGAACCGCTAGGATGTTCTCCCTCAGACAGCCCCTCAGGCAGTTCCTTGAACAGCCCTTCGGGAGGCTCTCAGACAGAACCTCAGACAGTCCCTCGGACATCCCTTCGAGAGGCCCTCAAACAATCCCTCGGACGGCCCTTAGGGAGGCCCCTCGGTCAATCCCATGGACAGAAGATCGAACATACGACCTCTTGCTACTTCTTGAGCTTGCGTTGATTTTTCCCTTGAAGAGGAAAGAGTGATGCAGCAAAGTAGAGATAAGTATTTCCCTCAGTTAAGAACCAAAGTATCAATCCAGTAGGAGGCACAAGCAAGTCCCCAATATATGCACCTGCGCAAACTAACAAACACTTGCACACAACGCCAAAAGGGGTTGTTAATCCCTTCACGGTCACTTGCAAGAGTGAGATCTAATAGAGATAGATATAAAGATAAGTAAAAGGCAAAATAAAGTAAATATAAATAAATTGCAGCAAGGTATTTTTGGGTTTTTTGTTTTATAGATCTGAAAATATATGATGGAAAATAGACCCGGGGGCCATAGGTTTCACTAGAGGCTTCTCTCTCGAAGAAAGCATACGGTGGGTAAACAAATTACTGTTGAGCAACTGATAGAAAAGCGCATAATTATGAAGACATCCAAGGCAATGATCATGAATATAGGCATCACGTCCGTGACAAGTAGACCGAAACGATTCTGCATCTACAACTATTACTCCACACATTGACCGACCCCTGCCTGCATCTAGAGTATTAAGTTCATAAGAACAGAGTAACGCCTTAAGCAAGATGACATGATGTAGAGGGATAAACTCAAGCAACATGATATAAACCCTATCTTTTTATCCTTAATGGCAATAATACAATACGTGTCTTGCTACCCCTTCTGTCACTAGTGAGGACACCGCAAGATTGAACCCATCACAAAACACCTCTCCCATTGCAAGAAAAACCAATCTAGTTGGCCAAACCAAATCGATAGATCAGAGAAATACAAAGCTATCTCAATCATGCATAAAAGAGTTCAGAGAACACTCAAATAATATTCATAGATAATCTGTTCATAAATCCACAATTCATCGGATCTCAACAAACGCACCGCAAAAGAAGATTACATCGAATAGAACTCCAAGAACATCGAGGAGAACATTGTATTGAAGATCAAAGAGATAAAAGAAGCCATCTAGGTACTAGCTACGGGCCCGTAGGTCTGTGGTAAACTACTCACACATCATCGAAAGGGCAGCAAGGTTGGTGTAGAGGCCCTCTGTGATCGAATCCCCCTCTGGCGGAGTGCCGGAAAAGGACCCAAGATGGGATCTCATGGGAACAGAGGCTTGCGGTGGCGGAAAAGTATTTTCTGTGTGCCCTCTGGTATAGGGGGAATATTTGGGAATTTATAGTGCTGGAGTTAGTGTTAGGAGTGTGCCGAGGGGCCCACAAGCCCTGAGGGTGCCCCTCCTGGGGCGCGGCCAGGAGGCTTGTGAGCTCCTCATGGCTCCTCTGGCCTCCTCCCCAAGTCTTGTGGGTTTCTTCTGGTCCAAGAAAAATCATCGTAAAGTTTTATTCCGTTTGGACTCCGATTGGTATTGATTTTCTGTAAAAGTCAAAAACAAGGAAAAAACAGCAACTGGCACTGGGCACTAGGTTAATAGGTTAGTCCCAAAAATGATATAAAATAGCATATAAATGCATATCAAACATCCCTGGTAGATAATATAATAGCATGAAACAATCAAAATTATAGATACGTTGGAGACGTATCAAGCATCCCCAAGCTTAATTCCTGCTCGTCCTCAAGTAGGTAAATGATTAAAACAGAATTTTTGATGTGGAATGCTACCTATCATATTTATTAGTGCAATTTTCTTTATTATGGCATGAATGTTCAGATCCATAAGATTCAAAATAAAAGTTTAATATTGACATAAAAACAATAATACTTCAAGCATACTAAATAAAGAAATCATGTCTTCTGAAAATATCATGGCTAAAGAAAGTTATCCCTACAAAATCATATAGTCTGGCTATGCCCTATCTTCATCACACAAACTATTTTATCATGCACAACCCCGATGACAAGCCAAGCGATTGTTTCATACTTATAATGTTCTCAAGCTTTTTCAACTTTCACGCAATACATGAGTGTGAGCCATGGATATAGCACTATAGGTGGAATAGAGTATGGTGGAGGTTGTGAGGAGAAGACAAAAAGGAGAAAGTCTCACATCAACTAGGCACATTAATGGACTATGGAGATGCCCATCAATTGATATCGATGCAAGTGAGTGGGGATTGCCATGCAACGGGTGCACTAGAGCTATAAGTGTATGAAAGCCCAAAAAGAAAACTATTGGGTGTGCATCCAACTTGCTTGCTCACGAAGACCTAGGGCAATTTGAGGAAGCCCATCATTGAAATATACAAGCCAAGTTCTATAATGAAAAATTCCCACTAGTATTTGAAAGTGATAAAATAGGAGACACTCTATCATGAAGAACATGGTGCTACTTTGAAGCACAAGTGTGGAAAAAGGATAGTAACATTGTCCCTTCTCTCTTTTTCTCTCCATTTTTTGATTTATTTTTTGTTTGGGCTCTTTGGCCTCCTTTTTTTTATTTTGGGCTCTTTGGCCTCTTTTTATTTTATTTAAGTCTGGAGTCTCATCCCGACTTGTGGGGGAATCATAGCCTCCATCATCCTTTCCTCACATGGGACAATGCTCTAATAATGATGATCATCACACTTTTATTTACTTACAACTCAAGAATTACAACTCGATACTAGAACAAAGTATGACTCTATATGAATGCCTCCGGCGATGTACCAGGATGTGCAATGATCTGGAGTGACATGTATAATATGAACGGTGGCCAAGCCACAAATACTATGCCAACTACATGATCATGCAAAGCAATATGACAATGATGGTATGTGTCATAATAAACGGAACGGTGGAAGTTGCATGGCAATAT
Organism: Thinopyrum elongatum; assembly: GCA_011799875.1. Classification (NCBI taxonomy): domain Eukaryota; kingdom Viridiplantae; phylum Streptophyta; class Magnoliopsida; order Poales; family Poaceae; genus Thinopyrum; species Thinopyrum elongatum. Next base: position 482,410,413 of record CM022302.1, on the reverse strand, counting down.
ATCTCGGAATGGCTATGGAAATGCCATAATAGGTAGGTATGGTGGCTGTTTTGAGGAAGGGTATATGGTGGGTTTAATGCATTGGCAAAAATTGCGAGGTACTAAAGAGGCTAGCAATGGTTGAAGGGTGAGAGTGCGTATAATCCATGGACTCAACATTAGTCATAAATAACTCACATAATTATTGCAAAAAATTATTAGCCATCGAAGCAAAGTACTAATACGCATGCTCCTAGGGGGATAGATTGGTAGGAAAATACCATCGCTCGTCCCCGACTGCCACTCATAAGGAAGACAATCAAAAGATAAATCATGCTCCGACTTCATCACATAACGGTTCACCATACGTGCATGCTTCGGGAATCACAAACATTAAAACAAGTATTTCTACCAATCCACAATTACTCACTAGCATGACTCTAATATCACCATCTTTATATCTCAAAACAAATTCAAGGAATCAAACTTCTCGTATATTCAATGCTCTTTATGAAAGTTTTTATTATATCCCTCTTGGATGCCCATCATATTAGGACTAAATTCATAACCTAAGCAAATAACCATACTATTTTTAAGACTCTAAAAACAATATAAGTGAAGCATGAGAGTTCATCAATTTCTATAAAATAAAACCACCGCCATGCTCTAAAAAGATATAACTGAAGCACTAGAGCAACTGCCTAGCTCAAAAGATATAAGTGAAGCACATAGAGTATTCTAATAAATTCACGATTAATGTGTGTCCCTCTCAAAAGGTGTGTACAGCAAGGATGATTGTGGTAAACTAAAAAGTAAAGGCTCATAGCATACAAGACGCTCCAAGCAAAACACATATCATGTGGTGAATAAAAATATAGCCTCAAGTAAATTTACCGATGGATTGAAGACAAAGGAGGGGATGCCATCCGGGGCATCCCCAAGCTTAGATGCTTGGTTGTCCTTGAATATTACCTTGGGGTGCCTTCGGAATCCCCAAGCTTAGGCTCTTGCCACTCCTTATTCCGTGGTCCATCAAAGCTTTACCCAAAACTTGAAAACTTCACAACACAAAACTCAACAGAAAACTCGTAAGATCCGTTAGTATAATAAAATAAATCACCACTTTAGGTACTATCGTAAACTCATTCTAAATTTATATTGGTGTTATATATACTATATTCCAACTTCTCCATGATTTAATACCCCACCCCCCCCCACCCCACCCCCGATACTACCCATAGATTTATCAAAATAACCAAACAACACATAGAAAACAGAATATGTCAAAAACAGCATAGTCTGTAGTAATCTAGAAATTTCATATACTTATGTAACTCCAAAAATTCTGAAAAATTAGGAAAACCTAGCCAATTTATAAATCAATATTGTGTAAATAATTAATATCAAAATCACGCTTCTGTGATTTTTTAAATTTCTGGCAATGAGCGCAAAAGTTTCTATTTTTCAGCAAGATCAAATCAACTATCACCATAGCCCATCCCAATGGTCTTACTTGGCTCAAACACTAATTAAAACATTAAAACACAATTACTACAGATGTAATATTGTGTATTTATTGGAAAAAGGGAAATAAAAATATTGGGTTGTCTCCCAACAAGCGCTTTTATTTAAAGCCTTTTAGCTAGGCGTTGATAATTTTAATGATGCTCACATGAAAGACAAAGAGTTCAGAGAAGACTCAAATAATATTCATAGATATTCTGATCATAAATCCACAATTCATCGGATCTCAACAAACACACCGCAAAAGAGAATTACATCGAATAGAACTCCAAGAACATCGAGGAGAACATTGTATTGAAGATGAAAGAGAGAGAAGAAGTCATCTAGCTACTAGCTATGGACCTGTAGGTCTGTGGTAAACTACTCACACATCATCGGAAGGGTAACAAGGTTTGTGTATAGGCCCTCCGTGATCGAACCCCCCTCCGGCGGAGTGCCAGAAAAGGCCCCAAGATGGGATCTCACGGGAACAGAGGCTTGCGGCGGTGGAAAAGTACTTTTGGTGTGCCCTCTGGTATTGGGGGAATATTTGGGAATTTATAGTGCTGGAGTTAGGGTTAGGAGAGTCCCGAGGGGCCCACAAGCCTTGAGGGCACCCCCCTGGGACGCGGCCAGGAGGCTTCTGGCCTCCTCCCCAAGTCTCGTGGGTTTCTTCTGGTCCAAGAAAAATCATCGTAAATTTTTATTCCGTTTGGACTCCATTTGGTATTGATTTTCTGTAAAAGTCAAAAACAAGGAAAAAACAGCAACTGGCACTGGGCACTAGGTTAATAGGTTAGTCCCAAAAATGATATAAAATAGCATATAAATGCATATAAAACATTCAAGATAGATAATATAATAGCATGGAACAATAAAAAATTATAGATACATTTGAGACGTATCACCTCTCTACCCGCTTGCACACATACGGTGTCACCTATCCAATAGGGCTTCGCCGCCCAGAACTAATCCCTACCAGAAACCAAACTATCTTTTGGCACTATGAAACTATTTCGTGTGAGGGAGAGAGAGAGAGATGGCAGACCATGCATGCCTTGTGTTGGGAGAGATGGAGTTAGTTGGAGAGCACTCTCCTCCTCCTTTTATAGTGGTGGAAGGGGTTGAGGAGGGGCTGAAAATGTCAGCCCACAATGGGCCCCCTCCAAAACTCCTAGGTGGTGGTGGAGGAGGAAGCCCACAAGCTCCCCCCCCCCCCCCCTCACCATGGCTTATATTTGGGGCGCACCGAAGGGGGCCCCACCAGACCTCCAACATGTCTGCATGTTTTTTGGGGCTTTCCCTCTGATGCCACTCCCCCAACAAGTTCCCACCCAAAGGGGCTGCCCCCTCAAGTGGGTGCCCCCGTAAAAATCCAAAAATAGCCATTTCGATTCGTGGGATCTTGTCCCCTCTTGCTGGGACAAGATGTTTTGTGCGCATTTTCTTCGAAAAAATTTCAGAAGGTCCCAGAACGTTTCTGGTGTTGGAAATATGCCTTGGAGACAATAATTTTGTATTATTATAATTCTGTGTTCATAATTAAGAGTTTATATTATATGCTATAACTGTTATGATCCTGGTATGCGATTCAGTGAAAACTCATATGCACGTGTGGAATGATAAACGGTAAAATATGATTCCTAGTCTCGCCTCTAAGACTACCTCAAATATTGTTAGTGATCATGTTTTCCGGATATTAGGATATCATTAAGTGTAACGATAGTCCTAAAACAACTTTGAGAATATGACGTTAGAAGAACTATCGTATTCAATCGACTCAAACTTGTTTGTTATGCTTTGAGATACAATCGTCAAAAGTCAATTGTTATAACATGTTAATGTGTGGTTTAGTTCCTTAGACCATGAGAGTATCATAGTCACTTCTTACCATATGATGAACTTTGTAGTTGCTCAAACGTCATTGAGGAGGGGACCAGGCAAGAAGCGAGGAAACGGCAAGGCAATAGGGCACGCCCAGGTGGGTAGGTGCCCCCTGTTACCTTGTGGGCCCCACGTGGCTCCGTTTGACCTAAATCCACTGATATAAATTCTAAAATATTGGGAAGCCCCCAGAGAGCCACCCGAAACAATTTTTCCGCCGTCGCAAGCTTCTGTTCTTTGGTTTTAATAATATGGTAAAACTAGACCCGGCGGCCATAGCTTTCACTAGAGGCTTCTCTCTCGAACACATAGCATACGGTGGGTGAACAAATTACTATTGGGCAATTGATAGAAAAACGCATAGTTATGACTTATTCATGGCAATGATCATGTATATAGACATCACGTCCGTGACAAGTAGACCGACTCTCTGCATCTACTATTATTACTCCACCAATCGAATGATATCCAACATGCATCTATGGTATTAAGTTCATGACAAACAGAGTAACATTCTTTGTGTATAGTTTATGACAATATCAAGGAGTTAACTATAACAAAATTGTCTCGTCATAGCAATACTTAAAGTCAGTTCAGGTTAAATTAGCAATTAGTACATATTTCAATTATGAGATGGACATCAAAAGGATTCCCATGAGATGGAAATAGAACCAAGGTTATATTTATGATACGGTCCAAGGTAATTTTCTCATTTAGAGGACACTAGTAAGTGTGGAAACTTCCAAAGATCCTATAATGACCTCAAGCAAGCATAATTGAGTTAGAATCTTTGTTTTGATGAAATGTTCAATTAATATGATTTCATCGGTAGAAGCAAAGATGCATGTATTTACAAGAAAGTAAGTGGGAGCATAATAATATTTCTAAACAACTATGTGTGCATGACACATTGTTGATTCGAAAAAATATTCTTGACACCAGATAAGAACTTCATTAAAATAGTATTTTAGTGAAGTACTTAGGCAATAGCCTTGGTATTAGGCATAATAATATATGGAGATAGTAGTGCCTAATTGGGCTTAGCCAAAATACATATTGAGAAAAAACTAAAAAAGTTTACTATAAAAATGCCAAGAAGACTTTCTTGTTGAAGTCACATGGAAGGATTTTTAAGCAAGAATCAGTATCCTGAAATACTGATGGGCGAAATACATGATTTCAATCACACTTATGTTAATTATGTTCCATGGTATGTAAACAAACCAGATATGTCCAGTACTTCAAGTAAGTTGTGAGTAAAGTTACCAGAATGATCAAATTGTTGATCATAGGACAACGGTGAAAGTGCCATTAAGTATTGACGGCACGTTTCTCGCATATGGAGAAAATGAAGAGATTGTTGTAAGGAGTTACATCAATACATGCTCATTGTAAGTAGTACATCGACAAAAATCTTCATCGGTGCTCCAAGGGATTTTTTTTATTTCAATTAAATGATTTATGGTGGCACAGTAAGTTGGAATTGATCCAAGAAAGTTACCATGGTGAAATCTATAACAGAAAGGCTGAGTATATTGTCTCTTTAAAAGCAATAATTTAGGGTGATGAATCAAAAGTTCATTTAGGAGGTTGGTATGGTTTCTAGATGATTGTGCCAATGTAACACTGTTCTCAATAGTGGTTCCATAGCCCAGTCTAAGGAGTCAAAGGTCCTGCCAGTGATTCAATACATACAAAGTCAGTCTCACGCAAATTATGAATTCTTATGAAAGCATGATAGATACATAGAAATACAAATGATACACGCGGATCTGAAGTTGTCAAGATCTGATAGGATGAAGGCTATACCACAAGCAAATCATGGACAAACACCGGATTCCCATGGGTGTTAAAGAAAATGTGCTAACTAGATTATTGACTCTAGTGCAAGTGGGAGTTGTTGGAAATATGTCCTTGAGACAATAATATTGTATTATTATAATTCCGTGTTCATAATGAACAATTTATATTCTATGTTATAACTGCTATGATTGTGGAATATGCGATTCAGCGAAAAACTCATATGCACATGCGGAATGATAAACAGTAAAATATGATTCCTAGTCTTGCCTCTAAGACTAGCTCAAATGTTGTTAGTGATGATGTTTTTTGGATCTTAGGATATCATTAAGTCTAATGATAGACCTGAAATTACTTTGAGAATATGATGTTAGAAGAACGATCGTATTGAATCGACCCAAACTTGTTTGTTATACTTTGAGATACAATCGTCAAAAGTCAATTGTTATAACATAGTGTGTTAACGTTCGATTTAGTTCCCTAGACCATAAGAGTACCGTAGTCACTTCTTACCGTACGATGAACTTTGGGGTTGCCCAAACGTCATCTTTAACACGGTGATCATAACGACTATATAGCTCAAGAGTGGGATTTGCTCCTCCGGCGATGGAGAGATATTCTTAGGGCCCTCTAGGTGTGATGGCATCCATCATCGTCTGGCCAGACATAGGTGACTAGGTCACGGGGATGTCGGAACATGTTAACGAGAAAGAAGAACAAAACCGGTAACGAGGAGACCGGTATAGTGAGCATGTGTATGACTCAAGAGGATCCCGATATATCTCACCTCAGGTTTTGTAAAGTATTGCGAAGCAAAGGTAATAGCACATGATAACCAAAGGTTCACTCGAATAGCATCCATGTACTCATAGAGATCGATATGAACGTCCATGGTTCCACTATCGGTCATTGAACGAAAGGGGTTTTGTTCATGTCTATGTTTTACCGAACCTACAGGGTCACAATCTTAGGGTAATCATGATCTGCTGAGTGTTAGTAGGACAGGAGTAATGAGAATTTTTGGTGAAATTGTTTCATTAATATTCGAAATAGTTTTGAGAGGAACATGAAGCGTTTCGGGATCACCGAAAGGGTTTCAGGGTTTATCGGGCAATATCGGGTATTACCGTTAAATTATATATAGGTGGAAATAGTTTCCGAAGATGACAAATTAATATTAAAAGGGTCTAATAATAGTTAGGAGGCTTTTATATTTATTTAATTATCAACGGGCCTTATAAGGCCAAATGGTGGAGAGCTACTTGGGCCACTTGGGGGAGGACGAAATGGAGGGGGAGTTCCCCTCCTCTTGGCCGACCAAGGGGGGCCCCAAAGTATTTAGTTCTAATTCTAGCTGATCCAATTAGATCTAGATCTGGATCCTCTAATCATCATAATTAGAAGCCCAGTGTGGTTCTAATGTCATTCCTCTAATTCTCCGGACGGCGAAGCGCTGCCGGATCGTGAAGACTGTTCGCTTGCAATCTGTGGAGAGGTCGTGTTTTTGGTCTTCCGTTCAAGGGATTGTTCATCAACGTTTCGAGGAACTTCAAGTACGATCTACACGAACTCATCTTCTTCCGCTGCAACTTGGAGTTGGTAACGATCCAATCCAAACAATTATTGCATTTTCATAGTGTTACTGATTGATCGTAGGGCGATTTTTTTTTTGTTTTCTACTATGTTTCCCAACATCCGATACCCTCGAAAATAATTTTGGACGCATTCCGAAACATTTCTTGTATGATGGTATTACTCTGAAACATTTTCAGTTTTCTCTCCAGAACTTTATTGTCGTCTTTGAAACTTTTCTGGTGACTTTCTCTCAGACTCACTGTCTAGTATTTAGCAGCTAGATGACCCTTAAGTGTCTGACCCTATTGGTTCGGGAAAGTATAGACATGACCCTAACTCTTTCTGATCAATGATCAATAGCGCAACCGTGGACATCTATATTGACCCCTATACCCACAGAATAAATATTCGAGCGAACCTGTAGTTACCGAATGATGTTCATGTTGCTTCATGATATGTTACAAATATCTGAGGTGAGATTTAATGACATCACAGTGAATCAACAACTTGTTCACTATACCAGTTATATTGTTACAAGTTTTGTTCTCTTATTTTGTTCCCGCATTCCGGCATCCCTGTGATCAAATCACACTGTGTTTGGCCATACGATGATGGATATCTTAAAACCAAGAGGGCCCAAAAAATCTCTCTCCATCGTTGGAGGAGTAAATCTCAATCTTAAGCTATCAAGTCCATTATCATACTTCTCCATAAACCCGAAAGCCGCCGTAATAGCTACCCTATTACAGATGTTGTTTAACTAACCCCAAACTTTATGAAGTAAGCATGAAGGAACCAAAATGATGTACATGTGAGCATGATGTAGCAAGCCCTACAAACCAAAATGGCAACATACTCGCGGTAGCACGATGGGCATGAGAAACAACAATTCCTACCCTATCCTCCTTTTCCTAATATAGTAGAAACATGCTACGTTCTGCCACACAAAAAGAAAATACATCCTGCTCAATTTAACCCAGAGGGTCACTACTTAAACAGTCGCTCAATACATCCTGATAAGGAAAAAAAAACCTTCTAAAACAGTCTCCAAATCCGAACAGAAACTACCAGGACTTAACCCAGAGGGTTACTCCAACAGCTACGATCCAACAATTCGGCGTTGAGCGAATCAACATATCGTTGGATGGTTAGGAGGACAATGGTATCCCGAACCCATCAGGATTCAAATTCTGGTGCTCGCATATATACTGAATTTATTTCAGTATTTCCGACTAAACGTTTTCAGTGTGATTTTCCGTCAACTACGAGGCGCCTACGATGACCTCGTAAAATCTCAAGATGACATACCGGTTTGGTCCTTCGGAGGTGCTAATAGAAGTAGGGTGTGCGTGTATGTGTTGATAGGGGTGAATGTATACACGTATATATAAGCTCGTGTGTTGTATTGTGTTTAAAAAAACAATTCGGCGAAGAGCAAAGCTAGACGAGAGCCCGACCAATTAATTGCCCCCATGCATCAACATCTCTCGTGGCCGTGGCGCAGCAGTCACGCACAGCACAGCAACATGCCAATCCGGCCGCTCGCACTGCTCAAGAAAACAATTTCACCTGCCACGGCCAGTCCGCCGTCGTGGGCCAGCCGCGCCACGACCAAAGGACGACGCACGTGCGACGTGTGCACCACCGGTAGGACTGGCCCGGCGACAGCGTGCCCCCTCACCGTAGCCATCCCTCCACCTTCCACTCTCACAGCTCCACCCGCACCCTACGTCCCTACCCATCCCCCTCACCGCCACTGAGGCCTGACGCTCACGCGACGATCGCCCAGTACGGCCAGCGACCCCGACGCCGTAACCCGATTATTCCGACGGGCCGCCGTGTCAGCCTCAGACACGGAAGCCCCAGGCCGGACCGGGTTCCGTAGCAAAGGATTCCGTACGTACAGGCAGCGGCGCACGGGTGCGCCACGCACCGGCGGCTTAATCTTCTAATCTAATCTCCTCCCGGCCCGCTCGAGCCAAGCAGAAGCAGTCCTATAAAAACCACCGCGAGTGCCGCGAAGCACACCGCACCACACGCACACCTCTCGCTCGGCTCTAGCTAGCTATCCAGCAGCAAGTAGCTTCCCGGCGGCAGCGACGGCGAGAGGGCGGCTGCAGTTGGACCGCCGGCGAGGGAGCTGCCATCATCATGCAAGGGGACCAGGCGGAGAAGAGGGGGAAGGTGAAGAAGGGGTGGCTGGCCGTGCGGGTCGGCCAGGCCCAGGCGGAGCAGCAGGGCGACGGGTTCCGGCGGTTCGTCATCCCCATCGCCTACCTCTACCACCCGCTCTTCCAGCGGCTGCTGGAGGCGGCCCGGGACACGTACGGCTACAACTCGGCCGGCCCGCTCTGGCTGCCCTGCTCCGTCGACGAGTTCCTCCGCCTGCGCGCGCTCGTCGACCGGGAGACGGCGCACTCGCACTCCTCCTCCTCGCACCGCGTGCACGTGCAGGCCGGCGGCCACCAGCAGCACGGCTACTCCTTCGCCCCGTGCACCCGCGCCAAAGTCACCTCCTGATCGACCGATCGACCATCGAGCCCCGGCCGCCCTTCGTGCGTGCGTGCGTGCGCATGGCGACTGTGAGCACCGGAGCGCGCGTGCGGGGAGGAGTCCATCTGTCCACCGGAGACGACGGAGTCCATCTGTCCACCGGAGACGACGCACATGTACACTACACGTAGTACATAGAGAGGCAGAGAGATACGGAGATGCATGAGAGGCAGTAGGTGATTAGTCTGGGAACCATATTGCTTACGATTTCGGCTTGTTTTTCTTCTGATTCTTGCACATGCATGTGTACTGTACTAGATTAATTAACAGACCGATGTATAATTAACAGTTGAATTCGATCGCAGTCGTCACAGCCCGGTTTACATATACAACTTGATCTGCTTCCCAATCGTTTTCCTTTTTGCAATCTTCCAACTCAAATTGAACAAGTTCGAATTCGGCAGGGCTAACTAATGCCAAACAGGTGATGAACCAACATCTCTTATCGCTTCAATCCTCTCCGATCGCTCATGCCCATCGAGTTTCAGCTGGACATAAAAGCAATCATATATTCCCACTCCAATTAATCATGATACATGGGGTCCTGGGAGAATATCAGGTGCCGCGTTTCTTTCTGCTGGTAGCTAGATTCATGTCGTGTCGTTCAGGGTGTGGGTTCATCAGCTTTAAGTTTCAGTGGAGGAGGTGATGAAAGAGGTGAGAACAGGCAGCACTCGCTTCACGCCTGATCCTCTTCCATATCTATCTCCCCTACCCTACATCTCTCTCTTTCTTCCTTTCTTGATTATTATTCGAACCAAAACTTTGCTTTCTTGAGGAGAAGCTAGGCCAACGCAACACATGATATACACGCATATCACACCATGCACGGCGGGCACCACCGTCATTTTCTGACGGGGAGCAGTACAGTTTCAGTGCTCATTGGTACATGCCTTTTGAAAGTATCCAGAAATCAGCACCTAATTCTACTTCACTTTCTTGTGCGACGAACTATACTTTTACTTGTTTTAAACGACATTGAACCCCTTACAGGTTACAGCGTAGTGGATATATACAAGTCATGCACCAGCTAGTGTATATACGACAATTACGCGTACGTACGTGCGGTCGTGCATCACCAATTTGATCCCGTATAAACTTAACCTGACTGTGTTTGACATGCGGAGTCCTACAACTTATTGTGTTGCTTGACGTACGTGCTAGGAGGTTCCATACAATTGCATAAGTGCAATTTTCCGGTAAAAACTCCCTAATCAACAACCATTTCGATTCATAAACTTAACCTATTGTTGTTTGACTCTTTTTATTTGAAGGGGAGACATGCGTAGTCCTAGAACGTACGGATTGAACCGACCATGCTATTGGTTAGGGCATCTTCTCCAACGGTAACCCGTAAAAATCCCCCCGCATCCGTCCACGGACAGGGAATCAGTCCGCGGACATGAATGTGGGAGACAGTCATCCAATGCTAGTCGCATACATTTTGACAACAATTCAAATCAACCGGACGAAATTCGTTTAAAGAAGTCCGGATTTCATATAAACACGGCCTGATTTCATATAAACATACCGGATTTCATATAAGCATGACAGATTCTATTACAAATACATCAAAGCGGTCCTAGACGGGCTCTAGAGTATAATTAATACCTAATCATGATCGCCGGTGTACTGTCCCCGTGTCCGGCCATGAACCAAGATAACGAAAGCTTCGCCTTTTCCAGCTCTGCCTCCGAAGCCCCAGGAACTGAAACTGCCCGCCTCCACGTCGCCGCAAAGCGACTAATCGGCCGAAGATGTTGAGCCCACCAAGCTTGGCGTCGGCGGGAGGGGAGGAGCGGCGGCCTTTTTGGGACACGAGCGGCGGCGACCTACCGTGTACTACTCTTCCTCGCTGCCGGCGGTGCCCGCGAACTTGCCGGCTTCTTTGTGGTCATGGCGCCAGGGCGCAGTCTCGGCGATGTCCTCCTCATCGGTGTCGCCGAACAACGCCTCGCCTGTGTCGTCGTCGCACTCCTTGATGGCGGAGACGTCGGAGGAGGCGCCTCGGCAACCACGTGACATCAATGCGGGCGGCAGACGGACGGGCGGGCGGCCGTCGTGTCGTTTGAACGCACGGCAGTCGCCTGCACCAGGAAGCGGCGCAGGCGGCGCTCTCTCGGTCGGCGCGCCGCTTCAATGCCTGCGCCAGTGAGCGGTCGCGTCCGCTCTGGGCGGGCATGAATGCTGGCGCTGACGCTCTGCAGCGGCGCTGATTGAAAACGCGCGGGAAGGATGAGTGATTTTTTGTGGGCCAGGACGGTGAGAAACAGGTTTGGGATCGGTTTGGTTCCCGCAAACCTCATCACTTTTGTCTCCAGTTTGCGGCAGAAATCATCCGGACTGCTCCGTGGACCGATACAGGACCGCGTTGGATGACTTCTACGGTCCGAACAGACCGGTCCAAACGGTTGCGGGAGGTTTAGTGGTCGGCGTTGGAGATGCCCTTAAGAGGCGCTGATTGGTCTATATTGATTTGGTCCAGAATGGATCTGTACAGTTCACACCTCCGTACGTAAACGAAAGCATGATTTTTTTAAATGTTAAACGAGCAATCTCTGAAGAGCATTGAACCTGGTCCAACAAATTATGTACTGCACCTGGTCTGTTTAGCAGTTAGATACCACGAGTTCGTCGAGCACACCATTATTACGTTGCTTGACATGTCAAGCGATGGTATAACACTGCATAATTAAGTGCAATTTTCTGGTAAAATAAGCAGTGCAAAGTGGCGTGATAGGCCCCAATCGGGCTCAGAAATAGTTAAGCTTCTGATTGTCAAAATAATAAAAATAATCAAGTTTGAGTCGGTAGCCCAAGCCCTAAGGAAGTAGGAGCCGATCGATTCATATAAGGCAAACTGCACGCAATTTTTTTTTTAACTTCCAATCTATTCATCTTCAATTAAATTAAAGTAGTACAACGAACACTAGAAATAATAAAATTACATCTAGATCAATATACCACCCGGCGACGATTACAAACACTGAAGCGAGTGAAAGGCGCGTCACTGTCATCGCCCCTCCCTCGCAGGAGCCGAGCAAAACTTGTTGTAATAGACAGTCGGAAAGTCGTCGTGCTAAGAGCATCTACAACCACATATGACAAATATGACCCCTCACACACCCGCGAACACGCCCGGGCGCGTCCGCGCGGAGTGACCTGGTACGCCTAAAATTAGGACAAACTGCATCCGGACACCTCATACTAGATTCTTAAATCCATACAAAAACATGCAAAGGAAAAAACCTACGTATTACGTAGATCACCTAGCTACTCCTCATCGGAGGTGTCGACTATCTCCGTGACCGGCTCCGGGTACATGGCGGCAGCTGCAGCTCCGGCGCCTCAGGCTGCTCCGCTCCAGCCTCCTCCTTTATCTCCGTGTCGAGTTCGGCGAAGAGCACGTCGGTCGCCGCTCGCTCCTGTCGGAGGAACTGCCGGTTTGACTCCACTTAGGCCTCAACTTGAATGGACTCCAGGATGGCTTGCTGCTCCGCCGTCTCCGCGGCATGGGCGACGGCGAACTCCGTCTCCGCCTCCTCCATGTTGAGCCCTGGAGCAGGCTGCTCCGCCTCGTCCTCCTCCGGGTCAGCCACCTCCATCGGCTCCAACTACTCTCCCCTCCTCCTCCGGCTGCTGCTGCTGCTCCTCTTCCTCCTCATCCGACTCCGGTGAGTCCGGAGGCAGCCCGGCAGGCGGCAACGGTGTCGACAGTGCGCCTAGCCTAGATCTCCTCCGCGATCTACCTCCGACGCTCCGGCGTGGTGATATTCTGCTGGACCATGGCGATGCCGAGAGCGTGGGAGAGCGGGGGAGAGTAGGCAGACGGGCTCAGGTGGCGGCACAGAGAGGGAGGAGGTGGATGGGCTAGGGTTGGGGGACACCGGCCGACTTAAATAGCCGAATTTGGACTCGAGCGGCGAGCCGAAGCGGTGCCACGCGGCGTTCACACCGCGATGACGGAGGAGGCGCCCGGCTGTAGATGCTCTAAGGCCCCATAGGACCAACACAACAGAACAACAATCGTCGTCAATGAAGAGTAGTGTAGATCAAAAGGATCCAATATGAAGACATTCGAACGTAGACGGATGATGATCAGATCCGATCAAATCCATCGAAGACAGATCCGCCGGAGACACATCTTCACACGCCTACCGATAATGCTAGATGCACGACCAGAATGGGGGCTAGGCGGAGAGAATCTTATTCCATCTTCACGGAGTCGTCGTCGTCTCGCCTTCTTGAGTAGGACACAAATCCTAACAAAACTTGATGAAAGATTTGAAAACGGTGCCCTACCACCGGCAAGGGCCGGGATCCACTCTGCTCCTATGACCCTAAGGCCATCGGAGGCAAGGCACACCGATGACACCGCCGGCGGAAGACGGATAAACCCTAGCTTTCACGAGGTGGCGGTTGTAGGGAAAGGGAGTCCCGTTACGTCTACTTTGGCTACACGCAAAGGTTTTCTTCGCCGAACTAGTCCGTATATCAACAAAGTCACCGGTGCCCGCACCTGTTGTTTTAGTGTTTTTTATCAACGTCATTCTTGTTTAAGTGATCGTCGCAGTGTCAACGGGTACAAAACGGCGTATATGCCAATAGCAAAAAAAGAAAACGGCGTATATGCCATGCCGCCAGCCCAGTTGCAGACAGTACACGCGCACGGATCAAAGAAGGACGATTCCATACGTCCGTTTATGTAGGTACGCGCCTATTTGAGCTCCTAAATTATACTGCCCGAAATCATTAATTACTACACAAACTGAGTGCGGAGCTGGTTCACCACATCGCTTTTGCCATGTTTTACGCTTTGTTCAAGAATTCATCCGATTAGCAAGTTAACTTGTCGCTTAATCTCTATTTATAGGATCACCGAGTAACAAATAAAATGATAAATCATTTGATTAATTAATTAAATGACCGATTAACCTACCTATTACTCTATCAATCCCCTACTCGCCAATCAACCGAACAGCTATCAGTTAACGATTTGATTTTACGCTTTAACCCGAGTGTTTTCTTACTTTTAGTTAACTATAGGCAATGGTCATGGCCGATCCCTATCAAGGACCAGGGAGATAGTGATGTTTCACTCGGAAGAAGAACACATTATTTTTGCTCGTGAGAGTACAGATGCCTTCTTGCAGTTTTTAGGTAGACCAATTTATTATACAAATTATGACGACAATGCCAAACTTCCAAACGACAACGCCCATGTGCACTGTACGTATAATTAACCCGTGGACTTGCAAGATCTCATAAAAAAAATGATCATAGGGTCCGGCAAGGTCTTGGTAGTTTGTGCTCTAACGTGTCGGGGAGGGAGGTCTCCGCGTTCATTTTCCATTCATAGTTGTGAAGTCGGAGCGGCAATGGTGTTGTCCAGGTGATGGACGGTCCTGTTGTTGTGGTACTTGTTGATCGGATTTTTTTTTTTCCGAAAAGAAGGATGACGCCTAGTCTCTGCATTTGGATGATACATGCAGCTATTTTTTTATAAATATTCACAAAGATCTTATAAAGTAATACATCAGTAAATCTGAACTCATCATCTTGTCAATAGCTGTCGCTACTCATAACCAATTAATGAAGAGATGCCGATTGTTCAAGCCAAATATCAAACAGATATCGCACCAAAGTCTAACATCTAAAGCCGGAGGCGTCAACCAAGCCGTATTGCCGGGTCTGGAGCACACACTGGTCCGGCGCACACTCAGCGGGCACCGCATACGCATGCTGCAAGAGCCGTCACCACTGTCTTTCACCGATCCATCTTCAAAGCCGGTACTGACGCATCCACCTTGCCAGGCTGCCATCGACGCCGTCACGACGCCAGACGGCACCACCTTCCTGTGCGCGTCCATCATCACGCATCCGTCGCCGAGATCCCTGTCTTGAAGCAAAGCTAGGCCAACGCAACGCATGATATACACGCATACCACACCGTGCATGGGCACCTCCGTCATTTTTTGACGGAGAGCAGTACAGTTTCAGTGCTCAGTGGTACATGGCTTTTGAAAGTATCCAGAAATCAGCACCTAATTCTACTTCACTTTCTTGTGCGACGAATTATACTTTTACTTGATTTAAACGACATTGAACCCCTTAAAGGTTTCAGCGTAGTGGATTTATACAAGTCATGCACCAGCTAGTGTATATACGACAATTACGCGTACGTATGTGCGGTCCTGCATCACCATTTTGATCTGGTATAAACTTGCAGTTTTGCGGTGTTTGGCATGCGGAGTCCTACAACTTATTGTGTTGCTTCACGTGCTAGGCGATTCCATACGATAACATAAGTGCAATTGTCCTGTAAAAATTCCACGATACAATTAACTGCCCTTATCAACAACCATTTTGATCCATAAACTTAATTTATTGTTGTTTGACATGCGCAGTTCTTTTTTTTTTTTTTTGACGAGGCGAGACATGTGCAGTCCTGGTCGTTGTATGCATTCTACCCCCACCCCCGAGTCGTCCGTGTCTGGCGACACGGGGGAACCTTCGCCGCCGGGAGCCCCCTTCGACTCTGCCACGCCCGCTCGCCGCCGCCGGAGGGCCAGCCGGCGAAGCCGCGCCGCGGTGGGGCGATTCCGTTCCTGCCCCGCCCCGCCCCGCCCCTGCATCTAGCCGCACCTCCACCACCGGCATCCTGCAACGCCGCCGCCGGAGGGCCGGCCGTGCGGCAGCCTCGCGCCTGAGGATGAGGATGGATGCGGTGGAGCGTACCCCCCCCCCCCTTCCCGCCCCCGGCGCTCGCGCTGGAGGCCTTCCCTCCCCACAGCCCCAGATCAGATCTGGCGCGCCGCGACCACTCCCCCTGTCCAACTGCTGCACACATCCCGCTGGTCCTGCTCGGCGGCGCGGCCGCGTCCGTGCTGATCCTCCCCCAGTCCGTCTCTTGCCCCCCCGTGGTGCAGCCCCTCTTCTTGCTGCTGTCTGTCGGGGCGGGCGTGACCCTTGGGGGAGGTGGTCGGGGCTCGGTCCTGCCTAGGTGCAAGCCACCCTTCGTCCCCGACGGTGTCTCCTTCGAGCTACGGTGACGACCTCTGCGTGTGTGTGGTGACGGTGATCCTCTGGTAGGTTGCTAGAAGCTATGCGGTGGATTTTGTTGACACCGCTCCAGTCCCGGCCTCCATGGACCTGTGTTCTCCAGTGTTCTTGGTCTGTCGGCGTCCTCTACCGTCGTGGTTTTGGACCCGGTGCACCAGCATCTGCGCCTCTTCCAGCTTCGGTTCGCCGGCGTTTTGGTGGCTCCGCCTTCGGCGGTATGGATCTGCGTTCCCTTTCGGCTCTAGATTGCCGGCGGCGCCAGCCACCATCATTCCATCCGCATAGGCTCTCTACCCTGCTGCCTCTCTGACCCCGTCCGCGGTCCACCTACACGCTATGTCGGTTCCGAAGCTCGCGTTTTTCGTCGGCGACATGTGCAGCCCCACCCCTATTTTAGGTAGCGGCCGACAAGCAGATTGTCTCTGGCATCTTTGGATCCTGATCTGGTGGCTTTGGGATTGCTCGGACTAGGCCAGGCAAAATCCATGCTCGGCTTGCCGATGCTGGCAGCGGCGACACCCGCAGGTGTCGTTTCCCTTCCTGAAGGCGCTGCCATGGCCTTTGTCCGTGCACCCCTTCGAGTATCAGGGGAAACCCTAGGTCCGGTTCTCCAGATCGGATGGCGACGACGTCACGACATCGTTGCCCTTCTTGAAGGCGCTATCTTGCTAGCTCGTGGTGTCCCGGTGTTGGAATTGAAGATGTTCGACGTTCTGCTCATTTGGTCTGTTCCTCTAGTTTTAGGTTTGGTGGGTTTAGTTGTGTCCTTCACCCTGTTCGGGCTAAGCACCCCGTCTCTCTCTGCTCCGGACGTCATGCTTATGCCTTCTTGCGTTCATGTCATGTGTTGTACCCTTTATTGTACTCTTTCTTCCTTCTATGAATGAAATGATACGCAAGCATTGGGTATTCACGAAAAAAGAGACATGTGCAGTCCTAGAACGTACGGATTGAACCGGTCATGCTATTGCTTAAGAGCATCTCCAACAGATGCGCTAGATAAGCCGCGCGCCGGAAAAAATGGCTATATAGCGCGCGCGACCGAAAGTAGCGCTCCAGCAGCCGCGTTATAATCCCGCGCGCAGTAAACAAGGTTCAGCGGGGAAAACTGCATCGCGCGTTGCGTGATTGGTGCGCCCGCTCGCGCGCGCTGCAAAATTTGGGTTGCTGCAGGTGGGGCCGCCGGATTAGGTGCCGTGTTTTTGCGTTTCTGGTAAAGCAAAACACCAGTCCAACACGCTAAAACACTATTTCGACGCTGAAAAAAATAACTAACGTGTCGTGCGGCAACCGCACGTCTGTTGAAAATGCTCTGAAAGGCGCTGATTGATCTATAATGATTTGGTCAAGGACGGGTCTGCACAGTTCACCCATCCGTACGTAAACGAAAGCATGACTTTTGAAATGTTAAACGAGCTATCTCTGAAGATCATTGAACCTGGTCTAACAAATTATGTACTGAACCTGAGCTATCTCTGAAGAGCGAGTACGTGGAGAACACCATTATTATGTTGCTTGACATGTCAGCCGATGTTATAAAGACAGCATAATTAAATGCAATTTTCTGGTAAAATAAGCAGTACCAAGCGACGTGACAGGCCTCAATCGGGCTCAGAAATAATTAAACTTCCGATTGTCAAATATTAAAAGTAATCAGGTGTGAATTAAGAGCATCTCGAAGGTGGACCCGTAAACCTCCGGCAAACGTTCGGACCAGACTGTCCGGGCAACGGAAGCCATCCAACGTCGACTTGTATCGGTCCGTGGAGCGGGCGCGATTTCTTCGCAAATCGGAGGTAAACGTGGGCGGGAGTCCGGACTGATTCCAAGCCCGTTTTCTGATCGCCCTGGCCCACCAAAAACCCTTCCCTCCTGCATGCGCTCCCGCCTGGCGCCAGCTGCCCGCTTTCATGCCGTTGTAGAGCGCGCCGCTCAACATTGAAGACGGCTCAGGTCGGACACGATCTGTTGTAGGGTGGAACCCTAATTGAGATCTTTTCACACTTGGAGGGGGAAAAAGATGAACTCACAAGAACACAAGGGGGAAATCACTCAAACAAAACCCAATCACACATCCAGTAGAATAGCACACATGAGATCCACAAGAATACAAGAACAATTCAAGGAAAATAGCACTAGGATAAAGTTTTTCCCACTCCAAAGGAGGTGAGGTCTTGATGATAATCTTCTCCAAGAGGAGGCCTTGATATCTACAAGGGGATCTACTCCGAGGAGGTCTTGATCTCCAAGGGGAGGGGAAGATGAGCAAAGGTCTCTCAATGTCTAACCAATACTTTGCTAACCCTAAAAACGAGCTAGATGAGGAGTACTTCTAGGCTAGGGACGAATTGGGAAAAAACAAGGGTACAAGGGTCTTTTGCCCATAGTGCACGCAGGCACATGCGAAGGATTCCGGGCACCCGGGGTAAAGAGGCCGGGCACCCGGTGGAAGAGGCGCCAGGGGGACCGGGCACCCGGTGGAGAAGAGGGCCGGGCACCCGGACCGGTCAAAGGAGACGCGCCCTCTCGTCAGGGGAGGCCGGGCACCCGGGCCAGTCAGGGGCTCCGCCCGGCTGGCGGCTATAGGGGGGCGGGCACCCGGGAGTTGAAAGCCCGGGCACCCGGTGAAGGAAATATGCCCTAGAGGCAATAATAAAGTTGTTATTTTATATTTTCTTATTCATGATAAAGGTTTATTATTCATGCTAGAATTGTATTGATCGGAAACTTAAATACATGTGTTAATACATAAACAAATACCGTGTCCCTAGTAAGCCTCTACTAG
Source organism: Thinopyrum elongatum (assembly GCA_011799875.1). Classification (NCBI taxonomy): domain Eukaryota; kingdom Viridiplantae; phylum Streptophyta; class Magnoliopsida; order Poales; family Poaceae; genus Thinopyrum; species Thinopyrum elongatum. The sequence goes on along the minus strand of CM022302.1, from coordinate 482,391,272 downwards.
ACTAGCTCGTTGATCAAAGATGGTTAAGGTTTCCTAACCATAGACATGTGTTGTCATTTGATAACGGGATCACATCATTAGGAGAATGATGTGATGGACAAGACCCATCCGTTAGCTTAGCATATTGATCGTTCAGTTTATTGCTATCGCTTTCTTTATGTCAAATACATATTCCTCCGACTATGAGATTATGCAACTCCCGGATACCAGAGGAATGCCTTGTGTGCTATCAAACGTCACAACGTAACTGGATGATCATAAAGATGCTCTACAGGTATCTTCGAAGGTGTTTGTTGAGTTGGCATAGATCGAGATTCGGATTTGTCACTCCGAGTATCAGAGAGGTATCTCTGGGCCCTCTCGGTAATACACATCATAAGCTTGCAAGCAAATGACTAAGGAGTTAGTTACGAGATGATGTATTACGAAACGAGTAAAGAGACTTGCCGGTAACGAGATTGAACTAGGTATGAAGATACCGACGATCGAATCTCGGGCAAGTAACATACCGATGGACAAAGGGAATTACGTATGTTGTCATAAGGTTCGACCGATAAAGATCTTCGTACAATATGTAGGAGCCAATATGGGCATCCAGGTTCCGCTATTGGTTATTGACCGGAGAGATGTCTCGGTCATGTCTACATAGTTCTCGAACCCGTAGCGTCCACACGCTTAACGTTCGTTTACGATATAGTATTATATGAGTTATGTATGTTGGTGACCGAATATTGTTCGGAGTCCCGGATGAGATCACGGACATGACGAGGAGCTCCGGAATGGTCCGGAGGTAAAGATTGATATATAGGATGATATGGTTAGGCCAAGGGGTAAAGCCCACGGGGCTTTAGGTCGGTGCAAAAGGAGTTTTGCGTAGGCCAGGGGGCCAAACGTCGGAGACCCTGGCGTCTGGCCCTGGGCCTAACGCCGAGGCCCATGGCGTCTGGGCCAGACGCCAAGGACTGTGGCGTCTGGTCCTGGAAGTCCGAGAAGGACTCTTCCTTGCGGGCAAAACCGACTTTGAGGAGGCTCTTTCTCCAAGTTACGACCCCAGGGCTCAACATATAAATAGAGGGGCAGGGCTAGCACCTGGAACACATCAAGAATCACCAAGCCGTGTGCCGGCAACCCCATCCCCTCTAGTTTATCCTACGTCATAGTTTCCGTTGTGCTTAGCGAAGCCCTGCGGAGATTGTTCTTCATCAACACCGTCACCACACCGTCGTGCTGCCGGAACTCATCTACTACTTCGCCCGTCTTGCTGGATCAAGAAGGCGAGGACGTCATCAACGTTCATGTACAACGGGTGTAAGACAGTTTTGCACATGCAGAATACTTGGGTGAAACTTGACGAGCCTAGCATGTACAGACATGGTCTCGGAACACTAGAGACCGAAAGGTCGAACGTGAGTCATATAGTAGATATGATCAACATAGAGATGTTCACCATTGATGACTACCCCATCTCACATGATGATTGGACATGGGTTAGTTGATTTGGATCACGTATCATTTAGATAACTTGAGGGATCTTTATTTAAGTGGGAGTTCATTAGTAATTTGATTAATTGAACTTAAATTTATCATGAACTTAGTCTTAATAGTTTTGCATATCTATGTTGTAGATCAATAGCTCGCGATATAGCTCCCCTATTTTTGATATATTCCTAGAGAAAACTAAGTTGAAAGATGATAGTAGCAATGATGCGGACTGGGTCCGTGATCTGAGGATTATCCTCATTGCTGCACAGAAGAATTATGTCCTTGATGCACCGCTAGGTGACAGACCTATTGCAGGAGCAGATGCAAACGTTATGAACGTTTGGCAAGCTCGATATGATGACTACTCAATAGTTTAGTGCGCCATGCTTTACGGCTTAGAACCGGGACTTTAAAAGTGTTTTGAATGCCACGGAGCATATGAGATGTTCCAAGAGTTGAAATTGGTATTTCAGACTCATTCCCGTGTCGAGAGGTATGTGACATCTGACAAGTACTTTGCCTACAAGATAGAGAAGAATAGCTCAGTTAGTGAGCATGTGCTCAGAATGTCTGGGTACTACAATCGCTTGAATCAAGTGGGAGTTAATCTTCCAGATAAGATAGTGATTGACAGAGTTCTCTAGTCACTATCACCAAGCTACTAGAACTTCGTGATGAACTATAATATGCAAGGGATGACGAAAAATGATTCCCGAGCCCTTTGCGATGCTGAAATCGGCGAAGGTAGAAATCAAGAAAGAGCATCAAGTGTTGATGGTTAAACAAGACCATTAGTTTCAAGAAAAAGGGCAAAGGAAAGAAAGGGAACTTCAAAAAGAATGGCAAGCAAGTTGCTACTCCCGTGAAGAAGCCCAAAGCTGGACCTAAGCCTGAAACTGAGTGCTTTTACTGCAAAGGAAATGGTCACTAGAAGCGGAACTGCCCCAAATACTTGACGGATAAGAAGGATGGCAAAGTGAACAAAAGTATATTTGATATACATGTGATTGATGTGTACCTTACTAGTATTCGTAGTAGCCCTTGGCTATTTGATACTAGTTCAGTTGCTAAGATTAGTAACTCAAAACAGGAGTTGCAGAATAAACAGAGACTAGTTAAGGGCGAGGTGATGATGTGTGTTGAAAGTGATTCCAAGGTTGATACGATCACCATCGCACACTCCCACTATCTTCGGGATTAGTGTTGATTCTAAATAAATGTTATTTAGTGTTTGCGTTGAGCATGGATATGATTAGATCATGTTTATTGCAATACGGTTATTCATTTAAGTCAGAGAATAATTGTTGTTCTGTTTACATGAATAAAACCTTCTATGGTCATACACACAATGTGAATGGTTTATTGAATCTCGATCGTAGTGATACACATATTCATAATATTGATGCCAAAAGATGCAAAGTTGATAATGATAGTGCAACATATTTGTGGCACTGCCGTTTAGGTCATATTAGAGTAAAGCGCATGAAAAACTCCATGCAGATGGACTTTTGGAATCACTTGATTATGAATCATTTGATACTTACGAACCATGCCTCATGGGCAAAATGACTAAAACTCCGTTTTCCGGAATAATGTAGCGAGCTAATGACTTATTGGAAATAATACATGCCAATGTATGCGGTCCGATGAGTGTTGAAGCTCGCGGTGGGTATCATTATTTTCTGACCTTCACAGATGATTTGAGTAGGTATGGGTATATACTTAATGAAACATAAGTCTGAAACATTTGAAAAGTTCAAAGAATTTCAGAGTGAAGTGGAGAATCATCGTAACAAGAAAATAAAGTTTCTACGATCTGATCGCGGAGTTGAATATTTGAGTTAAGAGTTTGGCCTTCATTTAAAATAATGTGGAATAGTTTCACAAATGACGCCACCTAAAACACCACAGCGTAATAGTGTGTCTGAACGTTGTAACCGTACTTTATTAGATATGGTGCGATCTATGATGTCTCTTACCGATTTACCACTATCGTTTTGGGTTTATGCATTGGAGACAGCCGCATTCACGTTAAATAGGGCACCGTCTAAATCCGTTGAGACGACACCGTATGAACTGTGGTTTGGCAAGAAACCTAAACTGTCATTTCTTAAAGTTTGGGGGTTGCGAAACTTTTGTCAAAAGGCTTCAGCCTGATAAGCTCGAACCCAAATCGGAGAAGTGCGTCTTCATAGGATACCCTAAGGAAACAATTGGGTACTACCACAGATCCGAAGGCAAGATCTTTGTTGCCAAGAATGGAACCTTTCTAGAGAAGGAGTTTCTCTTGAAAGAAATGGGTGGGAGGAAAGTAGAACTTGATGAGGTAATTGTACCTTCTCTCGAATTGGAAAGTAGTACATCAGAGAAATCCGTTCCCGTGATGCCTACACCAACTAGAGAGGAAGCTAATGATGATGATCATGAAACTTCAGATCAAGTTACTACTGGACCTCGTATGTCAAACAGAGCACATTCCAGAGTGGTATGGTAATCATATCCTGGAAGTCATGTTACTAGACCATGGTGAACCTACGAACTATGAAGAAGCTATGATGAGCCCAGATTCCGACAGATGGCTTGAGGCCATGAAATCTGAGATAGGATCCATGTATGAGAACAAAGTGTGGACTTTGGTGGACTTGCCCGATGATCGGCAAGCCATAGAGAATAAATGGATCTTCAAGAAGAAGACTGGCGCTGATGGTAATATTACTGTCTACAAAGCACGACTTGTCGCAAAAGGTTTTCAACAAGTTCAAGGGTTGACTACGATGAGACTTTCTCACCCGTAGCGATGCTTAAGTCCGTCCGAATCATGTTAGCAATTGCCGCATTTTATGAAATCTGGCAAATGGACGTCAAAACTGCATTCCTTAATGGATTTCTTAAAGAAAAGTTGTATATGATGCAACCAGAAGGTTTTGTCGATCCTAAAGGTGCTGACAAAGTGTGCAAGCTCTAGCGATCCATTTATGGGCTGGTGCAAGCATCTCGGAGTTGGAATATACGCTTTGATGAGGTGATCAAAGCATATAGTTTTATACAGACTTACGATGAAGCCTGTATTTACAAGAAAGTGAGTGGGAGCTCTGTAGCATTTCTGATATTATATGTGGATGACATATTGTTGATTGGAAATGATATAGAATTTCTGGATAGCATAAAAGTATACTTGAATAAGAATTTTTCAGTAAAAGACCTCGGTGAAGCTAGTTATATATTGGGCATCAAGATCTATAGGGATAGATCGAGACGCTTAATAGGACTTTCACAAAGCACATAACTTGACAATGTTTTTGAAGAAGTTCAAAATGTTTAAGTCAAAGAAAGGGTTCTTGCCTGTGTTGCAAGGTGTGAAGTTGCGTAAGACTTAAAGCCCGACCACAGCAAAAGATAGAGAGAGAATGAAAGTCATTCCCTATGCCTCAGCCATAGGTTCTATAAAGTATGCCATGTTGTGTACCAGACCTATTGTGTACCTTGCCATGAGTTTGGCAAGGGGGTACAATAGTGATCCAAGAGTAGATCACTGGACCGCGGTCAAAATTATCCTTAGTTACTTAAGAAGGACTAAGGAAATATTTCTCGGTTATGAAGGTGATAAAGAGTTCATCGTAAAGGGTTACGTCGATGCAAGCTATAACACCGATTCAGATGACTCTGAGTCTCGATCTGGATACATATTGAAAGTGGAAGCAATTAGCTAGAGTAGCTCCATGTAGAGCATTGTAGACATAGAAATTTGCAATAGACATACGGATCTGAATGTTGCAGACCCGTTGACTAAAAGCCTCTCTCACAAGCAAAACATGATCACACATTAGTACTCTTTGGGTATTAATCACATGACGATGTGAACTTGATTATTGACTCTAGTAAACTCTTTGGGCATTGGTCACATGGCGATGTGAACTATCAGTATTAATCACATGGCGATGTGAACTAGATTATTGACTCTAGTGCAAGTGAGAGACTGAAGGAAATATGCCCTAGAGACAATAATAAAGTTGTTATTTTATATTTCTTTATTCATGATAAAGGTTTATTATTCATGCTAGAATTGTATTGATCGGAAACTTAAATACATGTGTGAATACATAAACAAATACTGTGTCCCTAGTAAGCCTCTACTAGACTAGCTCGTTGATCAAAGATGGTTAAGGTTTCCTAACCATAGACATGTGTTGTCATTTGATAACGGGATCACATCATTAGGAGAATGATGTGATGGACAAGACCCATTCGTTAGCTTAGCATATTGATCGTTCAGTTTATTGCTATTGCTTTCTTCATGTCAAATACATATTCCTCCGACTATGAGATTATGCAACTCCCGGATACCATAGGAATGCCTTGTGTGCTATCAAACGTCACAACGTAACTGGGTGATCATAAAGATGGTCTACAGGTATCTTCGAAGGTGTTTGTTGAGTTGGCATAGATCGAGATTAGGATTTGTCACTCCGAGTATCGGAGAGGTATCTCTGGGCCCTCTCGGTAATACGCATTATAAGCTTGCAAGCAAATGACTAAGGAGTTAGTTACGAGATGATGTATTACGGAATGAGTAAAGAGACTTGCCGGTAACGAGATTGAACTAGGTATGAAGATACCGATGATCGAATCTCGGGCAAGTAACATACCGATGGACAAAGGAAATTACGTATGTTGTCATAAGGTTCGACCGATAAAAATCTTCGTACAATATGTAGGAGCCAATATGAGCATCCAGGTTCTGCTATTGGTTATTGACCGGGGATATGTCTCGGTCATGTCTACATAGTTCTCGAACCCGTAGCGTCCGCACGCTTAACGTTCGTTTACGATATAGTATTATATGAGTTATGTATGTTGGTGACCGAATATTGTTCAGAGTCCCGGATGAGATCACGGACATGACGAGGAGCTCCGGAATGGTTCGGAGGTAAAGATTGATATATAGGATGATATGGTTAGGCCAAGGGGTAAAGCCCACGGGGCTTTAGGTCGGTGCATAAGGAGTTTTGCGGAGGCCAGGGGGCCAAATGCCGGAGACCCTGGCGTCTGGCCCTGAGCCAGACGCCAAGGCCCATGGCGTCTAGGCCAGACGCCAAGGACTGTGACGTCTGGTCCTGGAAGTCCGAGAAGGACTCTTCCTTGCGCGCAAAACCGACTTTGAGGAGGCTCTTTCTCCAAGTTACGACCCCAGGGCTCAACATATAAATAGAGGGGCAGGGCTAGCACCTAGAACACATCAAGAATCACCAAGCCGTGTGCCGGCAACCCCGTCCCCTCTAGTTTATCATCCGTCATAGTTTTCGTTGTGCTTAGCGAAGCCCTGCGGAGATTGTTCTTCACCAACACCGTCGTGCTGCCGGAACTCATCTACTACTTCGCCCCTCTTGCTGGATCAAGAAGGCGAGGACGTCATCCAGCTGAACGTGTGCTGAACGCGGAGGTGCCGTATGTTCGGTACTTGATCGGGACGGATAGTGAAGGTGTACGACTACATCAACCGCGTTGATAAACGCTTCCGCTTAGCGATCTTCAAGGGTATGAAGATGCTCTCCCCTCTCGTAGTTATGCATCTCCATGGATAGATCTTTCGTGTGCGTAGAAAATTTTTGTTTTCCTTGCAATGTTCCCCAACACCCGGGGCGGTCAGAGGCGCTGCCCATGCGGCGACCGGGTACCCGGGGTGGCCAGGGACTTGGCCAGCCGGCGGCTGGGGGCCAGGCACCCGGGGGTGTTGGTGGCCGGGCACCCGGGGTGGTCCGAGACCTCTGTAGCTTCGTGCTTTGCGGGTCCTTCCTCCTCCTCCTCCTCCTCCTCCATGGGTGTTTGGGTCTCCCTCCTAGCTTCTTCGTGGTCATGTCCTTGGTACCTAAGAACGCACAATATTTCCCTCTGAGGTAGAAGCCAACTCTCATGTGAATCTGAATGAAGCTCGAAGAGTAAAGAGTTAACCTCGGTTTCGATGGCACATGCGCGAGCTCTTGTCATTGGTCCTCCTTGTGGGGCTTGATGAGTTGTAGTAGAGCCCATGAGGATGATGGAGGGATGCTCCGCATCACGACCTCTCATTGCCTCTGCCACTGAAGCGGCGCGCCGCCCGCGACGCGTCTCCGGTGTCCGCGCATGTTCAATTCGGAGATGCGTGACTCGATGGGACGGAACAGAACGGATATCTATCGCGCTCGTTCAATGCCGCTGTCTGTTCGTCTGCCACCATTAAGCAGGCTCGCCGACCGAGAAACCCACTCCGGTGCAGCGCATTGACGCACCCGGACGCCTGGTCTCACCGGAATCTGCTATATAAAGGCAGCCACACCCGGCTAAGATCACACCACAACACCAGCCCCTCCACATCCTCCTCCCTTGCACTGCATCCGCCATGACCTCCAGCGGGAAAGCACTGTGGGACGGACTGTCGCCGGAGATGAAGCACGCGGTGGCCGCCCTTGCCGCCGCCTGGCATAGCCGTCGTGCCAGACGACGAGGACACCACCACGATGGAGACGGGCTCCGACGACTCCGCCCCGACTCCCGCGCCTCCTGTGCACGCCGGCTTCACCATGGAGCAGGCGCAGACGCAGTTCAACGCCGCCATGGCGGAGGTGCAGCCTGCACTGGCGCCTTTGTCGGTGTTCCAGCAGGCGCAGGAGGAACAACGGTACAACCTGTTCCTCCTGGAGCAGCACCGGCTGGCGGAGGGCCAGATCTACGGTGAGCGCGCGAGCGAGGAGGCCATGGCGGCCATGGCCGCGGCAAACCCAAATTTGGTCGTGGAGCAGCGTGCCATCTACGATGCCGTCCGCGCTCAAGTCGCTGCTCGACAGGAAGCGGCAGCCGCCGAGGTGCAGTTGCAGGCGATCGCGGACGAGAACATAGCCAGCTGCGCCTCCTACGCACCGCCGACGAACCATCAGCCGGCCCGATGGGACGACGACAGCCAAGGCGCCACCATTTCCCTTGTGGACCTCTTGTCCACCGGCGATGGACAAGGCGCGGACTCCTCCGAGGATGAGTAGGTCACGGGAGGCGGCGGGGCCTGGTATCCCTATGTTGGCCGATCCGTCTCCCGTGTTCTACTCTTCCTCACCGGAGACTTCACCTTCACTTCATCACTCTTATCGCCGGTGCTCATGGAGATGGCGGAAGAAGGACGACACGGGCTTAGACGCCGGGCGCCGCCGCCGTAGGATAGGTTTAGAGGCAAGTCTTTTTTTTGTTCTAAATGTTTGAAATGTAATTAAATCCGCCGTGTTTCTATGAAATCCAGCATGTTTATACGAATTATATCCGTGTTTGCATGAATTTCATCCGATTTGTTGAAAAATAGTTTAAAATGTATACGGCTAGTGTTGGATGGCTGTCTTCCACATCTATGTTCACGGACTAGTCTCTCTATCCGCAAACGGAGGTGGGAGATTTTTTGCGGGTTGCCGTTGAAGATGTCCTGATTAATTTGGTAAGCCCAGACCCAAGGAACTAGGAGCCGATCGATTCGTCATCTTTTTTTCTGAAAATCACCGGTACCCGTAACCATTGTTTAAGTGTTTTTTAATCAATGTGAGTACAATTTTTAAGTGATCGTCGATTGTCAGCGCCTCAGCGGGTACAAGACGCCGTATATGCCATGCGACCAACCCAGTTGCAGACACACGCGCAGGGATGAAAGCAGGACGTTTTACTCCGTACGTTTGTGTACGTACGCTCGTAGTTGAGCTCCTTAATTTATACTGTCACGATTAAGTAAACAAACTGAGTGCGGAGCTGGTTTTTTTTTTAATTTTCAACGGGGGGAGATTTCCCCACCTGAATTGTATTCATCTGCCTATAAGAGCATCTCTAGCAGACCCCTTAAAACGCACGAAACTGTAAAATAACCGTCAGTTTACAGTTTTAGACGGAAAAGGCGACCGGAATAGAACTCGTAAATGACTCTGACCCGTAAAATTTTTTAAGGGGCGCGGAAAACATCCGGACCAAACCCGTGAAAATAAGGATTTTGGAGACGACCCGAAGATGCCCTGTATACACGAAAGACCGTCGGCGGGAATCCAACTGCCATCAGAATCTTCATGAATCGATCCCGTCCGCCCGTCCCCAGCCGCCCCGGCCGCCGCGCTCGTCCCGGCCACCCCGGCTGCCCTGCCCGTCCCCAGACGCCGGCCGCCCGCCCTAACGGTCGCCCGCCCCTGGCCGCCGGCCTCCATGCCCAACCGTGCGCATGAAGCTAGCTAGCTAGCTCCCGGTCCGCTATCCGTCCGCTCGATTCAGAGCTAGCTAGCTTCCCGTCCGCTCGAATTGCTAGCTAGCTAGCTAGCTCTCCGTCCGCTCGATTCAGAGCATGCGAGTCGGCCGCGAACGCCTCGGCGGCGGCTGCTGGCCCCGGCCCGGTCGTGCTCGGTGGCGAGCACGAGGAGGCAGTCGCGGAGGCAGGACACGCACACACCGAGGGGATGGATGTCGAGATGGCAACGGCACGAGGAAAAAGATGGTATATTTAGAGAATATTTCATTTTACGGGTTGATTATACGGGTTATGTTCGGTCGCAGCTAAAATCGGCCCTTATAATGCGTTTTTCTCGGCCTATAAAACACTTATACGGGTCGCAGTTTTAAGGGGTCTGCTACAAATGCTCTAAGGCTTTGCCGCCCGTCGCAAGATAGGTTCAAGCGAACCAGAAGTACAGGGGGCACAAAGGAGAAGAGATAAACAGAAAACAACTCACGCCAACAACACACATAACAGGGGAAACAACAAGGGAAAAACACAACAAAAAGCACCATACACTACTGGAATCTGGCATTTTGCCATCTGCCAGCTCTTTGCCGTCTGCCAGCTGATGGCAAAGAGGCTCTTTGCCGTCTGCTTTGGTAAAGCAGACGGCAAAGAACAAGCTGATGGCAAAGCGAGTCTTTGCCATCAGCTGGCTCTTTGCCGTCTGCCAGCTGACGGCAAAGAGGAAAAGGCAGACGGCAAAGAGCCTGGTGGGCCCCACGGGGCACGGCGTGGCTAGGTCAACTTCTTTGCCGTCTGCTAGCAGACGGCAATGTCCCTCCTAGCAGACGGCAAAGATTCTTTGCCATCTGCTGGCAGACGGCAAAGAGGTGGTCTATCTTGTTTTTTGCGGGTAAAAAAAAGGCGTTGCCTCCACCTCCTCTCTCTCTCCCCTCTCTCTCCGCCCGGCCCCACCCCTCTCTCTCTCTCTCTTCCCTCTCTCTCCCGCACCGCAAAGAAAAGGCAAAACACACAGATGTATCAACCTTTTGATTTTTTTGAAAATCTAAACAAGGTCAAAAGAATATGAAATTTGGCACGGTATTGGTTTATAAGTCCTAGAAGACGTGGACAAAGTTTAAGAAAATTTACTAAATTTTTGCATGTCTGTTTTATCAAAAGAAATAGGATGAACAAACACAAATCTTATGCTGATTTCCTATTGGTTGGAAAATTTTTCCCCTGGATCGATGACATGGCAGGGGCATCCAACCCAACCACGCATCGCACGCACCCATCGTGCGTGGGGCCCTCAGCATCGCTCGCACGCATCGCACGAACAGACAAGCCATCGTCACATCGTGCACAGGGCCCTCTCCCTCGTCCCTTATCCACCCCACCCCACGATCTCTGTGTCTCTATCTCTCGCACCATTCTCCCTCTCATCGGCTCAACAAGCTCCCCCGCGTACCGGTCCTCATGCCGGAGCCACCAGCCGCGGGTCCTCCGGCCGGCGAACCCTCCACCACAGCCGGCAGACCTCCGGCCTCCCCTTCCTCTGCTCTACCTCTTTCGGCTCCCTTCTTCTCCCGCTACAACGCGCCACAAGATCCGATCCACTCGTCGGTCACCAGCCTTGGTCCTCCGGCCAGCGAACCCTCTGCCGGCACTGGCAGGCCCCCAGCCTCCCCTTCCTCTGCTCTACCCCCTCTCTGAATCCTCTCTCTCCAGGAACCAGCGGGGCGGACGGCGCGAGCAGGGCACGGCCGCTACGGGCCTGTGCGGGCAGGGCGGCCGGCGCTGGAGGCCGCTACGAGCGACGCGCAGGCGGGCGGCGGTAGCAGGGCGCGGGCGGGCGGCGCGAGCAGGGCACGGCCGGCGCGGACAGGGCGGCCAGTGTCCTCCGTTCGGCTCCGATTGCTGCTGTGGACACGACCAACAAACATGAAACTAATGATGAACGGACGGACATGAACTGGACACAAACACGAAACGGACAGACACGAATGACAAACGGCGGCGTGGCTTCTGTACCGCATTATTTTTATTTTTTAATTTTAATCCCATTCTTTGCCGTCTGTTGTACCTCGGCTGACAGCAAAGATGCTCGCTTCGCCGTCCGTAGGTTGCTCGGCAGACGGCAAAGACACCCACCTCTTTGCCGTCCGCCAGGCATGCCTTTGCCGTCTGCTATGGCAGACAGCAAAGCAGCTGATTCCTGTAGTGATAGGAGAAATCTAACAGCATTGGCCAGCCGGACCAAACAACGACACTGCACCATCAACACCATCGAAAGGCTCCGCGTATCCGAGACTACACAACGCCGCGACACCACTTGTGTCGCGAGGCACATTCGAAGGGCCACGCAAGGCCGAGACGACGCCACTGCACCTGTGCGCCACAGGCATAGTCGAAGGGCATCGCCTAGCAAACCAAACCGCGGCACTGCATTGTCGACGCAATCGAAAGGCACCCCACAACCGAGACTGCACAATGCCACGACACCACCTATGTCGGGGGTACATTCGAAAGGTTGTGCGAGGCCGAGATGACGCCACAACACGTGTGTGCCAACGGCGTAGCCGCAGGGCACTGCCAAGCAGAGACGCACCGAGGAGCACTTGAGCACGACATACACCACCGTCGACCCCAGACCGGCCGCACCACCACCACCGACCACCCACCTCAAACCAGCCAAACACCACCCCCAAGCCTCAGGCAAGCAACATGGAGCAATGTCTCCGAAGACAGGCGCCACCAAGGCGGTAAAACGACGTCAAGGACGCCGCCGCCGTCCGATCCAGTATCTGGATCTAAGGCTTTCACCCAGAGAACGAACAAAGTAGGCGGGAAACCAATGCATCACACAACGGCACCTCCAAGGAGGGATCCGACGCCGAAGGGCGTCGCTGCCGCCGGTGCCGACCGAAGCTGACACAGGGCTTTCACCCGTAGCATCACCCGCGCCACCCTTTTGCCGAGCCACGTCGCTGCCGAGACCGGAGTCGTCACCGCCCTGAGGCAGCGAACCTCCTGCAATGACGGCTACCAAGCACCCCGTAGGACCAACACCAGACCGCCCAAGCAGCCAAAGGGGGTGGAACTGAGCACGACGCACCGGGGGGTGCCAGATCCGCAGGAGGACGCGAGCAGAGGAGGCACCCTCGTGCGACCGACCTGGATCTGGGCGAAAGAGATGGAATGGCTGGCCACCGGCCTGGCACTGCCCCCACGCTGCCCGAGCAGCCGCAGGAGATGCACGACCACCACACCGAGGCTAGAAGCAGCCCCGACGCCCAAAGCCAGCCGCTGGCCCAGATCCGGCGCGCCGGCCAGATCCGCCGCCGAGGGGAGCGCCAGTGAGCGCCACGACCAGGCGCCGGCGAGCAGGCAGCGCGCCACCTTGACGCCCCCTGCTCCACCAGCGCTCACCGCGCCCTCGGCACCGAGCTCGGGTGAAGACGCCACCGAGAAGACCCCGGCCACCCGGCACCACGCGTCTGCCGCGGATCTCCCCGAGCCACCTTCGGAGGCAGGGGCCGCCGCCACCGCGGCGAGGCCAGCGGCAGCGGCGGAGGAGAGGAGGCGCAGGGGATGGGGCCGCCGGCGACGCGAGAAGTTCCCCCGAGCCACCCGAGCGGAGCGACGCGGGGGTCAGGAGCGGAAGCCAAGAATCACAAACCTTAACACCAATATTCTTCCGGAGCTATTTTTTCTTTTATTTATAGGATGAGTGCCTAGCTGGTTCACTGAACTTCCCACCGCTGTCTCCGGTCTGTTAGAGCATATGCAGTCGGGCGCCTCAAACCCCTCTCATACGTTCGGACGGGCCGGCCGGTCACTGACCGGTTACGATTTTCTGACTCAGATGGCCCCCTCAAACGGGTCTCAAATGCCCGGACTGATCGGCATCCCTCATATCCAGCCAAAATATGAGACGGATATGGTGGTGCCCGGGCGCGTCCGGGCATGCCCGCCACGTAGGACTGACGAAGGGGTCCCACGCGGATTTGCCCGAAAACCCGGCGGTCCGACGGACGCTTCCTCCATCACCGCGGTGCGCCGCTCCGGCTCGCCGCCCGAGAGCAAATCCGCATATTTAACCCGGCTGGAGTCCCGCAAACCTAGTTTACCCACGTCCCCCCTCTCCGCGCAGCCAGTCCGAGCCCATCCACCCCTCCCTCTCCCGCTCCGGCGCTCTGCCCACGCTCCGGCGCTTCGCCATGGTCCGAAGGAAGATAACCTACTACACAATGGTCACGCCAGAGAGCCGCTACGAGATCTAGCAGGAGATCCGGGCTAGACAAGCCGCGCGCACCACCCTCATCGCTGTCGGGCTGCCTCCGGACTCGCGAGAGCCGGAGGAGGAGGAGGAGCCGGGGAAATAGAAGGAGGAGGAGCTGGCTCCGATGGAGGTGGAGGAGGCGGAGCACAGTAGCTACCGGGCTTCAACATGGAGCAGGCGGAGGCGGAGTTCGCCGTCGCCCAGTCCGACGAGATGACGGAGCAGCAGGCCATCCTGGAGTCCATCCAGGATGAGGCCTATGTGGAGGCCATCCGGGCGTTCCTCCGGTAGGAGCAGGCGGCGTCTGACGCGCCCTTCGCCAAACTCGACGCGGAGAAGACCGGAGCGGAGCAGTCGGAGGAGGCAGAGCTGCAGCTGCCGCCAATGCCGCCGGAGCCGGACACGGAGATCGTCGACATCTCCGATGATGAGTAGCTAGGTGATCGACGTAGTGCGTAGGTTTATTTCGTTTGTATGTGTTTGTATGGATTTAATAATTTCGTATGAGATGTCTTGGATGCAACTAGTGAAATTTAAGGCGTGCCCGGTCACTGCCCTCGAACGCGCCCTGGGGCGTCCGCGGACGTTTGAGGGGTCATATTTGACATATCCGGCTGTAGATGCTCTTAACCCCCGGCTCGCCTCATCCCTTTTGCCCTCTTCTACTCTTTAACCAGAGTGTTTTCTTACTTCTAGTTAACTACTGTATAAAAAAACTACTATAAGAGATAGGTAATGGGAAGTGGATTTGTAGCACCCGGTCACTCTGCGCCCCTGTATGAACAGTAAATTCAAAAAATATCGAGAAATTTGAAGAATAAAAACTGGAATTTTAGATATCAAACCTGGCTTCCCGATCTATTCCTGTGTGAAATTTTATGAAAAAAATACCAGGAAACGTATTCGTGGCAAAAAAGATTAAAAAAATCCTATGTATAGAAAAAAAAACTGTTTGGATGGATTTTTGTTCGGTCAGTATTTCCTTCGTCACAGGTCTGGTATTTTTTTACGAAACTTCACACGAGAGAAGATTGAGAACCCAGGTTTGATATCCCTAAAATTTCAGATTTTTTTTAATTCTGTTGGTAATTTTTATGTTCAATATTCATAGTGGTGTGGTGCACCCAGGAGCTCAGGTGTATTTTCCATAGGTGATGGCCACTAGACGATCCCTATCAAAGTATCAAGGACCAAGGAGATAGTTATGTTCCACTCAGAAGAAAAACACATAACATAAGTACATAACATCAAATGCATAGGTGAAGGAAACATAACTCTGATTTTTATTTTTGGAGATGCCGAGGACTCAAAACGATAAGAAAGCACACGCTTTCATAGATGATGAAAAGGAAAACAACTCCCATCTTTACTGTGGTGCCAAAAAAATCCGACGCTCATAACATAACATAACGTAAAATGCATAGGCGAAGGAAACACAACGCAGATTTTTCTTTTCTTGAGATGCCGAGGACTCAAACGATAAGAAAGCATACATTTTTATAGACGGTTAAAAGGGAGACCCGTTTATGGGAAACGAAGCATTGCGGGTGCACGAAGGGGAAAAGCAACGACATATGTGACCGCGCGAAATGGGCTGCTATACCTGTTTATGATCATAGTGGAGACCGGAATTTCGGAGCCCTCGCCGGCGTAACGAGTCGCCATTGGACGGCTCGTCGTAATCTCGGCAGCGGAAGCGCGCATTTGCCAGCACTAGCTAGAGTTGTTCTACTCTAGTCTACACTCGTAGCCGGCAAAGAATATTGGGCGGTACTTCTTCTGTACTACTCTAGCGAAGGGAAATGTGATTGAACTGAGCTGCTACCGGTTTATAGGTTCCCTTTGTGGTTTGTGTCAAATTCTGACCAAAAATTTAACTAACAAAATGTTAATGTATGTCAACAAAAATTATATCGTTGGATTCGTATTTGAACATAGTTTTCAATGATATAATTTTTTATGATATGCATGAATATTTTGTTAGTTTAATCTATAGTCAAAATTTGGCATGAAATACAATGAGGACCAATAAACCAGAACGGAGATAGTATCAGTTGTCACGGAAGGTTGGCAAAGGTTGGGCCAACATCAGACGTGAGACGGGGACGTGCGTACGGTGCGAGTTCTAGCTAGTGCTGCCGAGAAACGAAACGAAAAATATACTACCATGGCCTCTTGCGTCGTCGTGTCAAGTGACCAGTGAGGCTGCGTTAGACACATCGACGTCGAGGCCAGACTGGTACGGGACGCAAATGTAGCTAGTGGCGTGGCCCGTCGATCAATGGCACAGTGATTTCCTTTGAAACTCGGAGCCAGTGAAGGGGCTTTCTGGCGCTTTTCGGTGACGGGAGATCCGCTTGGGAAATAGCACGGCGGCGCCGGCCAGTCGACCGAGGACACGTACGTGCGGTGCGGTGCCGGTCAGGTCAAGCGCACAAGCACGGTGGCGGAGTTGAGTGTGGTGCTAGTGCAGTCGGGTTGGGCACGTAACAGGCCATCGACGGGACAGGAGCCCGGCCGAACGGTGAGCATCTGCACGTACGTTCGATCGTGAGTGTTTTCTCACTCAGGGAGTTGATCGGACCTGGCGTAACCAACACAACACTAGACACTAGCTCGTGTGGGCATGTCTGAATTTGTTCATAGCAAAATTGCACGTACTACTACAACTTTTACCTAGGTTTGTAGCGTTAGGAAAATACTACTACTAGGAGCAGGCTACAAAGATGAAAGAAGGGGTCGACAACTATTGACCGGCCTCTGGAGTCTGGACTGAGGGATGGATGGCAACCATTACCAGATCTGGATAGCGACCACGTACGTCCGTGTGGAGGCGGCATCGGCATCTTAAAGCGATAAGCCAAATCAACCCCATCTTCTAACCCAAAGCGTGCTTATCACGCCCTTTAGCATAAGTGGCGACACATCCTACAGCAGTAGCCAGCATTATTCTTGAGAGTTTTTACGGTACATCATACTACCTGAGATAATGGGTAGTATAATAGTTGATCCAACGGTTAATACGTGTCCGCTCGGAATTTGGATAAGTGCAGATTGGTAATTTCCTATATGGGATAGATATTTTTCCACGCTTTGATCATAATGATATAAAGATACACAAACAATCCAGCTCCTCGACGGCACACGCCGCGGACAGGTCATCTGCCATCCGATGCCGTTAGCCCACCTCAGCTAGCCAGCCGCACGACACATGCTCTCGCTGTGCGCCGAGTCTAGGTCGTCCGCCATCCGGGGCGGCAGCCCGCCTCCACTGACCAGCCACCCGGCGCACACCCTCGCCTCAGTGTTGATTGTGTCGATAGCAGCAATCAAAGGCATCACCTTGGCATTACCACCATTGAGCCAAAGATTGGAATGCTCCAGCGTCCAACGGCCGCTCTCGTTGTTGAGCGTCAACCGTGAAGGATCTGATATGGCCGACCTCCAGTAGCGCAGCCTGCTGGCCCTGACTCCTGTTGTTGCCGCTGCTCACTCCCTGTTGCTCCCTTGCTCGCCCTAGCCCTCGCTCGCAGCTCTCCCTCGCCTGCTATGGCACACACCAACGAAGAGGAAGAAGAAGGAGAAAAACACAAGTACAGAGAGGACACAGGATAGTTCCACGGCGCACGAACGCCGTCGTGGCAACCACGGCTGTATTCCCTCAAGCATGTACTCGAGCCACAGCCACAGCGAGCTACACAGAGGCCGGGGGAGACCTTATACACGCGCACGCACGCGTGCCACGCCGCGCCTACGGCGCGCCCACTCACCCCACTCGCCACGCCCCGCGCTCCACGGCTCCCGCGCCCGCCGCGCACACACACGAACGGACGCGACCGGGTCCAGCGCCCAACGCGGTCACCCTCCCGCACTCCTCGCTAAGCAACGCACACACCCATGCGCACATACGCGCTGACCCACGCACACACGCACATGACCCCGCCGCGGACCCGACGTGCCCGACCCGTCGCCGCGGCTTATTCTGGCCAACAACTCCATGTGTCGGCGCTTGACAAGCTGAATCTATTCTGTTCCCAGTGTCATGACTCATGTGCACTGCCTATGTGTTTCGCCAACAATCAGGAGGCGGCTCGATGCGCGGGAGCATGGGCCAGTCGCTGAACAGGACGACGCAGGCGCGCGGCGCCCCAACTCTCGACCAGAGCCGGCCTCTGAGATCGATTAAACAACGAACTGCCTAAAATGCCCCTAAGGAACCAATATACTACCAGAAATCTCATGTAGTATTACTTTATTTGGGCCGTCCATCCAAAAAAATAAACGGTCCAAATTTACTTGATGCATCGTAAAAGGTCTTTTATTCTTTCCTCAGAAAGCCCGCCCTGCACCAACGGATATACCTTGCGTGTCGCTGATTTATATTCCGAGATCTGGAGCGACCACGCATTGCATGCATGCATATCGACCGGTTATCTCAGGAGGCAATTTCGTCACAGGATCCGTTCGGTTCTGAAGGGGCGCTACAGGGGTCAGCAGCCAACTTGTGATGCTCGTGGAAATGCTCGATGTTTGGCCTGGAGACGGGCATCTGCACTGCACAGAAAGAGCAATGGCATTTCACTTGTGCCGGCCGGCCTGATGATACGGTGCCGAGGTGGTCCTAGCTACGCTACGCTCCTATTCCCGGCGGAATTTCGTTGGTTGGGATGTGCAGTGTATCGTGCTGTTTTCCTCGACTTAATTTGGCCACGCAAATGTGCAGATCACAACGTGACACACCGCCCACCAGTACATCCATTTGGTACGGTGGCATGATGAAAATGTGCTCGGCTAAAAGCGTCTGAAGCTCGATCCGCTAGACAGTGGGTGTGAGGGATTTGGCTGGTCCCAAAGGTGAAGTCAAAGCGTCAAAGAGAAGGAGAAGGAGAAAAAAGAAAAGAGAGAGATCAAGAAAGCAAACAGCACATGCATGACTCGTCTAGAACTGCTTTGTAGTGGCGCAATCAGTGCATACACTGAGGAAGAATTTATCTTTTCTGACGAAGCCGGCCAAGATGGCCTCGCCGCCCTAGAAACAAGTGTGATCTTCATGGGGTTTAAACTGATCTGCGCCCCTTGATGGTCCAAGTGCATGCATGTACCTCCTCTTGGGTGCTGGTTAATCAATCAAATCAATAAGGGTGCAACCAGGTCTTAGTCAACTGAGACTTAACAAGTCTTAGTCAAGTGACATGGCATATAAGAAGAAAAAGGAAGAAAAAAAATCTTCTTATATTTTACAAATCTTCATGCAAAATCAAAGAAATATAGCATTGACCGAGACATAATGAAGTTTCAATCGACTGAGACTTAGCAAAACTGAAACAATAAAGCTCTCTCGTATCCTTGGCAAAAGCATGATCATTATCCGGTGGTCGATCAGTGCGTGCAAAAGGCCGCAAAACATATCCTCCTAGATGCTGCTTACATACAACAACAACCGGATGATCATAGAAAGTCACACGTGATGATGCCCCTCGAAAGAACAAGGAGCTGCATGCATAAACATGACCATCATCATACTGTCCACTTACCTCACAAAATGATGTTACTACTACTACTGCTACCACTACCAGTTGTTTACAGTTACAGAAAATACAGCTCAAAAGAATTTCGTGAAATGGTGCGATTCACACATGGAAGTATTGGAGAAGTAGGCACAAGATGAACCCGGATAGGATTCGCTGCGGTTTGCTCATCCGAGGCGGTGGTGCCTTTGAGACGCTTCCGGCGGGGCCATGCGTCGGAGAAACCTTGGGGAGCGTGAAGGACCCTCCATGCTCCGACGACTTTGGCGGGGGCTCCGCTATGAAGCCGCCCGCTTCTGCGGGCACGGGCGCGGATAGCGGGGCAAGAGAGGTCGAGTAGTCGCGGTTCACCGTCGTCGGTGGGTCTGTTAGTAGAGGAACTTGGTGCGGTCCTGCACAGAATGAACTGTCAGAAACAGGAGTTACTATATCAAAGTAATACTGGCTATGCCGACCGAATGAGCTACAGTACGTAGTAAAATTTAAGAGCATGGAACATAGATCAAACAAGCGCATTGTTTCTGGTGTTTCAGTTTGAAGATTTTGTGGGTTTTCAGATGTGCTGTTTAGGATTCTGAGCTTTATTCAGAGATAAATCTTTACTGTATTTTTTTTCTGAAAGTATAATGTCGGCTATTTCAATGATGCGACTGCATGTAGCCGGGGTCAATGTGCGACAGAAGCTATGAATTTAGTGGCAACACTTGCTCTTTTCTGTGTATATACTAATGATGCAGTTCGCACACTGCCATACAAATTGTCAAGTTATTTGTACAGTTTTGCTAGAACTCATCTAGCTGAGTTTTAGTTATGTCTCATTCACCTTTATAGCCATTGGATGTGATGCTATAAGATGCGTGTGTGCTGACGTGGGTTGGTACTCCTTTGTATTTGTTTTTGTTTTCCAGGTGAATGAGACCAAATTATATCTCATCTAGATGAGTTCTAGGCACTCCCATAGATACATCTATAGACTATAGGTAGATTCTGGTGACACAGTTTGCACACTGCAGTGGATGCTTTCAAAGGGCAGTGTCACTTGGATGCAGTGTTCAGGTTCAGCATGAAGAATGGAAGCCTTTCTTTCTCTTACAAAAAATGCGATTTTTTTAATAAAACGGAGACAAAAGATTTGAAGAGAGTTTGTGCGTAGAGCTCCTACATTTGAAAAATAGTTTGTGCGGAGTCTACAAGGGATGAACGGAATGCTGTCACAGCCTTGGGTCTGAATCTGAAGAGAGAGGATTACAGCAACAAGAGTTACCTGGGCATTTCGGTTGAAGACCAGTGTTCAGCCTGCAGGTGAAAAAGTAGGATACATCAATCTTGGTTGCAGAAGACAGCAATAAACCGAAAAGCGTTCTGAAACGCATTGCTTACAGAGTTGTAATAGTCCCATTGACAAAACCTCCATAGCTGCATGAAGAGACATTGCAGCCTGCATTTGTGGCGTGGGTGCTCGCGTTGCCGAGCAGCACATTGCTGTTACTGCACTGCGTGCTCGGGCATGATCCTGACAGTGAAGCCGGTGTGCAATATAAACTGCCACAGAAGGAAAGACGGGTCACAGCGATGATCCATACTATATTTCGTCAGTAATGCTGCTTTGTGAACTGAAAAGTTGTAAACAGAATCTTACTTGAGATTGCCCGGCCCACAGCTGCACTGCACGCAGTTGCCTGCGGTAAGCGCATAGGTTCCATTTGCCACCAGCAGTCCATGGTCTGAAGCGGTCTTTGGAAATGAAGATGCACATGCTGGACATAAAGATAAAGGATGGTTAACTGAAAGTGCCAACTGAAAACTCTGCTCTACTGTATGTGTCCAACACTGCCATCATAACAGACCTTCGGTGGGCACATGACTCTCATATCTAGAAAATCGAGGCCATTTCATACCACATTCCATTTCGAAGCAATGCAACATGACGATCTTGTAACCGAGATCACTGACTCCCGTAGTGAATGAATCAACTAAACCATCCTTGTAAAATGTGTGTGGCACGTACGTAGAAGAAAACAGCAGCAGTTTGATCACGCCACGCGTAGTACCTGGCAATGGGATGGCGAGGATGTCACCCGGCGCGGCGACGGGGCTGCCCATGGCGTTGACGTTCATGACGTCCGTGACGGTGGTCTCGTAGGCGGCCGCGATGGCGGGCACGGTGTCCCCGACCTGCACCACGTAAGAGAGGTACACCGCGGGGAGGTTGCTGTCGGAGGAGTTGAAGCAGACGCAGGGGAGCGGCACGACGAGCCGCTGGCCCGCGTCGAGCGGCGCGTCGGCGTCGGCGTCGGCGAGGCCGTTGGCGCCGCGGATCTGGTCGGCGGAGGCGAGCCCCGCGAAGACGACGTCGGCGACGGTGGCGAGCGTGTCGGCGGGGCGCGCGGCGTAGCGGACGGCGACGGACTTGCGGACGCCGTCGGCGCAGGCGCAGCGCGTGGGCACGCGGAGGAAGAGGCCCATGGGCAGGATGCGGTGTGCGGCGCCCGGGGCGGCGAAGTCGAGCGCGTTGGCGGCGAGGAGGGCGGAGGGGTCGGCGGCGAAGAGCGCGGCCACCTCGGAGACCTTCATGTCGGCGTAGAGCGTGTAGCCCAGCAGCGCCGGGCACGAGTCCGACCCCGAGCACGGCTCGATCGTCGTCTTCGCCTCCGCGCACGGCGACGCCAGCATGACGATCGCGACCGTCACTGCCGCCGCGAAGATGGCGGACAGCGCCATCGTCGTTCCCGAGAGATGCCGCTTGCTTCGTCGGGCCGTGGAGCTCACTGACGAACTGTGTGGCTCGTGACTCTGCGAGAGAGAAGCGTAGTAGTAGCAGCATGCATGTGTAAGCTGCGCAGCCCAGGATAGCAGAGCAAATCGATGGAGGCGTGGCCTGCTTGTCAGTGGGCGGAGCAGGGCTGGCGTGTCGGTGCTGGTGAGTAATGGCGGGAGGATCAGGAGAGTTTTTGTTTGCTTTTGGCAGCGCTGGGAATCTGTGCCAAAACCATGGGAAGAGGGAAAGGTGGCAGAGAGACGCCAAGAGAGCTTTCCCATGGCCGCAACTCGGTTGCTTTGCGGTTTGTCTCCATGCCTGTGGGGCTCGGCGCTCCTCTGGGCCCATGGGTCGGTGGAAGACGAAGGCTTTCTGCGGGGCAGCTGAGTTCGTTTCTTTATTTTGAAAAAGTGGACGGAAGAATTTAACGGTCGGGGAGGGGAGAGCTATGATGGCCCGCCGGTCGGTGGAACGAGGTACCGACTTGGAGATGCCTAGATAACTCCGTCGCGGTGCATCAAAACAGATACCATCAAATACCAAAACCACTATATCTAGGGAAGTTTATGCTCTCACGTTTCACCACTTGGTCGGGTCAAAATTGAGAACCTATCTGCATTTGACACGTGGTGCATCAAAACAGATACCATCAAATACTATTTAGAACACATTCCAATGTATCCGCTGTCAGAATGGGCACTGGTCATTGAACCATCAAACACAATGAGCTACGAGCGAGCGCTGGTTGTGTCCACGTCGGACTGGCTACAAGTCAAAAACGATTGGGTAGGCGACCACAGTGATGGAGGGAGGGGAAAATCACGTCAATTGGACGATCTGACACGTTTTTAGTTCACCCATGCCCCACGCACCGTCCTCTCGCACGCAACCGTAGCCTCACCTCTCGTTCTTTCCTCACACGCAACCTCTCACACCGCACACCACGCAATCGACTCCTCTCTTCTCTCAGCGTCGTCGGATCTGGGGAGGAGGAGAACAACGAGTGTGGGAGGCGGCGACTGCGGGAAAAGCACATCCCTGATCGGATCCGCCGCTCCTCCGTCGGGAGGATGGGAACATGGTGGCGGCGGCGGTGGGGAGGGGGCATCCGGGTTGACCAGTCGCTGCGGTACGAGGTGAAGGACGAACACGCAGGCCGCGGAGCGGAACGGTCCAGACGCCAAACACCGACGAGTAGCCTCGCTGGCGGGGTCGGGGCTAGGCGGCTGCGGTTCCTATGTATATGTCTATGTCAAGGTTGCAAATCAATATCATCTTAACTGATCCGATGAATTATCGGTGACTACACCTTGAACATCTGCTAGCGGTCCAAATATGCTCAGAATTGGTGCATCCATAACCATGACATCCAACTTGTTGGTATCTCCACCAAGGCGGAGAAATACCTTCAAGGAGGGGCGTCAAGGTTGGTAACACGAACCAGATTTTCCCTTGCTAGCCTGACGCAATTGAAACTGTAAGTGTTCTTACGGAATGGGACACCATGATGAGGGTTTGAAATCCCACAGTGCCCTTGATGAAGATGCGCTTGAGGTTAAGACACCCAGTGATCAACCGGTGGATTGTGATCCCTAAAGAGATAACATCATGTACGACAAGCAGGCAGAGGTTGAGAAACTGAAGCTGACACGTCAGGTAGACTACACTGACTGAAGGAGCCAACACGAAGGAAGCACGAAAATCGAAAAACACAGAGCCGGTCCAGACCATTTTGAGGTTCGGGGCGATGTAAAAATATTGTTTTTCATACTAAACTTTTATATTTATTTTAAACTAAGTGTACCATATGACAATTTCAATTAATATATTTTTTCTATGACTCGGTCACATAACAATGTTTTTAAATAATAGATATATTATTCATTGTTATACAATTGTAATGTATACATTGAAAATATTCATTCTACAAAATTTAAATTGTATGATTTACCAAAACAAATTTCTTTCTTGTTAAGAATTTCTTTAAATTAATTTTCTAACATTACATAAACTATATAGTGTGTACATATATACTCCTTCTGTAAACTAATATAAGATATTTTTGTTTACGGAGGGAGTATTTGCATATCTATGTGTGTGTTTATATATCTTTTAATATTATTGAATAAGATGGTAGATATTTCTAAACCATGCGCACTAACAATATTTTATATTGGTTTCTACACTAGTAGGGAAACGAAAATTGCTTGGCGTGGACGAGCTCGCGCGCTCTCGGTATCGTCAGGCGTTCGTTCCCCTAGAGATGCGGGATGCCCGTTGTATTGCAGGTGGCGGGTGAGGAGAGTTAATACGAGTACGTGACGGGCAAGGGACGCCGTGTGAGACGATGTTGTGGCCGACGTCAGAAGGGGGTTGACGATGTTTTGTAACGGGTCGTTTGTCCCCTGTTCTGTACCCATATGTACCGGAGTACGGGAACGACACGTAACGGGTGTGCTACAATATTCTAATGGGCGGCCCACCAGATGTATTTAACCCAGCCCTGCCGTAAACTGAAGCCTGCACGTAGGAGTGTGATGACCCACAAGTATAGGGGATCAATCGTGGTCCTTTCGATAAGTAAGAGTGTCGAACCCAACGAGGAGCAGAAGGAAATGACAAGTGGTTTTCAGCAAGGTATTTTCTGCAAGCACTGAAATAGTCGGTAACAGGTAGTTTGATATCAAAATAATTTGTAACGGACAAGTAACAGTAACGATAAATAAAGTGCAGCAAGGTAGCCCAATCCTTTTGTGGCAAAGGACAAGCCAAAACGGTCTTTTATAATAAGCAAAGCGTTGTTGAGGGTACACGGGAATTTCATCCAGTCACTTTTATCATGTTGGTTTGATTCGTGTTCGCTACTTTGATAATTTGATATGTGGGTGGACCGGTACTTGGGTGTTCTTCTTACTTGAACAAACCTCCCACATATGATTAACCCCCTCGCAAGTATCCGCAACTACGAGAAAAGTATTAAGATAAAATCTAACCATAGCATTAAACATTTGGATCCAAATTGGTCCCTTACGAAGTAGCGCATAAACTAGGGTTTAAGTTTCTGCCACTCTACCAACCCATCATCTAATAACTACTCCACAATGCATTCTCGTAGGCCCAAATATGCTGAAGTGACATGTAGTCGACGTTCACATGACACCACTAAGGGAATCACAACATACATATCATCAAAATATCGAACACTTATCAAGTTCACATGATTGCTTACAACATGACTTCTCCCGTGACTTCAAGAACAAAAGTAACTACTCACAAATAATAATCGTGCTCAAGATCAGAGGGGTATTAAATAGCATAATGGATCTGACCATATAATCTTTCACCAAATAAACCATACAGTAATTAACTATAAGATGTAATCAACACTACTAGTCACCCACAGGTACCAATCTGAGGTTCCGGTACAAAGATTGAACACAAGAGATGAACTAGGGTTTAAGAGGAGATGGTGCTGTTGAAGATGTTGATAGAGATTGGCCCCCCAAAGATGAGAGGGTTGTTGGTGATGACGATGGCATCGATTTCCCCCTTCGGGAGGGAAGTTCCCCGACAGAATCGCTCCGCCGGAGGGCAAAAGTGCTCATGCCCAAGTTTCGCCTCGAGACGGCGGCGCTCCTTCCCGAAAGTCCTCTTCTTATTTTTTTAGTCAAAATAACCTATATACCAGAAGATGGGCACCGGAGATGGGCTGGGCTGAGCGCAACCCACCAGGGCGCGCCTGGGGGGCCTGGCGCACCCTGATGTCTTGTGCAAAGTTTTGTTTAGCCGTTGAGTCGGAGAATTAGCAATAGACGAAAGCAGAGCACACAAAAACAGAGATCCAACTTGAAGAATTGAGTACACTGCGTAATAAGTTTCTTATGTTATCCCATGGATACACACTTTTGAACCTCAAACATGATTGAAAGGGGATAGATGAACAGTTCATCATACTGAACAATGTAACCGAGATCACTGACAGTCCTAGTTAGTGAATCAACTAAACCATCCTTGTAAAATGGGTGTAGCACGTACGTACAGGAAAAGAGCAGCAGTTTGATCACGCCAAGCATAGTACCTGGCAACGGGATGGCTAGGATGTCGCCCGGCGCGGCGACGGGGCTGCCCATGGCATTGACGTTCATGACATCCGTGACGGTGGTCTCGTAGGCGGCGGCGATGGCGGGCACGGTGTCCCCGACCTGCACCACGTAGGAGAGGTACACCGCGGGGAGGTTGCTGTCGGAGGAGTTGAAGCAGACGCAGGGGAGCGGCACGACGAGCCACTGGCCCGCGTCGAGCGGCGCGTCGGCGTCGGCGAGGCCGTTGGCACCGCAGATCTGGTCGGCGGAGGCGAGCCCCGCGAAGACGACGTAGGCGAGCGTGTCGGCAGGGCGCGCGGCGTAGCGGACGGCCGTCGGAGCAGGCGCAGCACGTGGGCACGCGGAGGAAGAGGCCCATGGGCAGGATGCGGTGCGCAGCGCCCGGGGCGGCGAAGTCGAGCGCGTTGGCGGCGAGGAGGGCGGACGGGTCGGCGGCGAAGAGCGCGGCCACCTCGGAGACCTTCATGTCGGCGTAGAGCGTGTAGCCCAGCAGCGCCGGGCAGGAGTTCGACCCCGAGCACGGCTCGATCGTCGTCTTCGCCTCCGCACACGGCGACGCCAGCATGACGATCGCCACCATCACGGCCGCCGTGATGATGGCGGACAACCCCATCGTCGTTCCTGAGAGATGCCGCTTGCTTCGTCGGGCCGTGGAGCTCACTGACGACTGAGGTGAACTGTGCGGCTCATGGCTGCGAGAGAGAAGCCTAGGAGGAGCATGCATGTGTAGGGCCAACTCCAGCGCACGACCCCATCCCGTCCGGTATCCGTTTGGGGCAAAACGGATAAACCCCACGGCCCAGCGCGCGACAGTTTGGACCCATCTTATCTGCTTTTTGTCCGGCCCGACCCATTTCCAGCGCAAACATGCATCCGGTTTGGGTCCAGGCGGACAGCGAACGGGCGCGTCTCTCATCCGCATCGGGACCGCGTGACAGGCGGCCACCTACCTCCCACCGCGCAAATTAATTGCGCACGCACGGTCGGCCCCACCTGTGATCCGCCCAGGCGAGCGGTCGCCGTCCTTCTTAATGGGAAGTCGTCGACCGGTCGCAGTCCACGCTCCCACTCCAGTCCTGCTGCCTCCTCGAAACCCGACACCCAAACCCTAGTTCTCCCCTCCCCTTCCTCGAGCTCATCGGCCGCCGGCAGCCATGGTGTGGTGGAGCACCGGCCGCAAGGGGGCACACGACCACGAGGCTGGTTCGTCCTCTGGCCGCCGCCGCGCCACCAGCTCAGAGCCCGCACCTCCCCCACGGAGGGCCCCCGCACTGCCTGCATTCACTATCACCCGTCCGGCCGCCGGCGCGCGCGACCGGCACTACATCCACGCGGATGTTTGCTGCCGTTATTGGGAAACACGAACGGCGTTCCCCTGGAGCGACGTTCACCTGCCCAATAACTGGCATCTGTCCGCGGATCGGGTGCCGATCCCGATGAGCGGCCGTGCCCGCCGTGAGGAGATCGACCGCCGCCGCCGCCGTCTGCCTGACGACCTGTACTACGACCCAAGGTACGCCGTCGATTCCGCGTTGTGGGACACTTGGTTTCGGGACGAGCACGACGTGCGGCGCGCGTCCTACTTTGCTGGGCACCCAGCTAGCCCGCGACGGCCACGTACAGAGCGCCGAGCGTGTGCTCCGAGCCCTCCCCAGGTGCACGGGCGTTCGCGGGTGTGCGGCATCATGCCGACGCCGCCGCCTTCCCCCTCTCCGTCGCCACCACCACCTCCTCGCATGACAGAGGAGGAGGAGGCCCGGCTCATTCAACGTGTCTTGGAAGACTCCATGAACACGCACAATGAGCGCCAATGGGAGGGTTTGGACACCATGCTGGCCCTCTCTACGGCCGGCGACATGGCCGTACCAGAGCTGGAGATGATGGACGTCAAGGAGGAGGTGAAGGAGGAGGTGCTGGAGGAGCAGCCCGTCGCCGCGTTCCACCCGCGCCTGGTGGGCCAGCGGTGGAGCTGGTCGTGCATGACCACGGACATGGCCGACGCCGTGGGGGCCGGGTCTTGGTGCCCCACGCCGCCGCAGTCACCGGAGCGCGAGCCGTCGCCACGGGGGGAGGTGGTGCAGGCGCCGCCCACCTTCGAGAGACCACCGTCCCACCTCTGGACGCCGCCGCCCTACATCGACCTCACCAGCGACAAGGACGACAACGGCGGCACGTGAGACGGCGACGGGCACGGTATCGACGGGCGAGGCATCGACGGGCACGACATCGACGGACTATCTTTTGTTTTTAGTTTTTATGTTAATTATGTTCTAAGCACTGTGGAGGCCGTGAAGACTATGTTTAATTATGTTTTAATCATTATGTTTGCGTATTATTTGATTTTTTCGGCATTTATTTGAGTTTTGCGATTTTTTTATATCATGTCCACCCCGGACATGATTTAGGGTGCGGCCGCGTGTTGGGCGCACCGACACGGCAACGGCCCGATCCGGACATGGGCTACCTGTTGGGAAACGTTGCATGGAAACCAAAAAAAATTCTACGCACACGCAAGATCTATCAAGGATATGCATAGCAACGAGAGGGGAGAGTGTGTCTACGTACCCTCGTAGACCGTAAGTGGAAGCGTTTGACAACGCGGTTGATGTAGTCGAACTTCTTCGCGTTCCAACCGATCGAGCACCAAACGTACGGCACCTCCGCGTTCAGCACACGTTCAGCTCGATGACGTCCTCCGCCTTCTTGATCCAGCAAGACGGCGAGGTAGTGGATGAGTTCGGACAGCACGACGGCGTGGTGAGGGTGACGGTGAAGTTATCTCCGCAGGGCTTCGCCTAAGCACTACGAAAATATGACCGGGGGTGTAAATGGTGAAGGGGGCGCTGCACACGGTTAAGCAATTGTCTGGGATGTGCTAGGCGTCCCCCCCACATATATATAGGTGGGAGGGAGAGGGGAGAGGCCAAGGGGCGCCCCAAGTAGGACCGAATCCTACTTGGGCTCCTGCCCTTGGCCGCGCCCCCCTTCCTTATTTGTCGGAGGGGGAAAGGAAAGGGGGGAGAGGGAAGGAAGGGGGAGGCCGAATCCCCTCTTTCCTTTCCCCCATGGGTCGGCTACCTTAGGGGGGCGCGCCAGCCCCCTGTGGGCTGGTGTGCTCCCCTCTAATGGTTCAATAGGCCCATCACCCTTCCAGGAGTGCCCGGTACCCCCTCCGGTACTCCGATAATCACCCGGTACACTCCGAAACACTTCCGGTGTCCGAATATCATCGTCCTATATATCAATCTTTACCTCTCAACCATTTCAAGACTCCTCGTCATGTCCGTGATCTTATCCGGGACTCCGAACAATATTCGGTCACCAAATCATATAACTCATATAACACTATATCGTCAACGAACATTAAGCGTGCGGACCCTACGGGTTCGAGAACTATGTAGATATGACCGAGACACCTCTCCGGTCAATAATAAATAGCGAAACCTAGATGCCCATATTGTTTCCTACATATTCTACGAAGATCTTTATCGGTCGAACCGTTATGACAACATACGTAATTCCCTTTGTCCATCGGTATGTTACTTGCCCAAGATTCGATCGTCGGTATCTTTATACCTAGTTCAATCTCGTTACCGGCCAGTCTCTTTACTCGTTCCATAATACATCATCCTGTAACTAACTCATTAGTCACTTTGCTTGCAAGGCTTCTTATGATGTGTATTACCGAGAGGGCCCAGAGATACCTCTCCGATACTCGGAGTGACAAATCCGAATCTCGATCTATGCCAACTCAACAAACACCTTTGGAGATACCTGTAGAGCATCTTTATGATCACCCAGTTACGTTGTGATGTTTGATAGCACACAAGGTATTCCTCCGGTATCCGGGAGTTGCATAATCTCATAGTCGAAGGAATATGTATTTGACATGAAGAAAGCAACAACAATAAACTGAACGATCAATATGCTAAGCTAACGGATGGGTCTTGTCCATCACATCATTCTCCTAATGATGTGTTCCCGTTATCAAATGACAACACATGTCTATGGTTAGGAAACCTTAACCATCTTTGATCAACGAGCTAGTCTAGTAGAGGCTTACTAGGGACACGGGATTTGTTTATGTATTCATACATGTATTTAAGTTTTCGATCAATACAATTCTAGCATGAATAATAAACCTTTATCATGAATAAGGAAATATAAAATAACAACTTTATTATTGCCTCTAGGGCATATTTCCTTCACTACCCCATTGCCGATCCAAACCGACAAAAGCAGACCGAAGCGAACGTCCGTTTGGGGTTGTGTGCTGGAGTTGGCTTAAGCTGCGCAGCCCAGGGGAGCAGAGCAAATCGATGGAGGCGTGGCCTGCTTGTCAGTGGGAGCGGCGGGGCTGGCGCGTCGGGTGCCCGTGAGTAAAACCATGGCGGGAGGATCAGGAGAGCTTTTGTTTGCTTTGGGCAGCGCTGGGAATCTGTGCCAAAACCATGGGAGGAGGGAAAGGTGGCAGAGAGACGCCAGGGCGGGCTTTCCTGTGGCAACCCCGCGGTTGCTTTGCAGTTGGCTCCATGACCGGTGGGTCTCGGCGGTCTTCTGGCCCCATGAGTCGATGGAAGACGAAGGCTTTCTCAGGAGTAGCCGGGTTCCGTTTCTTTATTTTGAAAAAGTGCATGGAAGCATTTAACGGTCGGGGAGGTGAGAGGGGTGACGGCATGAACTATGATGGCATATGCACATAGATGCCCCCCAAAAACAGTAGGTGGAGGCATTTTTTTTAGCCAACACAAACTATCATTAGTAAACCTCATCAAGGAATAGAAAATAAAGACTTTATTCACTTATCGCTGGATGTAGCTGCCTCTGCGCAAGTGATTTCCTTTTCTCTATGTTCTTTTGTTTCTGTTTATATTGTTTACATCGGTTTTCATCATTTTTTTAATTTTTTCGTCGGGTTTCTTTAGTTTTCTTTGTTTCATTCTTCGGTTTTTCTCTGTTTTTTGTTTCATCTAACACATTTCTATTTGGATCATTCTTTTATATGCGTTTAATATTTTACAAATATGTGGTTAACATTTTCCAAATATATGCTTCAATGTCTATTTCTTCATATAAATCGTACATTTTTTCTATACATCTAAAATATTTTATATACATGTTTAACATTTTTGAATATATATTTTTATTTTTAAACATTTTCTGAATATATGTTATTGTTTATCAAATATGGCGTGAAACATTCATTTGAATGCTATGATTTTTTTTAAACTGTATGACCACATGGTATAGTAATTTTTTTATAAATCACAAAAATATTTTGAAAAGCGTGAACATTTTTTGAAATGTAACGTACATTTTTTATGAACGGTATGATTTATTTTTGAATTACACGAACATTGTAGTACATGTTCATATTTTATTTTCGTTTTATTTTTATTGCTCTTTTTTTCAAAAAAATTCAATTCATGAATTTCTCAAATTGTCATTTTAATTCCTTTTTTTTTCAAATTCGTGAACTTTTTGAGTTTGAGAACCATTGTCAGATTCGCAAACTTTTTTCAAATCACAAATATTTTCAAATCATGAACTATTTCCAAATATATGCTTCATGTCTATTTCTTCATAAATCGTACATTTTTTCTATACATCTAAAATATTTTATAACATGTTTACATTTTTGAATATATTTTTTATTTTTAAACCTTTTTTGAATAATGTTATTGTTTATCAAATATGCCATGAAACATTCATTTGAATGTATGATTTTTTTTTTAAACTCTATGACCACATGGTATAGTATTTTTTTATAATATCACAAAAATATTTTTGAAAAGCGTGAACATTTTTTGAAATGTAACGTACATTTTTTTATTGAACGGTATGATTTATTTTTTGAATTACACGAATATTGTAGCACATTGTTCATATTTTATTTTCTCTTATTTTCGTTTTATTTTTTTATTGCTCTTTTTTTCAAAAAAATTCAATTCATGAACTTTCTCAAATTGTCATTTTAATTCCTTTTTTTTCAAATTCGTGAACTTTTTTGAGTTTGAGAACCATTGTCAAATTGGCAAACTTTTTTCAAATTCATAAATATTTTCAAATCATGAACTATTTCCAAATACATGAACTTTTTTCAAATTCACAATTTTTTTCAAATCATGAACTATTTCCAAATACATGAACTTTTTTCAATACATGGTCATTTCTCAAAATTCACAAATATGTTTCAAATCCCTGAACATTTTTTAAATGCCTCAACTTTTCTAAATTTCTGATTTTTTAAAATTCATGAACTTTTTTGAAATTCGGAGTTTTTTTAAAATTCATGAACTCTTTTCCAGCTTGCAATCTTTTTTCCAAATTCACTAAGTTTTTTTTAATCTGTAACAGAAAATTCTGTTCACTTTTTTTAAAACAGTATTACAAAAAACCGACCTTTTGTTTTTCCTGCCAGACCAAGAACAGAAAAAATGGGAGTAAAAGACTAGTCGACAAAGTGGGCGACGGAGCGTGCGAGCTGCGCGAGATTAGGCCGCGGCCCACTTGCATACGCGCTGGACCAAAAGGCCTCTCGAACTCGGTTTGATTTTTCTCAACTTGTGATCGCCTCTGATTGCAAGACTGTGATCACGGATATAAATGGAGGCACACTCGGGGACTAAGCACTATCATTCAAGAGATCGACACGCGACCGAAGGATTTTACATCTTCATTGTTTGTTCATGAAGGCTTTTGTCAAATATGAAGGAACATAACTTATTAGACGAGCGACGGCATGTGTGCCGTTAAATCCTCATGATGCTACTGCATTTTTTTATTGAGGGATTACTATTGTAATTTTTGTAGACATGTCTACTTATAATTAAATGGAGCGTGTTCAGCCCAAAGAAAAAACTCAGTTTGATTTTCTGTTGGCAACTAGCACATGAGAACGAGGCTATACTTAAGAACACAATACAGGTAACGTTTATCGCAGAAGCTTTAAGAGAAAATCTTCATCATAGAAAGGGATTTTTCTTGCCAAACCATAACAGAAAGGACATTACAAGCTGTCTCCAATGATTTAGTACAGTACCATGCCAGTAATTCCACGCTAGTGTTGATGTTAGCAGCTAGAATGAAGGGCTAACACCTGCGTCAGAAAGTTGATGTTCGTATACATTCAAGGGTAAGAAAGAGGTGGATAGATCTACATTTCACGAGCAAGTTCCCACGGTCGTTCTTGTAGTCACCCACGACCCCGTAGCAGGTTCAGTTTGAGATAATTCCCAATGCTAACATCACAAAAAGGTATCCCATAAAGTGCGATGGAGGTAGCTCGTATATGCGACGAGTTGATCATGGATTCCATGATCCGAAGGAGATGCCCCAAATCATTGGCACCTCCAACGAGACTATTTTCTGGTGTCGCTCATTCCCAACATTCATTCTAAAATAATCTATGTAGACGGGCCTTTTGTCTCTCTCGCTGTGCAAACCAGGGAATACTTGCTCCGCTGTTATTTTCTAAATAACTACTCCCTCCGTCCCAAAATAAGTGTCTCAAGCTTAGTATAATTTTATACTAAAGTTAGTATAAAGTTAAGACACTTATTTTGAGACGGAGGGAGTATATGTTAGTTTGCACTGTTGAGCCGTTGGAGGTCACCATAGTTATATATAGGCGAGACAAATGTGCACAAATAAAGACATACGTACCTTCTCTCTCGTCTTGAAAAGAGGAGTATGTGAGCACAAATTAATATATGATTTTTTTTTGCGGGATACAAAAGCAAGTACTAGAGATATTACTCGTGATTTTGACTGAAGAAAAAAAGTAGTACACCAAAAATTCATAATGACACCAATAATATCAAGGGCTTGTGCTGTTCTTCACTACTACTATGAGATCTAGTCCCTCCTTTCTGGAGTAATTCTTAATTCCAATAATATGTGCAAAAGTTTATGCCTACAATTAAACAAATATGAGTGCTGCAAAGCCATGAGAGCAAAAGGTCCAACAAAATTGATACCCACTGAAAAAAAAGCTACATATCAAACGTTGTGGCAAAGCACACATCCTATTCTAGTGACTTTTTTTAGAAAAAAAAGGCCAAAGGGAATATATTAAAATTTAGAAGACCAAAATACATCGATAATACAAAAATAAAAATACAATCAAAGCCTTGGGGTGTCGAACTTTTCTTCCTCTTGGATCCACCGTCACCACGACGATCGCGACCATCAGAGCATGGTTAATAATACAACCAACGGTCGGCTGTAAGGAGTTGTTATGTCATCTAAAGCCAACCTTATAGCCGGCATGTACAATAGTAAGTTTTAAATATATACTATTTTATTAGTAGTTGGCCCACCTTACAATCTCACAAAGCGTCTTGGGGCTCGTGTTGCAGCTGGCTACTAACCAAGAGCCCACTTCTCTTCTCTCTCTTCTTCTCTTTCCTCCAACTAAGCAAAGATATAATATTCTAGTCGTTATAGCCTGCTTATGTCACCTTATTGTACTTGCGCTCACGGCTGCCGCGAAGATGGCGGACAGCCCAACATCGTTCCCGAGAGATGCTGCTAGCTTCGTCGTGGGTCGGGCCGTGGAGCTCAGGCCAATTCCAACGCACGACCCCAAATCGTCCACCCGCGTCCGTTACAGAAACCGCGGCCCAACGTGCGGGAGCAAATGGACAAATGTCCGTTTTCGGTCCACTTTCAACCCATTCTCGGCCCAAACTTGGGCCGCGTTTGCGGCCAAACGGACACACGCGGACGGTCGCGACGCATGCCCTTGTCCGCCCCTGGCCCGCCCGTCGATGACACACCCGTCCCTTTTTCTATTCCCCCTCCCCCCAAACTCCCGCCGCACACCCCGCCCCTCTCCCTAATAGTCCCTAGCCGCCTCCGCCGCGCCCGTGTAGCTGCCGAGCACGACCGCATGCTTTCCACACCACTAGCTGTCCACCCCCCGCCCTCGCCTTCAGCGCAACCGGCAGCGGAATTTGGAGCGGATCTAGCCGGATTTATGCGCGGCAGGCCACTAGAGGCCGCGGCGCGCCATAGACTGGCTAGGTACTGGTCCGCGCAGCTCCGGCAATGCCCCCAGGCCGCATGCAGGTACTGACTCCGCTTCTAGCCGCTCGGATCTACCCCATCGCCGGTTCGGCAAATACACCAACGGCCGTTGTCCGGGCTCGGTGCTGGCCCAAATGCTCGTCGGCACACCGATGCCGCTCATAAAGTGCGACGACTGTCCATTGAAGGTCGTGCACCGCATGTCTATAACGCCGCAACATCCCGGATGGGTGTTTGTCAAGTGCAAAAATGATGGGGTACGTGCTAGTTTGCTTCGGTTGTGATTCTAGATTTGGTTTGTTTTGCTTACAATCAAATATTTATTATGTAGGATGGATGCAACTTTTGGTTTTGGGAAGAATAATACATCGATGTACTGATAGCACGTAATTTAATAGATGTTTGTGTACTTCTTGTTAGAGTAGACGCTAGAGATGAGAGTAGATGTGCGGAAGCAACGTCTAGTTCTTTAGACGCGAAGAAGAAAGAAGCATTCAAGATCGAGGCTCCGTAGATCAACAACGAATGCATCGAGAAGGCACTAATCCAACTTACGGGAGCAGTTATGGAAGTTGGATATCTTTTAAAATGCTTTCCTGTAGTTCTTGTTTTCTTTGGGCTTGTTATTCTAGCCAAGATTTGGTGAATGTATTTCAATGTATCACAAAAGTCGTTGGTAAAATAAATAAGAAAATGAGAAAAAAAATGTCTGCAGACGAGATGCGACCGAAGATGCGTCCGCGCGTTGGGCGCCCGGCTGACGCAAACCCAAATCCGAACGAACACGGCCCCATTCTAACCCCCAAACGAACGAAATCAGGACAAAACGGACGTCCGGTTGGGGTCGTGCGTTGGAGTCGGCCTCGATGGAGATCGGAGTGAACTGTGCGGCTCGTGACTTTGCGAGAGAGAAGCGTACTAGTAGTAGCATGCATGTGTAAGCTGCACAGCCCAGGAGAGCAGAGCAAATCGATGGAGGCGCGGCCTGCTTGTCAGTGGGCGGAGCGGGGCTGGCGCGTCAGTGCTCATGAGTAATGGCGGGAGGATCAGGAGAGTTTTTGTTGATTCTCAAAAAAAAAGGAAAGTTTTTGTTTGCTTTTGGCAGCGCTGGGAATCTGTGCCAAAACCATGGGAAGAGGGAAAGCTGGTAGAGAGAGGCCAGGGAGGGCTTTCCCGTGGTTAAGAGCATCTCTAGCAGATCCCGTATAGTGCCCCGACCTGTAAAATAACCGTCAAAATATGAGTCCGCGCAAAAAATGCTGCCTGATCAGACACTGTAAACGCGTCGGACCTGTAATTTTTTTAAGGGACGCGGTAAAAAACTCCTCCCGATCTGCAAAAATACAGTTTTCGTGTCCGCTTCTACGGTGCCCCGTATCGAGAGAAAGCAATTGACGAGAGCCAACTGCCACGGAAACATCCGCGTCCGCCGTCCGCACAGCCTCGGACGCTGCCCCGCCCGTCCCCGGACGCCGGCCGCCGGCCGCCCGCGCGCCCGCCCGGGCCGTTGCGCCACCCGTCCCTGAACTAGCTCGAATAGATTGAGCTAGCTCTAGCTAGCTAGCTCCGCCCTCTCAGAATCGACTGAGCTAGCTAGCGTCCGCTCAGAATCGATTGAGCTAGCTAGCTTCAGCTAGCTATGGCGACGGCGGCTTCATATTTGCCGTTTGGTTTGATTCTATAGCGATGGCGAACGGAGGAGTCTGGCCGTCGCCCGTGCTGCCCTGGTCGCACTGGCCTCCGCCCCGCGTCTTCCTCGTCCCCCCCCCGTCCGCCGCCGGCCACCCTGGCCTACAGTCGAATTCAATTTGGTGTGAGGAAGAAGACGGCCAGGAAAAAAGTGGGCTAGCTGTGGGCCTGTTCGGTATATTCAGAGAATATTCCTTTTTACGGATTAATTATACGGGATCTGTTCGGCCGCAGCTAAAATCGGTCTTTAAAACACGTTTTTCTCAACCCTTATAACGACTTTAAGGGTCCGTGATATAAGGGATCGCTAGACATGCTCTAACGCTAGTTACTTTGTTGTTTGGCTCCATGGCCGGTGGGGCTGGGAGGTATCATGTTCCCATTGCCCATTGGTCTGAGGAAGACAACGACTTTCTCTGGAGTGCTAGCCGAGTTTCGTTTCTTTTTAAGAAA
This sequence comes from Thinopyrum elongatum, assembly GCA_011799875.1. Classification (NCBI taxonomy): domain Eukaryota; kingdom Viridiplantae; phylum Streptophyta; class Magnoliopsida; order Poales; family Poaceae; genus Thinopyrum; species Thinopyrum elongatum. Next base: position 482,353,735 of record CM022302.1, on the reverse strand, counting down.
AAATAGAGGTCGGAACCATCTAACGGTCGCCGGTCGGCCAGGGGAGAGGTGGTGGTGGCCCACTCGTTTTTTTCTTTCCAAAAACAGACCTTCCTATCTGATTTCATATTAAGAAACCACCGAAAATTCTCAGGGTCAGATACAGGGTCACGCATCTGCGAAAATGTGTGACGAAAGATCGCTATAGCCCAATGGGTCGTCCAACATGGGCCAACCCAATGACTCACTCGGTCGGTCGGTCGTACCACACTACTACGGTCACTTGTTCTTAGGATTTGAAAAAAGTTCTTGAGTGTGAAAAAAGTTCGCGAAAATAAATTTGGAAAAAGTTTCCATATTTTAAAATTTTCATTCATGAAATTAAAAAAATTCAGGAATGTGTATTTGAAAAAGTTCACAAAGTTCACGGATTAGAAAAAATTTCATGAATGTGAAAAATCATGAATTTGAAAAAAAAATGTTGTGAATCTGAAAAAAAGTTCACAAATTTGAAAAGTTCATTGCCGATTTTGAAAGTTCACGAATGTTAATTTGAAAAAAATCACAAATTTCACAGTTTGAAAAAAGTTCGTGAATCCAAAATAAAATCGTGAATTTGAAAAATTTCACGAAGGTGAATTTGAAAAAGGTCACAAAGTTCCTGGATTAGACAGAAAATTGCATATTTCGAAAAAATCATGAGTTTGAAATAATTTCCTAAATTTTATAAAGTAACATCAATATAAAAAAATAATAAAACATAAAAGTAAAAATAATAAATGGGGAAATAAACCAGCCCTGAAGAAACCAAGGAATTTACACCAGTGGGAACCTTCTAGAAGGGCGCCAAAACCGGTGAGGGAGAGGCTAAATATGGGTGGGACCGCTTAGTAGCTAGCGAAAAGAGAAGTGGGCGCTGTGTACCAATTGCGTTGTACTCGACGCATTCAGCGCCAAATAGCATGATATTTTTTTGAAACTATGATGGTTTTTATAGCAAATTCGGAAACTATACGTCCTGATTCATAAAAATCGAATCTACGACCCCGCCGGCCTCCTGCTGGCCGAAGATGAGTTTTTCGGCTAACTCCAGACCGAAGTAGTGTCTTCGGTCTACTTGCGGCTGAAGAGTGATGGAACAGGGCCGAAGAGCACTCTTTGGTCATCTGTAGCCTGAAGAGTACTCTTTGGTCATCTGTATGCCGAAGAGTCCTCTGGGACCCATGCAACTTCATCCTACCGTTTACGTGAAGAGATGTGTTTCCGCCAGCCCATCCTGAGAACAACTAATCAAGGAATACTTTCTTGGGGAGCCCTCACAGAGGTCACTTTTTGTGGGCTGGGAGCCCCCGCGGTCAAGTGTCGCTTGCTGGGCGCTTTCTCCGATTTTATTTTTTATTATTTTTTGTACGCATTTTTTGGCTTTTAGATGATTTTTTGGGTTTTGTTTTTCAGTTTTTTATTTTTCCTGGTTTTTCTTAGGTTTTGGACCCAAAATTCAAAAACAAATTGCGCAAAAAAAGGGTTTTCTTTTTTTCTTCTCCGTGATAGGCACATATTTACTTCTCGGGAGGCACATATTTGCTCCAGCGAGAGGCACAGATTTGCTCCCGTGAGAGGCACACCTATGCGTCTCGGAAAAAGAAACAAAAACATGTTTTCTTGCTACCGCGAGAGGCACAAATTTACTTCTTGTGGAGGTACGGATTTGCTTCCGCGAGAGGTGCACTCGAAAAGGAAAAAAAACATGTTCTGTTTTTCTTTCGTGATAGGCACATATTTGCTTCTCATGGAAGCAGGGATTTGCTTCTGTGAGAGGCACAACTGTGCTTCACGTTCGGGTTTTTTTTCATGAAAAAAAGTTCGCTGAAATCTATCAACATGGTATCTAGTTTTGAAAATTTTGACGTGGGGAATCCAAAGGTGAAAACGATTTAAGATTTGTACGCACGGTTTAAGAGATAAAATATTTTAAATAAATGAATCTAAGAAAAAAAAGAAAACTTCCAGGTTACAATAAGTGATACACATGTAGTGCGCCACTTGTCATGACCTTCTAGAAGGTTCTGATTCAGATTTTCTTTCTTTTGTTTTTGGTTTTTATTATTTTTTGCTTTTTATTTTTAGAAATTCATAAAAAATGGAGTTTTAAAAGGTTAGCTTTTGCAAAATATATTTCCAAATTTTCGAAATATATTCAAAATATGTTCCGGAAATTCCAATAAAATGTTCACTGTTTTTATGAAATACGAGTATATGTTTTTCCCAAAATTTTCAAAAAGTGTTTCCAAATTTTGTAAATAGTTCAAACTTCTTTGAAAATGTTTCCAAAATGTCAAACAATATTCGCGTTTTCCAAAAAGTGTTCATGTTTTTCAAAATATGTTCTCAAATTTTCAAAAAATATTCATTAAAAATATATTCTCAAAGGACGCCGAGCCGTCGGAGCTGTCCTAGCCGTTGTCTTGCCGCAGTCAATGCATCATCCCCTTGTATTAATGAGGGTGAAATGTGGCACCCAAATCCATCCGTCATTGCATATCACTGTGATTACGTAACAGAGGCGAGCCACACATGTTTCTGTTTTACCCTATTTCCTTAACATTATCAGCGTGACTTGATACCCATTATGTTTACGTTTAGAGCAACTCCAAAACGTCGACCTAAATCGGACGGCGAATTTGTCCGCTTTTTGTCCGTTTGGGTCGGTCTGGCGGACACCCATGTCCGCTTTCGCGTTTGGGTCGACGCTTGCGCCCGATGTTGACCCGACCCATTTCTAAGGTCGCGCGAAGAAAAAACATTACCGCAAACATTTTGAAAAACATTTTTAAGGTCCACGAGTCTACTTTTACATTAACTAAAACATTAAATAAAACTAAAAACTACGAGAAGGCGCGCTGCCCTAGACGTCCTCGTCGTCGTCGTCGGGGCCAGTGAGGTCGATGAGCGTCGGCCCTGGGCCAGCCCAAGGGAACGCCGTCGACCAGGCTCTAGCGACGTCGTCCGCCGCGGGTTGTACCGCCGCCGGCTGGGCTAGCCAACCGCGGGCAAGGCGCTCCTCCTTCTCCGCCTCGCGGCGCTCCTCCTCCACGTCACGCTCCAGCTGCTCGAGGTACTCGCCCTCGCGGCGCTCCTCGGCCAGCCTTTGCTGCCGTCATTGCACGAGGTAGGTCTGCTCCTGCGCCGGCGTCGCCCCCAACCAGACCGGTGGCGCACTGACCCACTCGCGCACCACCCCGGTCCATGAGTAGCGCTCGATGGGGGTCGGCGCCGGCTCGGCCTTGACGGGGGACGGTGGCACGACGCAGTCGCCGGTCGCAGAGAGCGCCATGGCCTCCGTCATGCGCGCCTGGTACGCCTCCTTCTCCCCCTCCTCCTCCTCCTTGCGCCGCTCCTCCTCCTCGCTTTCACGGAAGACTGCCGCCAGCGCCGCCTAGTAGGCGGCCTCCGCCTCCTGGTCCTCGTCGCGCACGACGAGGGCCGGCAGCGGGGAGCCATGCCACACGTCGCGGACTCCGAGCCTCCTGGCCTCCTCGTGCTTGAAGGCGAACCACTGCTCCCAAGCGGGAGAGTCGAATGCGTAGGCAGGGTCGCAACGCTGCTTCGACGTCAGCAGCTGCCGCCGGCGCCGCACCTCCTCCGTGTGCGTCCGCGCCGACCGCGGTGTCGTCGGCACTGGGATCCTCTCCGGATCCAAGTGTCAGTCGTGTGGCAGTGTCAGTCGTGTGGCAGCGTCACGTCGGGTGGCGAGATGGGGACGGGGGCGTCTGGAAGCGGATGAGGACGGCCCCCATCGCACGCTCGGATTAAAAAAGGCCGACCGTCGTCGCTGACACGTGGGCCCGCGGTGGGCGGTCGTCATTAATAAAGACGACCGCGGTAATTGGGCAGCCGCCAGGTGGGGACACGGCGAACACCGGGAGGACGCACGGCGCGTCTGCGCCGACGCATTTCAGCCGCAAATGGGTCCGCGCAGACGCAAAAGCGGACACGTTTTGAGAATGGGTCGGCGCGTTCGGCCAGCACTTTTGTCCGCGGCGACCCAAACGGACGACGGCGGACGAAATGGGTACCTGCGTTGGAGTAGCTCTTAGAGTGCGGAACCAAACACCTCCTTAGGGCATCCCAACGCAAATCCTCAAACCGTTCTGTATCCGTCCGGACGTAACTGTCCGGACCCCGGAAGTCATCCAACACCGACCCTATCCGTCTGTGGAGCAGTCCGGACCATGATTTTCTCTCAAGCTGGAACCAAACGTGGGGGCTTTGCTGGAGTCCAGACACGAAACACGTCAGACACTGACACCCCTAGCCCACCCAAAAGGAAGGCGGAGCTCGCACTTTTTGTAGCCGCCCGCCTAGTTTCGCAGCAAAATCTTCACTCCCTTCTTCCATCCCGCCGCTCTCCGCCCAATTTCCCGCCCTTTTCTCCCACTCTCTTCTTCCCTCCCGCCACCGACACATAGAACCGGAGGATGGCCTGCTGCAGTTGGAGGTGGTGGAGGTGCAAGAGGATCCGAGCATCACGCTCGCCCGGAAGTTCAACCAGGTGACGCGGCAAAATTGTCGCGTAAAAGCGAAGGCTGCAAAGGAGGAGAAGCTCAAGAAGCAGAAGGTCAGCGGAGGACGTGCTAGTGGCGGACGTGGAGGTGGGTGATGTCTACTACACAACTTGTTCTTGTAGACTCGTGTTGGGCCTCCAAGCGCAGAGTTTTGTAGGACAGTAGCAAATTTCCCTCAAGTGGATGACCTAAGATTTATCAATCCGTGGAAGACATAGGATGAAGATGGTCTCTCTCAAGCAACCCTGCAACCAAATAACAAAGAGTCTATTGTGTCTCCAACACACCAAATACAATGGTAAATTCTATAGGTGCACTAGTTCGGCGAAGAGATGGTGATACAAGTGTAATATGGATAGTAGATATTGATTTTTGTAATCGTAACAAAAAACAGCAAGGTAGCAAGTAACAAAAGTGAGCACAAACGGCATTGCAATGCTTGAAAATGAGGCCTAGGGTCCGTACTTTCACTAGTGCAATCTCTCAACAATGCTAATATAATTGGATAATATAACCATCCCTCAACATGCGATGAAGAATCACTCCAAAGTTCTTATCTAGCGGAGAACATAAGAAGAAATTGTTTGTAGGGTACGAAACCACCTCAAAGTTATTCTTTTCGATCGATCTATCCAAGAGTTCATACTAAAGCAACACCAAGTTATCATTTCCGATCGATCTATCCAGGAGTTCATACTAAAATAACACCATATGATACACATCAACCAACTCTAATGTCACCTAAATACTCCAATGTCACCAGGAGTATCCGTGAGTTGATTATACGATATGCATCAAACAGTTTCATATTCATAATACTCAATCCAACACAAAGAACCTCAAAGAGTGCCCCAAGATTTTTACCGAAGAAACAAGGACGAAAACATGCATCAACCCCTATGCATAGATTACCCCAATGTCACATCAGGAATCCGCGAGTTGAGTGCCAAAACATATATCAAGTGAATCTATATGATACCTCATTGTCACCACGGGTATTCATAGCAAGACATACATCAACTGCTCTCAAATCCATAAAAGTATTCAATTCGATAAGAACGAAATCTCAAAGGGAAAACTCAATTCATCACAACAAGATAGAGAGGGAGAAACACCATATGATCCAACTATATTAACAAACCTCGCGATACATTAAGATCGTGTCAAATCAAGAACACAAGAGAGAGAAAGATCAAACACATAGCTACTAGTACAAACCCTCAGCCCTGAGGGTGGACTACTCCCTCCTCATCATGGTGGCCGCCGGGATGATGAAGATGGCCTCCGGTGATGATTCCCCCCTCCGGCAGGGTGTCGGAACAGGGTCCAGATTGGTTTTCGTGGCTACAGAGGCTTGCGGCGGCGGAACTTCTGATCTAGGTTAACTTTCAGAGGTTTCTGAATATATAGGATTTTTTGGCGTCGGTTTCACGCGAAGATGGGCCTTAGGGGCCCCACTAGCCACTTGGGCGCGCTAGGGGGGTGGCGCGCCCTGGTGCCTTGTGGGCAGCAGGGCCCCCCCCTCCAGTGGTTCTTTGCTCCGGTATTTTTCTTTTCTTCCAAAAAAAATCGTAAAAAAGTTTCGTCAAATTCCGAGAACTTTTATTTCTGCACAAAAAACAACACCACGGTAGTTCTGCTGAAAACAGCGTCAGTCCGGGTTAGTTCAATGCAAATCATACCAAAACCATATATAACTGTTGTAAGCATGGCATGAATACTTCATAAATTATAGATACGTTGGAGACGTATCAGCATCCCCAAGCTTAATTCCTACTCGTCCTCGAGTAGGTAAATGATAAAAGAAATAATTTATAAAGTGTGAATGCTAGCATAGTGCATAAGTTTGATCAATGATAATTTCAATCACTTTTCCTAGCATCATAACAACAACTTTTTCTTATAAAACTCATCATGATGAAGTAGCAATCAATTCACATGTTATGGTTCAAGCAATGCCTTCTCTTGAAACTTAACAACCTATGTTCTTAGTCACCAAACAATTGCAATTCAACTTATTCAACAAAGTCTAAGTAAGAGCTCCACATACTCAATCATCATACAGTCTTCTATGATTGCTAGTACTTAAAGCATACTTCTAGAACAAATGGCATCCATCAAACACAGAGAAAGATAGGGGCTTAATATTTCGCCTCTCAACTCATTTATCATAGAGATAATTGTCAACAATAATAAATCATGATCAAATATATTCGACTGGCCATATGTGCCTAGATCTTCCCCCACCACATGATGCTTGCGAACTAGAGAATAATTGAGGTTGAAATGAGAATGCATACTATTGACTCTTGCATAAAAGTAAATACTGGAAAGTAAAAGATAGGCCCTTCGCAGAGGGAAGTAGAGGTTGTCATGCTCTTTTTATTTTTGGATGCACAATCTCTTAATGCAAAGAAACGTCACATTATATTGCCCCTTATGATAGCAACCTTTATTATGCAGTCTAGCGCTTTTATTACTTTGCCATCACAAGTTTGTACAATGCTTATTTTCCCTTACAATAAAAGATTAAACATATTTAGGAGCAATTTTTATTGCTTTATGCACCGATGACAACTTACTTGAGGGATCTTATTCAATCCATAGGTAGGCATGGTGGACACTCATGGCAAGAAACTGGGTTTAAGGGTTTTTGGATGCACTACTTAGTACGAATTTTTGGCTAGCAAAAGATCCTAAGCAAACACCACATGTTGCAGGATCCATAACAATATAACTTCTATGCAAATATACACAAGCATAACTCATTACGTTGTCTTCCTTGTCCAACTTCAACTAATTTGCTCAAGTTTGAAAATAATTAATGGGTATTCACAATCATAGAAGATGTCCAAGATAATATATTTGTATGTGAAAGTTCTCTTCCTTATACTAATCATTAATGAATTGCTTGTATGACCAATATTGTGATTGTGAAGCTTCAAAAGATTTCACTTTCTAAACCCAATGTGAAGCTACTACTAGGTATAATACAAGATTGTGAAGCACATATAATTTAAACATTATGATATTCAATTCATTCAACAATTTACTCACTGGATATAAGTGAATCACAAGAGTAAATGACAAGCTACTCCAAGAAGATATAAGTGAAGTTCAAGCGAGTAGTTAAGTAAATGGGTAGCTATTTGAGGACTCACTCTTATTTAAAAACTTTCAGATCTAAGTATTTTATTAAAAAAACAAGCAAAATTAAAATTAAATGACATTCCAAGAATAGCACAACTCATGTGAAGAAGCAAAAACTTAGGCTCAACCGAGGCTAACGGATAATTGTTGATGAAGAAAGGTGGGATGCCTACCGGGGCATCCCCAAGCTTAGATGCTTGAGACTTCTTGAAATATTATCTTGGGATGCCTTGGGCATCTCCAATCTTGAGCTTTTGTGTCTCCTTAATTCATTTTATATCACGGTTTCCCTAAATCTCAAAAAACTTCATCCACACAAAACTCAACAAGAACTCGTGAGATAAGTTAGTATAAATTAATGCATAACCTTATCATTATATACTGTAGAAAATCACTAAAACTATTATTTAACATTTCATACTAAATGCCTCTGCATATTAAATAGTCCTATCCTCAAATAGAATCATTAAACAAGCAAACATATGTAAACAATGCAAACATAACAGCAATCTGTCTAAACAGGACAGTCTATAAAGAGTGCAATTATAGTCACACTTACCTAAATCCAAAAATTCCGAAAATTAACCAAACTTTAGAAAATTTAGCACATCTTATTTTGAAAAAAAATCAACATTTTATAACATTCTGAATTTTCTCAAGAATTCACGCACTAGCGTGCAACTTTCCGTTTTCAAATAGCCACATATAGACTTGCAAAATAAGCATAGCAAAGGCTATACTTGACATTTTTATTGAAGTAAAAGATACAAAACATTATTATAAATAACAACAAGCAAATACTAATAAAATAAAATGATGCTCCAAGTAAAACACATATCATGTGATGAATAAAAATATAGCCCCAAGTAAGGTTACCGATAATGTTGAAGACGAAAGAGGGGATGCCTTCCAGGGCATCCCCAAGCTTAGTTGCTTGGATATTCCTTGAATATTACCTTGGGGTGCCTTGGGAATCCCCAAGCTTAGGGTCTTGTCAGTCCTTATTCTCCTCATATCGACATCTCACTCAAAACTTGAAAACTTCAATCACACAAAACTTAACGGAACTTCATGAGATGGGTTAGCATAGTAAAACAAATCATTCACTTGGGTACTATCAAAGACAATATTCATAATTGTTTCCACATAATTCCTACTATCATCTATAATTTCCACAATTTATATTAAGCAATATAAGCCATAGAAACCATAAAACTAACAAACTATGCATTGCAAACTGAATTTGTCAAATACAGAACAGTCTGTAAAGATCTGAATTATGGTCATACTTCTGTAACTCCAAAATTTCTGAAAAATTAGCACAACATAGAAAATTTGTATAACCATCAACTGTAAAAAAAAAAAGAATTTTTCGATGCCCCAGTGATTTTTAACAATTTCATTACTGGGCACAAAAGTTTATGTTTTTGCACAGAATTAAGTCAACTATCATCCACACTATCCCAAAGGCTTTACTTGGTACTTTATTGAAAAAAAAGCTATAAAACATGATTAATACAGTAGCCTAATCATGTGAACACACAAAAATAGTAGGTAAAAGTGTTGGGTTGTCTTCCAACAAGCGCTTTTCTTTAATGCCTTTTTAGCTAGGCATGATGATTTCAATGATGCTCACATAAAAGATAAGAATTGAAACATAACGGGAGCATCATGAAGCATATGACTAGCACATTTAAGCCTAACCCACTTCCTATGCATAGGATTTTGTGAGCAAACAACTTATGGGAACAAGAATCAACTAGCATAGGAAGGCAAAACAAGTGCAACTTCAAAACTTTCAACATAAAGAGAGGAAACTTGATATTATTGAAATATGTAGAAGCATATATTCCTCTCTCATAATAATTTTCAGTAGCATCATGAATGAATCAACAATATAACTATCACATAAAGCATTATTTTCATGATCCACAAGCATAGAAATTATATTACTCTCCACACAAGCAAATTTCTTCTTATTCGTAATAGTGGGAGCAAACTCAACAAAATAGCTATCATGTGATACTTGATTGACATAATCAATTTGAGCATTAAAATCATGATAACAAGTTTAATGGTTATCATTATTCTTTTTAGCATACATGTCATCACAACAATCATCATAGATAGGAGGCATGCTATCATCATAATAAATTTTCTCATCAAAACTTGGGGGACTAAAAATATCATCTTCATCAAACATAGCACCCCCAAGCTTATGGCTTTGCATATCACGAGCATCATGGATATTCAAAGAATGCATACTAACAACATTGCAATTATGCTCATCATTCAAAGATTTTATTGAATTCTTCTTCTATCAATTGAGCACAATTTTCCTTTCCACCATTTTCAAGAAATAAATTATAAAGATGAATAATATGAGGCAACCTCAATTCCATTTTTTGTAGTTTTCTTTTTATAAACCAAACTAGTGATAAAACAAAAAACTAAAAGACTTAATTGCAAGATCTAAAGGTATACCTTCAACCACTCACCTCCCCGACAACGGTGCCAGAAAAGAGCTTGATGTCTACTACACAATTTGTTCTTGTAGACTCGTGTTGGGCCTCCAAGCGCAGAGTTTTGTAGGACAGTAGCAAATTTCTCTCAAGTGGATAACCTAAGGTTTATCAATCCGTGGGAGGCGTAGGATGAATATGGTATCTCTCAAACAACCTGATAACCCACAAGTATAGGGGATCAATTGTAGCCTGATACGTCTCCAACGTATCTATAATTTTTTATTGTTCCATGCTGTTATATTATCATTCTTGGATGTTTTACAATCATTTTATAGCAACTTTATATCATTTTTTGGGACTAACCTATTGACATAGTGCCAAGTGCCAGTTGCTATTTTTTGCTTGTTTTTTTACTTCGCAGGAAATCAATACCAAACGAAGTCCAAACGCAACGAAACTTTTTGGTGATTTTTTCTGGACCAGAAGACACAAGTTGGGCCAAGAAAGTACCTGAGGGGGGCTCCGAGGGGAGCACAACCCACCAGGGCACGCCTGGGGGCCCTGGCGCGCCCAGGTGGGTTGTGCCCACCTCGGCCACCTCCCGCACCGTCTCTTTGCTCTATAAATACCCCAATATTCCAGAAACCCTAGGGGAGTCGACGAAAATCAATTCCAGCCGCCGCAAGTTCCAGAAACCACAGATCTAATCTAGACACCATCACGGAGGGGTTCATCATCCTCATTGGTGCCTCTCCGATGATGCGTGAGTAGTTCATTGTAGACCTACGGGTCCGTAGGCAGTAGCTAGATGGCTTCCTCTCTCTCTTTTGATTCTCAATACAATGGTTCCTTGGAGATCTATTTGTTGTAACTCTTTTTGCGGTGTGTTTGTTGGGATCCGATGAACTTTGAGTTTATGATCAGATCTATGTTTTTATCCATGAAAGTTATTTCAGTCTTTTGATCTCTTATATGCATGATTACTTATAGCCTTGCATTTCTTCTTCGAATCTTTGGTTTAGTTAGGCCAACTAGATCGATTTTTCTTGCCATGGGAAGAGGTGCTTTGTGATGGGTTCGATCTTACGGTGCTTGATCCAAGTGACGAAGGGGAACCGACACGTATGTATCGTTGCTATTAAGGATAACAAGATGGGGTCTATTTCTACATAAATAGATCTTGTCTACATCATGTCATCGTTCTTATTGCATTACTCCGTTTCTCCATGAACTTAATACACTCGATGCATGCTGGATAGTGGTCACTATGTGGAGTAATAGTAGTAGATGCAGGCAGGAGTCAGTCTACTAATCTTGGACGTGATGCCTATATAAGATCATTGCCTGGATATCGTCATAATTATTTGAAGTTCTATCAATTGCCCAACAGTAATTTGTTTACCCACCGTATGCTAGTTTTCTCGAGAGAAGCCACTAGTGAAATCTACGGCCCCCGGGTCTATTTTCTCATCATATATTTTTAGATCTATTTTGCTATTTGCCTTTTTATTTATTTGCCACTTTTATTTTCAGATCTATATTTCTAAAAACCCAAAAATATTTTGCTTCACTTTATTTTATTCGCGATCTATTTATCCAATCTACTACAATTTACCTCACGTCCGTTTGCCAATTTCTGGCGCCGTTACCCGAAAGGGATTGACAACCCCTTTAACACGTCGGGTTGCAAGTATTTGTTCTTTGTGTGCAGGTGCTATTTACGTAGTATTGCTTGGTTCTCCTACTGGTTCGATAACCTTGGTCTCATCACTGAGGAAAATACCTACCGTTGCTGTGCTGCATCATCCCTTCCTCTTTGGGGAAATACCGACGTAGTTCAAGCCAACATCAAAAGGAATTTCTGGCGCCGTTGCCGGGGAGACATCATCAACATCTACCAGGTTCCTAATCACAAATCTCATCTCCTTGCAATTTACATTATTTGCCATTTGCCTCTTGTTTTTCTCTCCCCCACTTCACAAAAATTCGCCGTTTTATTCGCCCTCTTTTTCGTTCGCCGTTTTCTCGTCAGATCTGTTTTTGAGTGCAATCTTGTTGCGTAGTCACAATGACTAAAGAGAACACCAAGTTGTGTGATTTCTCCAATACCAACAACAATGATTTTATTAGCACTCCAATTGCTCCTCCCGCCACTAGTGCGGAGTCTTATGATATTAATGCCGCTTTGTTGAATCTTGTTATGAAAGATCAATTTTCCGGTACTCCTAGTGAGGATGCCGCGTCCCATCTTAACACATTCATGGAATTATGCGATATGCAAAAGAAAAAGATGTGGACAATGATATTGTGAAGTTGAAATTATTCCCGTTTTCTTTGCGAGATCGTGCAAAAATTTGGTTTTCTTCTTTGCCTCGCAATAGTATCAATTCTTGGGATAAGTGCAAAGATGCTTTTATTACTAAGTATTTTCTGCCCGCGAAAATTATTTCCCTTAGGACGTAAATCATGAATTTTAAGCAACTTGAGCATGAACATGTTGCGCAATCTTGGAAAAGAATGAAATTGATGCTAAGAAATTATCCTACTCATGGTTTAAATCTTTGGATGATCATACAAAAAAATTATGTGGCATTGAATTTTGTTTCTAGAAATCTTTTAGATTCCGCCGCGGGTGGTACTTTTATGGAAATTACTTTGGGTGAAGCTACTAAATTGCTAGACAATATTATGGCAAATTATTCACAATGGCATACCGAAAGAGCTCCTACTAGTAAAAAGGTTAATTCGGTTGAAGAAATTTCTTCTTTGAGTGAAAAAGTTGATGCTCTTATGAAATTGGTTGCTAATAAAAGTGCTCCTATTGATTTTAATGATGTGCCTTTGTCTACTTTGATTGAGCAAAATAGTGATGCCGTAGATGTGAATTTTATCTCTCGAAACAATTTCAATAACAATGCTTATAAAGGTAATTTTAATCCTAGGCCTTTTCCTAGTAATTCCTCTAATAATTATGGTAATTCCTATGGTAATCCTTCTTATAATAATAATAGGAACACCTCTGATTTTGAGAATAATATTAAAGAATTTATCAATGCTCAAAAGAATTTTAACACTACGATGGAAGAAAAATTGAGTAAGATTGATGATTTTTCTAGAAGCGTTAATAGAATTTCTCATGATGTAGAAAATCTCAAGATGAAAATTTTTGTGCCTAAGGTTGAAGAATCAATTAAAGTTTTATATGTTTCTATGGATGAAAGTAATACAAGAACCGCTATGCTTAGAGCTAGAAGAGAATTTTTAGAAAAAGCGTTTTACAGTGATTGCTTTCATAAAAATGATGAAGATCTTAAAGTGATTGGTGTTTCTTCTATTGATTCCTTGTTTAGTAAAATTAAAACTGATGAAAAAGGGACTGAAGAAGAGGCAACTTTAGCTAGAAGGCGTCCCGATAATTTGGAGGGTGAAAATCTTGTTGAGAAAATTGATAAAAGTGGGTTTGGAGAGGTCAAAACTTTAACTAGTGATGTGCCCACTCTTTTGGATTACAAAGACTTTAATTATGATAATTGCTCTTTGATTTATTGTATTTCTTTGTTGCAATCCATGATAAATTCACCCCATGCCTATGAACAAAATAAAGCTTTTACTAAACATATTGTTGATGCTATGATGAAAGCTTTGGAAGAAAAGTTGGAATTAGAGATTTCAATTCCTAGAAAAGTACATGATGAATGGGAACCTACTATCAAAGTCAAGATTAAAAATTATGAGTGTTTTGCTTTATGTGATATGGGTGCTAGTGTTTCTACAATTCCGAAATCTTTATGTGATGTGCTTGGCCTTACCGATATTGAAGAATGTTCTTTAAGTTTGCACTTGGCGGATTCTACTATTAAAAAGCCTATGGGAAGAATTAATGATGTTCTTATTCTTGCAAATAGGAATTATGTGCCCATAGATTTTATTGTTCTTGATATTGATTGCAATCCGTCTTGTCCAATTATTCTTGGTAGACCGTTTTTGCGCACTATATGTGCCGTGATTGATATGAAAGAAGGGAACATCAAATTCCAATTTCCTTTGAGAAAGGGTATGGAACACTTCCCTAGAACAAGAATTAATCCACCATATGAATCAATCATGAGGGCATCTTATGGATCTAGAAACAAAGATGACAATACTTAGATCTTTACATTATGCCTAGCTAAGGGCGTAAAACGATAGCGCTTGTTGGGAGGCAACCCAATGAATAAAATTTATTTTTGTCTTTTTCTTTCTGTTCTTGGGTGTTTGCACAATTATGCTACTATTATGATTGTGTTTTTTGTATTTTAATTAGTGTTTGTGCCAAGTAAAGCCTTTAGGATAGCTTTGGTGATAGTTGATTTAATCTTGTTGGAAAACAGAAACTTTTGCGTCCAGTAAAACAATTTTGAAAATTCACAGAAGCGACAATTTTTTTTAATTGTTTTAAAAAGATTAATATACAAATTTCCTCTGTTGTCCTAATTTTTCAGAATTTTTGGAGTTACAGAAGTATGAGAACAATTCGCATCTTTACATACTGTTCTGTTTTTGACAGATTCTGTTTTCTTTGCATTGTGTGCTTATTTTGATGAATCTATGGTTTGTATTGGAGGTTATAAGCCATAGTAAAGTTAGAATACAGTAGATATAATGCAAGAACAAATTTTGAATGGGTTTTCTATAGTACTTAAAGTAAAGATTGGTTTTCTTATACTAACGGATCTCACAAAGGTTTTGTTGAGTTTTGTGTGATTGAAGTTTTCAAGTTTTGGGTGAGATTACGATGGATGAAGTAATAAGGAGTAAGAAGAGCCTAAGCTTGGGGATGCCCCATGGCACCCCATGCCATTATCCAAAGAGAAGCAAGCAACTAAGCTTGGGGATGCCCGAGTGGCATCCCCTCTTTCTTCTAACGACCATCGGTATTTTACTTGGAGCTATATTTTTATTCGTCACATATCATGAGTTTTGCTTGGAGCGTCTTGTATGATATGAGTCTTTGCTTGTTTTGCTTTTTTTATTTTAAGTCATGAATCCTTGCTGGACACACCTATTTGAGGGAGCCAAAATTATGCTATGACTTGTTAGAATTGCTCTCTATGCTTCACTTAAATCTTTATGAGCTATGGAATTGCTCTAGTGCTTCACTTATATATTTTTGAGCATGGTGTGCTTTAGTATTTTTGAAGAAATGCAATCATGCTTCACTTAGATTTATTTGAGAGTTAGTAATTTTTTTTTAGAAATTCTCTCTTGCTTCACTTAAATTATTTTGAGAGAAGAAATTTTTATGCTCATGTTCTTCACTTAGATCTGTTTGAGCTATCAAAAGCAACATATAAAATTAGTCCCAAAGTGAAAGATATTCAAGAGGGATATAATAAAAACTTTCATGAAGATCATTGGACAAAATAAACTTGATTCCTTGTAATAGTTTTGCGATATGTTGATATAATATGTGAGTCATGTTGATGAGTAATTATGCTTTAGTAAGAATATTGGTGTTAAGGTTTGTGATTCCCTATGCAAGCACGAAAGTCAATAGTTATGCAATGAAATTACATCCTACTTGTGGTGCATTATTCGGTGTTAGTTATGCTTAATGCTCGCTTATGAGATTTTTCGTTTCTTGGTTGGATGCTTCTTAATCTTTTGCTAGCCTTTATTTGCACTAAGTATGATCACTACTTGTGCATCCAAAATCCTTAAACTAGTTTCGCCATATGAGTCCACTATACCTACCTATATACGGTATTTTCGTGCCGTTCTAAGCAAATTTGTATGTGCCATCTCTAATTTCAAAATAAATTTCTCTTTTGTGTGCTCGTACCGCTCATGAAACGGTAGGGGGTGGCTGATATATTTCCATGCTAGATGTGTTATTCTCAAGATGAGTGTTTATTCACTTGTCATTGCATGAGAGTACGGCAAAGGTATTAGGGATGCCCAGTCCCGAAATGAAAAATGAATTTACTTTATGTTGTCAAATAATAAATTCCTTGGAAAGTGTTGGTATGGAGGGCACCCGTGGATACGGCTAGCCATGGAAAGTGAAAGTATGGTGGAAAAAGGAATAAACTTTATTTTCTGTTTGGGAACCGCCTATGATATATCTAGCATGGAAAGTATTGGGAACTACTCGATCATTTTCGTTGACAGGAAAAGCATGCCCCCCAAAATGTTTTATCTCTACTTTTTTCGCTTTGAGCTCTGGCACCTCTATAAATCCCTACTTCCCTCTGCGAAGGGCCTTTCTTTTTTTACTTTATGCAATATTTATTTTGAGTCTCCATCTTCTCTTATAAAGGACCAACGGAGGGGCACTATGATCGTACTTGAGCATTGGGTGTAGCTAATATGCGAGTGTGTTTCATGAATGGATCAATGGTTGAGCATAATGGGCTAGGGATAACTTGCTTTAGTGTTGATATTTTGAAAGACATGGTTGCTTGTTGATATGCTTGAGTATTGAAATCTTCATGTCAAAACTAGACTATTGCTTTGAATCATATAAAAGTCCAAATGTCCATGCTACAAAGAAAATAATATGTGATGAACATGTTAGGCAGCATTCCACATCAAAAATTCTGTTTTTATCATTTACCTACTCGAGGACGAGCAGGAATTAAGCTTGGGGATGCTGATACGTCTCCAACGTATCTATATTTTTGATTGTTCCATGCTGTTATATTATCATTCTTGGATGTTTTACAATCATTTTATAGCAACTTTATATCATTTTTTGGGACTAACCTATTGACATAGTGCCCAGTGCCAGTTGCTGTTTTTTGCTTGTTTTTTACTTCGCAGGAAATCAATACCAAACGGAGTCCAAACGCAGCGAAACTTTTTGGTGATTTTTTCTGGACCAGAAGACACAAGTTGGGCCAAGAAAGTACCTGAGGGGGGCTCCGAGGGGAGCACAACCCACCAGGGCACGCCTGGGGGCCCTGGCGCGCCCAGGTGGGTTGTGCCCACCTCGGCCACCTCCCGCACTGCCTCTTTGCTCTATAAATACCCCAATATTCCAGAAACCCTAGGGGAGTCGACGAAAATCAATTCCAGCCGCCGCAAGTTCCATAAACCACAGATCCAATCTAGAAACCATCACAGAGGGGTTCATCATCCTCATTGGTGCCTCTCCGATGATGCGTGAGTAGTTCATTGTAGACCTATGGGTCCGTAGGCAGTAGCTAGATGGCTTCCTCTCTCTCTCTCTTTTGATTCTCAATACAATGATCTCTTGGAGATCTATTTGATGTAACTATTTTTGCGGTGTGTTTGTTGGGATCCGATGAACTTTGAGTTTATGATCAGATCTATGTTTTTATCCATGAAAGTTATTTGAGTCTTTTGATCTCTTATATGCATGATTACTTATAGCCTCGTATTTCTTCTTCGAATCTTTGGTTTAGTTAGGCCAACTAGATCGATTTTTCTTGCCATGGGAAGAGGTGCTTTGTGATGGGTTCGATCTTACAGTGCTTGATCCCAGTGACAGAAGGGGAACCGACACGTATGTATCGTTGCTATTAAGGATAACAAGATGGGGTCTATTTCTACATAAATAGATCTTGTCTACATCATGTCATCATTCTTATTGCATTACTCCGTTTCTCCATGAACTTAATACACTAGATGCATGCTGGATAGCGGTCGCTGTGTGGAGTAATAGTAGTAGATGCAAGCAGGAGTCGGTCTACTAATCTTGGATGTGATGCCTATATAATGATCATTGCCTGGATATCATCATAATTATTTGAAGTTCTATCAATTGCCCAACAGTAATTTGTTTACCCACCGTATGCTAGTTTTCTCGAGAGAAGCCACTAGTGAAATCTACGACCCTCGGGTCTATTTTCTCATCATATATTTTCAGATCTATTTTTCTATTTGCCTTTTTATTTATTTGCCACTTTTATTTTCAGATCTATATTTCTAAAAACCCAAAAATATTTTCCTTCACTTTATTTTATTCGCGATCTATTTATCCAATCTACTACAATTTATCTCATGTCCGTTTGCCAATTTCTGGCGCTGTTACCCGAAAGGGATTGACAACCCCTTTAACACGCCGGGTTGCAAGTATTTGTTCTTTGTGTGCAGTTGCTGTTTACGTAGTATTGCTTGGTTCTCCTACTGGTTCAATAACCTTGGTCTCATCAATGAGGGAAATACCTACCGTTGCTGTGCTACATCATCCCTTCCTCTTTGGGGAAATACCGACGTAGTTCAAGCCAACATCATAGCCTTTCTCGATAAGTAAGAGTGTCGAACCCAATGAGGAGCTAAAGGTAGAATTTATATTCTCTCAAGTTCTATCGACCACCGATACAACTCTACGCACGCTTGACGTTCGCTTTACCTAGAACAAGTATAAAACTAGAAGTACTTTGTAGGTGTGATAGGATAGGTTCGTAAGATAACAAAGAACACGTAAATAAAAGCTAGGGGCTGTTTAGATAAAGAAACAATTAAATTAGTTTTAGTAGAGAGCTTTTTGTCACAAGAAAGTTATTTGTCCCTTGGCAATCGATATCTAGACCGGTAATCATCATTGCAATTTTATATGAGGGAGAGGCGTAAGCTAACATACTTTCTTTACTTGGATCATATGCACTTATGATTGGAACTCTAGCAAGCTTCCGCAACTACTAAAGATCATTAAGCTCAAATCCAACCATAGCATTAAAGTATCAAGTCCTCTTTACTCCCATACGCAAACAACCTACTTACTCGGGTCTATGCTTCTGTCACTCACGCCACCAACATAAGCGAATCATGAACATATTGCAAACCCTACAGCGGGGATCCCTCATGCTTGTGCGACACGGAGAGCACCATAGGACAACACCAATAATAAAACATACAACTCAAACCAATCAGGATCATCAATCAACCCATAGGACAAAACGGGTCTACTCAAACATCATAGGATAGCCATACATCATAGGGAAATAATATATAGCATTGAGCACCATGTTTAAGTAGAGATTACAGCGGGAAGAAGAGGTGTTACACCGCTGCATAGAGGGGGAGAGAGTTGGTGATGACGGCGGCGAAGTTGTTGGTGTAGATCGCCGTCACGATTATGGCCCCGACGGCGTCCCGGCGCCACCGGGAGAGAGGGGGAGAGATCCCACCTCTTCTTCTTCTTCCTTGACCTCCCTCCTAGATGGGAGGAGGGTTTCCCCTCTGGTCCATGGCCTCCATGGTGGCGGAGGGGCGGGAGCACCTCCGAGATTGGATCTCTCTCTCTGTTTCTGCGTTCTTGTTTTCTGGCCTTTCACCGTTTCTTAAATTCCTGAAGATCCGTAACTCCTATTGGGCTGAAATTTTAACACAATTTTTATCCGGATATTATCTTTCTTGCGGCAAAAGAAGGGCACCAACCACCTTACGGGGTGGCCACAAGCCTGCCAGGCGCTCCCAGGGTAGGGGGCGCGCCCCTAGGGCTTGTGGGCCCCTCGGGCATCGTCTCGCGTTGATTCTTTTTCCCAAAATTCACATATATTCCAAAATAAATCTCTGTAAATTTTTATCGCGTTTGGACTTCGTTTGGTATGGATATTCTGCGAAACAAAAAACATGCAACAGACAGGAACTGACACTGGGCACTGTATCAATATGTTAGTCCCAAAAAATAATATAAAATGTTGCCAAAAGTATATGAAAGTTGTAGAATATTGGCATGAATCAATCAAAAATTATAGATACGATGGAGATGTATCAGCATCCCCAAGCTTAATTCCTGCTCGTCTCGAGTAGGTAAATGATAAGAAAAGATAATTTTTGATGTGGAATGCTACCTAGCATAATCTTGATTACATAATCTAATCATGGCATGAATATTAAGATACGAGTGATTCAAAGCAATAGTCTATAATTTGACATAAAGACATCAATATTCAGGCATCCCAACAAACAATCATGTCTTTCAAAATATCAATGCTAAAGAACGTTATCCCTACAAAATCATATAGTCTTGTCATGCTCTATCTTCATCACACAAAGTATTTATCATGCACAACCCCGATGACAAGCCAAGAAATTGTTTCATACTTTTAGTGTTCTCAAGCTTTTTTAACTCTCACGCAATCCATGAGCGTGAGCCATGGATATAGCACTATAGGTGGAATAGAATATGATGGTGGAGATTGTAAGGAGAAGACAAAAAGGAGAAAGTCTCACATCAACTAGGCAAATTAATAGGCTATGGAGATGCCCATCAATTGATATCAATGCAAGTGAGTAGGGATTGCCATGAAACGGATGCACTAGAGCTATAGGTGTATGAAAGCTCAAACTGAAAACTAAGTGAGTGTGCATCCAACTTGCTTGCTCATGAAGACCTCGGGCATTTGAGGAAGCCCATCATCGGAATATACAAGCCAAGTTCTATAATGAAAATTCCCACTAGTATATGAAAGTGATAACTCAAGAGACTCTCTATATGAAGAACATGGTGCTACTTTAAAGCACAAGTGTGGTAAAAGGATAGTAACATTGCCCCTTCTCTCTTTTTCTCTCATTTTTTATTTTTTATTTTCTCCTTTTTTGTGCTCTTTGGCCTCTTTTTAAAATATTTTTTAGGCTCTTTGGCCTCTTTTTTTTAAGTCCGGAGTCTCATCCCGACTTGTGGGGGAACCATAGTCTCCATCATCCTTTCCTCACTGGGCAATGCTCTAATAATGATGATCATCACACTTTTATTTACTTACAACTCGATATTACAACTTGATACAACTAATACATGGTGACTCTACATGAATGCCTATGGCAGTGTACCAGGATGTGCAATGATCTAGCATAGCAAAGATATCAAATAACGGACAAGCCATGAAAATATCATGCTAGCTATCTTACGATCATGCAAAGCAATATGACAATGAATGCTCAAGTCATGTATATGATGATGAAAGTTGCATGGCAATATATCTCGGAATGGCTATGGAAATGCGATAATAGGTAGGTATGGTGGCTATTTTGAGGAAGATATAGGGAGGCTTATGTGTGATAGAGCGTATCATATCACGGGGTTTGGATGCACCGGCGAAGTTTGCACCAACTCTCGAGGTGAGAAAAAGCAATGCACGGTACCTAAGAGGCTAGCAAATTGCGGAAAGGTGAGAGTGCGTATAATCCATGGACTCAACATTAGTCATAAGGAACTCACATACTTATTGCAAAAGTTTATTAGCCATCAAAGCAAAGTACTAATACGCATGCTCCTAGGGGGATAGATTGGTAGGAAAAGACCATCGCTCGTCCCCGACCGCCACTCATAAGGAAGACAATCAAAAATAAATCATGCTCTAATTTCATCGCATAACAAGAGACTATACGTGCATGCTTCGGGAATCACAAACCTTAACACCAATATTCTTACTAAACCACAATCATTCACTACTACCTCCCACATATTATCATCTCTATATCGCAAAACTATTGCAAGGAATCAAACATATCATATTCAGTGATCTACAAGTTTTATCTAGGATTTTATGACTAACCATGTGAATGAACAATTCCTGTTGACTCTCTAAATAGATATAAGTGAAGCAAGAGAGTTTAATTCTTTCTATAAAAGATTTGCCCACGCTCTAACAAATATAAGTGAAGCAAAAGAGCATTCTACAAATGGCGGTTTTCTATGCAAAGAGAAACAGGCAATCCAAACTTCAAATGATTTAAGTGAAGCACATGAAGCATTCTATAAAGCCATACTCAAAAGATATAAGTGAAGTGCAAAGAGCATTCTATAAATCAACCAAGGACTACCTCATACCAGCATGGTGCATTATTAAAAGAAAAATAAAAAGCACACGACACTCCAAGATTTACGCATATCATGTGATGAATAAAAATATAGCTCCAAGTAAAATTACCGATGGTCGTTAGAAGAAAGAGGGGATGCCTTCCAGGGCATCCCCAATCTTAGTTGCTTGGGAGTCCCTGAATATTACCTTGGGGTGCCTCGGGCATCCTATCGGGGAGATAGACCCCGGGTAGCCTCATCAGCACTTAACCACATTTCAAGACATCGGGGCTGGCCAAGCCCCTCAGCCCGACTGGTCGTAAGACCGGCCTCCGGGACCGGAGGGCCGTCTCCTAAAAGACGGCGGGCCCCAAGAAAGCGGCTGAAGCTAGAAGGCCGCCTCCTAGAAGACGGCGCGCTCCAGAAGGCGGTGAGGGTACGGGCCGGTTCCTAGCAGGCAGCCCGTCCCCTCCCTAGGGGTTTGAGCCCAATCGGGAGACAAGCTGGGGCATGGCCACAGTGCGCCATGCCTCCCCCAATCACGGCCGCATGGCTACAGTAGGCGCCGCCAGGCGACCGCCGACCCGCCTGGCGCGGCGCTGTAGCCATGGCGAGCCCGACACGGCCTTCATCAGCACGGACAGCGCCACAGTGAAGAGCCGTCAGTGGGGCCCGCAGGCGGCGGGCCCCACCTGTCAGCCGGTTCCTCGGCAGCCGGCACGGCCCAGCAGAAGCGGGCCCCAGCAACCGGCGGAGAACCCGGCCCCCATAGACGCTGACAGCCGGGGCCTATCACCCGGCCATATTACCATTGTACCCCTGGGGGGTTAGCCTATAAGATCCCCCAGGCCACACCCATGCAAGGGGTTCCTCTCATGTTCCACCTCAGTTCTACACACACCATAGCCAGGGAAAGGAGAGAGCTAGCCTCGCCCTTCTTCCTCCTCTGGCCGAACAGCTCTAGGAGCACCATTGTACTCTTTGCTTCATAGTGATCATGCGGAGACCCCGCAGAGCAGGAGTAGGGGTTTCATCTCTTAGGAGAGCCCTGAACCTGGGTAGATCTCATGTCCATCCGAGCTTGTGCCCATTCCCGCTTCTTGGACCCGACGATGATCTCATGGCCCCAACCATGATAAGCCACCCCTTGCATCTGTCGAAATTTTACCACGACAGTTGGCGCCCACCGTGGGGCCAGCAGCGACGTCGACCGGAGACACGTTCTGGACGGGAACCTTGTTCCTCTCCGGCGAGTGTGCCGCGGCTGGCGAGATCAGCCGGCCCGATGCGCCCGCCCGCGCCGGCCTTGGCGCATCGCCTGATGCGGGAACCGCCTTCCCCGCGGGTCGCCTCGCCGGCCTCTTCAGCGAGCTCAGCCTCTTCGACGAGCCCGCTGCCGACGCACGAGCAGCCGACTCCCTCACCGAGCTCTTCGGCAAGCTGGCTCTCGTCGACACGGCCTCCGCCGACGACTTCCCCAGCTACGTGGAGATCGTCGACAATCCCCTCCCTCCTGCCGCCAGTGACGCCCCTGTCGGCGCACTCGACGCCAGCACCCTCATGGAGGTGATGGTCATCGGCGACGGCCTGGGCGCTGGCGGATCCGGCCAGGATCCGCTGGGCGCGACCATACACGCCCTGGCGACGCCTCCTCCCCCTGGCGCCAGCCAGGAGGAGCTGGAGGAGTTCCGCGTCAAGCTTTTCGACAGCACCTCCAAGATGGCGGCGCTGAAGCGCCGCGCTGAAGCCACTCAGCCCGAGATCGATCGCGTGGTCGGTGGGACGTCGGCTGCGGCTGAGCCTAGCCGGGCCGGCACCATCCGGCAACGCGGCGCTGCGATTGCCAGCATGCTGGGGGTTGAACGCCCGGTCTACGAGACCCCAGCTCAAGCACTTGCGGGGTGACGAGCTACGCGAGAAACTAGAGCGCCTCCAGCAACTCATCGACGCTGCGAATGCGCAGCAGGACACGGGCAACCGCTTGGTGGGATCGGGCGGCGGGTTGACACCCACGTGCCCCATTGCGAGAACGGCGTGACCTCTCGGTCCCCTAGCGGCGGAGGCCGCGGGCAGTCGCGAGACCCAGAGCCGGTTGCTAGCAACAGCCGGCGTACGCCCCGCGCGATAGCGGACAACCACCAAGAGCTCTAGAACCCGGAGCCTCGGCGCCGACCGGAAGAGCGCTTACCTCCTCGGAGAGAGAGGGCGGCCAATCCCGCGCCGCCACTCGATCACCCTACGCTCAGCGGCCGGCTTGGCCCCCGCGAAGCAGTCGGCGAAAACGACGCACGCCACCGGATCGAGCGGCTGGCTCAGTCCCAATTGTTGGAAGAGGAGCGCACAATCAGGCCGGCCTACTTCGACCCCCGTATCTGCGATGAGCCCTTTCCTAGAGGGTTCACGCTCCCCAGAGACACGCCCAAGTACAACGGCGTCGTGAAGCCGGAAGACTGGCTGATCGACTACTCCACATCAGTCGGCATCGCCAACGGCAACAAGTGCGTGGCCATCAAGTACGTCCCGCTCATGCTTCAGGGCACGGCTCGGACATGGCTGAACAGCCTCAAGCCCAACAGCATCAACAGTTGGGTAGATTTCAGTGACGCCTTCATCCGCAACTTCACCAGTACGTACAAGCGCCCCCCAAGCCACGCCAGCTCTCCATGTGCGTTCAAGGGCCGGCCGAGTCCACTCGCGACTATCTGACGCATTGGGGCGAGCTGCGCAACTCCTACGAGGGGGTCCACGAGGTGCAGGCCATCGAGTACTTCACCACCGGTTGCCGAGAGGGCACTCTGCTCAAGCACAAGCTCTTGTGCGACAAGCCGGCTACCTTGGACGAGCTCCTGGTCGTGGCCGACAAGTACGCCACCGCCGACTCCTCCATGGGGTCGAAGATCCGGGTTGACGCAGCCGGCAGGGTGGTCCAGCCGGGTTCCCAAACTCCGGCTGGTGACGCCAACCACCAAACGACAACAAGCGCAAGGCCCCGCAGCCAGCTTCCAGCAGCCGGCAGGTGGCCGCTGTCGAGGATCAGCAGCCGGCCGGGCAGCCCAGCCCCAAGCGTCCGCGGGGCGGCAAGGGTGCCTGGCAGCCTGCCTTCTCCTTTGAGCAAGCCCTCGATGCCCCATGCAAGTTCCATAGCGGCGCGAAGCCGTCCAACCACACCACCCAGAAGTGCAACTGGCTCGCCAGGATTGCCAAGGGCGAGGCCCTGCCGCCTCCTCCACCGGCCGGCCAGATAGCTCCGGCTGTTAAGCAACCGGCCCGAGCTGCCGGCATGCTTCAAGATGAGTTCCCCGAAGAGAACGCCACCTACGTCGTCTTCATGAGCGAAGCCGACGACAAGCACAGCCGACAGCAGCGGCGCCGCGAGGTGAATGCCGTCCGCTCAGTGGTCCCTGACTTCATGCACTGGTCCGAGAGGCCCATCACCTGGAGCCAAACCGACCACCCGACCATGATGCCCTCGCCGGGTGCATACACCTTGGTGCTGGACTCAACCTTCTCAACGGAGAGGCGGACTTGCCGCTTCAGCCGAGTTCTGATAGATGGCGGCAGCAGCATCAACATCCTGTACCGCGAGACCATGGAGCGGTTGGACATCAAGGTCAAGCAGCTTCAGCCCAGCCGGACTGTCTTCCACGGCATAGTTCCCAACCTTTCCTGCTCTCTAATCGGCAAGATCAAGATCGATGTCCTGTTCGGCGACAAGAACCACTTCCGCCGCGAGCCAATCTGGTTCAAGGTGGTCGACCTGGACAGCCCCTACCACGCGCTCTTGGGCCGCCCGGCGCTGGCCAAATTCATGATGGTCCCGCACTATGCCTACCTGAAGGCCAAGTTGCTGGGCACCAAGGGCATCATCACTGTCACCGGCGACTACCAGAAGTCGCTAGACTGCGCCGCCGCCAGCAGCCAGCTGGCCGAGTCCCTCGTCATTGCTCAAGAGAAGTGTCTCCTTGACCGGATGGTAGCCATGGCCAGCGAGAAGCTGGCCATGCCGACTGATCCCAAGGAGACGGAAGCAGGGGCCTCCTTCCAGTCGGCCAAGGAAACCAAGAAGATCGCCTTGGACCCGGCGCGCCCGGAGAGGTTTGCTGTCGTAGGGACCAACCTCGACAGCAAATAGGAAGGCGAGCTCGTCGATTTCCTCCGTGAGAATCGAGACATCTTCGCATGGTCCCCCAAAGACATGCCGGGTGTCCCGACGGATTTTGCCGAGCACAAACTACATGTGAGACCGGGTGCTAAGCCGGTCAAGCAACCCCTCCGCCGCCTATCAGAAGAGAAGAGAAGGATCGTTGGTGAAGAAATTGCCCGGCTTCTGGCAGCCGGCTTCATCATGGAAGTGTTCTACCCGGACTGGCTTGCCAACCCAGTCCTTGTCTTGAAGAAGAATAACAAGTGGCGCATGTGTATCGACTACACGAGCCTCAACAAGGCCTGCCCCAAGGATCCTTTTTCCTTGCCCCAGATAGATCAAGTGATCGACTCCACGGCCGTGTGCGAGCTGCTGTCTTTCCTGGACGCCTACTCCGGCTATCACCAGATCAAGCTGAACCCGGCCGATCGGCTGAAGACCGCCTTCATCACACCATTCGGAGCCTTCTGTTACCTGACCATGACATTTGGCTTGAGAAATGCCGGCGCCATGTTTCAGCGTTGCATGCAGAAGTGCCTCCTCAAGCAGCTCGGCAGAAACGCCCACGTCTATGTAGATGACATTGTGGTGAAGACGGAGAAGCGCGGCACCCTCCTAGAGGATCTCAAGGAGACCTTCGAAAATCTGCACCGTTTTCAAATCAAGCTCAACCCGGAGAAGTGCGTCTTCGGAGTTCCAGCCGGCCAGCTCCTCGGCTTCCTTGTCTCTGAATGCGACATCGAGTGCAACCCCGTGAAGATCAAGGCCATCGAGCGGATGGAGAGACCCACCAAGCTGCATGACGTCCAGAAGTTCACCGGGTGCCTGGCATCCCTCAGCCGCTTCATCAGTCGGCTGGGCGAGAAGGCGCTCCCCCTGTACCAGCTAATGAAGAAAACCACTTGCTTCGAGTGGAACGACCAGGCGGACGAAGCTTTTTGTCAACTCAAGCGCATGATGTCCACGCCGCCCATCCTAGCGGCTCAGGCTGCCAAGGAACCGATGCTCCTCTACATCGCCGCCACCAGCCGAGTCATCAGCACGGTGATTGTGGTCGAGCGCCCAGAGGCCGGCAAGGTGCAGCCGGTCCAGAGGCCAGTGTATTATCTGAGTGAGGTCTTGTCCGCCTCCAAGCAAAACTACCCCCACTACCAGAAGATGTGCTACGACGTGTACTTTGCCGCCAAGAAGCTGAAGCAATACTTCCAAGAGCACTCCATCATGGTTGTCTGCACCGCCCCCCTTGCCGAGATCATGGGCAACAAAGATGCCTCAGGCCGGGTGACCAAATGGGCCATCGAGCTGGCTCCCCATACCATCCTCTACCAGCCCCGCACCGCCATCAAGTCCCAAGGGCTGGCCGACTTCTTAGTCGACTGGGCCGAGTCCCAGTACCTACCGCCAGTGCCAGATTCTATGCATTGGCGGATGCACTTTGACGGCTCAAAGATGCGCACCGGCTTGGGGCCCGACATCGTCCTCACCTCTCCCAAGGGCGACAAGCTAAAGTACACACGGCAGATCCACTTCGCCGCCTCCAACAACGTAGCCGAGTATGAGGCACTCATCTTTGGGCTCCGACTGGCCAAGGAGATCGGCATCCGCCGCATCCTCTGCTACGGCGACTCGGACTTGGTGGTCCAGTAGTCGTCCGGCGACTGGGACGCCAAGGACGCCAACATGGCAAGCTACCGCTTCCTCATCCAGCAGATGAGCGGGCACTTCGATGGGTGCGAGTTCCTACACGTACCAAGAGCCGACAACGATGCAGCGGACGCCCTCGCCCGCATCGGCTCCACCCGGCAAGCCATACCAACCGGTGTCTCCCTCGAGTGTCTGCGCAAGCCGTCTATCAAGCCGTCGCTAGAGTCCGACTCCATCTTCGTGCCGGCTGACCCCGGAGCAGTCGGATCTGGCTCGGGGACTCCAGCAGCCGGCCCGGGGACTTCAGCAGTCGGCCCGGGGACTTCAGCAGGTGGCCCGGGGGCTGCACCACCAGCACCCGCCCAAGGAATTCCAGCAGGCGGCTCGGGGACTGCAGCAGTCGGCCCGGGGACTTCATTGACACCACCAGGAGTGGCCGGCTCCAGCCCGCCGCCTCCCAACCCGGCCACCCTCGTGCTAGTTGCCGTCTTCCCAGTGGTGGCGGCCCCATCTTGGGCGCAGCCCATCCGCGACTATCTGGTAAGCCGCGTGCTACCAGCAGACAAAGTGCTAGCCCGACAGATGCAGTGCCGGGCAGGCACCTACACCATCGTCAACAGAGAGCTCGCCAGGCGGAGCGTGACCGGCATTTATCAGCGCTGCGTGGAGCCAGGGAAGGGCATGGAGATCCTCAGAGACATCCAGCAAGGCGAATGTGGCCACCATGCCACCTCCCGGTCCCTCGTAGCCAAAGCCTTCCGCCATGGTTTTTCTGGCCGACTGCATTGGACGACGCCAAGGAGTTGGTCAAGAAGTGCAAAGGGTGCCAGAAGTTCAGCACCAAGCAACACCAGCCGGCCTCTGTCCTCAAGACCATCCCTATCACCTGGCCGTTTGCCGTGTGGGGTTTGGGCATGGTGGGTTCTTTCAAGACAGCACGCGACGGCATGACTCATTTGCTGGTCGCCGTGGACAAATTCACCAAGTGGATAGAGGCCAAGCCAATCAAGAGGCTGAACGGTCCGACTGCCGTCACGTTCATCGCCGACATCACCGTCCGATACGGCGTCCCCCACAGCATCATCATCGACAACGGCACCAACTTCACCAAAGGCGCCTTGGCCCGTTTCTGCGCAAACCAGGGTATCCGACTGGACCTAGCGTCCGTCGCCCATCCGCAGTCAAACGGCCAGGTGGAGTGAGCAAACGGCCTCATCCTGTCCTGCATCAAGCCCCGCCTGATCGAGCCGATGGAGCGATCGGCCGGCTGCTGGATCGACGATCTGCCGGCCGTCCTCTGGAGTCTTCGGACCACGCCCAACAGATCAACCGGCTTTACGCCCTTCTTCCTCGTGTACGGCGCCGAGGCTATCATCCCCACGGATATCGAGTTTGACTCGCCTCGCGTCACTATGTACACGGAGCCGGAAGCAAAGGAGGCGCGAGAAGACGGTGTTGACCTGCTGGAAGAGGCCCGGCTGCTAGCGTGCAGCCGGTCCGCCATCTACCAGCAGAGCCTGCGCCACTACCACAACAAGAAGGTCAAGCTGCGTACCTTCCGCGAAGGAGACCTTGTGCTCCGCCTGATCCAGTGATCAGCCGGCCAGCACAAGCTCGCAGCACCTTGGGAAGGCCCCTTCATCGTCAGCAAGGCCCTAGGCAATGACTCGTACTACCTCATCGACGCCCAAAAGCCCAGGGCATGCAAGCGAAGCACAGCCGGCGAAGAGACGGAGCGGCCATGGAACGCGAAACTACTCCGTCCGTTTCACAGTTAAAGCGAGTGTATGTACCACGCCAACTTTTGTATTAAAGTAAAGACCTCAGGTCCCCCGAGACGTACTCGGGGGCTACCTTTTTATCCACGAGATAAGCTTTTACCATGAATTGAGTTTTTTTTGTATATTCTTGCCCTGTCCAGGTTTCGGCCAGCCGACCCGGGGGCTCGCCGCCTTGGCCTAAGTCCGCACCAACTGGGCCGACTAGTAGTGTGCCGACGCCAAAGCCCTCTCTTCGCTCCATGTCGCAGCTCGTAGCGCGGCTGTCCGACTGGCAAGAGTCAAAGGCCGGAAATGCAATCCACACGAAAAACGACCAAGGAAACGCCGACTACGGCCAAGCCAGCCTCTCGCCTCCCTCGTCCGGCTACTCAGCAGCTGGCAGGCCGGCTTCTCGCTCGACTACGCTATGCTCTAAGCGGCCGAAGTAACTTGCCCGTTCTAAAACGACCAAGTCCCTGACCCAGCCACAGATCGCAGCGCGGCTGTTCGGCTGGTAGGGAGGCGGCCAAGGGAATGCGGCGAAGGAAAAAGCCAAAGAGGGCAAAAGCAAACTCAAGCTAGAACTCGGCAACACATGCAAAATGTGGGGATTTAAACTTTGTACATTGCAAAAGGGCCCAAGGCCAGCATTCATCAAGTTTAAAAATACACCCCCAGTGGGTGGAACTGCGCATAACTAACATTGTTTTCAAGCACGAGACAGAAAAACTCGAAAAAGATAACAGGCCATCTAGGCGGACGGCCCCTCGGGCCGCACGGACTGGTCGGCAGTAGGCGTAGCTCCGGCTGGTGGGGTTGCTGGCTGCGGAGTCTCGGCCTGGCGGTCGGTGGCGGCTGACATGGTCTCCGGCTGGTCGCCAGTCGGCGCCGGGTCGGACCGAGTCTGGCTGGTAGCTCTGCCGTCCGGTGAGACGCGGCCGCCTTCCTCGTCCTCGTCGCCTTCATCGCCTTCGTCGCTGGAAGCGATCTCCTCCGCCGAGTCCTCCCCGTCCGACGGGTTCAGACCGAACCAGGACGGAGGAACCACAGCACCGTCATCTCCCCGCTCTGGGACGAAGACGCTAACATCAGCATAGTCGGCAAGAGCCGACGCTCGGATGGCGATGGCATCACGCTCCGCCGCCAGCTCTGGCAGCGCCTCCTGGCGGAAGGTGGCCAGCTGCGCCAGGCGCAGCTCGGGGTACCAGACCTTGACGAACTCCAGCGCCTTCGCAGCCCCAGGCCGCGCCGCGGAGCTCTTCCAGGCTTCGAGCCGGTCGGCCGCCACCTCCAGCCAGTCGGCTGTCCGACTAGGAGTCCACGGGATCTGAGTACCCGGCCACAAGCCCTCCAAGACCTGCGACCCGGCCCGCTGAAGCCGGCGGAGTAGGCAGCGCGTTGGCTCGAGGCGCATCCGGACGGCCATGAGTTGTTCGGGCAAGGTCCGGGGCCGGTCCTGCACGATCTCCTTGCCCCGCCGCCTGCCCTCCTCGTGCTGGGCCTCGATAGCCATGCAAACGGCGACAAAGTGGCCCGGGAGGAACTCTGTTCAAAAAAGACAAAAGTGTTAGAAGACGGCTTCCAGCAACAGTTGGCAGCCAGCAGTCGGCAACAAAAAGAAAGGGACGCACCGTCGAGCAGATCCTCGATCACGGTGTAGCCGTCCTGAAGGATCTTCTCCCTCTCGGACCAGTCCGAGCGCTGGATCTCGAACTCGGCCGTGAGGTTTTCCTCGTCCGCCTTCAGCTGCCGGACCTGCTCCGCGTGCCGCTCGGCCTGGTCCGCCAGCTCCTTCTCCAACCGGTCGCGCGCTGAGGCCGCCTGGTCGCGCTCCTGCCCCGCAACCCAGAGCTGGCCCTCGAGCTCGGCCAAGTGCTCCCTCAGCTGGGCGGCAGCCGCTGAAACAAGCAAGAGACATCACCATCTACTCCAACGAAAACAAGAACAAGCCGCCTGAGAAGATCCGGCCCGACTGCTCAGCAGTCGGCCCGAATCTCGGGGGCTACACCCAGCGGGTGCGCTGGCGCGCCCCCCACTGGAAGCCGGCTTACGTACCTCGGCTCTGAGTCAGCAAAGTGGTCCGTGTGGCGAGTGTCCGAATCTGCGTGTTGTAGGCGTTCGCCTGCATGTTGTGGTAGTCCTGCAACAAAAACAAGCATTTCAACAAACAAAAAGAATACCTTTGAGTTCCAACCCGCCTGCTCTGCAGCCGGCTCGGAACTCGGGGGCTACACCTAGTGGGTGTGCTGGCGCGCCCCCACGGAAGGTTACAAGACGAAAAAGCAAAAACAAGATGCGCCTACCCGGACGGACGACCGCAGCGCCAGCAGCTCTCCCCTCGCCTTCAGGAGAGTCGCGTTGTGGGCGAGGAACTGGTCCTCCACGTCCCGCGCAGCCAAGTTCAGGGCGGCTGGGCCGGCCCCTGCCACCCAACCTGAAGGAGCAGCGCTCGTAGCCCCGGTGCTGGCCCCCCGCGAGCTCGAGGCAGCGGCCTCCACCCGCCTTGGCTCTGAGGTTGCCCGCGTCGCACGCGGGCGTGCCCACGCATGAACGTGTGCCGCCAAGACCCGGCCCGCCGCCTGCCCAACGCCGGCTTGCAGCGTCTCCGGTAGGCCGGGCCCGCCACCTCCTCGACCGCCAGCATCTGGCGCGCGCCAAACCTCCCCCGCCTCCAGGATGGCGGCGATGGCGACCGCCAGCCCCGGCGGCGTTCGGTTCTCCGCCACCTGCACTTCCGGCTGCTCAAGAGTAATGGTCTCCGGGACCTCACCACCAGCCGGATCCACCATAGCCCTGGCGTCAGCCTCTGCCTGCGCCTTGGCCGCGACCTCCCCCTCCGCCCTCTCCGCGGCCTAGGCCTTCGCCTGCAACGCTTCCTCTACCCGGGCGTCGGCCCGCGCCTTTTCCACGGCCTCCTGCTCCTCGCGTGCCTCCCGCGCGTTCCTCGCCGTCGCCTCTTGAAGAGCGGCGGCCGGATCCACGCGCCTGGCCTCCTCGGAGCCGCCCGCCACGTCCATCAATGAGGCGGACGGAGCCCGCGTGATGACACATGCCGTCCTGCTCAACAAGAAAGCAAGGATGAGGAAACCCCCAGGGGAGAAGAAAAATGTGAAATCAGGGCAGCAAGCGCGCATACCCGAACATGTACGGCATGGGCTTGGGCCCCTTCCGGGTGGCGGCCACCTTCAGGGCCTCTTGCCGCCTGGTCGTGTCCGCCTGCTTGGCCTTCTTCGCCCGGTGGCTGCCAAACCTCCCCAAAAGGAGGCGGCGTTTCTGTCCGACGGCTGAAGCAGCCGGCCACGGCGTAGAAGGGCCGGCTCCCGGCCCCGTGCCTCCGCCAGGTCGGCGCCGCTCCTCGTCGTCCTCGTCGTCGTCCGGCCAAGACTGGACATCGCCAACTCCTCCACCTCCCAAGGAGCCGCCTGCTCCCGCGCTGCCTCCTCCGGTGGCCTCGTCGTCGCCACCTTCCTCCATGGCGGCCGCCCCCAGCTCGGGGTCGCCCACGTCGCTGTTTTTGCGGTCCGGCATCCATGTTCGGTCCGCGGCCGGCCCGCCTTGGCCCGGGAAGCGCTGCCTCAAGGCCGGCTGGTCAGGACGGAGGCAAGGAGAGCATTATAAGTAAAGCAGCCGGACTTGGTACTTACCGCTGGGGGCGGGTTGGCCCGACTGTATGGCTCCTTGCCGATGTGCCACTCCTCCTCTCTGAGCTTGCAGTTGGAGAAGTAGTTCACATGGCGGACCACCTCCACCTCCGGTATCTCCTTGGTGGACATCCGGCATGGGTCCCGGCGGCCGCTCATCTCACTGATGAGATGCGGCCGAAGTTGGAGGGGCGACGCCCGGCGCATGACGAAGCCGGCCAACAGGTCGGCCGGCTTGAGCCCCTCCTGGTCAGTCATCTCTTGAAGCCGGGCGAGGACACTGAAGATGAGGGCCGGCAGGCATTTGGGCGGCTGCTGTTGCCAGTTGTCCCGCGGCCCAGCAGGCGGCCCGGGCACGAAAGCCGGCAGGTTGATGTAGTCGTTGACCTGATGGAGATTTCAGACGTAGAAATAGGACCTCTGCCAGAGCTTGGTCGACTCATGCAGAGGGATGGCCGGGAAGCGGGTGCCGCCTCCTGAGCGCCTCACGGCGATGCATGCCCCGCACTGGGCCGGCTCGTCCTTCGCCGACGTGCCCAGCTTGAGGTAGAAGAATCTACCCCAGAGCTCAAGCGTGGGCAGGACACCGAGGTACCCTTCGCAGAGCGCGACGAAGGCCGCCATGAGCATCACCGTGTTGGGGTGAAGTGATGCGGTTGCAGGTGGTAGAAGTCGAGGAAGGCCCGGAAGAAGTTGCTAACCAGGAGCCCGAAGCCGCGAAGGAAATGCGTGCAGAAAACAACAAACTCACCGGGCTCCGGCCGCGGCGAGATCTCCCGCTCAGGAGGGAGACGCACACCCACGTTGTCGGCATGGGGAAGCCTCCGCGTCGCGCGGAGGAAGTCGATGTGGTCTCCTTGTACATTGGAGCCTAGCCAGCCGCTCTTCGCCATGGCTTGAGGACGGCAAGGAGAAGCTCAGGGACGAGAACGACAGGCGACGCTACAGCGGCGCAGGGCAGCGGGGGTGGCGTGGTGGCCGCAGCGGAGCAGTGGCTGCGGCGGAGCGGCAGCAGAAGAGCAGCAGCGGCGGCGGCGAGAGGAAGAAGAGGGAGTAGGAGGGGGTGCGCGTGCGCCCCGCCGCTCCTCCTCCCCCCTATTTATAGCCGGCGGGGGCGAAGCCGAGGTGACATGGGGGCGTGGCATTAACTGCGCCCCATGCCCCGCACGCCCTCGTGTATCCCGCACTATAAAGGCGCGTTAATCGTGCTGCAGAAGGGCAACAGCCCCCTCCGGCCGCAGCGGATCCATGCGCGGGCCGAGGCCCTGTAGTGGCGGGCCCCAGCCTATGGCGACGTCCCGTCGCGCGCGTGGGCTGGCAGGCCGGCTTGACCCACTGGCGCCGCGTGGCGGGCGGCGCCACCCCAGCTCCCGCCTCGTCGATTCGAATCCGCCAGGCGGCCGCCGCCGCGGTCGGCTACTGGCGTCCGGCTCCTCTCAGCCGGACGGAGCGGAAGGCGGAAGATCTCTCGAAGGGGAAACTGCTGAGGCACTTCGCCGGTCAGCTGTAGAGCCACACCAGCTTCGGGGACTACTGTCAGGGAGATAGACCCCGGGTAGCCTCATCAGCACTTAACCACATTTCAAGACATTGGGGCTGGCTAAGCCCCTCAGTCCGACTGGTCGTAAGACCGGCCTCCGGGACCGGAGGGCCGTCTCCTAAAAGACGGCGGGCCCCAAGAAAGCGGCTGAAGCTAGAAGACCGCCTCCTAGAAGACGGCACGCTCCAGAAGGCGGCGAGGGTACGGGCCGGTTCCTAGCAGGCAGCCCGTCCCCTCCCTAGGGGTTTGAGCCCGACCGGGAGACAAGCTGGGGCATGGCCACAGTGCGCCATGCCTCCCCCAATCACGGCCGCATGGCTACAGTAGGCGCCGCCAGGCGGCCGCCGACCCGCCCGGCGCGACGCTGTAGCCATGGTGCGCCCGACACGGCCTTCGTCAGAACGGACGGCGCCACAGTGAAGAGCCGTCAGTGGGGCCCGCAGGCGGTGGGCCCCACCTGTCGGCCGGTTCCTCGGCAGCCGGCACGGCCCAGCAGAAGCGGGCCCCAGCAACCGGCGTAGAACCCGGCCCCCATAGATGATGACGGCCGGGGCCTATCACCCGGCCATATTACCATTGTACCCCTGGGGGGTTAGCCTATAAGATCCCCCAGGCCACACCCATGCAAGGGGTTCCTCTCATGTTCCACCTCAGTTCTACACACACCATAGCCAGGGAAAGGAGAGAGCTAGCCTCGCCCTTCTTCCTCCTCTGCCCGAACAGCTCTAGGAGCACCATTGTACTCTTTGCT
Organism: Thinopyrum elongatum; assembly: GCA_011799875.1. Lineage (NCBI taxonomy): Eukaryota > Viridiplantae > Streptophyta > Magnoliopsida > Poales > Poaceae > Thinopyrum > Thinopyrum elongatum. Next base: position 482,318,347 of record CM022302.1, on the reverse strand, counting down.
TCATAGTGATCATGCGGAGACCCCGCAGAGCAGGAGTAGGGGTTTCATCTCTTTGGAAAGCCCTGAACCTGGGTAGATCTCGTGTCCATCCGAGCTTGTGCCCACTCCCGCTTCCAGGACCCGACGACGATCTCATGGCCCTAACCATGATAAGCCACCCCCTGGCATCTGTCGAGATTTTAGCACGACACATCCCCAAGCTTAGTCTCTTTCCACTCCTTATTCCTTCATCCATCGTGATCTCACCCAAAACTTGAAAACTTCAACCACACAAAACTTAACAAAACCCTCGTGAGATCCGTTAGTATAATAAAACAAATCACTACTTTAAGTACTGTTGCAAAACCATTCATATTTTATTTTTGCATTATAACTATTGTACTCTAACTTCACCACGGCTTATATATCACCGATACAATCCATAGATTCATCAAAACACGCAAAACAATGCATCAAAACAGAATCTGTCAAAAACAGAACGGTCTATAGCAATCTGAACATTGACCATAGTTTTGTAACTCCAAAAATTCTGAAAAATCAGGAAAAAATAAAAAAAATTCATAGCAGTACTGTGTAAATTTTTTAGGAACTTTTGACGTTCCAGTAAAAAATGTAAATTCACACACCACAGCCAAAGTTTCTGTTTTTGCACTGCACATACCAAACAAGCAATCTAATCATCCTAAAGGCAAATCTTGGCACATTATTTTTATAATACAATGGATTTGTACAAGGGGATAATTATTTTTGTTGAAAAGTTTCTGTAATTCAAGATTTGCAAAGTTTCCATGGGCATGAACAAAGTTCAAGGAGCTCCCCCACTTAAACGATGCTCGTCTTTCTTACTTTCACTTTTCTTTTTGAAAAGTTTTAGGTTCCCCTCTATGTTTTTTGTTTTTAAAATTTTAAAAATCACACATCAGAATAAAATGACTCTCTAAAACTTCTGGGTTGTCTCCCTGGCAGCGCTTTCTTTAAAGTCATTAAGCTAGGCATAAAGTGCTCAAGTAATGGATCCACCCGGATCCCAAGGTATATCAAAGCCAATTTTAATTAACAATGATTTGTAATTTAGTATTGAGCACAAAGCAACATATATCATGCAACAACGAAGTCTAACTCTCTTCCTATGCATCGGCATGTCATAAAAGAACAATTCATGCACACAAAGTAAAGGCCGATACATAGCATAAATATTTTCTTGCAATTTTATTGTGTTGGAAACATAGAGAGGTGGAGATGTAGTTCCCCTCTCATAATAATTGCAAGTAGGAGCAGCAAGCACATGCATATTATATTCATCAAAATCATCATGTGTAGTGGTAACACGCAACCCATCAATATAATCCTTAATAAGCGCAAACTTCTCTGATATAGTGTAGTTGGGAGAATTCAAAAGGATAATAGGATTATCATGTGTGGGTGCAATAGCAACAATTTCATTCTTAATGTAAGGAACTATAGCAAGTTCATCTCCATAAGCATCATTCATGTTGGCATCATGGCCACAAGCATAGCAAGCATCAATTTCATCAAAAAGGGATATTTCAAACGAATCCAAGGGGCATAGTAATCATCATAGCATTCATCCTTCGGTAAGCACGAAGGGAAATTAAAAAAATATATGAGTTGAAGAGTTACTCTCATTAGAAGGTGGGTACGGGTAGCTAATCCGCTCTTCCTCCTTTTGTTCTTCGCTCTCCTCATCATCTTTTTCATCTAATGAGCTCACAGTTCCAGCAATTTCTTCTTCCATAGATTCCTGCAAAATATTAGTCTCTTCTTGGACAGCGGAGGCTTTCTCAATAAACTCATTAATATCAACATTATATTCATAATTCTCATAGTAATATTTAAGTATAGAATAATTTTCAGGTCTGTAAACAGCATCATCACAATCCTCATACTTTTCAAACAAAGATTCAAGTTCATAAGCACCCTTAAAAGCAACAAATTCTTCTATTCGTTCCAAATCATAGTAATCATATATACCATTAGCATAAGAAGCCAATGTTTCATTATCATTAAATTTACATGAAAATGGAAGGTGTGGAGCCTTCATGCTAGAGCAACAAGTATAATCATATCTCAAGCATAGATCCCGAGCATACCAATGCAACATATGAATTTGATCCCATAAGAGTTTCCCTTTTGAGTCAAGTGATAATCCCTAAAGTATTCATGTCGATCCAACATGTCTCCCATTATCAAGCTGAATGGGGTTTTCTCAGGATTATCAAAGTAGTGTTTAATATTTTTCACATAAAGAGCATCGAGGGTTTTAGGAGGTTCCCCATCTCCATGAGTAGCAAGTACACCTAATTTTTTTGGTATTTCATGTTCCATATCCATAACTAAAGATAAAGAACAACTTAGAACAGAAAATAAAATCTACTTACTAATAAAGCAAACAAGCACACACGAGAATATTCACCCCACGCTATTGCTCCCCGGCAACGGCGCCAGAAAAAGGTCTTGATAACCCACAAGTATAGGGGATCAATTGTAGCCTTTCTCGATAAGGAAGAGTGTCGAACACAACGAGGAGCTAAAGGTAGAATTTATATTCTCTCAAGTTCTATCGACCACCGATACAACTCTACGCATGCTTGACTTTTGCTTTACCTAGAACAAGTATAAAACTAGAAGTACTTTGTAGGTGTGATAGGATAGGTTTGCAAGATAACAAAGAACACGTAAATAAAAGCTAGGGGCTATTCAGATAAAGAAACAATTAAGTTAGTTTTAGTAGAGAGCTTTTTGTCACAAGAAAGTTATTTGTCCCTAGGCAATCGATAACTAGACCCGTAATCATCATTGCAATTTTATATGAGGGAGAGGCATAAGCTAACATACTTTCTCTACTTGGATCATATGCACTTATGATTGGAACTCTAGCAAGCATCCGAAACTACTAAAAATCATTAAGGTACATAGCATTAAAGTATCAAGTCCTCTTTACTCCCATACGCAAACAACCTACTTACTCGGGTCTGTGCTTCTGTCACTCACGCCACCCACCATAAGCCAATCATGAACATATTGCAAACCCTATAGCGGGGATCCCTCACGCTTGCGCGACACGGAGAGCACCATAGGACAACACCAATAATAAAACATACAACTCAAACCAATCACGATCATGAATCAATCCATAGGACAAAACGGATCTACTCAAACATCATAGGGAAATAATATATAGCGTTGAGCACCATGTTTAAGTAGAGATTATAGCGGGGAGATTATAGCATTGAGCACCATGTTTAAGCGACTACATCAAGCAAAAGGACTAATGCATCGAAAGATTAATGGAACCACGGATACGACACCAACTCAGAATCAAGCTTGCTATTCAAGGTGAAACGATAAGACAAAGAAGATCGACGTAAGCTTAGCTCATCGTCGAAAGTTGTGCTCCGAGAATAAGGACCAGGTAGCACAGTTAAAATCAGCACAATAATGATATAGCCAAGCAGGCTAGGAATGACGTGATCGAGCCCAAACTCATAAGTAATGAAGGTTACCCAGAGTTGTTTAATCGCGGTGCAGACTCGATTCAGATATCGGTGTCCTAGAGTGTATAACAACTCAGAGCCCAAACTCAGAACCATGGATCTTGCGGCCCACAATGGAGCCGATGTGAGTATCGGTACTCAATCAGAGGAAGAAGGATTGCCAAGGCATTGGATTATAGAGCATCTAAATAATTCGATGCTTAGATAACAAATGCATTATGATTTCCAGAATGACGGATCAGAAGCAAATGCTCTGAGTGAGGATGGATAAGTTGAGTAGGCTTTGGGGTACAATCGATGGCTATTTGATTGATCGAGATCCAGCCCATGATTTGAATGAAATATGTCGTGGACTTAACACGGCAGATGCCCTAGCAAAAGGACTTAGGTGCGGAGCCATCGTGCAACTAGGTTGGCTTGAAGGGGTTAAACGGGACAAAGGACATAGAGAATTTACCCAGGTTCGGCCCCTCTCAATGAGGTAAAAGCCTACTGCTGCTTTAGGTTGTATTGCTTGGGTTTCGATTACCAGGGAGCGAATACGCTTGACCTAGTTCTCGATTGATTGTTCCTTGAGTTAACCTGCCGTCAGGTCACCCCTTTTATATACACAGGTTGATTCCCGGCGGCTTACAGAGTCTCGGCCGGCCCATACTCTACGTGTCCGGCTCGGTAACCAACTAAACTTGCCTTACAATATAAGTTAAACATATGGCGGTTCATACCCATGGGCCTTAAGTCGCCCCCGGGTCTTGGGCCTTCAATAAGCTTGCTCTATGGACCGCCATCTTCACATCTTCCTGGGCTTCCTCATCATGAGCCGCCAGTGGCATGACCCGGCTCCTCCTGGGCGGGTCACACCCAATAGTTATATCCCCAACATTAGGCCCCAGGTTGATTTTAACTTGTTCACATCAATCTTCAGTGCTTGACTAAACAAATTTTGCATCGTCGACTTTTATGAACTTGCTATAACCCGCCATGACGTCATCTCACATTAATTTCGCACGAAGCCCAGAAACATCTCAACAGATCTTTTACCTTTAATGGACCTCCCGAAAATCGAGGCGTCTGCATAGCCACATAATGATTTTTTCGGCCTCCTCGATTCCCGCGCATGCCTTTTATCCATCTCCTTATAAATAGGGACAGGGGTCCTTTTCATTTTCCCCTTGCCTCCTCGTCTTCGTCTTCCCCCTTGCAACGCCCACGCACGCCCGATCTCCGCCGCCGTCGACCTCGTCAACTGCCTCAACTCCGGCCGCCGCATCAACCTGAACGAATCAGAGCACCGCGACGCACCGCCGCTGTCCAGCAGCATTAGTAAGTACTCTCCTTTCCCGTAGCAGATCTGCATTAGGGTTTTCACCGTTCGTCGGTGTTCTTCTCCATTCCTCATTCTCCTCCCTAGACTGCTTAGTTTGACCTGCTAATGGTACTGAAATCACGCGATAGTAGCTTCAGCATTCATTTTCAATAGCAGAAGACATTCCCTCTGTAGAAGATCTCATCTAAGCACACGAGCTCTGCTGCTGCCGCCACCTTGGGTTTAGAATTTATTTTATTTTCTGAACTGCTGTAGATCCAAAATTATAGCGCCAATTTGTGAAACTTGTTTTCTCCAGCACTTAGTAAAATTTAGTTCTGCTCCAGATCCATAGCCATTAGCCCTTCATGGCGGTTTAAATAATAACTTGTAATCCGCCAAGTGCCTGCCGGCTTAACTCCGAATCCCTTTTTAAACTGTCAATTCAATGTTGATATAACCCGGCTATACCTTACCGGTTTAATCCTGTTCTACATCATCTCTTTTAGGCCGTGCACCGCAATCATGACTAAGACCGTTACTTCATGCGACTGGGTCCCTTCTATCGTCACAGAAGAAATGCTTGACGACTATGTCAAAACAGGCATCTTGTCAGCAAAAAATGTCATCCACTAGCATGTTCCAAACCCAGATGAAGTCAGACCTCAGCCGCGGGATAATGAGGTTATTGTTTTTACTGATCACATAAACCGGGGCTTCTCACCGCCCGGGTCAAAATTCTTCCGCGATGTTCTGCATTTCTTTCAACTCCATCCTCAAGACATCGGACCCAATTCCGTTTCAAATATCTACAATTTCCAAGTCTTCTGAGAAGTGTATCTTCAAGAAGAACCCAGCGTCGAACTCTTCAGAGAGTATTTTTATTTAAACCACCAGAATGAATTTACTGACGGGCCCAGCTTAGAGCTTGGGGGAGTCTCGATTCAACGACGAAGAGACGCCATTTTTCCTTCTGCTATGCTTCCAAGTCATCCTAAGGACTGGAATCAAACTTGGTTCTATTGCCAAGACACATCTCCAGCCGAGGAAAATCCCCTACCGGGTTATCGTGACCATCGGCTCAGCCCAAAGCACCTTCTTCTAGACCGGCTTACCACCACTGAATGAGCCAAATATATGCCTAACTTTTCAAAAGTTAGAGCGTTGATGGCCAATGGGTTGACTGGTGTCGATCTGGTCTGTTGTTGGGTAGCTTGGAGGATTATACCTTTAAGCCGTCGGCCCAGTTTAATGTGCACATATACTGGTGTTGTCAAAGATCCACTGCGCCACTGCCAAGTACGTTTGTCTGATAAAGCAATCAATGACATGACCAAGACCCTTCTAGGGGAAAGCTTGGAGAGCTGCAGCAAAGTGGGGTTGAACCCCTTTTGCAAACTTAACCCGCCACCAGATGTAAGCTCTCCAATCCATTTATTTTGCTTCACTGTTTATATGATCTACGTATCTCTTACCTTTCTGTGGCTTATACAGGCTGCATCTGCCTTTTGGAACAACAAATATGATGAGAAAATGGCCAAGAAAGCCAGGGCTAAGACTAAAGCCCTTAAGAAGAATAAGAAGAAATCAAACGCCTCAGAACTATTTAATTTGGAGGAGGATGATGAGTCGGAGGTAGACCTTGATTCCCTTGGCTCTTTTTTTCAATTATCTTACTGACACTGATTGCTATTAGGACAACGCGGAAACCAGCCAGGCGGGTGATGAAGAGGTAACTATTATTTCCTCCGACTCATGGCCTTTGCCAAGACAGAAAATTCGACAGGTAACCCGGAAAGTAAGGTTTTCTCACCCCTTAGCTTACTTGGATCCCAACTTTATTTTGAAGCAACAACAGCATGAGAACCGGCGCAGAACTCGGACTAGTGGAGGCGGAGAGCTATCCTCCGGGTTACCCAATACACCAGCCCCACGCAAGCGCCGCAAAGAGGTGCTTCAGAATTCAAACTCTTTCTATCCAAAGGCGGGTCTTATTCGCCAACCACTTAATCTTTCCGACTCGAATTATCAGGGGACTTCTCATTCTTCTTCTGGCGACTCATCTCAGACCCAGCTGCCGGCTTTCAAAACTGCCCTTGGGTAATGACTTTTTGTCTGCTATCTTGCATTTCTATACATATACTGACCTTTTCAACCCTTTCTTAGTGGGATGGCAAAGCCTAGCAAGAAGGCGAGAACAAATAAACCGGTCGAAGATCCAAAAGCCCATGAACCGGAAAAACAAGCACCAGTATCTGAAGCCTCCGTGCAACACCCGGAGGAACTTGCTGATGACCCGCCACCAGAGAACCCTGGCGCCTCCACCGATCATATGAATATTGACCCTTTGGGTGCTAAACCGCCAAGCCCAATCAAGCCTTCATAACAAAATACTGAAGATGTTCTGATCACCGGCACTTGCTTCCAAGAGCTGGGGAATCCCACTATCCTGGCGAAACACTCTGCCAAGGAAGAATTGGTTGAGAAGCGCAAGGTCAAGTTTGACATGGCCAATTATTCTCATCTGAGCATCAGTGAAGTATTCTCTGGCTACCTCAGTCAAGTGCACACTAGCCGCGATCTTGAGATTGATATGGTCAAACAAATGCATCAGAAATATGAGGTAGAAACTTCTGCTTCGTCTGTGTAAGATATATTTCTCCAGCCCCCAAGTCTTAGTCATAGGACAAATTGTATTGACTCTGGCAAAGACTTCAACCATTATATCATAGAAATAACTTCAAGCTATAGCCCCCACGAACCGGCTTGTCTTGAAAAAAGATGAGCCGGATCAATTAAATTATTTTCCAAATAAAATCTCACCTCATAGCCCTCACAGGCCAGGTTATCTTTGAAAAAGATGAATCGGGTTTGTCTGTCACTGCCTTATAAAAGAAACTTTCTGCACCAATTAGCCCCCAAGTGCCAAGTGCTATTGCTTGCAAAGGGCTTGGGACTTTTTTTCTGTTAAACTTTCTGCAAAGGTTCAACCTCTTGCTTACAGGAGGCCTCAACTCAATTTCAATCTCAATTGGACGATTTAAAAACCCGACTTGAACTACAAGAAGCTGAGACCCAGAAAGCTGACTCCAAGTTCAAATTTAGCTTGGATGAAACGGAAAAGCTTAAAACGGGGTTTAATGCAGAGAGAGACGCCTGGGCTGAAGAAAAGACTGCCTTAGTGCAGAGAGCAGAAAACGTTGAAGCCTCTTTGCAAGAGGTCACTGCAGAACTTTCCGGCTTAAAACGTCATATTATGCAGATGAATGCCGCTATTTTTGGTAAGTAATACTTAGATACTGTAATCAATTCCAAGGCTCCATTTTGTAAGCCGCCTGGTGACTTGACTGCGTATTATGTTGTACAGGCCCCACGAGTACCAATCATGGCCAGGATACGCTGATAAAACTCAAGGCGGTTTACACACTAGTGGAGCAATTATATACAGGTGCTCAGCGCACCATAGCTACCATCTCGCAAACCAAACAAGCACCGTCTCTTATCAGTGATGTTTTAACCAAGCTCTCTGTCCTGCCCGCAAGAATTGAAGAAATCAAGCGGTCGGCTACTAGAGCCGGTGCTATTACGGCCTTGAGCCGGGCGAAGGCATGGCAATCAGAATTAGACCCGGCCGAGCTAGCTACTGGCTGCCCCAGTTTCAAAGAGGACGGGTCTCCCTTTGATAAGAAAGACTTTTCTGCCTGTGTGAAAGAGATGCGTCCGCTGGCGAGTAAACTCGCCGAAGAAATAGACCTGTCGAGATATCAGGCGGCTTATGCAGCGGATAATTCAAAAATGCCAACGCCGGCTTATGAAGTTGTGAATCTTATCCCTCCAATCCGTAAGCATACTTTTGCTCCTGAAATTGATTCGTCTGAACTTATTGATGATGAAGCTGAGTTTCAAGCCTTGACTGGCATCGATTGGTCATCGCCTAACTTCCAGACGATTAAAGAAGAACCGGCGCAGGATGACCCGAACGCCTCAACACGCCAAGACCAAGACAACTAATCCAAGGGCCAGCTTATCCTCCACAGCATGGGATGCTGTGTGCATCAAAAAACACTTATTCTTTTGGGCCGTCCGATGCCTTGTAATAGGCTAGTTGAAAACAATAATCTGTCATGCCATCGTGCATGTTTATTTGCATAACACCTTTGAACCGCCGATCTGATGTTGAAGATCTGGTACTTATGCTTATAATATCATGAATCATGCAGACCATATTCATCATACTCCCTGCACACAGGCAGATAACAGGCGCCTTGGCGGTTTACCCCAGGGCGGGTCATAATGCCCCATATAAAGCTCACTAGTGACTGTATAGTCCATAACCAGGGCGGGTTATCAAACCTCACATATTCATATAACAAGTAAATACATACCTGTGAGATTGGTTCATACCGCCAGCTTGTAGTGCCGTATGCAGTAAGGGTAACAGCCAAAAACTGGAAGTGCATAACTCCAAATGCATAATCAAAATATGCTGGTGACTTATTGTCCAAAGCCAGTCCGGGTTATCAAAAACCCCAAATAAGCTCAAGTATAAGTCATAAGGATTAAGGCTACATGGCCTGAATTGTGTTAAACCATATATCAATATGGTACAAGGGTTCAAAGAAAATAACAAATGAGAAAAAACAAGGCTTCCATAGGCTGCCAAGCATCAATATCAAGTGCTCTTCACAGGCCGCACAGCCACTGAGTTAATCCTTCATTTAAACCTATAAGCCGGGCCTCACATGACCAACCGCCGTTTTAACCCTGACAAGTTCAGGGTCTTTATAAGATTGACTATCAAGAGTTCGGCGGGTCATCCAGATAACCTGGGAGGAGTGGCAGACATATAGGCAGGATAACCCGGAGTTTTTGGTGCTTTTCACCTAGCATCCAAGCCAATCAAAAGGGTCAATAAAGCTATGTCCACTGAACAATAAGCCCCCGAGTGACCAATAATGAGCCTTTAAGGCAGGATACCTATGTTTGAACTGCTCATTGCAGCAAGTTCTCTTTGGTACCCGTTCAGTTTGGGCAATAAATCTCCAAGCAATTTGCATCAAGGCGTGTGAGCCGGATCAATAGGGTAGTCATAGCTATGCTCAATGAGCAGGAAGCCCCCAAGTAATATTTTAAACAAGGCGTGGAAGCCGGATCAATAGGGTAGTCATAGCTATGCTCAATGAGCAGGAAGCCCCCAAGTGATTTTATGAACTGACAATAAAGACTCAGATACTCAGAAATGAAATGGCAGAGGCCCTGAATTATCAAGGATGCCGGCTTTATTATACTTGATCATAATATATACAAGGATGAAAATATATACAACACCAGAGCTAGTGGCTCAGGTATAATAAGGACAAAGATGAGCAATATTCCACGGCCGGCGGGTCTCCTCCTCAGATGTGCGTGAGTCCTTGTGATCTCGAATATCAATGAGGTAGTATGACCCGTTGTTCAAGTTCTTGCTGACCACAAAAGGCCCTTCCCAAGGCGGAGACAACTTGTGCATATCAGTTTGATCTTGGACGAGCCGGAGCACCAAATCGCCTTCTTGAAAGGTTCGAGTTTTAACCCGGCGGCTATGATAGCGACACAGATCTTGCTGGTATACCGCCGAACGAGCCACCGCAAGGTCACGCTCCTCATCCAAGAGATCAAGAGCATCCTGACGTGCTTTTTCATTATCAGCTTCAACATAAGCCGCTACACGGGGCGAGTTGTGACGGATGTCACTGGGGAGAACCGCCTCTGCTCCGTAAACCATGAAGAAAGGTGTATAACCCGTGGATCTGTTGGGGGTAGTATTTATACTCCAAAGCACTGAGGGCAACTCCTCAACCCAACAACCCGGCGTCCTCTGCAAAGGGACCATAAGCCGGGGCTTGATACCTCTCAAGATCTCTTGATTGGCCCTTTCAGCTTGACCATTGGACTGGGGTGAGCCACCGATGAGACGTCAAGACGAATATGCTCTCGTTGACAAAATTCTTTCATAGCACCTTTGGACAAATTAGTGCCATTATCAGTTATGACGCTATGAGGGTAGCCGAAGCGAAAAATCACCTTTTTAATGAATTGAACCGCCGTGGCCGCATCACATTTACTGACCGGCTCTGCCTCAACCCACTTTGTGAATTTGTCAACTGCCACCAACAGGTGGGTCTTTTTATCCTTGGATCGCTTAAAAGGCCCAACCATATCCAGCCCCCAGACCGCAAACGGCCACGTAATTGGAATCATCCTCAATTCTTGAGCCGGCAGATGAGCTCGTTTGGAAAACTTCTGACAAACATCACACTTGCTAACCAGGTCCTCTGCATCAGCATGAGCCGTCAGCCAATAAAATCCACGACGAAAAGCCTTGGCTACGAGAGACTTAGAGCTGGCATGATGACCACAATCTCCTTCATGAATCTCCCTTAGAATTTCACGGCCCTCTTCAGGAGATATGCATCGCTACAACACCCATGTGACACTGCATCGGTGTAACTCGCCATTGACAATGGTCATCGACTTAGATCACCGGGTTATCTGCCTGGCCAAAGTTTCATCCTCAGGTAACTCACCCCGGGTCATATAAGCCAAATATGGCATCGTCCAATCAGGGATAACATGAAGAGCCGCCACCAATTGTGCCTCAGGGTCAGGGATAGCAAGATCCTCTTCCGTGGGCAACCTAACTGAAGGATTATTCAGAATGTCCAGAAAAACATTAGGTGGTACCGGCTTACGCTGAGACCCCAGCCGGCTTAAAGCATCAGCCGCCTCATTTTTCCTGCGATCAACATGCTCCACTTGATAGCCTTTGAAATGACCAGCAATAGCATCAACCACCCGACGGTAAGCCGCCATAAGCGGGTCTTTGGAATCCCAAGTTCCTGAGACTTGCTGAGCCACCAGATCTGAATTGCCAAAGCATCTGACCCGGCTTAAATTCATCTCCTTAGACATCTGAAGGCCATGGAGCAAGGCCTCATACTCAGCTGCATTGTTAGTACAAGGAAACATCAACCTTAAGACATAACAAAATTTATCACCTCGTGGGGAAGTCAAGATGACTCCAGCCCCCGAGCCTTCCAATTGCTTGGATCCATCAAAATGAATAGTCCAATACGTATTATCAAGCTTCTCCTCCAGCATCTGTAACTCCGTCCAGTCATTGATGAAATCCACAAGTGCTTGAGACTTGATGGCTATCCGGGGCATATATTTCAGACCATGAGGTCCAAGCTCAATGGCCCACTTGGCCACCCGACCTGTGGCTTCTCTATTTTGAATAATATCGCCTAGAGGAGCAGAACTCACCACAGTGATGGGATGACCAAGGAAATATTGTTTCAATTTACGACTAGCCATGAACACTCCATAAACCAGCTTCTGCCAATGTGGGTACCTCTGCTTAGATTCAATTAGCACCTCACTGACATAATAAACCGGTCTGTGAACCGGAAACTCCTTGCCTGACTCCTTCCTTTCCACAACAACCGCCACACTGACGGCTCTGTTATTAGCAGCCACATATAAAAGCAAGGGCTCCTTGTCAATGGGAGCTGCGAGAACCGGAGGCTCGGCCAACTATTTTTTAAGTGCCTCAAACGCCTGATTAGCAGCATCACTCCAAATGAAGTGGTCCGTTTTCTTCATCATCTGATAGAGGGGGATAGCCTTTTCTCCCAGGCGGCTTATAAACCGGCTTAAGGCCGCGATACGACCCGCCAAACGCTGGACGTCATTAATACATGCCGGCTTAGCCAAAGAAGTGATAGCCTTAATTGTCTCCGGGTTAGCTTCAATGCCTCTCTCAGAGACCAAAAAACCCAAGAGCTTGCCTGCCGACACGCCAAATACACACTTGGCCGGGTTAAGCATCATCTTGTAGACCCGGAGGTTGTCAAAGGTCTCCTTTAAATCATTTAACAAAGTCTCCTTCTTCCTGGATTTCACAACAATATCATCCACATAAGCATGAACATTGCGTCCAATCTGATCATGGAGGCAATTCTGAACACAACGCTGGTAAGTCGCCTGGGCACTCTTGAGCCCAAAAGGCATAGACACATAGCAGAAGGCCCCAAAGGGAGTGATAAAAGTTGTCTTCTCCTGGTCCTTAACTGCCATCTTGATCTGATGATAACCAGAATAAGCATCTAAAAAACTCAGGCGCTCACAACCCGCCGTAGCATCAATAATCTGATCAATACGAGGGAGAGCGAAAGGATCAGCCGGACAAGCCTTGTTAAGGTCCGTGTAATCCACACACATACGCCAAGTGCCATTTTTCTTAAGCACCAGCACCGGGTTAGCCAACCACTCAGGATGAAAAACTTCAACGATAAACCCGGCTGCCAAGAGCCGGGCCACCTCTTCACCAATGGCCTTGCGTCTCTGTTCGTTAAAACAACGAAGAAATTGCTTGACCGGTTTAAACTTCGGATCAATATTGAGAGTGTGCTCAGCGAGTTCCCTCGGCACACCTGGCATGTCTGAAGGCTTCCATGCGAAGATGTCCCGGTTCTCACGGATGAACTCGATGAGTGTGCTTTCCTATTTCGGATCCAGATTGGCACTGATAATAAACTGTTGGGATGAATCGCCAGGGACAAAGTCAACCTGTTTGGTGTCATCCGCCGACTTGAACTTCAACAAGGGGTCATGCTCTGTAGTTGGCTTCTTCAAAGGACTCATATCCACCGGGTCAACATTATCCTTGTAAAACTTCAACTCCTCCGTCGCACAAACAGACTCAGCATAAGCGGCATCGCCTTCTTCACACTCCAGGGCTATCTTCCTGTTACCATGCACCGTGATGGTGCCCTTATGACCCGGCATTTTGAGCTGCAGATAAACATAACAAGGCCGCACCATAAACTTGTCATAAGCCGGCCGCCCAAACAAGGCGTGATAAGGGCACTGAATCTTGACCACCTCAAAAGTCAATGTTTCAACCCGATAATCATGCTCGTCACCAAAAGCCACTTCCAAAGCTATCTTACCCACTGGATATGCCGACTTACTAGGCACCACTCCATGAAGCACAGTAGAAGACGGCTTGAGATCTTTGTCAGTCAATTCCATACGGCGAAAAGTATCATAATACAGAATATTGATACTGCTGCCTCCATCCATAAGTACCTTTGTAAACGTGTATCCAACAACCTGTGGAGCAACCACCAATGCCAGCTGACCCGGGTTGTCAACCCGGGGCGGGTGATCCTCATGGCTGCATACGATAGGCTGCTCTGACCATCGCAAGTATCGAGGGACCGCCGGCTCAACCGTGCTCACTGCTCGTTTATGAACCTTCTGGTCTCGCTTGCATAGGTTTGTTGTGAAAACATGATACTGACCACTATTCAGCTGCTTCAGATTACTTTGATAGCCAGACTGCTGCTGCTGATTACCTTGACCGGACTGCTGATTACCACCACCTTGATTGCTCTGGCCATGAAAACCAGAATTTGAACCGCCACCTCCAAAACCGGGCCCGTGAGAGCCGGATCCTGACCCGCCGTTCAGGCCGTTATGATAAAAATCGGAATTTCTATACTCCCTCATAATGAAGCAATCTTTCCATAAATGAGTGGCCGGCTTATCCTGAGTACCGTGCTTCGGACAAGGCTGATTCATTATTGCCTCAAGGTTAAACTTTGGCCCACCAAACCGGGGCGTTGATGATTTCCCTTTACGGCGCTGGCTGCTATTCTGCGTGCTGGTGTTAGCCACAAAATCTGAACCGCCATCGGTTTGCTTGCGCTTACCGTTGTTACCTTGACCCGCCGTATTGTTATGATGTCCCTTTCCATTGCCGCCCTTCTTCCCCTTGCTAGCCTTCTCTTCGTCAGACGCCGGGTCTTTCATACTATCTAAGTCGGCATATTTGGTTAGAGCCGCCATGAGTTCTCCCATATCATTGCAGTGGCGCTTAATCCGCCCTAGTTTCTGTTTGAGGGGAAGGAAATGGCAATTTTTCTCTAAAATCAGGACAGCTGAACCGGCATTAATGCTATCTGATGAATGAATGACTTCCGAGACCCGGCTAAACCCAGTGATTGGTTGACTCATCCTCAAGCTGGACGCAAGCATCAAGGTTGATGATCGACATGGGTTGCTTACACGTATCTCTGAAATTCTCAATAAAACGCGCCTTTAACTGCGCCCATGAACTGATGGAGTTGGCAGGTAACCCTTTCAACCAGGTACGAGCCAGCCCATCCAACATCATGGTGAAATATTTAGCGCACACAGCGTCGTTGACATCTAGCATCTCCATGGCCATCTCATAGCTCTCAATCCATGCTTCCGGAGGTTGGTCAGCTATGTAGTTGGGCACCTTGAGAGGGCCCTTAAAATCCTTGGGCAGACGCTCATTACGTAAGGCTGGCACTAGGCACGGCACCCCCACGGTCCTATAAGTCATCCCAGCTTCTATAGACGAGGACGGGTTATGCTGGGGTTGCTGATAAGCCGCCAGCTCCGCCTCCCAACGTGCCCTGGCCTGGTCCACTAAAGCCTGAGCATGGTTATCAGCGCGTGGCGGGTCACGCCCATGGGGCTGGTTATGGTGCTGCTCACTGCTCGAAACCGCCGGCGACTCAATGCGCCGGCTGTAACTCCGGCTTGGGCGTGGGGTTGAATGGATCCGCTCACGGCTATACGAATAAGCCGCCTGTTGAGCCACCGCTGTCTGAAGAAGCTCTCCGGCCCTCCGTATCTCCATTGCAGCTGGAGACTCGCCTTCAATGGGAAGAGCCGCTAGTCGCGTAGCCGCAGCGATCATATTGTCCAGAGGGTTAGAATAATGACCCAGCGGTGTCGGAACATGCTAAGGCGGGGTCAAATTCAAAAGAGGCGGGTCTGCAGCACGTGGTTGAACCGTCGCTCCGGTCACGGGCGCCTCAACAACCCGGTTCACCACGGGCGGGTCACTGGTTCCAGCCCCAGGTGTGTTGAAAAGATTCCTTGCATCGTACTCCGGAGGTAGACGACTCTGGTGCCTCCTTCGCAGAACGGCGTTAGATGCATTCTGATCCAGGCTTAACCGGAAATTTTCTGCTTGAATCCGTTGTGATGCAGCGTCCAGGGCGGCTCGTTCTGTCATCATCCTAGCATTCTCAGCATTAAACTCCTCCTTGGCTTGAGCTATCTCATCTCGTAGTTTCGCGACATCCACCTTATGTTGTGCTTGATTCTCCGGTGTTACCTCTGCAGCTAATAAGGTCGCCAAGGCCTCCAAGAGCTCAGATAAAACTTGAGCTGGCGGGCGCGCAGAGTTACTCGCCGCGGCCGTTGCCGCGGCCATTGAACCGGAAGTCATGGCTGCACCAGTTGATGAATTGAGCACCGGTTGAGTGCTGGCCATGAAGATCACGACTCTGTTCGGCGGCTCATAGGGGTCCGGAATACTGTCACCATCAGAACAGCCCCCAAGCCTGCCATCTCGCAATTGATACATCGAGTCGGTCTCACCAGTTGAGGATTGACCATCAGAGTAAATTACCGTCTCTCCCCTGGACTCAGATCCTTCCTCAAGATCCATGCCATGGATGACACCAACAAAGGTGCTCTTCGCGGTGATTTGAACCTTGGCGGGTCGTGCGCGCTGAGCCGTCTCGACGATGTCGGTGCAGGTGTCTGGCTCAGGCTCTGACTCCCCGATCTTGCCGATGAAGACATTGATTCCGCCAAAAGGGGACCCGGTACTCGTACTCGATTGAGCCGGCCTCGGGGCCCCAGCCTGCGTCGTCGATGTAGAGCTTGCTGCGATGACTCTTGGTCATCCGGCCCACAGCGTATCCCTTGATCCCTGCGAAGTTGCCCTTCAAGAACTCGAAACCACCATGCACTGGCCCCACGGTGGGCGCCAACTGTCATGGACTTAACACGACAGATGCCCTAGCAAAAGGACTTAGGTGCGGAGCCATCGTGCAACTAGGTTAGCTTGAAGGGGTTAAACGGGACAAAGGACACAGAGAATTTACCTAGGTTCGGCCCCTCTCAACGAGGTAAAAGCCTACTCCTGCTTTAGGTTGTATTGCTTGGGTTTCGATTACCAGGGAGCGAATACGCTTGACCTAGTTCTCGATTGATTGTTCCTTGAGTTAACCCACCGCCGGGTCACCCCTTTTATATACACAGGTTGATTCCCGGCGGCTTACAGAGTCCCGGCCGGCCCATACTCTACGTGCCCGGCTCGGTAACCAACTAAACTTGCCTTACAATATAAGTTAAACATATGGCAGTTCATACCCGTGGGCCTTAAGTCGCCCCCGGGTCTTGGGCCTTCAATAAGCTTGCTCTATGGACCGCCATCTTCACATCTTCCTGGGCTTCCTCATCATGAGCCGCCAGCGGCATTGTAACATCCCAAATTTTTAATTTGGAATGTTATACATAGATCATTCACTGCATATCATATTTTATTGCATTTCGTTTTGCGATCCTCGAAAATTCTAAGCAACTCAAGGACCCACAGAGAGAGTTGGGGATTTCACCGTTTTCATATTTGAATTTTCTCAAATATTGAAACAGGGATCAATTTGGTTTAACTTTTTTTCTCTCCGAAAATATTTCATATTAAAAATATATGAGAGGAGATAATATGACTTCTCCAAAATAAATGGAATATTGGAGGAAAAATATTAAAATCAAATAAATATTTTATTTGGATTTTTATTGCCATTTTATTTGAATTTAGAATAATATGCATTTTTCAAAATTGCATTAGAGTCCCAAATAAATGTTTACCTTGTCCGGGAGATTTTTAGAGGACGGGGAAAATTTATTTCGGGAATTTTGGAGTCCGTTTAGTATTTCTTTTATTTGTTTTTCTGCGCGGAATTATTTAAAAAAAAAAAAAACTCCGCCGGACCGAACTGGGCCGAAGCCCAGCCGGCCCAGCCGCCCCGCGCCGCCTTCCCGTCCCGTGCCGGAGACGGACTCGCCGGAGGAGTCCGCCGCCGCCGCGCCTCCGCCCCGTCGCCCCCTCGCCCAAGCCACCCCCTCCCCCCTTAAAAAGCCGACCCGGGGCCCCCCTGGAGCCCCAAGCCGCCGCCACCGGACACCCCGCTGCTCCCTCTCCGCGCCGCCGAGCGCCGCGCCGCCTCGTCGCCAGCCGCCGACCAGCGTACCGCACGCCCCCCGCCGCCCGCCGTCGACCCCGCACTCCGCCCGTCAGTCGTCGCCTCACAGACTCTCCACCACCAACACCGCCCTGCTGCCGCACCGCAACGCCGTCCTCCAGTCGCTCCTCTCCAATTCCGGCCCCCGCTGCCGTTGACTTCGTCGCCGCCATTTTTTTTTCCGGTTAACCGTTCGTTTTTTTGGTAAACCTAGATCTAGATTCGGTTTTTTTTAAATACCGGTTTATTCTTTTTAGATCGGTTTTCCGTCGTTTAGTTATTTAGCGGACGTTCGTCCGTACGCTCGTTTCCGAACGGTTTTCACCGTTTAACCGCAGACAGCGAACGTTCGTTCGTTAGCCTGTTCGTTAGTTTTCTTTTCTCGGATTTTCCGCGATTTTTTTCGATCGCGATTTCGGATCCGATTTTCGTTTTAGTATAACTTTTCGCTCGTTTGTCGGAATCAGGCGATTCAAGCGCCTAGATCTTCGTCTCAAGCCCTCTTTCTGTTTAACCAACTTAAACAGTTTTTGCTACTGTAAAATTTGACTTTAGTCAGATTAGTAATCGAAGCTTGTTTCTTTCGCAGTTTGAGTTTCGTTGCTCCGTTTGATTCGATTCTTTTTGCAAAACCGGAGTCTTCAGTTGAACTTTCTGGTTAGTCTTCTCATTTGGGTTTTACCCGTGCATCTTCGCTTGATTGCTTATGTATGCATGTTTGTTTGCGATAGAATTCCCGGAGTGCGAAGCGTGCTACTACGAGTCTCTAGGATTTGCGATCGTCAGCAAGGCAAGTACACATTGATCATACTCTCTTCATTACTTGTACCCAGTTTTTATGCATTAGTTTCGACCCTCAAATATTGCATGATTAGGAGGTGATAACTTGTGGACTGGGAAGTAGATGATGAGGTAGAACCTATTGCCCTTTTTATTATAAAACCCTTGGGAGTTTACTTCACTGCTATGCTTATGTTGCCATGCTATGCTCGTAGACGTGGATTGGGTTTTGAGTGTATCCATGCAGATGTAGATTTTAATTAATGGTTCAACTTAAGGTGGCAACTTTATACACATCGGGGTGGATTGCTTGTTTGGGCACCTGGGATATACCAGTGTGTCCTAGGAGATCCCGGGGATATACCGTGTGATCTCCTACGGTCCGCCACCCAGGCTCAAAGGGATCATAAGATTATTCATGCTAGAAACTTCCGTGTGCAGCCACAAGCTATATGGGCTCTAGCAAGAGTTGAGTATGTTACATGACCTCTTCAGTGGTAGGCTCGCAGATGTAGGGGAAAGTAGGTGTAACTGTCTACCCCGAGTAAATGCTTCAGAAAGACTGTGTCTCGGTCATCCGTTTCTCAAACACCATGAAGTGCGAGAAATCCAACGGAGGAGATCGAGTCTTGTGGGGAAAAGTGCACAAACCTCTGCAGAGTGTACAAACTAATCATGATTAGCCGTGTCCCCGGTTATGGACATCTTGAGTATCTGGTTCTTGGATTATCATATTGAATCCCATCACTCTAAATTAATTTGTTGGGTTTAATAATTACTTTTAATTGGGATTGAGAGGGGGATTTACCTTCTCAATGTTCAACAACCACCATGATAGTTAAATAAAATATATTCCGTTGTTGTAGGGAAAAATTGGCTTTTCGCAAAACAGTATAACCCTAGAGCTTTTCCACCAGCCAAATATGCATGTAGTATTAGCAATTATTCTGTTCATTGCTCTACTGTGTTATATTGCCAGCATATTCCATGTGCTGACCCGTTTCGGGCTGCAACGTATCATGTTGCAGACTTTTCAGACGAAGAGTAAGGTGTGCTAGGTCGTTGTCGTGTACTCAGCTATGCCGTTGGAGTTGATGGACTCACCTTATCTTCCAAGCCTTCCGCTGTTATCTTATTTAGATGGCCTTAAGCCATATTTATTGTAATCAGTTCTCTTTTGAGACATTCGATGTAATAAGTGTGTGATTGCACTTTGTTATAAATCCTTCGAGTACTGTGTGTGTCAGCATTACCGATCCAGGGATGACACTTGAACACAGAGATTCGATCCATTCGGGTCGGGTCGCTACAAGAGATGGTATCAGAGCACACGCTGACTGTAGGACACGACCACTAAGAAAAGCCATAGGACACTCTTCTCTACTCATTTCTGACTTCTCTCCATCTTCTATTCTCTAGGATGGCAGACTCAAGGAACAAGTTTACACAACCAGATGAAGACACACCTTTTGGACGACACTTGAAGGAAGTCACTAGGTACCTGAACATCGGAATACCAAGCTTCACCGGGACCTACACCGCCACTGTACCAGAAGAGGAGCGTTGGATGATTCGAGTTCAAATTCCAGGAAGGACATTCACGCCAGTTACGGAGCCCATAGAGTTTTCCTTTGATGCACCAACCTGGAGTCTAGGAAAGAGCATGGCAGCCCACATCACCATGGGACGCATCGGCGAAGTGTATCACAAGGATCTTAAGGACACGATCTACCAGTTATGTGGGCGCCGAGATGAGCAATGGGAGATGATCAGCACCCGGAGGGACAGGTCCATTGCAGCTTTCATCCAGGAGTTAAACCAGCACATTCGTCGACAGCAGAACCAGATGTGTGCACGCATGATAGATTTGAAGAAGGTGATGACCAGGAACATGGAGCTAGAAGAGGAACTCAAGTCTACACGCGATGGATACGAGGAGGAAATCGCAATACTAGTGGAGAAGAATGACGACCTGACAAGGAAACTAGGAGTATTCATGGGAGACCCCGCGCCCGGAGAAGAAGACGACGAACCTGAGGAAATTTCGATCTGAAGACTACATCATCATCGACGACACCGACTCCGACCCCGACAGTAGTGATGATGATTATGAAGACGAAGCTGGAGCGGATATCATGGAGTCTTCCACCGATCAAAATTTCTAGATGACCACCATATTATCATTAGTATTTTCCCCATGTAAATAGTAATAGTCCGAGCACTTTTGTAACGGTAGTTAGATAGATTGTATGCTCTTGCTTGAATTGAGTGGTGTGTTATGAATGTGTTTGTCTCATGTGCATATGGGTAGTGCTTTCTCACTAGACCTTACTCTATTCTAATCTCTTCCCTCTAAACCCATCAGATGCCTCCGAGACGCGACACCGGATTTGTTTTCCCACCGGAGCTCACTCAGTTGATTCAACAGCAGAATACCCTGATGCAGCTACTAGTTCAGAACCAAGGCAACAACAACAACAACCCACCGCCACCACCACCAGTTGACAACTTAGCCCGTTTTCTGAGGTTGCAGCCGCCGGTGTTTTCCAGTAGCACCGAGCCAATAGTTGCGGATGACTGGCTACGCAGGATTGGAAGGGAGTTGACCACCGCAGGATGCACAGACGCTGAGAAGGTGCGTTTTGCCGCACATCAATTGGATGGACCCGCAGCCTCATGGTGGGAGAATTACACAGCCACATTCCCTATAGCCAATGTCACTTGGGATCAGTTTCAGCAAGCTTTCCGCACTGCACATGTCTCAGCAGGAGCTATGAGCATGAAGAAGCGTGAGTTTCGCAACTTACGCCAGGGAAACCGTACCGTGGGGCAGTACGTGGATGAGTTCAGTAAATTAGCTCGCTATGCCCCGGATGATGTGGCCACTAACGCCGCGAAGCAGGAGAAGTTTATGGAAGGGTTGAATGATGAGCTGAGTATGCAGTTGATGGTGGCAACATTCAACAACTACCAGGAGTTGGTAGACAAAGCTCTTATGATTGAAGGGAAGCAGCAGCAGATTGATAGCCGCAAGAGGAAGTATGGACAAGGGAAGTTCAACTCAGGAGCTCAACAGAAGCCCCGGTTCACCCCGAACTCGGGAGGGCTTGTTCATAACCATGGAGGTCATAACCACAATGGAGGAAGTTCACACAACCATAATGGCCACAAGAATGGAAATGGACATGGAGCAGGCAGCAATCAGAACCGCTCTAACCCAGCCACACCCGCCAAGAAGGATCAAAACCACATTACCTGTTTCAAGTGCGGGAAGACTGGACATTATGCCAACGAATGTCCAGAACTGAAGAACGGCAATGGTAATGGAAGCGCTGGGAAGAAGCCCAATCCATTCACCCGAGGACAAGTGAACCACGTGAACGTGGAGGAGGTTGAGGAGCAGCCTGATGCAGTTATCGGTAAGTTTTTGGTTAAGTCTTTTATTGCAATTGTTCTTTTCGATACTGGTGCATCGCATTCATACATATCAAGGGGATTCGTGGATAAGTATAAGTTGCCCACTAAGGTACTTAGGACACCCATGTTAGTAAGATCACCCGGTGCGGAGTATATGGCAAGACAAGGATGTTTTCAGATGCCATTGATCATTGGAAGTCATGTTTTCCCCTCAGACCTGATAGTTTTGAAGTCACAAGGATTGGATGTGATACTAGGCATGGATTGGCTATCGATGTATGGAGGAAGCATCGATTGTGCGAGTAAGTCGATTTCGCTTACCACCCCGGAGGGAAAAAGGATCAAGTATGTATCTAGGCATGTGCCTAGAAGGAGCCAAGTGAATTCTCTCACGGGAGTTGTTCAGGAGGAGGTGCCTATTGTGAAGGATTACCCAGATGTATTTCCAGAGGAGTTACCAGGCATGCCGCCGGATCGAGACATTGAATTCTTGATAGAGTTGTTGCCAGGCACCGGACCAATATCAAAGAGACCATACCGGATGCCCGCAAATGATCTGGAGGAGATTAAGAAGCAGATCAAGGAATTATTGGAGAAAGGTTACATTCGACGAAGTTCATCACCGTGGGGAGCCCCAATGCTCTTAGTTGAGAAGAAGGATGGATCCTTGAGAATGGTTGTTGATTATCGCGCATTGAATGAAGTGACGATTAAGAACAAGTACCCACTGCCAATGATTAATGATTTGTTTGATCAGTTGCAAGGAGCTAAAGTGTTCTCCAAGATCGATCTAAGATCAGGGTATCACCAGCTGAAGATCCGAGAACAGGATATACCTAAGACAGCCTTCACCACCCGGTATGGGCTATATGAGTACACTGTTATGTCATTTGGATTGACTAATGCCCCTGCCTATTTCATGAGTATGATGAACAAGGTGTTCATGGAGTTCTTGGATAAGTTTGTCGTGGTGTTCATTGATGATATCTTGGTATACTCAAAGAATGAAGAGGAGCACAAGGAGCATCTGCGTTTAGTTCTCGAGAAGCTCAGGGAACATCAGTTGTATGCCAAGTTCAGCAAATGTGAGTTTTGGTTGAAGGAAGTTGGATTTCTTGGACATGTTATATCGGGCGAAGGTATAGCAGTAGACCCCACTAAGGTTCAGTCTGTCACTGAGTGGTTGGCACCCACCTCAGTAGGGGAGATCCGCAGTTTTCTTGGACTTGCTGGATATTATCGGAGATTTATCGAGAATTTTTCCAAGATTGCGAAGCCTATGACGGAGTTACTGAAGAAGGACACTAAGTTCAAATGGACAGATGAATGTGAGGCCAGTTTTCAGGAACTGAAGAAACGCAAACTTCTCTGATATATGTGTTGGGCTAGAATTCAAAAAGGATAATAGGATTATCAATGTGGTGGTGCAACTAGCACCAATTTCTTCTTACTGTAGAACTATAGCAGTTCATGCTCATAAGCATCATTCTTTTGGCATCATGGCCACACGCATAGCAAGCAATCATTTTCATCAAGGGTATTTCACAACGAATCCAGGGGCATAGTTAGATCCTAGCATTCCTCCTTCGTTAAGCAACGAAGGACATTAAACAAATATATGAGTTGAAGATTTACTCTCCTCATTAGAGGTGGGTACTGGTAGCTATCCGCGCTCTTCCTCCTTTTGTTCTCTCGCTCCTCCCCTCTCTATCTTTTTCATCAATGAGCTCACAGTATTCCAGCCCTTTCTTTCTTCTTCCATAGATTTCCTGCAAATATTAGTCTCTCTTGGACAGCGGAAGGCTTTCTTCTCATAAACTTCATAATATCAACATTATATTCCATAATCTCATAGTAATATTTAAGTATAGATAATTTTTCAGTCTGTAAACAAAACAGCACTCACATCACAATCTCATATCTTTTCAAAACAAAGATTCAAGTTCATAGCACCTTAAAAGCAACAAATTCTCTATTAGTTTCCAAATCATAGTAATCATTATAAACCTTACAATAAGAAGCCATGTTTTCATTGCTTAAATTACATCGAAAATGAAGGTGTGGAGCCTTCATGCTAGAGCAACAAGTAAGAATCATATCTCAAGCATAGATCCCTAATCATACCAATGAACCTCAAATATTTGATCCCATAAGAGCTTTACCCTTCTTGAGTCAATGTAATAATCCCTAAAGTCCTCACTGTCGCCAACATGTCCTCCCATTATCAGCTGAATGGGCTTTTCTCAGGGATTATCACAAGTAGTGGTATATTTTTCACATAAAGAGCACGAGGGTTTTTTAGAGGTTCCCCCTCTCCATAGTAGCAGTACGAACCTAATTTTTTTGGTATTTCATTTTCCATATCCCATAACTAAAGATAAGAACACCTTAGAACAGAACATAAAAATCTACTTACTAATAACGCAACAAGCACACACAGAATATTCACCCCACTCTATTGCTCCCCTGCCCACGGCAACGTCGCCAGGAAAAAATTCTTGATACCCAAAATATAAAGGGGATCATTGTATCCTTTCTCCGATAAGGAATATTTTTCTAACACAACGATGAGCTAAAGGTAGAATTTATATTCTCCCCTCAATTTCTATCGACCACCGATACAACTCTACGCATGCTTGCTTTTTATGCTTTACCTAGAAACCAGTATAAACCTAGAAGTACTTGTAGGTGGTGATAGTATAGTTTGCAAAGATAAGACAAGGAACACGTAAATAAAACTAGGGGCTATCTCAGATCAAAAACAATTAAGTTATTTCAGTGAGAGCTTTTTTTGTCCACAAAAAGTTTTTGATCCCTAGGCAATCGATACCTAGACCCGTAATCAATCCTTGCATTTTATATGATGGAGAGGCATAAGCTAACATACTTTCCTACTTGATCATATTCAACTTATGATTGTGGAACTCTAGCAAGCATCCGAAACTAACTAAAATCATTAAGGTCTAGCATTATAACGTATCAAGTCCTTCTTTTACTCCCCTACGCAAACAAGACCCAACCTACTTACTCGGTCGTGCTTCTGTCACCCCACGCCACCCAACCATAAGCCAATCATGAACCTATTGCAAACCTTGTAGTCGGGGATCCCTCACGCTTGTTGCCGACACGGAAGCCCCATAGGACAACAACCGATATAAAACTGACAACTCAAACCAATCACGATCATTAATCAATCCTAGGCAAAACGGATCTACTTCAAACATCATAGGAAATAATATATAGCGTTGATCAACCATGTTTAAGTAAGAGTATTATAGCGGTGAGATTATGATTGAGCACCATGTTTAAGCGACTACTGCCAGCAAAATGACTAATGCAATCGAAATGATTAATGGAACACACACGGATACGACATCCAACTCAGAGATCAAGCGTGCTAGTCAAGGTGACACGTAAGACAAAGAAGATCGACGTAAGCTTAGCTCCATCGTCGAAATTTGTGCTCCAGAATAAAGACCAGCTAGACAGTTAAAATCAGGCACACCTAATGATATAGCCAACAGGCTAGGAACTGACGTGATGCGAGCCCAAACTCAACGTCAATCGAAGGCTTTACCCAAGTTGTTTTAAAAAAACATCTCGGTGCGGACTCCTATTCAGATATCGGTGGTCCCCCTAGCAGTGTATAACAACTCCGAGGCCCAAACTCAGAAACCATGGATCATCGGCCACAATGGGCCGATGTGATTTGGTATCAATCAGAGGAATCAAGGATTGCCAAGTTAGGTAACGAAGGTATCGCGGGGGTGGGGTAGAGGGAGGGATGCAGAGGAGAAGCGTGGGGGGGGGGGAATGAGCGGATGGAGGACCATGAAGGGGGGGGTGATGGAGTACTGGGAAGGGGAGGAGGAGAGGGCGTGAGAGATTCAGACGCTGGATGCAGTATAGGAGACGAGGGGGTTGCTGAGTGGGTATGAGGATGAGTGGTTAATCGGATGAGGTTTGGTGGGGATCCGCGTGAAGGGGGTGAGGTGGGGGGGGGTTGGTAGAGGGGTAGCAGTAGGGAAGGTAGGGAAGAATTGGAGGGGAG
This sequence comes from Thinopyrum elongatum, assembly GCA_011799875.1. NCBI lineage: Eukaryota > Viridiplantae > Streptophyta > Magnoliopsida > Poales > Poaceae > Thinopyrum > Thinopyrum elongatum. Next base: position 482,292,160 of record CM022302.1, on the reverse strand, counting down.
GTGTGGGGAGTGAGACCGGGGAGGAAGATGATGAAGGGAGGAGAGGATAGTGGAGTCGGAGGGGGTCGGCGCATGATTTGTGGGGGGGGTTGGTAGTGCGGAGGGGATGTGTTCCGGATAAAATGCTGGGGATGGATGATGGATGACAAGGTGGTCCAGGGCGGGGGGTGGGGGCAGTAGGGCGGGTACAGGTGTGCGTTACAGATAGTTGTTGTGTCTTAGGGCACCGCCTGTTCTTTCCCGCGGTCATCTCGGGGGACGCGGACGGTTTGGATTTGTGAAGCTCGATGTGTCGGAGGAGTGTGAAGGTGGTGAGGTTGATGGGAGCTCATTCGATGGCATTGGATTCTAGAGCATCTAAATAAATTCCGATGCTTAGTAACAAATGCATTTGATTTCCATACTGACGGAATCAGAATCAAATGCTTCTGATTGAAGGATGGATAAGTTGATTACGGCTTCTGGGGGCTATCAATCGATGGCTATTTGATTGATCGAGATCCCAGCCCATGATTTGAGATGAAATATGTCCGTGGACTTAACACTGGCCAGATGCCGCTAGCAAAGACTCTCTGTGCGGAGCCATCGTGCACCTAGGTTGGCTTGAACGGGGTTAAACTTGACAAAGGACATAGAGAATTTACCCAGGAGGGTCCTCGGCACCCCTCTCAATGAGGTAAAAGCCTACTGCGCTTTAGTTTGTATTGCTTGGGTTCGATACCAGGCGAAGCGAATACGTTGACCTATTTCTCGATTGATTTGTTCTTGAGTACCACTGCCCGTCAGTCACCCCCTTTTAGATAATCAGGCCTTGATTCCCGGCGGCTTACAGAGTCCTCCGGCCGGCCCATACCTACTTGTTCCGCTCGGTAACCAACTAACTTGCCTTACAATATAAGTTAACATATGGCGGTTCATACCATAGGGCCTTAAGTCGTCCCCCCTGGACTCCTTGGGCCTTCATAATCGAGGCTTTTGCTCTATGGAACCGCCACTCTTCACATCTTCCTGGTCTTCCTCATATCAGTGATCCCGCCAGTGGCATGCGGAACCCTCGCTTCCTCCTGGGCGGGTCACACCCAATGTTATATCCCCAACATTAGGCCCCGTTTCTTTTAACTTGTTTCACATAGGTCATCTTCAGTGCTTGACTAACAACTTTTTGCATCGTCGACTTTTATGAACTTGCTAATAAACCGCCATGACGTCATCTCACATTAATTCTCACCAAATCCCAGAAACATCGCACCAGATCTTTTTACCTTTATGGACCTCCCGAAATCGAGGCGAGCTGGGGGGGGGCATGACGGCGCACGAGTTTGATTTCCTTTTCGGCCCCTCGATTCCTCCCGCCATGCCTTTTCTCCCTCTCCTTATCATAGGGAACAGGGGTCCTTTTCATTTCATTTTCCCCTTGCCTTCCTCGCTTCGTCTTCTCCCCCCTTGCAACGCCCACGCACCGCCCGACCCGATCTCCGCCGCCGTCGACCTCGTCACTGCCTCCACTCCGTCCCGCCGCATCAACTGACCGAATCAGAGCACCCGCGCCGCACCGGCCGCTGTCCGCACATTAGCTAAGTACTCTCCTTTCCCTAGCCAAGATCTGCATTAGGTTTCATCACAACAATTCATTCATTCACAAAAAACCGTTCGTCGGTGTTCTTCTTCTCATTCCTCATTCTCCTACCTAGACTGCTTGTTTGACCTGCTACTTGGTACTGAAATCACGCGATGTAGCTTCAGATTCCTTTTCAATATCAGAAGACATTCCCTCTGGAGAAGGAGTCTCATCTAAGCACCGAGCTCTGCTGCTTTGCCGCCCCCTTGGGTTTCAATTTATTTTATTTTCTGACTGCGTAGCTTCCAAACTAATAGCGCTCACCATTTTTGTGAAACTTGTTTTCCTCCAGCACTTAAGTAAAATTTAGTTCTGCTTCCAGATCATACCATTAGCCCTTTCTGGCGGTGTTTGAAATAAGAACTTTTTAACCGCCAAGTGACTGCCGGCTTAACTCCGAATCCCTTTTAAACTGTCAATTCATGTTGATCATAAACCCGGCTTACCTTACCGGTTGTAATATCCTGTTCTCCATCATCTCTTTTTAGAAGGCCGTGCACCGCACTCATGACTAAGACCGTATTCATGCGACTGGGTCCCTTCTATCGTCACAGAGAAATGCTTGACGACTATTCAAAACAGGCATCTTGTCACAAAAATGTCATCCACTAGCATGTTCCACAAACCCAGATGAAGTCATACTCAAGCCCGGGATCATGAGGTTTGCTTTTTTTACTGATCACATCAAACCGGGGCTTCTCACCGCCCGGGTCAAATTCTTCTTCCGCGATGTTCTGCATTTTCTTCCAAACCCATCACCAGACATCGGACCCAATCCGTTTCACAATATCTAACAATTTCCAAGTCTCTGAGAAGTGTATCTTCAAGAAGTAACCCAGCGTCGAACTCTTAGCGAGTATGTTTATTTTAAAACCACACAGAATGAATTTACTGACCGAGGCCCAGCTAAGAAGGCTGCTGGGAAGTATCCGATTCCAACCGACGAAGAGACGCCATTTCTTTCTCTGCTATGCTTCACAGTCTCCTAAGGACTGAATCAAAACTTGGTCTATATGCCAAACACTCTCCAGCCGAGGGAAAATCCCCCTACCGGGGTTTATCGTCGGCACCATCGGCTCGCCCGAAAGCACCTTCATTCTGTTAACGGCTTACCACATGAATGAGCCAAAATGCCTAACTTTTCAAAAGTTAGAGCGTTGATGAGCCAATGGGTTGACTGGTGTCGATCTGGTTGTGTTGTGGGTAGCTTGGAGCGGATTATAACCTTAAGCCGTGGGCCCAGTTATGTGCACCATATACTGGTGTTGTACAAGATCCACTGCGGCCAACTGCCAAGTCAACGTTTGTCTGATAAAAGCATCCAAGACATGACCAAGGACCCTCTGTAGGGACAAGGTGTGAGAGCTGCAGCAAAGTGGGGTTTGAACCTGCTTTTGCAAACTTAACACCCGCCACCAGATGTAAGCTCTCCCAATCCATTATCTTTGCTTCAACTGTTTGATAGATCTACGTATCTCTACATCTTTCTTTGGGCTTATCAGGCTGCATCTTCGCCTTTGGGAAAACAAATATGATGAGAAATGGCACCCAAGAAAGCCTCAGGGGCTAAGACTAAATGGCCCTTAAGAAGAATAAGAAGCAAATCAAAACGCCTCAGAACGCACTTTAATTTGGTGAGGAGGATGATGATTCGGGGTAGACCTGAATTCTCTGTGCTCTTTTTTTTCAATTATTACTGACACTGATTGCTTATTAGACAACGCGAAAACCCCAGGGCGTGGGTGAGATGAAGAGGTTAACTATTAGTTTCCTCCGACGCATGGCCTTTGCCAAGGACAAATAAATTCGGACAGGTACCCGGAACTAGTAAGGTTTTCTCACCCTTAGCTTACTGTGATCGCCAACTTTATTTGAAAGCAACAACAGCATGAGAACACGGCGCAGAGAACTGGACATGGAGGCGGGAGAGCTATCCTCCGGGTTACCCAATACACACGGCCCCACGCAAGCGCCGTCAAAGAGGGCCAGAATTCAAACTCTTTTCTATCCAAAGGCTGGTCTTATTCGCAACCACTAATCTTTCCACGCGCGAAATTCAGCGGTGACTGTCTCATCTTTCTTCTGGCGACCTCATCTAACCCGTAGCTGTCCTGCTTTCAAAACTACCTCCTTGGTAACTGACTTTTTGGTCTGCCTATCTCTGCTTTCTATGGACACATATCACTGACCTTTTCAACAACCCTTCTTTCCAGTGGGATGGCAAAGCCCTAGCAAGAAGGCGAGAACAAATAAAACCGGTTTTCGAAGCATCCAAAAGCCATGACCCCGGAAAAACAAGCACAGTATCTAAAGCCCTCCTCAACCTCACGAGGAACTTGCTGCGGACCGCCACCTAGAGAACCCTGGCGCCTCCACGACTCATATAATATTGACCTTTGGGTGCTAAAACCGCCAGCCCAACAGGCCCTGTCATACATACAAAATACTGAAGACTTCTGATCACCGGCCAATTGCTTCAGAGCCCTGGGGAATCCACATCCTGTCTAAAGCACTATGCCAAGATGAAGAATTGGTTGTTGAGGAAGCGCAAGGTCAAGTTTGACATGGCCAATTATTCTCATATGGAGCATCAGGTGAGTATTCTCTGGCTCTACTCGAGTCCACAGTTGCCACACTAAGCCGCGAATCTTGAGATTGATTTGGTCAAAACAAAATGCATCAAAAATATGGGTCAGAACTTCTCTCTCTGTGATAAGAATATTTCTCCAGGCCCCCAGGTTTTAGTCATAGGACAAATTGTTTGACTCTGGCAAGACTTCACCATCTTATATCATAGAAATAACTCTCAAGCTATCGCCCCACCAACCGGCTTGTCTGAAAAAGACTGAGCCGGAAAATCAATAAATTATTTTCCAAATAAAATCTCACCTCATAGCCTCCTGCCAGGGTTATCTTGAAAAAGATGAATCGGGTTGGTCTGTCACGGACTTCGTTATAAAAGAACTTTCTGCCCCATTAGCCCAAGTGCCAGTGCTATTCTTGCAAAAGGGTCTTGAGGGACGTTTTTTTCTGTTAAAACTTGTCTTTTGCAAAGTTCAACCTCTGCTTAAGGAGGCCTAAACCAATTTTCAACTCAATTTGGACGATTAACAAACCCGACTTGAACTACAAGAAGCTGACCGCAGAAAGCGCTCCATCAGTTCCATTTAGTGAGCATGAAACGGAAAGCTTAAAAACGGGGTTTAATGCGAGAGAGACGCTGGGTTAGGAAAAGACTGCCTTAGTGCAGAGAGCGAAAACGTTGAAAGCCTTTTGCAAGAGGTCACTGCAGAACTTTCCGGCTTAAAACGAAGTCATATTATGCAGAGTGAATGCCGCTATTTTTTTGGTAAGTATACTTAGATACTGTAATCATTCCAAAGGCTCCATTTGTTCAAGCCGCCTTGGTGAATGGACTGCGTATTATGTGTACAGGCCCACACGAGTACCAATCATGGCCCGGATACGCTGAAGTAAACTCAAGGCGGTTTAACACCTAGTGGAGCAAATTATATCCAAGAGTGCTCAGACCCACCATAGTACATCTCGCAAACCAAACAAGCACCGTCTCTGATCAGATGTTTTAAACAAGTCTCTTCCTGCCGCAAGAATGGAAGAAATCAAGCGGCTCGGCTCACTAGAGCCGGTGCTAGTTACGGCCGTGAGCCGGGCGAATGGCATGGCATCAGAATTAGAACCCGGCCGATCTGTACTGGCTGCCCAGTTTCAAAGATGGACGGGCTCCCTTTGATAGAAAGACTTTTCTGCCGTTGTGAAGAGTAGCTTCCGCTGGCGAGTAAACGTCGCCGAAGAAAAGACCTGTCGAGATATCAGGCGCTTATGCAGCGGATAATTCAAAAAGCCCAACGCCGCATTATGAACGGGTGAATCTTTATCCCTCCAATCTCGTACATACCTTTTGCTCTGACAATTATTCGTCTGAAACTTATTGCATGTGAAAGCTGAGTTCCAAGCCTTGACTGGCAGTCGATTGGGTCATCGCCTAACTCCAGACGATTTGGCAAGAAACCGGCGCGGATGACCCGAACGCCTCAACACGCCAAGACCAAAGACAACTAATCCAAGGGCCAGCTTATCCTCACACATGGATGTGTGTGCATCAAAAACACTATCTTTGGGCATTCCGAGTGCCTGTAATAGGTAGTTGAAAAACAATAATCTGTCTGCCATCGTGCATGTTTATTGCAATACACCTTTGAAACGCCGATCGATGTTTGAAGACTCCTGGCTACTTATGCTTAAATTCATGATTCATGCGACCATCTCATCACATACCCTGCACACAGGCAGATAACAGGCGCCTTGGCGGTTTACCCAGAGCGGGTCCATAATGCCCCATATGAAAGCTCGACTAGGACTGTATAGTCCATACCGGGCGGGTTATCAAACCGCACAATATCATATACCAAGTAAATACATACCTTGAGATTGGTTATAACCGCAGCTTGTAGGTGCCGATGCAGTACAGGGTACAGCACAAATGTGGAAGATGCATAACTCCAAGCATAATCAAATAGGCTGGTGACTTATTGTCCAAAGCCAGTCCGGGGTTATCAAAACCCCAAATGAACTCAAGTAAAGTTCATAAGGATTAAGCGACATGCTAATTGTTGTTAACCATATATCAATATGGTAAGGGTTCAAGAAAAACCAAATGAAAAAAAACAAGGCTTCCCATAGCTGCAAGCATCAATAATCAAGTCTATCACAGGGCCGCACGCAGCCACTGAGTTAACCTCTATTTAACTATAACCGGGCCGCACATGACCAACCGCCGTTTAAATCCTGACAAGTTCAGGGTCTTTAAGAAGTGACTATCAAGGTTTCGGCGGTCAATCCAGATAACTGGGAGGATTGGCCGAGACATATAGGCAGGATAACCGGAGTTTTTGGTGCGATTTCACCCTAGCATCCAAGCCCAATAAAACGGGTCAATAAAGCTATGAGTCCACTGAACAATAAGCCCCCCCGAGTGACCAATAAGATCCTTTAAGGCAGGATACCTATGTTTGAACTGCTCATTGCAAGCAGTTCCTCTTGTACCCGTTCAGGTTTGGGCATAATCTCCACCAATTTGCATCAAGGGCGTGTTGTAGCCGGATCACTAGGGTAGTCATAGCTATGCTCAATGAGCAGGTAAGCCCCCAAGTATATTTAAAACCAGGCGTGGAAGCGGATCAATAGGGTAGTCATAGCTATGCTCAATGAGCAGCGAAGCCCCCAAGTGATTTTATGACTGACAATAAGACTCAGATACTCAGAATGAAATGGCAGAGGCCCTGAATTATCCAAGGATGCCGGCGTTATTATACTTGATCATAATATATACAGGATGAAAATATATATAACAACACCAGAGCTAGTGGCTCAGGTATAATAAGGACAAAAATGAGCAATATTCCACGGCGGACGGGTCTCCCTCCTCAGATGTGCGTGAGTCCTTTGATCTTCGAATATCATGAGGAGTATGACCCGTTGTTCAAGTTCTTGCTGACCAACAAGGCCCTTCCCAAGGCGAGACAACTTGTGCATATCAGTTTGATCTTGGACGAGCCGGAGCACAATCGCCTTCTTGAAAGGTTCGAGTTTTTAAACCCGCGGCAATAGAATAGCGACACAGATCTTGCTGGTTATACGCCCGAACGAGCCACCGCAAGTCACGCTCCTCATCCAAGAGATCAAGAAGCATCCTGACGTGCTTTTCATTTCAGCTTCAACATAGCCCTAACACGGGCGAGTTTGTGACGGATGTCACTGGGGAGAACCGCCTCTGCTCCGTAAACCATGAAGAAGGTGTATAAAACCCGTGGATCTGTTGGGGGTAGTATTTATACTCCAAAGCACTGAGGCAACTCCTCAACCCAAAAACCCGGCTTCCTCCTGCAAAGGGACCATAAGCCGGGGCTTGATACCTCTCAGATCTCTTGATTGGCCCTTTCAGCTTGAACCATTGGACTGGGTGAGCCACCGATGAAGTAAGACGAATATGCTCTCGTTGAACAAAATCTTCATAGCACCTTTGGACAAATTAGTGCCATTATCAGTTATGACGCTATGGAGGTAGCCGAAGCGAAAAATCACCTTTTTAATGAATTGAACCGCCGTGGCCGCATCACATTTACTGACGGCCTCTGCCTCAACCCACTTTGGTGAATTTGTCAACCTGCCACCAAACAGGTGGGTCTTTTTCCTTGGATCGCTTAAAAGGCCCACCATATCCAGCCCCCATACCGCAAACGCCACGTAATTGGAATCATCCCTCAATTTCTGGAGCCGGCAGATGAGCTCGTTTGAAAACTTCTGACAACACACATTTGCTAACCAGGGTCCTCTGCATCACAGGAGCCCTTCAGCCAATAAAATCCACGACTAAGCCCTGGCTACGAAAGGACTTAGAGCTGCATGATGACCAACAACAATCTCCTTCATGAATCTCCCTTAATTTCATTCCCTACTTCAGGAGATATGCATCGCTACAGACACCCATGTGGTCACGCTGCATCGGTGTACTCGCCATTGACAATGGTCAATCGCCTTTAGATCACCGGTTTATCTGCTGGCCAAAGTTTCATCCCTCAGGTACACTCACCCCGGTCATATAAGCCATAATGGCACTCGTCCAATCAGGGATACATGAAGAGCCGCCACCACTTGTGCCTCAGGGTCAGGGATACAAGATCCTCTTCCGTGGGACAACCTAACTGAAGTTATTCAGATGTCCAGAAAACATTAGGTGGTACCACCGGCTTATTCGCTGTAGACCACCAGCCGACTTCAAGCATCATCAGCCGCCTCATTTTTCCTGCTATCACATGCTTCCACTTGAATAGCCTTTGAAATGACCAGCAATAGCATCAACCACCCACGGTAAGCCGCCCTACGAAGCGGGTCTTTGAATCCCAAGTTCCTGAGACTTGCTGAGCCACCAGATCTGAATTGCAAAGCTCTTCTGACCCGGCTTAAATTCATCTCCTTAGACATCTGAAGGCCATGGAGCAAGGCCTCATACTCGCTGCATTGTTAGTACAAGGAAACATCACCTTAAGACATAACAAATTTATCACCTCGTGGGAAGTCAAGATGACTCCACAGCCCCCCGAGCCTTCCAATTGCTTGGAATCCATCAAAATGAATAGTCCATACGTTTATCAAGCTTCTCTCCAGTCATCTGTAACTCCGTCCAGCATTGATGAAATCCACAAGTGCTTGAGACTTGATGGCTTCCGGGCATATATTTCAGACCATGAGGTCCAAGCTCAATGGCCCACTTGGCCAACCGACCTGTGGCTTCTCTATTTGAATATATCGCCTAGAGGAGCAGAACTCACAACAGTGAGGGAACCAAGGAATATTGTTTCCAATTTACGACTAACCAGAACACTCCATAAACCAGCTTCTGCCAATGTGGGTACCTCTGCTTAGATTCATTAGCACCTCACTGACATAATAAACCGTCTGTGAACCGGAAACTCCTTGCCGATCCTTCCTTTCCACAAACAACCGCCACACTGACGGCTCTGTTTTAGCACCACATATAAAAGCAGGGCTCCTTGTCAATGGGAGCTGCGAGAACCGGAGCTCGGCCACTATTTTTTTAGTGCCTCAAACCTGATTAGCAGCATCACTCCAAATGAAGTGGGTCCGTTTTCTTCATCATCTGATAGAGGGGGATAGCCTTTTCCTCCAGGCGGCTTATAAGCCGGCTTAGGGCCGCGATACCGACCCGCCAACGCTGGACGTCATTAAATGCCGGCTTAGCCAAAGAAGTGATAGCCTTAATTGTCTCGGGTTAGCTTCAATGCCTCTCTCAGAGACCAAAAAACCCCAGAGCTTGCCTGCCGACAGCAAATACACACTTGGCCGGGTTAGCATCATCTTGTAGACCGCGGAGGTTGTCAAAGGTCTCCTTTAAATCATTTTAACAAAGTCTCCTTCTTCCTGGATTCACAACATATCATCCACATAAGCTATGAACATTGCCGTCCAATCTGATCATGGAGCAATTCTAACCACAACGCTGGTAAGGGATCGCCCTGGGCACTCTTGAGCCCAAAGGCCTAGACACATAGCAGAAGGCCCCAAAGGGGTGATAAAAGTGTCTTCTTCCTGGTCCTTAACTGGTCCTCTGATCTGATGAAACCAAATAACCATCTAAAAAAACTCAGCGCTCACAACACCCGCCGTAGCATCAATAATCTGATCAATACGAGGGAGAGCGAAAGGATCAGCCGCAAGCCTTGTAGGTCCGTGTAATCCACACACATCGCCAAGTGCCATTTTTCTTAAGCACCACCAGCACCGGGTTAGAGCCAACCACTCAGGATGAAAAACTTCAACGATAACCCGGCTGCCAGAGCCGGGCCACCTCTTCACCAATGGCCTTGCGTCTCTGTTCGTTAAAACACGAAGAAATTGCTTGACCGTTTTAAACTTCGGATCAATATTGAGAGTGTGCTCAGCGAGTTCCCTCGCACACCTGGCATGTTCTGAAGGCTTCCATGCGAAGATGTCCGGTTCCTCACGGATGAACTCGATGAGTTGTGCTTTCTATTTCGGATTCCAGATTGGCACTGATAATAACTGTTGGGATGAAAATCGCCAGGGGACAAAGTCAACCTGTTTGTTCTCATCCGCCGACTTGAACTTCAACAAGGGGTCATGCTCTAGTTTTGGGCTTCTTCAAAGGACTCATATCCCCACCGGGTCAACATTATCCTTGTAAACTTCAACTCCTCCGTCGTCACAAACAGACGCAGCATAAGCGCATCGCCTTCTTCACACTCCAGGGCTATCTTTCCGTTACCCATCCGTGGATGTGCCCTTATGACCCGAGCATTTTGAGCTGCCAGATAAACTAACAGGCCGCACCATAACTTGTCATAAGCCGCCCCCAAACAAGGTTGATAGGGCACTGAATCTTGACCACCTCAAAAGTCAATGTTTCAACCCGATAATCATGCTCGTCAACAAAAGCCACTTCCAAAGCTATCTTACCACTGGATATGCCGACTTACTAGGCACCACTCCATGAAGCACAAGAAAACGGCTTGAGATCCTTTGTCAGTCATTCCATACGGCGAAAAGTTCATAATACAGAATATTGATACTGCTGCCTCCATCCATAAGTACCTTTGTAAACGTTTATCCAACAACCTGTGGAGCCACCACCATGCCAGCTGCACCCGGGTTGTCAACCCGGGCGGGTGATCCTCATGGCTGCATACGATAGGCTGCTCTGACCTCGCAAGTATCGAGGACCGCCGCTCAACCGTGCTCACTGCTCGTTTATGAACCTTCTGGTCCTCGCTTGCTAGGTTTTGTTGTTGAAAACATGATACTGACCACTATTCACTGCTTCAGATTACTTTGATAGCCAGACTGCTGGCTGCGATTACTTGACCGGACTGCTGGATTACCACCACACTTGATTGCTCTGGCCATGAAAACAGAATTGAACCGCCACCCCATCCAAACCGGGCCCGTGAGAGCCGGATCCCTGACCCCGTTCAGGCCGTTATAATAAAAATCGAATTTCAATACTCCCTCATAATGAAGCAATCTTCCATAATGAGTGGCCGGGCTTATCCTGATTACCGTGCTTCGGACAAGGCTGATCATTATTGCCCTCAAGGTTAAACTTTGGCCACCAAACCGGGGCGTTAGAGATTTCCCTTTACGCGCGCTGGCTGCTATTTCTGCGTGCTGGTGTTAGCCACAAAATCTAACCGCCATCGGTTTGCTTGCGCTTACCGTTTTTACCATGACCCCGCCGTATTGTTTGATGTCCCCTTTCCCCATGCCGCCCTTCTTCCCCTTGCTAGCCTTCTCTTCGTCAGACGCCGGGTCTTTCATACTATCTAAGTCGGCTATTGTTGAGAGCCGCCATGAGTTTTCTCCCATATCATTGCAGTGGCGCTTAATCCGCCCTAGTTTCTGTTTGAGGGGAAGGAATGGCATTTTTCTCTAAAATCAGACAGCTGAACCGGCATTAATGCTATCTGATGAATGTACTTCCAGACCCGCTACCCGTGATTGGTTGACTCTCCTCAAGCTGGACGCAGCATCAAGGTTTGATGATCGCATGGGTTGCTTACACGTATCTCTGAATCTCAATAAAACGCGCCTTTTAACTGCCCCATGAACTGATGGATGTTGGCAGGTACCCTTTCAACCAGGTACAGCCAGCCCATCCAACATCATGGTGAAATATTTAGCGCACACAGCAGCTCGTTGAACATCTAGCATCTCCTGGCCATCTCATAGCTCTCAATCCATGCTTCCGAGGTTGGTCAGGCTAGTAGTTGGGCACCTTGAGAGGGCCCTTAAAATCCTTGGGCAGACGCTCATTACGTATGGCTGGCACTAGGCACGGCACCCCACCACGGTCCTATAAGTCATCCCTCCTCTATAGACGAGGACGGGTTATGCTGGGGTTGCTGTAAGCCGCCAGCTCGCCTCCCAACGTGCCCTGGCCTGGTCCACTAAAGCCTGAGCATGGTTATGCACGCCGTTGCGGGTCACGCCCATGGGCTGGTTATGGTGCTGCTCACTGCTCGAAACCGCCGGCACTCAATGCGCCGGCTGTACCTCCGGCTTGGCGTGGGGTTGAATGGATCCGCTCACGGCTTACGAAGCCGCCTGTTGAGCCACCGCTGTCTGAAGAAGCCTCCGGCCCTCCGTATCTCCATTGCACAGCTGAGACTCGCCTTCAATGGAAGAGCCGCTAGTCGCGTAGCCGCAGCGATCATATTGTCCAGAGGGTTAGAATAATGACCCAGCGTGTCGGAACATGCTAAGGCGGGGTCAAATTCAAAGAGGCGGGTCTGCGCACGTGGTTGAACCGTCGCCCCTGGTCCACGGGCGCCTCAACAACCACCGGTTCCCACGGCGGGTCACTGTTCCACCAGCCCAGGTGTGGTTAAAAGATTCCTGCATCGTACTCTCGGAGGTAGACACTCTGTCCTCCTTCGTCAACGGCGTTAGATGCATTCTGATCCAGGCTTAAAACCGAAATTTTCTGCTTGAAATAATCCGTTGTGATGCAGCGTCCAGCGGCTCGTTCTGTCCATCATCCTAGCATTCTCACGCATTAAATCCTCCTTGGCTTGAGCTATCTCATCTCGTATGTTTCGGCACATTCCCACCTTATGTTGTGCTTGATTCTCCGGTGTTACCATCTGCAGCTAAAGGTCGCCAAGGCCTCCAGAGTCAGATAAAACTTGAGCTGCGGGCGCGCAGAGTTACTCGCCGCGGCCGTTGCGCGGCCATTGAACGCGGAAGTCATCGCTGCACCAGTTGATGAATTGAGCACCGTTGAGTGCTGGCCATAGATCACGACTTTTCGGCGGCTCATATGGGGTCCGGAATAACTGTCACCATCAGAAACCCCCCAGCCTGCCATCTCGCAATTGATACATCGAGTCGGTCTCACCATTGAGGATTGACCATCAGAGTAAATTACCAGTCTCTCCCCTGGACTCAGACTCCTCCTCAAGATCCATGCATGGATGACACACAAACGGTGCTCTTCGCGCGTGATTTGAATCCTGGCGGGATCGTGCGCGCTGAGCCGTCCGCGATGTCGGTGCGGTGTCTGGCTCGGCTCTTGACTCCCGATCTTGCGATGAAGACATTGATTCCGCCAAAGGGGACCTCGGTAACTCGTACATCGATTGAGCCGGCCTCGGGGCCCCAGCCTGGTCGTGCGATGTAGAACTCTGGCTGGCGATGACTCTTGTCATCCGGCCCACAGCGTATCCCGTTGATCCCTCGCTAAGTTGTCCCTTCAAGAACTCGAAACCACAATGCACTGCCCAACGGTGGCGCCAACTGTCATGTGTACAACACAGTCAAGGCGAGCCTAGCAAAAGCTTAGGTGCGGAGCCATGTGCACTGGTTGCTTGAAGGGGTTAAACGGCAAAGGACACAGAGAATTTACCTAGGTTCGGCCCCTCTCAACGAGGTAAAAGCCTCCTCCTGCTTTAGGTGTGTAATGCTTTGGTTTCGATTCACAGGAGCCAATACGCTTGACCTAGTTCTCGATTGATTGTTCCTTGAGTTTAACCCCCGCCGGGTCACCCCTTTTATATACACAGGTTGATTCCCGGCGGCTTACAGAGTCCCTGCCGGCCCATACTCTAACGTGCCCGGCTCGGTAACCACTAAACTTGCCTTACAATATAAGTTAACATATGGCAGTTCTACCCGTGGGCCTTAAGTCGCCCCCGGTCTTGGGCCTTCAATAACTTGCTCTATGGACCCCATCTTCACATCTTCCTGGCTTCCTCATCATGAGCCGCCAGCGGCTTGTAAACATCCCAATTTTAATTGAATGTTATAGAGATCATTTCACTGCATATCAATTTTATTGCATTTCGTTTTGCGATCCCCGGAAAATTAAGCACTCAAGGACCCACAGAGAGAGTGGGGATTTCACCGTTTTCATATTTGATTTCTCAAATTTGAACAGGAGATCAATTTGGTTTAACTTTTTTTCCTCTCGAAAATATTTCATATTAAAATATATGAGAGAGATAATGACTGTCTCCCAAAAAATGGAATATTGGAGGAAAAATATTAAAATCAATAAATATTTTATTTGGATTTTTATTTGCCATTTTTATTTGAATTTAGAATAACTATGCATTTTTCAAATTGCATTAGAGTCCCAAATAAATGTTTAACCTTGTCCGGGAGATTTTAGAGGACGGGAAAATTATTTCGGGAATTTTGGAGTCCGTTTAGTATTTCTTTTATTTGTTTTTCTTGCGCGGAAATTATTTAAAAAAAAAAACTCCGCCGAAGGACCGAACTGGGCCGAAGCCCGCCGCCCAGCCGCCCCCGCGCCCGCCTTCCCGTCCCGTGCCGGAGACGGACTCGCCGAGGAGTTCCCCGCCAGCCCGGCGCCTCCTCCCTCGCCCCCCCTCGCCCATCCCCCCCCCCCCCTAAAAGCCGACCCGGCCCCCCTGGCCCCAAGCCGCCGCCACCCCCAACGCCTCTCCCTCATCCGCTCCGCCTACCGCCTGCGCCCCCGACTCGCCCGCTCATCCACTTCCGCCGCCCTCCTCCGCCCTCCTCCGCCCGCCTCCTCCAAGCATCCTCCTGCGCTCCCCTCCTCCGACCTCGCCGCCCCCGCCCACCGGTCACGCCTCCTCCAGGGCCCGCATTCCCCCGCTGTGCTCAGTCCTTAACTCCCGCCTCTTCCGTGACTTCGTCGCCGCCATTTTTTTTTCCGGTTAACCGTTCGTTTTTTTGGTAAACCCTAGATCTAGATTCGTTTTTTTAATATACCGTTTATTCTTTTAGATCGGTTTGCCGTCGTTTAGTTATTTAGGCGGACGTTCCGTCCTACGCTCGTTTTACGAACGGTTTCATCACCGTTTAACCGCAGACAGCGAACGTTCGTTCGTTTAGCCTGTTCGTTAGTTTTCTTTTTCTCGGATTTTCCGCGATTATTTTTCGATCGCGATTTCTGATCCGATTTTCGTTTTAGTATAAATTTCGCTCGTTTGTCGGAATCAGGCGATTCAAGCGCCTAGATCTTCGTCTCGACCTCTTCTGTTTAAAACCACTTAAACAGTTTTGCTACTGTAAAATTTGACTTTATCAGATTAGTATCGAAGCTTGTTCTTTCGCAGTTTGAGTTCGTTGCTCCGTTTGATCGATTCTTTTTGCAAACCGGAGTTCTTCAGTTGAACTTTCTGGTTAGGGTCTTCTCATTTGGGTTTTACCCGTGCATCTTCTTCGCTTGATTTCTTGTATGCTATTGTTTGTTTGCGATAGATTCCCGAGTGCGAAGCGTGCTACTACGATGTCTCAGGATTTGCATCGTCAGCAAGGCAATTAACACATTGATCATACTTCTTCGTACCCAGTTTTTATGCATTAGTTTCGACCCTCAAATATTGCATGATAGGAGGTGATACTTGTGGTACTGGGAAGTAGATGATGAGGTAGAACCTATTGCCCTTTTTATTATAAAACCCTTGGGAGTTACTTCCACGCTATGCTTATGTTGCCAGCTATGCTCGTAGACGTGGATTGGGTTTTGAGTGTATCCATGACAGATGTGAGATTTTTAATTAATGGTTCAACTTAAGGTGGCAACTTTAATACACATGGGGTGATTGCTTTGTTGGGCACCTGGGATATACCAGTGTTGTCCTAGGATCCCGGGAGTATACCGTGTGATCCTCCTACGGTCCGCCGCACCCAGGCTCAAAGGGATCATAAGATTATTCATGCTAGAAACTTCCGTGTGCAGCCCACGCTATTATGGGCTCTAGCATAGTTGAGTATGTTCCATGACCTCTTTCAGTGGTAGGCCTAGCAGATGTAGGGGAAAGTAGGTGTAACTGTCTACCCAGAGTAAAGAGTAAATGCTTCAGAAAAGACTGTGTCTCGGTCATCCGTTTCTCAAACACCATGAAGTGCGAGAAATCCAACGGAGGAGATCGAGTCTTGTGGGGAAAAGTGCACAAACCTCTGCAGAGTGTACAAACTAATCATGATAGCCGTGTCCCCGGTTATGACATCTTGAGTATCTGGTTCTTGGATTACATATTGAATCCCATCACCTATTTGTTTGGTTTAAAATTCTACTTTGTTGGGGGTTTGGAGGGGATTACCTTCTCAATGTTCAACAACCACCTGAGATAGTTAAATAATATATTCCGTGTTGTAGGGAAAAATTGGCTTTTCGCAAAACAGTATAACCCTAGAGCTTTTCCACAGCCAAATATGCATGTAGTATAGCAATTATTCTGTTCATTGCTCTACTGTGTTATATTGCCAGCATATTCCATGTGCTGACCCGTTTCGGGCTGCAACGTATCATGTTGCAGACTTTTCAACGAAGAGTAAGGTGTGCTAGGTCGTTGTCGGTGTACTCAGCTAGGCCGTTGGAGGTGATGGACCTCACCTTATCTTCCAAGCCTTCCGCTGTTATCTTATTAGAATGCCCTTAAGCCATATTATTGTAATCAGTTCTCTTTGAGACATTCGATGTAATAAGTGTGTGATTGCACTTTGTTATAAAATCCTTCGAGTACGTGTTGTGTCAGCATTACCGATCCAGGGATGACACTTGAACACAGAATTCGATCCATTCGGGTCGGGTCCGCTACAAGAGATGGTATCAAGCACACGCTGACTGTAGGACACACCACTAAGAAAGCCATAGGCACTCTTCTCTACTCATTTCATGACTTCTCTCCATCTTCTATTCTCTAGGATGGCAGACCAGGAACAAGTTTACCACCAGATGAGACACACAACACCTTTTGGACGACCCTTGAAGGAAGTCACTAGGTACCTGAACATCGGAATACCAAGCTTCACCGTGACCTACACACCCGCCACTGTACCACCAGAAGAGGAGCGTTGGATGATTCGAGTTCAAATTCCGGAAGGACATTCACCGCCATTTACGGAGCCCATAGAGTTTTTCCTTTGATGCACCAACCTGTGAGTCCTAGGAAAGAGCATGGCAGCGCCCACATCACCATGGACGCATCGGCGAAGTGTATCACAAGGATCTTAAGGACACGATCTACCAGTTATGTGGGCGCCGAGATGAGCAATGGGAGTTGATCACACCCGGAGGGACAGGTCCCTTTGCAGCTTTCATCCAGGAGTAAACCAGCACATTCGTCGACAGCAAACCAGATGTGTGCACGCATGATAGATTTGAAAAGGTGATGACCAGGAACATGGAGCTAGAAGAGGAACTCAAGTCTACACGCGATGGATACGAGGAGAAATCGCAATACTAGTGGAGAAGAATGACACCTGACAAGGAAACTAGGAGTTTCATGGGAGACCCCGCGCCCGGAGAAGAAGACGACGAACCTGAGGAAATTTCGATCTGAAGACTACATCCATCATCGACGACACCGACTCGACCCCGACAGTAGTGATGTATGATTAAGAAGACGAAGCTGGAGCGGATCATGGAGTCTTCCACCGATCAAATTTCTAGATGACCACCATATTATCATTAGTATTTTCCCCATGTAAATAGTAATAGTCCGAGAGCACTTTTGTACGGTAGTTATAGATATTGTATGCTCTTGCTTGAATTGATGGTGTGTTATGAATGTGTTTGTCTCATGTGCATATGGGTAGTGCTTTCTCACTAGACCTTACTCTATTCTAATCTCTTCCCCTCTAAACCCATCAGATGCCTCCGAGACGCGACAACCGGATTTGTTTTCCCACCGGAGCTCACTCAGTTGATTCAACAGCGATACCCTGATGCATGCCTACTAGTTGATCCAGGCACCACAACACAACCACCCCCCCAACCACCAGTTGACAACTTAGCGCCGTTTTCTGAGGTTGCAGCCGCCGGTGTTTTCCAGTACGCACCGAGCCAATAGTTGCGATGACTGGCTACGCAGGATTGGAAGGGAGTTGACCACCGCAGGATGCACAGACGCTGAGAAGGTGCGTTTTGCCGCACATCAATTGGATGGACCCCGCAGCTCAGGTGGGGAATTACACAGCCACATTCCCTATAGCCAATGTCACTTGGGATCAGTTTCAGCAAGCTTTCCGCACTGCACATGTCTCAGCAGGAGCTATGAGCATGAAGAAGCGTGAGTTTCGCACACTTACGCCAGGGAAACCGTACCGTGGGGCAGTAGTGGATGAGTTCAGTAAATTAGCTCGCTATGCCCCGATGATGTGGCCACTAACGCCGCGAAGCAGGAGAAGTTTTGGAAGGGTTGAATGATGAGCTGAGTATGCATTTGATGGTGGCAACATTCAACAACTACCAGGAGTTGTAGACAAAGCTCTTATGATTGAAGGGAGAGCAGCCAGCAGATTGAGCCGCAAGAGGAAGTATGGACAAGGGAAGTTCAACTCAGGAGCTCAACAGAAGCCCCGGTTCACCCCGAACTCGGGAGGGCTTGTTCATACCATGGAGGTCATAACCACAATGGAGGAAGTTCACACAACCATAATGGCCACAAGAATGGAAAGGACATGGAGCAGTGCAGCAATCAAGAACCGCTCTAACCCAGCCACAACCCGCCAAGAAGGATCAAACCACATTACCTGTTTCAAGTGCGGGAAGACTGGACATTATGCCAACGAATGTCCAGAACTGAAGAACGGCAATGGTAATGGAAGCGCGGAAGAAGCCCAATCCATTCACCCGAGGACAAGGAACCACGTGAACGTGGAGGAGGTTGAGGAGCAGCCTGATGCAGTTATCGGTAAGTTTTTGGTTAAGTCTTTTATTGCAATTGTTCTTTCGATACTGGTGCATCGCATTCATACATATCAAGGGGATTCGTATAAGTATAAGTTGCCCACTAAGGTACTTAGGACACCATGTTAGTAAGATCACCCGGTGCGGAGTATATGGCAAGACAAGGATGTTTTCAGATGCCATTGATCATGGAAGTCATGTTTTCCCCTCAGACCTGATGTTTTTGAAGTCACAAGGATTGGATGTGATACTAGGCATGGATTGGCTATCGATGTATGGAGGAAGCATCGATTGTGCGAGTAAGTCGATTTCGCTACCACCCCGGAGGGAAAAAGGATCAAGTATGTATCTAGCCATGTGCCTAGAAGGAGCCAAGTGAATTCTCTCACGGAGTTGTTCAGGAGGAGGTGCCTATTGTGAAGGATTACCATGTATTTCCAGAGGAGTTACCAGGCATGCCGCCGGATCGAGACAATTGAATTCTTGATAGAGTTGTTGCCAGGCACCGGACCAATATCAAAGAGACCATACCGGATGCCCGCAATGATCTGGGGAGATTAAGAGCAGATCAAGGATTATTGGAGAAAGGTTACATTCGACGAAGTTCATCACCGTGGGGAGCCCCAATGCTCTTAGTTGAGAAGAAGGATGGATCCTTGAGAATGGTTGTTGATTCTCGCGCATTGAATGAAGTGGACGATTAAGAACAGTACCCCACTGCCAATGATTAATGATTTGTTTGATCAGTTGCAAGGAGCTAAGTGTTCTCCAAATCGATCTAATCGGGTATCACCAGCTGAAGATCCAGAACAGGATATACCTAAGACACGCCTTCACCACCACGGTATGGGCTATATGAGTAAACTGTTATGTCATTTGGATTGACTAATGCCCCTGCCTATTTCATGAGTATGATAACAAGTGTTCATGGAGTTCTTGGATAAGTTTGTCGTGGTGTTCATTGATGTATCTTGGTATACTCAAGATGAAGAATCAAACAGCACAAGGAGCATCTGCGTTTAGTTCTCGAGAAGCTCAGGGAACATCAGTTGTATGCCAAGTTCAGCAAATGTGAGTTTTGGTTGAAGGAAGTTGGATTTCTTGGACATGTTATATCGGGAAAGGTTATAGCAGAAGACCCCACTAAGGTTCAGTCTGTCACTGAGTGGTTGGCACCCACCTCAGTAGGGAGATCCGCAGTTTTCTTGGACTTGCTGGATATTATCGGAGATTTATCGAGAATTTTTCCAAGATTGCGAAGCCTATGACGGAGTTACTGAAGAAGGACACTAAGTTTCAAATGGACAGATGAATGTGAGGCCAGTTTTTCAGGAACTGAAGAAACGTTTGGTTTACAAGCCCCAGTTCTGATTCTGCCAGATATACGCAAGTTTCCAAGTGTATTGCGACGCTTCTCGCTTAGACTGGGAGGAGTACTTATGCAGGAGGAAGAGTTGTTTTCATATGCCTCACGTCAGTTCGGCCGCACTGAGTTGAATTATGCCACGCATGACTTGGAGTTAGCAGCTGTAGTTCATGCACTTAAGACTTGGAGCCATTTTCTTATTGGGAACCGTTGTGATGTGTACACGGATCACAAGAGCTTGAAGTATATTTTCACCTCAGAAGGAGCTGAACCTCAGGCAGAGGAGATGGTTGGAACTTATAAAGGATTATATATGAAGTTGCATTATCATCCAGGAAAAGCCAATGTCGTAGCACCGCTTGAGCCGGAAGAGTTATGTCAATACCCTCAAAAGCGGAGGTTTACCAGGGGTTATCCGAAGATCTCAGGGAGTTTCGTTTGGGATATTCCCTAGAGGTTTTTGTCGCAGTTATGGAAGTTCAGTCAACATATATTGGGAAGGATTCGAGAAGCTCAGAAGAGGGACAAGAAATTGCCGAGATAAAAGGATAGATGCGCAAAGGAAAGCCAAGGGTTTTTCGTGAAGATGAGCGCGACACCTTATGGTTTGAGGACCGTGTGTATGTACCCAATAATGCCGAGATCAGGAAGTTGATACTACAGGAGGCTCATGACTCGCCATACTCGATACACCCCGGAAACACCAAGATGTATTTGGACTTAAAAGAGCGTTTCTGGTGGACGGGTATGAAGAGGGATATTGCTGAGTATGTAGCCGTATGTGATGTATGTCAGAGAGTGAAGTCAGAGCATCAGAAGCCCGCAGGATTGCTACAACAGCTACTCCTATGCCAATACCCGAATGGAAGTGGGATAAGCTTGGCATGGATTTCATCACCGGATTAATCCCAGGACCCGATCAGGATATGATTCTATCTGGTTAGTAGTGGATCGGTTGACCAAAGTAGCTCACTTTATCCCAGTGAAACCACAATACGAGTGCGAAGTTGGCCAAGTATATATGACCAATCGTATGTCTGCATGGAGTTCCGAGGACCATCGTATCAGATAGAGGAACCCAGTTTACTTCAAGTTTTGGCGCCACTACACCAGACATTGGGAACCAGCTAGAGTTTAGTACAGCTTTTCATCATCCGCAGACAGATGGACAGACCGAGAGAGTCAATCAGATTCTGGAGACATGTTAAGAGCTTTTGCGCTAGATATGGATCTAGTTGGGATGACAATTTGCCCTACGCGGAGTTCTCATACAACAACCAGCTACAAGCCAGTTTGAAATATGGCACCTTTCGAGGCTTTGTATGGAAGGAGGTGCAGAACACCGTTGATGTGGGTATGAATTGGAGACCGTCATTTTTGTTTGGACCGGATTTGATTAAGGAATCCGAAAGAAGTTAAGCTGATTCGAGATAGACTGAAAGTACCCAGTCCATACAGAAGAGTTATTGCCAATCCAAACGCAAGGAGGTAACCTATAAGCGGAGACAGAGCAATCTACGAGTATCACCCTTACGAGGAGTGAAACGTTTTGGAGTTAAAGGAAATTAGCCCCGAGGTTTTGTAGACCATACCGAGTATTGGACGTATGGGTAGTTGCCTACGAAGTTGGAATTGCCCGAAGGACTGTCAGGAGTTTCATAATGTGTTTCACGTTTCCCAGTTGAAGAAGTGCCATGCGGAGATGGCTGATATTTCTCTAAGAGATACAGTGCCCCTAGAAGCATCAATTGGATAGTGATCTAACTACGAGAGAGAAACCTCGTCAAGATTCTCGAGTTTGCCAGCCCAGATTACACCCAACAAGTTATCCAGTTTTGCAAAGTTCAGTGGAGTCATCATACGAGGAGGAAGCTACCTGGGAGCGCGAAGAAGACCTCGGAAGGACCACCCACACCTATTTTCTAGCCACCCGAATCTCGAGGGCGAGATTCACCTTAGGGGGGTAGGTTTTTGTAACATCCCAAATTTTTAATTTGGAATGTTTACATAGATCATTCACTGCATTCATATTTTTATTGCATTTCGTTTTTGCGATCCCCGAAAATTCTAAGCAACTCAAGGACCCACGGAGAGAGTTGGGGATTTCACCGTTTTTCATATTTGAATTTTCTCAATATGAACACAGGGATCAATTGGTTTAACTATTTTTCTCTCCGACAAATTTCATATTAAAAATATATGAAGGAGATATATGGGGAGGCTTCTCCAAAAAAATGGAATATTGGAGGAAAAATATAAAATCAAATAAATATTTTATTTGGATTTTTTATTTGCCATTTTATTTGAATTTAGAATAATATGCATTTTTCAAATTGCATTAGAGTCCCAAATAAATGTTTACCTTGTCCGGGAGATTTTTAGAGGACGGGGAAAAATTTATTTCGGGAATTTTGGAGTCCGTTTAGTATTCTTTTATTGTTTTCTTGCGCGGAATTATTAAAAAAAAAAAAAAACTCCGCCGGACCGAACTGGGCGAAGCCAGCCGGCCCAGCCGCCCCCCGCGCGCTTCCCTTCCCGTGCCGGAGACGGACTCGCCGGAGGAGTCCGCCGCCGCCTCGCCTCCGCCCCGTCGCCCCCTCGCCCAAGCCACCCCCTCCCCCCTTAAAAAGCCGACCCGGGGCCCCCCCTGGAGCCCCAAGCCGCCGCCACCGCCTGCCCTCGCCGCGCCGCCGAGCCGCCACGCCGCCTCGCTCGCCAGCCGCCGCCGCGTCCGCCGCCCGCCGCCGCACTCCGCCGCGCAGCGCCGCCGCACCGCGCGCCCCACACCGCCGCCCCGCGCTGCCGCCGCCGCCTCGCCGGAATCCCGCCGCTGCCGTTGACTTCGTCGCCGCCATTTTTTTTTCCGGTTAACCGTTCGTTTTTTTGGTAAACCCTAGATCTAGATTCGTTTTTTTTAAAATACCGGTTTATTCTTTTTAGATCGGTTTTCCGTCGGTTTAGTTATTTAGCGGACGTTCGTCCGTACGCTCGTTTTAACGAACGGTTTTCACCGTTTAACCGCAGACAGCGAACGTTCGTTCGTTAGCCTGTTCGTTAGTTTTCTTTTTCTCGGATTTTCCGCGATTATTTTCGATCGCGATTTCTGATCCGATTTTCGTTTTAGTATAACTTTTCGCTCGTTTGTCGGAATCAGGCGATTCAAGCGCCTAGATCTTCGTCTTGAAGCCCTCTTTCTGTTTAACCAACTTAAACAAGTTTTTGCTACTGTAAAATTTGACTTTAGTCGAGATTAGTAATCGAAGCTTGTTTCTTTCGCAGTTTGAGTTTCGTTGCTCCGTTTGATTCGATTCTTTTTGCAAACCGGAGTTCTTCAGTTGAACTTTCTGGTTAGGTCGTCTCATTTGGGTTTTACCCGTGCATCTTCGCTTGATTGCTTATGTATGCTATTGTTTGTTTGCGATAGAATTCCCGGAGTGCGAAGCGTGCTACTACGAGTCTCTAGGATTTGCAGATCGTCAGCAAGGCAAGTAACACATTGATCATACTTCTTCGTTACCCAGTTTTTATGCATTAGTTTCGACCCTCAAATATTGCATGATTAGGAGGTGATTAACTTGTGGGTACTGGGAAGTAGATGATGAGGTAGAACCTATTGCCCTTTTTATTATAAAACCCTTGGGAGTTACTTCCACGCTATGCTTATGTTGCCATGCTATGCTCGTAGACGTGGATTGGGTTTTGAGTGTATCCATGACAGATGTGAGATTTTAATTAATGGTTCAACTTAAGGTGGCAACTTTAATACACATCTGGGTGGATTGCTTGTTTGGGCACCTAGGGATATACCAGTGTTGTCCTAGGAGATCCCGGGGATATACCGTGTGATCCTCCTACGGTCCGCCACCCAGGCTCAAAGGGATCATAAGATTATTCATGCTAGAAACTTCCGTGTGCAGCCACAAGCTATTATGGGCTCTAGCATAGTTGAGTATGTTACATGACCTCTTTCAGTGGTAGGCTAGCAGATGTAGGGGAAAGTAGGTGTAACTGTCTACCCAGAGTAAAGAGTAAATGCTTCAGAAAGACTGTGTCTCGGTCATCCGTTTCTCAAACACCATGAAGTGCGAGAAATCCAACGGAGGAGATCGAGTCTTGTGGGGAAAAGTGCACAAACCTCTGCAGAGTGTACAAACTAATCATGATTAGCCGTGTCCCCGGTTATGGACATCTTGAGTATCTGGTTCTTGGATTATCATATTGAATCCCATCACTCTAAATTAATTTGTTGGGTTTAATAATTACTTTTAATTGGGATTGAGAGGGGGATTTACCTTCTCAATGTTCAACAACCACCATGATAGTTAAATAAAATATATTCCGTTGTTGTAGGGAAAAATTGGCTTTTCGCAAAACAGTATAACCCTAGAGCTTTTCCACCAGCCAAATATGCATGTAGTATTAGCAATTATTCTGTTCATTGCTCTACTGTGTTATATTGCCAGCATATTCCATGTGCTGACCCGTTTCGGGCTGCAACGTATCATGTTGCAGACTTTTCAGACGAAGAGTAAGGTGTGCTAGGTCGTTGTCGTGTACTCAGCTATGCCGTTGGAGTTGATGGACTCACCTTATCTTCCAAGCCTTCCGCTGTTATCTTATTTAGATGGCCTTAAGCCATATTTATTGTAATCAGTTCTCTTTTGAGACATTCGATGTAATAAGTGTGTGATTGCACTCTGTTATAAATCCTTCGAGTACTGTGTGTGTCAGCATTACCGATCCAGGGATGACACTTGAACACAGAGATTCGATCCATTCGGGTCGGGTCGCTACAGGCATGACCCAGCCCCTCCTGGGCGGGTCATACCCAATAGTTATATAGTTATATCCCCAACAAAATAAGCCCTAGAGGCAATAATAAAATTGTTATTTTATATTTCCTTATATCATGATAAATGTTTATTATTCATGCTAGAATTGTATTAACCGGAAACTTGATACATGTGTGGATACATAGACAAAACACTGTGTCCCTAGTAAGCCTCTACTAGACTAGCTCGTTAATCAAAGATGGTTAAGTTTCCTAACCATAGACATGTGTTGTCATTTGATGAACGGGATCACATCATTAGAAGAATGATGTGATGGACAAGACCCATCTGTTAGCTTAGCATAATGATCGTTCTGTTTTATTGCTACTGCTTTCTTCATGTCAAATACATATTCCTTCAACTATGAGATTATGCAACTCCCGAATACCGAAGGAATGCCTTGTGTGCTATCAAACGTCACAACGTAACTGGGTGATTATAAAGATGCTCTCCAGGTATCTCCGAAGGTGTCTGTTGGGTTGGCATAGATCGAGATTAGGATTTGTCACTCCGAGTATCGGAGAGGTATCTCTGGGCCCTCTCGGTAATGCACATCATAAGAAGCCTTGCAAGCAAAGTGATTAATGAGTTAGTTACAGGATGATGTATTACGGAACGAGTAAAGAGACTTGCTGGTAACGAGATTGAACTAGGTATGTGAATACCGACGATCGAATATCGGGCAAGTAACATACCGATAGACAAAGGGAATTACGTATGTTGTCATAACGGTTCGACCGATAAAGATCTTCGTAGAATATGTGGGAGCCAATATGAGCATCTAGGTTCCGCTATTGGTTATTGACTGGAGAGGTGTCTCGGTCATGTCTACATAGTTCTCGAACCCGTAGGGTCCGCACGCTTAATGTTCGATGACGATTTTGTATTATATGAGTTATGTGATTTGGTGACCGAATGTTGTTCGGAGTCCCGGATGAGATCCTGGACATGATGAGGAGTTTTGAATTGGTCGATAGGTAAAGATTGATATATAGCATGATGGTATTCGGACACCAGAAGTGTTCCGGAGGGTATCGGGTATATATCGGGTCACCAGAAGGGGTTCCGGGCACCCCCGGCAAAAGATATGGGCCTAATGGGCCAAGAGGGGAAACACAACAGCCAGCAGGGGCTGCTATGCCCCCCATATGGGCGGCACCTGAGGGAAAGGAAAGGGGAGAAGAGAGAAGGAAGGGGAGGGATTCGGCCTCCCTCTTCCTTCCCTCCTCCCTCCTCTTTCCTTCCCTCTCCGGTGGATATGGTAAGGGGGGAGGCCGAATTGGGAGGCGCCCAAGTAGGATTCCTCCTACTTGGGGCGCCCCCTTGGCTGCCTATCCTCCCCTCCAACCTATATATATATATATGAGGGGGCACCGCTAGAACACACAACAATATATGTTAGCCGTGTGCGGCGCCCCCTCCACAGATTACACCCTCGGTCATATCTTCGTAGTGCTTAGGCGAAGCCCTGCACTAATCACTTGACCATCACCGTCACCACGCCGTTGTGCTGACGGAACTCATCTACTACCTAGACACTTTGCTGGATTAAGAGTTTGAGGGACGTCATCAAGCTGAACGTGTGCAGAACTTGGAGGTGCCGTACGTTCGGTGCTTGATCGGTCGGAACGAGAAGAAGTTCGACTACATCAACCACATTGTCAAACGCTTCCGCTTTTGGTCTACGAGGGTACGCAGACACACTCTTCCCCTCTCGTTGCTATGCATCTCCTAGATAGATCTTGCGTGAGCATAGGAATTTTTTTGAAATTGCATGCTACGTTTCCCAACAGTGGCATCCGAGCCAGGTCTATGCGTAGATGATATGCACGAGTAGAACACAAAGAGTTGTGGGCGGTGATCGTCATACTGCTTACCACCAACGTCTTATTTTGATTCGGCGGTATTGTTGGATGAAGCGGCCCGGACCAACCTTAGATGACCACGTTCATGAGACCGGTTCCACCGACAGACATGCAACTAGTTTTGCATAAAGGTGGCTGGCGGGTGTCTGTTTCTCCTACTTTAGTTGAATCGAATTTGACTGCGGCCGGTCCTTGTTGAAGGTTAAAACAGCAAACTTGATAAATCACCGTTGTGGTTTTGATGCGTAGGTAAGAACGGTTCTTGCTAGAAGCCCGTAGCAGCCACGTAAAACTTGCAACAACAAAGTACAGGACGTCTAACTTGTTTTTGCAGGGTATGTTGTGATGTGATATGGTCAAGACATGATGTGATATACGTTGTTGTATGAGATGATCATGTTTTGTAAAAGTTATCAGCAACTGGCAGGAGCCTTATGGTTGTCGCTTTATTGTATGACATGCAAATGCCATGTAATTGCTTTACTTTCTCACTATGCGTTAGCGATAGTTGTCGAAGCAATAGTTGGCGAGACGACCACGACGCAACGATGGAGATCAAGGTGTCGAGCCGGTGACGATGGAGATCATGACGATGCTTTGGAGATGGAGATCAAAAGCACAAGATGATGATGGCCATATCATGTCACATATTTTGATTGCATGTGATGTTTATCCTTTATGCATCTTATTTTTCTTAGAACGACGGTAGCATTATAAGATGATCCCTTCACTAAATTTCAAGGTATAAGTGTTCTCCCTAAGTATGCACCGTTGACAGTTCGTCGTGTTGAGACACCACGTGATGATCGGGTGTGATAGACTCTACGTTCAAATACAACGGTGCAAGACAGTTTTGCACATGCGGAATACTCGGGTTAAACTTGACGAGCCTAGCATGTATAGACGTGGCCTCGAAACACTGGAGACCGAAAGGTCGAACGTGAATCATATAGTAGAAATGATCAACATAGATATGTTCACCATTGATGACTACTCCATCTCATGTGATGATCGGACATGGTTTAGTTGATTTGGATCACGTATCACTTAGATGACTTGAGGGATGTCTATTTAAGTGGGAGTTCATTAGTAATTTGATTAATTGAACTTAATTTATCATGAACTTAGTCCTGATAGTATTTGCATATCTATGTTGTAGATCAATAGCTCACGTATAGCTCCCCTGTTTTATTTTGATATGTTCCTAGAGAAAACTAAGTTGAAAGATGATAGTAGCAATGATGCGGACTGGGTCCGTGATCTGAGGATTATCCTCATTGCTGCACAGAAGAATTATGTCCTTGATGCACCGCTAGGTGACAGACCTATTGCAGGAGCAGATGCAGACGTTATGAATGTTTGGCAAGCTCGATATGATGACTACTTGATAGTTTAGTGCGCCATGCTTTACGGCTTAGAACCGGGACTTCAAAAACGTTTTGAACGCCACGGAGCATATGAGCGTTGGAAATATGCCCTAGAGGCAATAATAAAGTGGTTATTATTATATTTCCTTGTTCATGATAATTGTCTATTGTTCATGCTATAATTGTGTTATCCGGAAATCGTAATGCATGTGTGAATACATAGACCACAACATGTCCCTAGTGAGCCTCTAGTTGACTAGCTCGTTGATCAATAGATGGTTACGGTTTCCTAACCATGGACATTGGATGTCGTTGATAACGGGATCACATCATTAGGAGAATGATGTGATGGACAAGACCCAATCCTAAGCATAGCACTAGATCGTGTAGTTCGTCTGCTAAAGCTTTTCTAATGTCAAGTATGATTTCCTTAGACCATGAGATTGTGCAACTCCCGGATACCGTAGGAATGCTTTGGGTGTATCAAACATCACAACGTAACTAGGTGACCATAAAGGTGCACTACAGGTATCTCTGAAAGTGTCTGTTGGGTTGGCACGAATCGAGACTGGGATTTGTCACTCCGTATAACGGAGAGGTATCTCTGGGCCCACTTGGTAATGCATCATCATAATGAGCTCAATGTGACTAAAGAGTTAGCCATGGGATCATGCGTTACGGAACGAGTAAAGAGACTTGCCGGTAACGAGATTGAACAAGGTATAGGGATACCGACGATCGAATCTCGGGCAAGTATCATACCGGTAGACAAAGGGAATTGTATACGAGATTGATTGAATCCTCGACATCGTGGTTCATCCGATGAGATCATCGTGGAACATGTGGGAGCCAACATGGGTATCCAGATCCCGCTATTGGTTATTGGCCGGAGAGATGTCTCGGTCATGTCTGCATGGTTCCCGAACCCGTAGGGTCAACACACTTAAGGTTCGGTGACTCTAGGGTTGTTATTGGAAATAGTATGTGAATACCGAATGTTGTTCGGAGTCCCGGATGAGATCCCGGATGTCACGAGGAGTTTCGGAATGGTCCGGAGGTAAATATTTACATATGGGAAGTTGTTATTGGGGTTCCGGAAAAAAGTTCGGTTTTTTTCG
Source organism: Thinopyrum elongatum (assembly GCA_011799875.1). Taxonomy (NCBI): domain Eukaryota; kingdom Viridiplantae; phylum Streptophyta; class Magnoliopsida; order Poales; family Poaceae; genus Thinopyrum; species Thinopyrum elongatum. The sequence goes on along the minus strand of CM022302.1, from coordinate 482,262,755 downwards.
GTATTGTACCGGGAAGCTTTCGAAAGGTTCCGGAGGATTCCGGAGGGGTCCGGAAGTCCGGAAAGGGTTCCACCACGTCCAATACAGCAGCATGGGCTGTAAGGGGGCGCCCTAGCCTTAATGGGCTAGGGGCACCAGCCCCCCTAAGGCCCATGCGCATGGGAGAGGGGAAACCCTAAAGGGGGAGGGCCTCCACTTGACTTGGGAGGCACTCCTCACCCCTTGGCCGCCGCCCCAACCCTAGATGGGATCTAGGGGGGCCGGCTCCCTCTCCCCCCAGCCTATAAATAGTGGAGGGGTGGGAGGGAGGCCACAACCTCTCCCCTGGCGCAGCCCTCCCCCTCTCCAACACCTCCTCCTCCTTCGTTTGAGCTTGGCGAAGCCCTGCCGGAGAACTGCAAGTTCCACCACCACGCCGTCGTGCTGCTGGAGCTGTCTTCCCCAACCTCTCCCTCCTCCTTGCTGGATCAAGGCGCGGGAGACGTCACCGGGCTGCACGTGTATTGAACGTGGAGGCACCGTTGTTCGGTGCTTAGATCGGAATCGACCGCGATCTGAATCGCTGCATGTACGACTCCTCAAACCGCGTTCTTGCAACGCTTCCGCATCGCGATCTTCAAGAGTATGAAGATGCACTCCTCTCTCTCTCGTTGCTAGTCTCTCCATAGATTGATCTTGGTGATGCGTAGGAAATTTTTTGATTTACTACTACGTTCCCCAACAGTGGCATCATGAGCTAGGTCTATGCGTAGTTTCTTGCATGAGTAGAACACAAGTTGTTGTGGGCATCGATTTTGTCAATTTACTTGCCGTTACTAGTCTTATCTTGATTCGGCGGCATCGTGGGATGAAGCGGCCCGGACCGACCTTACACGTACGCTTACGTGAGACAGGTTCCACCGACTGACATGCACTAGTTGCATAAGGTGGCTAGCGGGTGTCTGTCTCTCCCACTTTAGTCGGATCGGATTCGATGAAAAGGGTCCTTATGAAGGGTAAATAGAAATTGGCATATCACGTTGTGGTTGTGGCGTAGGTAAGAAACGTTCTTGCTAGAAACATATAGCAGCCACGTAAATTTTTTTTGCAACAACAATTTGAGGACGTCTAACTTGTTCTTGCAGCATGTGCCGTGTGATGTGATATGGCCAAAAGGATGTGATGAATGATATATGTGATGTATGAGATTGATCATGTTCTTGTAATAGGAATCACGACTTGCATGTCGATGAGTATGACAACCGGTAGGAGCCATAGGAGTTGTCTTAATTTATTGTATGACCTGCGTGTCAATGAAAAATGCCATGTAATTACTTTACTTTATTGCTAACCGTTAGCCATAGTAGTAGAAGTAATAGTTGGCGAGGCAACTTCATGAAGACACGATGATGGAGATCATGATGATGGAGATAATGGTGTCATGCCGGTGACGATGATGATCATGGTGCCCCGAAGATGGAGATCAAAAGGAGCAAAATGATATTGGCCATATCATGTCACTATTTGATTGCATGTGATGTTTATCATCTGTTTACATCTTATTTGCTTAGAACGACGGTAGCATAAATAAGATGATCCCTCGCTAAAATTTCAAGAAAGTGTTCCTCCTAACTGTGCACCGTTGCGAAGGTTCGTTGTTTCGAAGCACCACGTGATGATCGGGTGTGATAGATTCTAACGTTCGAATACAACGGGTGTAAGCCAGAATTACACATGCAAAACACTTAGGTTGACTTGACGAGCCTAGCATGTACAGACATGGCCTCGGAACACGGAAGACCGAAAGGTCGAACATGAGTCGTATAGAAGATACGATCAACATGGAGATGTTCACCGTTGATGACTAGTCCGTCTCACGTGATGATCGGACACGGCCTAGTCGATTCGGATCATGTATCACTTAGATGACTAGAGGGATGTCTATCTGAGTGGGAGTTCATTGAATAATTTGATTAGATGAACTTAATTATCATGAACTTAGTCTAAAATCTTTACAATATGTCTTGTAGATCAAATGGCCCACGCTAATGTTGCCCTCAACTTCAACGCGTTCCTAGAGAAAACCAAGCTGAAAGACGATGGTAGCAACTACACGGACTGGGTCCGTAACCTGAGGATCATCCTCATAGCTGCCAAGAAAGCTTATGTCCTTGAAGCACCGCTAGGTGACGCACCTGTTTTCCCGGCAACTCAAGACGTTATGAACGCCTGGCAGTCGCGTAGTGATGATTACTCCCTGGTTCAGTGCGGCATGCTTTACAGCTTAGAACCGGGGCTCCAAAAGCGTTTTGAGCAACACGGAGCATATGAGATGTTCCAAGAGCTGAAAATGGTTTTCCAAGCTCATGCCCGGGTCGAGAGAATAGTTCTGTCAGCGAGCATATACTCAAAATGTCTGGGTTGCACAACCGCTTGTCTCAGCTGGGAGTTAATCTCCCAGATGACGCGGTAGTTGACAGAATCCTTCAGTCGCTTCCACCTAGCTACAAGAGCTTTGTGATGAACTTCAATATGCAGGGGATGGAAAAAACCATTCCTGAGATATATTCAATGCTGAAATCAGCGGAGGTGGAGATCAAAAAGGAACATCAAGTGTTGATGGTGAATAAAACCACTAAGTTCAAGAAAGGCAAGGGTAAAAAGAACTTCAAGAAGGACGGCAAGGGAGTTGCCGCGCCCGGTAAGCAAGCTACCGGGAAGAAGCCAAAGAATGGACCCAAGCCTGAGACTGAATGCTTTTATTGCAAGGGAAACAGTCACTAGAAGCGGAATTGCCCCAAGTACTTAGCGGATAAGAAGGCCGGCAATACCAAAGGTATATGTGATATACATGTTATTGATGTGTACCTTACCAGCGCTCGTAGTAGCTCCTGGGTATTTGATACCGGTGCGGTTGCTCATATTTGTAACTCAAAACAGGAGCTGCGGAATAAGCGGAGACTGGCGAAGGACAAGGTGACGATGCGCGTCGGGAATGGTTCCAAGGTCGATGTGATCGCCGTCGGCATGCTACCTCTACATCTGCCTACGGGATTAGTTTTAAACCTCAATAATTGTTATTTAGTACCAGCTTTGAGCATGAACATTGTATCAGGATCTCGTTTGATGCGAGATGGCTACTCATTTAAATCCGAGAATAATGGTTGTTCTATTTATATGAGAGATATGTTTTATGGTCATGCCCCGCTGGTCAATGGTTTATTCTTATTGAATCTCGAATGTGATGTTACACATATTCATAGTGTGAATGCCAAAAGATGTAAGGTTGATAATGATAGTCCCACATACTTGTGGCACTGCCGCCTTGGTCACATTGGTGTCAAACGCATGAAGAAACTCCATGCAGATGGACTTTTGGAGTCTCTTGATTATGAATCATTTGACACGTGCGAACCATGCCTCATGGGCAAAATGACCAAGACTCCGTTCTCCGGGACAATGGAGCGAGCAGCCAACTTATTAGAAATCATACATACTGATGTGTGCGGTCCAATGAGCGTGGAGGCTCGCAGTGGTTATCGTTATGTTCTCACCCTCACTGATGACTTAAGTAGATATGGGTATGTCTACTTAATGAAACACAAGTCTGAGACCTTCGAAAAGTTCAAGGAATTTCAGAGTGAGGTAGAGAATCAACGTGACAGGAAAATAAAGTTCTTACGATCAGATCATGGAGGGGAATATTTGAGTCACGAGTTTGGCACGCACTTAAGGAAATGTGGAATTGTTTCACAACTCACGCCGCCTGGAACACCTCAGCGTAATGGTGTGTCCGAACGTCGTAATCGCACTCTATTGGATATGGTGCGATCTATGATGTCTCTTACCGATCTACCGCTATCATTTTGGGGTTATGCTTTAGAGACTGCCGCATTCACTTTAAATAGGGCTCCGTCGAAATCCGTTGAGATGACACCGTATGAATTATGGTTTGGGAAGAAACCTAAACTGTCGTTTCTGAAAGTTTGGGGATGCGATGCTTATGTCAAGAAACTTCAACCTGAAAAGCACGAACCCAAATCGGAAAAATGCGTCTTCATAGGATACCCTAAATAAACTATTGGGTATACCTTCTACCTTAGATCCGAAGGCAAGATCTTTGTTGCCAAGAATGGATCCTTTCTGGAGAAAGAGTTTCTCTCGAAAGAAGTAAGTGGGAGGAAAGTAGAACTTGATGAGGTACCCCCTCTTGAACCGGAGAGTAGCGCAGCTCAGGAAGATGTTCCTGTGGTGCCTGCACCGACTAGAGAGGAAGTTAATGATGATGATCATGAAACTTCGGATCAAGTTGCTACTGAGCTTCATAGGTCCACGAGGACACGTTCCGCACCAGAGTGGTACGGCAACCCTGTCTTGGAAGTCATGTTGTTAGACAACGGTGAACCTTCGAACTATGAAGAAGCGATGGCGGGCTCGGATTCCAACAAATGGCTTGAAGCCATGAAATCCGAGATAGGATCCATGTATGAAAATGAAGTATGGACTTTGACAGACTTGCCCGATGATCGGCAAGCCATAGAGAACAAATGGATCTTTAAGAAGAAGACAGACGCGGATGGTAATGTGACCATCTATAAGGCTTGACTTGTCGCTAAGGGTCATCGACAAGCTCAAGGGGTTGACTACGATGAGACCTTCTCACCCGTAGCGAAGCTGAAGTCCGTCAGGATCATGTTAGCAATTGCCGCATACTATGATTATGAGATATGGCAAATGGACGTCAAAACGGCATTCCTTAATGGTTTCCTTAAGGAAGATTTGTATATGATGCAGCCGGAAGGTTTTGTCGATCCTAATAATGCTGACAAGGTATGCAAGCTCCAGCGCTCAATCTATGGGCTGGTGCAAGCATCTCGGAGTTGGAACATTCGCTTTGATGAGATGATCAAAGCGTTTGGGTTTACACAGACTTATGGAGAAGCCTGTGTTTACAAGAAAGTGAGTGGGAGCTCTGTAGCATTTCTCGTATTATATGTAGATGACATACTATTAATGGGAAATGACATAGAATTCTTGGAAAGCATAAAGGCCTACTTGAACAAGTGTTTTTCAATGAAGGACCTTGGAGAAGCTGCTTACATATTAGGCATCAAGATCTATAGAGATAGATCGAGACGCCTCATTGGTCTTTCGCAAAGCACATACCTTGACAAGATATTGAAGAAGTTCAATATGGATCAGTCCAAGAAGGGGTTCTTGCCTGTATTACAAGGTGTGAGATTGAGTACGGCTCAATGCCCGACCTCGGCAGAAGATAGAGAAAAGATGAGTGTCATCCCCTATGCCTCAGCCATAGGGTCTATTATGTATGCCATGCTGTGTACCAGACCTGATGTGAACCTCGCCGTAAGTTTGGTAGGAAGGTACCAAAGTAATCCCGGCATGGAACACTGGACAGCGGTCAAGAACATCCTGAAGTACCTGAAAAGGACTAAGGATATGTTTCTCGTTTATGGAGGTGACGAAGAGCTCGTCGTAAAGGGTTACGTCGATGCTAGCTTCGACACAGATCTGGATGACTCTAAGTCACAAACCGAATACGTGTATATTTTGAATGGAGGGGCAGTCAGCTGGTGCAGTTGCAAGCAAAGCGTCGTGGCGGGATCTACATGTGAAGCGGAATACATAGCAGCCTCGGAGGCAGCGCAGGAAGTAGTCTGGATGAAGGAGTTCATTACCGACCTAGGAGTTATTCCCAATGCGTCGGGCCCAATGACTCGCTTCTGTGACAACACTGGAGCTATTGCCCTTGCCAAGGAGCCCAGGTTTCACAAAAGGACCAGGCATATCAACGTCGCTTCAACTCCATTCGTGAACATGTTCAAGATGGAGACATAGATATTTGTAAAGTGCATACGGATCTGAATGTCGCAGATCCGTTGACTAAACCTCTTCCACGAGCAAAACATGATCAACACCAGAACTCTATGGGTGTTCGATTCATCACAATGTAACTAGATTATTGACTCTAGTGCAAGTGGGAGACTGTTGGAAATATGCCCTAGAGGCAATAATAAAGTGGTTATTATTATATTTCCTTGTTCATGATAATTGTCTATTGTTCATGCTATAATTGTGTTATCCGGAAATCGTAATGCATGTGTGAATACATAGACCACAACATGTCCCTAGTGAGCCTCTAGTTGACTAGCTCATTGATCAATAGATGGTTACGGTTTCCTGACCATGGACATTGGATGTCGTTGATAACGGGATCACATCATTAGGAGAATGATGTGATGGACAAGACCCAATCCTAAGCATAGCACTAGATCGTGTAGTTCGTCTGCTAAAGCTTTTCTAATCTCAAGTATCATTTCCTTAGACCATGAGATTGTGCAACTCCCGGATACCGTAGGAATGCTTTGGGTGTATCAAACGTCACAATGTAACTGGGTGACCATAAAGGTGCACTACAGGTATCTCTGAAAGTGTCTGTTGGGTTGGCACGAATCGAGACTGGGATTTGTCACTCCGTATGACGGAGAGGTATCTCTGGGCCCACTCGGTAATGCATCATCATAATGAGCTTAATGTGACTAAAGAGTTAGCCACGGGATCATGCGTTACGGAACGAGTAAAGAGACTTGCCGGTAACGAGATTGAACAAGGTATAGGGATACCGACGATCGAATCTCGGGCAAGTATCATACCGGTAAACAAAGGGAATTGTATACGGGATTGATTGAATCCTCGACATTGTGGTTCATCCGATGAGATCATCGTGGAACATGTGGGAGCCAACATGGGTATCCAGATCCCGCTATTGGTTATTGGCCGGAGAGATGTCTCGGTCATGTCTGCATGGTTCCCGAACCCGTAGGGTCTACACACTTAAGGTTCGGTGACTCTAGGGTTGTTATGGGAAATAGTATGTGAATACCAAATGTTGTTCGGAGTCCCGGATGAGATCCCGGACGTCACGAGGAGTTCCAGAATGGTCCGAAGGTAAAGATTTATATATGGGAAGTTGTTATTGGGGTTCCGGAAAAAAGTTCGGTTTTTTTCGGTATTGTACCGGGAAGCTTTCGAAAGGTTCCGGAGGATTCCGGAGGGGTCCGGAAGTCCGGAAAGGGTTCCACCACGTCCAATACAGCAGCATGGGCTGTAAGGGGGCGCCCTAGCCTTAATGGGCTAGGGGCACCAGCCCCCCTAAGGCCGATGCGCATGGGAGAGGGGAAACCCTAAAGGGGGAGGGCCTCCACTTGACTTGGGAGGCACTCCTCCCCCCCTTGGCCGCCGCCCCAACCCTAGATGGGATCTAGGGGGGCCGGCCCCCTCTCCCCCCAGCCTATAAATAGTGGAGGGGTGGGAGGGAGGCCACAACCTCTCCCCTGGCGCAGCCCTCCCCCTCTCCAACACCTCCTCCTCCTCCGTTTGAGCTTGGCGAAGCCCTGCCGGAGAACTGCAAGTTCCACCACCACGCCGTCGTGCTGCTGGAGCTGTCTTCCCCAGCCTCTCCCTCCTCCTTGCTGGATCAAGGCGCGGGAGACGTCACCGGGCTGCACATGTGTTGAACGCGGAGGCACCGTTGTTCGGTGCTTAGATCGGAATCGACCGCGATCTGAATCGCTGCGTGTACGACTCCACCAACCGCATTCTTGCAACGCTTCCGCATCGCGATCTTCAAGGGTATGAAGATGCACTCCTCTCTCTCTCGTTGCTAGTCTCTCCATAGATTGATCTTGGTGATGCGTAGGAAATTTTTTGATTTACTACTACGTTCCCCAACAATGAGATGTTCCAAAGAGATGAAATTGGTATTTCAGACTCATGCCCGTGTCGAGAGGTATGAGACCTCTGACAAGTACTTTGCCTACAAGATGGAGGAGAATAGCTCAGCCAGTGAGCATGTGCTCAGAATGTCTGGGTACTACAATCGCTTGAATCAAGTGGGAGTTAATCTTCCAGATAAGATAGTGATTGACAAAGTTCTCTAATCACTATCACCAAGCTACAAGAACTTCGTGATGGACTATAATATGCAAGGGATAACGAAAACGATTCCCGAGCTCTTCGCGATACTAAAATCGGCGAAGGTAGAAATCAAGAAAGAGCATCAAGTGTTGATGGTTGACAAGACCACTAGTTTCAAGAAAAAGGGCGAGGGAAAGAAAGGGAACTTCAAGAAGAATGGCAAGCAAGTTTTCACTCCCATGAAGAAGCCCAAAGCTAGACCCAAACCTAAAACTGAGTGCTTCTACTGCAAAGGAAATGGTTACTGGAAGCGGAACTGCCCCAAATACTTGGCGGATAAGAAGGATGGCAAAGTGAACAAAGGTATATCTTATATACATGTTATTGATGTGTATTTTACTACTGTTCATAGTAGCCCCTGGGTATTTGATACCGGTTCAGTTGCTAAGATTAGTAACTCGAAACAGGAGTTGCAAAATGAACAGAGACTAGTTAATGACGAGGTGACGATGTGTGTTGGAAGTGATTGCAAGGTTGATAAGATCACCAACACACACTCCCTCTACCTTCGGGATTAGTGTTGGACCTAAATAAATAAATGTTATTTGGTGTTTGCGTTGAGCATGAATATGATTGGATCATGTTTATTGCGATACGGTTATTCATTTAAGTCAGAGAATAACTGTTGTTCTGTTTACATGAATAAAACCTTCTATGGTCATACACTCAATGTAAATGGTTTATTGAATCTCGATCGTAGTGATACACATATTCATAATATTGATGCCAAAAGATGCAAAGTTGATAATGATAGCGCAACATATTTGTGGCACTGCCATTTAGGTCATATTGGTGTAAAGCGCATGAAGAAACTCCATGCAGATGGGCTTTTGGAATCACTTGATTATGAATCATTTGATACTTGCGAACCATGCCTCATGGGCAAGATGACTAAAACTCCGTTCTCCGGAATAATGGAGCGAGCTAATGACTTATTGGAAATAATACATACCGATGTATGCGGTCCGATGAGTGTTGAAGGACGCGGCGGGTGTCGTTATTTTCTGACCTTCACAGATGATTTGAGCAGATATGGGTATATCTACTTGATGAAACACAAGTCTGAAACATTTGAAAAGTTCAAAGAATTTCAGAGTGAAGTAGAGAATCATTGTAACAAGAAAATAAAGTTTCTACGATCTGATCGCGGAGGCGAATATTTGAGTTACGAGTTTGGCCTTCATTTAAAACAATGTGGAATAGTTTCACAACTCACGCCACCTGGAACACCATAGCGTAATGGTGTGTCCGAACATCGTAACCGTACTTTATTAGATATGGTGCGATCTATGATGTCTCTTACCGATTTACCACTGTCGTTTTGGGGTTATGCATTAGAGACAGTTGCATTCACGTTAAATAGGGCACCGTCTAAATCCGTTGAGACGACACCGTATGAACTGTGGTTTAGCAAGAAACCTAAGCTGTCGTTTCTTAAAGTTTGGGGTTGCGACACTTATGTCAAAAGGCTTCAACCTGATAAGCTCGAACCCAAATCGGAGAAGTGCGTCTTCATTGGATACCCAAAGGAAACAATTGGGTACACCTTCTACCACAGATCCGAAGGCAAGATCTTTGTTGCCAAGAATGGAACCTTTCTAGAGAAGGAGTTTCTCTCGAAAGAAGTGAGTGGGAGGAAAGTAAAACTTGATGAGGTAATCGTACCTTCTCTCGAATTGGAAAGTAGTTCATCAGAGAAAACCGTTCCCGTGATGCCTACACCAACTAGAGAGGAAGCTAATGATGATGATCATCAAACTTCAGATCAAGTTACTACAGAACCTCGTAGGTCAACCAGAACACGATCCGCACCAGAGTGGTACAGGAATCCTGTACTAGAAGTCATGTTACTAGACCAAGCTGAACCTACGAACAATAAAGAAGCTATGATGAGCCCAGATTCCGACAGATGGCTTGAGGCCATGAAATCTGAGATAGGATCCATGTATGAGAACAAAGTGTGCACTTTGGTGGACTTTCCCGATGATCGGCAAGCCATTGAGAATAAATGGATCTTCAAGAGGAAGACGGACGCTGATGGTAGTGTTACTATCTACAAAGCTCGACCTGTCGGAAAAGGTTTTCGACAAGTTCAAGGTGTCGACTACGATGAGATTTTCTCACTCATAGCGATGCTTAAGTCTGTCCAAATCATGTTAGCAATTGCCGCATTTTATGAAATCTGGCAAATGGACATCAAAACTGCATTCCTTAATGGATATCTTAAAGAAGAGTTGTATATGATGCAACCAAAAGGTTTTGTCAATCCTAAAGGTGTTAACAAAGTGTGCAAACTCCAGTGATCCATCTATGGACTGGTGCAAGCATCTTGGAGTTGGAATATACGCTTTGATAAGGTGATCAAAGCATATGGTTTTATACAGACTTATGGTGAAGCCTGTATTTACAAGAAAGTGAGTGGGAGTTGTGTAGCATTTCTGATATTATATGTGCATGACATATTGCTCATTGGAAATGATATAGAATTTCTGGATAGCATAAAAGGATACTTGAATAAGAATTTTTCAATGAAAGACCTCGGTGAAGCTGCTTACATATTGGGCATCAAGATCTATACAGATAGATCAAGACGCTTGATAAGATTTTCAATGAGTACATACCTTGACAAGATTTTGAAGGAATTCAAAATGGATCAGTCAAAGAAGGAGTTCTAGCCTGTATTGTAAGGTGTGAAGTTGAGTAAGACTCACAGCCCGACCACGGCAGAAGATAGAGAGAGAATGAAAGTCATTCCCTATGCCTCAGCCATAGGTTCTATAAAGTATGCCATGCTGTGTACCAGACCTGTTGTGTGCCGTGCCATGAGTCTGGCAAGGGGGTACAATAGTGATCCAGGAGTGGATCACTAGACAGCGGTAAAAATTATCCTTAGAGGACTAAGGAAATGTTTCTTAGTTATGGAGGTGATAAAGAGTTCATCATAAAGAGTTACGTCGATGCAAGCTTTGACACTGATCTAGATGACTCTAAGTCTCCATCTAGATACATATTGAACGTGGGAGCAATTAGCTAGAGTAGCTCCATGCAGAGCATTGTAGACATAGAAACTTGCAAAATACATTCGGATCTGAATGTGGCAGACCCGTTGACTAAACTTCTCTCACAAGCAAAACATGATCACACCTTAGTACTCTTTGGGTGTTAATCACATAGAGATGTGAACTAGATTATTGACTCTAGTAAACCATTTGGGTGTTGGTCACATGGCGATGTGAACTATTGGTGTTAAATCACATGGCGATGTGAACTAGATTATTGACTCTAGTGCAAGTGGGAGACTGAAGGAAATATGCCCTAGAGGCAATAATAAAATTATTATTTTATATTTACTTATATCATGATAAATGTTTATTATTCATGCTAGAATTGTATTAACCGGAAACTTGATACATGTGTGGATACATTGACAAAACACTGTGTCCCTAGTAAGCCTCTACTAGACTAGCTCGTTAATCAAAGATGGTTAAGTTTCCTAACCATAGACATGTGTTGTCATTTGATGAACGGGATCACATCATTAGGAGAATGATGTGATGGACAAGACCCATCTGTTAGCTTAGCATAATGATCGTTCTGTTTTATTGCTACTGCTTTCTTCATGTCAAATACATAATCCTTCGACTATGAGATTATGCAACTCCCGGATATCCGAGGAATGCCTTGTGTGCTATCAAACTTCACAATGTAACTGGGTGATTATAAAGATGCTCTAATGGTATCTTCGAAGGTGTCTGTTGGGTTGGCATAGACCGAGATTAGGATTTGTCACTCCGAGTATCGGAGAGGTATCTCTGGGCCCTCTCGGTAATGCACATCATAAGAAGCCTTGCAAGCAAAGTGACTAATGAGTTAGTTACAGGATGATGTATTATAGAACGAGTAAAGAGACTTGCCGGTAACGAGATTAAACTAGGTATGTGAATACCGACGATCGAATCTCGGGCAAGTAACATGCCGATAGACAAAGGGAATTACGTATGTTGTCATAACGGTTCGACCGATAAAGATCTTCGTAGAATATGTGGGAGCCAATATGAGCATCCAGGTTCCACTATTGGTTATTGACCGGAGAGGTGTCTCGGTCATGTCTACATAGTTCTCGAACCCGTAGGGTCCGCACGCTTAACGTTCGATGACGATTTTGTATTATATGAGTTATGTGATTTGGTGACTGTCGGGGATATACCCCGCGATATGACCCGGCCGGACTTGGCGACTCACTGGTGACCCGCCCTGACTTGGCGACTCACTAAGTGACCCATCCGGATCTCTCCACTTACTGATGACCCGGCCGGGCCAGGTAATTCATTGGTGACCCGGCAGGCGGGTCAGAGGAGCGACAAGACCCGGAGGCCCAAGGCCCAGAGGGCGGCTTATGAGAAGACCGGCTCAAGGTGTGTGTCCGGTGGGCCAGCTTAAGGGGAAAGCATAAGGAATATTCCCTTACAAAGGAAGCAAGACTAGGACTCCACTTGTAATAGAGTAATCCTAATCCTACTAGGACTAGTCATGTAACCCGCCCCTTCAACTTATATAAGGAGGGGCGGGGCACCCCAAGAGGGACAAGTAACACAAGTTCGACAGACAAGTCAATAGCTCGCGAGATAGAGGTAGCGAAAGAGCACCCTTGTAATCGTGAGCACCATGATCAATATCAATGAAGCAGGACGTAGGCTTTTACCTCCACCGTGAGGGGCTGAACCTGGGTAAAACCTCGTGTCTTCTCGTTCCCACTCAACTCCTCTCAAGCTACCATATAGATGCGTTGGCCTCACGACTAAGTCCTTTTTCACGAGGACATCTGCCGTGACAAATCCACGACAGTTGGCGCCCACCGTGGGGCCCCGCACAGTGGTGTTGAGTTCTTGGAGGGATCTCTCCCAAGGATCGAGAAGTTTGCATTTTTTTCGGATAAGCCGGTTTGGAAGGATTTGCATCAACTTCAAGTTCATCAATCCAGATTTAAGATCTATGAGGTTTGAGGTCAAAAGAAAATTAGGGTTACGTGTGGATGAACGTGACCCGGCGATCCGTTTAATCTGGAGGCAAATCGATACCTGTTACAGTGGCCACCATGCGAGCCAAGACCAACATCTGTTCTAGCAAACCGCCAGTAAGTATCAAACAGGTGTTTTTTAATTGTTCTGTGCTTGAGTAGAAGACCACCATGACCCAGGCGTGGATAGCCCAAGATCACTACAACCTGGAGGTCAATTTTTTCGTGTGTCACTGCGCCGGCCTGCTGCCTGCGCCGCTCGCCTTCGCCCCCGCTTCAAGTCGACGGGGCCCTGCTGTTGCCGCATCCAAACTGGCGTTCCGCCTCTGTCAGGTCCTGCCTGCGAGCCGCCGCTTGAGATTTGATCAAAGCAAGCGTGTCAAATCAATTGCTACTCAATAGTACTACTACTAGTACTCCGAGTTAAAGTCAAAGCCATCCAGAGGAGCCTCCTGGAATAGTAAATTGCAGACTACCATGAGAAAAAGGTGAATCGGACTTAAAAAAAGCCATCCAAAAGGGGGCCACGCCCTGGAGGATGTGGACGTGGACTCGTCAACACACCCAGGACAGTACGAGTCGCCCCGGCCTCCCGCGGCCGACTCGCCCATGATTGATTTCAGCTTCACCGTCGTGATCATTAAATCTGCGGCGGATAATTTCTGGCCTAACGTATCAGTGAAATCCATCCAGTATATTTTTATATTACTCAGGTTTGCAATCTCTTTAACGCAGGGCAATTGTCTACTGCAAAAGTGACCGTCATGTCACGGATTTTGTTAAATGATTTATGCTGGAAATATGCATTGAGTATTGTGAGGATTGTTAATTCGCCTCAAGCCTCTGGTTTACGTCAAATTTCAGCATTCCACTGCTCAAATTATATGGCGGTTTATATCATGGTCAAGTATGAAGAATCTCAAGCCAACACCTCGAGTCATCTTAAGATTCGGGGGCTACGATGACATGACTTAGCAAATTTTGCCAGATTCAGGAACTCCTGGTCATTGAAGGGAAGATAACCCGGTCCCGGAGGCTACTGCCATATTGATGAAAATTTGAGGGCCGTCAGAAAATGTTTGGCTTAAAAAGAGGGATTCCGGTTTATCTCTCACAAAGTTGTGAGCTCTCAATATCCGGTTTAACTTCCTGTTCAAGAGGAATTCATCTCTCGCAAGTTCGAGTTCTCAGAAAAATTAATGGTTGCTAAAGAGAACTTGCTGCAGTGCGCAGTTCAAACATGGGTATCCTGCCTTATTGGCTTATCATATTATGGGTCACTTGGGGGCTTCCTGCTCACTGAGCATAGCTGTGACTACCCGCTTGATCCGGCTTGCACGCCTTGTTTAAAAATTACTTGGGGGCTTCCTGCTCATTGAGCATAGCTATGACTACCCTATTGATCTGGCTTATATGCCTTGATGCAAATTGCTTGGGGGCTTATTGCCCAAATTGAACGGGTACCAAAGAGAACCTGCTACAATGAGCAGTTCAAACATAGGTATCCTGCCTTGAAGGCTCATTATTGGTCACTTGGGGGCTTATTGTTCAATGAACATAGCTTTATTGACCCTTTTGATCGGCTTGGATGCCAGGTGTAAAACACCAAAAACTCCGGGTTATCCTACCTATATGTCTGCCACTCCGCCCAGGTTATCTGGAATGACCCGCCGAACTCTTGACAGTCGATCTTATAAAGACCCTGAACTTGTCAAGGTTAAAACGGCGATTGGTCATGTGAGGCCCGGCTTACAGGTTTAAATGAAGGATGAACTCAGTGGCTATGCGACCCATGAACATCACTTGATATTGAGGCTTGGCAGCCTATGGAAGCCTTGTTTTTTCTGATTTGTTATTTTCTTTTAACATTGTTCGGGTTCATACCCTTGTACCATATTGATATATGGTTTAACACGATTCAGGCCATGTAGCCTTAATCCTTATGACACATACTTGAGCTTATTTGGGGTTTTGATAACTCGGATTGGCTTTGGACAATAAGTCGCCAGCATATTTTGATTGCGCATTTGGAGTTATGCACTTCCAGTTAGGGCTGTTACCCTTACTGCATACGGCACTGCAAGCCGGCGGTATGAACCAATCTCACAGGTATGACTTTTCATATTTGAATAAATACTTTGGGTTTTCCGTAACCCGCCCTGGTTATGGACTTTAAGTCGCCAGTATATTTTGGATTGCGCAAATTGGAATCATGCGCTTATAAATCTTTGGATTGTCACCCTCACTGGATATGGTGATGTAAGCCAGCAGTATGAGCCAATTTTCCAGGTATGTTTTTGATTTTTATAAGAATATGCGAGGTTTGATAACCCGCCCTGGCTTTTGACTTTAAGTCGCCAGTATATTTTGGCTTTGATGGCCTTAATTCTAGTCTTTTCTATAATTGCATAAGACTATATTATGTTTGCGTTATTACCCGCCCTGGTTTTTGACGTTAAGTCGCCAGGGCATATGTTGTTTAAACTTTGTGCAGGACATGCAGTGCTATGGCTTACACAAATGAGTAAGTTTAAGCCCATCATCAAAGGTTAAAATTGGAGTTTCAAAAGGGTTATCAGTTCTTGATTTTTACAAAGGCTACAAACCGCTGGGTTGCACAAATTCCGGATAACAATGAATGCGCATTAAGTCGCCATCGGCCAAGAACCACTGAGTATTTAACTCTGGATTTACTTGTCAACAGACAAGATCTTGTGATTGAGGTTTTCATACCGAATTATTGTGACGACCCCCGGCTTAATCGTGCACTAATCATACACGCAAATGCACACGATTAAGCCTAAGGACTCACTTGAAGATATCACAACACAACTCTAAAACATAAATAAATTCATACAAGCTTTATATTACAAGCCAGGGCCTCGAGGGCTCGAATACATAGCTCGATGGCATACAAGTGTCAGCGGAAGCATCAGATATCTGGGTACAGATATATTACAGAAAGAGAGATAAGCCTTCACAGAGGCGGGGCAAAATAAAATACTACGATCGAAAAGGCGTGGGCCTCCTGCCCTGGACCCTCCGATCCTACTCCTGGTCGTCAGACGGCTCCTCGTAGTAGTAGTACTCTCTGGGCTTGTAGTAGTAGTGGTCGTCGACGGGGGCGTCTGGCTCAGGGGCTCCGATGTCTGGTGGCATCAAAAGGGATATGGGGGAAAAAGAAAGTAAAGCAAACGTGAGTACTCATCCGAAGTACTCAGCAAGCAAGGCTCTATACTACATATGCAACATTTTCAAAGGAGGGCTGTTTTAGTGGACTGGGCTGCAGAAATGCCAGAATAGAGGGGAGAAGCCTAGTCCTATCGAAGACTAGCATCTTCAACATCTTCAGCAGTCTTGTAGCATTAGAAGAGTGCAGATTAACACAAAGTAAAGTAGTAGTAGAAGTAGTACCATCAACCTCAGCCTGAGATCCTTTCTCGACTCCCTGCGAGAAAGCAATCCCAGAGCCATACTATCCAGTATCATCTCAGTTCTAGTTGTACCGATCGGGATACAACTCCGAGTGTCCGTTATCGTAGGACAGGCTATCGATAGAAGTTTCTTCCCTGCAGGGGTGCACCAAGTTACCCACCACGCTCACTTAACTCCGGCCGGACACACTTTTCTGGATCATGCACTGGATAATTTTCTTCATGTGGACGCAATTGATGTGAAGCATACGCAATTACTCTTCGTTCTTGCATTAGTACACAGCCTAATCCCTGACGAGAGGCATCGCAGTATATGACAAAGTCCTTGCGAGAATCAGGAGGAGCAAGCACTGGAGCAGAAGTAAGCTTGTCCTTGAGGGTCTGGAAACATTCCTGACATTTGTCTGTCCACTCAAACTTAACGCCTTTGTGGAGCAGATTAGTCAGGGGCTTGGCGATCTTGGAGAAGTTCTCGACGAATCAACGGCAATAACTGGCTAGACCGAGGAAGCTTCGGACTTGCTTGGCATTCTTCGGAGGAGTCCAGTCAAGGATAGCCTGAACACGCTCCGGGTTAACGGCAATACCGTCCTTGGAGATGACATGTCCAAGGTAGGTTACTTCAGAAAGCCAGAATTCACACTTAGAGTACTTGGCATATAATTTGTGCTCTCGAAGTCTCTCAAGAACAAGGCGAAGATGTTCAGCATGTTCTTCCTTATTCTTTGAATACACCAGAATATCATCCAGATATACCATGACGAACTTGTCGAGGTAGTCCATGAATATGTAATTCATTAAGCGGGAGAACGTAGCTGGAGCATTCGTCAGGCCAAATGACATGACAGTGTATTCATAGGAGCCATATCGAGTAACGAATGCATCTTTGGAATATCCTCTTCACAGACACGGATCTGGTGATAACCCAACCTCAAGTCGAGTTTAGAGAACACCGAAGATCCAGCAAGTTGATCATATAAGTCATTGATCCGGGGAAGCGGATATTTATTCTGAATGGTTGCCTGGTTGATAGGATGGTAATCTTGGACCAACCTATTCGTACCATCTTTCTTCTTGACAAAGAGAGACGGTGCTCCCTAGGCAGAGGAACTAGGACGGATGAAGCCCATCTTAAGTGATTTATTGATTTCTTCCTTAAGCTCGATAAGGTGGTGCGGAGGAATCTTGTAAGGACGCTTCGCGATAGGAGTGGTGCCAGGCTTCAAGTCAATGACGAACTCGACAGCTCTAGCATGGGGTATTCCTGGAAGTTCTTCTGGAAAAAACATCCGGGAAGTCACGCCGATACCGTGAAAACGGTGTAGCTCAGTGTCAGAGTCATCCTGCTGATCCTAGATGCGAACATCAGCATAGTACTGCTCCTGGTTGAACTCACGATAAACCTCGTAGACCATGTACTCGGGGCACCAGCGGTATCCCAGCCTGATCAAGAGGGCGATCAGAACAGCTGGAAACGCAGGGACGTCTCGAGCACAGGTGCGAAGCACAAGCTGCGTCGTAGGGCGAGGTGGAAACAGACGGTCCATCTGAAACAGAGAAGATTCAGGGTTGTCATTCGATGATGAGAAATATAGAAGATCTCGAATTTGAAAGGTTAAACAAAACAATGGAAAGGACAATGATTATCAGACTAATCAGATCAAAGTCAGGGAAATCACACTGAATCCAGCTCTCCGGGTGGATAGAAGTTACGAGATCCTAAGTGTCGGTGTTAGTAAATTTTATTAAACCCGAATAGAAGAGAGGTTAGTGTCCCAGAGTAAATATGAGGAATAAAAGATCCTAATACCACCCAGTTGGCAACGTGGGCCCGTAAGCCACACAGCCAAGTTAGTAAAACAGTTTTCGACCACTAGACTCAACTTCGGCCAAGGAATTGGAAAGGGGAGTTCCTACAGGCAGTCGGCTCTGATACCAACCTGTGACGACCCCCGGCTTAATCGTGCACTAATCATACACGCAAATGCACACGATTAAGCCTAAGGACTCACTTGAAGATATCACAACACAACTCTAAAACATAAATAAATTCATACAAGCTTTATATTACAAGCCAGGGCCTCGAGGGCTCGAATACATAGCTCGATGGCATACAAGTGTCAGCGGAAGCATTAGATATCTAGGTACAGATATATTACAGAAAGAGAGATAAGCCTTCACAGAGGCGGGGCAAAATAAAATACTACGATCGAAAAGGCATGGGCCTCCTGCCCTGGACCCTCCGATCCTACTCCTGGTCGTCAGAAGGCTCCTCGTAGTAGTAGTACTCTCCGGGCTGGTAGTACTAGTGGTCGTCGACGGGGGCGTCTGGCTCAGGGGCTCCGACGTTTGGTGGCATCAAAAGGGATATGGGGGAAAAAGAAAGTAAAGCAAACGTGAGTACTCATCCGAAGCACTCAGCAAGCAAGGATCTATACTACATATGCAACATTTTCAAAGGAGGCCTGTTTTAGTGGACTGGGCTGCAGAAATGCCAGAATAGAGGGGAGAAGCCTAGACCTATCGAAGACTAGCATCTTCAACATCTTCAGCAGTCTTGCAGCATTAGAAGAGTGCAGATTAACACAAAGTAAAGTAGTAGCAGAAGTAGTACCATCAACATCAGCCTGAGATCCTTTCTCGACTCCCTGCGAGAAAGCAATCCCAGAGCCATACTATCCAGTATCATCTCAGTTCTAGTTGTACCGATCGGGATACAACTCCGAGTGTCCGTTACCGTAGGATAGGCTATCGATAGAAGTTTCTTCCCTGCAGGGGTGCACCAAGTTACCCACCACGCTCACTTAACTCCGGCCGAACACACTTTTCTGGGTCATGCCCGGCCTCGGCTAAGCAACACGCCGCAACCCGACCAAATACTTAACAGAGAGGTCAGCACGCCGGTCTAACCTATGCCCCCAGGGGTCTTGGGCCTTCGCCCCGGGAACTCCTGCATGTTACGTGCACCGCCGGTGAGCAGACCTAGCAACCCCTTATACAAGTGTGGTTGCGTTCCCAGTCCAACCCAGCTTGTGCCGCATCAGTTGCTGACGTCCATTAAGCTCTGGCTGAAGTATACGATGCAGAACGCCCATACTATGCCCACGTGATGGTTAGTGCTATCAGGACAGAGGCCCCTCGGATCAAATATCCAAACCGTTAGTGAATTAGGAGCGCGCGGAAATGAGCAGAGACTCATGATCGATGTGACCCCGTCGCCCCGTCTCGAGGACTTGCGGCAAGGGCTGAGAATGCCCGGCCACGCCTCGTAGTTATCTCGCGGGCACCTCTCAGGTCAACCCGACTCCACATCACTTCGCATTCATGCTCGCGCGGGTACCCCTCAGGGCCGACCCGTCTTTAGTATCATGGTTCAAAGTCAAGTCATAGTATCCAAAGTAACTGTGTGTCTGACACCGAAGGGAACCCTGAGGAATCACTGTGACGACCCCGGCTTAATCGTGCACTAATCATACACGCAAATGCGCACGATCAAGCCTAAGGACTCACTTGAAGATATCACAACACAACTCTAAAACATAAAATAAAGTCATACAAGCTTAATAATACAAGCCAGGGCCTCGAGGGCTCGAATACAAGCTCGATGGCATACAAGCGTCAGCGGAAGCATTAAATATCTGAGTACAGATATATTACAGAGAGAGAGATAAGCCTTCACAGAGGCGGGGTAAAAATAAAAACTACGATCGAAAGGCGTAGGCCTCCTGCCCTGGACCCTCCGATCCTACTCCTGGTCGTCGAACGGCTCCTCGTAGTAGTAGTACTCGCCAGGCGGATAGTAGTACTGGTCGTCGGCTGGGGCTTCTGGCTTAGGGGCTCCGTCGTCTGGTGGCATCAAATGGAAAATGGGGGAAAAAGAAAATAAAGCAAACGTGAGTACTCATCCGAAGTACTCAGCAAGCAAGGATCTACACTACATATGCATCATTGTCAAAGGAATGGCTGTATATGTAGACTGGGCTGCAGAAATGCCAGAGTAGAGGGGGAAAGCCTAGTCCTATCGAAGACTAGCATCTTCAACAATCTTCGACAGTCTTGCAGCATCAGGAGAGAGCAGATGAACATAATGTAAAGTAGTAGTAGTAATATCATCAACCTCGACCTGAGATCCTTTCTCGACTCCCTGCGAGAAAGCAATCCCAGAGCCGTACTATCCAGTTCTCACCACATGTTCTAGTTGTACCGATCGGGATACAACTCCGAGTGTCCGTTACCGTAGGACAGGCTATCGATAGAAGTTTCTTCCCTGCAGGGGTGCACCAACTTACCCACCACGCTCACTTACCTCTGGCCGGACACACTTTTCTGGGTCATGCCCGGCCTCGGCTAAGCAACACGCCGCAACCCGACCTAGGCTTATAAGAGAGGTCAGCACGCCGGACTAAACCTATGCCCCCAGGGGTCTTGGGCCATCGCCCCGGGAACTCCTGCACGTTACGGGGCCACCGAGAGCAGACCTAGCAACCCCTTATACAAGCGCGGTTGCATTACCAGTCCAACTCGGCGTGCGCCGCTCCTTACTGACGTCAAACAAGCTTCGGCTGATGTGTACGACGCAGAACGCCCATACTATGCCCACGTGATGGTTAGTGCTATCGGGCCAGAGGCCCCTCGGATCAAATATCCAAACCATAGTGGATTAGGAGCGCGCGGAAACGAGCAGAGACTCACGATCGATGTGACCCCGTCGCCCCGTCTCGAGGACTTGCGGCAAGGGCTAATAATGCCCGGCCACGCCTCGTAGTTATCTCGCGGGCACCATCCAGGTCAACCCGACTCCACATCACTTCGCAATAAGCTCGCGCGGGTACCCCTCAGGGCCGACCCGTCTTTAGTATCATAGTTTAGTGCAAGTCATAATATCCAAGGTAACTGTGTGTCTGACACCGAAGGGAACCCTGAGGAATCACCCTCGATGGAATTCCCGCTCGATGTTATCATCAAGGTGAACGAAGGAGGAATCACCCTCGAGGTCCACCTTGAGGAGTTGCGCGACGACGTCGTGATCGGGGGTGGTGTAGAAGGAATCACCCTCGCTTACCACGACCGAGTAACTAACCTACAAGGTTAACATCAGAAGTGCTGACGAGGTATCACCCTCGGCACTCGATGATAACCCAACAGTGTCGGCAACTAAGGGGAAGTGATGTGCGGTGCCATGGTCTAGTCTTCAATCCCGATGATCGGGTCTTCTGATGTCCAGCAGGGCAGTCGGGATCAAGTGGGGGTCTCGGTCGTGTCTCTACCCACCTTATACTAAGCAGTCTAGGATAACCGGTAAGGTAACAAAGCAGGGTACAATAATCAGGCTATGCAGCAGATATAGGAAAACAGTAGCAGTAGCAGTTCTAATGCAAGCATAAGAGGGGAGAGAGTAGGCGATATCGGAATGCTCAAAATGGGGGTGCTTGCCTGTTTGCTCTGGGGCAAGGGCAAGGTCTTCAGGGGTGTCGCCGGGAACGTAGTCGTACTCCGGAGCTGCGTCTGCGTCTGGAGCTACGTCTGCGTCGGGGTCTATCGAGAGAGAAGAGGGGGAGGAAACAGGTAAACAATATGCAATCATATGCCACCAGTGCGTGCTATGCTATGATGCAGTGCAGGGTTGCCTGAATATGCATCTAAGTCATTTTAGTTATTTTTAGAATTATTCTGGGATTTAATATCCGACGTGTGTGCACTATTCATCTGCCGGATTCGGGTCCAGAGTTACGAGTTCTTCTACGTAGGAGGTTCCGATGGAGAAACAGACGGCACGATCAGACTCGTCTCGTCGTTCTGAGCAACTTTCATGTTTTAACTTTTTCGATCCGAGCTACGGTTTAAAAGTTATTAATTTTTAAAGATTATTTGAATTTCTGGAATTATTTTATTTAACAGAAATGAATTATGACGTCAGCATGACGCGCTGCTGACGTCAGCAAGTCAACAGGACGGTTGACCAGTCAAATATGACATGTGGGTCCAGTGGGACCCACATGTCAGCCTCTGTTTAGGCTAATCAGTGGATTAATTTAATTACCAGGGTTAATTAGGGGGTGGACCCCACATGTCAGTGAGACATTAGGTTAATCTAATTAGTTTCTAATTAATTAAATCTTTAATTAGTCTAATTATCGAACGGGACCCACGTGTCAGCTACAGGGGTGAACAGTGCCCGCGTTGACTCGGGTCAACGCGGTCAACTGGGCCCGTGGGACCCACTGGCAGTGACCCAGGGGTGTCCCACGTGGCAGCCACGTCGGCGGCCGGCGCCGGAGTTGCGCCGGCGACCAAAATCGCGGCGGTGCGTCGCCGGAGCCGCTCGGATTTGCGCTACAGAGCTTGGTTCGAGCCGCGGGTAGGTTCTTTCGAACGGGCGTTCAACGCCGCGTCCAACCGTGGCGGTGGCGTCGCCGGAGACGGCGTGTAGCGACGGCGGCGAGCATCGCGGCGGACGCCGGAGTTCGGGCTTCGTCGGGTTCGACGCTATGCGGCACGGGGAGAGGTGCTAGAGGCTTTGCTGGACTCGCACGAGCTCCAGGAGCTCGAAGCTGGGCTCAGTTGCGCATGACGGCGGCGTTGGCCACGGCAGCGAGCTCGTCGGCGGCAGCGGGTTCGGGCTCCTCGGGTGCGGCCACTACGGCGACAGAGAGGTGCGGATCGAAGAGGGGAAAGACGAGGGGGAGCTCACCGGGTGGCTAAGAAAAGCCGGTGACGGTTTAGGAGCAGCAGCCGTCGCCGGATTTGGAGAAGATCGCCGGCAGCCGAGAGGAAAGGGGGGCGGCACGTAGTAGTCGTTGTGGTGCTCCCCGGCTCGATCTCTGGCTTCCAGTCGAAGGAGTCGACGAACCCGGAGCTCGTGGTCACGAGGATGGAGCCGGAGGAGCTCGGTGGCCACGGCGGTGCCAAGACGCGGCGACGGCGGTGTTCGGTGGCGGATCTGGAGGAAGGGTGGAGGCGCGGAGCGGCGAGGGAGAGGAATGGGGATCGACTAGGGTTCGGGTGAGGCCGCGGGGCCTCTTATTCCCCTACGCGGCGGCAGCGGCGCCGGAGGATGGTCGACACGCGCCGCGCTCGTCGGCGTGTCGGCGCGCGCGTTTGACAGCGCGGCGAGGAGGACGATGGGGAGATGGGCTGGGCCGGTTGGACCTCAAATCGGGGCACTGTGCATTAAGGCCCAGTGCACAGTGTCCCTTTTAATTATTTCTCTGATTCTGTTTTCCTTTTCTTTTATTTCCTTTTTTGTTTCAAAATGTTTAGGGCACTTGTGCACTTTTGAAAAATGTGGGAGTTGGCCCAAATATTGCAATGCAATATTATCTCTCACCAAAAAGTGGTTTGGACAAATTTGGATTCCATTTGAGTTTGATATTAATTTAATAGATGTAAATAGTCTGTTTTGAGTGCTGTTTCAGGTTGTTTCACTCACTTAGCTAACTCCAAAAATAATGATTATGATTTTGCCATGACCACTGGATTATTTGCTAATTAAATAACATTTCTCCAGCAGAGTTTGATCAACTTCAATTTGCACTTTGGAATTTAATTTGATTTTCAGATTTTGAATTTGAATTGGATTATTAACCCAAATGATTTGGCACTGCAAATGATGATGACATGGCATTATTAACAGCTGATCACTGTGGCCATTACAAGGGGGTGTTACAAATTCTCCTCCTCTAAAAGAAATTCTCGTCCCGAGAATTTAGGAGGTAGAAGGAAAGAGTTCGGGATATTCTTCGCGAAGATGATCCTCGCGTTCCCAAGTGGCTTCATCTTCAGTATGATTCGACCATTGCACTTTTAGGAACTTGGTCGTCTTCTGACGAGTACGACGCTCAGCTTCGTCGAGGATGCGGATCGGATGCTCCTTATATGAAAGATTATCTTGCAGTTGTAGCATCTCATGATCCACTGCACGATGCGGAGATTCCTTGAAGCACTTACGGAGTTGCGATACGTGGAAGACATCATGAATATGAGAGAACTGTGGCGGCAATTCCAATTTATAAGCCACATGTCCACGTCTAGCCACGATACGGAAAGGACCAATATAGCGAGGAGCTAGCTTGCCCTTGATTCCAAAACGACGGGTACCCTTCATAGGAGTGACTCGGAGATAAGCATGATCACCTGGTTGATAAGTCAGTCCCCATCGCTTGCGATCATAATTACACTTCTGGCGGTCTTGAGCCGCCTTGAGATTTTCCCGGACAATTCGGACTTGTTCTTCGGCATGCTGAATGATGTCCGGTCCAACAAGAGGTCGTTCCCCAGTTTCTGACCAATTCAGAGGGGTTCGGCATTTACGACCATAAAGAACCTCAAATGGGGCCATTGTTAAGCTGGCTTGATAGCTGTTGTTATAAGAGAACTCGGCATACGGGAGAGATTCCTCCCATTTCTTACCGAAGGATATAACACAGGCTCGTAGCATGTCTTCAAGCACTTGATTAACGCGCTCAACTTGGCCTTGGGATTGGGGATGATAAGCTGAACTCCAGGTAATATGAGTTCCCATTGCTTTCTGGAAACTTTCCCAGAAATGGCCAGTGAAAATACTGCCACGGTCTGAACTGATTTCCTTGGGAATACCATGGAGTGAAACAATTCTGGCAATGTACAGTTCTGCTAGCTGGCTAGCGGTGATAGTCTCCTTAACAGGTAGGAAATGAGCAACCTTGGAGAGTTGGTCGACGACGACAAGAATGGCATCGTGACCCTTCTGAGACTTGGGAAGACCAGTGATGAAGTCCATTTGCACTTTATCCCACTTCCATAGAGGAATAGGGAGTGGTTGCAGAATTCCAGCAGGTTTCTGATGTTCTGCCTTCACGCGACGACAAACGTCACACTCGGCAACATAACGAGCATTATCCTGCTTCATCCTAGACCACCAGTACCTTTGACGAAGATCTCGATACATTTTGGTACTACCCGGATGGATAGACAGCGGTGTATCATGGGCCTCCTTCATGACTTTGTCAGTCATCAGCTCGAAGCGAGGTACTACGATGCGGTCTCTGAAATATAATGTACCATCTTCAGCAACTGAGAAATCCCGATACTTAGCAAGGTGAAGCTCCTTCTTCATCAAGTCAATTTCAGCATCTTTGGCTTGCGCTTCTTTAACAGCCTTCAGAAGGTCTGACTGTACCACAAGGTTATTAAGAGAACCCTGGGGAAGAATTCGCAGATTCAGCTGAGTCAGTTCTGCGTGAAGACGAGGTTGAGCTTGCCTAACCATGAGGTTGTTGCAATATGACTTGCGACTCAGGGCATCGGCCATTACATTAGCTTTGCCCGGGGTATAAGAAATACCGCAGTCATAATCCGCAATAGCTTCTAACCATCGTTGTTGTCGGAGATTAAGATCCGGTTGAGTGAATAAGTATTTCAGACTTTGGTGATCGGTATAAATTTCACACCGATTACCCAGAAGGTAGTGTCGCCATAACTTCAATGCATACATCACTGCTGCAAGTTCAAGATCATGCACTGGATAATTCTCTTCATGTGGACGCAATTGACGTGAAGCATATGCAATTACTCTCCACTCTTGCATTAGGACGCAGCCTAATCCCTGACGAGAGGCGTCGCAATATATGACAAAGTCCTTGCGAGAATCAGGAGGAGCAAGCACTGGAGCAGAAGTGAGCTTGTCCTTGAGGGTTTGGAAACTTTCCTGACACTTGTCTGTCCACTCAAACTTAACGCCTTTGTGGAGCAGATTAGTCAGGGGCTTGGCGATCTTGGAGAAGTTCTCGACGAATCGGCGACAATAGCTGGCTAGACCGAGAAAGCTTCGGACCTGCTTGGCATTCTTCGGAGGGGTCCAGTCAAGAATAGCCTGAACTCGCTCCGGGTTAACTGCAATACCATCCTTGGAGATGACATGTCCAAGGTAGGTTACCTCGGAAAGCCAGAATTCGCACTTAGAGTACTTGGCATATAATTGGTGCTCTCGAAGTCTCTCTAGAACTAGTCGAAGGTGCTCAGCATGTTCTTCTTTGCTCTTCGAATAAACCAGAATATCATCCAGATATACCACGACGAATTTGTCGAGGTAATCCATGAATATGTAATTCATTAGGCGGGAGAATGTAGCTGGAGCGTTTGTTAAACCAAACGACATGACTGTGTACTCGTAAGAGCCATAACGAGTAACGAATGCAGTCTTCGGAATATCCTCTTCGCGGACACGGATCTGGTGATAACCCAACCTCAAGTCGAGTTTAGAAAACACCGAAGATCGATCAACTTGCAGGATCCTACTCTCCGTGTGCACTCTGATGCAGAATCCGGTCTTATCGAATGACAACTCGGAGTATAATACAACTCGGAGAGAAAGGTTAAACAAAACAATGGAAAGGAAAATGATTATGAGACTAATCAGATCAAAGACAGGGAAATCGCACTGAATCCAGCTCTCCGGGTGGATAGAGTTAACGAGATCCTAAATGTCGGTGTTAGTAAATTTTATTAAACCCGAATAGATGAGAGATTAGAATCCCAGAGTAAAGACGAGGAATAAAAGATCCTAATACCACCCAGTTGGCGACGTGGGCCCGTAAGCCACACAGCCAAGTAAGTAAAACAGTTTTTGACCACTAGACTCAACTTCGGCCAAGGAATTGGGAAGGGGGATTCCTAGAGGCAGTCGGCTCTGATACCAACCTGTGACGACCCCGGCTTAATCGTGCACTAATCATACACGCAAATGCGCACGATCAAGCCTAAGGACTCACTTGAAGATATCACAACACAACTCTAAAACATAAAATAAGTCATTCAAGCTTAATATTACAAGCCAGGGCCTCGAGGGCTCGAATACAAGCTCGATGGCATACAAGCGTCAGCGGAAGCATTAGATATCTGAGTACAGATATATTACAGAGAGAGAGATAAGCCTTCACAGAGGCGGGGTAAAAATAAAAACTACGATCGAAAGGCGTAGGCCTCCTGCCCTGGACCCTCCGATCCTACTCCTGGTCGTCGAACGGCTCCTCGTAGTAGTAGTACTCGCCAGGCGGATAGTAGTACTGGTCGTCGGCTGGGGCTTCTGGCTCAGGGGCTCCGTCGTCTGGTGGCATCAAATGGAAAATGGGGGAAAAAGAAAATAAAGCAAACGTGAGTACTCATCCGAAGTACTCAGCAAGCAAGGATCTACACTACATATGCATCATTGTCAAAGGAATGGTTGTATATGTGGACTGGGCTGCAGAAATGCCAGAGTAGAGGGGGGAAAGCCTAGTCCTATCAAAGACTAGCATCTTCAACAATCTTCGACAGTCTTGCAGCATCAGGAGAGAGAGCAGATGAACATAATGTAAAGTAGTAGTAGTAATATCATCAACCTCGACCTGAGATCCTTTCTCGACTCCCTGCGAGAAAGCAATCCCAGAGCCGTACTATCCAGTTCTCATCACATGTTCTAGTTGTACCGATCGGGATACAACTCCGAGTGTCCGTTACCGTAGGACAGGCTATCGATAGAAGTTTCTTCCCTGCAGGGGTGCACCAACTTACCCACCACGCTCGCTTAACTCCGGCCGGACACACTTTTCTGGCTCATGCCCGGCCTCGGCTAAGCAACACGCCGCAACCCGACCAAATACCTAACAGAGAGGTCAGCACGCCGGACTAACCTATGCCCCCAGGGGTCTTGGGCCATCGCCCCGGGAACTCCTGCACGTTACGTGCACCGCCGGTGAGCAGACCTAGCAACCCCTTATACAAGCGCGGAGTCCAGTCAAGGATAGCCTGAACACGCTCCGGGTTAACGGCAATACCGTCCTTGGAAATCACATGTCCAAGGTAGGTCACTTCAGGAAGCCAGAATTCGCATTTAGAGAACTTGGCATATAATTGGTGCTCTCGAAGTCTCTCCAGAACTAGTCGAAGGTGCTCAGCATGTTCTTCTTTGTTCTTCGAATAAACCAGAATATCATCCAGATATACCACGACGAATTTGTCGAGGTAGTCCATGAATATATAATTCATTAAGCGGGAGAAGGTAGCGGGAGCATTCGTCAGACCAAATGACATGACGGTGTACTCGTATGAGCCATAACGAGTAACGAATGCAGTCTTGGGAATATCCTCTTCGCGGACACGGATCTGGTGATAACCCAACCTCAAGTCGAGTTTAGAAAACACCGAAGATCCAGCGAGTTGGTCATATAAATCGTTGATCCGGGGAAGTGGATATTTATTCTGAATGGTTGCCTGGTTGATAGGACGATAATCTTGAACCAGACGGTTAGTTCCATCCTTCTTCTTAACAAAGAGAGAAGGTGCTCCCCAAGCAGAGGAACTAGGGCGGATGAAACCCTTCCTTAAAGATTTATCAATTTCCTCCTTAAGCTCGATGAGGTGGTGCGGAGGCATCTTGTAAGGACGCTTCGCAATAGGAGTGGTGCCAGGCTTCAAGTCGATGACGAACTCGACAGCTCTAGCAGGGGGTATTCCTGGAAGTTCTTCTGGAAAAACATCCGGGAAGTCACAGACAACTGGGATAGTCTCAATCCCTTCAAGCGGAGAAGCATTCAAGGCATTCAAGGCATAAATTTGAGCCTCGGCGTTCTGAGTGATATGAGCATGGTAATTCACCATCTCATTCGAGGGGTGCAAGAGGTGAACAACTTTGGTGGCACAATTGATTGAGGCATAGTGGGCCTTCAACCAATCCATTCCCAGAATAAGGTCAATCTTGGACGATTTCAGAATAATGGGAGACGCACTGAACTCCAACTCTTCGATTTCAACGGGAACATTATAGCTAACTGCAAAGGTTCGGCAACCACCCGCGGGGGTGTGTACCAATAAGGGTGTGTTCATGTATTCGCATTTAATGTCATGCATGCGTGCAAAAGGTTCTGACATGAAGGAATGCGATGCTCCTGAATCAAATAAAACAGATGCTGGTACTGAATTAACGAGAAGTGTACCCATCACAGTATCTGGTTGATCTGGAGCTTCAGACATGTTGACGTGGTAGTACTGCCCACGACCGTAAGAAGGTCTGGCATTATTGTTGCGCTGCTGAGGAATACCACGGCCCATTCCACGTCCAGCAGAAGGGAGAGCTAGTTGATTCTGATTCTGAGAACAATCTCTAGCACGGTGACCTGGCTTGCCACACTTGAAGCATAGCCCGCTGTCAGGACGAGGTGTTGGAGCTCGAGGTGCTGGAGCTGGCAGGGGCTGTCTCGGTGGTGGAGGTGGCAGACGTGGTGCAGCATAAAAGGGTCTGTTCGCAGGAGCTGCTGAACGGAACATGCCTTTGGGGAACCAGATGCGTCGCTTCTGGGAAGACGAGCCCGAAGATGAGCCCGACTCACGAGTGCGTCTGGACGCTTCTTTATGCTTCTTCAGTCCAGTTTCAACCATGATGGCCTTATTCACCAAGGTGGCGAAATCAGGATAATCTTGAACAAGAAGGGCTAACTGAATGTCATGGTGCAGTCCTTCACGAAACTTCTCCTGTCTGCGTTCATCAGTAGGAATGTCCTCTTCAGCGTAACGAGATAAGTCTAGAAACTCGCGCTGATAGACTTCCACAGTCTTGTTTCCTTGGACAAGGCTACGGAACTCAGCCTTCTTCCTAGCTATGACAGCTAGAGGAATGTAGCGGGCACGGAAAGCAATCTTAAACTCTGCCCAAGTGACGACAGTACCAGGCGGCAGAGTCTGTCGATGAGTGGCCCACCATTGGGCTGCGGGACCCTTAAGAAGATATGTCGCAAAAGTGACATAGTTAATTTCGGCGACACCAGCAGACTCCATCTCATGGGAGATGTCACGCAGCCAGTCATCGGCATCCAATGGGTTGACTGTGTTACGGAAGAAAGATGGGCTGAGCCGCATAAATTCTGGCAAAGTGATGGAGAAGGGCTGCTGATTAGCATCAGGACGAGGAAACTGCTGCATAATTCCCGTCATAAACTGGCGGTTGAGTTCAAACTGTTGCATCATCGCTGCCATATAATCAGGTGGTGGCGGCGGTGGTGGATTGTTGTCAGCCATCCTGCTAATTCAACAGGGGTATTTCAGCAATAGCTTATGCAAGGGTTTAGCAATAAACATGATGTAACTCGACATTTATTGAAGTAGTGCACAGATGCTGAAAGTAGTCATTAAGACATACAGATCCATACGTAGTCGGTTACATTCGGGCAGCATAACGGCGCAAATGAAAAGCTAGACATGCTAGGCGGCGCGCAGGCACGCGGTAAGAAAGTACACAACGGGACATAGCAAAGGCTACATCAACGTCGGAGAAAACCACTGAAACGGGGTAACTGCAAGTGCGGACGATGGACGTTCGTCGCAGAAGGATCCTGCGCTCCATGGGCACTCTGATGCAGAACTCGGTCTCGAGAAGAAAGAAGAGGTCCACGTGCAGGCGTGTGACCTCCCACAGCAGGCCAGACGATCCCTGATGGCATCTCAGTCCTGCTCGGGTAAAGAATGTACTCCGGATGCATCCCTGCACGAACAGCTGGTAGCAACTGTGTCATAGCCTCGTAGTAGCGTGCTCGAGTGGCAAACAACTCGACAGCAAGTGCACGAACAGTGCGATCCAGAGCCTGAGCATAGTGGATCAGAACTCGCTGATCATAGCGACGAGGCTCGTACGGGGCACAGATAGCTGTGTAAAATCCAGTAGCATCTTCAACAGGTGCATACGGAATGTACCGAAACACAGTATCATCCAAGTTAGCACTGTGCTCTCCTCGGAGACGTGCGACAGCAGAGTAGGCGGCATCATGTACTGCCATCTCAATCGTCACGCCGATCCCGTGAAAACGGTGAAGCTCAGTGTCAGAGTTATCCTGCTGATCGTAGATGCGAACATCAGCATAGTACTGCTCCTGGTTGAACTCACGATAAACCTCATAGACCATGTACTCGGGGCACCAGCGGTATCCCAGCCTGATCAAGAGGGCGATCAGAACAGCTGGAAACCCAGGGACGTCTCGAGCACAGGTGCGAAGCACGAGCTGCGTCGTAGGACGAGGGGGAAACAGTCGATCCATCTGAAATAAGAAGTTCAGGATTGTCGTAAGACATTGAGAAATATAACCGATCTCAAAAGGAAAGGTTAAACAAAACAATGGAAAGGAAATGATTATCAGACTAATCAGATCAATGACAGGGAAATCGCACTGAATCCAGCTCTCCGGGTGGATAGAATTAACGAGAACCTAAATGTCGGCGTTTAGTAATTTTGCAAAACCCGAATAGAAGAGAGGATAGAATCCCAGAGTAAAGACGGGGAATAAAAGATCCTAATACCACCCAGATGGCGACGTGGGCCCGTAAGCCACACAGCCAAGTTAGTAAAACAGTTTTTGACCACTAGACTCAACTTCGGCCAAGGAATTGGAAAGGGGGAACTCCTAGAGGCAGTCGGCTCTGATACCAACCTGTGACGACCCCGGCTTAATCGTGCACTAATCATACACGCAAATGCGCACGATCAAGCCTAAGGACTCACTTGAAGATATCACAACACCACTCTAAAACATAAAATAAAGTCATACAAGCTTAATATTACAAGCCAGGGCCTCGAGGGCTCGAATACAAGCTCGATGGCATACAAGCGTCAGCGGAAGCATTAGATATCTGAGTACAGATATATTACAGAGAGAGAGATAAGCCTTCACAGAGGCGGGGTAAAAATAAAAACTACGATCGAAAGGCGTAGGCCTCCTGCCCTGGACCCTCCGATCCTACTCCTGGTCGTCGAACGGCTCCTCGTAGTAGTAGTACTCGCCAGGCGGATAGTAGTACTGGTCGTCGGCTGGGGCTTCTGGCTCAGGGGCTCCGTCGTCTGGTGGCATCAAATGGAAAATGGGGGGAAAAGAAAATAAAGCAAACGTGAGTACTCATCCGAAGTACTCAGCAAGCAAGGATCTACACTACATATGCATCATTGTCAAAGGAATGGCTGTATATGTGGACTGGGCTGCAGAAATGCCAGAGTAGAGGGGGAAAGCCTAGTCCTATCGAAGACTAGCATCTTCAACAATCTTCGATAGTCTTGCAGCATCAGGAGAGAGCAGATGAACATAATGTAAAGTAGTAGTAGTAATATCATCAACCTCGACCTGAGATCCTTTCTCGACTCCCTGCGAGAAAGCAATCCCAGAGCCGTACTATCCAATTCTCATCACATGTTCTAGTTGTACCGATCGGGATACAACTCCGAGTGTCCGTTACCGTAGGACAGGCTATCGATAGAAGTTTCTTCCCTGCAGGGGTGCACCAACTTACCCACCACGCTCAATTAACTCCGGCCGGACACACTTTCCTGGGTCATGCCCGGCCTCGGCCAAACGACACATCGCAACCCTACCTACAGCTCAGCAGAGAGGTCCCCGCCGGTCTACCTCCTAAGCGCAAGGGGGTCTTGGGCCATCGCCCCTCGCCCTCCGGGTCGTTGTGTGCAGGGTGGATACCAGCACCGCCTCGGAAGGCCGGTACGATCCGACCGTGCCACAATGCTGAACTGGACGTCTGACAGAGCTTTCGGCTGATGTTACGATGCAGAACGCCCATACTATGCCCACGTGATGGTTAGTGCTATCGGGCCAGAGGCCCCTCGGATCAACTATCCAAACCGTAGTGGATTAGGAGCGCGCGGAAACGAGCAGAGACTCACGATCGATGTGACCCCGTCGCCCCGTCTCGAGGACTTGTGGCAAGGGCTAAGAATGCCCGACCACGCCTCGTAGTTATCTCGCGGGCACCATCCAGGTCAACCCGACTCCACATCACTTCGCAATAAGCTCGCGCGGGTACCCCTCAGGGCCGACCCGTCTTTAGTATCATAGTTTAGTGCAAGTCATAATATCCAAGGTAACTGTGTGTCTGACACCGAAGGGAACCCTGAGGAATCACCCTCGATGGAATTCCCGCTCGATGTTATCATCAAGGTGAACGAAGGAGGAATCACCCTCGAGGTCCACACTTGAGAGGTTGCGCGACGATGTCGTTATCGGGGGTGGTGTAGGAGGAATCACCCTCGCTTACCACGACCGAGTAACTAACCTACAAGGTTAACATCAGAAGTGCTGACGAGGTATCACCCTCGGCACTCGATGATAACCCAGCAGTGTCGGCAACTAAGGGGAAGTGATGTGCGGTGCCATGGTCTAGTCTTCAATCCCGATGATCGGGTCTTCTGATGTCCAGCAGGGCAGTCGGGATCAAGTGGGGGTCTCTGTCGTGACTCTACCCATCCTATGCTAAACAGTTTAGGATAACAGGCATGTATCAAAAGTAGGTTACAAGTAAACAGGCTATGCAACAGAGTAGGATAGTAATAGCAGCAGTAACATCTAGTGCAAGCATAAGAGGGGAGAGAGTAGGCGATATCGGAAAGCTCAAAATGGGGGTGCTTGCCTGTTTGCTCTGGGGCAAGGGCAAGGTCTTCAGGGGTGTCGCCGGGAACGTAGTCGTACTCCGGAGCTGCGTCTGCGTCTGGAGTTACGTCTGCGTCGGGGTCTATCGAGAGAGAAGAGGGGGAGGAAACAGGTAAACAATATGCAATCATATGCCACCAGTGCGTGCTATGCTATGATGCAGTGCAGGGTTGCCTGAATATGCATCTAAGTCATTTTAGTTATTTTTAGAATTATTCTGGGATTTAATATCCGACGTGTGTGCACTATTCATCTGCCGGATTCGGGTCCGGAGTTACGAGTTCTTCTACGTAGGAGGTTCCGATGGAGAAACAGACGGCACGATCAGACTCGTCTCGTCGTTCTGAGCAACTTTCATGTTTTAACTTTTTCGATCCGAGCTACGGTTTAAAAGTTATTAATTTTTAAAGATTATTTGAATTTCTGGAATTATTTTATTTAACAGAAATGAATTATGACGTCAGCATGACGCGCTGCTGACGTCAGCAAGTCAACAGGACGGTTGACCAGTCAAATATGACATGTGGGTCCAGTGGGACCCACATGTCAGCCTTTGTTTAGGCTAATCAGTGGATTAATTTAATTACCAGGGTTAATTAGGGGGTGGACCCCACATGTCAGTGAGACATTAGGTTAATCTAATTAGTCTCTAATTAATTAAATCTTTAATTAGTCTAATTATCGAACGGGACCCACGTGTCAGCTACAGGGGTGAACAGTGCCCGCGTTGACTCGGGTCAACGCGGTCAACTGGGCCCGTGGGACCCACTGGCAGTGACCCAGGGGTGTCCCACGTGGCAGCCACGTCGGCGGCCGGCGCCGGAGTTGCGCCGGCGACCAAAATCGCGGCGGTGCGTCGCCGGAGCCGCTCGGATTTGCGCTACAGAGCTTGGTTCGAGCCGTGGGTAGGTTCTTTCGAACGGGCGTTCAACGCCGCGTCCAACCGTGGCGGTGGCGTCGCCGGAGACGGCGTGTAGCGACGGCGGCGAGCATCGCGGCGGACGCCGGAGTTCGGGCTTCGTCGGGTTCGACGCTATGCGGCACGGGGAGAGGTGCTAGAGGCTTTGCTGGACTCGCACGAGCTCCAGGAGCTCGAAGCTGGGCTCAGTTGCGCATGACGGCGGCGTTGGCCACGGCAGCGAGCTCGTCGGCGGCAGCGGGTTCGGGCTCCTCGGGTGCGGCCACTACGGCGACAGAGAGGTGCGGATCAAAGAGGGGAAAGACGAGGGGGAGCTCACCGGGTGGCTAAGAAAAGCCGGTGACGGTTTAGGAGCAGCAGCCGTCGCCGGATTTGGAGAAGATCGCCGGCAGCCGAGAGGAAAGGGGGGCGGCGCGTAGTAGTCGTTGTGGTGCTCCCCGGCTCGATCTCTGGCTTCCAGTCGAAGGAGTCGACGAACCCGGAGCTCGTGGTCACGAGGATGGAGCCGGAGGAGCTCGGTGGCCACGGCGGTGCCAAGACGCGGCGACGGCGGTGTTCGGTGGCGGATCTGGAGGAAGGGTGGAGGCGCGGAGCGGCGAGGGAGAGGAATGGGGATCGACTAGGGTTCGGGTGAGGCCGCGGGGCCTCTTATTCCCCTACGCGGCGGCAGCGGCGTCGGAGGATGGTCGACACGCGCCGCGCTCGTCGGCGTGTCGGCGCGCGCGTTTGACAGCGCGGCGAGGAGGACGATGGGGAGATGGGCTGGGCCGGTTGGACCTCAAATCGGGGCACTGTGCATTAAGGCCCAGTGCACAGTGTCCCTTTTAATTATTTCTCTGATTCTGTTTTCCTTTTCTTTTATTTCCTTTTCTGTTTCAAAATGTTTAGGGCACTTGTGCACTTTTGAAAAATGTGGGAGTTGGCCCAAATATTGCAATGCAATATTATCTCTCACCAAAAAGTGGTTTGGACAAATTTGGATTCCATGTGAGTTTGATATTAATTTAATAGATGTAAATAGTCTGTTTTGAGTGCTGTTTCAGGTTGTTTCACTCACTTAGCTAACTCCAAAAATAATGATTATGATTTTGCCATGACCACTGGATTATTTGCTAATTAAATAACATTTCTCCAGCAGAGTTTGATCAACTTCAATTTGCACTTTGGAATTTAATTTAATTTTCAGATTTTGAATTTGAATTGGATTATTAACCCAAATGACTTGGCACTGCAAATGATCATGACTTGGCAGTTTAACAGAGTATCACAGTACTTATTACAAGGGGGTGTTACAATCACCCTCGATGGAATTCCCGCTCGATGTTATCATCAAGGTGAACGAAGGAGGAATCACCCTCGAGGTCCACACTTGAGATGTTGCACGACGGCGTCGGTATCGGGGGTGGTGTAGGAGGTATCACCCTCGCTTACCATGACCGAGTAACTAACCTACAAGGTTATCATCTGAAGTGCTGTCGAGGTATCACCCTCGGCACTCGATAGTAACCCAGTAGTGTCGAGCAACATAGGGGGAAGTGACGTGCGGTGCCCGGGTCTGATCTTCGATCCCGATAATCGGGTCTTCTGATTATCCAGCGGGGCAGTCGGGACAAGTGGGTCTCTGATAAGGCTCTACCCATCCTATGCTATACAGTTTAGGATAACAGGCAGGTATCAACAGTAGGTTATAAGTAAACAGGCTATGCAAAGATATAGGATAGTAACAGCAGCAGTAACATCTAATGCAAGCATAAGAGGGAAGAGAATAGGTGATATCGGAATGTTCAAAATGGGGGTGCTTGCCTGTCTGCTCGATGGCAAGGGTCTGATCTTCGGGGACGTAGTCGTACTCTGGAGCGGCGTCTGCCTCAGGAGCTACGGCAACGTCGGGGTCTACCGAAAGAGAAGAGGGGGAGGAAACAAGTAAATATAATGCAATCAAATGCAACACGGGCCATGCTATGCTATGATGCTGTGCAGGGTTGCCTGACGTATGCCTAAGTCATTTTATTTATTTTAGGATTAGTGTTGGATTCATTAACCGGTGATTAGGCACTATTCATCTACCGGAATCGGGCTCGGAGTTACGAGTTCTCCTACGTAGGAGGTTCCGATACGGAAACAGACGGCACAATCAGACTCGTCTCGTCGTTCTGAGCAACTTTCGTGTTTTAACTTTTTTGATCTAAGCTACGGTTTAAAAGTTATTAATTTTCGAAGTTTAGATGATTTTCTGGAATTTATTTATTTTAACAGAAAAGGAAATTATGACGTCAGCATGAGGTAATGCTGACATCAGCAAGTCAACAGGTCGGTTGACCAGTCAAACCTGACATGTGGGTCCAGTAGGACCTGACATGTGGGTCCAGTAGGACCCACATGTCAGCCTCTGTTATACTAACAGTGAGTTAAATCAATTAACAGGGTTAATTAGGAGGTGGGCCCAACCTGTCAGTGAGACAATTAATATAACTAATTAACTTTAATTTTTAAAGCATTTTTAATTAACTAATTGCGGTGGGGCCCGCCTGTCATAGTCACAGGGTGGCCACGTCGGCGTTGACCCAGGTCAGCGGGGTCAATGGGGCCCGTGGGGCCCCACAGTCAGCGGCCCAGGGGTGGGGCCACCGAGCCACGTCGGCGGCCGGCGCCGGAACTGCGCCGGCGACCGAATCCGTGGCGGAAGATCGCCGGAGTGGCTCGGGATCGCTCCTCAGTGGGCCATTTGGTGTGCGCTCGGGCTCGTTCGAACGGGCACACCGAGCCGCATCCGTCTAGGGCGGCGGCGCTACCGGAAATGGTCTGGAACGACGACGACGAGCGACGGGGCGGTCGCAGGAG
Organism: Thinopyrum elongatum; assembly: GCA_011799875.1. Classification (NCBI taxonomy): domain Eukaryota; kingdom Viridiplantae; phylum Streptophyta; class Magnoliopsida; order Poales; family Poaceae; genus Thinopyrum; species Thinopyrum elongatum. Next base: position 482,225,135 of record CM022302.1, on the reverse strand, counting down.
TTCGGGACCGAACGGAACCGCGGCTGCGCGGCGCTCTCGTGCATGCTAACTAGCTAGGGAGAAGCTGCGGACCTCCAGGAGCGCGTGGGCGCCCCTGGCTCGAGCTGCCGGAGCTCGGGAGCACGGCAATGGCTAACGCGGCGGCGGTCGGAGCACGGCTACGATGGCAGCTCGTCGGAGGCGTCCCAATACGCGAGGGAGAAAACAGGGGAAAGGACGGAGCTCACCTAGCGGCTATGAAAAGCCTTCGATAGCTTAGTAGCAGCAGGGGGGCTCGGGGTCGACGGGAATCGCCGGCGGCAGAGAAGAAGAGGCCGAGGTCGATCCCGTCCGTGCGGTCCTCCCCGAGCTCGATGTCGAGGTGTAGTCGAAGCAGAGGAGCGAGGCGGAGCCGCAGGACGTCTCGGCGAAGCGAATGGGGAACGATGGCCACGTCTGCGGGCAGGGTGCGACGGCGGCCGCGTCGGGCGGCGTCGAGAACCAGAGGGGGAGAGCGAGGGGAGAGGGGAGGAGTGGTCGAGGGGGTCCAGGGGGAGTGAACGGCCTCGCCCTTATCCCCTCCTCGTCCCTATTTCGTCGGTGGCATCGGCGTGTCGGCCTGCGGCCGGCGAGCGCGAGCTCGGCCACAGCGGCGGTGACACGCACAGGAGAGAGAAGGAGGAATGGGCCAGATGGGCTGGCTCCAGGCACTGTGCACTAGTGGCAGTGCACAGTGGCCTTTTCTTATTTTCCTTTCTCTGCTTTCTATTTTCTTTAATTCTTTTCTGTTTTGTATTAGTTAGGGCACTCTTGCATTTTTGTAAAGTATGAGAGTTGTCCCCAATATTACAATGCAATATTCCCTTCCACCAAAAATTGGTTTAGGCAAATTTGGATTATATTTGAATTTGAAATGAATTTAATATGGTTGTTTTGGTACTGTTTCAAATTGTTTGAGTCATTTATCTAACTCCAACTATTTTTATGATGGTTTTATAAATGTTCCTGGATTATTTTCCAATTAATGAACATTTTTCTAACAGTGTTTGATCAGCCTCATATTTCACTTCTGAATTTGAGTTGATTTTCCTATTGGAGTTGATTTGCTTTGGATAACCACTATGTTTAGGCACTGCAAATGATATGACTTGGCAATATTAGTAGTTGATCATAATGGCTATTACACAGGGGTGTTACAATTATATTGTTCAAATCTTTAATAGCCAACATGGCTGGATTTTTATTATGGTTATGAATAACCAGTATTATGATTGAGGTTTTTCAAAAGCCGTTTCATAGCAATGGCTATTATTTATTTATCCAAGAATACCGGCTCACAGCAGAGAGCATGGTTCAATATTGAATATGCAAAGGCTTTCAGCAACATCATCCGGACAATGGATATGGTTTTATTTTACAATGGAAGGAATAGTCCCGAGTCGCTGCAGGCACACGACCCAGCACTTGGGGGCTACATTATTCAAATCATGATTATATCAAGTATGCAAGTCCCATGTCACTGCAAGCATGCACCATGGCACTTGGGGGCTAATGCAAGGTCATTTTTAACTCGCCTCATTAAAGACCCGACCCATCACATGGTGATGAGCCGGCCCTTGGGGGCTACTAATTGCTCCTGTCAAAGGTAACCCAAAACTTGGGAGCTACATCATATGGTGTTATTTTTTTGAAGTACATATAAAGTCCCAGCTCAGTATTATCTTACTGAGCCGGCCTTTGGAGTGGTTAAGGAGGAATCACCCTCGATGACCACGACCGAACAGCTACACTGTAGAGTTATCATCAGGAGTGTGTTACGAGGTATCACCCTCGGCACTCGATAGTAACTATGCAGAGTCGTACAACAAAGGGGGGGTGAAGTGAGGTGTCGGTCTCTGGTCTTCGATCACGTTGATCGAGTCGTCGATGATGAAGCAGAGGCAACAAGGACAAAGTGGGGGTCACTGATGGATCACTAACCAACCTATACTAAGCAGTTTGAAATAGGCAGGTAAGGTAGCAATAAGCAGGTTACAAAAGCAGACTATGCATCAGAATAGGAGCAATCATTTACAGTAGCAAAATCTAATGCAAGCATGAGAGAATGGAATGGGCGATATCGGATGTTCAAAAGGGGGGGGGGGCTTGCCTGGAAGCTCTGCTGAGAGGGGCTGGTCGTCAACACCGTAGTCGATCGGGGCAGCAGCAGTGGCGTCAGTCTCGAAGTCTAACGGAGAGAAGAGGGGGAAGAAACAATAAATACAACGCAAATAGAAGCATGACATGGTAATAAACGGTGCTAGTTGTGATCTAACGCGATACTATGCGATACTGGTGAAGGGGGAAACATCCGGGAAAGTATTCCCGGTGTTAGGCATTTTCGGACAGATGAAACGGAGGGGGACGGTTGCATGTTCGCTATGTTAGGGACATGTGGCGGACGAACATACTGCGTATCCAAATTCTTCTCGTCGTTCTGAGCAACTTTCATGTAAAAAGTATTTTCATCCGAGTTACGGTTTATTTTATATTATTTTTCAAAGTTTTAATTCATTTTTAGAATTAACAGAATTAATCAAATTAGGAAATGCAATTTATGATGTTAGCGTGATGTCAGCATGACGTCAGCAGCCAAAGTTGACCGTTGACCAGTCAACTGACGGGTGGGTCCCGTTGTCATTGACACAGACAAACTAAATTAGAGTTAATTAGATTAACTAAGTGATTAGGTTAATTCATTTTAATTAGATTAATTAAACGAGATTAATTAACTTAATTAACTCATTAATTAATTAATTAATTACTAATTTATTTATTTTAACATTATATATATATATATTATAATTCGTTCTGGGGCAGGGGCCCACTTGTCATAGGCCCTTGGGGGCTTAACGGGCGCCGGGTGCGGGGCGCAGCCCGAGCGGGCGCACGCCCAGGGGCGCGCGGGGCGCGCGGACCCGGCCGGCGGCAGGGAGGCGGAGGCCAAGCGGGACGGACCCGAACGGCACCACGGGGAAAGCGGCGAGCGACGGGGAGGTTGGATGGCAGTGGTGGTGGGCTTGACGGGTCGTCGGCGCGGGCGGTAGAGGCCAGTGGCGGCGGAGCAGAAGCGGGGCGCGACGAGGTTGGCGGGGCAGTGGGCGCGCGGCCGGAGTAGCCAGAGCGAGGGGAGCCGCGACTGGGGGGTTGGCGCAGGGAAGGAGCAGCAGGGCCGGACGGCCACGGCGACGGGCGCGCGGGCTCGTCGCTCACGCTGCAAAGCAGCGCGTGGGGGGGGGGTCGCGGCGAGGAGCACGGCGAGTACGGGGACCGGGCGCGGTGACCGCGACTGCGGGGCGCGGTCGTGCGTGAGAGGGCAGAGAGGAGAGGGGGAGCGCGCGGCCCTCACCGGCGGTGTAGAGGTACAGGGGCGGCGAGGCGCGATGAAGCGGCCTGGGGGAGTGGACAAGGAGGCGAGGCGACGACGGTGGGGAGGGGGATGATGACGGGCGGCGGCGAGGTGGTCTCGGCCGGCGATGCCGGCGAAGCCTACGGGCGACAACGGGCAACGGTGCTCGGGGCGAGGGGCGCCCAGAACCGGGAGAGGGGGAGGGGACTGGATCGGGGGGTTGTGAGGGAGGGGATTAGGGTTAGGTGGTGGGGCAGGCCATATAGGCCAAGGGAAGTGGGCTAGCTGGCTGTTGGCCAGATGGGCCAAACGGCCCAAGGGGAGGGGGGTTTGACCTTTTCTTTTTGTTTGTTTTATTTTTATTTCTTTTCTGTTTTCTCTTAGTTTCACCTTATTATAGTTTAAATGAAATACAAAACTAGTTCCTAATTTAGTTTTAATAAATATGCCACTGCCCCAATAGTTTCGGGCAATAAAATAAATTAGCTTAATATTTTATTAATAGAAAAAGGCATTTAATTTTTTTGTTACTATTTTATTTATGTCAGTGCAATTAAATACTTTATAAAAATGCGGATTCTCCACCATAATTATTTATGCAATATCTGGCACAACCCGAACATTTTAGTTTTAATATTTGAAAACCTTTATCGTTTGACTTAAATTCAAATTTGGATTTGAATCGGTTTCGAACTAACGCGAGATTAACAACAGTAACTGTGGTGACGTGGTATCATTAACGTGGGATTACTGTAGCCTAACTACCGGGGTTTTAAATCCATCCTTTTTTCTATTCTTGTGTTTTGAGTATCCACCATCAATCACTTCTCTCCCGCGCAATCACCAACTTACACACACTTTGATGCTTCTCTGCACATATATCTCGCATAGAGCTAATCACACGCCACACAGTTCAGCTTAGCATCACACGGTATGGCCAGATGAAATATCACTCAAGAATGGAGGTGTCTGCCTGCAAGATGTTTGTCGTGATGATCGCAATCATGGACATGGAGGAGCAACAGGTTACGGGTGGTAACGCTGGCCCATTCGCCGTTGTTAACTGGTGGGAGAAAAAGAGAGGGAGGGGGAGAGAGATTCATTCTCAATGACATATGTGAGTATTGTCGTCTTGGATTGATGATATTGTCGAAAATAATGCCATACAGGGCCAAAACCGAGTTTGACCAAGGAATACTGACATTACACAAAGCTACCTAGCATTGGCAGTTTAGAATAGAATCACACCAAATATTACTCGAGGGATGAAAGATATACTTGATACATTGAAGTACAAAAAATCTCATTTGTCTAAATAGAAAATGCATCATGGATCAATAATCATCCACAATTTCCAAACTATTGTAGAAATTAGAGTTGCACATGGCGTGTACATGATTTGGATTAATATAGGGAAATCCAATTAGGCTCTTGGCAGCATATGCTCCTGCTCACAAAAAATGTTTGTTTTAAAACAAGTGGCATGTATTTAATACCATAATGTTCTTTAATCCCTAGACAACCTCTCACACAAAACTGTGCTGAACAGTCAAGGGTCTCTTTAATTCGAGTAAATTGTAGTAAACCCCCACTTTGAAGGCTAGGTTAGCAGAAAATACTATGTTATATTTTTTTGACAGATAACATCATGTCTTGTGTAATTTTTTTGCAAAAACCACTGATCGATGGATTTGGCTCGTTTGAGTGTGTTTATGATAGATGAGGCCCATTTTCTACTTACGTGGCGTCACAATTTAGGTTTAATGCAAAAAACGGCCCCCAACCCCCTGCTTCCCAGGCCCTCCAACCACGTCACAACCCTTCCCCTCGCTCCCAACCTCCCTCCCTCCGCAAGCGGTAAGCATGCACACGAGCTTGGCGCCACCCCTCCCTCCCCGGGCCGCAGCTGTTGTGCCCCCAACTGGATCCGGCCGCCCTGGCCTCCGCCATCCCCGCCCGACACCGGATCCGGCGGGAATGCCCCGGCCAGCTCGGCGTGGTGAGTGCGTGTGGCTACAACGCCCACGGCCCCATTGACCATGGGGCGGCACCGAGATGAAGAAGAAAAGGCCAGGGTCAGCGCCAGAGCTCAGCACCGGCAGGAAGACCGCCACAGGGAGTCGTCGCTGTCATTCCTCGACAAGGGCGCTGCGACTATGGTAGCCGGGGCAGCGACCAGAGCAGCAGGGGCGGCCTGGGAAAGAAGAGCGCGGAAGGGCGAGGGAGACGGCCTGGGAAAGAAGAGCGCGGGAGGGCGACGACCGGAGCAGCAGGGGCGGTATGTCGTTCTATGGTGGGCGGAGCTGCACCGGGACGACGTGCGTGTGCAGCTGGCGGGCGGCACCCACAACAACGTATTGCAGCAGCGCGCGCGTGAACTGTGCCTCCCATCGCCCGGCGTTCAGCCCCGCCCACCATAGAACGAGGCGTCGGGCAGGATCCCTTGATACAGATCCTCATCGGGGAGGAGCAGTTCCACCACGGAGGAGGAGAGTTGGGGAGGAGGAGTACGACACGAGGTGGTGGGGGACCGCCAGCCAGCCGTGGTCAACGCGAGGTCGAGGGCGGGGGATGAGGGCGATTTGCACGAGCTCCAGCGGTGGACTGCCGCTCCAAGCCTCCATGGGCGCCGCCCCAAGCCATCGAACAGAGCCCATCAGCGCTGTGCTACATGTTTTATGCACGTCAGGGCTCATTGCGTTTTTTTATTTTTGATTTAGGGGTGTCTATGTAAAATTCTAGGGTCTAGTTTGTAATTCTAGATTAAAACTCATTTGGCACAAAAAGTTATGCCCCGTAAGCAGAAAACGAGCCCCATCTATCATAAACGCGCTCAACGGAGCAAAATCCGTCTATCAGTGATTTTTGCAAAAAGACTACAGAAGACGTGGTATTTTCTGCCAAAAAATGTAATGTAATGTTTTCTGCTAACCTAACCTTCAAAGTAGTGATTTTCTGCAATTTACTCCTTTAATTCGCATGATTCTTTGAGCTCATGAATAGAAGAAAGAAAAGGTAAGATTCACCCTAAAAAAGAGTAAGATTAGAGTGTCATGCCCTCTTGAATCCCAGAGAACTAAAAAGAACTACAAGAATTAGGATGAAGGAGTGTTTGATAGGCTGATAGCATAGGAAAAGCAATGAAATAATACGAAGAGGTTTTCGTGGATGGATATTTTCCTCTCAAATATAGGTATATATGAATCCTACAGAAATTCGGAACGATTTTAATCATGTGAATCAAACTAATAGCACAGAAAAGGTTTCTAAGGATTTAAATCCTCTAAAAAATCTGCAAAATTCCTTTGAATCCAAGGAATCAAAGGAGCCCCGAAACTGTTTGATGCATGCTCTTGTCATTATTTTTTTTTTTCATGGTAATACGTGTCTATTCATATCGTAAAGAACAAAGTACAAGTCACGTAAAGATCGACATGACAAAACTGAAAAGATAGCAGAACATCTCTGAGTTTGACACCAACGTCTGTCACCTGCCTCCGGTACCATCACAGCAGCCACCGAGGAAAAGAATGACGAATCACCACCTCGCCCGAGCTCGACGCGGCTCCATCGCTGATATGCAGCTTTACGGACCTCCAAGATGACTCACCAAATGTGAAGTCCTTGTCGTTGAACGAATCAAACCGGGGCAACACCCCGAACAAGCCATCAAACTTTAGATCTGGCACCCCATCATGACTAAGGAATTGTCATAACTACTCCCTCCGTCCGGAAATACTTGTCGGAGGAGTGGATGTATCTAGACGTATTTTAGTTCTAGATACATCCATTTTTATGCATTTCTCCGACAAGTATTTTTGAACGGAGGGAGTACTTAACTAGCAGTACGTATTTGAAGGAGACAGCGTATAACATATACAGGAATGGACACGTTGCATATAATGGTGTTCTATGTTCTGCTTAATTACACTTACGATTTCCTCGAGGAAACCGATGGATATCAGTTGTAGTCTCCGCGTCGCCCTGGCGCGGTCGGCAGCTTCTGCTCCTGGACGATGAGTCGCGCCGGGAGCGGCCGGCCGGTGCCAGAACCTCCACAGCTGCGGCAGCGCTTGCGGCCGGACCCAGAGCACGTCCCGCAGCCGACGTCACCGTCGGACCAACGGCTGCAGAGGCACTCCTCCCGGCCGGTGCCGCTGCACGTGGAGCAACGGGGCCGAGCGTCCCATCTGGACGACGCCGGCAGCCCGTCGCCCGTCGTCCGGTTTGCCACCGCCACGCCCGCCAGCATCCCGAGCCCCGCCGACGCGATCACGATGGGCGAAACCATCTTTGCCGAAAAACCAATCCAAGAATCTCCCGGAAACGGCGAAGCAACTACAGGGGAGGGGAGGAGGAACTGTACTTCTTGGCTTTCCTGCCGTGTATGCTTTGCTGGTGCTGGTAGGAGCGGAAGAAGAAGAGATTTCGATGGGTGTGTGGACGGGAGGTTGTGGCAATCTGTTGTTTTTGTGGACGGGGTGCGTCGATTTGTAGGATTTTTTCGGGGGTTGTAGGAAGGTGGGTGTTGGGATAGTTTTCGCCTCGCCGTTTGGAGGGTAGCGGAGGCGGGGAAGGGAAGGCGTGCCCGCCTCGTTACCTTTGCTTGCCTGCTTGGTCTGCATCCGTCGGCTACTCTTCTATGCTTCGGCGTTTCGATTGCGGTTTCGTGTGCGCTGCAAGCTGCTTGGCGGCTTGCCGATTCCTCCTTGTGTGTCCCTTTTCCTCTTCCATGCAACGAGACGAATTCGAGGCTACGCACAGGATTTGTCCTCTGCAACTGTTTTACTATCCGGATCATGTAAGTAGGCGAAGATTTGTAGACGATTCTCTAGATTACTTGCAAGATTTCATTTACTTAGGACATCTCTAACGGACTCGTCCCTTTCGCCCTATTTGTCCGGTCCAAAAATATCCTCCAATAGGCTCCTCTGGATAGTCCATAGGGTCCGGTGTCCCCAGTCCCGCCTCAAATTGAGGGAAGAAATAGGGTTTGAACTGTTCGCCATGTCGGATCGAACAGCCCGGTCCAATATAGAAAACTTATAGGAATCCCTTGCCCGTCCCACACTACACCCCTCCTCCTCTGCTCTCTGTCTCCACTAGAGGACCCTGACTCCTCCGCCGCACCCACCTTGAACACCGCCCAGGTCTTGCCAGACTTTCGTCGCTCCACCTTGCCGCCAAGACACAATCGCCGGATCCCTACGCCACCCGGAACCCTCCCCACTACAGATAATGTCCATGTCGGACACCGCACACACCAAGTGTTTGGTGAAATGCCATACAACAATGGGATGCAACTACAACATCAATGGGCATGACTACAACATGGTGGCACTACTTTGATGATGATGTCTATTCTCTGTGGGTGACATTTGTCAAGACCATCTTGTATCCAATAGGTAACAAAAATATCACTTTTCTGGAAAACAAGAAAGTCTTAGGAAGGATGTGAAGAGACCGTCTGAAGTACTCCAAACACATTTTGCAATTGTTCACGGACTTGCTAAATAGGGGGACCTCAAGACATTGTGGTAGGTGATGGCATAATGTTTGATAATGCATGAATAATTAATAAAGTGGTTGCATGCATCTCCCAGATGCAGAGGCCGGGTATCATCCTTCTTTTCTAAAAATAATAATTATGAAGGATGATGATGATGAGGGTGTTCCCATTCTTAATTTTGAATACATGGGTGATCCCGTCGACCTCCCACAACAAGGCGTAACTCAGTTCATATTCAAAATCCTCTCCCTATCTCGGGCTAAGATTGGACCATAGATCATAGGCTAGTAAATGCGATGAATCGCTCTCTTGTGGATCAACATGACTTAGGCATGAATCACAACCATGAGTGTTGCTGCCTGAACGAGCAACTTCATCTACGCGTCCTAGTGAAATCAATGTTGCGGTAAGTAACAACAAAACCGACGTTACACCTTACCTAACAACCTAGCATTGGAGGGTGGTTGTATGCTGCTTACTGCCATTGGAGATGACAATGACCCACCCAAAAACTAGGATGGACGAGATGGAGACAGAGACGAAGGGGGCGAGTAGCTCACGCTGGGTAGGAGCACGGCCTGGTGTTGGAGATCTAAGTCACTGCCACTGCTGCTACCGGTACCGTAGATCTAAGCCACCGCCGTTGCCGGTGCCATGAACTGAGGATCGATTTGTTCTCTCGCTAGAGGTGGCCGAGACTATAGATTTCGCGTCACCCGCGCCTGCAAACTTTCGTCTCACACCATCTCCACTCTTGCACTCCCACGTACGCTGCCCCCTCACCCCCCCCCCCCCCCCAGCGCTCGCCTCAGCTTGGCTCCACAAAATGGCCAGTTCGAGCATTCCTAGCGAGCTAAGCTCTAGGGTGATTTAAGTTCCATGCACGTGCGGCCCAATGACTAGTGTGAGCAATTAAACACTTTTTTTTTGCATCCACTAGGTCTGTATTTGGGGTGGGGTGTGTGTGTGCAGGCAACCAAACACACCCTATGGCACTCCATCACATGGTCATGGAGTAATTCCATGGGACCAACTAGCAACTCGGCAGAAGCCCATACACATGTTGTACAACAAATAAACAATACAAGGGTCTCTCTCTCCTTCCATTAATAACAGCCCTTGATTGAAAATGTGCATGCATGTTTTAGTTATTAGTACAGTTGGTTTCACCGTCAGGCAAGAAAAGTAAAAAACACCGTAAGGCCCTGAACTGGTAACGCTAATGTTACTACCAAAGTATTGGTGTCCCCTAAAAAAATGAAAGTATTGGAGTACTATTTTTTTCTACAATTCAGATTATTTGTAATGTCTCACGTTCTTGCTCTCGTATTTAGTAAGAAGATCATATATTAATTTGCTGTCATCTACTCCTTTTTCAAAGATAAGAGGGAGAAAATATTTATGTCCTTATTTGTACACCCTCTCACCTACATATAACTATTGTGACCTCCAATGGCTGGATAGGGCAAGATGAGAGCACATTCCAAACTTACATCTAGTCATAAAGTTAGATCCTACCAAGCATCTTCGTGTTTGCACTACTAGAGAAACCAAGGATTCCACATAGCCTAGTTTGGAATTAATGTTGAGAATTAGGGGCGCCCCGTGAGGGTTTTGAAGTTTTAGTTCGACTTCCTCCTTGACCGCGACCGCGTCGCCCCCGCGGGCGGCCGGCCGCGCCTCCCCTCCTTCCCCGCGAGCCCTCCCCCTCTCTCCTCCTCCTCCTTGCCGCCGTCGCCGGCGCCCGCCGCGGGCCTGGCCCGGGCAACGTTGGCGGCGGCGGCCCCCGGCCCTTCCCCGTCTAGGGTTTCTCCGGCGCGGGACGGAGCGCTCCGGGCGGTGTCTTCAGGCGGCGACGGTCCTGCGCGGCGGCGGGGTTTCCTGTCGCGGGCGGGGGCGAGCTCTGGGCGGCGGTGGCGCCGTTGGCGGCGGGGCAGCGCGGCGGCACGGGCTGGCGGCGCCCGCCCGGCCCAGATCTGGGTCCTTCGGGCCCCATCTGGGCCTGGGCGGGCCGGCGACAGGCGTGGCGTTGGCGTGGCCCTCAGGAGGCGGTGGTGAGCGGCGATGATCGGCGGGGTGCTGGCGGCGTCGACGCCAGCCTGCTGCAGCCTGGCCGGCGGGGCTTAGCGGGCCCTTTTCGGGCCTGGCCGGGCCAGGGGTGGCCTGGTATGCCCCGCTGCTGTGTCCGGACGGCTACCGTGACGATGCCGGAGGCGCGGGCCTCCCGCACGACGGCGATGGAGGTGGTTCCCTCCCGCTCGGCCTTGGTGCTGCTGCTCCCGTCGCTTGGATCTTCTCTCCGGTCTTCTTGGCCTCGTGGTGGTGCTCGCGGCGAGACGGCGTTGGTGGCGGTGCAACCGTGATGGCGCATGGTTGGGCGGTGGTTTGGCTGGTCGGCTCCGGTTGGCCGGTGGGGTTTGGCGTGCGGGAGAAATCCTTGCCGGTTTGTCCGGCTCCGATGCGGTGACACCGGCAGGTGCCACTATCCCTTTTTGGAGGGTGTCGGGAGTAGCTATCCCCCACCTCCCTCCGCGTACTGGGGGAAACCCTAGGACTTGTCCGGGCAGCAGCGTCGTTGGCGTCGCATCCCTTCTTGGAGGTGCTGCTTAGTTGGCGGTAGATCGGAGCCTCGGGCTGCGGTGGTTTGTTTCCGGAGGGCGCAGCGGTCGCGGGTCTTCCGCGCTTTGTCGAGCTGCCGCTGTTGGCATTTATTTCTTTTTTTTTCTTTGGGCTTGATGTGCTGCTCGCCCCAGCATTGCGATGTGTACAATGGTGGTTTGCTTTGGAATACAAAGCGGGGGGAAACCCTTTTTCGGTAATGAGTCCGTGATTTTGTGAAGCACCTCCTCACCATGGAATCCATTATCAATTCGTCACGTAATTGCCTTAGTACCATTGAATTTTATGTGCCTAACATGATGCCCGTGCATTGCTACGAAACTAAATTATAAGGTGTAAGGTCACGACTTAAGAGCATAATTTTGAGTTAGAGTCACATTTTTGCATTTTGTTATTTGTACATTCTTCAAGTGTGAAAGTAGTAGTGTACTTGTTAATTTGTTTTAGATCCCACATGTGAGTAAAAATGCATTTGTTTATTTATGTCTTCTGGAAGGTTGATAGTCCCACATGTGGGTAAAGGTGCATTTTTGTATCGATGAAGGGTGTTGGTCCCACAAGTGAATTCACCACCAACTTCAACCTTTATAAGTAGGAAAAATATCTTTTTGGCGTGTAACCACTCGGAGCTATCTACGTATTCCCTAGTTGCAGGTGGTGAGTGCCATCAATAACAATGATGATACTTTCTTCGCTCGTGAGTCTGAGCTCTTTTACATCACTCTATTGCTCCTCAACCCTTGATATCAGTACCATGCCAATCCTATAAGGGTAAATTGGTCATTTCCTAGGGTGTATTAGACATTCACTATTATTCAAATACATCCACTACTCCACGAGTGCCCCTAAACCATTTAGTAACTCACAACTGTTTGTCCTTGTGTGCATCCATTGACTAGAGATGCCGACGCCAATGTATGAGGCACCACCCGCCTTCACCAAAATTGATCACACCACGACCACCTCCAAATCAAGTGCATGCAAACATTCGAGGAGAATGCATGCATAGTGGATTTACTTACATAGCAGAAGTTAAGGCATGCAACAATTTCTATTGTGAGACCAACAAATGCATTACGTGAAAGTTATTAAAATGTACGTTTATGGTTTGTCCACATATTTTAAAATGTTGATTTAATTATAAAAAGTGTTCATGTATTTTTATTAAAATGTTCATGTAATTGGAAATGTGTTCACGCAATTTAAAAGTTCATATAACTAAGAAAAATATTCGCATATTTAAATAATGCCCGTGTAATTTTTAAATGTATTAACCCATTTTAAAAAGTGTTTATGTATTTTTAAAATTTATTCACTCATTTTTTAAAACTGTTGACACAGTTAAATATATGCATATATATATAAGAGGTCACATATTTTAATAATTTTTAACATAATTTAGATTTTCTTACCTATTTCCAAGAAATGTTTAAATGTTTAAATTTTTTCATACAATTCTTTTGAAAAATGACATGTTTTTAAAAAGTTCATGTAAATTTTAAAATTATTCACATATTAATATTCGTGTAATATTTGAAAATGCTCAAACATTTTATGAAATCGTACAAAGGTCTCAAACATTTTATAAAAAATCATACAACTTAAAAATATAATAAAACTAAAGGAGAAAATAAAGCAAATATGAAAAGGAAATGATAAAAAATGAATTGAATCATGTTATACAGGAAAAAGGGACTAAACACATGGGAACAGAGTAAATGTGGTCTATAGAAAACCAGAGACAACTTTCTTAAAAGGTCACGTGGCCACTTTATTGCTTTTTAACTAGGGGTACAATAGAGGGGTCCCAATGTTGAAGAAGCCACAAGAATTGACTATTTTCGAGGGATAAAGCACTACAATATTGTGAGTAAGAACCAGAGACAACTAATACCTCCAGAAAAAAGGAAGAAAAAAAGATTGCTACTGGGCCACAACCCAAGTCGGGAACACTAGAGGACAACATTACGTATGATTTGCAATAAGCTACTTATAGCCTTTGTGCGAAAACATCATGGTCTTGGTAAGTAATGGAACTAAGAGATTTGACTGCTGCACATTATCTTGCTCGAGCGAGTTATAGAGGGAAACGTACTGGGGAGTGGCGGGAGCACCCCCCTGATTTTTTAATCTCCTCTCTTGTAACAGACATGGTTATTATTTAATAAAGGTCGCCGAAGTTAAAAAAAAAAGAGATTTGACTGGATGATCACACTTATTTATTTTTAGACAAAGATGATGACACTTATGGACATGGAGGAGCAATAGGCGGTAGCTCTAGAACATTTTAGGCGGTTAGAAAGCAACGAGTGTGGGGGGGGGGGGGGGGGGGGGGGGTGGGGGGGGGGGGTGGAGGGTGGGTGGGTTCATTATCAATGATATGCACCACTAAAAAAAACAATGATATGCACATGCCACCTTGGATTAAAAAAAAACAATGATATGCACATGCCACCTTGGATTGATGATATGCTCGAAAAATACGGCATACAAGGTCGAAACCGAGTTTGACCAAGGACAAGGACTACTGCCACTACGCAAAGCTACCTAGTACCGGTTGTTTAGAATAAAGGTGTGGTTAGGTCTGAGTCGACTGAGACTTAACCAAGTCCCAGTCAAGTGATATAGTATGTAAGAAAAAAAAAAAGAAAAACTGAAACTAATTTTTTTGTAGGAATCTCAATGCAAAATCAAAAAAAGATAGCATCGACTGAGACATAACAAAGTCTCAGTCGACTGAGACTTAGCAAAACTGTTAGAATAACATCGCACCAAATATTAGATGCAAGCTATACGTGATAAATTGAAATACGGAAAACATGTTTTCTCAGTAGAAAATGGCACACAGATCAATAATCATCCTTAATTGCCAAATTAATGTATAAATTAGAGTTGCACATGGCATGCACATGATTTGGAATAAAATGCAAGTTCTATAACAAGTGAAACACATTTAATATCATATATGTTCTTCCATACTTCGACTACTTCTCACAAAATAAATTTCCTTGACCGGTTAAGGGTCTATTTATTGCGAAAATAACACAAATTTATTATAAAAGCTCACCAGAAGTACAAGGCACCCAATACAAAATAGAAACTACTTCGAGCTCTCTAGACCACCAAACGGCCACTATCGACAACAGAACAAGTCGTCAACATGCCATTGTCGCCGTTCTGCTACTGGAGCCGGCCCGACCTTGTTGATGGTAGCCGGGAAGTCTCCGTGCATGTGCCCCGTAGGACTAGCACCCTAGAGTCGTAGTTGTTATCACTGAACCATTGAATGCCATGTGAATTGTAGAAAGGTTAGGTATTCGTAAACAAGATTGTTTAATATAAGTACATCGAAAAGAGGATAAATTGAACAAAATGAAGAGCAATCCAGAATCCTATTAATCTGCAATGTCTAATATCAGATCTCGCCATCGCCCATGTATGACAGGAAACCCTAACCTCGCCGCCTAAGGAGACGACAAAAATCTATGTCGGAACTCCGTCGACTTCGTCTCGATGGACGAAGTTGAGAAGGATCAGAGCCCGAAAGACCAGCTCAAAGATGAAGCACTTGTAACACCCCCAGTGGTTAACTACAGTAATCACCCTTTTGATTATGCTATATCATCATGTTTAACAGTGCATGATCATCATTAGCATTATATTGCATTTCAACTCCTAAGTCAAAATCCAAATTTAAATGAAAGTGGAAAATAAAAGTTGTCCAACATAAAAACTAAAGTGTTCAATAAATAACAAATATTCTAGGGACTATTCTAAAATTATATTCAACAATTAATAAATTAATTAGGTGGCTCAAACTTTACCAAAACAGTAAGGATTAATGTATTTTATTTATTATAAAAATAGTGTGAACTCAAATTGACTCCAAACTAATTTTTGACAGTGGTAGAGGATGCCTAGCATTTAATGGAACAAGTGCCATGTTTTACAAAATTCGGTTTGGGGCCTAACTATTTACAGAACAGAGGTATAAGAATAAATAAAATAAAAGAAAAAGACAGAAAGAAAAAGAAAAGGAAAAAGAGAACCCCCCCCCGGCCCACTGGGCTACAGCCCAGCAGGCCGGCCGCCCGCTCTCCCCTTATACCCCCCCACACCGAACCCTACCCTATCCCCTCGCCCTCTTCCCCTTTCCCCTCTCTCGCTGGATTGGATCAGGGAGGAGCCCGATCCCGTCCCCGACGCCACTCCCGGCCCCGCCGCCCGTTGCCGCCTCGTCCTCCACCGCCCCGACGACCGCTCCCCCCCCGCCACCTCGACGCCACTCGCCGGAGCCACCCCACGTCGCCTCGTCCTCATCCCCTCCCCTCCCACGGTCGCCACCGCGCCACGCCGCCTCCTCGTCCTCCTCCCCACCGGCCGACCCCGAGCCTCGCCGCCCCCGTGCATCGACGCCGCCCGTGAGCTCGCCCCCCTTCCCCCTTTTCTCTGTCGCCGATGTGCGCTCGCGCCCGCCTCTGCCTCGCTCGCGCCTGCAGCGGCCTCTGCTGCTGACCGACGCCGCAGCCCCGCTCGCCCCGCGCGCGCGCCTCCGCCGCGGCCCCGCTCACCCCCGTGCGCGCCCGTGGCCTTCTGGCCGCGCCGCCACGCGCCCGTGGCCCGCTCCCGTCGCGCTCCCGCTGCCCTGTGCTGCTGCTCCACGGCCGCCCCGCGCCGCTTCCCCCGCACCACCCCATCGCGCCGCCTGGCTCGCCACCGCCCTGCTCCCCGCCGGCGACCGCCCTCGCCCCGCGGCCATCCCCTGCGCCCGGGCGGGCATTGCCCCGCACGAGCCCGTCGGGCATCCACGCGACCGCAAACCCGCCCCGGTCGGCCCCTGTGCCACTGACCGCTGGGCCCGACCCCCCTGACCCAATGACACATGGGGCCCACGGCCCCGAAACATTTTTAAAAATAAAATAAAAATTACTAAAATTAATAATTAGTTAATTAATTAAGTTAATTAATCCTGATTAGGTTAATCTAAATTAGTTAATTAGTTTAATTAAATACTAATTAGTTAGTTAACACTAATTAACTAACCAGTCAATGACAGGTGGGTCCCACGTGTCAGATGACTGCTGACGTCTGCATGATGTCATGCTGACGTCATCAACACTGTTTCGGATAATGTTAGTTTAAATAATTAAATAAAATCTAGAAATTAATAAAAACTTTAGAAAATCATATTAAATAATCCGTAACTCCGATGGAAAAACTTTGTACATGAAACTTGCTCAGAACGACGAGACGAATCCGAATACGCGGTCCGTTCGTCCGCCACACGTCCCTAACTATCCGAATGTGCAACCGTTCCCCTCTTTTCGTCTGTCCGAAAAGCCGGACACCGGGAATACTTTCCCGGATGTTTTTCTCTTTCGCCGGTATTACCTAGCCCTACGATAGAACACCGCTAGCTCTGGTTATTGACATGTCATGCACTTGTTTGCTTAGTATTTACTGTTTCCTCCCCCTCTTCTCTCTCGGTAGCCCCGACACCGACGTCGTCCCCGAGGCCGACGTAGCTCCGGAGCCCGAAGACACCATTGACAACCTTGCCCTTGCCGCCGAGCAACCAGGCAAGCCCCCCCTTTTTGATCATCCCGATATCGCCCATTCTAATTTCCCATGCTTGCATTAGAATTGCTGCTGCTACTGCTTTACCTATTCTGATGCATAGCCTGTTTATTGTATCCTGCTGTTGATAATTACCTGCATATCCTAAACTGCTTAGTATAGGCTGGGTAGAGACCTATCAGTGACCCCACTTATCCCGACTGCCCCGCTGGATTATCTGAAGACCCGATCAACGGGATTGAAGACCAGGCCCCGGCACCGCACATCACCCCCTTTGTTGTAACGACACTGCAGCGTTACTATCGCGTGCCGAGGGTGATACCTCGTGTAGCACTTTTGATGTTAACTCTGTAGAGTAGCTATTCGGTCGTGGTCATCGAGGGTGATTCCTCCTTCACCACTTCCGGTAACGACGCCGTCGTAAAACACCTCAAGTGTGAACCCAGCGAGGGTGATTCCTTCGAGTTCACCTTGACGGATACATCGAGTGGGAATTCAACGAGGGTGATACCTCGGATTCCCCTGATGTTATGGACACATGGATACTTGGACTTTACACTGTTATTTGGATAGGCGGGTTGACCCTGAGGGGTACCCGCGTGCGCCTGAGAGGCGAGTGTTGTGAAGACGGGTGCCTGTATGGTGCCCGAGTGATGAATACGAGGCGCGGCCGGGCATTCTTAACCCTTGCAGCAAGCCCTCGAGACGGGGCGACGGGGTCACATCTTTCGTGAGTCTCTGCTCGTTTCCGCAAGCCCTAGTCCACTAACGATTTGGATATTTGATCCGAGCAGGCCTCTGGCCTGATAGCACTAACCATCACGTGGGCATAGTATGGGCGTTCTGCATTGTAGCATCAGCCGACAGTTCTGTCAGACGTCCAGTTCAGCATTGTGGCACGGTCGGATCGTACCGACCCTCCGAGGCGGTGCTGGTATCCACCCTGCACACAACGACCCGGAGTGCACAGGGCGATGGCCCAAGACCCCAGAGTGCTTAGGATGTAGACCGGCTGTGACGACCCCGGCTTAATCGTGCACTAATCATACACGCAAATGCGCATGATCAAGCCTAAGGACTCACTTGAAGATATCACAACACAACTCTAAAACATAAATAAAGTCATACAAGCTTTATATTACAAGCCAGGGCCTCGAGGGCTCGAATACATAGCTCGATGGCATACAAGCGTCAGCGGAAGCATCAGATATCTGAGTACAGATATATTACAGAGAGAGAGAGAGAGAGAGAGAGAGAGAGAGAGAGATAAGCCTTCACAGAGGCGGGGTAAAATAAAATACTACGATCGAAAGGCGTAGGCCTCCTGCCCTGGACCCTCCGATCCTACTCCTGGTCGTCAGTCGGCTCCTCGTAGTAGTAGTACTCGCCAGGCGGGTAGTAGTACTGGTCGTCGGCTGGGGCGTCTGACTCAGGGGCTCCGTCGTCTGGTGGCATCAAATGGAATATGGGGGAAAAAGAAAATAAAGCAAACATGAGTACTCATCCGAAGTACTCAGCAAGCAAGGATCTACACTACATATGCATCATTGTCAAAGGAATGGTTGTATATGTGGACTGGGCTGCAGAAATGCCAGAATAGAGGGGGAAGCCTAGTCCTATCGAAGACTAGCATCTTCAACAATCTTCGACAGTCTTGCAGCATTAGAAGAGATCAGATGAACATAATGTAAAGTAGTAGTAGTAGTAGTAGTATCATCAACCTCGACCTGAGATCCTTTCTCGACTCCCTGCGAGAAAGCAATCCCAGAGCCGTACTATCCAGTTTTCATCACATGTTCTAGTTGTACCGATCAGGATACAACTCCGAGTGTCCGTTACCGTAGGACAGGCTATCGATAGAAGTTTCTTCCCTGCAGGGGTGCACCAACTTACCCACCACGCTCGCTTAACTCCGGCCGGACACACTTTTCTGGATCATGCCCGGCCTCGGCTAAGCAACACGCCGCAACCCGACCAAATACTTAACAGAGAGGTCAGCACGCCGGACTAAACCTATGCCCCCAGGGGTCTTGGGCCATCGCCCCGGGAACTCCTGCGCGTTGCGTGGGCGGCCGGAAGCAGACCTAGCAACCCCTTAATACAAGCGCGGTTGCGTAACCAGTCCAATCTAGTGCGCGCCGCTCAGTCGCTGACGTCTATTAAGCTTCGGCTGAAGTATACGACGCAGAACGCCCATACTATGCCCACGTGATGGTTAGTGCTATCGGGCCAGAGGCCCCTCGGATCAAATATCCAAACCGTAGTGGATTAGGAGCGCGCGAAAACGAGCAGAGACTCACGATCGATGTGACCCCGTCGCCCCGTCTCGAGGACTTGCGGCAAGGGCTAAGAATGCCCGGCCACGCCTCGTAGTTATCTCGCGGGCACCATCCAGGTCAACCCGACTCCCTATCACTTCGCACTAAGCTCGCGCGGGTACCCCTCAGGGCCGACCCGTCTTTAGTATCATGGTTCAGTGCAAGTCCACTCATCAATAGTAACTATGTGTCTGACACCAGGGGAGTCCTGAGGAACCACCCTCGATGGAACCCCACCTGATGTTATCATCAAGGTGAACGAAGGAGGAATCACCCTCGAGGTCCACACTTGAGGAGTTGCGCGACGACGTCGTTATCGGGGGTGGCGTAGGAGGAATCACCCTCGCTTACCACGACCGATTAACTAACCTACAAGGTTATCATCAGAAGTGCTGACGAGGTATCACCCTCGGCACTCGACGGTAACCCAGCAGTGTCGGCAACTAAGGGGAAGTGATGTGCGGTGCCAGGGTCTAGTCTTCAATCCCGAAGTTCGGGTCTTCTGATATCCAGCAGGGCAGTCGAGATCAAGTGGGGGGTCTCTGTCGTGTCTCTACCCCGCCTATACTAAGCAGTCTAGGATAACCAGTAAGGTAACAAGGCAGGGTACAATAATCAGGCTATGCAGCAGATATAGGAAAACAGTAGCAGTAGCAGTTCTAATGCAAGCATAAGAGAGAAGAGAATAGGCGATATAGGCATGCTCAAAATGGGGGTGCTTGCCTGTTTGCTCTGGGGCAAGGGCAAGGTCTTCAGTGGTATCATCGGGGACGTAGTCGTACTCCTGAGCTGCGTCTGCCTCGGGAGCTACGTCAACGTCGGGGTCTACCGAGAGAGAAGAGGGGGAAGAAACAGGTAAACATAATGCATACAAATGCAATACGGTGCGTGTGATGCTATGATGCAGTGCAGGGTTGCCTAAATATGCATCTAAGTCATTTTAGTTATTTTTAGAATTATTCTAGGATTTAATATCCGACGTGTGTGCACTATTCATCTGCCAGATTCGGGTCCGGAGTTACGATTTCTTCTACGTAGGAGGTTCCGATGGAGAAACAGACGGCACGATCAGACTCGGCTCGTCGTTCTGAGCAAGTTTCATGTTTTAACTTTTTCGATCCGAGCTACGGTTTAAAAGTTATTAATTTTTAAAGTTTATTTGAATTTCTGGAATTTATTTATTTATCAGAAAATGAATTATGACATCAGTATTGCATCACAGTGATGTCAGCAGGTCAGCTGCGGTTAACCAGGGTCAAACCTGACATGTGGGTCCAGTGGGACCCACATGTCAGCCTCTGTTTCTCTAACCAGTGAATTAATTTAATTACCAGGGTTAATTAGGGGGTGGACCCCACATGTCAGTGAGACATTTATGTTAATCTAATTATCTTTATTTAATTAACTGCCTAATTAGTCTAATTAATCACGGAGGGCCCACATGTCAGTGAGAGGGGATGAACAGTAACCACGGTTGACCGTGGTCAACGTGGTCAAAATGGCTAGGGGGCCCACTGGTCAGCGTCACTGGGGTGGGGCCCACCTGTGCCACATCGGCGGTCGGCGGCTGAACGCCGGCGCACCCGCAAACGCGGCGGAGGCACTCGGGCGTCACCGGAATTCGCCTATAGGCCACCAAATGGGACAGGGCCGGGTGCGTTCGAACGGCCGTTCGACGGCGCGTCTAACGGTGGCGGTGAGGTGGCCGGAAACGACGTGTGTCGCCGACGGCGAGCTTTGCGGCGGGCGCCGGAGTTCGGTCATCGACGGGATCGAGGCAGCAGCGCGCAAGTGACCAAATGGCGAGGCTGTTGGGAACCTACTCGACGCGCTGAGCGCAAAGGGCTCGGCCCGGTGACCATTTGGTCACCGGAAGGGCGCCGGCGGCGAGCTCATGCGGAGGCGCGTTCGGGCGCCGGCGAGACTAGGGCTAGGGAGCGTGCGAGGCCAAACAGAGAGACGGAGAAGGTAGAGTGGCTCACCGCGCGGCTAAGAAAAGCCCTCGTTAGGCTTAGTAGCTGGAGACGGCGCCGGAGACGACGAAGCTCGCCGGAGGCAGAGAGGTGCGGGGACGGCTCGATTGGCTTGCTGCAGGGCTCCCCGGCTCCTTCTAACTGCGCTGTTAGACGTGGCCGACGACGGCGCTTCTCCCTGGCACCTCCAGGCGTTGCGGGGAGGCCGCTGACCACGGCGGTGGCGATGCGTGGCGACGGCGGCGCTCGGGCGTCTCGGATCTGGGGAAGCAGAGGGAGAGGCGAGCGAGGGAGAGAGAGGAGAAATGACGGGGGAAGCCAGGGGGAGAGCACCGGCCTCGACCTTATCCTCGCCGCCGCACTGTTTCGTCGGTGGCGTCGCGGTGTCGCGTGCCCACCGGCGCGCGCGTGCTCGGCCAAGGCGCCGGCGACACGCAGGAGAGAGGTAAGGGGGAAATGGGCCTGCTGGGCTGGGCCAGTGCACTGTGCACTTGGTCCAGTCCAGTTTAACCTTTTTCTTTTTTCTTACTTTCTGATTTTCCTTTCCTTTTCTGTTTTAAAATAGTTAGGGCATTTCTACACTTTTGAAAAATGTGAGAGTTGTCCCAAATATTGCAATGCAATATTAGCTCTCACCCAAAAGTGGTTTGGACAGTTTTGGAAGCCATTTAATTTAGTAATGAATTTAAATGAATTTAATATTGCTGTTTTGGGTGCTGTTTCATCTAGTTAGAGTCACTTATTTAACTCCAACTTTATTGATGTTGATTTTACAAATGTTCCTGGATTATTTGCCATTTAATGAACATTTTCCCAACAGTGTTTGATCAATTTTATAATTCACTTTTGAATTTGAGTTGATTTTCAGAGGTGAATTTGAATTGGATCATTAACCCATATGACTTGGCACTGCAAATGATCATGACTTGGCAGTTTTAACAGAGTGTCACAGAGCTTATTACAAGGGGGTGTTACAAGTTCTCCTCCTCTAAAAGAAATTCTCGTCCCGAGAATTTAGGAGGTAGAAGGAAAGAGTCCGGGATATTCTTCCCGAAGATGATCCTCGCGTTCCCAAGTGGCTTCATCTTCAGTGTGATTCGACCACTGCACTTTTAGGAACTTGGTCGTCTTCTGACGAGTTCGACGTTCGGCTTCGTCGAGGATGCGGATCGGATGCTCCTTATAGGAAAGATCATCTTGTAGCTCGAGCATCTCATGATCCACTGCACGGTGCGGGTATTCCTTGAAGCACTTACGGAGTTGCGACACGTGGAAGACATCATGGATATGGGAGAATTGCGGTGGCAACTCCAATTTATATGCCACCTGTCCCCGTCTAGCCACGATGCGAAAAGGACCAATATAGCGAGGAGCTAGCTTGCCCTTGTTTCCGAAACGACGGGTGCCCTTCCTTGGAGTGACACGAAGATAGGCTTGATCACCAGGTTGATAGATCACACCCCATCGCTTACGATCATAATTACTCTTCTGACGGTCTTGAGCTGCTTTGAGATTCTCCCGGACAATTCGGACTTGTTCTTCGGCATGCTGAATGATGTCCGGTCCAACAAGAGGTCGTTCCCCAATTTCTGACCAATTCAGAGGGGTTCGACATTTACGTCCATAAAGAACCTCAAAGGGGGCCATTTTTAAGCTGGCTTGATAGCTGTTGTTATAGGAGAACTCGGCATACGGAAGAGATTCCTCCCATTTCTTACCGAAGGATATAACACAGGCTCGAAGCATGTCTTCAAGCACTTGATTAACGCGCTCAACTTGGCCTTGGGATTGGGGATGATAAGCTGAACTCCAGGTAATATGAGTTCCCATTGCTTTCTGGAAACTTTCCCAGAAATGGCCAGTGAAAATGCTGCCACGGTCTGAACTGGTTTCCTTGGGAATACCATGGAGTGAAACAATTCTGGAGATATATAGCTCTGCTAACTGACTAGCAGTAATAGTCTCCTTAACTGGCAGAAAGTGTGCAACCTTGGAAAGTTGGTCAACGACGACAAGAATAGCATCGTGACCCTTCTGAGACTTGGGAAGACCAGTGATGAAGTCCATTTGCACTTTATCCCACTTCCATAGAGGAATAGGGAGCGGTTGCAGAATTCCAGCAGGTTTTTGATGTTCTGCCTTCACGCGACGACAAACGTCACACTCGGCAACATATCGAGCAATGTCCTGTTTCATTCTAGACCACCAGTACCTTTGACGAAGATCTCGATACATCTTGGTACTGCCCGGATGGATAGATAGCGGTGTATCATGGGCCTCCTTCATGACTTTGTCTGTCATCAGCTCGAATCGAGGTACTACAATGCGGTCTCGGAAGTACAAGGTTCCATCTTCAGCAATCGAGAAATCCCTGTATTTTTGGAGGTGAAGCTCTTTCTTCATTAGGCCAATTTCGGCATCTTTAGCTTGCGCAATCTTGACAGCTTTCTCAAGGTCTGGCTGTATCACAAGGTTATTAAGAGAACCTTGCGGAATGATGCAGAGATTCAGCTTGCGCAATTCTTCATATAGCTGGGGTTGAGCTTGCCTTACCATGAGGTTACTACAGTATGACTTGCGGCTCAAAGCATCAGCCATCACATTAGCTTTGCCGGGAGTGTATGAAATTCCACAGTCATAATCGGTGATTGTTTCCAACCAAAGCTGCTGACGAAGATTAAGTTCCGGTTGAGTGAATAAGTACTTCAAGCTCTGATGATCGGTGTAAATCTCACACCGATTACCAAGGAGGTAATGACGCCACTGCTTCAAAGCATAAATGACAGCAGCAAGTTCGAGGTCGTGCATTGGGTAATTCTCTTCATGTGGTCGCAGTTGTCGCGAAGCATATGTAAGTTGGTGCACCCCTGCAGGGAAGAAAACTTCTATCGATAGCCGGTCCTACGGTAAAGGACACTTGGAGTTGTATCCTGATTGATACAATTAGAACTGGATACTTGGATACTATGGCTCTGGGATTGCTTCTCGCAGGGAGTCGAGAAGGGATCTCAGGACGAGGTTGATGACTGTATGGCTCTGGGATTGCTTTCTCGCAGGGAGTCGAGAAAGGATCTCTAGGTGAGGTTGAGACTTAATGATACTGCTACATTATATTGTAATGTTCTACTCTCTTCTATTGCTGCAAGACCGCTGAAGATGCTAGTCTTCGATAGGACTAGGCCTTCTCTCTATTCTTGCATTTCTGTAGCCCAGTCCACATATACAGCCTCCCTTTGAAAATGTTGCATATGTAGTGTAGATCCTTGCTTGCTGAGTACTTCTGAGTACTCACGGTTGCTTTGTTTTCCTTTTCTCCCCATATCAGTTTGACGTGACCAAGATGACGGAGCCCCTGAGACAGATGCCCCGTCGATTGACTACTACTATTACCCAGAGGATGGATTCTACTACGAGTTGACTAACGACCAGGAGTAGGATCGGAGGGTCCCAGGCAGGAGGCGTTCGCCTTTCGATCGTAGTGTTTTATTTTGCCCCGCCTTTCTAAAGGCCTTTCTGTTTCTGTTTCATATCTGTACTCAGATATCTGATGCTTCCGCTGACGCTTGTTTGCAAGCTTATGTATTCGAGCCCTCGAGGCCCCTGGCTTGTAATATAAAGCTTGTATGACTTTATTTATGTTTTAGAGTTGTGTTGTGATATCTTCCCGTGAGTCCTTAGGCTTGATCGTGTGCATTTGCGTGTATGATTAGTGCACGATTGATCCGGGGGCGTCACAAGTTGGTATCAGAGCCGACTGCCTGTAGGAATCCCCCTTCCAACTCCTTGGCTGAAGTTGAGTCTAGTAACCGAAAACTACTTTACTAACTTGGCTGTGTGGCTTACGGGCCCACGTCGCCAATTGGGTGGTATTAGGATCTTTTACTCCTCGACCTTTACTCTGGGACTCTGATCTCTCTTCTATTCGGGTTAAAAATTTTACTAACTCCAACATTAGGTTCTCGTAATCACATCCACCCGGAGTTCTGAAATATCCCCCCTTGCTTCGAGATTATGGGCCAGGTTCTGCTTACAGGATCCTCTTATCGAGGGCACCCTGTTTTGTCACTTGCAGATTCCTCGCTCCAATAGTTTTCTCCGACGTTGATGTAGCCTTTGCTATGTCTCGTTGTGTACTTCCCTACCGCGTGCCTGCGCGCCGCCTAGATGTCTAGCCTTCCCCTTTCAGCTGTCGTATTGCCGGATTGTAATCGAGGCTATGTTTGGCTTTGAATGTCTGGTGCGAATATGATGAAGTATGTATTGCACTTCCTTCTGTTGTGCGTGTTACTTCATGAATCATTCCGTACACCTGCAGTTTTTCTTGCTAAACTGCCCTTGTTGATTTGGCAGGATGGCTGACGATCCTCCACCTCCACCCTATATTGCCGCCATGATGCAGCAGTTTGAACTCAACCGTCAGCAGTTTGAGCTCAACCGTCAGTTTATGACCGGAGTATTGGCTCAATTCCCAACTCAGAATGCTCAGCAACAGAATGCTCCAATAACTCTGCCAGAATTTGTGCGCCTCAGTCCATCCATTTTTCGCAACTCCACCAATCCTATGGATGCTGATGATTGGCTTCGTGACATCCTGTTTGAAATGGAGTCAGCTAATGTTGCCCCTGACAGTTACGTCACCTTTGCGAATTCCACCTGAAGGGCCCAGCTGCTCAATTGTGGGAAAGCCACAAGGGTATGTTGCCTGCAGAGACTGTGACCACTTGGCAGGAATTTCAGTCAGCTTTTCGTGCACGGTATATTCCTCAAGGTCTGATGGACCAGAAGAAGCAGGAGTTCCGTAAACTCTCTCAGGGTAAAATGACTGTGGATGAATATCAGAGGAAATTCCTTGAATTATCCTGCTATGCTGTGGATGACGTCGACACTGACACTCGCAAGCAGGAGAAATTCCGTGAAGGACTACGTACTGATATAAAACTTACACTTGTTGTCCATGATTTCACAGATTTCGCAACGCTTGTCAGCAAATCTTTCCAAGTTGAAACAGCTCTGACTGAGTACCAGGAGTCACTCAAGCGCACTCATGAAACTGGCTCATCCTCGGGTCAGCCTGTTCAGAAGCGTCGAGTGTGGATCCCTCACAATGTTCACCACCGGCCTGCTCCAACACCAAGGCCGTCTTATGTTGCACCTCGCCTGCCTCCACCGCCAAGACAGCTTACGGTTCATGATGGACCGCCTAATGCTATGGCTTCTCATCAAGTTGCGCCACGTCCTCCTAATGGTCGTAAGAAGGGTTGTCGAAACCGCCGATTCAGAAACCATAATACCATACCGTCTGCTGTTGTACTTGGCTATGCCAATCACGTCAATGCTGAAAAGCCTCTGTTCTCTTCGATTCAGGAGCATCGCATGCTTTTGTGTCCCAACAATTTGCTCAGTCACATGAGTTATGCTTGGAAGAATTACCCACTCCTCTAATGGTTCAGTCCCTGAGATCCAAGTGGCAAACCACAATGCTAAGCCCTCACAACCACATCGAGATTGGAGGTCTACTTTTTCCGATTTCTCTCATTGTACTTGGACCTTCCGACATAGACATTATTCTCGGTATGGACTGGTTGACCGCCCATAATGCTTTGATTGACTGTGCTACTAAGACAGTCCAGCTCACACACCCTTCTGGTCAGGTGATCAATTACTCAGCCCGAATAGCTAAGGATGCTGAAAGCCAGATATATGTTCTGAATGCATTGAATGCTTCACCTCTTGAAGGCATCGAGAACGTTCCAGTTGTTCATGATTTTCAAGATGTCTTTCCAGAAGAACTTCCAGGAATATCCCCTGCTAGAGCTGTCGAGTTTGTCATTGACTTGAAACCTGGCACAACTCCTATTGCGAAGCGTCCTTATAAGATGCATCCGCATCATCTTCTCGAGCTTAAGGAAGAAATCGACACATCACTTAAGAAAGGTTTCATCCGTCCCAGTTCCTCTGCTTGGGGAGCACCTTCACTCTTCGTTAAGAAGAAGGATGGAACTAACCGATTGGTTCAGGATTACCGACCTATCAACCAAGCAACAATTCAGAACAAGTATCCGCTTCCCAGAATCAATGATTTGTATGATCAACTTGCCGGTTCCTCAGTATTCTCTAAGCTTGATTTGAGATTGGGATACCATCAGATCCGTGTTCGTGAAGAGGATATTCCCAAGACTGCATTTGTTACTCGTTATGGCTCCTACGAGTACACCGTCATGTCATTTGGCTTAACAAATGCTCCAGCCACATTCTCCCGCCTGATGAATTATATATTCATGGATTACCTCGACAAATTTGTCGTGGTATATCTGGATGATATTCTGGTATATTCGAAGAATAAGGAAGAACATGCTGAACACCTCCGTCTTGTACTGGAAAGGCTCCGAGAACACCAGTTGTATGCCAAATACTCCAAATGTGAATTTTGGCTTTCTGAAGTAACCTACCTTGGTCATGTGATTTCCAAGGATGGAATTGCTGTTAACCCAGAACGAGTTCAGGCTATTCTTGACTTGACTCCTCCGAAGAACGTCAAGCAAGTGAGAAGTTTTCTCGGCCTTGCAAGCTATTGCCGTCGATTTGTCGAGAACTTTCCAAGATTGCTAAGCCCCTGACTGATCTGCTTCACAAGGGAGTTAAATTTGAATGGACAGAAAAATGTCAGGAAAGTTTCCAGACACTCAAAGACAAGCTGACATCTGCCCCAGTACTATCTCCTCCAGATACCCGCAAAGACTTTGTGATTTATTGTGACGCATCCCGTGAAGGATTAGGCTGTGTCCTAATGCAAGAGCGTAAAGTGATTGCTTATGGCTCTCGTCAGTTGTGCCCACATGAAGAAAATTATCCGGTACATGATCTAGAACTAGCTGCTGTGATCTATGCATTGCAGTTGTGGCGAAATTACCTTCTCGGTAATCGTTGCGAGATCTACACGGATCATAAAAGTCTGAAGTACTTGTTCACTCAGCCATCTCTAAACCTCCGTCAGCAAAGATGGATGGAGCCATTACGGACTATGATTTGGGTATTTCCTATACCCCTGGCAAGGCTAACGTGATGGCTGATGCCTTAAGCCGCAAGTCCTATTGCGACAACCTCACAGTTAGGCAAGCACAACCTCGTCTTTTTGAAGAACTGTGCAAGCTGAACCTACGTATTGTTTCACAGGGTTCTCTAAATAACCTTGTGATACAACCAGATCTTGAGAAAGCTGTTAAGAATGCGCAAGCTAAAGATGCTGAAATTGATCTAATGAAGAAAGACCTTCACCTTGAAAAGTACAGGGATTTCTCGCTGTCTGAAGATGGAACCTTGTATTTCAGAAACCGCATTGTCATACCTCGCTTCGAGCTTATGACTGATAAAGTCATGAAGGAGGCACATGATACCCCGCTGTCTATTCATCCGGGTAGCACCAAGATGTATCGTGACCTCCGTCAAAGGTACTGGTGGTCTAAAATGAAGCAGGACATTGCTCGATATGTTGCTGAATGTGATGTTTGTCGTCGCGTTAAAGCAGAACATCAGAAACCAGCTGGAATTCTGCAACCACTTCCTATTCCTCTATGGAAATGGGATAAGGTTCAGATGGATTTCGTTACAGGACTTCCCAGGTCATAGAAGGGTCATGATGCTATTCTTGTCGTCGTCGACCAACTCTCTAAAGTTGCACACTTTCTGCCCGTCAAGGAAACGATCACTGCTAGTCAGTTAGCAGAGTTATATATCTCCAGAATTGTTTCACTCCACGGCATTCCGAAAGAGATTAGTTCAGACCGTGGCGGTCTTTTCACTTCCAAATTCTGGGAAAGTTTCCAAACAGCTATGGGAACTCATATTACCTGGAGTTCAGCTTATCATCCCCAATCCCAAGGCCAAGTTGAGCGAGTCAATCAGGTTCTTGAAGACATGCTTCGGGCTTGTGTTATTTCTTTCGGTAAGAAGTGGGAAGAATCTCTCCCGTATGCCGAGTTCTCTTATAACAACAGCTATCAAGCCAACTTGAAAATGGCCCCCTTCGAAGTTCTATATGGACGTAAGTGTCGAACCCCTCTGAATTGGTCAGAAACTGGGGAACGACCGCTCGTGGGTCTGGATATTATTCAACACGCCGAAGAACAAGTCCGTATTGTCCGGGAAAATCTCAAGGCGGCTCAGGACCGCCAGAAGAGCAACTATGATCGCAAACGATGGGGTTTGAGTTATCAACCTGGTGATCAGGCTTATCTGCAAGTCACCCTGATGAAAGGCACTCACCGTTTTGGAATCAAGGGCAAGCTAGCTCCACGCTATATTGGTCCTTTCCGCATTGTTGCAAGGCGTGGACAGGTGGCATATAAATTGGAGTTGCCGCCACAATTCTCTCATATCCACGACGTCTTCCATGTGTCGCAACTTCGTCAATGCTTCAAGGAATCTCCGCACCGAGCTGTGGATCACGAGGTGCTCGAATTGCAAGATGACCTATCTTATAAGGAGCATCCGATCCGCATTCTCGATGAAGCTGAACGTCGGACCCGTCAGAAGGTTACCAAGTTCCTCAAAGTACAGTGGTCAAATCATACTGAAGATGAAGCCACTTGGGAACGCGAGGATAATCTTCGTGCGGAATACCCCGAACTTTTTCCTTCTACCTCTTAATTCTCGGGACGAGAATTCTTGTTAGTGGAGGAGATTTGTAACACCCCCAGTGGTTAACTACAGTAATCACCCTTTTGATTATGCCATGTCATCATGTTTAACAGTGCATGATCATCATTAGCATTATATTGCATTTCAACTCCTAAGTCAAAATCCAAATTTAAATGAAAGTGAAAAATAAAAGTTGTCCAACATAAAAACTAAAGTGTTCAATAAATAACAAATATTCTAGGGACTATTCTAAAATTATATCCAACAATTAATAAATTAATTAGGTGGCTCAAACTTTACCAAAACAGTAAGGATTAATGCATTTTATTTATTATAAAAATAGTGTGAACTCAAATTGACTCCAAACTAATTTTTGATAGTGGTAGAGGATGCCTAGCATTTAATGAAACAAGTGCCATGTTTTACAAAATTCGGTTTGGGGCCTAACTATTTACAGAACAGAGGTATAAGAATAAATAAAATAAAAGAAAAAGACAGAAAGAAAAAGAAAAGGAAAAAGAGAAACCCCCCCGGCCCAACAGGGCTACAGCCCAGCAGGCCGGCCCGCCCGAGATAAATACTATAAAACAACCTGGCTATCAACACTCGTAAAAAAGAAAAAAAAAATGTAAAATAGAATAATATTAAAATATTAAATATATATAAATAGGTGATTTCACCCTCCCCATGAAGTCTCTAGGGGACAAGCGGCCAACCGCGGACGCACGGGCGAGCAGAGAAGATACACCCCGTAAAGTAAAACGACAGCCACCGATAAAGGACAAGAAACGAACTCAACGGATGAGTAATGTAATACACAGCCGACGAAACACACAATTTACCATAGATCCGACCCCAGAGGTAAACCCCCGCCACCTCGACGCCGCTCGCCGGAGCCACCCCACGTCGCCTCGTCCTCATCCCCTCCCCTCCCACGCGACCAACCGGCCACGCCGCCTCCTCGTCCTCCTCCCCACCAGCCGACCCCGAGCCTCGCCGCCCCCGTGCATCCACGCCGCCCGTGAGCTCGCCCCCCTTCCCCCTTTTCTCTGTCGCCGTTGTGCGCTCGCGCCCGCCTCTGCCTCGCTCGCGCCTGCAGCGGCCTCTGCTGCTGCCCGACGCCGCAGCCCCGCTCGCCCCGAGCGCGCCTCCGCCGCGGCCCCGCTCACCCCCGTGCGCGCCCGTGGCTTTCTGGTCGGGCCGCCACGCGCCCGTGGCCCGCTCCCATCACGCTCCCGCAGCCCCTGTGCTGCTGCACCACCGCCGCCCCGCGCCGCTTCCCCCGCACCACCCCATCGCGCCGCCTGGCTCGCCACCGCCCTGCGCCCCGTCGGCGACCGCCCTCGCCCCGTGGCCATCCCCTGCGCCCGGGCGGGCATCGCCCCGCACGAGCCCATCGGGCATCCACGCGCCCGCGCGCCCGCAAACCCGCCCCGGTCGGCCCCTGTGCCACTAACCACTGGGCCCGACCTGTGACGCCCCCGGCACGATCGTGCACTAATCATACACGCAAATGCACACGATCAAGCCTAAGGACTCACGGGAAGATATCATAACACAACTCTAAAACATAAATAAAGTCATACAAGCTTTATATTACAAGCCAGGGGCCTCGAGGGCTCGAATACAAAAGCTTGCGTACAAGCGTCAGCGGAAGCATCAGATATCTGAGTACAGATATGAAACAGAAACAGAAAGGCCTTTAGAAAGGCGGGGCAAAATAAAACACTATGATCGAAAGGCGTAGGCCTCCTGCCTGGGACCCTCCGATCCTACTCCTGGTCGTCAGTCAACTCGCAGAAGTATCCATCCTCTGGGTAGTAGTAGTAGTCGATCGACGGGGCATCTGTCTCAGGGGGCTCCGTCATCTGGTCACGACAAACTGATATGGGGAGAAAAGGAAAACAAAGCAACCGTGAGTACTCAGAAGTACTCAGCAAGCAAGGATCTACACTACATATGCAACATTTTCAAAGAGAGGCTGTATATGTGGACTGGGCTGCAGAAATGCCAGAATAGAGAGAAAGGCCTAGTCCTATCGAAGACTAGCATCTTCATCGGTCTTGCAGCAATAGAAGAGAGCAGAACAGATCAATATAAAGTAGCAGTATCCTTAAGTCTCATCCTCACCCAGAGATCCTTTCTCGACTCCCTGCGAGAAAGCAATCCCAGAGCCATACAGTCATCAACCTCGTCCGGAGATCCCTTCTCGACTCCCTGCCTACAGCTCATCAGAGAGGTCCCCGCCGGTCTACATCCTAAGCGCAAGGGGGTCTTGGCCATCGCCCCTCGCCCTCCGGGTCGTTGCGCACGTGGTGAATCCAGGCACCTACACTACAGGAAGGCGCCGGTCCGTCCGTGCCGCCATGCTGAACTAGACGTCTGACAGAGCTTTCGGCTGATGCATACGATGCAGAACGCCCATACTATGCCCACGTGATGGTTAGTGCTATCAGGCCAGAGGCCTGCGCGGATCAAATATCCAAATCGCTAGTACCTTGGGCTTACGGTAACGAGCAGAGACTCATGAAAGATGTGACCCCGTCGCCCCGTCTCGAGGACTTGCTGCAAGGGTTAAGAATGCCCGGCCGCGCCTCGTATTCAGCACTCGGGCACCATACAGGCACCCGTCTTCACAACACTCGCCTCTCAGCCGCACGCGGGTACCCCTCAGGGTCGACCCGCCTATCCAAGTAACAGTGTAAAATCCAAGTATCCGGGTAGCCATAACATCAAGGGAATCTGAGGTATCACCCTCGTTGGATTCCTACTCGATGTCTCCGTCAAGGTGAACTCGGAGGAATCACCCTCACTGGGTTCACACTTGAGGTGTTGTACGACGGCGTCGTTATCGGAAGCGGTGAAGGAGGAATCACCCTCGATGACCACGACCGAATAGCTACTCTACAGAGTTAACATCAGAAGTGCTACAAGAGGTTTCACCCTCGGCACTCGATAGTAACGCTGCAGTGTCGTTACAACTAAGGGGGATGATGTGCGGTGTCGGGGCCTGGTCTTCAATCCCGTTGATCGGGTCTTCTGACGATCCAGCGCGGCAGTCGGGATAAGTGGGGTCACTGATAGGTCTCTACCCAGCCTATACTAAGCAGTTTAGGATATGCAGGTAATTATCAACAGCAGGTTACAATAAATAGGCTATGCATCAGAATAGGTAAAGCAGCAGCAGCAGCAGCAATTCTAATGCAAGCATGAGAAATAGAATGGGCGATATCGGGATGATCAAAGGGGGGCTTGCCTGGTTGCTCGGCGGCAAGGGCAAGGTTGTCAATAGTGTCTTCGGGCTCCGGAGCTGCGTCGATCTCGGGGACGACGTCGGTGTCGGGGTCTAACGTGAGAGAAGAGGGGGAGGAAACAGTATAAATATAGCGCAAAAATGAGCAACGCAAAGTACGGCATGACAATATGTAGTGCCGGGTGTGTCCTAACGTATGGTTGCACGTCACCGAGGAAGGGGGAATCCATCCGGGAATGTTTTCCCGGTTCCGGACATTTGTCAGACAGATGACCGGAGGGGAACGGTTGCATGTTCGGATAGTTAGGGACGTGTGACGGACGAACGGACTGCATATTCGGATTCGTCTCGTCGTTCTGAGCAATTTTCATGTATAAAGTTTTTCGATCGGAGTTACGGATTAAAAGATATGATTTTCTAAAGTTCTATTAATTTCTGGAATTTATTTAATTAATTAAAACAACATTATCCAAAACAGTACAGGGTGACGTCACTGTGACGCAATGCTGACATCAGCAGTCAACGGTCGGCTGACCAGGGTCAAACCTGACAAGTGGGACCCACATGTCATTGACAGAACTAATTAAACAGGGTTAATTTAATCTAACTAAACTAATTAGCAGGTGGGGCCCAGCAGTCAGCGTCTGTTAGTTTAATTAATTAACTAATTAGGTTAATTAGCATTTTAATTAGGGTTTTTATTTATTTTAAAAACGTTTTACGGGGTGGGACCCGCGTGTCAGTGACACGGGCTGCCGAGTCAGCAGTTGACCTGGTCAACAGGTCAACTGGGGCCCAGGGGTTAGTGGCACTAGGCGGGGCCCACTAGGGCCAGGTCAGCGACGGCCGGTGACTCGCCGGAATCACGCCGGCGAGCGCTTTCGCGGCGGCGCAGCGTCGGGATGGGTTCGGGATTCGCCCACAGGGGGTCCCAGGGGCTGTGGCTAGGCGCGTTCGACGCGGCTCGACGCTGCGCATCGAACGGTGGCGGTGTGAGGGGCTGAGGTGGCCGGAGCTGAGCGGCAAGAGCTCATCGGCGGCGAGGCGTATCGGGCGTGCGACGAAATCGGGGCTACGGTGCGCAACCAAACGAGGCGAGGTGCTAAGGAGGTCCCACGGGCTGCGGCGAGCAAAATGGGCAGCAGTACGGGGCCTAATGGTCGCCGGACGGTCGCCGGCGACGAGGTCCGCGGCGGTGGGTTCGGCCGAACGCGGAGCGGGCGTTACAGGCGACTAGAGGAGGCAGGGGAGGGTGCGTCACGCGCAGAAGCTCACCGGGCGAGCGTGGGGACAAGGCAGTGGGCTCGGGGTGGTCCGGTGGCGTAGATCGACGGCGAGGTCGATGCGGCGGCCGAGGCGGGGGCGAGGAAGAATGCGGCGACGTGAGGGGCTCCGGGGCTCGATCCGGCAGCGTAGACGAAGCAGAGGAGCGAGGCGGAGCTGCTGGACTTGTCCGGGCGGCGAACGGGCGACGGTGGCCGCGCAGCTCAGCCGCGGCCGTCCATGGCGGCGTCGGGTGAGGTGAGAGGAGAGCGAGGGAGAACGGGGGAACTGGGCTAGGGTTCGCCAGGGGGAAGCGCGGGGTTGCCCTTTAACCACCGCGCGGCGCGGCGCGTTGTCGATCGCTCGGAGGGGGGGGGGCCTGGCGCGCGCGCTCCAGGTGCTCGACAGCAGCGGCGTGAGCAGTGCGCGAGGTGGGGGATAACGCGGGGGTGGGCTGGGCCGCGGCTGTAGCGAGTAGGCCGAGTGCACAGTAGATCCTTTAGGCCTTTTTCTTTTTCTGTTTCTTTTTCTTTTCTGTTCTGTTATTTGTTTAGGCCCTAAATGGTTTTTGTAAAAAGGGAGACCTAGTTCATAAATACCAGTCCTTTATTCCCTAACACCTAAAATTAGTTTGGGCAAAACATTATTTCATATTTGTGTTAAATAAATTAAAAAGGTTACTAAATATTATTTTCAGCCACTGTTTGAGGTGGTTTGAGTCACTTACCCAATTTAGTAAATGTTGGTTACAATTTTAGAATGGTCTCTGCAATATGTGTTATTTAACGAACATTTTAGTTATTTATGTTGCACAACTTTTATTTTCCACTTTCTTTTAAATTTCGATTTTGACTTAGGAGTTGAAATGCAATATAATGCTAATGATGATCATGCACTGTTAAGCATGATGACATGGCATAATCAAAAGGGTGGTTACTGTAGTTAACCACTGGGGGTGTTACAAATCTCCTCTACTAACAAGAATTCTCGTCCCGAGAATTAAGAGGTAGAAGGAAAAAGTTCGGGGTATTCCGCACGAAGATTATCCTCGCGTTCCCAAGTGGCTTCATCTTCAGTATGATTTGACCACTGTACTTTGAGGAACTTGGTAGCCTTCTGACGGGTCCGACGTTCAGCTTCATCGAGAATGCGGATCGGATGCTCCTTATAAGATAGGTCATCTTGCAATTCGAGCACCTCGTGATCCACAGCTCGGTGCGGAGATTCCTTGAAGCATTGACGAAGTTGCGACACATGGAAGACGTCGTGGATATGAGAGAATTGCGGCGGCAACTCCAATTTATATGGGATCGAAGGCATAAGAGTATCTCTCGAGTTGAACAAATGAAAAACATCGAGAGCAAAGTAGGAAGGGACAATAAGAAGTTTCAAACAGATAGATAATCGTTCGATGTCTGAACAAGGTGTGAAAGAGGTCCAGAGCAACGAGAATAAGTATTGTGTCTGGTACCAGAATAGATCACTAGGATGGTGGCCCGTGAATTTCATACGAGGCCACGCGCGAGGAATAACTTTGGGAACAGGGGGTGTACAGGAGAGTCAGGTTTCGATCCTGTGGAACTGTGGGTTATGGCCCACCAGGTGGGTTGAAAGTAGGAAGGGCGGTGACGTCTCGCACGATCACGTAAGCAAGGCATGTCAGAGGATAGTCTGTCGGTTATGTCGGCAACAACATCGGTACCAAGGGCGAGGGACGAAGAGAACCATTTTCCTGCTCGTTGAACGAGGCGGACCAATAGGCAAAGTTCTCGTCCATCGGTGGTTTCCGGAATGTCATCAACATTAGTAACAGAGTCTCACTGAGAAGGTTGTACATCGGGGTGTTATGTAAGCAAGGAATTATTTCTGCTTAGATCATGTAAATCACGATAAGGTTAAACAAACCAATGGAAAGGAAAATGTGCTTACACACAAGAATTGGGAGTACATCATGCTCAAGGTAAAGTGGAGCAGGATATACATGATAGGACAACAAGTCAAAAAGTATGTAGAAAAAGGGGCGAGGAAAGTTTCATGATATTACCCATACAACGGTGTTTGGACAATTGATCATGAAGCATTTAGCATTGCGCTTTCAATGTTCTCAATGATATTTGGAATACCATAGTCATGCTTCGAGGTAGCAGTAACATGGTGTTTCAAGCAAAGATTGCATTTGAAGATCACAAGAAATATTCAAGAAATAGTTCCAGGGATAACAAGGAACTCAAGGTATGACCAACACATGATCAGGTCTGTGTTGGGAGGAAGTCAAGGATGTTGTAGATGGTATCGCAATTCAACGAGGGCAAGGATGGTATTTTTAGCCATGAGTTTAATTGACATCTTTGAAGAAGCCAAAGTGTTGACGGTGATCACGACAAATTTTGTCGAGAGACCCTATGAAGATGCCATCGAGCAGCGACGATATCAAGTAAAAGGAAGGATGAAGTGAAAGGCTATGAGAACCGCGGATTCGTCACAAGCTCGAAGTCAAGCTTGTTCGAGGTGAAATGATAAGATGAGAAGAACGACGTAAGCTTCGCTCATCGTCGAGAAGTTGCTCCGGGCACAAGGACCAGGTAGCATAATTAAAAATCGACATGGTAATGATATAGCCGATCGGGCTAGTAATGATGTGATGGAGTATCATTCCAATAAGAATTCACGAGAGGTAGTGCAATGACACGATAATCATGAGATAACATGGGGCAATAATTGGAGGTAGATCAGAATTAGAGGTTGGACAGGTGAAATGATCTACAAAAGACAAGTAATTTTTAACTTGTCCGAGAAATGGGATCAAAGAAGAAATTGGGGCATCTTAGGACCGTATACCATGAACGTCAGGAGTAAATAGCTCAAGCTCGAGAGCGGAGCAAGGTTGGCAAAGCAGAGAATACAATTTACCAAAGGCAATATGTATCAGGGGAAAACTCACAAGACTTTGGATGTTAAGGACACTATCGGATGATAACTCATCAAAGGATCTGACGGTCCATAACGGAGCTGACGTGAGCATAGGCACACAACCAGAAGAAGAATCAATGCAAAGGCATTAATTCAAAGCTCAAATGCAAAGGAGTTATGATTTCCAAAGCAAGGGATCAGAAGCAATCGCTCTGATTAAGGGTGGTTAATTGAATAGACTTAGGGGTACAAGCGACGGCAAATAGATTGGTCGAGAATCCAGCCCATGTTCAGGACGATGTTTGAGCTGGAAAGAAAATTTCTAAGGATTAAGTGATGATTGCGATTATTCGCACACACATTGAATCAAGGACTCAAAATGGTGATGACAAGAGGCGTCAACGGAGATTACTAGACATATGGAATTAACCATAATGTCAGCAGGTAAGAATTTCCAGAGCAACATGCTACAGAGGATTTTCGGAAGATCGAATAGCACTTCGAAGAATTTTGCGAGACACATGAACAACTGGGATGAACAGATCCTCGATAAATGTGGGGAATTAACCGTAAGGTTTTTCATTCGGAGAAGAACTGCAAGGCAGTAAACTCAAAGGATTATCGGGGCAACGGAGAATATTTCGAGGCATCTTGTAACAACAAGAGCGACGAGGAATGATCGTGTGAATGACAAGTGTAAGTAGTCATCTACAGGGATACATCGGTGGTAGGAATTACAAAGGCGATGAGCACAAAGGGCTCGGGATAACATCGATGGGAATCGTAAGAATCTTCCGATGAAGTAGGTGATCTTCTGGTATGAGGGCTCTCCGGGAGAAGTAGTTACGAGAACCTAGAGTCAGAGTTAGTAAAATCTTTTAACCCGAATAGAAGAGAGATCAGAGTCCCAGAGTAAAGGTCGAGAAGTAAAAGATCCTAATACCACCCAATTGGCGACGTGGGCCAGTAAGCCACACAACCAAGTTAGTAAAATAATTTTCGGTTACTAGACTCAACATCGGCCAAGGAGTTGGAAAGGGGGGTTCCTACAGGCAGTCGGCTCTGATACCAACTTGTGACGCCCCCGGCCCGATCGTGCACTAATCATACACGCAAATGCACACAATCAAGCCTAAGGACTCACGGGAAGATATCACAACACAACTCTAAAACATAAATAAAGTCATACAAGCTTTATATTACAAGCCAGGGGCCTTGAGGGCTCGAGTACAAAAGCTTGCGTACAAGCGTCAGCGGAAGCATCAGATATCTGAGTACAGATATGAAACAGAAACAGAAAGGCCTTTAGAAAGGCGGGGCAAAATAAAACACTACGATCGAAAGGCGTAGGCCTCCTGCCTGGGACCCTCCGATCCTACTCCTGGTCGTCAGTCAACTCGCAGAAGTATCCATCCTCTGGGTAGTAGTAGTAGTCGATCGACGAGGCATCTGTCTCAGGGGGCTCCGTCATCTGGTCACGACAAACTGATATGGGGAGAAAAGGAAAACAAAGCAACCGTGAGTACTCAGAAGTACTCAGCAAGCAAGGATCTACACTACATATGCAACATTTTCAAAGAGAGGCTGTATATGTGGACTGGGCTGCAGAAATGCCAGAATAGAGAGAAAGGCCTAGTCCTATCGAAGACTAGCATCTTCATCGGTCTTGCAGCAATAGAAGAGAGCAGAACAGATCAATATAAAGTAGCAGTATCCTTAAGTCTCATCCTCACCCAGAGATCCTTTCTCGACTCCCTGCGAGAAAGCAATCCCAGAGCCATACAGTCATCAACCTCGTCCGGAGATCCCTTCTCGACTCCCTGCGAGAAGCAATCCCAGAGCCTTATATCCAGGTCTCATCTCATGTTCTAGCTGTATCGATCGGGATACAACTCCGAGTGTCCTTTACCGTAGGACCGGCTATCGATAGAAGTTTTCTTCCCTGCAGGGGTGCACCAACTTACCCAACACGCTCGATTAACTCCGGCTGGACACACTTTCCTGGGTCATGCTCGGCCTCGGTCAAACGACACATCGCAACCCTACCTATAGCTCAGCAGAGAGGTCCCCGCCGGTCTACATCCTAAACGCAAGGGGGTCTTGGCCATCGCCCCTCGCCCTCCAGGTCGTTGCGCACACGGTGAAGCCAGGCACCAACACTACAGGAAGGCACCGGTCCGTCCGTGCCGCCATGCTGAACTAGACGTCTGACAGAGCTTTTGGCTGATGCATACGA
This sequence comes from Thinopyrum elongatum, assembly GCA_011799875.1. Classification (NCBI taxonomy): domain Eukaryota; kingdom Viridiplantae; phylum Streptophyta; class Magnoliopsida; order Poales; family Poaceae; genus Thinopyrum; species Thinopyrum elongatum. The sequence goes on along the minus strand of CM022302.1, from coordinate 482,185,473 downwards.
TGCAGAACGCCCATACTATGCCCACGTGATGGTTAGTGCTATCAGGCCAGAGGCCTGCTCGGATCAAATATACAAATCACTAGTACCTTGGGCTTGCGGTAACGAGCAGAGACTCACGAAAGATGTGACCCCGTCGCCCCGTCTCGAGGACTTGCTGCAAGGGTTAAGAATGCCCGGCCGCGCCTCGTATTCAGCACTCGGGCACCATACAGGCACCCGTCTTCACAACACTCGCCTCTCAGGCGCACGCGGGTACCCCTCAGGGTCGACCCGCCTATCCAAGTAACAGTGTAAAATCCAAGTATCCGGGTGGCCATAACATCAAGGGAATCCGAGGTTTCACCCTCGTTGGATTCCTACTCGATGTCTCCGTCAAGGTGAACTCGGAGGAATCACCCTCACTGGGTTCACACTTGAGGTGTTGTACGACGGCGTCATTATCGGAAGCGGTGAAGGAGGAATCACCCTCGATGACCACGACCGAATAGCTACTCTACAGAGTTAACATCAGAAGTGCTACAAGAGGTTTCACCCTCGGCACTCGATAGTAACGCTGCAGTGTCGTTACAACTAAGGGGGATGATGTGCGGTGTCGGGGCCTGGTCTTCAATCCCGTTGATCGGGTGTTCTGACGATCCAGCACGGCAGTCAGGATAAGTGGGGTCACTGATAGGTCTCTACCCAGCCTATACTAAGCAGTTTAGGATATGCAGGTAATTATCAACAGCAGGTTACAATAAACAGGCTATGCATCAGAATAGGTAAAGCAGCAGCAGCAGCAATTCTAATGCAAGCATGAGAAATAGAATTGGCGATATCCGGATGATTAAAGGGGGGCTTGCCTGGTTGCTCGGCGGCAAGGGCAAGGTTGTCAATAGTGTCTTCGGGCTCCGGAGCTGCGTCGATCTCGGGGACGACGTCGGGGTCGGGGTCTAACGAGAGAAAAGAGGGGGATGAAACAGTATAAATATAGAGCAAACATGAGCAACGCAAAGTACGGCATGACAATATGCAGTGCCGGGTGTGTCCTAACGTATGGTTGCACGTCACCGAGGAAGGGGGAATCCATCCGGGAATGTTTTCCCGGTTCCGGACATTTGTCAGACAGATGACCGGAGGGGAATGGTTGCATGTTCGATAGTTAGGGACTTGTGACGAACGAACGGACCGCGTATTCTGATTCGTCTCGTCGTTCTGAGCAATTTTCATGTATAAAGTTTTTCGATCGGAGTTACGGATTAAAAGATATGATTTTCTAAAGTTTTATTAATTTCTGGAATTTATTTAATTAATTAAAACAACATTATCCAAAACAGTACAGGGTGACGTCACTGTGACGCAATGCTGACGTCAGCAGTCAACGGTCGGTTGACCAGGGTCAAACCTGACAAGTGGGACCCACATGTCATTGACAGAACTAATTAAACAGGGTTAATTTAATCTAACTAAACTAATTAGCAGGTGGGGCCCAACAGTCAGCGTCTGTTAGTTTAATTAATTAACTAATTAGGTTAATTAGCATTTTAATTAGGGTTTTTATTTATTTTAAAAATGTTTTACGGGGTGGGACCCGCGTGTCAGTGACACGGGCTGCCCTGTCAGCAATTGACCTGGTCAACAGGTCAACTGGGGCCCAGGGGTCAACGGCACTGGGCGGGGCCCACTAGGGACAGGTCAGCGACGGCCGGTGACTCGCCGGAATCACGCCGGCGAGCGCGTTCGCGGCGGCGCAGCGTCGGGATGGGTTCGGCATTCGCCCACAGGGGGTCCCAGGGGCTGTGGCTAGGCGTGTTCGACGCGGCTCGACGCTGCGCGTCGAACGGTGGCGGTGCGAGGGGCTGAGGTGGCCGGAGCTGAGCGGCAGGAGCTCATCGGCGGCGAGGCGTATCGGGCATGCGACGAAATCGGGGCTACGGTGCGCAACCAAACGAGGCAAGGTGCTAAGGAGGTCCCACGGGCTGCGGCGAGCAAAACGGGCAGCAGTACGGGGCCTAATGGTCGCCGGACGGTCGCCGGCGACGAGGTCCGCGGCGGTGGGTTCGGCCGAACGCGGAGCGGGCGTTACAGGTGACTAGAGGAGGCAGGGGAGGGCGCGTCACGCGCAGAAGCTCACCGGGCGAGCGTGGGGACTGGGCAGTGGGCTCGGGGTGGTCCGGTGGCATAGATCGACGGCGAGGTCGATGCGGCGGCCGAGGCGGGGGCGAGGAAGAATGCGGTGACGTGAGGGGCTCCGGGGCTCGATCCGGCAGCGTAGACGAAGCAGAGGAGCGAGGCGGAGCTGCTGGACTTGTCGGGCGGCGAACGGGCGACGGTGGCCGCGCAGCTCAGCCGCGGCCGTCCATGGCGGCGTCGGGTGAGGTGAGAGGAGAGCGAGGGAGAACAGGGGAACTGGGCTAGGGTTCGCCAGGGGGAAGCGCGGGGTTGCCCTTTAACCACCGCGCGGCGCGGCGCGTTGTCGATCGCTCGGAGGGGGGGGGCCTGGCGCGCGCGCTCCAGGTGCTCGACAGCAGCGGCGTGAGCAGTGCGCGAGGTGGGGGATAACGCGGGGGTGGGCTGGGCCGCGGCTGTAGCGAGTAGGCCGAGTGCACAGTAGATCCTTTAGGCCTTTTTCTTTTTCTCTTTTTCTGTTTCTTTTTCTTTTCTGTTCTGTTATTTGTTTAGGCCCCAAATGGTTTTTGTAAAAAGGGAGACCTAGTTCATAAATGCCAGTGCTTTACTCCCTAACACCTAAAATTAGTTTGGGCAAAACATTATTTCATATTTGTGTTAAATAAATTAAAAAGGTTACTAAATATTATTTTCAGCCACTGTTTGAGGTGGTTTGAGTCACTTACCCAATTTAGTAAATGTTGGTTACAATTTTAGAATGGTCTCTGCAATATGTGTTATTTATCGAACATTTTAGTTATTTATGTTGCACAACTTTTATTTTCTACTTTCATTTAAATTTCGATTTTGACTTAGGAGTTGAAATGCAATATAATGCTAATGATGATCATGCACTGTTAAGCATGATGTCATGGCATAATCAAAAGGGTGGTTACTGTAGTTAACCACTTGGGGTGTTACACGACCCCCCTGGCCCAATGACACATGGGGCCCACGGCCCCGAAATGTTTTTAAAAATAAAATAAAAATTATTAAAATTAATAATTAATTAATCCTGATTAGGTTAATCTAAATTAGTTAATTAGTTTAATTAAATACTAATTAGTTAGTTAACACTAATTAACTAACCAGTCAATGACAGGTGGGTCCCACGAGTCAGATGACTGCTGACGTCAGCATGATGTCATGCTGACATCATCAACACTGTTTCGGATAATGTTAATTTAAATAATTAAATAAATTCCAAAAATTAATAAAAACTTTAGAAAATCATATTAAATAATCCGTAACTCCGATGGAAAAACTTTGTACATGAAACTTGCTCAGAACGACGAGACGAATCCTAATACGCGGTCCGTTCGTCCGCCACATGTTCCTAACTATCCGAACGTGCAACCGTTCCCCTCTTTTCGTCTGTCCGAAAAGCCGGACACCGGGAATACTTTCCCGGATGTTTTTCTATTTCGCCGGTATTACCTAGCCCTACGATAGAACACCGCTAGCTCTGGTTATTGACATGTCATGCACTTGTTTGCTTAGTATTTACTGTTTCCTCCCCCTCTTCTCTCTCGGTAGCCCCGACACCGACGTCGTCCACGAGGCCGACGCAGCTCCGGAGCCCGAAGACACCATTGACAACCTTGCCCTTGCCGCCGAGCAACCAGGCAAGCCCCGCCTTTTTGATCATCCCGATATCGCCCATTCTAATTTCCCATGCTTGCATTAGAATTGCTGCTGCTACTGCTTTACCTATTCTGATGCATAGCCTGTTTATTGTATCCTGCTGTTGATAATTACCTGCATATCCTAAACTGCTTAGTATAGGCTGGGTAGAGACCTATCAGTGACCCCACTTATCCTGACTGCCCCGCTGGATTATCTGAAGACCCGATCAACGGGATTGAAGACCAGGCCCCGGCACCGCACATCACCCCCTTAGTTGTAACGACACTGCAGCGTTACTATCGCGTGCCGAGGGTGATACCTCGTGTAGCACTTCTGATGTTAACTCTGTAGAGTAGCTATTCGGTCGTGGTCATCGAGGGTGATTCCTCCTTCACCACTTCCGGTAACGACGCCGTCATACGACACCTCAAGTGTGAACCCAGCGAGGGTGATTCCTCCGAGTTCACCTTGACGGATACATCGAGTGGGAATTCAATGAGGGTGATACCTCGGATTCCCCTGATGTTATGGACACACGGATACTTGGACTTTACACTGTTACTTGGATAGGCGGGTCGACCTGAGGGGTACCCGTGTGTGCCTGAGAGGCGAGTGTTGTGAAGACGGGTGCCTGTATGGTGCCCGAGTGATGAATACGAGGCGCGGCCGGGCATTCTTAACCCTTGCAGCAAGCCCTCGAGACGGGGCGACGGGGTCACATCTTTCGTGAGTCTCTGCTCGTTTCCGCAAGCCCTAGTCCACTAACAATTTGGATATTTGATCCGAGCAGGCCTCTGGCCTGATAGCACTAACCATCACGTGGGCATAGTATGGGCGTTCTGCATCGTAGCATCAGCCGACAGTTCTGTCAGACGTCCAGTTCAGCATTGTGGCACGGTCGGATCGTACCGACCCTCCGAGGCGGTGCTGGTATCCACCCTGCACACAACGACCCGGAGTGCACAGGGCGATGGCCCAAGACCCCTGAGTGCTTAGGATGTAGACCGGCGGGGACCTCTCTGCTGAGCTTTAGGTAGGGCTGCGGTGTGTCGTTTGGCCGAGGCCGGGCATGACCCAGGAAAGTGTGTCCGGCCGGAGTTAATCGAGCGTGTTGGGTAAGTTGGTGCACCCCTGCAGGGAAGAAAACTTCTATCGATAGCCGGTCCTACGGTAAAGGACACTCGGAGTTGTATCCTGATTGATACAATTAGAACTGGATACTTGGATACTATGGCTCTGGGATTGCTTCTCTCAGGGAGTCGAGAAGGGATCTCAGGACGAGGTTGATGACTGTATGGCTCTGGGATTGCTTTCTCGCAGGGAGTCGAGAAAGGATCTCTGGGTGAGGTTGAGACTTAATGATACTGCTACATTATATTGTAATGTTCTACTCTCTTCTATTGCTGCAAGACCGCTGAAGATGCTAGTCTTCGATAGGACTAGGCCTTCTCTCTATTCTTGCATTTCTGCAGCCCAGTCCACATATACAGCCTCCCTTTGAAAATGTTGCATATGTAGTGTAGATCCTTGCTTGCTGAGTACTTCTGAGTACTCACGGTTGCTTTGTTTTCTTTTTCTCCCCATATCAGTTTGACGTGACCAAGATGACGGAGCCCCTGAGACAGATGCCCCGTCGATCGACTACTACTACTACCCAGAGGATGGATTCTACTACGAGTTGACTGACGACCAGGAGTAGGATCAGAGGGTCCCAGGCAGGAGGCCTTCGCCTTTCGATCGTAGTGTTTTATTTTGCCCCGCCTTTCTAAAGGCCTTTCTGTTTCTGTTTCATATCTGTACTCAGATATCTGATGCTTCCGCTGACGCTTGTTCGCAAGCTTATGTATTCGAGCCCTCGAGGCCCCTGGTTTGTAATATAAAGCTTGTATGACTTTATTTATGTTTTAGAGTTGTGTTGTGATATCTTCCCGTGAGTTCTTAGGCTTGATCGTGTGCATTTGCGTGTATGATTAGTGCACGATTGAGCCGGGGGCGTCACAGCACTGCCATCTGCCCGAGTGTCGCCCTTGTGAGGACTAAAACCCTCTAACCCAAATTACTAGCTAGAGCCAATGCCTTGGGATTCCCCCTGCCAGTGGTTGTCGGAGCAACAAGGGAGGCGAATCCACGAGGTACCTCAGGAGTTACAAGTGATCGATCGACATAGTTAAGGTTCTCTTTGATGCACAAGATTCTTAAAATGCAGGAATATGTTTTTTATGACCGAGTGTTATGTCCTCTTGAATTCTGTAAATTTTAAAACTACATGAATTTGGATGAAGGAGTGTTTGATAGCAAAGGAAAAACATTGGAATTCAAAGAAAAAAACTCAATCCAAGGGGAGAGAAATTTCGAAGGAATTATATTGTAAGGCGCCGGTTTACGCGGCGTAAGTATACGCAGCGAACAGGCTGGCTTGCACAACACAAGTATGCGTAGCGAGGGGGCTTTTTCTATGGAACCAGGATTTGAATTCTGGTTGGTAGCCCCAATGGAATTCAAAGGATTGAGTGCATGGAAATGGATCCAAAGGAAAAATTCCAAAGAATTGCAATCATGTGAATCAAACTGACAACGCAGGAAAGATCCCTAAGAATTTAAATCCTCTAAAATTGCTATAAAATTCTTTTGATTCAACGGAGCTCTAAAAATGTTCTATGCATAACTAGTACGTCTTGAAGGATTCAAGGAGGCACGTATCACATCCACAGGAGCGAACATGTTGCATATACACTCGTGCGTTATGTTCTGCCTAATTGCACAACTGATTTCCTCTGGGAAACCGACGAATATTAGTTGTAGTCTCCGCGTCGCCCGGGCGGGGTCGGCAGCTTCTGCTGCTGGACGATGAGTCGCGCCGGGAGCGGCCGGCCGGTGCCAGAGCCTCCGCAGCTGCGGCACCGCTTGCGGCCGGACCCAGAGCACGTCCCGCAGCCGACGTCGCCGTCGGACCAACGGCTGCAGAGGCACTCCTCCCGGCCGGTGCCGCTGCAGGTGGAGCAACGGGGTCGAGCGTCCCACCTGGACGCCGCCGGCAGCCCGTCGCCCGTCGTCCGGTTCGCCACCGCCACGCCCGCCAGCATCCCGAGCCCCGCCGACGCGATCACCATGGGCGAAACCATCTTCGCCGAAAAACCAATCAAAGGATCTCCCTTTTCTTGGTGGCCAAATTGCTGGTGCTTGTTGCTTCCTTGCCGTATGCACTTGCCTGGTGCTGGTAAGGAGTGGAAGGAGAGATTTGGATGGGTGTGTGTGGCCTGGGGGTTGTGGCAATCTGTTGATTTTGTGGACGGGGTGCGTCGGTTTATAGGATTTTTTCGGGGGCTGTAGTAGGAAGGTGGGTGTTGGGAACTTGGGGTAGTTTCGTTTAGCAGTTTGGAGTGTAGCGGAGGCGAGGAAGGGAAGGCGTGCCCGCCTCGTTAGAGCATCTCTGGCAGACGCTTAAAAGTTGACACTTAAAAACACGTATAAGGAACATTGTAAATCATTTTTACGGTACGAAATTGCTTCGGACATAGCAGACCTCGTAAATAAAATTGTATCCCACTATAACTCAATTTTTTTCTTTTATTTGCTTCTTCCTCCCTCCCGGCAGAGCCCGTCTCCGGGCACGGCGTGCCTCGCCCTGGCACCGCGGCTCGCCCCGGCGCCGCTCGCCTCGCCCCGCCTTGCCCCGGTGCCGCCCGTCCCGACCGCGCGCTCCCTGACGTGCCTTCCCATCCCCGATTGAGCCCAGCACCGCCCGCCGCCGCGCGCACGCTCCCCGGCGTGGCCGCGTGAGCTCTCCGGCGGCACCCTGCGTGGCCGCGCGAGCTCGCCACCGCTGCGTGCGACCCGTCCCCCTCCCTCCGCCCTTCTCCGGCGCCGCCCCGCCCTGATTCGGGCCGCCGGTGGCCTGCTCCACCCTGCGCGTGGACGGCCTCGTCTCGGCAGTGGAGGTCGAGCCGGCCGCAATTCGGACGGGCGGCGGCAAATTCCGACGTGCGGCGGCTTCTTCCGACGTGCGGCGACGGATTCCGGTGAGTTCCGGGTAGATTCCGGTCAGTTTCGCGGCGGCGCGTCTGCTCCGACGAGGTTTGACCGGTTTACGGGTTGAACTGTATACTGTCTTCCAACCTTTACATATAAGGTTCTCACGGATAGATTTTCAGTACCCCTTAAAAATTTTAAGGGTCGATTGAACTTTACGGGATCTGCTAGGGATATTTTTTCGACCGAAATTGTAAATACCAGATTTTTTAGCTTATACCGGTCTGCTAGAGATGCTCTTACCTTTGCTTGCCTGCTTGGTCTGCATCCGTCGGCTACTCTGCTATGCAACGGGTCTTTCGATTTCTGTTTCGTGCGTGCTGCGAGCTGCTTCGCTGCACGTGTGTTCACTCTCTCCTTGCGAGTTCCTTTGCCTTTTCCACGCTACGAGACGAATTCGGAACCAGGCACAGGATTTGTCCTCTGCATTCTCAGGCGTTCTACAATGCTAGGTGTTTAAAAAGGTGCTTAAAAAAATAAATCGGGTTTTTCTGAAGCACCAGTGCATATTTTCACAGAAGAAACGCCTAATTAAACGTCTGTGCTGTACAAATAAGCACTGATGCTTAAGAAAGGCCTGGTTTATTTCTTCAAACACCTCTCCTAAGCACCTTGCATTGTACAAGGCCTTATGAGCTCTGTTAACAACAATCTGGATCATGTAACTGGCCGAAGACTGGTAGACGATTCTCTAGATTACTTGCAAGATTTGGACCCTGTTACCTGGCGAATATTCACCGAGGAGGATGGCATATGCGAACGATTTCGTGGCAGTTTTAGTTGTGAGGAAGTGGTGAGGCCTTATACAATGCAAGGTGCTTAGGAGAGATGCTTCAAGAAATAAAACAGGGTTTTCTTAAGCACCGGTGCTTATTTATACAGGGTAGATGTTTAATTAGGCGTCTCTTCTGTAGAAATAGGCACTGGTGCTTCAGAAAAACCCGGTTTATTTTTCTAAACACCTCCCTAAGCACCTAGCATTGTACAAGGCCTGAGGGGTGGCATTTTCTCTAGCAACATGGCAGTTTCTTTCTGAGAAGGCAATTTTCGTTTAAAAATTGCCATCGTTTGATCTTTTCTCACAACTAAAACTACCATCAAATGATGTTCGCTTGCCACCCCCTCCCAGCCGATGTTCATTAGTTAACATTACCGCAGGATTTCGATTTACTTATTAGGACATCTCTAACGGACTCCTCCCTCTCGCCCTAGTTGTCTGGACCAGAATTATCATTCAATGGGTTCGTCTGGATATTCCGGTCTGTCAGGTATCCCTAGTCCTGCCTCTAATCCAGGGAAGAAATAGGGTAGTCTGAAATGTCCGTCCCGTCGGATCGAACAGTCCGATCCCACATAAAATTCCTATCGAAACCCCATTCCCGTCCCACACTCCACCCCCTTCTCCTGAGCTCCCTGTCTCCGCTCCAAGACCCTGATTACGCCGCTGCACTAACCTCGAACACCACTTGGTTCTTGTAGACCTCCGTCGCTCCACCTTGCCGCCTAGACGCGAAGCCACTGTCATCGGATCCCTACGTCGCCTAAATAACCTTCCACCTACTGATGACGTCCATGTCAACCACCGCACACACCAAGTGTTCGGTGAAATGCCAATTGACGATGGGATGAAACTACATCATCCATGGTCATTACTACAACATGGGATACTACTTTGAAATGCCATATGACGATGTGATGAAACTAATGCACACACCAAGTGTTCGTTGAAATGTCTTTTTTACAATTCATTTTATCGGTGATGTATCACGTACTTGCTCTCGTATTTAGTTCGAAGATCATATATTAATGTGTGCTCACCTACTCCTTTTTCAAAGACAAGATGGAGAAAATATTTATGTCCTTATTTCTACACCTTCTCACCTAAATATAACTATTGTGATCTCCAGTGACTGGATAGGGTAAGATGGGAGCACATTGCAAACTTACATTTAGTTAGAAAGTTAGACTCGACCAAGCATCTCCTGATTTGCACTACTATAGAAACTAAAGCTTCTACATGGGCTAGTTTAAATGTTGGAAATGAGAGGCGCTAGAAAATATTCTCTTTGAACTAGCTCGTGATTTGGGGAAGTACCTCATTACCACGGAATCCATTATCAACTCGTCACTGAATTGGCTTAGCAGTTAGCACCATCACATTTTGAGCGATATCTTCTTGGCACATAACCATGCAAAACTATCTACATCTTCCCTGGTTGCGGGTGGTGAGTGATACGTCTCCAACGTATCTATAATTTTTTATTGTTCCATGCTATTATATTATCTATCTTGGATGTTTTATATGCATTTATATTCTATTTTATATGATTTTTGGGACTAACCTATTAACCTAGAGCCCAGTGCCAGTTTCTGTTTTTTCCTTGTTTTTGAGCTTCGCGGAAAAGTAATATCAAAAGGAGTCCAATTGACCTGAAAATCCACGGAGAATATTTTTGAAAAATATAAAAAATACTGGAACGAAAAGTTATCAGAGAGGAGTCCCGAGGCCACCACAAGGGTGGAGGGCCCCCTCCCCCCCAGGGCGCGCTCCCCTACCTTGTGGCTGCCTCGTGGGTCCCCCTGACTTGTTCCCAACGTCAACACCTCTTATAAATCCCAAAAACACCAGAACAAAACCTAGATCGGGAGTTCCGCCGCCGCAAGCCTCTGTAGGCACCAAAAACCAATCGGGACCCTGTTCCGGCACCCTGCCGAAGGGGGAAATCATCACCGGTGGCCATCTTCATCATCCCGGCGCTCCCCATGACGAGGAGGGAGTAGTTCACCCTCGGGGCTGAGGGTATGTACCAGTAGCTATGTGTTTGATCTCTCTCTCTCGTGTTCTTGATTTGGCACGATCTTGATGTACCACGAGCTTTGCTATTATAGTTGGATCTTATGATGTTTCTCCCCCTCTACCTTCTTGTAATGAATTGAGTTTTTCCTTTGAAGTTATCTTATCGGATTGAGTCTTTAAGGATTTGAGAACACTTGATGTATGTCTTGCATGTGTTTATCTGTGGTGACAATGGGATATTCACGTGATCCACTTGATGTATGTTTTGGTGATCAACTTGCGGGTTCTGTGACCTTGTGAACTTATGCATAGGGGTTGGCACACGTTTTCGTCTTGACTCTCCGGTAGAAACTTTGGGGCACTCTTTGAAGTTCTTTGTGTTGGTTTGAATTGATGAATCTGAGATTGTGTGATGCATATTGTATAATCAAACCCGCGGATACTTGTGGTGACATTGGAGTATCTAGGTGACATTAGGGTTTTGGTTGATGTGTGTCTTAAGGTGTTATTTTAGTACGATCTCTAGGGCTGTTTGTGACATTTATAGGAATAGCCCAATAGATCGATCAGAAAGAATAACTTTGAGGTGGTTTCGTACCCTACAATAATCTCTTCGTTTATTTTCCGCTCTTAGTTACTTTGGAGTGACTCTTTGTTGCACGTTGAGGGATTGCTATATGATCTAATTATGTTATCATTGTTGAGAGAACTTGCACTAGTGAAAGTATGAACCCTAGGCCTTGTTTCGAAGCATTGCAATACCGTTTTCGCTCACTTTTGTTACTAGTTACCTTGCTTTTTTTATATTTTCAGATTACAAAAACCTATATCTACTATCCATATTGCACTTGTATCACCATCTCTTCGCCGAACTAGAGCACCTATACAATTTACCATTGTATTGGGTGTGTTGGGGACACAAGAGACTCTTTGTTATTTGGTTGCAGGGTTGTTTAAGAGAGACCATCTTCATCCTATGCCTCCTACGGATTGATAAACCTTAGGTCATCCACTTGAGGGAAATTTGCTACTGTCCTACAAACCTCCGCACTTGGAGGCCCAACAACGTCTACAAGAAGAAGGTTGCGTAGTAGACATCAAGCTCTTTTCTGGCACCGTTGCCGGGGAGGTTAGTGCTTGAAGGTATATCTTTAGATCTTGCAATCGAATCTTTTAGTTTCTTGTTTTATCACTAGTTTAGTTTATAAAAGAAAATTACCAAAAAAATGGAATTGTGGTTGCCTCATATGCTTCATCTTTTTAATATCTTTCGTGAAAATGATGGAAAGGAAAATTGTGCTCAAGTGTTAGAAGAAGAAGTCTATAAAATGTTTGGCACTAAATTTTTGAATAATGAGCATGATTGCAATGTTGTTAGTATGAATTCCTTGAATATCCATGATGCTAATGATATGCAAAGCTACAAGCTTGGGGATGCTATGTTTGATGAATATGATATTTTTAGTCCCCTAAGTTTTGATGAGAATATTCATTATGATGATAGCATGCCTCCTATTTATGATGATTATATTGATGAAAGTGGGTTTGGAAGAGTGTCAACTTTAGGTAGTATTGATCCCACTATTTTGGAGGGTGTTGATTCTTAATTTAATAATGATGAAAGTGGATTTGGAGAGGTCATGACTTTATTTAGTGATGAATCCACTATTTCGGAGGAGGTTCCAATTGATTATGAGAACAAAGTTGCTATCTATGATGATTATTGTGATGACATGTATGCTATAAAGAATAATGATAACCATGAAACTTGTCATCATGATTTTAATTTTCAATTGGATTATGCCTCACATGATAGTTATTTCATTAAATTTGCTCCCACCATTATGAATGAGAAGAAATTTGCTTATGTGGAGAGTAATAAAATTTCTATGCTTGTGGCTCATGAAAAGAATGCTTTATGTTATATTGTTGAATTCATTCATGATGCTACTGAAAATTATTATGAGGGAGTAATATATGCTTGTAGGAATTGCAATAATATCAAGTTTCCTCTCTATGTGTTAAAAATCTTGAAGTTATGCTTGTTTTGCCTTCTTATGCTAGTTGATTCTTGTTCCCATAAATTGTTTTCTCACAAATTCCCTATGCATAGGAAGTGGGTTAGACTTAAATGTGCTATTCATATGCTTCATGATGCTCCCGTTATGTTTCAATTCTTATCTTTTATGTGAGCATCATTAAAACCATCATGCCTAGCTAAAAAGGCATTAAAAAAAGCGTTTGTTGGGAGACAACCAAATATTTACCTCTACTAGTTTTGTGTGTTCACATGATTAAGCTACTGTAGTAATCATGGTTTATAGCTTTTGTTTCAATAAAGTGCCAAGTAAAGCCTTTGGGATAGTGTGGATGATAGTTGACTTGATTCTGTGCAAAAACAGAAACTTTTGTGTCCAGTAACAGAATTGTTAAAATTCACTGGAATGTGGAAAAACTCTGAATTTTTTACAGAGGATTGATATACAAATTTTCCACGTTGTCCTAATTTTTAGGAGGGTTTGGAGTAACAGAAGTATGAGCTCAATTCAGTTATTCATGTACTGTTCTGTTTTTGACAGATTATGTTTTCGATGCATAGTTTGCTTGTTTTCTAGTTTCTATGGCTTATATTGCTTAATATAAATTGTAGAAATGATAGGGTACAGTATGAATCATGTGAGAAAAGTTATGAATCTTGTATTGACAGTACCAAAGTGAATGATTTGTTTTATTATACTAACGGATCTCACGAAGGTTTTGTTAAGTTTTGTGTGATTGAAGTTTTCAAGTTTTGGGTGAGATATCGATATGAGGAGAATAAAGAGTGACAAGACCCTAAGCTTGGGGATGCCCAAGGCACCCCAAGGTAATATTCAAGTAATATCCAAGCAACTAAGCTTGGGGATGCCCCGGAAGGCATCCCTTCATTCGTCTCCAACATTATCGGTAACCTTACTTGGAGCTATATTTTTATTCGTCACATGATATGAGTTTTGCTTGGAGCGTCATTTTCTTTTATTAGGATTCACTTGCTGTTATTTAGATTAATGTTTTGTATCTTTTATTTCAATAAAAATGTCAAGTATAGCCTTTACCATGCTTATTTTGCAAGTCTATATGTTGCTATTTGAAAACAGAAAGTTTGCTGTTATGTTTTGAATATTTGTGAATAGTCAGAACATGATAAAATCTTGCAATTTTTACACAATGAGTAACAACAAATTTTATACAGTGTGGTAATTTTTCAGACTATCCTGTTAGGGAAGTATGAGTACAATTGCACTCTTTACAAACTATCCTGTTTTGACAGATTGCTGTTATGTTTGCATATGTTTGCTTGATTAATGATTCTATTTGAGGATAGGAGTATTAAATATGCAGAGGCATTTAGTATGCAATGTTAAATAATAATTTTAGTGATTTGCTAAAATAGAGAATGATAAGGTTTTGCATTTGATTTATACTAACTTATCTCACGAGTTCTTGTTGAGTTTTGTGTGGATGAAGTTTTTAAGATTTAGGGAAACCGTGATATAAAAGGAATTAAGGAGACACACAAGCTCAAGCTTGGGGATGCCCAAGGCATCCCTAGTTAATATTTCAGGAAGTCTCAAGCATCTAAGCTTGGGGATGCCCCGGTTGGCATCCCACCTTTCTTCTTCAACAATGATCGGTTAGTATCGGTTGAGCCTAAGTTTTTACTTCTTCACATGATGTGTGCTATTTTTAGAAAGTCATTTTATTTTGTTTTGCTTGTTGTTTGGATAATATCCCAAGATCTGAAATTCTTAAATGTTAGAGAGTCTTCACATAGTTACATAATTATTCGACTACTCTTCACTTATATCTTTTGGAGTAGTTTGTCATTTGCTCTAGTGCTTCACTTATATCTTTTTAGAGCACGACGGTAGTTTTATTTTGTAGAAATTGTTGAACTCTCATGCTTCACTTATATTATTTTGAGAGTCTCTCTAAACAGCATGGTAATTTGCTTAGGTTATGAATTTAGTCCTAATATGATGGGCATCCAAGAGGGATATAATAAAAACTTTCATATAAAGTGCATTGAATACTATGAGAAGTTTGATTCCTTATGATTGTTTTGAGATATGAAGATGGTGATATTAGAGTCATGCTAGTGAGTAGTTGTGAATTTGAGAAATACTTGTGTTAAGGTTTGTGAGTCCCGTAGCATGGACGTATGGTGAACCGTTATGTAACGAAGTCGGAGCATGAGATTTTTTTGATTGTCATCCTTTGTGTGGAGGTCGGGATCGCGCAATGGTTAACTCCTACCAACCCTTCCCCTAGGAGCATGCGTCTAGTACTTTGTTTCGATGACTAATATATTTTTGCAATAAGTATGTGAGTTCTTTATGACTAATGTTGAGTCCATGGATTATACGCACTCTCACCCTTCCACCTTTGCTAGCCTCTCTAGTGCCGCGCAATTTTCACCGGTACCATAAACCCACCATATACCTTCCTCAAAACAGCCACTATACCTACCTATTATGGCATTTCCATAGCCATTCCGAGATATATTGCCATGCAACTTTTCACCATTCCGTTTATTATGGCACGCATCATCATTGTCATATTGCTTTGCATAATCATGTAGTTGACATCGTATTTGTGGCAAAGCCACCGTTCATAATTCTTTCATACATGTCACTCTTGATTCATTGCACATCCCGGTACACCGCCGGAGGCATTCATATAGAGTCATATTTTGTTCTAGTATCGAGTTGTAATTTTTGAGTTGTAAGTAAATAGAAGTATGATGATTTTCATTATTAGAGCATTATCCCATGTGAGAAGAAAAAAGGAAAAAGGGAAAAAGGGAAAGAAAGAAAGAAAAAAAAGAAGAAAGAAAAAAAAGAAAAAAGAGGAAAAAAAGAAGAAAGAAAAAGAAAAAAAAGAGAGAAAAAGAGAGAAGGGGCAATGTTACTATCCTTTTTCCATACTTGTGCTTCAAAGTAGCACCATGATCTTCATGATAAAGAGTCTCCTATGTTGTCACTTTCATATACTAGTGGGAATTTTTCATTATAGAACTTGGCTTGTATATTCCAACGATGGGCTTCCTCAAATTGCCCTAGGTCTTCATGAGCAAGCAAGTTGGATGCACACCCACTTAGTTTTCTTTTGAGCTTTCATAAACTTATAGCTCTAGTGCATCCGTTGCATGGCAATCCCTACTCACTCACATTGATATCTATTGATGGGCATCTCCATAGCCCGTTGATACGCCTAGTTGATGTGAGACTATCTCCCTCTTTTTGTCTTCTCCACAACCACCTTCTATCCTTCTATTCCACCTATAGTGCTATGTCCATGGCTCACGCTCATGTATTGCGTGAAAGTTGAAAAAGTTTGAGAATACTAAAGTATGAAACAATTGCTTGGCTAAAACTGGGGTTGTGCATGATTTGAGTATTTTGTGTGATGAAGATGGAGCATAGCCAGACTATATGATTTTGTAGGGATAAACTTTCTTTGGCCATGTTATTTTGAGAAGACATAATTATCTTGTTAGTATGCTTGAAGTATTATTGTTTTTATGTCAATATTAAACTTTGTTTTGAATCATACGGATCTGAACATTCATGCCACAATAAATAAAATTACATGGATAAATATGTTAGGTAGCATTCCACATCAAAAATTCTGTTTTTATCATTTACATACTCAAGGACGAGCAGGAATTAAGCTTGGGGATGCTTGATACGTCTCCAACGTATCTATAATTTTTTATTGTTCCATGCTATTATATTATCTATCTTGGATGTTTTATATGCATATATATGCTATTTTATATGATTTTTGGGACTAACCTATTAACCTAGAGCCCAGTGCCAGTTTCTGTTTTTTCCTTGTTTTTGAGCTTCGCAGAAAAGGAATATCAAACGGAGTCCAATTGACCTGAAAATCCACGGAGAATATTTTTGGAAAATATAAAAAATACTGGAACGAAAAGTTATCGGAGAGGAGTCCCGAGGCCACCACACGGGTGGAGGGCGCCCCCCCCCCTCTAGGGCGGGCCCCCCTACCTTGTGGCTGCCTCGTGGGTCCCCCTGACTTGTTCCCGACGCCAACACCTCTTGTAAATCCCAAAAACCCAAGAACAAAACCTAGATCGGGAGTTCCGCCGCCACAAGCCTCTGTAGCCACCAAAAACAAATCGGGACCCTGTTCCGGCACCCTGCCGGAGGGGGAAATCATCACCGGTGGCCATCTTCATCATCCCGGTGCTCTCCATGACGAGGAGGGAGTAGTTCACCCTCGGGGCTGAGGGTATGTACCAGTAGCTATGTGTTTGATCTCTCTCTCGTGTTCTTGATTTGGCACGATCTTGATGTACCGCGAGCTTTGCTATTATAGTTGGATCTTATGATGTTTCTCCCCCTCTACCTTCTTGTAATGAATTGAGTTTTCCCTTTGAAGTTATCTTATCGGATTGAGTCTTTAAGGATTTGAGAACACTTGATGAATGTCTTGCATGTGTTTATCTGTGGTGACAATGGGATATTCACGTGATCCACTTGATGTATATTTTGGTGATCAACTTGCGGGTTCTGTGACCTTGTGAACTTATTCATAGGGGTTGGCACACATTTTCGTCTTGACTCTCCGGTAGAAACTTTGGGGCACTCTTTGAAGTTCTTTGTGTTGGTTTGAATAGATGAATCTGAGATTGTGTGATGCATATCGTATAATCAAACCCGCGGATACTTGTGGTGACATTGGAGTATCTAGGTGACATTAGGGTTTTGGTTGATGTGTGTCTTAAGGTGTTATTTTAGTATGATCTCTAGGGCTGTTTGTGACACTTATAGGAATAGCCCAATAGATCGATCAGAAAGAATAACTTTGAGGTGGTTTCGTACCCTATAATAATCTCTTCGTTTATTTTCCGCTATTAGTGACTTTGGAGTGACTCTTTATTGCACGTTGAGGGATTGTTATATGATCTAATTATGTTATCATTGTTGAGATAACTTGCACTAGTGAAAGTATGAACCCTAGGCCTTGTTTCGAAGCATTGCAATACTGTTTTCGCTCACTTTTGTTACTAGTTACCTTGCTGTTTTTATATTTTCAAATTACAAAAACCTATATCTACTATCCATATTGCACTTGTATCACCATCTCTTCGCCGAACTAGTGCACCTATACAATTTACCATTGTATTGGGTGTGTTGGGGACACAAGAGACTCTTTGTTATTTGGTTGCAGGGTTGTTTGAGAGAGACCATCTTCATCCTACGCCTCCCACGGATTGATAAACCTTAGGTCATCCACTTGAGGGAAATTTGCTACTGTCCTACAAACCTCTGCACTTGGAGGCCCAACAACGTCTACAAGAAGAAGGTTGCGTAGTAGACATCAGTGAGTGCCATCAAGAATGATGATGATACTTTCTCCGCTCGTGAGTTAGAGATAAAGCTAGGATTTGTATTCTCTTAGGTTCTACTCCCTCCGTCCGAAAAAGCTTGTCCCAAACTTGTTCCTCAAATGGATGTATCTAGCACTAACTTGATGCTAGATACATCCATTTGAGGGACAAGCTTTTTCGGACGGAGGGAGTATCTGCCAATGATACAGCCATATGTTCACCAAATGTTTGATTTACCTAGAAACAATGAACTACTTTGCATGTATAAAAGGCATACATTTGCGAGATAATAAAGAACTAGTAATCATAATTAGGTGCTACCATGTAAGTTACAATAAATTAAAAGATGACAAGTGTAGAGTAGCGATGGTTGGTGTTGCGGAATTGTCCCTAGGCAATTGGCCATGGTACTAGACCAATAATCGTCATTGTAATTTATATATAGGATAGGCCTATGCTAACATGCACGCAAAATCAATTGAATTATATTTATTTATGATTTAAACCCTTAGCAAGTATCTGCAACTACTAAGAATACATTAAGGCAAAACCCAACCATAACATTCAGATCTATGGGTCCTCTATATCCCATATGCATCAACACCTATACTCAGGCTCGGTAATATATCTCACTTCGGCCACCCTATGCATAGTTATCTCAGCATCCTACTGACCCTAAAACGTGATCCTCATACATGCACGCTCATATGATGGGCACCAAATGACATCAACATATCAAACATACAACTCATATCAATCACAATAGATCACCAATCAACCGCGTGACAAAAATATTCTACTCAGACATATTAGAACGCAACAAATCGCCAGGGAATAATTTATAGCAAAATCATGTTCAAGTAGGGAATTGAGTGGAGATGGCGACAGAGATGGTGGTGAAGTTGATGTAGGCGATGTCTGTGATGGTGGTTCCTCTAGCGGCACTTCGGCCCCGCTGGAAGAGAGGGGGAGATAGGCCCCTCCTTCTTCTTCTTCCATGGCCTCCACCCTAGGTATGGAGAGGTTTCCCCCTCTGGTCCATGGTGTTCATGGCCCCAGAAGAGCAAGAGCCAATTGGAGATTGGACCTCTTTGATAGTCATTTTCTAGAATTTCTCTCTCCTGAAGTCTGAGTCCAATCTGTTTTATCTACCACAGGAGTTCCGTAACTTCGATAAATGTCAAAAACAATAGGGCGGTAGTGAAACTTCTGGAGCAAGCCTGCAGCTAAAGGGCACCTCCAACCGACCTAAGGGATGACCATGCGATAGGAGCTGCCCCCGGGTGGGAGCTAGGGACGTGTGGTGGGCCTATGGGTACCCTTCATGTGTAGATGCCCCTTGTGCTTGTTTTGGTGCAAAACTGATCAGGGTTTTTTGCTGCTCTTTAAACCGATTTCATGAAAAGCCCCAAACACTAGAAAACTGGAGCTGGCCTTTGACACTGGATTAATATGTTAGTTCAATAAAAAGGGTATAAAATTGTGCCAAGAGTGTTAAATTATTGTAATAGCATGAACATAAAAATTATAAATACGTCAGAAACCTATTGTCTCCCGCCATCCCTATGCATGCATCCCCGCATACGCCGTATCTCCCTTGCGCTTGCCTCAGGTTGGCTCCACGTAAACAACCAACTAGAGTGTTCCTAGCGAGCCAGGCGCTAGGGTGATTTAAGTTCCGCGCGTGTGTGGGCCAATGACTCGTGTGAGCAACCAATTTTTTTATCCGCTCGGCCTTTTTTGGGAGGGGGGAGGGGCTGCAAGGAACCAAGCACACCCTATTGCTACTCCATTGCATTACCATGCAGTAGTTCCATGGGACCAACTGGTGACTCGGCAGAAGCCCATACACATGATGTAAGACAAATAAATGATGCAAGGATATCTCCCCTTTTGTTAATATACATTATTGCTAGATGGAGATAGTAATATTTAAATTATGCATGTTATCTTAATTCTCTCTGTAACACACCCTTGATTGGAAATGTACATGCATGCTTTAGTTATTAGTATAGTTGGTTTCACGGTTAGGCAAGAATGGTGAAGAACACCACAAGGCCATGAACTGGTAATGTTAATATTACTATGAAAGTATTAGAGTTCCCTAAAAATAGAAGTATTGAAGTACTAATTCTTTTTCTACAATTCAAATTAATATATTATCATTAATGCCTCGCGTACTTGCTATGGTATTTAGTCACAAGATCATATATTAATTCACGCTCACCTACTCGTTCAAAGACAGATGGAGAAAATATTTATGTCCTTATTTTGTACACCTTCTAACATACATATAAGTAGTGCGACCTCCATTGGCTGGATAGGGTAAGATGGGAGCACATTGCGAACTTAGATCTAGTTAGAAAGGTAGAGCCGGCCAAGCATCTCCTACTTTGCACTACTAGAGAAACTAAAGCTTCTACATATGATGGTTTAGAACTAATGTTGGGAATGAGGGGAGCCAGAAAGTATTCCCTTTGGATGAGCCCACGATATGGGGAAGCACCTCCTGATCATGAAATCCATTATCAACTCATCATAGGATAGTCTTAGCACCATCACTTTATGCGTGATACCTAATTGGCGTGTAACCATTCTGAACTATCTATGTCTTCCCTGGTTGCGGGTGGTGAGTCTTCCTTGGTTGCGGGTGGTGAGTGCCATCAAGAAGATGATGATAACTTCTCCGCTCATGAGTTGGAGCTCTTTTACATCACTCTATTGCTCCTCGACCCTAGATATGAGTACCAAGCCATTTTGACCATCCATACATAAGGGTAACTTGGTCATTTTTGACAGGGTATATTAGAAATTTCATGTTATTCCAATACATCCCACTACTCCACAAGTGCCCCTAAACAAATTAATAGCTTGCAATTGTTTGCCCATGCGTAGCATTGATTGACTAGTGCTTCCAATGCCAATGTCGAGCCACCACCATCCTTCACCAGCAGTGACTCGCATCATGGCCACCTCTAAATCAAGTGCATGCAAATATTTAGGGAGAATGCATGCATATTTGCTTTACTTACATAACAGAAGTAAAGCAGGGCAACAATTTCGGTTGTGACACCAAAAAATACAGTACCTGAAAGTGGCTCTGTAGAAAATCATCTCCAAGAACGATGCAAAAAGTATGATGTGCAGTTTTCTAATATATTTACTTAATGCAAAATGAAGATGACATGGACATTGCTTCAGTTGACAATCTGCACACTCTATTGGTGCGTGAGCTTATAGTTATTGTAGTTTTCTGAAGGAGAGGCTTTGCCTAAGCTTGTAAATATAGTACAACTGAACCAATATTGCAATAAGAGAACTAATGAATCAAGAGGTTTGAAATGGATTATCAGATTGCAGTGAATTGTTGGGGAACGTTGCATGGAAAACAAAAAATTTCTACGCACACGCAAGATCTATCCATGGAGATGCATAGCTACAAGAGGGGGAGAGCATATACATACCCTTGTAGATCGCTAAGCAGAAGCATTTATCACGCGGTTGATGTAGTCGTACTCTTCGCGATCCGATCACGATCCAACCGTTCTAGTACCGACCGGACGACACCTCCGAGTTTAGCACACGTGCAGCTCGATGACGTCTCCTCCTTCTTGATCCAGCAAGCGGGAGAGGAGAAGTAGATGGGATCACAACTAACATGACGGCGTGGTGGTGATGGTGGTGGTGGAGCACCGACAGCGCTTCGCTAAGCGTCGCCGGGACGAGGCGGTGGAACTACGGAGTAACCGGAGTGAGAGGGGCGCCAAGGGCTTGGTGTGTCCTCTTGAGGCGCCCCCTCCCCTCTATATATAGGTGGAGGGGCATGGGAAACAGCCCCTCCAAGCCCTAGGGTGCAGCTAAGGGGGAGAGGACTTGGACTCCAAGTCCAATCCTATTCCTACTAGGACTCCTTCCTTTTTTTTCCTTCCCTAGCCAAATGGGCTTTTGAGGACTTGGTGCGCCTAGCCCAATAAGGCCAGGGCACCTCCCCACAGCCCATGCTAGCCATTGGGTCGTGGTGGACCCACTTGTGGACTTCCGGACCCCTCCAGAATCCTTCGGAACCTTCTGGAAGCTTCCCGGTACAATACCCAAAAAAACTGCACCTTTTTCCGAAACCCAAAATATGACTTCCCATATATAAATCTTTACCTCTCGACCATTCTGATACTCCTCGTGACGTTCGAGATGTCATCCGGGACTCCTAACAACATTTGGTTACCACTCATCAAATATCCCAATACTACTCTAGCGTCAACGAACGTTAAGCGTGCGACCCTGTGGGTTCGGGAATTATGTAGTCATGACCGCGACACCTCTCCGGTCAATAACTAATAGCGGGACCTGGATGCCCATATTGATTCCTACATATTCCACAAAGATCTTTTATTTGTTGAACCTTTATGACAGCATACGTAATTCCCTTTGTCTGTCGGTATGTTACTTGCCCGAGATTCGATTGTCGGTATCTCTATACGTAGTTCAATCTCGTTACCGGCAAGTCTCTTTACTCATTCCGTAATACATCATCTTGCAACTAACTCCTTAGTCACTTTGCTTGCAAGCTTCTTGTGATGTGTATTACCGAGAGGGCGAGAGATACCTCTCCGTCATATGGAGTGACAAATCCCAATCTCGATTCACGCCAACTCAACAGACACCTTCGGAGATACCTGTAGATCATCTTTATGATCACCCAGTTACGTTGTGATGTTTGATAGCACACAAGGTATTCCTCCGGTATCCGAGAGTTGCATGATCTCATGGTCGAAGGAATATGTATTTGACATTAAGAAAGCAGTAGCAAAAACTGAACGATCATGTGCTATGCTAACGGATGGGTCTTGTCCATCACATCATTCTCCTAATGATGTGATCCCGTTATCAAGTGACAACACGTGTCTATGGTTAGGAAACCTTAACCATCTTTTGATCAACGAGCTAGTCTAGTAGAGGCTCACTAGGGACACGGTGTTGTCTATGTATCCACATATGTATCTGAGTTTCTGATCAATACAATTCTAGCATGGATAATAGACGCTTATCATGAACAGGGAAATATGATAATAATTTTTTTATTATTGCCTCTAGGGCATATTTCCAACAGTCTTCCACTTGCACTAGAGTCAATAATCTTGTTCACATCGCCATGTGATTAACACCCAATAAGTTCTGGGGTTTGATCATGTTTTGCTTGCGAGAGAGGTTTTATTCAAATGGGTCTGCAACATCCAGATCCATGTGTATTTTACAAATCCTTATGTCATATTGTACATGCTGCTATCACGCTTTACTTGGAGCTATTCCAAATGAGTGCTCCATTATATGTATCCGGTTTGCTTCTCAGAGTTATCCGGATCGGTGTCAAAGCTTGTGTCAACGTAACCCTTTACGACGATATCTTTATCACCTCCATAATCGAGAAACATTTCCTTAGTCCTCTAGTTACTAAGGATAATTTTGACCGCTATCCAGTGATCCATTCATGGATCACTCTTGTACCCCCTTTGCCAGACACGTGGCAAAACACACATCAGGTGTGGTACACAACATGGCATATCGTATAGAGTCTATGGCTAAGGCAAAGGGGACGACCTTCGTCCTTTCTCTTTCTTTTGCCGTGGTCGAGCTTTGAGTCTTACTCAACCTCACACCTTACAATACAGGCAAGCACTCCTTCTTTGACTGATCCATTTTGAACTCCTTCAAAATCTTGTCAAGGTATGTACTCATTGAAAGTCTTATCAAGCGTCTTGATCTATCTCTATAGATCTTGATGCCCAATATGTAAGCAGCTTCACCGAGGTCTTTCAATAAAAAAATCTTTTTCAACTATCCTTTTATGCTATCCAGAAATTCTATATCATTTCCAATCAGCAATATGTCATCCACAAATAATATCAGAAATGCTACAGAGCTCCCACTCACTTTCTTGTAAATACAGGCTTCATCGTAAGTCTGTATAAAACCATATGCTTTGATCACCTCATCAAAGAGTATATTACAACTCCGAGATGCTTGCACCAGTCCATAGATGGATCGCTGGAGCTTGCACACTTTGTTAGCACCCATAGGATCGACAAAACGTTCTGGTTGCATCATATACAACTCTTCTTTAAGAAACCCGTTAAGGAATGCAGTTTTGACATCCATTTGCCAGATTTCATAATCATAAAATGCGGCAATTGCTAACATGATTCGGACAGACTTAAGCATCGCTACGGGTGAGAAAGTCTCATCGTAGTCAACCCCTTTGACCTTGTCGAAAACCTTTCGCGACAAGTCGAGCTTTGTTCTAATATGAAAAACTTAAGCATCAGCGTCCGTCTTCCTCTTGAAGATCCATTTATTCTTAATGGCTTGCCGATCATCGGGCAATTCCACCAAAGTCGATACTTTGTTCTCATACATGGATCCTACCTCAGATTTCATGGCCTCAAGCCATTTGTCGGAATCTGGGCTCATCATAGCTTCTTCATAGTTCGTAGGTTCGCCATTGTCTGACAACATGACTTCCAGGACAGGATTACCGTACCACTCTGGTGCGGTACATGTTCTGGTTGACCTACGAGGTTTAGTAGTAGCTTGATCTGAAGTTTCATGATCATCATCATTAGCTTCCTCTCTAGTTGGTGTAGGCATCATAGGAACGGTTTTCTCTGATGTGCTACTTTCCAATTCGAGAGAAGGTACAACTACCTCATCAAGTTCTACTTTCCTCCCACTCACTTCTTTCGAGATAAACTCCTTCTCTAGAAATGACCCATTCTTAGCAACAAAGATCTTGCCTTTGGATCTGTGGTAGAAGGTATACCCAATAGTTTCTTTAGGGTATCCTATGAAGACGCACTTCTCCGCTTTGCGTTCGAGCTTATCAGGCTGAAGACTTTTGACATAAGCATCGCATCCCCAAACTTTAAGAAACGACAGCTTAGGTTTCTTGCCAAACCATAGTTCATACGATGTCGTCTCAACGGATTTAGACGGTGCCCTATTTAACATGAATGAGGCTGTCTCTAATGCATAACCCCAAAATGATAAAGGCAAATCGGTAAGAGACATCATAGAACGCACAATATCTAACAAAGTACGGTTACGACGTTCGGACACACCATTATGCTGTGGTGTTCCAGGTGGCGTGAGTTGTGAAACAATTCCACATTGTCTTAAATGAAGGCCAAACTCGTAACTCAAATATTCGCCTCCATGATCAGATCGTAGAAACTTTATTTTCTTGTTACGATGATTCTCCACTTCACTCTGAAATTCTTTGAACTTTTCAGACTTGTGTTTCATTAATTAGATATGTCCATACCTACTCAAATCATCTGTGAAGGTCAGAAAATAACGATACCCGCCGCGTGCCTCAACACTCATTGGACCGCATACATCGGTATGTATTATTTCCAATAAGTCATTAGCTCGCTCCATTGTTCTAGAGAACGGAGTTTCAGTCATCTTACCCATGAGGCATGGTTCGCAACTATCAAATGATTCATAATCAAGTGATTCCAAAAGTCCATCCGCATGGAGTTTCTTCATGCTCTCTACACCAATATGACCTAAACGACAGTGCCACAAGTATGTTGCACTATCATTATCAACTTTGCATCTTTTGGCATCAATATTATGAATATGTGTATCACTATGATCAAGATTCAATAAACCATTCACATTGGGTGTATGACCATAGAAGGTTTTATTCATGTAAACAGAACAACAATTATTCTCTAACTTAGATGAATAACCGTATTGCAATAAACACGATCTAATCATGTTCATGCTCAACGCAAACACCAAATAACATTTATTTAGGCTTAACACTAATCCTGAAGGTAGAGGGAGTGTGCGATGGTGATCATATCAATCTTGGAAACACATCCAACACACATCATCACCTCGCCCTTAACTAGTCTTCGTTTATTCTGCAACTCCTATTTCGAGTTACTAATCTTAGCAACTGAACCGGTATCAAATACCCAGGGGATACTACGAGCACTAGTAAGGAACACATCAATAACATGTATATCAAATATACCTTTGTTCACTTTGCCATCCTTCTTATCTGCCTAGTACTTGGGGCAGCTCCGCTTCCAGTGACCATTTCCTTTGCAGTAGAAGCACTCAGATTCAGGCTTGGATCCAGCTTTGGGCTTCTTCACGGGAGCGAAAACTTGCTTGCCATTCTTCTTGAAGTTCCCTTTCTTTCCCTTGCCCTTTTTCTTGAAACTAGTGCTCTTGTTAACCATCAACACTTGATGCTCTTTCTTGATTTCTACCTCCGCCAATTTCAGCATCGCAAAGAGCTTGGGAATTGTTTTCATCATCCCTTGCATATTATAGTTCATCACGAAGCTCTAGTAGCTTAGTGATAGTGACTAGAGAACTCTGTCAACCACTATCTTATCTAGAAGATTAACTCCCACTTGATTCAAGTGATTGCAGTAACCAGACATTCTGAGCACATGCTCACTGGCTGAGCTATTCTCCTCCATCTTGTAGGCAAAGTACTTGTCAGAGGTCTCGTACCTCTCAACACGGGCATGAGCCTGAAATACCAATTTCAGTTCTTGGAACATCTCATATGTTCCATGGCGTTCAAAACGTCTTTGGAGCCTCGATTCTAAGCCGTAAAGCATGGCGCACTAAACTATCAAGTAGTCATTAGATCGAGCTTGCCAAACATTCATAATGTCTGCATCAGCTCCTGCAGCAGGTCTGTCACCTAGCGGTGCATCAAGGACATAATTCTTCTGTGCAGCAATGAGGATAATCCTCAGATCACGGACCCAGTCCATATTATTGCTACCATCATCTTTCAACTTAGTTTTCTCGAGGACCGTATCAAAAATAGGGGAGCTACATCGTGAGCTATTGATCTACAACATAATTTGCAAAGACATTTTGACTATGTTCATGATAAATTTTAGTTAATTAAATTACTAATGAACTCCCACTTAAATCAACATCCCTCAAGTTGTCTAAGTGATACATGATCCAAATCAACTAACCCATGTCCGATCATCACGTGAGATGGGGTAGTCATCAATGGTGAACATCTCTATGTTGATCATATCTACTATATGACTCACGTTCGACCTTTCGGTCTCCAGTGTTCCGAGACCATGTCTGTACATGCTAGGCTCGTCAAGTTTAACCCAAGTATTCTGCTTGTGCAAAACTGGCTTACACCCGTTGTATGTGAACGTAGAGTCTATCACACCCGATCATCACGAGGTACTTCGAAATGACGAACTTTAGCACCAGTGCATACTCAGGGAAAACACTTTTATCTTGAAATTAAGTGAAGGGATCATCTTATAATGCTACCGTCGTTCTAAGCAAAATAAGATGCATAAAGGATAAACATCACATGCAATCAAAATATGTGACATGATATGGCCATCATCATCTTATGCTTTTGATCTTCATCTCCAAAGCAACGTCATGATCTCCATCATCATTGACGTGACACCTTGATCTCCATCGTTGCGTCGGCGTCGTCTCTCCAACTATTGCTTCTAAACCTATTGCTAACGCATAGCGATAAAGTAAAGCAATTACATGGCGCTTAATGATTGACACGCGGGTCATACAATAATTAAAAGACAACCCTAAGGCTTCTGCCAGTCATCGATATTACAAAACATGATCATCTCATACAACAACGTATATGCTACTTCTTGAGCTTGCGTTGATTTTTCCCTTGAAGAGGAAAGGGTGATGCAGCAAAGTAGAGATAAGTATTTCCCTCAGTTAAGAACCAAGGTATCAATCCAGTAGGAGGCACAAGCAAGTCTCCAATCTATGCACCTGCACAAACTAACAAACACTTGCAATCAACGCGAAAAAGGGGTTGTCAATCCCTTCACGGTCTCAAACAAGAGTGAGATCTAATAAAGATAGGTATAAAA
The DNA here is from genome assembly GCA_011799875.1 of Thinopyrum elongatum. Taxonomy (NCBI): domain Eukaryota; kingdom Viridiplantae; phylum Streptophyta; class Magnoliopsida; order Poales; family Poaceae; genus Thinopyrum; species Thinopyrum elongatum. The sequence goes on along the minus strand of CM022302.1, from coordinate 482,157,560 downwards.
GATTACTAAAACGTAAAACAAAGTAGAAACAAATAAATTGCAGCAAGGTATTTTTGGGTTTTTTGGTTTATAGATCTGAAAATATATGATGGAAAATAGACCCGGGGGCCATAGGTTTCACTAGAGGCTTCTCTCTTGAAAGAAAACATACGTTGGGTGAACAAATTACTGTCGACCAATTGATAGAAAAGTGCAAAGTTATGACGATATCCAAGGCAATGATTATGAATATAGGCATCACGTCCGTGTCAAGTAGACCAAAACGATTCTGCATCTACTACTATTACTCCACACATCGACCGACTTCTGCGTGCATCTAGAGTATTAAGTTCATAAGAACGGGGCAACACTTTAAGTAAGATGACATGATGTAGAGGGATAAACTCAAGCAATATGATGAAAACCCCATCTTTTTACCCTTGATGGCAACAATACAATACGTGCCTCGCTATCCCTACTATGTCACTGGGTGAGGACACCGCAAGATTGAACCCAAAACTAAGCACCTCTCCCATTGCAAGAAAAACCAATCTAGTTGGCCAAACCAAACCGATAATTCGAAGAGAAATACAAAGATATTTAATCATGCATAAAGGAGTTCAGAAAAGACTCAAATAATATTCATAGATAATCTGATCATAAATCCACAATTCATCGGATCTCGACAAACACACCGCAAAAGAATATTACATCGGATAGATCTCCAAGAACATCGAGGAGAACATTGTATTGAAGATCAAAGAGAGAGAAGAAGCCATCTAGCTACTAGCTATGGACCCGTACGTCTGTGGTAAACTACTCACGCTTCATCAGAAGGGCAGCAAGGTTGATGTAGAGGCCCTCCATGATCGAATCCCCCTCCGGCAGGGTGCCGGAAAAGGCCCCAAGATGGGATCTCACGGGAACAGAGGCTTGCGGCGGCGGAAAAGTATTTTGGTGGATGCTTCTGTTGGTTTGGGAATATTTTGGAATTTATAGAGCAAGAATTAGGGTTGGGGGACTCCCGAGGAGCCCACAAGCAAGGGAGGCGCCCCTCCTAGGGCGCGGCCTGAGGGCTTGTGGGTCCCTCGGGACTCTTCTGGCCCCCTCTCCAAGCTCCGTGGATGTCTTCTGGTCCGAGAAAAATCATCGTAAAGTTTTATTCCGTTTGGACTCCGTTTGATATTCCTTTTCTGTAAAACTCAAAAACAAGGAAAAAACAGACACTGGCACTGGGCTCTAGGTTAATAGGTTAGTCCCAAAATATAAAATAGCATATTAATGCATATAAAACATCCAAAATGGATAATATAATAGCATGGAACAATAAAAAATTATAGATACTTTGGAGACGTATCAAGCATCCCCAAGCTTAATTCCTACTCGTCCTCGAGTAGGTAAATGATAAAAACATAATTTTTGATGTGGAATGCTACCTAACATATATATCCATGTAATCTTCTTTATTGTGGCTTGAATATTTAGATCCATGAGATTCAAGACAAAAGTTTAATATTAACATAAAAACAATAATACTTCAAGCATACTAATAAAGCAATCATGTCTTCTCAAAATAACATGGGCAAAGAAAGTTATCCCTACAAAATCATATAGTCTGGCTATGCTCCATCTTCATCACACAAAGTATTTTGTCATGCACAACCCCGATGACAAGCCAAGCAATTGTTTCATACTTTTGGTGTTCTCAAACTTTTTCAACTTTCACGCAATACATGTGTGAGCCATGGACATAGCACTATAGGTGGAATAGAATATGGTGGTTGCGGAGAAGACAAAAAGAAGGAGAAAGAGCATAATTGGTTTGCTACCAATATTTGGCTTGCCAAATGTTGGCATTTCCAAATATTGGCAATACCAAGACTTGCCAACTATTGGTAACTTTATGTGAGATAGGCAAAACAACTCGTAGCCAACCAAGTAGTTGCCAATATTTGGCACAATGCCAAACATTGGCATTGCCAATTTTTGGCAGCAAACCAATTATGCTAAAAGTCTCACATCAAGTAGGCATATTAACGGGCTATGGAGATGCCCATCAATAGATATCAATGTGAGTGAGTAGGGATTGCCGTGCAACGGATGCACTAGAGCTATAAGTGTATGAAAGCTCAAAAAGAAACTAAGTGGGTGTGCATCGACCTTGCTTGCTCACGAAGAACTAGGGCAATTTGAGGAAGCCCATCGTTGGAATATACAAGCGAAGTTCTATAATGAAAAATTCCCACTAGTATATGAAAGTGACAAAATAGGAGACTCTCTATCATGAAGATCATGGTGCTACTTTGAAGCACAAGTGTGGAAAAAGGTTAGTAACATTGTCCCTTCTCTCTTTTCTCTCATTTTTTTCTTTTCTCTTTTTTTTATTTAGGATTCTTTGGCCTCTTTTATTTTTTGTAAAGTACGGAGACTCATCCCAACTTGTGAGGGAATCATAGCTTCCATCATCCTTTCCTCACATGGGACAATACTCTAATAATGATGATCATCACACTTTTATTTACTTACAACTCAAGAATTACAACTCGATACTAGAACAAGATATGACTCTATATGAATGCCTTCGGCGGTGGACCGGGATGTGCAATGATCAAGAGTGACATGTATAAAAAAATATGAAAGGTGGCCTTGCCACAAATACTATGCCAACTACATGATCATGCAAAGCAATATGACAATGATGGTGCGTGTCATAATAAAACGGAACGGTGGAAGTTGCATGGCAATATATCTCAGAATGGCTATGTAAATGCCATAATAGGTAGGTATGGTGGCTGTTTTGAGGAAGGTAAATGGTGGGTTTAATGCATCGGCGAGAATTGCGCGGTACTAGAGAGTCTAGCAATGGTGGAAGGGTGAGAGTGCGTATAATCCATGGACTCAACATTAGTCATAAAGAACTCACATACTTATTGCAAAATTTTATTAGCTATCAAAAAAAAGTACTACACGCATGCTCCTAGGGGGATAGATTGGTAGGAAAAGACCATCGCTCGTCCCTGACCGCCACTCATAAGGAAGACAATCAAAAAATAAATCATGCTCCGACTTCATCACATAACGGTTCACCATACGTGCATGCTACGGGAATCACAAACTTTAACACAAGTATTTCTACCAATCCACAATTACTCACTAGCATGACTCTAATATCACCATCTTTATATCTCAAAACAAATGCAAGGAATCAAACTTCTCATAGTATTCAACGCTCTTTATATGAAAGTTTTTATTATATCTCTCTTGGATGCCCATCATATTAGGACTAAATTCATAACCTAAGAAAATTACCATGCTGTTTAGAGACTCTCAAAATAATATAAGTGAAACATGAGAGTTCAACAATTTCTATAAAATAAATCCACCGCCGTGCTCTAAAAAGATATAAGTGAAGCACTAGAGCAAACTGCCTAGCTCAAAGGATATAAGTGAAGCACATAGAGTATTCTAATAAATTCACGATTCATGCGTGTCCCTCTCAAAATATGTGTACAGCAAGGATGATTGTGGCAAACTAAAAGGCAAAGACTCATATCATACAAGACGCTCCAAGCAAAACACATATCATGTGGTGAATAAAAATAGAGCCTCAAGTAAATTTACCGATGGACGAAGACAAAAGAGGGGATGCCATCCGGGGCATCCCCAAGCTTAGATTCTTGGTTGTCCTTGAATATTACCTTGCGGTGCCTTGGGCATCCCCAAGCTTAGGCTCTTGCCACTCCTTATTCCGCTGTCCATCAAATCTTCACCCAAAACTTGAAAACATCACAACACAAAACTCAACAGAAAAACTCATAAGATCCGTTAGTATAATAAAATAAATCACCACTTTAGGTACTGCTGTGAACTCATTCTTTATTTATATTGGTGTAATATCTACTTTATTCCAACTTCTCCATGGTTCATACACCCCGATACTACCCATAGATTCATCAAAATAAGCAAACAACACATAAAAAACAGAATCTGTCAAAAACCGAACAGTCTGTAGTAATCTGGAAATTTCGTATACTTATGTAACTCCAAAAATTCTGAAAAATTAGGAAAACCTGGGAAATTTGTATATAAATCTTTTGTAAAAAATTAAGATCAAAATCAAGTTTCTGTGATTTATTGAATTTTTGGCAACGAGCGCAAAAGTTTCTGTTTTTCAGCAAGATCAAATCAACTATCACCGTAGACCATCCCAAAGGTCTTACTTGGCTCAAACACTAATTAAAACACCAAAAACAATTACTACAGAGGTAATAATGTGTATTTTCATAAAAACATAAAATAAAATATTGGGTTGTCTCCCAACAAGCGCTTTTCTTCAAAGCCTTTTAGCTAGGCATTGATAATTTTAATGATGCTCACATGGAAGACAAGAATTCAAGCACAAAGAGAGCATCATATAACATGTGAAAAACAAGTTTAAGTCTAACATACTTTATATGCATAGGCATTTTATAGGGAAAATATTTATCAAGACAAGCAAAAACTAGCATATCCAAGGAAGAAGGAAGAAACAATAGCAATCTTAACATAACGAGAGGTAATTTAGTAACATGAAAATTTCTACAACCATATTTTCCTCCCTCATAATAATTACATGTAGGATCATAATAAAATTCAACAATATAGCTATCACATAAAATTTTCTCTACATGATCCACATGCATGCAAAGTTGATGCTCTTCCAAAATAGTGGGATTATCATCAAATAAAGTCATGACCTCACCAAGCCCACTTTTATCAAAAATTTCATAAGATTGATCAATCTTCAAAGTAGTGGGATCATTATTTCCTAAAGTTGACACTCTTCCAAACCCACTTTCAATATTATTGCAAACATTATTATCAATGTCATAATCATCATGAGGCTTAAACAAATTTTCAAGATCATAAGAAGAATCACCCCAATCATGATCATTACAATAAGTAGTGGACATAGTAAAATTAGCACCCCCAAGCTTAGGGTTTTGCATATTATCAGCACAATTGACATTAATAGAATTTATGATAACATCATTTCAATTATGCTTTTCATTCAAGGAGCTATCGTGAATCACTTCATAAATTTCATCACAATTTTCAGATTCACGAATTTCAAGCAAAACTTCATAAAGATAATCTAGTGCACGCAACTCACTAGCAATTGGTTCATCATAATTGGATCTCTTAAAAAGATTAGAAAGTGGATGAGGATCCATAAACTTTTTGCTTTCTGATTTTCAATAAATACACAATTATTCCAAGCGAACAAGCAAACAAACCAAGTAAGACATAAAAGGCAAATGAAAAGAAGGCAAAGAAAAAGGCAAATATTTTTGTGTTTTTCTAAAAACATTTTAGAAGTGGGGGAGAGGAAAATGAGAGGCAAATGGCAAATAATGTAATGCAAGAGATGAGAGTTTATGATGGGTACTTGGTAGGCTTGATGTAGAACCTCCCCGGCAACGGCGCCAGAAATTCTTCCTGCTACTTCTTGAGCTTGCGTTGATTTTTTCCTTGAAGAGGAAAGGGTGATGCAGCAAAGTAGAGATAAGTATTTCACTCAGTTAAGAACCAAGGTATCAATCCAGTAGGAGGCACAAGCAAGTCTCCAATCTATGCACCTGCACAAACTAAGAAACACTTGCACTCAACGCGAAAAATGGGTTGTCAATCCCTTCACGGTCTCGAACAAGAGTGAGATCTAATAGAGATAGGTATAAAAGATTATTAAAACGTAAAACAAAGTAAAAACAAATAAATTGCAGCAAGGTATTTTTGGGTTTTTTGGTTTATAGATCTGAAAATACATGATGGAAAATAGACCAGGGGGCCATAGGTTTCACTAAAGGCTTCTCTCTTGAAAGAAAACATACGGTGGGTGAACAAATTACTGTCGAGCAATTGATAGAAAAGCGCAAAGTTATGACGATATCCAAGGCAATGATTATGAATATAGGCATCACGTCCGTGTCAAGTAGACCGAAACGATTCTGCATCTACTAATATTACTCCACACATCGACCGACTCCTGCCTGCATCTAGAGTATTAAGTTCATAAGAATAGAGCAACGCTTTAAGTAAGATGACATGATGTAGAGGGATAAACTCAAGCAATATGATGAAAACCCATCTTTTTACCCTTGATGGCAACAATACAATACGTGCCTCGCTATCCCTACTATGTCACTGGGTGAGGACACCGCAAGATTGAACCCAAAACTAAGCACCTCTCCCATTGCAAGAAAAAACAATCTAGTTGGCCAAACCAAACCGATAATTCGAAGAGAAATACAAAGATATTTAATCATGCATAAAAGAGTTCAGAAAAGACTCAAATAATATTCATAGATAATCTGATCATAAATCCACAATTCATCGGATCTCGACAAACACACCGCAAAAGAATATTACATCAGATAGATCTCCAAGAACATCGAGGAGAACATTGTATTGAAGATCAAAGAGAGAGAAGAAGCCATCTAGCTACTAGCTATGAACCCGTAGGTCTGCGATAAACTACTCACGCTTCATCGGAAGGGAAGCAAGGTTGATCTAGAGGCCCTCCGTGATCGAATCCCCCTCCGGCAGGGTGCCGGAAAAGGCCCCAAGATGGGATCTCACGGGAACAGAGGCTTGCGGCGCCGGAAAAGTATTTTGGTGGACGCTTCTGTTGGCTTGGGAATATTTTGGAATTAATAGAGCAAGAATTAGGGTTGGGGGACTCCCGACGAGCCCACAAGCCAGGGAGGCACCCCACCTAGGGCACGGCCTGAGGGCTTGTGGGTCCCTCGGGACTCTTCTGGCCCGCTCTCCAAGCTCCGTGGATGTCTTCTGGTCCAAGAAAAATCATCGTAAAGTTTTATTCCGTTTAGACTCCGTTTGATATTCCTTTTCTGTAAAACTCAAAAACAAGAAAAAAAACAGAAACTGGCACTGGGCTCTAGGTTAATAGGTTAGTCCCAAAAATAATATAAAATAGCATATTAATGCATATAAAACATCCAAAACAGATAATATAATAGAATGGAACAATAAAAAATTATAGATACGTTGGAGACGTATCAGTATATCACATCACGTCTTGACCATATCACATCACAACATGCCCTGCAAAAACAAGTTAGACGTCCTCTACTTTGTTGTTGCAAGTTTTACGTGGCTGCTATGGGCAACTAGCAAGAACCGTTCTTACCTACGCAAAACCAGAACGGTGATTATCAAGTTTGCTGTTTTAACCTTCTGCAAGGACCGGCCGTAGTCAAATTCGATTCAATTAAAGTAGGAGAAATAGACACCCGCCAGCCACCTTTATGCAAAACAAGTTGCATGTCAGTCGGTGGAACCGGTCTCATCTGCGTGGACATGTAAGGTTGGTCCGGGCCGCTTCATCCCACAATACCGCCGAATTAAAATAAGACGTTGGTGGTAAGCAGTATGAACATCACCGCCCACAACTCCTTTGTGTTCTACTTGTGCATATCATCTATGCATAGACCTGGCTCATGATGCCACTATTGGGGAACGTTGCATGGAAAACAAAAATTTTCTACGCACACGCAAGATCTATCCATATAGATGCATAGCTACGAAAGGGGGAGAGCATCTACATACCCTTGTAGATCGCTAAGCGGAAGCGTTTATCACGCGGTTTATGTAGTCGTACTCTTCGCGAACCGATCACTATCCAACCGACCTAGTGCCCAACGGACGACACCTCCGAGTTTAGCACACGTGTGGCTCGATGACGTCTCCTCCTTCTTGATCCAGCAAGCGGGAGAGGAGAAGTAGATGGGATCACAACCAACACAACGGCGTGGTGGTGGAGCACCGACAGCGCTCCGCTAAGCGTCGCCGGGACGAAGCGGTGGAACTATGGAGTAACGGGAGAGAGAGGGGCGCCAAGGGCTTGGTGTGTCCTCTTGGGGCGGCCCTCCGCTCTATATATAGGTGGAGGGGCGTGGGAAACAGCCTCTCCAAGCCCTAGTGTGCAGCTAAGGAGGAGAGGACTTGGACTCCAAGTCCAATCCTATTCCTACTAGGACTCCTTCCTTTTTTGCCTTCCCTAGCCACATGGGCTTTTGAGGACTTGGTGTGCCTAGCCCAGTAAGGCCAGGGCGACTCCCCGCAGCCCATGCTAGCCCTTGGGTCATGGTGGACCCACTTGTGGACTTCCGGACCCCTCCGGAATCCTTCGAAACCTTCTGGAAGCTTCCCAGTACAATACCGAAAAAAACTGCACCTTTTTTCGGAACCCAAAATATGACTTCCCATATGTAAATCTTTACCTCTCAACCATTCCGAGACTCCTCATGACGTTCGGGATGTCATCCGGGACTCCGAACAACATTTGGTTACCACTCATCAAATATCCCAATACTACTCTAGCGTCAACGAACGTTAAGCGTGCGACCCTGCGGGTTCGGGAATTATGTAGTCATGACCGAGACACCTCTCCGGTCAATAACCAATAGCAGGACCTGGATGCCCATATTGATTCCTACATATTCCAGGAAGATCTATTATCTGTTGAACCTTTATGACAGCATACGTAATTCCCTTTGTCTATCGGTATGTTACTTGCCCGAGATTGGATCGTCGGTATCTCTATACGTAGTTCAATCTTGTTACCGGCAAGTCTCTTTACTCGTTCCGTAATACATCATCTTGCAACTAACTCCTTAGTCACTTTGCTTGCAAGCTTCTTGTGATGTGTATTACCGAGAGGGCCTAGAGATACCTCTCCATCATATGGAGTGACAAATCCCAATCTCGATTCACGCCAACTCAACAGACACTTTCGGAGATACCTGTAGAGCATCTTTATGATCACCCAGTTACGTTAGGACGTTTGATAGCACACAAGGTATTCCTCCGGTATCCGGGAGTTGCATGATCTCATGGTCGAAGGAATATGAATTTGACATTAAGAAAGCGGTAGCAAAAACTGAACGATCATATGCTATGCTAACGGATGGGTCTTGTCCATCACATCATTCTCCTAATGATGTGATCCCGTTATCAAGTGACAACACATGTCTATGGTTAGGAAACCTTAACCATCTTTTGATCAACGAGCTAGTCTAGTAGAGGCTCACTAGGGACACGGTGTTGTCTATGTATCCACACATGTATTTGAGTTTCCGATCAATACAATTCTAGCATGGATAATAGACGTTTATCATGAACAGGGAAATATGATAATAACTAATTTATTATTGCCTCTAGGGCATATTTCCAACATGAATTGCATGTTAGCATGAAAGTTTTCATTTATTGTTTTCACAGTAGAAATTTTTTCATATTTTTCTCCAATATGCAGACGATCTGTGCATCCTTGTATAATGCAAAAAGCCAGAGTAGCAAAGATTTCTATCGTATTCAATATTCCAGAATGTATTCTATTCGGCACTTGATTTTAACACGCTATCTGATTTCCCGCAGAAAAGAAAATATATAGTTAAATAAAGAACATGTTTACGTTTTTGTTGACACCATTATTTGTCATTTCGCTTAATCATATTGATTTGGTGTTCAAATAAATAAATTTTATAGCACATGGTATATTATCATTTGGATGCTATAAATTGTAAGATGTATGTTGCATGTGTGTACGAAATTGTGCAGTATATGTGAAATATATATGAATTATGCAAGGTGTATGAAATCTATATTGTGAAATGTATCTTGTGATGTCCATGTTTGACTCAAGGTACGTGTTGTGCATTTTGCAAGCTATCATTGCGTGAATGGCATCATATTGGACCTCACTTAGCTCATGATAAACAAACTACCTATCATTTTGCAACAAATATCACATCAACTTCAGGTTGTTCTTTTCATCACCTTTAGTAGTGTGTCTTAATAATTCATTGTGGTAAATCATGTGGAAGAATTTTAAAATATAACATTTGTTGCTGTTGTATATGCTTATTGTTTCGGGTTAAAAAAAGCATGCCCACATATTTTAAAATGTTGATTTAATTATAAAAGGTGTCCACGCAATTAAAAAAAGATCATACAACAAAGAAAAGAATTCATGAATTTAAATAAAGTTTGCATAATTTCTCAAAGTGCTCACTCATTTATAAAAATGTTTATGAAAAATTTAAAAATTGTTCTCGCACTTTAATAAAATATGGACACACATAAAAGACATGCATATAATTTTATAGAAGAGTTCACATTTTTTTAATGTTCACATAATTTAGAAAATTTTAGCATATTGTCAAAGAAATGTGCACATGTTTAGAAAGTGTTCATACATTTTTCTTAAAAGTCATACATTTTGAAAAACTTAGTGTAAATTTTAAAAGTATTCACATATTTTTGACAAAAAATTTACGTAATGTTTGAAGATGCGCACATATTTTAAGACATGTTACAAAGGTATCACACATTTTATAAACAAATCATGCAAATTCCAAAAAAAATACAAATTAAAAATGCAAAAATAAAAAGGGAATGATAAAAAAGAAACTTAATAAGGTAAAACAAAAAATATGAAACATGGAAAACCAAATAATTGTGGTCTAGAGAAAACTAGAGACAACTTTTTCTTAGAATCACATGGTCATTTTATTGCTCTATAACAAGGGGTACAATAGAGGGATCTCGTGGCTGAGGAAGCCACAAGAATTGACCATGTTCGAGGGGCAAAGCACTCTTTAGAAGATTGTGAGCAGGAACTAGAGACAACTAATACCTCGAGAGGATAAAAGGAAGGAAAAATGCCACTACTAGGGCACGGCCTAAGTCGGGAACACTAGAGGAGAGTGTGGCGTATTTTCGCAATAAGCTAGATATAGCCTTTGCGTGAAAACATGACTGTCATAGTAAGTATTGCACACACACTCCTTTGATTCAAAGGAATTCTATAAGATTTTTGTAAGATTTGGACCCTTAGGAATCTTTCCTACGGTGGCAATCCCTAGGAACTTTTCTACATGACTCATTTGTGCTTCATTTTGAACAAAAAATTCCATCCACTCAAATCTCTTAGTAAAGTTCTATTTTTTCTCTATGATATCGAATAATCTTCAATCCAAATTCCATTAGCTTTGTAATACTAGGATGCAAGAGTACAAGCCGCTCTAGTCCTGCTTTTTTCCTGCTTCTGTGTTTTGAGGATCCACTATCAATCACTTCACCCCACGCGTAGTTTGCATCATACGCATGCTTTGATGCTTCTGTAGATGTATATCTTGCATAGAGCTAATCACATGACACACATTTCAGCATAGGATCATGCGCTCTATGTCCTTATGAAACAACACTCAAGAATGCGGTGTGTGTCTCCACAATGGTTGTTGTTACTGTTGCAATCTTCGACATGGAGGAGCAGCATGTGGTAGATCTGGCCCATTCGTGGTTGTAACTGGGGAGGAGGGGGAGATTCATTATCAATGATATACAAGTGTATTGCCCACTTGGATTGATGATATGATGGAAAGATATGCCATATAAGGTCGAAACCGACTTTGACCAAGGATTACTGCCATTACGCATGCTACGTAGTATTGGTAGCTTAGAATAAAATCACACCAGACATTAGTTGCCGGTGGTGAGTGACGTTAAGAAAAATGATGATACATTCCCCGCTCGTGAGTTGGAGCTCTTTTATATCACTCTATTGCTCCTCAACCCTAGATATGAGTACCTAGCCAATCCAACCATCCTTATGTAAGGTTAACTTGGTCGTTTTCCACAGGGTATATTCGACATTCCATGTTATTCCAATACGCCCCACTACTCCATGAGTGCCCCTAAACCATTTAGTAGCTTGCAATCGTTTGCCTCTGCGTAGCATTGAATAACTAGCACTCCCAACGCCAATGTCGAGCCACCACCAGCATTCACCAACATTGACTCACATCACGACCACCTCCAAATCAACTGCATGCAAATCTTAAAGGATAATGCATACATATTTTCTTTACTTACATAGTAAAAGTAAAGTAAGGCAACAATATGTTGTGACACCAAAAAATCCAGTACCTGAAAGTGGCTCTGAGGAAAGTCATCTCCAAGAATGATACTTTCTAATATCTTTACCTAATAAAAATTGAATATGACATGGACATTGCGTTAGTTAACAATCTGCACACTTTATCGATGCATGAGCTTATGGTTATTGTAGATTTCTGACGGAGAGGCTTTGCCTAAGTTTGTAGATACAGTACAATTGAACCAATATAATATTTCAACAAGAGATATAATGGAATCAAGAGTTTTGAGATGGATTTTCTGATTGCAGTGAATTGCATGTTAACACAAAGTTTTCATTTATTGTTTTCACCGTAAAAAATCTTTCATAATTTTCTCCAATATGTAGACGGTCTGTGCATCCTTGTTTAATGCAGAAAGCCAGAATAGCAAACATTTTTGCTGTATTGAATATTTTAGAATGTATTATTTTTGGCACTTGATTTTAACATGCTATGCGATTTCCCGCAAAAAAGAACATGTTATACGATGCAGTTGGCATCATATTTTGTCATTTCTCTTAATCATATTGATCTCGTGTTCAAAAAAGTAAAGTTTATAGCACATGCTATATGCTCATTTGGATGCTAGAAATTGTACGATGTTTGTGACATGTGTGTATGAAATTTTGTAATGTATGTGAAACATGTATGAATTATGCAATGTGTATGAAATCTATATTGTGAAATGTATCTTGTGATGTCCATGTTTGTCTCAAGATATGTGGTGTGCATTTCGTACGCTATCCTTGCCCCTGTTCAAGAATTCATCCAGTTAACTTGCCAATTAATCCCTACTCGTAGGGTCACCGAGTAGCTGATAAACTGGTAAATCGCCTGATTAATTGATTAATTGGCCAATTAACTTGCCTATTAGCCTATTAATTTCCTACTAGCAAGCCAACCGAGCAGTTACCGGTTAATGATTTCCTCAACAATGATCCTTGCATGAATGGCCTCATATCTAGTTGGACCCTAAGTTAGCTCATTATATACAAACTACCTATCATTTTGCTACAAATATGACATCAACTTTAGTTGGCTCTTCTTATCGCTTTTAGTAGTGTATCTATATGCTTCATTGTGGTAAATCATGTCTTAGCGGAAGAACTGTAAAGTATAACATTTGCTGCTCTTATATATGCTTATGGTTTGGGGTTAAAAAAACATGTCCACATATTTTAAAATGTTGATTGAATTATAAAAGGTGTTCATGCATTTTTATTAAAATGCTCATGTGATTTTGAAAGATGTTCATGCAATTAAAAAGATAATATAACTAAGAAAAGTATTCTTGTATTAAATAAAGTATGCATAATATTTAAACTGCCCACTGATTAAAAAAATATTTATGTAAATTCAAAAATATTCTCCCATTTTTTTAAATATGGACACACTTAAAAGATATGCATATAATTTTATAAAGAGTTCACATAGTTTTTTAAAAAATGCTCACATAATTTAGAAAAGTATCCGCATATTTTCAAAGAAACGTGTACATGTTTAAAAAGTGCTGATACATTTTTTCTAAATCACAAGTTTTTAAAATCTTCTGGTAAATTTAAAAAATATTCACATATTTTTGACATAATATTTGTGTAATATTTGAAGATGCTCACACATTTTAAAACGTGTCACAAAGGTTTCACAGATTTTATAAAAACTATGCAATTTCCAAAAAAAATATTTTAAAAATAAAGTAGAAACAAAGCAAACAATAAGGAAATAATAAAAAAGAAATTTAATAAGGTAAACATAGAACAAAATTAAGCATTGAAAAATTGAATAAATGTGGTCTAGAGAAAACTAGGGACTTACTTTTTTTAGGATCACATGGTCATTTTATTGATTTTCATGCAACGTTACCCATCACAATTCCATCCACTGAAATCTCTTAATAGAATTCTATTGTTTTCTCTATGCTATCAAACACTTCTCAATCCAAATTCCTTTAGCCTTGTAATACTAGGATGCAATAGGACATGGCAATCTAGGCTTAAGCTTTTCCTATTTCTGTGTTTTCAGAATCCACTATCAACCACTTCACTCCCACGCGTAGCTCGCATCTTACACATGCTTTGATGTTTCTATGGATGTATATCTTGCATAGAGCTAATCACACGACATAAATTTCAGCTTAGGATCATGCGCTCTATGGTCATATGAAACATCACTCAAGAATGGGGAGTGTGTCTCCACGACGGTTGTCGCTGTGATTGCAAACATGGACATGGAGGAGCAGCAAGCGGTAGATTTGGTCCATTCACGGTTGTAACTGGGGAGGGGGGAGATTCATTATCAATGATATGGAAGTGTATTTCCAAATTTGATTGATGATATGATGGAAAGATATGACATATAAGGTCGAAGCCGAGCTTGACCAAGGATTACTGCCATTATGCAATGCTATGTAGTATTTGTGGTTTAGAATAAAATCACATCAAACATTAGTTGAGCAATGAAAGCTATACGTGATAAGTTAATTTAGGGAAAACACATTAATTTTCTCAATAGAAAATGTCTCACGGATCAATGATCATCCTCAATTGCCAAATTAATGTATAACTTAGAGTTGCACATGACATGCACACGATTTGGACTAAATTACAAGTTTTAAGACAAGTGAAGAACATTTAATATCATAATGTTCTTCAATACCTTGACCACTCACAAAATAAACTCATTGACTAGTAAGAGTCTAATTTTTTGCGATAATGATAAAAATCTATTATAGAAGCTCACCAGAAGTACAAGGCACCCAAAATATAATAGAAACTACATCGAGCTCTGCTCTTCGGACCACTGAACGACCACTAGCGTCGACAGAACAAGTCGTTGTTGCCTCTCCCCTACTAGAGCCGGCACAACCTTATAGACGATAGCCGGAAGTCTTCGTGCACGTGTCCGTAGGACTGGCACCCTAGAGCCGTAGTCATCACTGTTGAAGCATTGAATCAATCTGCAGCGTGTGACATCAGAACTCGGCGTCGTCCAAGTATGAAGAGAAATCCTAACCTCGTCGCCCCAAGGAGACGACAAAAATATACTCCCTCCGTCCCAAAATTCTTGTCTTAGATTTGTCTACATATGGATGTATCTATTCACATTTTAGTGTTAGATACATTTGTATCTGGATAAATCTAAGACAAGAATTTTGAGACGAAGGGAGTATGTCAGAACTACGTCGACTTAATCCTGACGGTGAAGTTGAGGACGATCAAAGCCTGAAACACCAGCTCGAAGATGAAGCACTGCCATTTGCCTAAGCGTCGCCCTTGCGGGGACTAAATAGCCCTAACCCAAACTACAAGATGGAGCCGAGACACCGGGATTCCATCTGCCAACGGCCACCGAAGCAGCAGTCAGGGGAGGCAAATTCAAGGGTGCACCGGTGAAGTCTGAAGGGGACAGTGTTTGTAGGTACGTCCACTTAAATTACTAGTAGATGTGTACCTCGGGAGTTATGAGTGAATGACTGTATAGTTAAGGCTCTCTTTGATTCACAAGATTCTTTCCACACCGGAATAAAAAATTGTATGACTAGTGCCATGTCCTCTTGAATTCTGTAGAATTGAAACCTACATAAATTTGGATGGAGTGCTTCATAGCATAGGAAAAATGATGAAATTCTTAAGAAATGGTTTGAGTGGATGAAAATTTTCCTCCAAAATAGGATGCAATGGAATTCAAAGGAAAAGTTCCAAAGAATTGCAATCATGTGAATCAAACTGCAACGCATGAAAAGATTCCTAAGGATTTAAATCCTCCAAATTTCTAGAAAATTCCTGTGAATCAAAGGAGCTCCAAACATGTTTTGTGCATAACTAGTACTCTATCCGTCCGAAAAAGCTTGTCCCAAACTTGTCTCTCAAATGGATGTATCTAGCACTAACTTGGTGCTATATACATCCATTTGTGCGACAAGTTTTTTCGGACGAAGAGAGTACGTCTTGAAGGAGACGTGTCCATCCACAGTAATGAACATGTTGCATACACACTCATGTGCTATGTTCTGCCTAATTGCACTTCTGATTCCCTCCGGGAGACCTATGAACATCAGTTGTAGTCTCCTCGGCGCCCGTGCGCGGTCGACACCTTCTGCTGCTGGACGATGAGTCGCGCCGGGAGCTGCCGGCCGGTGCCAGAGCCTCCGCAGCTGCGGCACCGCTTGCGGCCGGAGCCGGAGCACGTCCCGCAGCCGACGTCACCGTCGGACCAACGGCTGCAGAGGCACTCCTCCCGGCCGGTGCCGCGGCACGTGGAGCAACGGGGCCGTGCGTCCCACCTGGACGCCGCCGGCAGCCCGTCGCCCGTCGTCCGGTTCGCCGTCGCCACGCCCGCCAGCATCCCGAGCCCCGCCGCCGCGATCACCATGGGCGCCACCATCTTCACAGAAGAACCAATCCAAGAACCTTTCTTGCCGTATACACTTGCCTGGTGCTGGTAGGAGTGGAAGAAAAGATCTCGATGGGTGCCTGTGGACGGGGTGCGTCGGTTGATTTTATAGGACTTTTACCGGTGGTGGGTGCTGGGCTCGTTTAGTTCGGCAGTTTGGAGGGTAGCCGAAGCGCGGAAGGGATGGCGTGTCGCCTACTCTGCTTTACGATGTTTCGACGATTCTGTTTCGGTTTCGTGCGTGCGTACTGCCAGCCACGGCTGCTTGCTGGCTGCTGCACGTGGATTTACGTGCTCCTTTGCCGTTTCCACGCTACGGGACGTATTCGCAGCTAGGCACAGGGTTTGTCCTCTGCATTCTTATGAATTCCGTTAACGATTACTCCTACTTGCAAGATACTATTTGGTTTACATACGTCACGGACAGGATGGAAGCACGTATGATGTGCTCATGTCTCAACCGTCGACCAAAACCTCACTAACAGCCAAACTATAGCACAAACCCCACGTCGCCACCGTATCCTAAATTCCCCCAGTGGCCAAGTGCTATATTTTTCGCTGTCATGTATGCATTTTTGAGCTATAATAATGGGGTCATTGCCTACTGGGTCCGTTCCCGCGTTGATTAATGGGTACCCCTAGGGATCATCCCATTGCTATTGTACTCCCTCCGTTCCAAATTACTCGTCGCAGAAATGGATGTATCTAGAACTAAAATACATCTAGATACATCCATACCTGCGACAAGTAATTCGGAACGGAGGGAGTAGTTTTCTGCAGGAGAGGCTTTGCCTAAGATTGTAGATATAGTACCATTGAAGCAATGAAATCAAAAGGTTTGAAATATATTTTCTGATTGCAGTGAATTGCGTGTTAAGATGGAAGTTTTCATTTACTGTTTTCACAGTAAAATTTCTTTCATAATTTTCTCCAATATATGCAGACGATATGTGCATCATGTTTGCTACATCACAATTATGTAAACTTTATTTAAATATCCACATTTGACATTTCGTGGCAAAAGCAAACATTTTAGAGTGGTAATTATGATACATTATCAAAACGTAAGAGTGGCAAAAGTGACATCAAATTATTTTGCTTTCGCCATAGAATGTCAATTGTGATACAATATCAAAATCTAAGAGTGGCAAAAGTGAACGTCAAATTTTAGAGTGGCATAAGGAAAATTGACAAAAGCTAGAGTGGCAAAAACAAAATTTCCCTTAAAAGATATGCATATAATTTTATAAAAGATTTCACTCATTTTTTAAATGTTCACATAATTTAGAAAAAAATCAATATTTTCGAAGAAATTTCGACATGTTTCAAAAGTGTTCATGCAATTTTTTTAAATCACGCATTTTTAAAATCTTCATGCAAATTTTAAAAGTATTCACATATTTTTCACATAATATTTGTGTAATATTTGAAGATGCTTACACATTTTAATCATGTTACAAAGGTTTCACGCATTTTATAAAAAATCATGCAATTTTCAGAAAAATATTTTAAAAAGAAAGTAGAAAAAACTTAACAAGGTAAAAACGGGAAAAAAGAAACATGGAAAACCGGGTAAATACGGTCTAGAAAAAACCAGAGACTACTTTTTTGGGGATCACATGGTCATTTTATTGCTCTATGAAAAGGGGTACAGTAAAGGGATCCCATGGCCGAAGAAGCCACAAGAAACGACCATGTTGGAGGGACACATCACTCTTTAGAAGATTGTGAGTAGGAACCAGAGACAACTAATACCTTCAGATAAATAAAGGAAGAAAAAAGACTGCTACTGGGCCATGGCCAAGTCGGGAACACTAGAGGAGAGTGTGGCGTATGTTTCGCAATAAGCTAGATATAGCCTTTGCCCGAAAACATGGCGGTCATGGTAAATACTGCACACACACACACACACACACACACACACACACACATTCCTTTGATTCAAAGGAATTTTGTAGGGTTTGAACCCTTAGGAATTTTTCCTACGGTGGCAATCTCTAGGTACTTTTCCACATGACTCATTTATGCTTCATTTTGAAGGAAAATTTCCATCCACTCAAATATCTTAGTAAAATTCTATTATTTTCTCTATGCTATCAACCAATCTTCAATCATTTAGCTTTATAATACTAGGATGCAATAGGACATGACACTATATTCATGCATTTTTCCTGCTTCTGTGTGTTGAGAATCCATTATAAATCACTTGCACTCCCACGCGTAGCTCGCATCTTACACATGCTTCCGTGGATGTATATCTTGCATAGAGATAATCACATGGCACACATTTCAGCGGGCACGGCGATGGGACAGGTTGAAGGCTACAGTGGCCTAGGCCTGCCCTAACCAGGCATAGCACAGGGCGAGCTGGCGGGCATGCACTGCCTCTCTTGGAGGGGAAGTCACGTGCGCATTGGCGCCCTACGTGCTTTCTACTGCATGCATGCCACTTGTTGGTGCGTGCTACAGTGGCGGGCACTAAGTCAACAAGGCGGCCCCGATGGGATGTGTGTCTGCTCACGGCAATGCAGCTCGGCGCCACATGTTACACAGAGTTAATGTGACAGATGCTCCACTGTACAACCACCGTATTTACTACTTTGTAGCTATGTGGCAACACCATGCCACTATAAAAGCAGATCCAAGCTACCTAGTTCATAGTTAGACTCTCTGAAGGTTGGACACTGGATAGGTTAGGCTCTCTACTAGTTTATGCCCATGATTCCAAGCACGTTTCCTAGTCCCGGCAAGCCCCAGCCAGGGAAATAATCGCTTATAACCAGTTGTTCATCGCATCTAGTGAGAAAATCATAGGACGCAGGGTATGATGCTTCATAGTGGCCTGAACTTGTGTAAAATCACCATGTCGTAGTGATAGGATTCGTGCGTCTCATTGCCCCTGGCTGAACCAAAAAAAGAGAAAACTTTGTTTTTGTCACTCCAGTTTTTGCCCACTTTGCTATTGTCACTCTCGAATTTGACATCTCACTTTTGCCACTCTCAGGTTTTGACAATATATCACAATTGCCATTTCATGGCAAGAAAAATTTCCAGAGTGGCAACCGTGATAATTGTCAAAAGCTAAGAGTGGCAAAGTGAAATGATTTTTTTTTCTTTTGCCATGGAATGACATTTGTGATACATTGTCAAAGGATAACAATGGAAAAAGTGAGATGTCAAAACCTAGAGTGGTGTTGTGTTTGCACACACGACAATGATAAGTTCAAATACGGAAAACACATTTTCTCAACAGAAAATGTCTCGCAGATCAATGATGATCCTCAATTGCCAAAGTAATGTATAAATTAGAGTTCCACATGACATGCACATGATTTGGACTAAAATGCATGTTTTAAAACAAGTGGAAAACATTTAATATCACAATGTTCTTCAATACACTGGTAGAAAACAGGGCTTTGGTCCAGGCCGGGTAAGCACATTAATCCCGGATCACTCACGAACCGGGACCCATGGGGGCATCGGTCCCGGTTCGTGAGGCCAGGGGGGCGGCCGGGCCTCGTGGGCCATTGGTCCCGGTTCGTCTGGCCCCATTGGTCCCGGTTCCAGACACGAACCGGGAGCAATGGGCCTCGCTCCTGGCCCACAACCATTGGTCCCGGTTGGTGGCTGGAACCGGGACCAAATGGGGTCCTTTAGTCCCGGTTCTAGCCACAAACCGGGACCACAGAGATGCCTATATATACCCCGCGAGAAGAGCAGTGGAGTGCTCTGTTTTTTTGGCCGGCCGTAGGAGAGCTTTGTGGTGCTCTAGCTCACCTCCTATGCACATGAGGTGTTCGATGTAATGCCCGAGCCACACTTAAGCTTTCTCCTCTCGAAGCTGTTGGAAATATGCCCTAGAGGCAATAATAAAATGGTTATTATTATATTTCCTTGTTCATGATAATTGTCTGTTATTCATGCTATAATTGTGTTATCCGGAAATTGTAATACATGTGTGAATACATAGACCACTACATGTCCCTAGTAAGCCTCTAGTTGACTAGCTCGTTGATCAATAGATGGTTACGGTTTCCTGACCATGGACATTGGATGTCATTGATAACGGGATCACATCATTAGGAGAATGATGTGATGGACAAGACCCAATCCTAAGCCTAGCACTAGATCGTGTAGTTCGTTTGCTAAAGCTTTTCCAATGTCAAGTAACTTTTCCTTAGACCATGAGATTGTGCAACTCCCGGATACCGTAGGAGTGCTTTGGGTGTACCAAACGTCACAACGTAACTGGGTGGCTATAAAGGTGCACTACGGGTATCTCCGAAAGTGTCTGTTGGGTTGGCACGAATCGAGACTGGGATTTGTCACTCCGTGTGACGGAGAGGTACCTCTGGGCCCACTCGGTAGGACATCATCATAATGAGCTCAATGTGATCAAGGAGTTGTTCACAGGATGATGTGTTACGGAAACGAGTAAAGAGACTTGCCGGTAACGAGATTGAACAAGGTATCGAGATACCGACGATCGAATCTCGGGCAAGTATCGTACCGGTAGACAAAGGGAATTGCGTACGGGATTGATTGAATCCTCGACATCGTGGTTCATCCGATGAGATCATCGAGGAGCATGTGGGAGCCAACATGGGTATCCAGATCCCGCTGTTGGTTATTGACCGGAGAGTTGTCTCGGTCATGTCTACGTGTCTCCCAAACCCGTAGGGTCTACACACTTAAGGTTCGGTGACGCTAGGGTTGTAGGGAAAGTTTGTACGTGGTTACCGAATGTTGTTCGGAGTCCCGGATGAGATCCCGGACGTCATGAGGAGTTCCGGAATGGTCCGGAGGTGAAGATTTATATATGGGAAGTTGTCATACGGTCACCGGAATAGTTTCGGGGGTTATCGGTATTGTACCGGGACCACCGAAAGGTGTCCGGAGGTCCACCGGGTGGGGCTGATTTACCCGGGAGGCCTAATGGGCTGTATATGGGAGGGAACCAGCCCCCTAGTGGGCTGGTGCGCCCCCCCAAGGGCCCATGGCGCCTAGGGTTGGGAAACCCTAGGGGAGGGAGCCTTCCACCTTGCTTGGGGGGCAAGTTTCCCTCCCCTGGCCGCCTCCCCTCCCCTCAGATTGGATCTGAGGGGGCCGGCCCCCTCTCCTCTTCCCCCTATAAATAGTGGAGGGGTGGGAGGGAGGCCATACCTCATCCCTGGCGCAGCCCCTCCCCTCTCCAACACCTCCTCCTCCTCCCGCGGTGCTTGGCGAAGCCCTGCAAGAATACCACGCAGCTCCAACTCCACCACGCCGTCGTGCTGCTGCTGGAGCTGTCCTCCCCAACCTCTCCTCCCCCCTTGCTGGATCAAGAAGGAGGAGACGTCTCCGCTCCGTACGTGTGTTGAACACGGAGGTGCTGTCCGTTCGGCGTTCGGTCATCGGTGATTTGGATCACGACGAGTACGACTCCATCAACCCCGTTCTCTTGAACGCTTCCGCTCGCGATCTACAAAGGTATGTAGATGCACTCCCCTCTCTCTCGTTGCTAGATGACTCCATAGATTGATCTTGGTGATGCGTAGAAAATTTTAAAATTCTGCTACGATCCCCAACAGTGGCATCATGAGCTAGGTCTATGCGTAGTATCTTGCACGAGTAGAACACAAAGTAGTTGTGGGCGTCGATTTGTCAATCTTCTTGCCGTTACTAGTCTTATCTTGATTCGGCGGCACTGTGGGATGAAGCGGCCCGGACCGACCTTACACGTACGCTTACGTGAGACAGGTTCCACCGACTGACATGCACTAGTTGCATAAGGTGGCTAGCGGGTGTCTGTCTCTCCCACTTTAGTCGGATCGGATTCGATGAACAGGGTCCTTATGAAGGGTAAATAGAAATTGGCATATCACATTGTGGTTTTGGCGTAGGTAAGAAACGTTCTTGCTAGAAACCTATAGCAGCCACATAAAAACTTGCAACAACAATTAGAGGACATCTAACTTGTTTTTGCAGCAAGTGCTTTGTGATGTGATATGGCCAAAGGATGTGATGAATGATATATGTGATGTATGAGATGATCATGTTCTTGTAATAGGAATCACGACTTGCATGTCGATGAGTATGACAACCGGCAGGAGCCATAGGAGTTGTCTTAATTTATTATATGACCTGCGTGTCATTGAAATTCGCCATGTAATTACTTTACTTTATTGCTAACCGTTAGCCGTAGTAGTAGAAGTAATAGTTGGCGAGACAACTTCATGAAGACACGATGATGGAGATCATGATGATGGAGATCATGGTGTCATGCCGGTGACGATGATGATCATGGAGCCCCGAAGATGGAGATCAAAAGGAGCGAAGTGATAATGGCCATATCATGTCACTATTTTTATTGCATGTGATGTTTATCATGTTTTTGCATCTTATTTGCTTAGAACGACGGTAGCATATATAAGATGATCCCTCACTAAAATTTCAAGAAAGTGTTCCCCCTAACTGTGCACCGTTGCGAAGGTTCGTTGTTTCGAAGCACTACGTGTTGATCGGGTGTGATAGATTCTAACGTTCGAATACAACGGGTGTAAGCCAGATTTACACAGCAATACACTTAGGTTGACTTGACGAGCCTAGCATGTACAGACATGGCCTCGGAGCACAAGAGACCGAAAGGTCGAACATGAGTCGTATAGAAGATACGATCAACATGGAGATGTTCACCGTTGATGACTAGTCCGTCTCACATGATGATCGGACACGGCCTAGTCGATTCGGATCATGTATCACTTAGATGACGAGAGGGATGTCTATCTGAGTGGGAGTTCATTACATAATTTGATTAGATGAACTTAATTGTCATGAACTTAGTCTAAATGTTACATATCTATCTTGTAGATCAAATGGCCAACGCTAATGTTACCCTCAACTTCAACGCGTTCCTAGAGAAAAACAAGCTGAAAGACGATGGTAGCAACTATGCGGACTGGGTCCGTAACCTGAGGATTATCCTCATAGCTGCCAAGAAATCATATGTCCTTGAAGCACCGTTAGGTGACCCACCTGCTCTCCCAGCACTGCCAGACGATTTGAACGTTTGGCAGACATGCACCGATGATTACTCCTTCGTTCAGTGTGGCATGCTCTTCAGCTTAGAACCGGGGCTCCAAAAGCGTTTTGAGCATCACGGAGCATATGAGATGTTCGAAGAGCTGAAAATGGTTTTCCAAGCTCATGCCCGGATCGAGAGATATGAAGTCTCCGATAAGTTCTACAGCTGTAAGATGGAGGAAAATAGTTCTGTCAGCGAGCACATACTCAAAATGTCTGGGTTGCACAGCCGCTTGTCTCAGCTGGGGATTAATCTCCCGGATGACGCGGTCATTGACAGAATCCTCCAGTCGCTTCCACCTAGCTACAAGAGCTTTGTGATGAACTTCAACATGCAGGGGATGGAAAAGACCATTCCTGAGGTATATGCGATGCTGAAGTCAGCGGAGGTAGAGATCAGAAAGGAACATCAAGTGTTGATGGTGAATAAAACCACTAAGTTCAAGAAGGGCAAGGGTAAGAAGAACTTCAAGAAGGACGGCAAGGGAGTTGCCGCGCCCGGTAAGCCAGCTGCCGGGAAGAAGTCAAAGAATGGACCCAAGCCTGAGACTGAGTGCTTTTATTGCAAGGGAAACGGTCACTGGAAGCGGAATTGCCCCAAGTACTTAGCAGATAAGAAGGCCGGCAATACCAAAGGTATATGTGATATACATGTAATTGATGTGTACCTTACCAGCACTCGTAGTAGTTCCTGGGTATTTGATACCGGTGCGGTTGCTCATATTTGTAACTCAAAGCAGGAACTGCGGAATCAGCGTAGACTGGCAAAGGACGAGGTGACGATGCGCGTCGGGAATGGTTCCAAGGTCGATGTGATCGCCGTCGGCACGCTACCTCTGCATCTACCTACGGGATTAGTTTTAAACCTCAATAATTGTTATTTAGTGCCAGCTTTGAGCATGAACATTGTATCTGGATCTCGCTTAATGCGAGATGGCTACTCATTTAAATCTGAGAATAATGGTTATTCTATTTATATGAGAGATATGTTTTATGGTCATGCCCCGCTGGTGAATGGTTTATTTTTATTGAATCTCGAACGTGATGTTACACATGTTTATAATGTGAATGCCAAGAAATGCAAGGTTGATAACGATAGTCCCACATACTTGTGGCACTGCCGCCTTGGTCATATCGGTGTTAAACGCATGAAGAAACTCCATGCAGATGGACTTTTGGAGTCTCTTGATTATGAATCATTTGACAGATGCGAACCATGCCTCTTGGGCAAGATGACCAAGACTCCGTTCTCCGGAACAATGGAGCGAGCAACCAACTTATTGGAGATCATACATACTGATGTGTGTGGTCCAATAAGTGTTGAGGCTCGCGGTGGTTATCGTTATGTTCTCATCCTCACCGATGATTTGAGTAGATATGGGTATGTCTACTTGATGAAGCACAAGTCTGAGACCTTTGAAAAGTTCAAGGAATTTCAGAATGAGGTTGAAAATCAACGTGACAAGAAAATAAAGTTCCTACGATCAGATCGTGGAGGAGAATATTTGAGTCATGAATTTGGCACGCATTTACGGAAATGTGGAATTGTTTCACAACTCACGCCGCCTGGAACACCTCAGCGTAACGGTGTATCCGAACGTCGTAATCGCACTCTATTGGATATGGTGCGATCTATGATGTCTCTTACTGATCTACCGCTATCTTTTTGGGATTATGCTTTAGAGACTGCCGCATTCACTTTAAATAGGGCACCGTCAAAATCCGTTGAGACGACACCGTATGAATTATGGTTTGGGAAGAAACCTAAGCTGTCGTTTCTGAAAGTTTGGGGATGCGATGCTTATGTGAAGAAACTTCAACCAGAGAAGCTCGAACCCAAGTCGGAAAAATGCGTATTCATAGGATACCCTAAGGAAACTATTGGGTATACCTTCTACCTAAGATCCGAGGGCAAGATCTTTGTTGCCAGGAATGGATCCTTTCTAGAGAAAGAGTTTCTCTCGAAAGAAGTAAGTGGGAGGAAAGTGGAGCTTGATGAGATGACCCTCGAACCGGAGAGTAGCGCAGCACAGGAAAATGTTTCTGTGGAGCCTGCATCGGCTAGAGAGGAAGTTAATGATAATGATCATGATCAAGCTACCACTGAACTTCGAAGGTCCACAAGGACACGTTCCGCACCAGAGTGGTACGGCAATCCTGTCCTGGAAATCATGTTGTTAGACAACAGTGAACCTTCGAACTATGAAGAAGCGATGGCGGGCCCGGATTCCGACAAATGGCTTGAAGCCATGAAATCCGAGATAGGATCCATGTATGAAAACGAAGTATGGACTTTGACTGACTTG
This sequence comes from Thinopyrum elongatum, assembly GCA_011799875.1. NCBI lineage: Eukaryota > Viridiplantae > Streptophyta > Magnoliopsida > Poales > Poaceae > Thinopyrum > Thinopyrum elongatum. The sequence goes on along the minus strand of CM022302.1, from coordinate 482,131,840 downwards.
CCCGATGATCGGCAAGCCATAGAAAATAAATGGATCTTTAAGAAGAAGACTGACGCGGATGGTAATGTGACCATCTATAAGGCTCGGCTTGTCGCTAAGGGTTATCGACAAGTTCAAGGGGTTGACTACGATGAGACTTTCTCACCCGTAGCGAAGCTGAAATCCGTCAGAATCATGTTAGCAATTGCCGCATACTATGATTATGAGATATGGCAAATGGACGTCAAAACGGCATTCCTTAATGGTTTTCTTAAGGAAGAGTTGTATATGATACAACCGGAAGGTTTTGTCGACCCTGAGAATGCTGACAAGGTATGCAAGCTCCAGCGCTCAATCTATGGGCTGGTGCAAGCATCTCGGAGTTGGAACATTCGCTTTGACCAGATGATCAAAGCGTTTGGGTTCACACAGACTTATGGAGAAGCCTGTGTTTACAAGAAAGTGAGTGGGAGCTCTGTAGCATTTCTCATATTATATGTGGATGACATACTGCTGATGGGAAATGATATAGAATTCTTGGAAAGTATAAAGGCCTACTTGAATAAGTGTTTTTCAATGAAGGACCTTGGAGATGCTGCTTATATATTAGGCATCAAGATCTATAGAGATAGATCGAGACGCCTCATAGGTCTTTCGCAAAGCACATACCTTGATAAGATATTGAAGAAGTTCAATATGGATCAGTCCAAGAAGGGGTTCTTGCCTGTATTGCAAGGTGTGAAATTGAGCTCGGCTCAATGCCCGACCACGGCAAAAGATATAGAAGAGATGAGTGTCATCCCCTATGCCTCAGCCATAGGGTCTATTATGTATGCCATGCTGTGTACCAGACCTGATGTAAACCTTGCTGTAAGTTTGGTAGGTAGGTACCAAAGTAATCCCGGCAAGGAACACTGGACAGCGGTCAAGAACATCCTGAAGTACCTGAAAAGGACTAAGGATATGTTTCTCGTATATGGAGGTGACGAAGAGCTCGACGTAAAGGGTTACGTCGACGCTAGCTTCGACACAGATCCGGATGACTCCAAGTCACAAACCGGATACGTGTATATTTTGAATGGTGGAGCGGTAAGCTGGTGCAGTTGCAAGCAAAGCGTCGTGGCGGGTTCTACATGCGAAGCGGAGTACATAGCAGCCTCGGAGGCAGCACACGAAGCAGTATGGATGAAGGAGTTCATCACCGACCTAGGAGTCATTCCAAATGCGTCGGGTCCAATGGCTCTCTTCTGTGACAACACTGGAGCTATTGCCCTTGCCAAGGAGCCCAGGTTTCACAAAAGGACCAGCCATATCAAGCGTCGCTTCAACTCCATACGTGAACATGTTCAAGATGGAGACATAGATATTTGTAAAGTGCACACGGATTTGAATGTAGCAGATCCGTTGACTAAACCTCTTTCACGAGCAAAACATGATCAACACCAGTACTCTATGGGTGTTCGATTCATCACAATGTAACTAGATTATTGACTCTAGTGCAAGTGGGAGACTGTTGGAAATATGCCCTAGAGGCAATAATAAAATGGTTATTATTATATTTCCTTGTTCATGATAATTGTCTGTTATTCATGCTATAATTGTGTTATCCGGAAATCGTAATACATGTGTGAATACATAGACCACAACATGTCCCTAGTAAGCCTCTAGTTGACTAGCTCGTTGATCAATAGATGGTTACGGTTTCCTGACCATGGACATTGGATGTCATTGATAACGGGATCACATCATTAGGAGAATGATGTGATGGACAAGACTCAATCCTAAGCCTAGCACTAGATCGTGTAGTTCGTTTGCTAAAGCTTTTCCAATGTCAAGTAACTTTTCCTTAGACCATGAGATTGTGCAACTCCCGGATACCGTAGGAGTGCTTTGGGTGTACCAAACGTCACAACGTAACTGGGTGGCTATAAAGGTGCACTACGGGTATCTCCGAAAGTGTCTGTTGGGTTGGCACGAATCGAGACTGGGATTTGTCACTCCGTGTGACGGAGAGGTACCTCTGGGCCCACTCGGTAGGACATCATCATAATGAGCTCAATGTGATCAAGGAGTTGTTCACAGGATGATGTGTTACGGAAACAAGTAAAGAGACTTGCCGGTAACGAGATTGAACAAGGTATCGAGATACCGACGATCGAATCTCGGGCAAGTATCGTACCGATAGACAAAGGGAATTGTGTACGGGATTGATTGAATCCTCGACATCGTGGTTCATCCGATGAGATCATCGAGGAGCATGTGGGAGCCAACATGGGTATCCAGATCCCGCTGTTGGTTATTGACCGGAGAGTTGTCTCGGTCATGTCTACGTGTCTCCCGAACCCGTAGGGTCTACACACTTAAGGTTCGGTGACGCTAGGGTTGTAGGGAAAGTTTGTACGTGGTTACCGAATGTTGTTCGGAGTCCCGGATGAGATCCCGGACGTCACGAGGAGTTTCGGAATGGTCCGGAGGTGAAGATTTATATATGGGAAGTTGTCATACGGTCACCGGAATAGTTTCGGGGGTTATCGGTATTGTACCGGGACCACCGAAAGGTGTCCGGAGGTCCACCGGGTGGGGCTGATTTACTCGGGAGGCCTAATGGGCTGTATATGGGAGGGAACCAGCCCCCTAGTGGGCTGGTGCGCCCCCCCAAGGGCCCATGGCGCCTAGGGTTGGGAAACCCTAGGGGAGGGAGCCTTCCACCTTGCTTGGGGGGCAAGTTTCCCTCCCCTGGCCGCCTCCCCTCCCCTCAGATTAGATCTGAGGGGGCCGGCCCCCTCTCCTCTTCCCCCTATAAATAGTGGAGGGGTGGGAGGGAGGCCATACCTCATCCCTGGCGCAGCCCCTCCCCTCTCCAACACCTCCTCCTCCTCCCGCGGTGCTTGGCGAAGCCCTGCAGGAATACCACGCAGCTCCAACTCCACCACGCCGTCGTGCTGCTACTGGAGCTGTCCTCCCCAACCTCTCCTCCCCCCTTGCTGGATCAAGAAGGAGGAGACGTCTCCGCTCCGTACGTGTGTTGAACACGGAGGTGCTGTCCGTTCGGCGCTCGGTCATCGGTGATTTGGATCACGACGAGTACGACTCCGTCAACCCCGTTCTCTTGAACGCTTCCGCTCGCGATCTACAAAGGTATGTAGATGCACTCCCCTCTCTCTCGTTGCTAGATGACTCCATAGATTGATCTTGGTGATGCGTAGAAAATTTTAAAATTCTGCTACGATCCCCAACAGAAGCTCCTTGTCCAAGCTCCATTTTCCTCAAGATTTGTCTAGGTTTGGCGGTCCGTCCTGTCCCGTCCTCGTCCTCACCGCCGTCGATCGCCCGCACCGATCTCGTCGCTGGCACCACCGTGGTGAGCCTCTTGTTCTTATCTTCTTTCTAAAAGAAAAAAAATTCTTACTTGTATGATTTAGATAGATACTTGTGTAATTTTCTTACTTTTATTATTGTTTGTTATTATATAGTGCGATGGTTTTGGTATCCGCCTCCGTCGGCCCTCGTCCTATCTATGATTCAGATGTGGTATATATATATTATCTTTTATAACTATTAGTTTCATTTAGTGTTTATGACAATTATGCCGACCAATGTGACATAGATTTTTTTATCTCGGAGGTATATGAACCGGAAATTCCAACCAATCCTATTGTCGAGAGGTTAAATTTAATTGAAGAAGAAAACAATTACTTGAAGGAAAAATTGAAAAAAATTGAGGAGGAGAAGATGATATTGGAGTTGCATGTTGCGGATGTCGTCGATGATCACAAGATCAAGATGGATGCAATGCGCTTGAAGATTAGAAAGTATAGAAAATATGACATTCATACTGAGGCTTGGTATCATTATGTCGTTGGATCAATTGTTACCTTAGTTGCGATTATGATCGCATTTGTTGTTGCATTGAAATGTTTTAGATAGTTTCAATGTATGGTTTAATTAGATGCTCTGGAGAGCTATATGTTGTTCAATGAGAACTATGTATGTACTTTGGTTTTAATGTGATGATGAACTTCTATTAATTAATTTGGTCACTTCTGTATTCATGATGTTCTGTAATGGTTTTTGACACACTTAATTATATATAATGCACGCAGATGAACCGGCAATGGATATACGGTGACAGACGCACCTCCGAGTACATTAAGGGCGTGCATAATTTTCTCGAAGTGGCTGAGGCAAACAAGCATAATGGTTTTATGTGTTGTCCATGCCCTATATGTGGGAACACGAAGTCTTACTCTGACTCAAAAACCCTTCACACCCACCTGCTTTATAAGGGTTTCATGCCACACTATAATGTTTGGACCAAGCACGGAGAAAGAGGGGTTATGATGGATGACAACAAAGAAGAAGAGGATGATGACAACTATGTGCCCCCTGAATACAGTGATGCTGCAACGGGGGAAGCTGAAGATCAAGAGGAACCAGACGATGTGCCCGATGATGATCTTCACCGGGTCATTATTGATGCAAAGAGACAATGCGAAAGTGAAAAGGAGAAGTTGAAGTTCGATCGCATGTTAGAGGATCACAAAAAAGGGTTGTACCCCAATTGCGAAGATGGCAACACAAAGCTCGGTACCACACTGGAATTGCTGCAGTGGAAGGCAGAGAATGGTGTACCTAACAAAGGATTTGAGAAGCTACTGAAAATATTGAAGAAGAAGCTTCCAAAGGATAATGAATTGCCTGACAGTACGTACGCAGCAAAGAAGGTTGTATGCCCTCTAGGATTGGAGGTGCAGAAGATACATGCATGCCCTAATGACTGCATCCTCTACCGCGGTGCGTACGAGGATTTGAATGCATGCCCGGTATGCGGTGCATTGTGGTATAAGATCAGACGAGATGACCCTGGTGATGTTGACGGCGAGCGCCCCAGGAAGAGGGTTCCTGCCAAGGTGATGTGGTATGCTCCTATAATACCACGGTTGAAACGTCTGTTCAGAAACAAAGAGCATGCCAAGTTGATGCGATGGCACAGAGAGGACCGTAAGAAAGACGGGAAGTTGAGAGCACCCGCTGACGGGTCGCAGTGGAGAAAAATCGAAAGAAAGTACTGGGAGGACTTTGCAGGTGACGCAAGGAACGTATGGTTTGGTTTAAGCGCGGATGGCATTAATCCTTTTGGGGAGCAGAGCAGCAATCACATCACCTGGCCCGTGACTCTATGTATCTATAACCTTCCTCCTTGGCTGTGCATGAAGCGGAAGTTCATTATGATGCCAGTTCTCATCCAAGGCCCTAAGCAACCCGGCAACGACATTGATGTGTACCTAAGGCCATTAGTTGAAGAACTTTTACAGCTGTGGAATGGAAACGGTGTATGTGTGTGGGATGAGCACAAACAGCAGGAATTTGACCTGCATGCGTTGCTGTTTGTAACCATCAATGATTGGCCTGCTCTCAGTAACCTTTCAGGACAGACAAACAAGGGATACCACGCATGCACGCACTGTTTAGATGACACCGAAAGTATATACCTGGACAAATGCAGGAAGAATGTGTACCTGGGGCATCGTCGATTTCTTCTGACCAACCATCAATGTCGAAAGAAAGGCAAGCATTTCAAAGGTGAGGCAGATCACCGGAAGAAGCCCGCCATCCGTACCGGTGATCACATACTTGCTATGGTCAATGATTTACAAGTAATCTTTGGAAAGGGTCCCGGCGGACTATCTGTTCCGAATGACGCTGAGGGACGCGCACCCATGTGGAAGAAGAAATCTATATTTTGGGACCTACCCTACTGGAAAGACCTAGAGGTCCGCTCTTCAATCGACGTGATGCACGTGACGAAGAATCTTTGCGTGAACCTGCTAGGCTTCTTGGGCGTGTATGGGAAGACAAAAGATACACCGGAGGCACGGGAGGACCAGCAATGTGTGCACGAAAAAGACGGCATGCCTCCAAAGCAGTATGAAGGTCCTGCCAGCTACGCTCTTACCAAAGAAGAGAAGGAAATCTTCTTTGAATGCCTGCTCAGTATGAAGGTCCCGTATGGCTTCTCGTCGAATATAAAGGGAATAATAAATATGCCAGAGAAAAAGTTCCAGAACCTAAAGTCTCATGACTGCCACGTGATTATGACGCAACTGCTTCCGGTTGCATTGAGGAGGCTTCTACCGAAAAACGTTCGATTAGCTATTGTGAAATTATGTGCATTCCTCAATGCAATCTCTCAGAAGGTGATCGATCCAGAAATCCTACCAAGGTTAAGGAGTGATGTGGCGCAATGTCTTGTCAGTTTCGAGCTGGTGTTCCCACCATCCTTCTTCAATATCATGACGCATGTCCTAGTTCATCTAGTCGACGAGATTGTCGTTCTGGGCCCTGTATTTCTACACAATATGTTCCCCTTTGAGATGTTCATGGGAGTCCTAAAGAAATATGTCCGTAACCGCGCTAGGCCAGAAGGAAGCATCTCCATGGGCCATCAAACAGAGGATGTCATTGGGTTTTGTGTTGACTTCATTCCTGACCTTAAGAAGATTGGTCTCCCTCAATCGTGGTATAAGGGGAGACTAACTGGAAAAGGCACGCTAGGAGGGGACTCAATAATATGTAGGGACAGGCATTCTTGGTCTCAAGCACACTACACAGTTCTACAGAATTCTACCTTGGTGACCCCGTATGTCGATGAACACAAGAACATTCTGCTCTCCAAACACCCGGAGCAGTGTGACGACTGGATTACATGTGAACACATCAGGACTTTCGGCAGTTGGTTGCAAACACGTCTCAGGGGTGACAACACTGTTTCTGATGAGCTGTACTCGTTGGCCAGGGGACCATCTTCGACTGTATTGACTTACAAAGGGTACGAGATAAATGGGAATACATTTTACACGATCGCCCAAGATCAAAAGAGCACCAACCAAAATAGCGGTGTCTGCTTTGATGCAGCAACCAAGAGGGGAAAGGACACATATTATGGTTACATAGTGGACATATGGGAACTTGACTATGGACATGATTTTAAGGTCCCTTTGTTTCAGTGCAAATGGGTCAATCTGTCAGGAGGCGGGGTACAGGTAGACCCACAGTACGGAATGACAACAGTGGATCTGAACAATCTTGGGTACACAGACGAACCATTCGTCCTAGCCAATGATGTGGCGCAGGTTTTCTATGTGAAGGACATGTCTACCAAACCAAGAAAATGAAAAGATAAGGAAGCGAATACATCATACGATGAGCCAAAGCGCCACATAGTTCTTTCAGGAAAAAGAGACATCGTGGGATTCGAGGGCAAGACAGACATGTCTGAAGATTATGAAAAGTTTCATGAAATTCCTCCCTTCAAAGTCAAGGCTGACCCAAGCACCCTGTTAAACGGTGAAGATTATCCATGGTTACGCCGCAATAAGCAAAGGACACAAGCGAAGAAAAAGTGAAGACTTTCTCTCCACAACTATTATGCTGATGCCTTTGATCTAGAATATCATTGCAGTTACATGTGAAGAAATGAAATGCCTTTTGTAACAGATGAGTTTCCGTCCGAAACCCTGATACTTTAAAAGAGATTGTCCATTTTGTACACGAAGTGCATCCAGTTTTTGCCGTAACCCTCTCAACTTTTTATAACATGCTATGTGGGTGAAATGATGATACCATGCTAACTTTCAACCTTTTCAGAGTTCATTTGTAGTGCTTTTCAATTTGAGGGTCATATAGCTCAAAAAATCAGTAAATGCATGAAAAATAACAAATGAAGTCAGAAAGGGTTGAAAATTGATGATGTGGCTTTGAATGGTGTATTTTGAACACACAAAAAGTCTGGAGTTCAAATAAGTTCAAAAAAATGAAATCCCTTTGTAACAGATGAGTTTTCGTCCGAAACCCTGATACTTCGAAAGAGATTGTCCATTTTGTACACGAAGTGCATCCAGCTTTTTCCGTAACCCTCTCAACTTTTTAGCACATGCTATGTGGGTGAAATGATGATACCATGCCAACTTTCAACCTTTTCAATGTTCATTTGTAGTGCTTTTCAATTTCAGGGTCATTTAGCTCAAAAAAATCAGTAAATGCATGAAATATACCAAATGAAGTCAGAAAGGGTTGAAAATTGATGATGTGGCTTCGAATGGTGCATTTTGAACACACAAAAGGTCTGGAGTTCAAATAAGTTCAAAAAAAAATAAAATACCTTTGTAACAGATGAGTTTTCGTCCGAAACCCTGATACTTCGAAAGAGATTGTCCATTTTGTACATGAAGTGCATCCAGCTTTTGCCGTAACCCTCTCAACTTTTTAGCACATGCTATGTGGGTGAAATGATGATACCATGCCAACTTTCAACCTTTTCATAGTTCATTTGAAGTGCTTTTCAATTTCAGGGTCATTTAGCTCAAAGAATGAACTAATAGCAAAAAGAATGAACTAGAAAACTTTTATGAAACTCTAATAGCAAAAAGAATGAACTAAAAATAATAAATTAAACTATTCTGTTATGATCAACTAAAACAAAACTATAATACTCTTCAATAGCAAAAGGAATCAACTAAAAAGCTTTTATAAAACTCCAATAGCAAAAGGAATCAACTAAAAAGATTTTATAAACCTCTAGTATTTTTGAAACTAAATTTTTATAAAATTTATGCAACTTAAATTATCAAAGTATTTTTTGTTCAAAACATTAATAGCAAAAAGAATTCTCATAAAGAATTTTTTTGTTAGAAACTTTAATAGCAAACTAAAATAAGAAAATCTATTTTTGATTAAAACAGACATTTAAAATTACCTAAAGAAAAATGAATCACTCAAAAACTCTAAAAAATTAAGTAAAGCATAAAACAAAAAAAAGTACAGAAAAAAAATTTAAAAAAATGCCGCCTACAGGGCCACCACGGCCTGCATACGACTAGAAACCCAACTAGCATGTTGGGCCAGGATGCAGGCCCGCGGCGGGCCTAGTAGGCCCACAGGCATAGCAATGTTATATTAGGCCCGTAGGCCTGCAGTTCAGAGGAGTTCGAGATGGAAGAGGCAGCGGAGCTTATAAACAGGTGCGGGGCGCTCCCAACTAGCGAGGTGGGACTAAACTCCCACCACCACGCCGCTGTGCAAGGCTATTGGTCCCGGTTGGTGGCACGAACCGGGACCAATGCCGCCCTTTGGTCCCGGTTCGTGGCACCAACCGGGACCAATGCCCACCTTTAGTCCTGGTTGGTGCCACCAACCGGGACCAAAGGTCTTTGTTTCCCGCCCTTTAGGCTGCTGAAAACTGACGTTTGGTCCCGGTTGGTGGAACCAACCGGGACTAAAGGGGTGCATTGGTCCCGGTTGGTGCCACGAACCGGGACCAATGCTTCGTCTATATAAGCAGCACTTGTGAAAATTTCCATTCAGTTCTTCGATCTCTCCGACGATGCCGCCAGGCTGCCCCTGCCCCGCCGTCGCCGTCGCTGCCCCCGACGCCCCCGACGCCGTCGTCGCCCCTGCCCCATCGTTGGCATCGCCGTCGCCGCGCCCCTGCCCCGAGCCCTCGCCGATGCGCCCGACGCCATCGCTGCGCCCCTTCCCCCGACGCCGTCACCGCGCCCCTGCCCAGAGCCCTCGCCGACGGTCCGCGCCGCCCCGCGCTACGGTCCGGCCGGCCCCCTTTTCCTCCCTGTCCTCCTCCCCTAGCTTGCTTGTTCATATACATTTTATTTTCATATGATTTTTAGATGATGTTGATGATAGATATGATGATGTTGATGATAGATGATGTATGCTTTTTTTGTTCATATAATTTTTTTTGTTCATATGATGATTTTTTTTACATTTTTAGAAAAATGTATGTATGTATGTTCTCTGTATATGTTCATATATGCAAAAGTTACATTTTTAGAAAAGTTTTATCTATGTATGTTCTCTGTATATGTTCATATGTGCATTTTTAGAAAAAATTCGTCGGAATGGGTTGTGGGTACTGTCAAATAGATGGAGTAATTTTTGTGGGTGCAAAAGAATTGGGAAGAATATAGCTCCTTTGCAAATCAAAGGAAATATGAATAATTGAAATTCCAACTTTAGAATTTATTAAATATAAGAAAAATATTTACATAGTTAGAGATATTTGCACAGTTAGAGATATTCATGATCAAAGTCATTTTTTTAGAGAAATTTGCATAGGTCATCAATCAAAGTTAGAGATATTTGCATATATAGGTTATTATCAAAGTTGACCAAAGACATTTTTTTAGAGAAATTTGCATAGAGATTTTTTTTAGAGAAATGGTGGAGTTCACAACAACAAAGTGAGGCCGAGAACCAAATAACATATGCATGCATACATATATAATAGAAAACTCCTACATGACTCGAGTAAGAAGAGGATCTTTTTTAGGGTTTTTAGATAGAGAAACAAATGTTAAAATTTGCATATGATGAGTGGTTACTTCATCATGATGATCTTGATAAAACAAATTAAAGAAAGTTTGAATGTATTAAAAGTTTGTCATATTAAAAGTTTGCAATAATTTTGATCATATGTCAAAGTTTGAATTTTGACATATGCAACATTTGATCATATATCAAAGTTTGTTCATATGGTCAAAGTTTGTCATAGTCAAAGCTTGAATTTTGACATATGAACATTTGATCATATATCAAAGTTGATCATATGTCAAAGTTTGAATTTGAATATGCAACATTTGATCATATGTCAAAGTTTGAATTTTGACATATGCAACATTTGATCATATATCAAAGTTTGATCATATGTCAAAGTTTGAATTTTGACAGATGCAACATTTGATCATATGTCAAAGTTTGAATTTTGACATATGCAACAATATTTGATCATATGTCAAAGTTTGAATTTTGACATATGCAAGAATATTTGATCATATGTCAAAGTTTGACTGTTGACATAGATTTATCAAGAATGCCCCCATTATGGATGTGCACAAGTTGATCCAATTTTTTTCTGATCTCATATATATATATATATATATTATTCTATATGTCACGTTGTCTGTCAAAGTATTGAAGAAATCCATGGCTTCATCATTAGTCGGAAGTAACAGGCGTATGATGCTACGAAGCTCTTCAAAGTTGTTTTGGAACGGAGTTCCGGATAGAATAATTCGCTTTTTGGTACGAATTTCAGCAAAGGCCTTCCAAACCGTGATATTCTTAAGGCTCTTGCTGAACTTCGTACCAAAAAACTAATTATCCTATCCGGGATTCCGTTCCAAAATAATTTTGGAGAGCTTCGTACCATTATGCGCCTGTTACTTCCGGCTAATGATGAAGCCATGGTTTTCTTGAATCCTTTGACACTGACAATGTGACATATAGAAGGGTAGATGAGATCAGGAAAAATATGGACCATTTTCTGCACATCCAGAATGGCGCCATTTTGTTAAATCCCTTGTTTGACATTCATGAGAGAGGCGGTCCGTACGTCGGACATTCATGAGAGAACTCCGGTAACTCTTCAACATGAGGGGGGACATCGATCAACCCCCTCTCGCCCGACCAAACCCTAGAAGTGTCGAGGCCACCCCAAACCCTAGAAGCGTTGCCGAGGCCACCCCAAACCCTAGAAGCGTCGAGGCCACCCAAATTTACCAAGTTAAAAGAGCGTTGTCGAGGCCACCACAAACCCTAGAAGCGTTGTCGAGGCCACCCCAAACCGTAGAAGCGTTGAGGCCACTAATTAATATTCCTTGTTGTGATTAGCTAGCTAGGTCTATGTTTGCCACTAATATATCCATCTCTCATGTTTGTATATTAATTGCCATGTTGTAATATTTGCAGAAACTATGGATCAAAGAGACTTAGAACAAGAAGAGTTGTTGGGGGACATAATCCGCGACAGACGTGATGTCTTGTCGTTTCTCAACGACACCGATGGTCTGGAAGGAGAGGATGAAGGCTCCGGTGATTGAACAATGGAGGAGGAAAGACATGATCATGATGTCTCCGGTGACCGAATGCCGGTGGAAGAAGGAGACCGTGATGACGGCTCCGGTGACCGAACGGAGGAGGGAGCTGTTGCAAAGTCTGGTGAGGTATATATATTAATTAAGCATGTGCTAACTAGCTAATTGATGCATTAATTGTTTTGGTATGTACATATATTAACTCTTCTTTCTTCTTTTATAGCCCTCCGGATCGAGCCAAACTTCGGTAACGAGACGAGGCCCGAAGAAAAGGTTGCGCCAGGATGAAAGGTTCACGATCACAGCAATCGCGGACGATGGCCAACCGATTGAACCCAGGCGAACCAAGGAAGCATTTTCTGCTCAGTGCGGAGCTATTGTTAGGGACAGCATCCCGATCAGCATCCAGCTATGGAATAAGCCTAAGAACGAAGACCCTCAAGTTTCTTATGTCACCGATAGACAGAAAGATGATCTTTGGACCTCGCTGAAGGCAAATTTCACCCTACCGCCAGAGGAGGATCCGAATAAGCCAGTTATAGAGCCACTGGTCAAGGCGTGTGCTCTTAAGAAGATGGCAGATCTATTCAGGAGGTGGAAGAATGAGTTGAAATCAACGTTTGTCGACAAAGGGAAGACTCTAGAATTCTCCGACCGATTTGAGAAGATAAGAGATCACTGGCCCGCATTTGTGGCCTACAAGACATCGGACAAGAGTAAGAAAATGTCAGAGATAAACAAGATAAATGCTGGAAAGAAGCTGTATCACCATCGCACGGGGTCAGGCGGCTACCTCAAAGCCCGGCCGTTGTGGGACAAAGCTGAGAATGACCTGATTGCTAAAGGGGTCGAACCAGAGACATTGAACTGGCCAGACCGTTCAAGGACTTGGTTCTTCGGGGTTGGGGGAACTTTGGACCCTGAAACAGGGAAGTGCCGTTGGATGGACGAGCAACTTGCAATACCCGTCAAGAAGCTTCAGAAGTATATCGCCGCAGCGCAGGCAGGGACGTCCATTCCCGACAGAGAGAAGGACTGAGGCCCTCGGGAGTCCTGAGCACCCTGGACGAACACGAGGCACGCTAGGCTCCGTTGCGTGGAAGGTTGGGTTTCCCGGCGCAGGCGGTTACAAAACCCGGGAGAGGAAGAGGAAACAGGAGCTGAGCGAAATGCAGAAGCTCAATGCAAGAGTACTAAAGCTAGAGGAACAAGTTGAGAGCCAGCGAGCTGCCGACCAACCATCTCAGCGGCACGAAGCTACCCCAGAAGCTGCCCTGCCATCTCAGCGGAGAAGCAGTGTGGCTTCCACGGAGCTCATTCAGCAGCCTAACTTCACGGCTCCTAGCTACCCCGTGGATGCTATCACGGAGGCTCAGCATTGCCAGCTTATGACGAAATGTTGGAACCTCACCTTGAAGGCGGCTGTCGGCTCTGTTGCACCTCCTCAACCTGACGGAACTTTTCACTGCTATCCGATTCCACATGGCTATGCTGTTGTGACGGTGGATGAAGTAATGGAGGGATTTGACGAGCTCGAGCTTGACCACCCTACAGGTGAAGGGGAGACTCAGCTGGTTTATGCTCTGAGGACTACATGTCTATGGCGGAAGGAGTACATCAAGCTTCTGAACTGGACGCCTCCACCTCCTCCTCCGGCGAGTCAGGGCACTCCTCCTCCTCCTCCTCCGGCGAGTGATCAGGGCACTACGCCTCCTTCTCCGCCTCCTCCGGCGCGTGAGGGCACTCCGCCTCCTCCGGCGCGTCGGAGCACTCCGCCTCCTCCTCCGCCTCGTCAGCAACGGCAGAAGAGAGCCGCCGCCGCTCCGGCGGCTAGCAGTACAACCAGAGGCGGGAAGCAATTCAGATACGGTCCATCTCTCAAGCCTCTGAAAAAGTTATCATATGAGAGGACCGACGAGGAAACCGCGAAAATCAGTGCTGCCAAAGTGCATGAACATTTTGCACGGAAACCTCCACCTCCGAAGGAGACGATAGATCAGATGAAACGGAAGCGCACTATCGATGCCCTGAAGCGACCACCACCGTCTCCGCCGCAATCCAACTATGAGCGCATTATTGAAAGGACATATAAGGAAGCGAAGCGGTCGGGAAGTACTTGCAGTCATGCAAGGTTAGCAGAACGAAGAAGTGGGAAAAAAATTCCCCAGCTCGGCGAACAGGCGAACCAATCGTGCCCCCCGCTCAAGGTGTCTAGCGATATCGTCGCTAATCAGCTGGGGATGGTGCCCGGTACCAATCCTGCTGATTACCTGAGCGATGATGTAGAGTTTGAAATAATAGAGGTGGAAGAATTCAGATACCAGTACGGGCAGCCTCTCGTCAAACCTGATCATCCTCCTCTAACAACGATGATGCGAATATTCCAAGAATGGTACATGAAAATCTGCAGCGAGTCTGGGAAGGATACTTTGACGCTGAGAATTAAAGAGGAGCACGACCTCATTGGAATGGATCAGTTGTCTGTTGAATTTGACGAGTTATTCCAATTATACAATCAAAAGGCCCTCGACAAAACACTCGTGACTTGCTACTGTCTGTAAGTACTACTTCTGTAATTAAGTCTCTATATATAGCTCAGCTCTTTCATTGCATGTACATATAATTATCCTCACTATATTATGAAGATTGAAGATCGTCGAATGCAGAAATGCACAAATCTATGACATTGGGTTCATTAACCCAAATATCATACATGAATGGACGGTTCAATAGAATGTCACAGAAACCGAGGACAACTTGCTACAATCGTTGCTTAAAAATCAAAACAAAGAGAAAATACTCTTTCCTTACAACTTCAAGTGAGTGTTACTGTCTTGTGCATATTCGGTTTCCCTTATTACTCGAGGTTATAGTAATGTAATTGATGAGTTATGCATGCGTGCGCAGGTTCCACTTTATTTTGCTAGAGATTAAGCTTGAGCGGGGAGTAGTAACCGTCTTAGACTCGAGACGAAAAGATCCCCAGGAGTATGCGGACATGACTGAAATGCTCCAGAAGTAAGTTCAATCGATCATTATCGCACCATATCGGCAACTTTGTTCATTTCCTGATATCAAGTAATTATTTTCTTTGTCTGGCAGAGTTTGGAAAAAGTTCACCGGAATTGTTCCGGCACTGCCGAGGGAGCTGCGATTTACACACCCAAAAGTAAGTACTAGTAGCTAGTTCCGCGCATCTCCCATTGATTCTAGTTTCATCAATACCATTTATAATGCTTGATTATTAGTTTGATTGAACTCTATTTCTCGTAAAGTGCTTGTGGCAGGAAGCCGGGAATGATTTTTGTGGATACTACGTTTGCGAGTTCATCTACAACGCGACGACATCTAAGCGGGGCTACTCTGAAAAACAATATGAAGTGCATAAGCAATAATATTCACAATTTTATTTTATTACCATCATTTGTGTTGAGTTTCATTCATATATATGTATTGATCCCCTTCTTCAAATTAGCTATGGCAGATGCGGGATGAACTCCTACCACATGATCGCATACGAGCAATTCAAGAGGAATTGGCGGGATTCTTTCTTGACCACGTCATAAGTAAAGCCGGAGAATACCATGTGGAATTTGACATTAGATGTTAGGGATTGTACGTAAGAGATCTTATATTGTATATATGTAGCTAGTAGCGTCGGATAGATATACGAAAACTTGTTGTTCGACCAATCTCTCGGAGAAAGAGAGGTCGATCACTTCTCTCTGTATATATTCATGATGATCTTGTGTACTTAATGGTTCCTTCATTTGCTTACTAGCTAGCGTGTCGAGTTCTCTCCATACGTATAGTAGCTAGCGTCGACCAAGCACGGAGAAAGAGAGGACACTTCTCTCTATTAGCTAGCTAACACAATATGAAACCCCTGAATTAACCCTCCAAAACCCCCTAAACCCCCCCCCCCCCTTTAAAAAAAAACAAAAACCCCAGCTCCTGCCAAATGCTGGCGCGTGGAGGCCTTTTGGTCCCGGTTGGTGTTACCAACCGGGACTAAAGGTCCTCCTGCCTGGGTTCCCCGCAGCAGCCACGTGGAGCCCCTTCTGTCCCGGTTCGTAAGCGAACCGGGACTAAACGTTTTGGGCTTTAGTCCCGACCTTTTAGTCCTGGTTCCAGAACCGGGGCTAATGGGCCTCTGGAATCGGGACAAATGGGCCGTTTTCTACTAGTGATACCTCGACTACTCACAAAATAAGCTCTGTTGACCAGTAAGGGTCTATTTTTTTGCAAAAAGGACACAAATCTATTATAGAAGCTGACCAGAAGTACAAGGCACCCAAAACATAATAGAAACTACATCGACCTATGCTCCCTGGACCACCGAAAGACCACTACCGCCGGCAGAGCAAGCCGTTGCGAAGCCATTGCCACCGCTCGCCTACTAGAGCCGGCGCAACCTTGTAGACGATAGCCAGGTGCCCCACAGGACTGGCACCCCAGAGCCGTAGTCGCCACCATTGAAGCATTGAATCAATTTGCTATGTTTGACATCAGATCTCGCTGTCGTCCATGTACGATGAGAAACTCTAACCTCGTCGCCCCAAGGATATGGTAAAAATCTATGTCAGAACTTCTCTGACTTCGTCCTGGCGGTGAAGTCGAGGACAATCAGAGTCTGAAAGACCAGATCGAAGATAAACCATTGCAATTTGCCTGAGTGTCACCCTTCCAGGGACTAAAAAATCCTAACCCAAACTACTAGCCAGAGCCGAGGCACCGGGATTCCCCCTGCCAATGGGCGTCGAAGCGAAGCGAATCCATGGGGTCACCGACAGATTCCGGTGGGGTCGATTTCCTAGCCACTGCCGCTTAAGTTACTAGATGTATGTCTCAGGAGTTGCGAGTACTTGATCACTAATGTTAAGGCTCTCTTTGATGCACAAGATTTGAATAGAAAAATGTATGACTAAAGTGTCATGTCCTCTTGAATCCTATGAAATTAAAAAGCTACTTGAATTTGGATGAAGGAGATCTTGATAGCATAGGGAAAACGAATGAATTCTTACAAAGGGATTGAGCGGATGGAAATTTTCCTCCAAAATAGAATGCAAATCCAAAGGAAAAATTCCAAAGAATTGCAATCATGCAACTGCCAACGCAGGAAAGATCCCTAAGGATATAAATCCTCTAGAATTTCTATGAAATTCCTTTGAATCAAAGGAGCTCTAAAAATGTTTTATGCATAACTAGTACGTCTTGAAGGAGACGTGTACATCCACAGGAATGAACATGTTGCCTATACACTCATGCTCATGTGTTGTGTTCTGCCTAATTGCACTTCTGATTTACTCCGGGAAACCGACGAATATCAGTTTTAGTCTCCGCGTCGCCCGGGCGCGGTCGGCAGCTTCTGCTGCTGGACGATGAGTCGCGCCGGGAGCGGCCGGCCGGTGCCAGAGCCTCCGCAGCTGCGGCACCGCTTGCGGCCGGAGCCGGAGCACGTCCCGCAGCCGACGTCGCCGTCGGACCAACGGCTGCAGAGGCACTCCTCCCGGCCGGTGCCGCTGCACGTGGAGCAACGTGGCCGCGCATCCCATCTGGACGCCGCAGGCAGCCCGTCCCCGGTCGTCCGGTTCGCCATCGCCACGCCCGCCAGCATCCCGAGCCCCGCCGACGCGATAACCATGGGCGCCACCATCTTCGCAGCAGAACCGATCCAAGAACCTCCCTTCTTTTCTTGCCGCGCAGATTGCTGTCTTGCCACCGGAGACGGATAAGGAACAGCAGGGGAGGGGGAAGAGGAGTTGAACTCGTTGGCTTCCTTCTGGCCGTATACACTTGCCTGGCGCTGACGTGGTGCGTCGATTGATTTATAGGTTTTTCCCGGGTGGTGGGTGCTGGGCTCGTTTGGTTCGGCGGTTTCGAGGGTAGCGGAGGCGCGGAAGGGATGGCGTGTCCGCCTCGTTACCTTTGCTTGCCTGCTTGGTCTGCCTCCGTCGCCTGCTCTGCTGCGATGCTTCGGCGATTCTGTTGCGGTTTCGTGTGTGCATACTGCAAGTCGCTTGGCTGCTTGCTGGCTGCTGCACGTGGATTTACGTCTTCCTTTGCCTTTTCCACGCTACGGGACGAACTGGCAGCTAGGCGCAGGATTTGTCCTCAGCATTCTTATGAATTCCGTTAGCAATTACTTGCAAGATACTATTTGGTATACATACGTCGCGAACAGGATGGAAGCGCGTATGATGTGCTCATGTCTCAACCGTCGACCAAAAGCTCACTAAAAGCCAAATTATAGCACAAACGCCACGTCGCCACGGCATCCTAAATTTCCCAAGTATCTCTCTCGCTGTCATATATACATTGAGCTATAATAATAGGGTCATTGCCGACTGGGTTCCTCACAGCTTAATTAATTTGCTTACAAGTCAAATAATCACGGCCGCTATATTTTGAAAAACTGCATAATACCTCACACGTTAATGTGGGAATTTATAGCGATACAATTATCAAAACAAGAGTTAAAATATGTACGGGAATAATATTCTTCACATTCTCTCTCTATAATTCTTCACATTCTCTCTCTCTATATATATATAGAGAGAGAGAGGTTCGATGCATGCCATGCTAGCTCGTGACCTTCAACTTCGATGAAATCATTTGCTGGAAAAAAATGATAATGTGGAATGCTTGCATGTGTTTGATGATGTCGAGACTTGTGTAATAAAAGTAGAATGTGTATGACTTGCATATGTTAGAAAAATAGGTAGTGTGTTATGATTATTTAAGAACAGAGAATATCGTACCTAGTTGCTCGACATTCATATTATTGTCGGATCACATTTGAAGCACACCTACTATGCATTCAAAGACGGGATAAAAACAAACAACGGCCCTCCTGTGTTCCAATCACTTTTTTCTCTGGTATATAGCCATGTTCACCTTGTGAGCTTGATATATAGTTAGATACAATGAGTGCATGCTTATACTTAGATAGTCACACCCAAGACACAAGCAAACATTTTGTATGATTGCACCACCAAAGAAATGTGAACTTTCTGAAGTATGATTGTTTGTACTAAATCTTGCAAACGAGCGGTATCAGGAAATGCCCTCTCGACTAGTTGGGTAGCATAGTCATATCCTTCATTTTGTGCGGCAGAGATCTGGTTTCTCCTAGTATTATTTGTGGTATCATGCACATTATGATTTTATCAAGAGTGAAGTGTGTCATATAGAGGAAGACCTCGGGTTTTACTAGACAACACCATCAGGTCCTAGGCTGCCAAGCATTCGGAACGCATATATGCTAATTAAATTTGATCTTAATTCCGCCTATACCAACTCGCTTCTCTTTTTTGGGGGGAAATGTGACATATTTACTGCACCCTTGACCTAGCTCATGATGCACGGAATATCTCCATCTCTTATTTACTTACATATGGCACTTTAATTTCATTAAAAATGTGGAGGGTTTGTATGTGCTTGATGATATGAAGAGCTATGTAAGGAGAGATTAGTTAGGAAAGTTACGTGAGGAGGTCGTAGGTAAACCGTAGGTGTACCAATTTTGCATGATTCGTCCTCTGCACTCTTATGAACTCCGTTAACGATTACTTGCAAGATTTTTGATATACTTTGCCATGGACAGGATGGAAGCGCGTTTGATGTGTGGATGCCTCCCTTTAACAACCTTTGACCCAAAGCTCACTAGAAGCCAAACTATAGCACGAGCCACCTCATCCCAAATTCCGCAAGTGCTATCTTTTTTTATGTCATGTATACATAGCCCCACCTTGAATAGTTTGCTTACAAGTTAAACAACAACGTACCGCTATATTTTGATACTAGATAATATCCTACATGTTGGTGGGGGAATTTATAGCAATAAATTTATCAAAAATAAAATTGTAATATATATATATACACATACATACATAAACACTATTCTGATCACGGGATTAGAATAATATTCTGATAACTACCTGACCTGTCCGAGCAGTAGTAGTTGAACTTCCCCCAGTGCTAGGTTGAACTTCCGCAAACATTGCCTAAATGGGGCTTGTGATATACCGTTGGAAAGCTATGCACACAAGTATCATGACCCAAGTTAATTTTTTGGCAAAATCTAAGCTGTTTCAGAGCAGTTTTGAAAACCGTTTTTTCTTCATACAAAAAACGTGAATCGTATTTTCGATCCTATTTTTAAACAGTTTATCGAAATGAGGTAAATAATATGTCGTTGAAAAGCTGCTGCAAATCCGCTCCTTCCACATGAAGAAAGTTTTCTCTAATTCCCTATGGTTAAAGAGTAATTTAAAAAATCGTAGAATTTCGGAAACCGAACAAACGAGTTCGTATTTTCGATGACATTTCTAAACGGCTAATCTAATTGAGGCAAATGATATGGCGTTGGAAAGCTTATGAAAATGCCCTTCTTTTTCATGTACAAAGTTTTTCTAATTTTGAACGGTTTAAGAGTAATTTAGAAAATGGTTCAAGTTCCACCGAGTTCGTATTTTTGAGTTAATTTTTTAACCATACGTCGGAATGCAACAAACGATATGGCATTGGAAAGCCTGAAGAAATGCGAAACTTTTTGGTATATATTGTTTCTCCCAATTATTTACGATTTTAAGTCAATTTTGAAAATGATTAAAAACGTTTTTTGGCCTTAATTTTTGAAAACTTTGTCAGAATGGGGCAAAGAATATACCGTTGGAAAGTGATAGAGGCGAGGGTGTCCCGATCTTTCGATGAGATGATAGCTATCGTTTTTGGTGGAGTAGACTTTGACGATCCGACTACGAACGTGCGAGGACGTCGCGCCTTAGCAATCGCTAAACCAACTCCGAGAGGTTATTGACCACGCCGGAGCACAATCAACCTGACCACGAGGGTCTATCTCCTGCAAGCAAACGAAGAACAAGCAAGAAACTAAGATTTGCAATCTGGATATCGCGAATATAAGATGAAAGCTTTATTGATCAAGGTGGGGTTCTGTGACGTCTTGGTCTGGTCGTTGAACACAAACGAAGTACGCGAAGTTGCAGCTATGGTGAACTTTTAATCTAAACAAAACCCAAAGTCTAAACGGTGCCCTAAGGGCTGTATATATGGAGGAAGATGAGGGGATTTCGTGGCCCTTGAAGGAGGGGTCCGAAACCAACCCTATATCTTGTTTCCCCACACATACGGACTCTAAAAACAGCCTATACTCAAGTATTTCGAAATTACATGGGCCTGGCCCAATAATAAGGTGACGCAGCACCTATAATAGCCTCTGGACGAAATTTATGAAGTGGCATCTTGTATATTTCGTCCAAGGCTTCCTGCACTCATTATGGTGGCTTCAAAGTCCTGAAATCATCACTTGTAACTCCGTTCTTGTTCCCCTTGCGCATGCCATCATCTCCATGCTTGAACTTGCTCCAAGGTTCCTCTTTCTTGTCCAAGCTAGGTCCTTCATTTGTAAGCAAAACAAATGTATCCAATTTAGGCAGCATCATATTCTCATGAACATTAGAATCATTACCAAGAAACGAAAGTACCTGATAATTTAATTGGCGTGCGCGAGTTCTAGTAATTGGTCCGGTATGCATAGCAGCAGGGGCTGTGGGTGTAACAATGGTATTGATGTCCTCATCAGAAAGCTAATGAAAATGCGAAACTTTTTCGTATATAAAGTTTTCTCTAATTCCATGCCGTTTTCAAGTAATTTAGAAAATGGCGAGATCACGATTTCTGCCTTCATCGCGAATGGACATGCACTGCATGAATTAGTTGAACTTCTCGGGCATGTCTGTTTGAACTTCACTCTGTTTTTGACGTGCTATTTTTTGCCCGTAACTCCCAAACCACTTACCGGAATTGAGCAAATGATATACCGATGGAAAGCTGTTGAAAACACGCTACTTTCCCGTGTTGATCAGTTTTTCATAATCGCGATGGTTCAAAACAATTTTTTGAATACATAAAAACATGTTTTAAATGGTATACATGAAAATTTTAAACCGTTCATCGGAGTGTAGCACATAATGTACCGTTGGAAACCTTATGAATAGCAACAAGTTTTTCATGTAGACAGGTGTTATAAATTCGTTGCCGTTTGAGAGCATTTTAAAAAATGGCAAAAACGATGTTGTTTTGCCTCTTTTTTTAACATGTAATTGAAGGCCAGACGCCTCGTAATATAATTTTTGAACCGTGCAGGCTGGAGCACGTGAACTTCTTGCGACAAACCTTTTAGGCTTTCAGTTTTGTATTCTTTTATTCTCTTCTGAAACGCATTCCGTGTAATAATTGAACTGCTCGTTGTGTTCACCTTCAACTTCTGTCATGTTTTTCTGTTCGTAATTCCCCACATGTTCATCGGAGTTGCACAAATAATATACCTTTACAAACCTGTTGAAAAGACATATTTTTTTTCTAATACGGTTAAGCTTTTATTTCGAACAACATGCACCATTTTGTTTTAACCGTTTTTTGGAATAAGAATATTTATACACCTTGGAAAGTTGTTGAATATGAGAAACTTTTTAATGTAGAGCATTTTTGTTTCAAATTTGTAATGGATTGAGAGAATTATTTTAATTCACAAAAACAACATTTTTTGTGCGTTTTTGCACATGTAAATACACGGTGAACCTCTCTCATAAGTATTTTTGAACTTCCCCTGGCCAAGCACTTGAACTTCTCGCAACAATTTTTTTAGAATTTACCTTTTAGTTCTTTTTTCTCATATGAAACACACATCATGTAGTACGTGAACTTCAGGCTGTTATCACTTTGAACTGCTCTCTGCTTTTTTTGCCCCATGTCCTAAAACACTCATCAAAATTGTGCATGTAAATCCCAGGTTTTTATAATCTCTGAACTTCTTTAATTTTTTAATTTGAACTTCTTAGTTTTATTCTTAGAAAATAAAAAAATGATTTTTATGTAAACATCGTACAACTTTTTTAAAATTGAACTTCATACTTTAATTTGGGATTTTTGTATATGTGCCCCTGGTTCCTTAGCTCTACTCATTCATCCCCACGCTCTTAAATTTTCCTCACTTTTCCCCACTCCCTTGTCCGAAACCCTCATAAATGGTCACAACGGAGGATGCCATCGGGTCAGTGCTTTGACCGTTAACTCTGACGAGTGGGGCCACGCTAGATTCTGTCGCCTGTTGGACCTGACGAGTGGGGTCGCATTGAGACACGTCAGATGAGCTTGTCTGAACCTCGAGCCACTACAGCACCACGTTGATCTACCCCCTCCGCCGCCGTCGTGCAGCCTCCACCGCCGTCATGCCCTCCAACCACTAACCCCATTTCGCCTCTGCCGCCGTCATGCCCTCCGCCAGATCTACCCCCACATCCCCCTCAGGATTAAGCAGCGATCTCGGGGGAGCAGGTTCTCAAGCCCATCGACCATGGAGAGGATTGGGTCGAATCGGCGGTGGATAATTCATGGATTACACTCGGGTAAGCGTCGTTTCCCCTCTAACTGATTTGCTGATTCATAAATTCGGCCCAATTTGACATCTAGTCGCGTGAATCGAGCAAATTTTGCTGAATTGTTCCCGGCCTAACTGTAATTTTTCTGAATCGAATAGGATTGATCCTGCGCTTGCTTTCCGGCTGGCGGTTAGGATGGAAGTTATTGTGCTGCGCGGTAGAAAATTGCATATGATTACTGGATTTTTCTATCCAAATGTGGTAGAAACAAGTATGTCGTTCAAAGATTTGCTCGCGGAGCTCCAAAATTCTTCATATGGGTGGAGCACTGCCGATGCTGTTGAACTGAAATTTTTCAGCAGTACCGAGCAAAAATTCATCCCACTAACTTATGATGAGCATCTTGGATTGCTCTTTACCTTGAATGCTGAAAGCCACTTCGGTAAAATCCTTATCGAGGTGCTTCAGCCACGCAATGAACATGACAAGGGGAAGGTTGTTCAGAAATCTTCTATCTCTGCTAATAGCGAGCGCCCCGGCACTCCTTGTAGGTCAAAACCAAGCAAAGCTAGTGGTTCTGAAAGTCACAATATGTCTGCTGCTGCTTCTTGTGCCGCTTCTCCTGTCGCTGCTGCAGCCGATGTAGAGCAAGATGCAGAGCCAGACGAAGAGGTGCCTCGAAATGATGATGAGGATGAGAATATGTTCCCTGATCTTGTAGATAATGTCAGTAAACAAGCAATGTAAGATGAATATCAGGAGGAACCTATCAGCCGTGCTAGATTTGATGACACTGACGATGAAGAGAGGGAGGAGAACATTGACAGCCTAGTTTTACATGAATATGATGGTGAGGACATGCCAACAATTGAGTGAAACAGGGAAGATCCTCAGCTAGGTGTCGGCACCATATTCTAGTCGATGGTGGATTGTCGTAATGCAGTGACTACATATTGCATTCTCACTGAAAATACATATGTGATTGATAGGAGTGAGCCAACAAGGTTCACTGTTCATTGCCCATATGATAGGTGTAGACAGAGGTTGCATGCATCACATATGTTGAGGATCAAGTTCATTCAGGTTTGTGTATTTCAGTTTATACTAATTCATTTTATTTTCAAATCATTGTGTAATGTTTTCTAACAATATCCCCATTTTGTTTGGGTCCCATTTTGTTTCAGATAAAAAAGAACCCACACCAGCACACTTGTCCACATGGAGGTGGAGGAGGGAAGGCTAAAACAAAGCTAGCAAAGACTAGGTGGGTGGCAGATGCAATTTTGGATTGGTTGAGAGAAACACCAACACTTGGTCCAACAGCACTCCATGGGAAGCTATTTGAGAAGTACAAGATTGACTTACCTTACATGAGGATTTTCTATGCTAGGGAAATGGCTCTTGACAGGATTAATGGTCCTTGGAATAAGAGATTTCAGTTGCTCTACACATTTAAATCTGAAGTGGAAGCTGCTAGTCCAGGGAGTGTTGTAGAGATTGACAAGCATACAGTTACATACAAAATAAAAGGTAAGTCATTTGAGAAGGAGTGCTTCAGGAGGGCTTTTGTTTGTTTCAAGGCTTGTTGGCAGGGGTTTCTTAATGGTTGCAGGTCCTATTTGGCTGTTGATGCAACTGCTTTGAATGGAAGGTGGAGAGGACAACTAGTGGCAGCATCTGCAGTTGATGGACACAACTGGCTATTCCCAGTTGCATTTGGTGTGGTGGAGGCAGAGTCTGAGGAAAGTTGGGTCTGGTTTCTGCAGCAGTTGCGCAACCTTGTAGGTACACTCCCAGGTTTAGCTATACACACAGATGCTTGCAAGGGTTTGGAGACTGCAGTGGAAATTGTATTCCCTGGAGTGGAGCATAGGGAATGTATGCGACACCTAGCGCAAAATTTCAGAAACAAATTCAAAGCTAAAGTTTATGATGAGAACTTATGGCCAGCATCATACACATGCAGTGAGAGGAAGCGTGTGTTGGGGAACGTAGTATTTCAAAATTTTACCTACGATCACGCAAGATCTATCTATGTGATGCATAGCAACGAGCGGGAGAGTGTGTCCACGTACCCTCGTAGACCGAAAGCGGAAGCGTTTAGCAACACGGTTGATGTAGTCGAACGTCTTCGCGATCCAACCGATCCAAGTACCGAACGTACGGCACCTCCGCGATCTGCACAAGTTCAGCTCGGTGACGTCCCTCGAACTCTTGATCCAGTTGAGGCCGAAGAAGAGTTTTGTCAGCACGATGGCGTGGTGACGGTGATGATGAAGTGATTCCGGCAGGGCTTCGCCTAAGCTCTCCGAAAATATGACCGAGGTGGAAATCTATGGAGGGGGGCACCGCACACGGCTAAAAACAATCAACTTGTGTGTCCTAGGGTGCCCCCCTACCCCCGTATATAAAGGATCAAGGGGGAGGCCGGCTGGCCCTCCTAGGGCGCGCCCCACCAGGGGAGTCCTACTAGGACTACTAGTCCTAGTAGGATTCCACCAAGAGGGAGAGAGGGGGAAGGAAGGAGAGGGAGAGGGAGAAGGAAAGGGGGGCGCCGCCCCCCCCCCTTCCCTAGTCCAATTCGGACCCAAGGGGGAGGGGGCGCGCGGCCTGCCCTGGCCGCCCCTCTCTCTCTCTCCACTAAGGCCCATGAGGCCCATTAGTTCCCCCGGGGGGTTCCGGTAACCCCTCCGGCACTCCGGTTTTATCCGAAACTTCACCGGAACATTTCCGATGTCCGAATATAGTCATCCAATATATCAATCTTTATGTCTCAACCATTTCGAGACTCCTCGTCATGTCCGTGATCTCATCCGGGACTCCGAACTAGCTTCGGTACATCAAAAAACATAAACTCATAATACCGATCGTCATCGAACGTTAAGCGTGCGGACCCTACGGGTTCGAGAACTATGTAGACATGACCGAGACTCATCTCCGGTCAATAACCAATAGCGGAACCTGGATGCTCATATTGGCTCCCACATATTCTACGAAGATCTTTATCGGTCAAACCGCATAACAACATACGTTGTTCCCTTTGTCATCGGTATGTTACTTGCCCGAGATTCGATCGTCGGTATCATCATACCTAGTTCAATCTTGTTACTGGCAAGTCTCTTTACTTGTTCCATAATGCATCATCCCGTAACTAACTCATTAGTCACATCGCTTGCAAGGCTTATAGTGATGTGCATTACCGAGAGGGCCCAGAGATACCTCTCCGATACACGGAGTGACAAATCCTAATCTCGATCTATGCCAACCCAACAAACACCATCGGAGACACCTATAGAGCATCTTTATAATCACCCAGTTACGTTGTGACGTTTGATAGCACACAAGGTGTTCCTCCGGTATTCGGGAGTTGCATAATCTCATAGTCAGAGGAACATGTATAAGTCATGAAGAAAGCAATAGCAATAAACTTAACGATCATTATGCTAAGCTAACGGATGGGTCATGTCCATCACATCATTCTCCGAATGATGTGATCCCGTTCATCAAATGACAACACATGTCTATGGTCAGGAAACTTAACCATCTTTGATTAACGAGCTAGTCAAGTAGAGGCATACTAGGGACACTTTGTTTTGTCTATGTATTCACACATGTATCAAGTTTCCGGTTAATACAATTCTAGCATGAATAATAAACATTTATCATGACATAAGGAAATAAAATAATAACTTTATTATTGCCTCTAGGGCATATTTCCTTCAGTGTGCACATCATTTGAGAGTGATATATGCGCACAATCCTCTGGTGAAGGAGTACCTAGATGCACATCATGGAAAGTTGTGGCCAAGAAGCAAATTCAATGAAATCTGCAAAGTAGACTATGTGACCAGTAACCTGGCAGAGTGTTTCAATGCAATGATCAAGTCATTGAAAGGGCTTCTGATATGGCAAATATTTGATAAGATTCGGCAGATGATCATGATAAAGATGGCTCTTCGCAAAAGAATTGCAGAAACAGAATATGTTGGCCATCTTATGCTCCCATCTCTTATTAAGGCATTGCATGCCAAGGCAAGAGGACTGAACATGAAATGCATTCGAGCGGCGACACACGAGGCTAAGGTAACATATACTGACAGTAAAAACAGGGAATGGAGATATCCAGTTAACCTAGCAACTACGGAATGCAGTTGTAGGCAATGGCAGCTCCGTGGGAAGCCATGCATACATGCCCTACATCTGATGACTGTTATAGGTGGTG
Source organism: Thinopyrum elongatum (assembly GCA_011799875.1). Taxonomy (NCBI): domain Eukaryota; kingdom Viridiplantae; phylum Streptophyta; class Magnoliopsida; order Poales; family Poaceae; genus Thinopyrum; species Thinopyrum elongatum. The sequence continues at coordinate 482,104,349 of CM022302.1, read as the reverse complement.
AAGATGGTGAAATTGATCAATACATCTCTGAATATTTTTCTGTTGTCAAATTCAGGGCTGCTTATGCTTCCAATGTGCCTGCACTCTTGGGAAAAGACCAATGGAACATAGTAGATCCAGGGTTGAAACTAAATGCTCCTGTACTGACTAGACCACCAGGAAGACCAAGGAAGAACAGGATCAGAAGAGGTGAAGAGGGTCGTGTAAAAAGACAGCGTAAGTGCAAAAAATGTGGAACCCTAGGGCACATTGCTAGGAAATGTACCAATCCAGTGGATGCTTCATTTGGAGAAAAGGAACGATGGGCAACAACAAATGCAGAGGAGAATGTAGCATTAGAGCAGATTGAAGCTAATACAGAGGAGAATGAAGCAGCAAAGCAGATTGCAGCTAATGCAGAGGAGAATGAAGCAACTGAATTAGCATTGCCGGCAGCTTGGTATGTGTTCAACAACCTTTCCTTTTTTGTGCATTTCTTCTCTTTCTATTAATGGCTTATAATATTTTTTCTGTTTGACCTGGCTCTAGGAAAAGGAGAGAAAAGGCCAAGAGAGAAAGAATTTGAAGAATATGAAGCCATGGCTTATGAAGGTTTTGAACCCCGTCAACTGGCCAGTGGAAGTTTTCCGTTAGCACCTCGACAGCCACCACCTGAAGTGAAGATCAAAAGGAGGAAGAAGAAGGTGGATATCCCACCTAGGGAAACCAGGAGCAAGGCTATTAAGCCGTCTCGGAACACAAGGAGCAAGACAAAGATGTGAACTTCGAACGTTGAATGCAAGTTGTAAACTTTGAACTTTAAGGATTTGTACTAAGGTTTCTGCGGTCAATTTGAACAACTGTGAAAACTTGTAAGGTTTAATAATGTTATTCGTACTTTGATGTGAAATTTGTGGCAAAATTTGAATTTTAGGCAAAATTTGAATTTGAACCAACACTTGAACTCCGATCTGTGGTGTGATGTTGCAATGTTTGCTGAACTATTGTAAATGTTAGGTGATCAATCCGATCTCTTTTTGCGTGGTAAACTTATAGTCATGGGAAATGTGCTCCAAAGCTAGGGTAAACTGCCCCATTTGTAATCAAGTATTTTTTGGACCTACTCTAAATAAGCCAAATATTTTTTATTAACACATATTCAATCTATATAGTGTAGATTCGAAGTGTCACTATTTATTGAATTAATCTTCATATTTTTACAATTTTTTTTAAAATAACATGATTTAATAGAAAACCATTAAAAATACGTTTAAAATATGAAAAAGGAAAACTAAGTTCAGATCCTTCTTATTCACTTTGAAATGAAGCTTTGGTGATTTTTTTTAATTTTTCAAAAAACGTACCTCCTTTCCTTGAACTCTTTGTAACGTTGTATGTAATAGTTCATATTTGTGAAGGTTTTTTCATGAAAATCTCCATAGAACAAGTTTATGATTTTTTTTGGTAACATGTCACATAAGACAACATTGTGCGCAGATTTTATATTTTTTTGATTTTTTTTAAATTAATGGTGCTCATTTAACCACGACGTGACAACTAGGTTTTTTTTAAATGACCGTAGACCAAGTTTAGTATTTTTGCTTGTTAGTGTGTCTTATAAAACAACGATTCGTGAAGGTTTCATATTTTTTAGATTTTTTTTTTAAATTAGTTATGCTCAGTTGAATATTGGTCAAACACTAGATAACCCCGTTGACCAACTCAAAACCCCTCTAAACCCCACGGGGTTTTGCCTAACTCTAGCTCCGAACATCAGCCGTCCGATCATACCCTAGCGTCAAGCGACAGCCCTCATATATGGTCTTTTATAAGGAATTCTGAGGCCAGGCTGCGTGCGGGCTCCGCGTCGTTGGATCACAAGGACGGCTCCGCATCGTTGGATCCTTGGGCGATCCACGAGACGTTGGTTGTGCTCGCCCACAATTGCCTCCCCTATCTTCTTCTTCTTCTTCTGCGGTGACCAGAGGAGCCACTCGTCTGCTTCTTCTTCTTCGGCGACTAGATATGCCGAGTTCCACTTCAGCCTCCCGCCCCTCGTGGCCCCAGTATGGTCCAGTGCCCATGGAGCGATGCCCTGACTGCCCACGCACCGCGCCACTAAAAAGGTTGACTTCGAAGGAGGACAAGAATGGCAACTTTGGGCGCGAGTTCGTGAAATGCGAGAGCAAGCCAGAGGGGCAGGTTAGATCTCATGATTTTTCTTTGACCCTTTCTTTTTTCTCTTTGCTTCTAATTCTTTTTCGTTGGATCTGAGATTTAGGGTTCATGATTTCGTTTCAGATCGTGAAGAAATGCACATATTTTGAATGGATGGATGACTACGTTCGGAGGCTTCAAGGGGAGGGCTTGCTTCAATTCAATGGGGCCGCAACCCGGGAGGTCAATCTGCCGTCAGCCACTCGGAATTTGGTCTCTGAAAGTGCTGCTCCGACAGTAGGGGATGAGGATCTGAAGGGAGAATTAAAGAAGATGAACAAGAACTTGAGGCAGATGATTCAGTTGAACAAGCAGGCGAATCTGATAGCTTTAGGATTTTATTTTTATATAGTTGCTCTAGGATTTGCTTACTTGCTGGTCATCACTCGTTAGAGATGTTATTTGTGTCGTGTCATGTGCTCTACGATTTTCTTAAGGGTTTGTGGATCATGTGCTCTCGGTGTTGCTTAATTTGTGGATCATGTGCTCTCTGTGTTGCTTAAACTATATCTCTATCTCTATCTCTGAATCTCTGTAGGTGTTAGTTTTTGACACTTTCAGTTTCGTCAGACAACACCGAGGGCAAAAGAAAAAAAACGTAGTTATTGGGCCCAAAATGAAACCAAGCTCTGGTTGGGCCGTCGCATTGCGTTGACTGTCGAAGGCCCACAAAGATTAAAGAGGCCTAGAAAAATAGTGCATGCGCTAGCTCTGTTTTTCCTCTGTTTTTTTGCTTACAGAGATTGAGTGCACGTTGGTTACATTACAAGAATAGGTTACATCGTTTGAAATTACACAACAATTGATATTGCCACCAAGAAGTCAACAATTACCATTTTGTTTCATGCAATATGGCCACCAACAAGTAAACAATGGGTTACCCTTCAAAAATTATTTTCATCCTGCCAAATGGCCACAAACTATTCAAAAATTAGCTTCCTTTTGTTCATACAATATAGGTATCCTACAATATATATGGGCACCAACAATTCAAAAAATTTAGCTTCTTTTTCTTCTTCTTTTCAACATCAACATGGCTCATCTTTCCAGCTTTAATTCCCTTTTTGACACCTCAACTAGTCCATTAGCTGCCTGTGCCAAAACTTGGAACCAATAAAACCTATAATATAAAGGCCAAAATTAATTTCATCATGCCAAATGGCCACAAACTATTCAAAAATTAGCTTGTTTTTGTTCATACAATATACGGAATAGGGCCACCAACAATTCAAAAAAATTATCTTTTCTCCTTCTTTTCCACATCAACATGGCTCATTTTTCTAGCTTTAATTTCCTCTTTGACACTTCAACTAGTCCATTAGCCGCGCGTGCCAAAACTTGACCCTAAAATATAAGGGCCAAAATACAAATATTATACAACATGAATATAACAAGACGAATGGGCTACCCTCCAACCATTTTTACAAGGCTAACCCCAAAACTTGCTGGTTTTCATTGAGGGATACCCTTTCATTGATGGGATTGATTGATTTAGCAGAAGGGCTCGGCTACGGCACCATATCCATCTAGCGATATCTCACATCAAATAAAACCAACGACATATAAAAGTAGCAAGCAAAACACAGATAACCAACGACATATCAAATAAGGGTAGCAAGCATAACATAGTTCTTAGGGTTCCCAACATGATATAACACGACAGAGATAAAAAGTTCACGGTACAATCAACGACATAATTAAGATAGAAATATATAAAAGATAAAAAGCCCTAACACCCTAGGGCATGCAAGACAAGCCTCACGAGACCGGGCCTTCACCACCATCTTCACTGCGCCTCCTCTTCACTGCTCCTCCTCCATGCCGTCCTCGCCGAGGTAGTAGGGGAGGCTGTGCATACCGTTGCGGGTGGGGAAGATGCTGTTGAAGTCGGTGAAGATGTTGTAGGTGGTGAATGCTATAAACTCGCACCCACACCAAAACACCTTGCCGAGGAGGTAGTACGCATCAAATCTGTTGGTGAAGTTGACGATGAGCCCTACCGGCGGAGTGCTGGAGTTTGGACGCACTTCCTCCAGTCGGAACATCACCGGCGAGCCCGCCGGGAGGTGGGCGAAGCCCGCACCGAGGAACCACTGGGAAAACTCCTTTGCACCCCTCCAGCGTGAGAACGCCCACACACGGAGCGTCGTCTCCACGACCACGCCGGCGGGATACCGCCTCTCCGGCACGGTCGGTGGGAGCTCGAAGGTGGGGCCGTTGTACTGCATCCTCGCCTCGCTTTGAGAGTGCTCTGGGTTTGGGTGAAGAAGAGAAGGGGGCGGCGCAAATGGATGTGAGAATAGGTAGAGGGGTGGGTGGTTTAAATAGGGAAAGGGGAAGGGAAGGGGAGTGGCACCGGCCGCGCTTTGGATTTGCTACGTTCAAACGAGCCGCGTCGAACGATATGCCACTTTAATTACCAACAGGTTTTAATTGCCACGTTGAATAGATGCGAGTGGATCCAAAAGTCTGAAACCATGCTCTACATCGAGGAGACACGTGTGCGAGATGAGACGAATCAGCGGCAGCAACCGTCCCTGCGTTCATGGCGGCTCGTGTGCAGAAAGAGGTCGGTCAGCGTACGTGGCGGCTCGTGTGCAGAAAGAGGCCGGTTAGCACATCGTGGCGGCGGGCATCGGCGCATGCAGGCAAGCTAGCTACGTGCATGCATAGCAGGCTAGCTGGACATGTCGTGCATGCATAGCAGGCTTCTGTCATTGCGGCGTGCGTAGGGCCCAACATTCTAACCACGGCCCAACGGGCGAACAGCGACACCGTCCGACGCGGCCCCAATTGTCAGGTCCAACGAGCGACACAGTCCAACGCGGCCCCACTCGTCAGAGTTAACGGTCAAAGCACTGACCCGACGGCATCCACCGTTTGTGACCATTTCTAAGGGTTTCAGACAAGAGAGTGGGGAAAGTGAGCAAATGTTAAGAACGCGGGGATGAATGAGTATGGCTAAGGAACCAGGGGCACAGATGTAAAAATCCCCTTTAATTTTGCATAGAAACAAGAAGAATTTGAGTTTTTGTATACATCAAACTACTCCATTTTTTTGTTTGAAATTCTTGATTTTCTTTTTAAAATCGAATTGCTCCAAAAAAATAATTAATGCCAAAAACGACGCTATCGCTTTAGCAATGAAAAAATCTGAATTTTTATAGACATCAAACAGTTCTGTTTTTTCAATTTTTGAACCTCTTTGTGTATTTTTAGAAATGGCAAAAATTAATTTTTTTTTATTAAATGTCGAACTTCTTTGTTATTTCGAACTGAACTTCTTCGTTTATTCATTAGTAATGGAAAAAATTCAAGTTTTTGTAATAAATATGAAACTGCTCTGTTTTTTGAAATTGAACTTCTTGGTTTATTATTTAGTAATGAGGAAAATCAAACTCTTTCATATACATTGAACTACTCTATTTTTTAAAATTGAACTTCTTGGTATTTTTTTAATTTGGACTTCTTAGTGTTAATCATTTGTAACAGAAAAATCCTAGTTTTGTAATAAACATCGAACCACTCAATTTCAATTTTGAACTTCTAGGATCTTTTAAAAAACCATAAAAAGTTCTGTAATAAACATCGAACCACTCAATGTTTGTAATAAACATCGAATGACTCCTTTATTAAAATTTGAACTTCTAGTTTTTATTTTAGATTCTTGTTTTTTTAACTTGATCATCTTGGTTTTGTACTAAATATTGAACTTCTCGGTTATTTAAATTTGAACCTTTAGGTTTTTAGATAACCCCTTTATTATTAAAAAGTTGAACTTCTTTGTATTTTTAATTTGACTTTCTTGGTTCTGTAATAAACATTGAACCTCTATGTTTGTGAAATTTGAACCTCTAATTTCTTTTGGAAACATGGAAAATGCTTTCTTTAAATAATTTTTTCAACTACTATGTGTTTTAATTTTTTGAACTTCTTTGTTTTAAAAAAGAGAGATAAATCCTTTTTTACAAACATTGAATTGCTTTCTTTCTTTTAATTTGAACTTTTAAGTTTTTATTTTGCTTCGTTCACACCACATTTATCCAATTTTCTTCAGGAAAATTCAAACATGGTCTCTTTTATTTGTTTTATGAAACTCTTGTTTCCTCTGCACTTATCTAGCTTATGTATTTGAGCTTACATACTTCTAAAACCTGAACTTCACATTTTTTTTTACCATTTCATAAGCAAACTTTCTCACACGAATGCACCAATTTCATAAGCAAACTTTCTCTCACGAATGCACAAGAATGGATTCTTTTCTCTCAACTGAACTACCTGCACGGGAAAGCCAAAGATAAGTTCTTTTTGTCTCGCTCAAACAAAAGTCCTTTATATTAGTCAACTGAAAAATTAAACACAACAGAAAATGAGCTTTTTGGCTCCCAACCACCTGTATATATATATCTTTGAACCTTTTTTCTGTGTCATTGAAGTCAGCGTTCACGGTAAAAACCACATAAGCAAGCACAACCATGCTTTGGCTAAGCGAGTTAGAGAGACAGAGAGAGTGCTAGAGGAAAAAAAATCCTGTTGACCAAAATCTGTAGTTTATTTCCACCACACACCACCAAAAGCACAAGTGTTTTGCACCTGCAGATATAGTTGAACTTCAGACATCAATCAAAATCACTTAGAGAACAAATACAAGACTGGACAGGGGGAGGGATCAATGCTTTGATCTGGATTCAATTTAATGACAGCGGGAAGGAGCAACTTCAGACATCAATGAGGTCACCTGCCACAAGCATGGAGCCTCGAAGCAGAGAAGTTGCGGAGGTGCGGAGCGCGCAAACACGAGCGGAGCTGCACTGCCTGAGGCAGTGAAGTTGAACAGCCTAGACGTTGCGCTGGCTGTAGGTGGTGGCGTCATGGCGTCGATCAGGCGCAGAGGAAGGTGGAGGGAGATAGGGGAGGCCGGCGCTCGGTGGTTGGGGCAGGGCCGTGGCCGAGGCTGGTGGAGGGAGGCGGTGAAGGCCGGTAGGTGGTGCAGCGGCCCACACCGGTGGTTGCTCCCGTCGTCAGCGGCAACGCATGGGGGATGATGCCGTCGGGATCCAGTGAGGAGGTGAGAGGCGGCGTCTCCGGTTGGGGTCGAGGGTGCGGCACGTCACTGGTTGGGCGCGGGGTGGCGGGGTGGTGTTGCCGGTTGGGCGTGGGGCGCCGGCGGCGTCGCCGGTTGATTGGGGGGTGGGTGGTGCAGGGATGTGGTTTGTCGCCGGTTGGGGTCGGGGTTGCGGCGGCGTCGCGGGCTGTGGGCCGGGCGGCGGCGGCGTCTCCCAATGGGTCCCCGGGTGGGAGGTTGGGGATCATGGGAGTGAGAGATGTGAGAGGTGGGACGGATGGTCGTGGTCTTTTTTCCGTTCGTTCGGAGTCGGGAGGATCTCGTCGCCCCTATATAGCGCGCTGTGATCAGAACTAGTGGATGGGGTGCGCCCCGGGCGCACCTCTTGAGGCGTTACTGTGCAGACTAATCAAGCTGCCATAGTTGTTAGCGAGTTGATAGTGCAGATAAGCAATAGTGGTTAAAAATATAACAGAATTCTACTGATAGCAAATTAATAGTGATTCTAGAGCATGTCGGCGCAACATGAAATGTGTCAATGTTTCCTTGCTATTCAGATCAAAAGAACAAACAAACGAGTTTTACAAACATTTTAATTATCTAGCTAAACGAAGACACTTGCAAACACCATTTTGATCACACTACATACATCATTGAGCAAAGAAAGTTAATTATGATTGCAAAACATTAAAACACCATGCATGAGGTTATTTTGCCAAAGTTGGCGAACATGGTAGCTGATCATCTGAAATGCCATAATCAGAATTATCAAAGCACAAGTTTCTTCTTTGACATTTATCCACTGGATTTTTCATGCTTTGCTCAAATCTTCTTTTCAAGTCCATCCCTCTTTCAGGTTTCTCCTGAGCTTCATCAACATACCACTTTGTTAGAATAAAGAAGCATAGTAAGATTACAAGATCATTTCTCAGTAGTTTATTTAAATGGAACTTGTCGATGAGAAATGGTCGTCAACCAGATGACATCGCTAAGATTCTATCAAGCATATCTTTTCTACTTATTTTCATAGCGTAGTTCCTATTATGAATATACTCATAAATATGTGGATCATCTTATATCATTGAAGAAATTGTATTAAGCATTGTGCCACAACAAAAAGTGGTGACAACATTATATGTATTTAACGACGTCTAACAGCGCCTACGGAACTATCCCCATCTAAGAGATATGAGATACGACGAGTTAACTCATTGTAATAGAACAAATGTAACCTCGGCAAGAAAAATTATGACTATACAAATTATAATTCATATAGTGAATGTGACCTACAACTAACAACATAGCAGATCTAATTAGTTTGAAGAAATAGGAAGGACAAACCTTCTGAATAGATTCTTCTTTTAGTATTCACTAACAAAGTAGAGAAGCTCTAAGAGTAGGGCACCAAAAGAAGGGGGGGAGGGGGAATCAGGAAGATATCTAAATCCATAATTCTAAAGCAAAATATATCAACATTAAATATGAGGCTTTGGCTTATAGTTCTTTCTCCCTTTTCAATAGAGGTGATACCAAAACTTCAGCTATTACTAAAGTACAACAAACGAATAGATTAAATCTGTAACCAAAATAGTAAAAAAACATTTATGAGGGATACAATACACTTATTAAATACTATAGGGAAGGAGCACTGCAGCTTGTTTTGGATATGTATATAATTTAGGGAGTCTTTACAGTTGATGTAGTTCAAGCTACTCACTTTAATATATCAGTCATGGTGCAGATAAACCTATATAGAATGCTTCTGCACAATTTTGATAAAAGTATAGACTTAATTCAATGGAAGACTAGTTTTTTTTGGAAAAATGTACAAGCACTGATAGACACATTAAGGCATCTTTGAAGAAGATTGCACAAATACTCTATGATTTTGACTACACGGATGCAACCCATTACCCTCACAGGTCACAGCCAACGAATCAGTGGATTTGGATCTTGAACCAGTTGTGGCTCGGATAGACCTGCAATCAAGACGATCCATTGGACGAACAAGAGGAAACTCGGGGAAAGGGGACTGACCAGGCAGCAGATTGGGCACTCATCGAGGTCGGGCCTAGGGTCGTCGGAGCCCGGGTGGCATGGCGTGAGGTTGGCCTCCACGATGAGCCGGCACAGCTTCTTGAGTTTCATGTCCAGGTGCGGGTAGAGCCCCTGCGGCGTCGTGTACCACTCTCCGCCGCCAGGCGCCGTGGCCGAGAAGAAGCCCGGGTGGCGGCTCGGTCTCCATGGGAGTTGGGCCGGGCCATGCCGCTGAAGAGGCCGCCACCACGACCACACCGATCCTCCCACGCCAGATGCCGATCTGGCCGAGGATGTACCTTCTTCAAATGCACCTCTTTCAGTAACTGTAAAAAGTTCAAAATATCCAACCCCTGTCTTGTCTCTGGAAATACATAGATTCGATCTTGTTTTCTCTAGATATTTTAGAATATTATTCTGTTCTCCCTTCAGAAACTTAAGCATCCCATTTAATATAAGACAAAGAAATCAGAAAGATATCACGACAAAGCTATAGCCACTGAGTGCTCTTTGAATATTGGCAAATGTCAATATGATTGAATTAATCAACAGTCCACCTAAACACACATTGCTGTCCAGTGAGTGCTCCTTAAATATTGACAAATGTCAATATGATTGAATTAATGAGCACAGTCCACCTAAACACACATTGCTGAACTGTACGACATGTGCTTTCAGATCAGATTTTATTTTTACCATGATTGGACACATAACAGTAGTGGCAACCGAAAATAAAGCTATTTGGTTCGGGAAAGATAAGATAGCAACAGCACATGCCCTGAAAACTCCAAAGCTACATTACAAATTCTGGAAACTCCAAAACTACATGACAAATGATGACTCATAAACAGTGCATACATAGGCATACAAATTGATGGTCAATTGCTCCCAGTAAAATGTTGAGAAGGTGAAAGGAGATAATAATATATCTAATCAATCTATCATAAATGAAAAAATATACCACATATTAACAAACGGTTCTTGTAATACATAGAAGACATGTCATTCTGCCATGATATAATAAAGTTTAGATAAACAGCCATACATCAATTCTGCTTTAACCATAAACTCTGACAAAATAGGATGTAAAAGGACCAATAAAACCAGAAAAATGAAGTCTAATGAGCACATAGGAGCACATGAGGCAAACACAAAATTGTTCAGACAAATGACATAATATCAGGAAAAATAAAACTGCTAGTAGAACGGATGCTATGAAAATGGTCTGAGATGCACGGAGCCTTTTTTCTATACTCCGGCCCTGTATATTCACACTACAAGTTGAAAGATATGCACATAGGTCAACATCCTATAAGTACCTGACTTTTAATAGTTTTAGAATTATTTTGGCACACAATATAAGTTGTACAACAAAGCAAATGAGCATGCAGAATATATCTGGCACAAACCCTTATACCTTGTTCAAATCAACGTGCATATATAATAAACAACAATAGAGTTCTTTTTAGAGACACAATTATTAGCAGCAAACAGACACAAAATCTTTTTATAAATAGAAAATCTTTGATTTCATAACCTAATTGTGTTCTTTCATGAGACACAAAATCTGAAGCCTCAATATAGTTCTACAATCTTGCACCAGTCCACCATATTAGCAGCATACCAAATAATTAAGTGACACTGAAACTTTCAACTAGCTAACAGCAGAGAATATGCCATTTGACATGAAGCATCCTATTATGCTACTTTGCATTCTCTCATCATCCTTTTCGATCCTAAATTGCTCCTGAAAATAACAAAAATAAACATCCACGAAAAATTTGAATGATTGAAATGGCATCGCCACCCACCAAGTGTAGAGAAATCTGAAGCAGCATGGGTGTTCAAGTTCAGTTATGTACCAAATGGCATCGTCGCCCACCAAATCCAGCAAGAAGTTAAGTGCGGATGCACCAAATGCAATGAATCCAAATCTATTATCCAGGAAGAATAATTGGACTGTAAGATCTATTCTTGCAATCTGTAAGCAGAAGGGCTGCTACTATTAGGTGAGGGAAACTCACGGGAAAGAGAGATTGTAGGCGTAATCTTCCAGTTTGTTTGCTTATTTCTGAAAAAGGGAAGATACATCATGTGTAATTTATATTATCTAGCAGCCACGGTATGAATTTATATTGCGTTGAGTGGATATATGAGTTGTGGGTGTTCATCATATTACATGGAAACAAATTCGAAAAGGCAGAGAGCACAATCCATATGTGTTTATCAGAGTGGTTAGTCTGGGGTGGGGAGGCAAGATGAGGATCTGCTGTACCGGGATGTGCAGAGTCAACAGGAGGAAGAGCAGCAGCAGGATGAGCCTGCAGAACATCTCGGACGGGGCAGGACCGCTGCCTGCAGCAGCTGCTCCTCCCCTCCTCTCATCGACGAGGAGAACAAGGCGTCCCCGGGGGACCTAAGCAGCATCCGTCATCGGTATCGTGGGGCAGAGGAGGAGGCTGGCGAAGGAGATGAAACCGCGGAGGAGGAGGCCACCAGCACAGGGCAGATGAGCAGAACCGCGGCGCCATCAGCTGGACAACGGCGAGGTGGGTGGATCGGGGCGGTGCTGTGAGAGGGACGAGGGGATGGGAGGTTGCGTCTTGCGTGTGATGGTGTCGGCAGAGAAGGGGGCCCAGGCGATTTCCTCCTCCTCCCTCTTTCTTCTCGACGAAGCGTGGCCAGTACTTTTTGTCTCTAGCTAATTCGACGTGGATGCAACGAGCGAGCGCTCCTTGCGCGACGCGTAATGGGTTTGATAACTATTCTGATCCATGATCAGAATAGTGCTACTATATATATATATATATATATATAGTTAATACACTCCACACTCTCTTTTTATATATATAAACGTCAACTGCATGTCATAGTGGCTCATGACCTTCAAACTTCAATGAAATGATTTGGTAGAAGAAACTAAATTTAAAAACTGATAATGTGGAGGACTTGCATGTGCTTGATGACGTCCAAGCTTTTAAAAAAATGGAGATGTAGAAGGCTTGCAATTTCTTGATGATATGGGGAGTTTGCATGTGTTAGAAAAATAGGTAGTGGGGTTGCCACTATTTAAGAATAGAGGATATCCAGCCTAGTTCCTCAACATTCCATTATTGTGAGATCACATATAGAAACAAACACCGACCCTCCTGTGATACAATCACTTTTCTCGGATATATAACTATGTTCACCTTCGTGAGCTTCATATATAGTTAGATGCAAAGAGAGCATGGTGCAACTTACATGTATATAATTTGATAATCACACCCAGTGGCGGAGCTTGGGCTGAAATCTAGGGGGGGCAATGGGCTGGGGGGGGGGGGGGGGGCAAACAATATGTGTTTTGGGCTGATTTTGCTTGAGATATGGGCCAAATACTAAAGGGTATTTCAGAAAAATTTCATGGGCTGCGGGGGCAACGGCCCAGGTTGGCCCCTGAGAAGCTCCGCCACTGGTCACACCCAAGACACAAGCAATCATATCCTATGGTTGAACGGCCAAAGAAATGAGAACTTTCTAAATTATGTTTGTTTGAACTAAATCTTGCGAATGAGAGGAAATGGCCGGTCTCTCTGGACTAGTTGGGCAGCATGGTCACGTCATCTATTTTGTGTGACATAAATCAACTATCGCCTAGAATCTTGTGTATAATGTGTGTTATGTTTTTACTAAGAGTTAAGTGTGTCAAAACAAGAAGTCCAACAAGTGTTTGAGCATCACTTTTATAAAAATGGAATTAAATTTTGATCCATATGCCCTAGTTCCTCATAGACCAACTTGTTTCTCCTTTTCCTTTTCCTTTTCCTTTTCCTTTTTTATAGGGTGGTGGGAGTTGTGCTCGTTTAGTTTGGAGGGTAATGGAGGCGCGGAAGGGAAGGCGTGCCCGCCTCGCTACCTTTGCTTGCCTGCTTGGTTTGTGTCCCTCGCCGACTCTGCTACAATGCTTCAGCGATTCTGTTGCGGTTTCGTGTGTGCATACCGCAAGCCGCTTGGCTGGTTGCTGGCTGCTGCACGTGGATTTACATCTTCCTTTTCCTTGTCCACGCTACGAGACGAACTTGCAGCTAGGCACAAGATTTGTCCTCCGCATTCTTATGAATTCTGTTAACGATTACTTGCAATATATTTGGTATACTTACATCACGGACAGGATGGAAGCGTATATGATATTATGATGTGCGCATGTCTCAACCGTCGACCAAAATCTCACTAAAAGCCAAACTATAGCACGAACGCCAAGTCGCCACCGCATCCTAAAATCTCCAAGTGCTATCATTTCCCCTGTCATATATACATTGAGCTATAATAGGGTCATTGCCGACTGGGTTCCTCCCTGCGTTAATTAATTTGCTTACAAGTTAAACAACACGGTCGCTATATTTTTTTAGGAACTGGCAGGAGCACTGCCATTTCATTTACAAAGAGACAAAATGTGCTAATTTTTTAAAGAACTTGGCGGATTTGGCTTTGGACGCGCCCACCTCATGGAGGGTGTCGGGTAATAGACATTATATTTTTTTATACAAGATGCCTTCTCCCACGACTCCGTGCACCCTACCACTCCACCGTGTAGATCCACGCAGTCCTGCGCACTCTAGCGGGTTCCTTTACATACCAGTAGCCTCCAGAGGTGGTTGGCCCCTGCCTCACCTTGCACTCTGATCATTTTTAGAAAGGGACACGAGTTTGGCATTGGGGCGACACCAGCGAGATCTGGATCACAGGCGAGTTCTGTGCCGCTCTTGCTATCTGCCAATGGATTCCAAGGGTGGTGACTGAGCAGCCTTGGATCAGGAGATTGTCAGCATGATCGCAAATTGTACTTGGTTGGAGAGGGAAACAGCCAGAGCGGTGACGGATGAACGATGCAGCTTGGCTCTGAGGGCCATGTCAAGAACCAATCAAGGGGAGAGAGCGAGACTGTTCTCGCTAGGCTAGGAGTTAACAGTGGATTTGATTCTATCATGGGCTACGTAAGAGGAAGAGTCAACATCACGGGTGCAGAGGAGAAGGTACGGGTCGTTCTGGGTGATTCCCGATTAGAAGTCATTGTCATGGTGCCCACGGCAGAGTAACATACCAATCTCGTTCAGATCTGGCAGTTTCTGATGGGGAGTCGATTTCATCCAGGGCAGGTGTCTGCAAAAATCTATTAAAAATAAAATAAATTTTAGAAAATTGTTCATATGTGTTTAAAAGAAAGTTCAGTGTATATTAAAAGGTTCAGTGTATATTAAAAAGTGTTTACTGTTTATTATAAAATGTTCATCATAGAATTAAAAAAGTTCATCACATGTTAATAAATGTTCAGTGTATATTACAAAAAAGATCGATGTGTGTTTAAAAAAATTCACCGTAAACTACAAAATGTTCACCCTCAAAATTCTTGCGACAAAACAGGAAGTGTCCAATGTATATTACACAAACTGTAGACAATAAATATGTAAAAAGGAAAAAACCTTAAAAAAAGAATACCAAATTTCAAATGAGAAAAAGAAAAATGGAAAATGGAAAATATAAAACGAAAACTGAAAACTGAAAACAAAAACCACACAAGAAAAGAAATCTTCCAGTGAACAAAGAAAGGAAAAGAACAGACAAAGAAGAAACATAAAAATACGAAAAAATACAAAGCACAGTGCGGTATATAGGATCTGTCCCTCTTGCGAGCTAGAAAGAGCCTTCACAGCGGGCCGACCCCGCAATATGTCGTCTGTGTAGCGGGCAAAAAGCGCCAAATATAGTGCATCCGGTACAGGGCGCACACCCCCTGTACGCTTGGTTTTATAGCGGGCCGGCCCATCCTATTTTTCTCTCTGCTCTTTTTCTGTTTCTATAAACTGCAAAAAAATGCGTGTGAGCAAGGAATCGAACCAGCGACGCGCTCTTTAATACGACGACCCCTTAACCACCCGACCAACCAACTTCATCTGCTTACAAGCTGCTTTGCTTCGCCTTTTCTTCTTCTTTTTTCGTTTTTTTCTCTGTATCTTTTTTCCTTCTTTTTTTAAAATTCGTGAAGTTTTTTTGTGTGTGAAAGAAATTCGTGAATTTTTCTATTGAAAGTAGATGAACTTTTTATAGATTTGTGAACTATTTTCTTGAAAGTAGATGAACTTTTTTTCAAAAATGATGAACTTTTTTCAAATTAGATGAACTTTTTTCAAAATCGATGAACTTTTTCAAAATTAGATGAAGTTTTTAAAATTTTGATGATCTTTTTTCAAATTTTTTGAACTTTTTTTCTAAATTCATGAACCTTTTTTAAAAATCGGTGAACTTTTTTGACATTGGTGAACTTTTTTAAAGTTTGATAAACATTTTTTTTTCAGAAATTTTGACAAAAATTCTCGATAGTCAATGGTCAATGACTCACCGGTCTACCATGAAACGATCGAGCGTTTTTTTCTTTCGAAGTAAACGAAACGATCGAGCTGGATAGCTGGGGAAGCGGGCGTCGCGCGAGCTCGTCGGCTCCTTCATGGGCCGGCCCACTTAGCCAGGCGCGTGGGCGCTGGTTTTCTCTTCTGGCGCATAAGGCGCTGGCAAGGAGCACTCGCAAAAAGCAGCCACCATAGTGTGGATTCATTTACGCGTGTTCTATTTTTCCTTCTTATTTTTTTTATGTGTGTGTGTGTGTGTGTTTATTGAGGTATTCTAAAAAGAATATATTTGGTAAAATATTTATATTTTGCTAATAAGCTTTCTAAAAAATGTTTCATCACGATTAAAAATGTCAATCGTCTATTTTAAAAATGTTTATTGGATATGTAAAAATGTTAATAAATTATTAAAAATGGTCATCAAGAATTTTAAAAATGATTGCCACGTATTATTTTGTCTGTTGTTTAGAAAAAGTCTACATGTATTAAAAAGTCTTCACCGACCGTGTATCTAGAAAATATTAGTCGTTTCTTAAAAAATGTTCGCCATGTATAAAAACCTGACTACACATTTGAAAACTAGTCTCGGATATTTTGAAATTGTTCTTGTTCTTTAAGAATGTGTTCACACACGTTTAAAAAACATATTCATGTAATTAAATATTTTTTATTGCATTTTAAAAGTCTTCATATAATTAATTGAAATGTTCATATATTCTAGAAAAACTGTATATGCAATTTCAAAAGAGAATGGAGCATATAGGAAAAATGTCTGTTTAAATTTTAATTAATGTTCATACATAATAGTGAAATTCATGTATTTTTTGAAAAGGTTTATGTTTAGAGTAAGGTTATGATAAAGGGAAAGTAGAAATCTGGAAAAAAATTGATGTAATTTTAAACAATGTTTATGTAGTTTGTAAGTTGTTATTAGATAAAATAGAAGAAAATGATAAAAGTAGTGTGAAAAGGGAGAAAAAAGTAATAACAAATAAAAATGCACAATAATAGAAAAAACGAAAATATTTTTTAAGAGAAGAACATAAAACTAACAGAGTGGCCCAGGAAAAAAACTGACATGAAAATTAAATGGAACCGGAACAACAAAACTACAAAAACCGTTTGGTGCCCCACTACTAGGCCGGCTTAAGTTTTGTCGTGTTGTGAGTGGGTGCTTGCTTTACCTTGCAATAAGTGTGGTAGTAGAGGAAGAAGGGGAGGTAGCGGAGCTTCTGGACATGGCGGTCGAGGCTTGGACGGAGGTTGCTCATGGAGGCCTCATCGCCTTGTCTTCTGCATGCTCCTAGTGTCGCTCTGATCTCGATGCAACGACTCTGTGGTGGTAACTTTACCTAGGCAGCAGCGTAGGAGGGAGAGGGGAGTTTGGGAAAACCCTATGGAAGCTCTGGGGGTTTTATAGGGAGGGGTGATGGCAGGGACCGGGTGGCCGTCGGCTCTTCTCACGTCGTGTCTTTAGGGAAGATGACGAACAGTGACGGGTGTAACGTTTCGCTAGGTGGGCTGGGCCGGCTGAGTTAAGTGAACATGGAAAGAGAGGGAGAGAGGAGTTGGGACTGTCGAGCTCGCTCCTATGAGATGTACTGGAATGGCAGGTGGGCCGATTAGGGTTGTTGCTAAAAATGGCTTCCCAATATCACAACCGGAAAATAGAAAAGAGAATGGAAAAAGTTATTTGGAGAGTGAAATAAATTCCAAATGGGCTAAATTTCACATGTGGCTATTTTTAAATATTTTTCAAAGCTCCACTAAGAATTTCAAAAGTTTTGAATTAAATTTGAATTTGAAAGAGAGGAAAGCAAGAGTTAGATTTGAACTAGAGGTGTGATCTAGAAGTGTGCCAAGAATATGAAACTTTGGGGAAGACTTTATAATGGGTTGAAAAGATTACGTACTAAGTTTGGAGGCCTCACTTGAAGAGGAAGATCAGAAAGAAATTGAATTGATCGAAATACAAAAGAAAGAAAAGCATTTTAATAAAATAGTAATAGGCCTCAAAAAATATTTTGGAAATTATCAAAAGTTTTTAGTTAGTTTGAAATTTTTAATGGCATGGTGATATGATAAGCAAAAATAAGATAACAATCATTTTTTTTTACTTTGGGGGAAACCCGAGGCTGTTACATGGACGCACGAAGTAGAAAACCAGTCCTCCCGTCCCCCTCTAGCAAAATAACCCACAGGCGCGGGAGGTCCTTTTCAGCGCAACTCGTGGAAGGACGATCAAACACGCATGCCCAGGAAGCTCGCTCGGATTGGCTGGCCACTCGCAATATTGAGCCTGGCCCACCCGGAGAAGCAAAGACGAAAACAAAGAGGAAGGAAAACTGAAAAAAAGAAGTAGAGATGATATTTAAAATGTTCCAAAAAATTAAACATGTTCTCAACTATCTAAAAACAATGTAAATAAAAAATTATGGATTTGATATTTTGTGAATTTAAAAAGTGCTTTGGAATGTAGAAAATGTTTGTAAATTTAGCAAAATTTTGTGGATTTCAAAAAGTTCTTGAAACTCAAAATATTGTTAGCTAATTAAAAAAAATCATGAGTTTAGAAAATGTTCCTGGATTTCAAAAGAAGTACTCAATTTATTACCACAAGAACTAAGCCGCACATGATTTCCCCCCAGCAGCTAGCAATCTAAGCTTTGCGTTCGCGTGAAGAAACAACGCGACATTCTGCGCGCCCGCCAAGTTACCACATTGTTCGTGTCTGAGATAAGGTAAGATAGAAAGCATCGGCCAGCAAAAGTCCCCGATAAAATACGGTCATCCTTTCCAGATTTCGCGGGTCGCTCTCGCCGCTTCGGGGCGCCCGAACCGCCGCGACGAGCCTAAACACCTCGCGCCTCGCGAAGAAGGCGAGCAGGAGGCCACCGCAGAGGAGCACGAGGAGGAGAGGCGTCAAGCACCTGCTGTGCTGGGCTGCGACGGCAAGCTCAGCCGCGGCTGCGCCACCTGCGAAGGACGGCGTCGCGTCTTACCGGCGGCCGAGTCTCTTGGTCTGCTTTGGCTTCTAAGCGCGCGAGGTCGTGTCAATCTGAGGCTGCATCCATCCATGCCGACAAACCTGCGAGTTACACTTAAAACTAGCTAACTGTCAAACCTTTTATTCTTCTAGTAGAAGATATCAATAAAACGATCTTGTACAGCAGTTCCATGAGAAACATCGAACGAATTCTACTTTGAACATTTGGTCTCCGAAACTAGTGCGATAGAGGAAACTATGATTCAACACTCTCTGATACAAGAACCAGTGTCAATTACACGCTCGATGAGCCAAATACTAGGAAGGTAGCTATGACAGCTGAAGATGGATGAGAACCGCCGCTGCCGTTCTTGATCTTCTTAATGAGTTATTAGGGCTTGGGAGATGAGATGCAGGGCTCCGGGCCAATCACCCTGCTGTTGGCTTCCTGGTCCAGACAGGCCTGGCCTAGTGTTCCTAAATTAACTAGCTAGCTAGTACTACTACTATATAACTAGTGGAGTATATAAAGAAAATGTAAACAGCGGTGTACCGAGTTAATTATGCCGAGGAAGGAAAGATCCAGGACCCCTTTGGCTCGCAGTTTATCCCAAGTTTTTGCAGCGACTCATGTGGGAAGATGGAACGGACCGTCTTGCTGCTCATGTCATAGACACCGGAGTCGGAGATTTGGCGCTCATCATAGGATATGTGCGTCGGAGCTATGAAGCAATTATATTCACTCGTGATGAAGAAGATGCGGTTTCCTTGCATGGCGCCGCCGTAATGAGAGGCCCTCAATGCCCTGGAGCACCTTGGGCTGATAAAGAGGAGCTGGTCGTCCAAGCTCCTCACCTCCGACCACCAGTAGGCGGCGTCATGGTCCGCCTCCAACTGCAACACAGTGAACTTGCGCCTGCGTTCATGGATTACAAGAAACAACTTGCCATTGCATGATGGGACGAGGAAAAGACGCGTTATGTTGTAGTCGAGCCCGTGCAACATGGCGCTGCTACTGCTCATGCAGCAGGGAAGGCACGTGAATTTTGGTTCGCCGGCGCCGTCGTCGTCGCGGAGGTCGTAAGCGTACAGGTCGTAGTCGTAGAAAGCGTAGAGCTTCCCGCCGTGCAAGGCGATGTCGTCGAGACACAGGGCGTCGCCGTATTGCCCCGGTGGATGGTGTACCGACCACGAGCCCGCGCCCGGCCGGGAGAAAGCGACGGCGTACTTGCTCCGGCGGTACAGAATGGTGGCCACGAGGTTGTCCGAGCACAGGAGGAGCTTAACGAGGACGTAGGGCCAGGATTTCGGGAGCGTCATGGTGGCTTCCGAGAAAGGATCAACGAGGAGGATGTGGTTCACGGCGGAAAGGAGCCCGGTGGTCTCGTGACTCTCGTCCCTGGGGTAAAACTCGGACACGAGCGACTCCTCCGAGGTATAATCACGGGAGCAGCAGCTGGTGTCGACGCGGGCGGGGAGGCGGTGGAGGGCGCCGTCAGGGAGGCTGATGAAGTCGAGCATGTCGGAATCGAGCCATGAGGTGGTGAGCCATGCGAACGCCGGGGGGAGCTGCTTCTGGGCCGCGAGGCGCCACGAACGGCAAACGGAGCGGAAGCAGGCGCGGTCGGCCAGGGAGGGTAGACGACAAAGGATGTCGCCGGCCATCTCCGGCAGAAGGTCCGACCAGTCCGGCTCGGGCGTCTTTTCCATCGTCCTGGCGTTCGTAAGCAGGCCACGGCTGTTGCTAATCTTTGCTCTATATATCAAGTCGACCGTGAGAGTGTTGGAGTCCGTTTAGGCCACGGTGCGATGGACACCGAGACGAACTGCACGGATATGCCTCTGTACGTGTAGAGGCCCTTGTTTTGTTTTTTTCCAGAAATTAAACTTTTGATTTATAGTCCTCAAACATCGTGGCAATAAAAAACACAAACAACATAAATTACATACATGTCCGTAGACCACCTAGCGACGACCACAAACATTGTAACGAATCTAAGAAATGCCACCGTCATCACTCCTCCCTCATCAGAGTCAGGCAAATCTTATTGTAATAGACCGTTGCGAACTCGATGTGCTAAGGCGCCAAAGGATCAACACAATGGAACAGCAACCGTCGCCGATGATGTGAAGCACAGATCGAGAGGATCCAATCTGTAGACACACGAAGTAGAAAAACGAAAAGCGAATACAAATAGATCCACCGAATACAAGCATCAACCGAATCCCGCGAGATCCGTCAGAGACGCACCTCCACAGGCCTCCGACGACACATATACATCTGAGAAGGACACAAACCCTAAACAAAACACCTAAGAACAAACAAGATCCCTCTCGCCACCAAGGGCCGGGATCCACCACGCCTCCATGGCCCTAAAACCATAGGAGCCGAGGCAGATCGACGACGACACCGACGGGAGGCAAAGAAGCTCTTGTTGCCTCGGAGTTCGCTTGTGGAGTAGAAAAAGCTTTTGTGTAGAGGCCCTTGTTGGTGCTTTATTTTCCGCATTTATGGTAACTTGCCTTAAAAATGAATTGTTGTAAGTGATAAATCACGAGTGGACATGGTGCCACACAAGGCTGGTATCACACCCGTCCGTTGTGTCATAATGCATGTCCTATACATATCACTCGTTGGGCATGTGCATTTTTCAGGTGGAAGTATCCCTATATAGAAGCTGTATTCTCAATAGCAATTAGTGACCATGGCCCACCTGTCTGACAAGAGCAGCAGTGCTGGTTAATGGCAAGCTGCACCAATGGTTCGCTACAAGAAATATGGCAACTTGCGACCATCAACATTGATCACTGAATGGTCATTGTTTTTCATTTTTGACCTTTTTGTGACCAAAAATAGTTGGTCAAAAGCTGATCGTCTTTAAAGAAATTTAACGACCTTCTTTGTGATATGGTCGTAGCCTTATCGTTGGTCCTACGACCAATTATTTTGGTCACTGGTTATCTGCCCAGGCCACGTCGGATCCAACGTGGCAAGCTGACGTGGCAAAATTGCGACCAATTGAATTGGTCGTTAATAAGAATCAGCCCAGTCCAATTCGGTGTCTATATGGGCCAAGCCCATTAATTCAGCCCATTTAATTTATTTTTTCCGTGTGCTTTGATTAGCTAAATGGGCCTGGCCCAACAATTCGGCCTTTTATTTTCTAAGATGCAGCCTTTTACATTCCATTTTTTTTGGGCCTCAACCTTTTTAGAATCTGTAATTTATATTGCTCCTTTTAGAAATGAGTCCAACATAGTTTGGGCCATGGCCTTTTTAGAGCCCAAGTATTCGATGCAATATAAATTCTGGACATGGCATTTTTACAATCCAATAGTGCTTGGGCCAAGCCCTCTTTTATTTACAGCCAATATTCTCAAGTATAGAAAACTTTATCTCACACGTTGCCAACACATAACTTTATCTCGCATAACATTATACAAAACAACACATATCAATAATTTATCTCCCATGTTCACAAGTACATAACTTTATCTCACACAACATTATACAGAACTGTATCTTGCAGGTTCAAAGCACATAGACTTTATCTCACAAGTTCCCCGCAACAAAAGAAGATCACCATCATAGCTCCTAATCAATAAATGATGCAAATAACCTACATATTCAAAAAGAAAAAACAATATGTCAAAGAGAGACAAGCAAAAAATAGCCACTTACATCAAGTAGACCTGATGTACAGATAGTAATCAAACTAGCATCTACTTTGCCCGAGAGATAGCATCAAGCAGTTTTGATGCCATTCATGCAGGTTTATTTCTGAAACTAGCAACAAAAAAGACATAGGATGCCGAACAGCGGCAACAGTGCTCACATGCATCTTTCATATTTCGAAATGCTAACCAGATGACTAATTGGCTGGCAAAACGCTAGTGAAGGCATAGACAGAAACAAAGGTAACATGCATCAACATCAAAAAATACTAAGCAGTGGCCCTAGATCGTATATACAGCAGCATCACTAATCAAGTCTGCCCATGTATGCTAGAAATCAAGAATCAAAAGGACTTCCGCTTGTTTCGAATATCTTACCTCTATTGCTCACAGTTCAGTAGAGAAAGTGTTGAGCAATGAGCGATACGCCTCACGGACTTGGCAGTACACAATAGATTTCAGGATGGAGCACCGATAGAATACCTCTATCTGGAAAAGAACAATAAGGAGCTATATAGTTTAAGTAAGCATCCTTGGCTGTACAAATATGTGGTGAGAATGATATGGATCTATTTTTAGAATTTCTGTTGAGAAACAGTAACTTGATGTAAAGTCGCTTGAAGGTACATAGTTAGCATTTAATATTTATTTCTTACGATCTTTAATTCATCACATGATAAGGAGTGCACCAAATACTCATATAAAAGGTTGTATCAGAACTAAGAAAGTGTTATTTGGACCTCTTTTGGCTATGTAACAATCTCCTAATCCTACAGTTGACATTTGCGCATTCATTTCTTCACTAGTTTTAGCAATCAAAGATGAGAGGTAATACAAGTTTGATATTGGGTTATGACAGAACTTACCATAGTTGAAAGGGCTTGTAGGGCTGCTACACACATCGAAGTTGTCCTCTCGTCCTCTCCTGCTTCTTGGCTAGTTCACATAGTCTTGGGACCAACACTTCTAGATTGGATCATAAGTGTAGTAGCATAGCAGCGTCACTGCCGTATACACAGCCGCTGGCCAATCCATCTAGGCGGGTCGAGATCACCAGGACCCGACCACCCTTGCGTCCAGTGGCACCTGCAGGGAGGGAGAGAGACTGAGAAGCAAGCAAATAGAACACTGAAGATCAGGGCAACCAACTCATGCTAGGGATCAACCAAGCAAGCAAATAAAACAACTAGTAAAAAGCAAATTA
Organism: Thinopyrum elongatum; assembly: GCA_011799875.1. Classification (NCBI taxonomy): domain Eukaryota; kingdom Viridiplantae; phylum Streptophyta; class Magnoliopsida; order Poales; family Poaceae; genus Thinopyrum; species Thinopyrum elongatum. Next base: position 482,080,803 of record CM022302.1, on the reverse strand, counting down.
GTTGCTATCTCACAGCAAAAGGTGGATAAATCAGTTGCCATCTCATAGCAAAAGGTGGATATATCAGTTGCCATCTCACAGCAAAAGGCAAATTAGCTATGCAAGGGACATAACAGAAAACATATTTAAAGATCAGAATACAATGGCTCAATGCCTAAAGCTTTTTCGCTTAGGATAGGAGATTTTATAGAAAAGAATACAAGATGCCTCTGAAGAGGAGCAGAGCAGGTCTAGAGCACATATGTTAATGCTGCCCATACACTTTATTTAACTCTTAAGTTCATATTAAATTCAAATAATCTGGGACAGTTCAACAAACAAATATGTGAAGCAAATAACATCTTCAGTTCAGCAACATGTTGTACGTACAGTATGAGCAGCACAGGACAGTAAAAATAATGAGCAAAAGCCAAATGAGTTGCTTTAACTCTAACTAGTTGGTACCAAATTGACATAATCTGGGACAGTTCAACAGATCAAAATGTGAAGCTAACATCATATGCTCGGCTAACAAACGATTCATATGTAACCCCTCTACATTATACAGTACTACGCTAACAGAGGTGCATCTCTAGACACAAGAACAAAGTGGTACGTTGATGGCATGCTAGGCATCAGTTTTAAAAAACTCGATTTTAGATCATCAACAACTAGAAAGGCCTCGGCGGTCTAAATGTTCAGCACACCATCATCACATCACCGACGAGCAGGACCCGATACGACCTATACACAGCAACTAGGGAAAAAATGGGATCAAGCAGAGAGGGAGGCGGGTACCTTCTGGTTGACAAGGTCGAACACCCTCTTGTGCACCCGCATCTCAAACCGATCCCAGGTGTTGGTACCTGTTTTACCAAAACAGGATAACATAGTTATACTCTCTTTACTTTCAAATCATCATACGAAACTACAACACAACAAGAGTATCAGATGACTAATTTGTGATGGGCTGAGCATCAGGTTTAAAAAGCTCGATTTTGAAACATCAAATGTATCAGAATAATCATATGACTCATCATTTGCTCAACCAATCTACCAAGTGCAACTACTTCATCATTCTAGGTAAATTAAGATGTTAAATGACTAAAACTAGTAGTATCCTACAATCATATGGTACTGGTTAAAAAATGTGACCAGGGGACTACACTTGAACACATCACTTGCAATGCCTACTAGAAGGAGCAAGTGTATAGAAGAAAAGAAACATTAGACAGGCTAGCCACCAGTCTTAAAAAGCTCGATTTTGTATTCCTCAAAGAGAATCTCAGGAATACGTTGTTGTAGCATCATCTGACCAGCCAATCCATCATTAAACAGAATCCGAAAATCAACATCACACACAAGCAACCGCCACGGATAGGACCACTATTAGATTCGGTGCGCTATGGACTTCAATTGACAAACAGCTGACACCTACATAGGCTGACCAAGAAAAATAGACTCTCACTTGACTAATTCACTAGCACTAGATTAACCAAGCATCGGTTTTAAAAAGCTCGGTTTAAAATACTTCAACGATGTAAAATCTCAGTAGTATCTCCTTGTAACATCATTTGCTCAGCTGACAAACGGTTCATGTGCAACTCATTTACATTATATACCACACTAACAGAGCTGCATCTCTAGACACAAAAGAACAAAGCAATACGTTGACTGATGGCATGCTGGGCATCAGTTTTAAAAAGCTCGATTTCAGATCATCAAAGACCGGACAGGCCTCAGCGGTCTAAATGTTTCACATCCCCCATTATTTTAACACCGCGGCGGCAACAAAAAGGTCAAAGGAGCTACCCTTGAATTCCTTGGCACAACCAGGATTTGCATCAAACATTCCCCAACTTAGCAGCATTCAACCAGGATTTGCAACTTGGCAGCAGAAAGAGAGGGAGATGGAGATGCTACCTGTCGTGGTGGGTCGTCGTGGCCGTGCTTGAGCTCGGGCGGGACCTCTTGGTCGCACTAGGAGCAGAGGAGCAGGCCCCTCCTGCCCCTCCTCCTCGAGCAGAGCAGGGTCGACGGCTAGGTGCACCCCACATCCTCCTCGAGCAGAGCCGGCGCAAGCCTCTGAATTCTGTAACACAAGCCTTTGAATTATGTAACTTAACCTGACCCAAACTGTTGTTGATTGCATAGCAAAGAATGGCCATACATTTTCAGCTTTCCTAACTTTATCAGCACAAAAGAGACCAACATGTAGATGACATAACTCAGCTACCAAAGAGAAATATTTCAATGTTTATAACACCCATGCTGACGATTTCATTGAGTAATTTGGATGCCATTTTCTACCTCGTATGCCCTCTAAGTGTTGCTCGAAGTTCGGAACCACGCAAACTTGGATCCCAAACTTTTACCTGCATGCAAAATCACTATATCAATCACTATCCACATTAAGGACACACATACGCACAATTATTCATGAAGAGATTTCACTGTAATGCAGCATAGCTATAAGCACTGACCATTAAGATGAAGATAATGAACAAGCATTGCGCAGATGTTACTGAAACCCTCAACTAGTAAGAGGCAAGGCCGGCCCTGCCATTTCAAAGGCCCTAGTGCGAGCTGGGTTCAGTGGGCCTAACGGTCACGCAGATCTTACCGGCCGCTGCACGCTGCCAGCACAAGTTCATACTAAGTGTAGATATGACTAGTTCTAAAAAAAGGTGTAGATATGACTTGTTTTTCATGATAATATGGTAATGTCAAAAATAGAATCCTCAGCATATTTTACGATCTACGTACACATAGCAGCTTTTGGGAAAAACACACAGGCCTTCCATGCAAGTAACTACACTGAAATCCCACAGCATAATACCAAAGCAATATCTAATCATCATTGCTAATTTGATGTTACTTGATCACGTTAATATGAGGCAACCACTTGTGCAATAATTTCATGCAAATAAATCTTTCACAACATTTGCAATCAACATGGAAAGATGGGCAGTCTAGAGGAGGAACAACTAACCTGTGGATGTGGGCTGCTGTCAACACCTCACCGGCCAAACACCGAATAAGCTACGTCCTCAGCTTGTCCCCGGAGCCCATCAGGGCCCTTGTCTCCTTGGGATATTTAAAATATGGAAGAGCAAAAGGTTGGGGGCCTCATTGGTATAATCAAGAGGTTTAACATCGGTTGGGGGCCTGACCTCTTTGGAACTTGGTTCAATTAATTATAGCAAAGAAAGGAGACTGTCGGTGTCAAAACCGGCAGACCTCGGGGTAGGGGGTCCCGAGCTGTGGATCTAGGATCGGTGGGTAACAAGGGACGATGAACACGGTGTTTACCTAGGTTTGGGCCCTCTTGAAGAGGTAATACCCTACGTCCTGCTTGATTGTATTGGATGTATAGTATGGTTACAGAGTGGATCTACCTCGAGATCAGCATGAGCTAAACCCTAAGATGATGAGGTGATGAATATAGCTCTCCCCCTAAAGACTACGACCCTCGGTTTATATAGACACCGGTCGGGTTAGGGTTACCGGAGATAGATTACAATGAGGAGAAACGAGATCCGGCCTATCCTTGACTTGGAGGGCACACCACGGCTTCATAGATCTCCTGTCGCTATGTGGCTTCACCAGTCCGGCCCATATTCAATGGGCCGGCGCCCTGAGGACCCCTTAGTCCATAACTCCCTCAGTAGCCCCTGAACTTGCCTTCAACGCCAAGGCTTGTATCCGGCATCTGCTCACTCAACAGTATTCAGCTTGCGAGGTGAGTTCTTCATTGTGCTTTGTTCATGTTCGGAGCCAAGTAATGTCCGGAATCTGAAACGGCAGTTTTACTTAATAACGAAGGCGAAAAATAAAAAACCGTTTAAGTGCAAACAGCGTCTTCATCTGACAATTTTTTCTCTTTCAACGAAGAGTCGCATCCGGCCATAACGCCGAGCGGTTACTATTTCTCGAAGCACGGCTCGAGGCTGATGCCACGTTTGGCACGTCCCCTCAAGGTGGAGATCGTGCCCCGCCTTTCAAGGGATATGATCAATGATTTCGATTCCCCACCCCGCACATAACGTTACGAGCGTATCAAGAAGTGGAGAAGCCAACGGCATAAAAAAAGGAACTCTTGGCCTATCAACTGCCTATAAAGGGGGAGCTACAACAGTCAGCGTCCCACGCCTTCTTCCACCTTCCGCTCACGCAGATCTTCAGAGCTCCAGGGCCCCTGTTCTCTGCTTTCCACAACAAATCCCACCCCATCCCCTTCAGCCATGGCCGGATCCAGCGCCAACGGGAAGTGGGACGCCTCCATTGTCACAGATAGCGACATCGTGAAGTTGAGGGAGGCCGGCTATTTGTCGGCCGACATTGCTCATCGGGCCCCCGAAGTGGGCCAGATCGTCCCCACACCCAGGGCGAGCGAAAGAGTTGTATTCCTCCCCCATTTCCTTAGGGGGCTCGGATTTCCCTTGCACCACTTTGTAAGGGGGTTGATGTTCTTTTACGGGCTAGATTTTCATAATCTAGCCCCCAACTCCCTCCTCCATATCTCATCCTTCATCATCTTCTGCGAGGCTCTCCTCCGAGTCCGACCACACTTAAGCCTATGGTTGAAGGTGTTCAACATCAAGCCCAAGGTGGTTGGCGGTGAACATGCAGACTGCGGCGGGGCCATGGTCAGCAAACTGACGTGGGTGCCGTGGCCGGAGGGCAATTTTATTGACACCGTTAAGGTGTGGCAAAAGGAATGGTTCTACATCACCGAGCCAAGGGGAGCCGGCTGGGCGGCGGCTCCCGCATTCAGATCTAGGCCCCCAACCAGGCTGGCCTCGTGGACCACCAACAACCCGGACTGGGGGTCCGCTGATGACTTGAAGGCGTTGCAGAAATGCGTCGTCAGCGTAATGGAGACCGGCGCGAAGCTGGTTAACGTGATCCAGAGCATGTTCAAGCATCGACTCCTCCCCTGTCACGAGAGGGCCAAGCCAATGTGAAAGTATGACCCCGAAGATCTGGCAACCGTGCAACATCTTTTTGGCACGACCCACAAGAAAGTGTGGGGTCTGTTGTTCAAGCCGCAAAAGGACTGGCCGGTCGAGGAGGAGGATATCGGCCTTGACGCCACGACCCGCCCGAGGAAGGTGAGCAACATCCGTCTTATCACGAGTTCGAACACTCCCACCATATGAGTTGATCCGAACCTCTTTATGTGGATTTTGCAGGGCTGGCTCGCCAAGGCCGAGAAGATCAGCGGCCCAGTGCTGCTGCCAGAAGGGCCCCGGTTCGAACAGCTAGAGAAGTTGTTGGTCGTGGTGCCATACAAGGCGCCCGACAAGAAGGGCAAGAAAACGGAGATATCGGAGGCCCGAGAGGGCTTCCGTCGCAGAGCCCATCCGAACAGCAGGTTCGGAGACACCGCGGCCCAATCCGCACAGGAGGGGGACGAGGACGAGGAGGAAAGCGCCTCCTCGCACTCTAAGAAAAGGGGGGCGTCCAGCGACGTCGAGGAGGTTCAACCTTCTCCGTCCCCGAAGAGACGGTGCCGGCCTAAGCTGGTCCTATCCGCTTAGACTCCGACGAGGAGTCCGAAGCATCCGAAAAGTTTCCGAAGAAGAATCCCAGGGTCAAGCCCCCTACGGCCAGGTACATATCATGGCATTTTCAATTGCCTTATTCTTCAGTAGTCCTTGGTTGAACGTAGATTAATTGCTTTTTGGTGGTGCAGCCCTCCGCGTGGCCACCCTGCCGAGGAAACCTCGGAGGGGACGTCCCCGCCCGCCGAACTGGCGGACAGTGGCTCACGCTCCGCACCTCCTCTAGTCCCCGAAGAAGTTGGGGAGGTGCTGTCACGAAAGACTCCTCCTCCGAACTCAGGGGAGGAGGTTGAAGCCATCATGGCCGAGGCCAATGCCTCGGTCGTTAAAGACCAGGGGGATGCAGCCCTCCTGGCTACCGCGGGGAGGGGATCCGGATCATCCGATCCCCTACCGCATTCGGCTCCCGAGCCCCCAAGGGAGCCAATTCCTCCCTTCGATGGGGAAGGTGCTGGGGGCCTGACGCCCGCGCCGTACACCTCAACTCGGGTGGCGGTGGGCTGGCCGAACGCACTGGCGGAGTTGGTGAACAAATCTGCCGTCGTCAACGAGCATCGTACTCTTATGACTGCGGTTATACAGGGTGTTCGATCCATTCATTCCGGACTGAACGACGCTGTTCAAGGCCTGCTAACAGGCTTTAAGGTAAGTCAAGTAATGCTCTTTTCTCGTAAATTGGATTTAATCCTTAGTTTAAGTATGACATATCTATAGTATCCCCCGAGACTCTGCAAGGTTTGCAAAGAAAAAACCTGCGGAGAATCTTGCTCTACAGGCCATTATCTGAAATGGTGTGAATTTTTTAATGTCACAGGCATCTTCTCTGGCCGCAACTGCTAATGCTGCGGCGCTAGAGGAGATGGATCAGAAGCTCAAGCATTCTGATAAAGAGCTTGACCTTGTCAACAAACGGCTTGACGAGGCGCAAGGTAAGCCCTTTGATAAGATGTACAATTGCTTGATGCCGGATATTGACGATCCGGACTGTATGCTGATCTTTGATTGTGATGATCTTGCAGCTGCTGCTGCCGAAGTAGAGGGCTTGAGGGAGGCCTTGAAGAAAGCCGAGGCAGAGGCGGCTGCCAAGAAGATGGCCGCTGACAAGGCGGTGGCCGAGCTCGAGAAGGCCAGGGTTGCTGGTGAGCAGCACGAGGCTTGAGTAACCGAGGTGCAAGTGGAGCTCCAGGATGCCGTCAAGAAGCTTGAGGTCATTGAGAAGGTACAGGGGGAGCGATTCTCCCAGCTGTCCAAGGCGGAGAAGGAGCTCCAGGAGGCGAGGAGCGAAGCGCGAGGTGTTCGGGAAGAGCTCTGCCAAGTCGGGCAAATTGCAAATGGTAAGAAATACTTATTGCAGAGTGTGTTTTGGAGGCAACAGGTTCGCCTTGCTGACGCGGGTCTGGCGCTCCACAGGCGTCTTCACCGAGCTTCCAAAGAATGTGGCGGCCGCCATGGAGCATTATGCCGCTCACGAGGAGGACTCCGAGCAGCGGCTGTTCTGGTCACAGTTTCCGGCCTCCGAGCATCCTCCCCTCCTTAGCAACCAGATGAAGCAGTTGATGGAGCTGCATTGGATGTCTGAACTGGCGCTGAAGGACCTATGTGTCCGGCCGAGCCGATTCCGGAGAGTTACTTCGGTTTAGTGCAGAAGCTGCGGGACGCGCCACTCCGTGTTGACTCCCTGAAGCGGTCGACTGATACGTCTCCAACGTATCTATAATTTATGAAGTATTCATGCCATGTTTACAACAATTTTATATGATTTTGGTATGATTTGATTAGAATTAACCCGGACCGACGCTGTTTTCAGCAGAACTACCGTGGTGTCATTTTTTGTGCAGAAATAAAAGTTCTCGGAACGAGCTGAAAATTTACGGAGAATATTTTTGGAAAATATAAAAAATACTGGAACGAAGAGATATCAAAGAAGAGTCCCAAGGCAACCACAAGGGTGGAGGGCTCCCTTCCAAGGGCGCGCCCCCCTGCCTTGTCGTCGCCTCGTGGGCCCCCTTGACTTGTCCCTGACGCCAACACCTCCTATAAATCCCCAAACCTCCAGAAATAAACCTAGATCGGGAGTTCTGCCGCTGCAAGCCTCTGTAGCCACCAAAAACCAATTGGGGCCCTGTTTCGGCACCCTGCCGGAGGGGGAAATCATCACCGATGGCCATCTTCATCATCCCGATGCTCTCCATGACGAGGAGGGAGTAGTTCACCCTCGAGGCTGAGGGTATGTACTAGTAGCTATGTGTTTGATCTCTCTCTCTCGTGTTCTTGATATGGCACGATCTTGATGTACCGCGAGCTTTGTTACTATAGTTGAATCATATGGTGTTTTTCCCCTCTACCTTTTGTGATGAATTGAGTTTTACCTTTGAGGTTTCACTATTATCGGATTGAATACTATTATGGATTTGAGAACACTTGATGGATGTCTTGCGTGGGATACCCGTGGTGACAATGGGGTATTCTATTGATTCACTTGATGTATGTTTTGGCACTCAACTCGCGGATGCCCGAGGTGACATTGGGGTAATCTATGCATAGGGGTTGATGCATGTTTTCGTCCTTGTTTCTCCGGTAGGAATCTTGGGGCACTCTTTGAGGTTCTTTATGTTGGATTGAATATTATGAATCTGAAGTTGTTTGATGCATATCGTATAATTGACCCACGGATACTTGTGGTGACATTGGAGTATCCAGGTGACATTAAGGTTGATTGATGTGTGTCATATGGTGTTATTTTACTACGAACTCTAGGGCTGTTTGTGACACTTATAGGAATAGCTCAATGGATTGATCGGAAAGAATAACTTTGAGGTGGTTTCGTACCCTACAAGCAATTTCATCTTATGTTCTCCGCGATAGGAACTTTGGAGTGACTTTTGTCGCACGTTGAGGGATTGCCATATGATCTAATTATGTTATCAATATTGAGAGAACTTGCACTAGTGAAAGTATGAACCCTAGGCCTTGTTTCCATGCATTGCAATACCCTTTTTGCTCCGTTTTACTACTAGTTACCTTGCTGTTTTTATATTTTCAGATTACAAAAACCTATATCTACTATCCATATTACAATTGTATCACCATCTCTTCACCGAACTAGCGCACCTATACAATTTACCATTGTATTGAATGTGTTGGGGACACAGGAGACTCTTTGTTATTTGGTTGCAGAGCTGTTTGAGAGAGACCATCTTCATCCTACGCCTCCCACGGATTGATAAACCTTAGGTCATCCACTTAAGGGAAATTTGCTACTGTCCTACAAAACTCTGCGCTTGGAGGCCCAACACGAGTCTACAAGAAGAAGGTTGCTTAGTAGACATCATCGACATGCCTCAAGGGAGCTAGGCTGGCGTTTGCGAAGACCATGGTGCATTGGCCGAAGATTAATCCAATGGACATGGCCACTGGTCCTCCACCCAAGGGAAAAGAGCATCGCCGCCCTGAGCAATACTTTGCACAGGTGACAAATTGCGCACGGGCGATAGACGGCCAGTGTTCAAAAGATGTATAGTTTGAATGACTGTATTAAGTTTTTACCAATTGGACCTTATGCTTTATGATGCCTCCGTTTGGCTTATTTTATATTGTCATGATTTTAATTTTGACTCCTATTCGGCCGTATGTTTATTCTAAAAGCTACCAGTCATCGGCTTCAGCCCCCAGGTGAATATCACGAGAGGTGTTTTGTCTCCGCACTGTTACCCTTAGCCAACTTCTTGGTACCCGAAGGCGGTAGCGCGTGAGCAAAACTAGGCAATCAGACTATTCGGTTTTACTGCTTTCACTTAGCCTTAGGAGCTTGACGGTGGGGGCTAAGGACTAGCCCCCCGTGTGTTGTGATGTAATTGGGGGCCAATGCCAACCCTTTCCGATCACATGGTTTGTGTTAAGACGAACCCTTCCTGTGACATGGCAAAATCGCCAACAATTTTTAGAGTCAAACCTCGTCATCGGATCGCTGATCAGTTCGCGCTTACTATGATGGTCAGTTTTCGGCTTTGTCCTCCTGAGGTACTTGACCGGGCAAGTCAGAAGTACAATCGCAGGGGTTCTCCCTTTGCCCTCTTAGCCGAACGTGCAGAACATAAGGGGCAAACACAGGAGCCGGGCAACCCAACTATTGACCCAAGACATAGTTCGGTACTTGATACATATAGTGCAATATCCGAGACACCGAACACGCTGCGAGAAGCAGTATTGGAATTGGGGTGCCGAGCTGATAGGGAAATCGAGCTCTAGGTTAATTAACTGATCGTGTTTTCATGCCGGGTTGTTCGAAGAGCGAGGGGAGAATCGAAAGGGAAATAAACAAATTGCAAAATGCGGATATCCGAACACCATAAAGGGCGTTTTTATTATTTCTCGTAGGCTCTAGACGTCTAACCGTACAATTCGAACTGCCAAGGTATTATTTGTGAAAAGGAAGAAATTTTTACAGAGTAAAGGTTTACACAGGGCCTTTATGTGTGAGTCGAATCCTCGACCGTGCTCTGCTGCACATCTGCGCCTTTGCTTCTGAGAGGTGGAGTAGGGACCTTCGATGAAACCTTGAGGGGCGGGGGTCCTGCCGATGAAGCTTTTGTTGGAAATCATTGCATGGAAAAAAAAATCTATGCACACGCAATGATCTATCCATGGAGATGCATAGCAACGAGGGGGAGAGTGTGTCTACGTACCCTTGTAGACCGTAAGCGGAAGCGTTTCACAACGCGGTTGATGTAGTCGAACTTCTTCGCGCTTCAACCGATCAAGTAACGAACGCACGACACCTCCGCGTTCTGCACACGTTCAGCTCGGTGACGTCCCACGCCTTCTTGATCCAGCAAGACGTCGAGGTAGTAGATGAGTTCCGTCAGCACGACGGCGTGGGGACGGTGATGGTGAAGTGATCTCCGCAGGGCTTCGCCTAAGCACTACAAAAATATGACCGGGGGAGTAAACGGTGTAGGGGGGCGCCGCACACGGCTAGGCAATTGTCTGGTATCTGCTAGGCGCCCCCCTCCTCATATATATAGGTGGGAGGGAGAGAGGAGGCTGCCAGGAGGCGCCCCAAGTAGGTCGAATCCTACTTGGGGTCCTCCCCAAGTGGCGCCCCCTCCCCCCGGCCATATTTATCCGAGGGGGAAGGAAAGAGGGCGGGGAGAGGGAAGGAAGGGGGAATCCTATTCCACTTTTCCTTTCCCTTCCCCTCTTTACTTCTCCTCCTAGGCCGGCCCATATGGGGGGCGCACCAGCCCCTTGTGGCTGGTGCGTTTCCCCTCTTGGCCCATAAGGCCCATATCTTTTGCCGGGGGTGTCCGAAACCCCTTCCAGTGACCCAATAAGTACCCGGTGACCGCCGAAACACTTGCGGTGTCCGAATACCATCGTCCTATATATCAATATTTACCTCTCGACCATTTAGATACTCCTCGTCATGTCCGTGATCTCATTTGGGACTCCGAACAACATTCGGTCACCAAATCACATAACTCATATAATACTATATCGTCATCGAACGTTAAGCGTGCGGACCCTACGGGTTCGAGAACTATGTAGACATGACCGAGACACCTCTTCGGTCAATAACCAATAGCAGAACCTGGATGCCCATATTGGCTCCCACATATTCTACGAAGATCTTTATCGGTCGAACCGTTATGACAACATACGTAATTCCCTTTGTCCATTGGTATGTTACTTGCCCGAGATTCGATCGTCGGTATCTTCATTCCTAGTTCAATCTCATTACAGGCAAGTCTCTTTACTCGTTCCATAATACATCACCTCGTGACTAACTCCTTAGTCGTTTGCTTGCAAGCTTATGATGTGTATTACTGAGAGGGCCCAGAGATACCTCTCTGATACTCGGAGTGACAAATCCTAATCTCGATCTTTGCCAACTCAACAAACACCTTCGGAGATACCTGTAGAGCATCTTTATAATCACCCAGTTATGTTGTGATGTTTGATAGCACACAAGGCATTCCTCTGGTATCCGGGAGTTGCATAATCTCATAGTCGAAGGAATATGTATTTGACATGAAGAAAGCAATAGCAATAAAACTGAACGATCATTATGCCAAGCTAACGGATGGGTCTCGTCCATCACATCATTCTCCTAATGATGTGATCCCGTTATCAAATGACAACACATGTCTATGGTTAGGAAACCTTAACCATCTTTGATCAATGAGCTAGTCTAGTAGAGGCATACTAGGGACACGGTATTTGTTTATGTATTCATACATGTATTTAAGTTTCCGATCAATACAATTCTAGCTTGAATAATAAACCTCATGAATAAGGAAATATAAAATAACAACTTTATTATTGCCTCTAGGGCATATTTCCTTCAGTCTCCCACTTGCACTAGAGTCAATAATCTAGTTCACATCACCATGTGATTTAACACCCATATTTCACATCGCCATGTGACCAACACCCAAAGAGTTTACTAGAGTCAATAATCTAGTTCACATCGCCATGTGATTAACACCCAAAGAGTACTAAGGTGTGATCATGTTTTGCTTGTGAGAGAAGTTTAGTCCACAGGTCTGTCACATTCAGACCCGCATGTATTTTGTAAATTTCTATGTCTACAATGCTCTGCATTGAGCTACTCTAGCTAATTGCTCCCACTTTCAATATGTATCCAGATTGAGACTCAGAGTCATCTGAATTGGTGTCAAAGCTTGCATCGACGTAACCCTTTACGATGAACTCTTTATCACCTCCATAACCGAGAAATATTTCCTTAGTCCTCTTAGGTAACTAAGGATAATTTTTGACCGCTGTCCAGTGATCTACTCCTGGATCACTATTGTACCCACTTGCCAAACTCATGGCAAGGTACACAATAGATCTGGTACACAGCATGGCATACTTTATAGAACCTATGGCTGAGGCATAGGGAATGACTTTCATTCTCTCTCTTTCTTTTGCCGTGGTCGGGCTTTGAGTCTTACTCAACTTCACACCTTGTAACACAAGCAAGAAACCTTTCTTTGACTGATCCATTTTGAACTTCTTCAAAACTTTGTCAAGGTATGTGCTTTGTGAAAGTCCTATTAAGCGTCTCAATCTATCCCTATAGATCTGGATGCCCAATATATGAGCAGCTTCACCGAGGTCTTTCATTGAAAAATTCTTATTCAAGTATCCTTTTATGCTATCCAGAAATTCTATATCATTTCCAATCAACAATATGTCATTCACATATAATATTAGGAATGCTACAGAGCTCCCACTCACTTTCTTGTAAATACAAACTTCACGTAAGTCTGTATAAAACCATATGCTTTGATCACCTCATCAAAGCATATATTCCAACTCCGAGATGCTTGCACCAGTCCATAGATGGATCGCTGGAGCTTGCACACTTTGTTAGCACCTTTAGGATTGACAAAACCTTCTGGTTGCATCATATACAACTCTTCTTTAAGAAATCCATTAAGGAATGCAGTTTTGACGTCCATTTGCCAGATTTCATAATCATAAAATGCGGCAATTGCTAACATGATTCGGATGGACTTAAGCATCGCTACGGGTGAGAAAGTATCATCGTAGTCAACCCCTTGAACTTGTCAAAAACCTTTTGCGACAAGTCGAGCTTTGTAGACAGTAACATTACCATCAACGTCAGTCTTCTTCTTGAAGATCCATTTATTGTCAATGGCTTGCCGATCATCGGGCAAGTCCACCAAAGTCCACACTTTGTTCTCATACATGGATCCTATCTCATATTTCATGGCCTCAAGCCATCTGTCAGAATCTGGGCTCATCATAGCTTCTTCATAGTTCGTAGGTTCGCCTTGGTCTAGTAACATGACTTCCAGAACAGGATTACCATACCACTCTGGTGTGGATCATGCTCTGGTTGACCTACGAGGTTCAGTAGCAACTTGATCTGAAGTTTCATGATCATCATCATTTGCTTCCTCTTTAGTTGGTGTAGGCATCACGCGAACGGATTTCTATGATGTGCTACTTTCCAATTCGAGAGAAGGTACAATTACCTCATCAAGTTCTACTTTTCTCTCACTCACTTCTTTCGAGAGAAACTCCTTCTCTAGAAAGGACCCATTCTTGGCAACAAAGATCGTGCCTTCGGATCTGTGGTAGAAGGTGTACCCAGTTGTTTCCTTAGGGTATCCTATGTAGACGCACTTCTCCGATTTGGGTTCGAACTTATCAGGCTGAAGCCTTTTGACATAAGTGTCGCAACCCCAAACTTTTAAGAAACGACAGCTTAGGTTTCTAGCCAAACCACAGTTCATACGGTGTCATCTCAACGGATTTAGACGGTGCCCTATTTAACGTGAATGCGGCTGTCTCTAATGCATAAGCCCAAAATGATAAAGGCAAATCGGTAAGAGACATCATAGAACGCACCATATCTAATAAAGTACGGTTATGACGTTCGGATACACCATTACGCTGTGGTGTTCCAGGTGGCGTGAGTTGTGAAACAATTCCACATTGTTTTAAATGAAGGCCAAACTCGTAACTCAAATATTCGCCTCAGCGATCGGATCGTAGAAACTTTATTTTCTTGTTACGATGATTCTCAACTTCACTCTGAAATTCTTTGAACTTTTCAAATGTTTCAGATTTGTGTTTCATCAAGTAGATATACCCATATCTACTCAAATCATCAGTGAAGGTGAGAAAATAACAATACCCGCCGCGTGCTTCAATACTCATCGGACCGCATACATCGGTATGTATTATTTCCATTAAGTCATTAGCTCGCTCCATTGTTCCGGAGAACGGAGTTTTAGTCATCTTGCCCATGAGGCATGGTTCGCAAGTATCAAATGATTTATAATCAAGTGATTCCAAAAGCCCATCTGCATGGAGTTTCTTCATGCGCTTTACACCAATATGACTTAAATGGCAGTGCCAAAAATATGTTGCACTATCATTATCAACTTTGCATCTTTTGGCATCAATATTATGAATATGTGTATCACTACAATCGAGATTCAACAAAAATAGACCACTCTTCAAGGGTGCATGACCATAAAAGATATTACTCATATAAATAGAACAACCATTATTCTCTGATTTAAATGAATAACCATCTCGCACTAAACAAGATCCAGATATAATGTTCATGCTCAACGCTGGCACCAAATAACAATTATTCAGGTCTAAAACTAATCCCGAAGGTAGATGTAGAGGTAGCGTGCCGACGGCGATCACATCGACCTTGGAACCATTCCCGACACGCATCGTCACCTCGTCCTTAGCCAATCTTCGTTTAATCCGTAGCTCCTGTTTCGAGTTACAAATATGAGCAACCAAACCAGTATCAAATACCTAGGCGCTACTACGAGCATTAGTAAGGTACACATCAATAACATGTATATCAAATATACCTTTGTTCACTTTGCCATCCTTCTTATCCGCCAAATACTTGGGGCAATTCCGCTTCCAGTGACTAGTTCCTTTGCAGTAGAAGCACTCAGTTTCAGGCTTGGGTCCAGCTTTGGGCTTCTTCCTAGGAGTGCCAACTTGCTTGCCATTCTTCTTGAAGTTCCCTTTCTTTCCCTTGCCCTTTTTCTTGAAACTAGTGGTCTTGTGAACCATCAACATTTGATGCTCCTTCTTGATTTCTACATCCGCGGCCTTAAGCATTGCGAAAAGCTCAGGAATTGTTTTGTTCATCCCTTGCATATTATAGTTAATCACAAAGCCTTTGTAGCTTGGTGGCAGTGATTGAAGAACTCTATCAATAACACAATCAACCGGAAGATCAAACCCCAGCTGAGTCAAGTGATTATAATACCCAGACATTTTGAGTATGTGTTCACTGACAGAACTGTTCTCCTCCATCTTGCAGCTATAGAACTTGTTGGAGACCATATCTCTCAACCCCGACATTTTCTTGAAATATTAACTTCAACTCTTGGAACATCTCATGTGCTCCATGACATTCAAAATGTCTTTGAAGTCCCGGTTCTAAGCCGTAAAGCATGGCACGCTGAACTATCGAGTAGTCATCAGATCGAGCTTGCCAGACGTTCAAAACATCTGCATCTGCTCTTGCAATAGGTCTGTCACCTAGCGGTGCATCAAGGACATAATTCTTCTGTGCAGCAGTGAGGATAATCCTCAAGTTACGGACCCAGTCCGTGTAGTTGCTACCATCATCTTTCAACTTAGCTTTCTCTAGGAACGCATTAAAATCCAGGGGAACGGTAGCACGGGCCATTGATCTACAACATAGATATGCAAATACTAGCAGGACTAAGTTCATGATAACTTAAGTTCAATTAATCAAATTACTTAAGAACTCCCACTTAAATAGACATCCCTCAAGTCATCTAAGTGATACGTGATCCAAATCAACTAACCCATGTCCGATCATCACGTGAGATGGGGTAGTCATCAATGGTGAACATCTCTATGTTGATCATATCTACTATATGATTCACGTTCGATCTTTCTATCTCCAGTGTTCCGAGGCCATGTCTGTACATGCTAGGCTCGTCAAGTTTAACCCAAGTATTATGCATGTGCAAAACTGTCTTACACCCGTTGTATGTGAACGTAGAGTCTATCACACCCGATCATCACGTGGTGTCTCAACACGACGAACTGTAGCAACGATGCATACTCAGGGAGAACACTTTTACCTTGAAATTTAGTGAAGGGATCATCTTATAATGCTACCGCCGTACTAAGCAAAATAAGATGCATAAAAGATAAACATCACATGCAATCAAATTATGTGACATGATATGGCCATCATCATCTCGTGCTTTTGATCTCCATCTCCAAAGCATCGTCATGATCTCCATCGTCACCGGCTCGACACCTTGATCTCCATCGTTGCGTCGCGGTCGTCTCGCCAACTATTGCTTCTACAACTATTGCTAACGCATAGCGATAAAGTAAAGCAATTACATGGCGATCGCATTTCATACAATAAAGAGACAACCATAAGGCTCCTGCCGATTGCCGATAACTTACAAAACATGATCATCTCATACAATAACGTATATCACATCATGTTTTGACCATACCACATCACAACATACCCTGCAAGAACAAGTTAGACGTCCTCTACTTTGTTGTTGCAAGTTTTACGTGGCTGCTATGGGCTTCTAGCAAGAACCGTTCTTACCTACGGCAAAAACCACAATGGTGAATTATCAAGTTTGCTGTTTTAACCTTCTTGAAGGACCGGCCGCAGTCAAATTTGATTCAAATAAAGTAGGAGAAACAGACACCCGCCAGCCACCTTTATGCAAAACTAGTTGCATGTTAGTCGGTGGAACCGGTCTCATGTATGTGGACATGTAAGGTTGGTCCGGGCCGCTTCATCCCACAATGCCGCCGAATCAAAATAAGACATTGGTGGTAAGCAGTATGAACATCACCGCCCACAACTTCTTTGTGTTCTACTCGTGCATATCATCTACGCATAGACCTGGCTCATGGTGCCACTGTTGGGAATCGTTGCATGGAAAACAAAAAAATTTCTACGCACACGCAATGATCTATCCACGGAGATGCATAGCAACGAGGGGGAGAGTGTGTCTACGTACCCTCATAGACCGTAAGCAGAAGCATTTCAAATCGCGGTTGATGTAGTCGAACTTCTACGCGCTTCAACCGATCAAGTACCGAACGCACGGCACCTCCGCGTTCAGCCCACGTTCAGCTCGGTGACGTCCCTCGCCTTCTTGATCCAGCAAGACATCGAGGTAGTAGATGAGTTTCATCACCACAATGGCATGGTGACGGTGATGGTGAAGTGATCTCCACAGGGCTTCGCCTAAGCACTACGAAAATATGACTGGGGGTGTAAACGGTGGAGGGGGGCGCCACACACGGCTAGGCAATTGTCTGGTATCTGCTAGGCGCCCCCCTCCTTATATATATAGGTGGGAGAGAGAGAGGAGGCTGCCAGGAGGCGCCCCAAGTAGGCCGAATCCTACTTGGGGTCCTCCACAAGTGGCGCCCCCCTGCCATATTTATCCGAGGGGGAAGGAAAGGGGGGGGGGGGAGAGGGAAGGAAGGGGGAATCCTATTCCTTTCCCTTCCCCTCTTTCCTTCTCCTCCTAGGCTGGCCCATATGGGGGGTGCACCAGCCCCTTGTGGCTGGTGCGTTTCCCCTCTTGGCCCATAAGGCCCATATCTTTTGCCGGGGGTGTCCGGAACTCCTTCCGGTGACCTGATAAGTACCCGGTGACCCCCGAAACACTTCCGGTGTCCGAATACCATTGTCCTATGTATCAATATTTACCTATCGACCATTTCAAGACTCCTCGTCATGTCCATGATCTCATCCGGGACTCCGAACAACATTCGGTCACCAAATCACATAACTCATATAATACTATATCATCATCGAACATTAAGCGTGCGGACCCTACGGGTTCGAGAACTATGTAGACATGACCGAGTCACCTCTCCGGTCAACAACCAATAGCGGAACCTGGATGCCCATATTGGCTCCTACATATTCTACGAAGATCTTTATCGGTCGAACCGTTATGACAACATACGTAATCCCCTTTGTCCATCGGTATGTTACTTGCCCGAGATTCGATCATCGGTATCTTCATACCTAGTTCAATCTCATTACCAGCAAGTCTCTTTACTCATTCCATAATACATCACCTCGTGAATAAATCCTTAGTCGTTTGCTTGCAAGCTTATGATGTGTATTACCGAGAGGGCCCAGAGATACCTCTCCGATACTCGGAGTGACAAATCCTAATCTCGATCTATGCCAACTCAACAAACACCTTTGGAGATACCTATAGAGCATCTTTATAATAACCCAGTTACATTGTGACGTTTGATATCACACAAGGCATTCCTCCGGTATCCGGGAGTTGCATAATCTCATAGTCGAAGGAATATGTATTTGACATGAAGAAAGCAATAGCAATAAAACTAAGCGATCATTATGCTAAGCTAACGGATGGGTCTTGTCCATCACATCATTATCCTAATGATGTGATCCCGTTATCAAATGACAACACATGTCTATGGTTAGGAAACCTTAACCATCTTTGATCAACGAGCTAGTCTAGTAGAGGCATACTAGGGACACGGTATTTGTTTATGTATTCACACATGTATTTAAGTTTCCGATCAATACAATTCTAGCATGAATAATAAACCTTTATCATGAATAAGGAAATATAAAATAACAACTTTATTATTGCCTCTAGGGCATATTTCCTTCAGCTTTATGCTAGGAAGGGTATCCGGAATTGTCTACCAGTCGTCCGAAGACAAGGTAATTCCGGAGTTCGAGTTAGCCAAACATGTGCTTCGGATCTTCTGATAGAGGCCTCATGGCTACCCATGGTATTTTGAGTGCGAAATTGTGCTGATGAGGCACGTGGAGCGCGAAGATTTTGGGTGTGCTGTGGGGCACGCACCCCTATTTGCGACGAACGCATGCGGGTTCCCATGACGGGGAATGGGTTTGAACCCGTTTACTGTTGTCGCCGGCCTTTACGGCGGGTCGGCATTGGGACCTATATGGGCCGGTTTGGTCTTCGGCCGCTAGGGCCGCAGTGTGCTCTTCGGTCCGAAGTGAGCGTTCTATATTGCCGTTGATAGTTATGACGCCTGAAGGACCAGGTATCTTCAACTTGAGGTACGCGTAATGCGGGACGGCATTGAATTTAGCGAACGCCGTTCGGCCGAGGAGGGCGTGATAGCTGCTGTGAAAAGGTGCTATGTCGAAGATCAAGTCCTTGCTTCGAAAGTTGTTCGGAGAGCCGAACACTACTTCAAGCATCACAGTGCCTGTGCAGCGGGCCTCCACTCCCGGAATGACCCCCTTAAAGGTGGTGTTACTGGGTTTGATCCTTGACGGATCGATCCCCATCTTCCTCACTGTGTCTTCGTATATCAGATTGAGGCTGCTACCTCCGTCCATTAGGACTCTAGTGGCGTGGAATCCATCGATGATGGGGTCGAGCACTAAGGCTGCGGACCCTCCGTGGCGTATACTGGTCGGGTGATCCCTGCAATCAAAAGTGATCCGGCAGGCTGACCATGGATTGAACTTCGGTGCTACGGGCTCGACGTAATATACGTCTCGCAGCGCTCACCTTCACTCCTTCTTTGGTATGTGGGTTGCGTAGATCATGTTCACCGTCTTGACCTTGGCCTGTGGGGGTCGTCATTGTCCTCGCTTCGTGGGCTTTTGCCTAAATCTTCGGCTGTGAGTTTGTCGGCCTGTTTGATCACCCAACAGTTACGGTTGGAGTGGTTGGCAGGCTTCTCTGATGTGCCGTGGATCTGGCAAGGCCTGTCCAAAATTGTGTCTAGTCTGGACGGGCCGTCATTGTTGCCCCTAGGGGCCTTTTTTCGTGGTCTGGACTTCTGATTTCGGAATCCGGCATTTACTGCCGTATCCTCGCCCTCGTCGTCATTGTGGCGATGTTTACTCTTGCTGCGTCGGGGCTTTCCATTTCTATCCCGAACCTCAGAGGTACCGGGTGTGTCGGGGTTGGCGTTTTTACGAGCGAGCCAACTGTCTTCGCCCGCTTAAAAGTGGGTCATGAGAGAAGTAAGGGCTGCCTTAGTTCTTGGTTTATCCTGGCCGAGCTGTCTTACGAGCCATTTGTCCTTGACACTATGCTTGAAAGCGGCCAAGGCTTCGGCATCAGGACAGTCGACAATCTGGTTTTTCTTTGTCAGGAATCGGTTCCAAAATTGTCGGGTAGATTCCCCGGGCTGCTGTGTGATGCGATTTAGGTCGTCAGCATCTGGAGGTCGGACATAGGTGCCCTGAAAGTTCGCTCGAAAAGTGTCCTCAAGCTCTTCCCAACAGCCTATAGAGTCTTCGGGAAGGCTATTCAACCAGTGTCGAGCCGGACCTTTAAGTTTTAGTGGCAGATATTTGATGGTGTGAAGGTCGTCTCCACGCGCCATGTGAATGTGGAGGAGGAAATCCTCTATCCATACGGTCGGGTCTATGGTTCCGTCGTATGATTCAATGTTCACATGCTTGAAGCCTTTTGGGAATTGGTGTTGCATTACCCTCTCTGTGAAGCACAGGGGGTGTGCGGCGCCCCGAACTCGGGCTACATCGCGTCGGAGATCTTCGGCCATCCGAGTCCGCTGCTGATCCCGGATTCTATCGTTTTGGTTTAGCCGATCGTAGTATCCTTCCCGATGAGCGGGCGGGTCTTCTCTGGGTCCGTGGATGGACCTGGTACGGCCTCCTCAAGCATCTAGGTCATGGCGGAGGTCATACTCGTAGGTGGGCCTCACTTGATCCTTGCCGTAATGGCGAGGTTGGGCGGCTAGGTGCTCGGCCTCGTCAGCTTCTCTGTCCCGCCCTCTAGGGGGATGGTCCAGCTGTTCAGCGCGTGTGTATGTCGGACGTGTTGGCTATACGGCCTCGTCATCGAATTGCGGCAGCAACCTTCGCTTGGGATTACTTTTGGTTGGCTGTTCGCGGCCGTACCCTTCTTCGCCGGCTAGGACTTTGGTCCATTGATCATTGAGGGTGTCTTGTTCGGCCTTGATTCTGCGCTTTTGTTTCTTCAGGCTGCGGGCGGTGGCTAGAAGCCTCCGTTTGAACCATTCCTGCTCCAGCGGATCTTCGGCGACGATGAAATCGTCCTCCCTGAGACTTGCCTCTTCTTCGGATAGTGGGAGGTAGTTACTGTCTTCGGAGTTATCCGGGTTTTCTTGGTGGAGCGTGTCCTCCTGCCCTTCGGGGCCATCCTGATGATGTTCGTTGGCTGCGGCTCCGGCGAGGTCATCCGTATTATTCGCGGTGCCGTTCTCCGCAGAGTCGACGTTGCTCGCATGGCTTCGACGTGGCTTTGACCGACGATGCTGTCTTCGGTGCTTGGGCGACTCATCTTCGGGCTTGTCTCGATCCTGATTGGGAGTGCCATCGCCGTCCTTGGGGGTGTCCACCATGTAAATATCGTAGGTGGAAGTGGCCGACCAGTGGCCGGTGACGGGGGGGGGGGGGGGAACATCGGCGTTAGCCATGGCTCCGCTGTCCTTGTCCATGTATTCGGCATTTTCCAAATTATAATCTAGCATATCGGTTAAATCATCGATAGTGGCTACCAAGTGGGTGGTGGGTGGGACATAAAATTCCCCGTTGTATGCCTCGAAGGGTTAATGGTTGTGGGCGGAGGGCAGGTCCTCCTGGATGGTCATTTTCTGGATTCGGTCTAGCGCCTCGTTTAGCATAGCGAGGGTCGCCGAATTTGAGGGCTCTAGGCCAAACTCCATTGTAACGGGGTGGGGGGAATTAGTGCCCTGGCCGGTCCTTGGTTTCCACAGGCCGAGCTAAGCTCGGGGTGCGGTGTCGGATCCTTGAGGGGGTCCGGATTGTCACTAGAGATCAAGGACGGGCCTTGATTTTTGTGTGTGGTTTCCGTGCCGGGTTTCGAGATCGAGCTGCTTCGGGCCGGGGGTGGCCCCTGGCCATTGGCTGCTGGTTCATTGCATGGGCTCAAGGCTAGAAGAGCGTTGTGACGGAGAGGTTCGGCCGAGATTGACTCTTGGCCTCCGCCTCCTGATTCTGCCTCGAAGGCTGAGGATGTGCCCTCCGCGGGCATGATGGATCCGGCCGAAGGCGGAGTCTGGCCCCCACTTGAAACGGAGCCCTCCTGGCTTGAAGCTGTTCGGAGGGTGGGGGCCGATCTGTAGATCGGATCGGAGGGGGACTCTAGAGCGGGCACGGCGAGGCCTGCGAGGGTACGAGAGGGGGTAGTGAATCCGGCGAAGACCAGATCGCCCCGCGTGTCCGCGGCGTATTCCAGATTACCGAATCAAATTCGGTGTTCAGGAGCGAAGTTGTCGATCTGATCCAAATGACCAGTCGGGTCGGCGTGCAGCACGATGCCGCCGAATGCGAAGAGTTGACCGGGGACAAAGAAGTCCCCGGATTCGATGCCTTTTCCTACGACCAGGCGAGCCATCGATCCTTTGGGCGACCCCACAGCGGAACTCTCAATGAAAGCACCAATGTCGGTGTCAAAACTGGAAGACCTCGGGTAGGGGGTCCCGAGCTGTGGATCTAGGATCGGTGGGTAACAAGGGATGATGAACACGGTGTTTACCCATGTTCGGGCCCTCTCGAAGAGGTAATACCCTACGTCCTGCTTGATTGTATTGGATGTATAGTATGGTTATAGAGTAGATCTACCTCGAGATCAGCATGAGCTAAACCCTAAGATGATGCGGTGATGAATATAGCTCTCCCCCTAAAGACTATGACCCTCGGTTTATATAGACACCGGTCAGGTTAGGGTTACCGGAGATAGATTACAATGAGGAGAAACAAGATCCGGCCTATCCTTGACTTGGAGGGCACACTACAGCTTCATAGATCTCCTGTCGCTATGTGGCTTCACCAGTCCGGCCCATATTCAATGGGTCGGCGCCCCGAGGACCCCTTAGTCCATAACTCCCTCAGAGACGAGACACCGGAAGATGAACGAGATCCAGTGGTGCTATCTCGGAAATAACATAATGTAATTGTTCAATAGTATAACGAAAGATGAAAAATTAGGCTTTGCCATTCAGCCGTATGGGCCCCTGCTTGGCATGGGCCCTAGGCGGCCACACTCATTGACATGGCCTAGGGCCGGCCCTGGTAAGAGGCACCCGAAACCCTAGCCGGGGGCCAGATCGGGGCAGGACCTCTTGGTCATCCTCTCGGGGTAGAAAAGCAAACTAGTTTCACAGTTGCTACAATATACAGCAGACACTAGGAGAGGGAAAATGACTAAAAAAGAAGAGAACACTGCATGAGCAGATGCACTCTAGCTAGGCCCTCTCTGAAGAAAGTTTCTACTACTCACAGGTTTCAGTTTACACATGTCTAATGTAGTTTGTCACTAATTGTGACGGCACCAGCAAGAGGTAGGCCCGTGGGCACATGAGAGAGCAGAGAGAGGGGGGTTACCTAGTACAACAGAGGCATAGTGCAGAGGAAGCCGACGAGGAGCAGACAGAGCTGCTTCTACCAGCCAAACGTGTCTCCGATCCAAAGTCCAGCCAGCAACCGTTGGTGTGCACTGCGGCCGCTGGTGGTGTCTGACGCGTGTGTGCACTTGCCTGCATGTGTGAGGGAGGAAACGCATCAGAGGACGGGAGCAAATCGAAGATGGAAGTGAGAGTACCTTGAGGAGTGGCATCCCGGGTACGGAGGAAGCTCCACGGCATGGTCAACGGCTAGCCGGTCAGAAGCAGGCGGAGGGAAGCAGGCTGGGGTGCAAGCATCTCTGTCAAGTCCCTTGATGACGGTGTCCTCGATCTAGCCGCCAACTGTTTGCTTCCCCAAGAACACAGGAGGCGCCCGAAACCCTAGCCGTGGGCGAGGGTGTAGGCCTTGAGGCACGGATCTGGACGGAGGGGAGGGAGGGGTAGATCTTGGGGAGCTAGGGGGCATGTTACGCGCGGTCGGAGCTCGCCGGAATCGGTCGGCGCTGGGTGCTGGCGGCGGCGAGGAGATCGTGGGAGAGAAGACGGAGGAGCCAGATCGAGGGTGGGGGGAGGACGAAGGAGCCAGATCGAGGGGTAGGGGGGAGAGAGAGTTTGGTGCGGTGGGGGAGACGAGCCCGATCGAGGGGTGGGGATGATGGATGGATGTGGGATTGCTGGGAATGGATGGATGGATGTTTGCCATGTCATCGTTCCATGCCACAATAATTCCACCAATGAGAGTTAAGCTTATGTAATTGTGCTTTTTTTCCTTTTGTTTCTCTTATAGTTTTTACCCTCTTATTTAGGGTAAACATTTGACGTATTAACCTCTTATAGTTTGTTCAAATGAACCAATATTTTGCACATGTGTGTATCTAGGGATGACAAACAAAGTTGATTTGGGGGGTTTTCTATTTCTTTGCGCAAAAGAACCATTTTCAATTTTTCAAGTGCCCAAAATGAGTTTTTTTGTGAAGGACCTACCAAATCTTTGTTGCAAAATTGGACCAAATAAATTTTCTAAAATATTAGGCATATTTAATGTACAATTGATCAAATGGTTGCGTGTCAAAAGTTTTTTGATCCACTTCTCATGAAAAAGACAAATTTTCGCCGATTCAGTAGGAAGTAGGTCAAATTTGAACTACAACTGCCTCATAGTTTGCTCATGATTTTTTCCAAAAATCATTTTTAGGTACAAAAATAGCTATTTAATCAGAGAAACACCAAAAGATTTCCAAGATTCAACCACTAGCTAGGAACTGTTATGCCCGCCGTTTTGACCGCATTTTGAAACGAGCATGAAAAATTAAAAAAAATCAAAAAATTGAAAAACCTTCGCATTGTTTCATTATATGTGACCAAGTTACCAGGAAAAATAATAAACTTGTAATACAGCAATTATTTTAAAAAAATGTTCTCAGAAATGTGCTATCATGTGTGAAGATTCATGGCTTTCAAGCCAAATGATCAATCTTATGGCCACATTCATGGCATAGTTTATTCAAATGATCTCATATTGTGCACAAGGGTGCATATTGGAATGGCAAACTATGTTGTCGAAGGAAGTTTTCATTTTCTTTGGACGAAAATTTCATTTTCCATTTTTTGAGTGCCCAAAACGAGTTTTTTTGTGAAGGACCTACCATATATTTGTTGCAAAATTGGACAAAATCAATTTTATAAAATATTAGGCCATATTTAATCTACAATTTACCAAATGGTTGGGTGTCAAAAGTTTTGAGCCACCTCTCATGAAAAAGAGAAATTTCCGCTGATTCAGTAGGAAGTGGGTCAACTTTGAACTACAGCTGCCTCGTAGTTTGCTGATGATATTTTCCAAAAAACATTTTTAGGTACAAAAGTATCTATTTAATCAGAGAAACACCATAAGTTTTCCAAGATTCAACCACTAGCTAGGAACGGCCATGCCTGCCGTTTGGACCGCATTTTCAAACGGGCATGAAAAATTCAAAAAAAAAATCAAAAAATTGGAAAATAATAAACTTGTAATATGACAATTATTTTAAAAAAGTGTTCTCAGAAATGAGCTATAATGTGTGAAGATTCATGGCTTTAAGCCAAATGATCAATATTATGGCCATATTCATGGCATAGTTTGTTCAAATGATGTCATATTATGCACAAGGGTGCATCTTGGAATGGCAAACAATGTTGCTTAACGAAGTTTACATTTTCTTTGGAAGAAAATTTCATTTTCCATTTCTCGAGTGCCCAAAATGAGTTTTTTTGTGAAGGACCTACCATATATTTGTTGCAAAATTGGACCAAATTAATTTTATAAAATATTAGGCCATATTTAATGTACAATTGACCAAATGGTTGGGTGTTAAAAGCTTTGATCCACCTCTCGTGAAAAAGACAAATTTCTGTCGATTCAGCACGAAGTGGGTCAAATTTGAACTACAGCTGCCTCATAGTTTGCTCTTTATTTTTTCCAAAATTCATTTCTAGGTACATAAGTATCTATTTAATCAGAGATACATGGTGTGGTGGCTAGACGTCGAGGTTTGGACGGTGGCCGAGGGCCCCAACTCCAAAGCGCGTAAATTGGCATGCCAACCGCATGGTCACCGTGTGACCGTGGCATTGCCACGTGTTCTGAGCGGCCTAGGCATGTCTGGTGGGTTGGCACTCCCCCGGTAGGTGTTAGGAAGAAGGCAATAGAAGAATCTCACGAGGAGACTGAACTAAGCTCAAACATGAATTAGCAGCCAAGTGTTTGATTAGTGGTGGGGAAAATGCACATGGCCAATGGGCCTGAGTTTTGGCCAAGGATGATCATCTACTAAGGAGAATGTCTTGGCAAATTTGCAGCTCAAATGGAGGAGCCTAGGTGTCACTTGCTTTGCAAAGTACCACACTGGGCAGAAATATGAATGTTGAAGCTGGGCTCAAATGAATGAATGGATTGAGCTGAAATTTGGAGGAGGATAATTTGGGCATATGAAGGCACATTAAAAAATTCATACCATTTGGAAAAATAAAAATGGTACTTCCTTCACAGTGCTCTCCATTGAACAGAAAAATTGCGGAAAATTAAGGGAAATTGGTTAAATTAAATGAGCTAAAATTTGGTGTAGGGAGGTTCTATGGGCAGGGTCATGTCCTGGTAAATTTTCAAAAATTATAAAGCAATATAAAATATAGTTGCTTCACAAACTGAAAATATTACCAGAAACAAAGATTGGATGGTGAGCTCACATGGATTGTTAGATAGGGCTCAAATTTTGTGTAGAGATCTGATTTGGGCATATAGATGATGTGGCAAAAATTCAACTAATTAGGATATGCCTAGCTAGTACTTCCTTCACAATGGTTCTAGCTGAATAGAAACTTTGGAAATTGGTTGAGGAAGATTTACTAGGCAAATGGAGCTGAATTTTGTCATGAGGCAATGATTTGGATACTAAAGAGTGCCCAATTTTTTTGGGGAATTTTGGGAATGACAGAAATATAGGCTGCTTCACAACCTAGGGCAAAAATTGACACATGGACATGACACATAGGTGAAACTGATGAGGTGGCGCCTAGTCATAGCAATGCACCACAATTTACATGGCTATGACCATCTATATTGGTCGTGATCAGCTAGAAATAAGGCAGCGGACCAGTGTTGTCTGCTTTACGACCATTTCGTGTGAGGAAATTATGAAATTTTTGACCAAAATGGTCGTTATGGTTTAGGGTTTGGAGCCCCCCGAAGAGCTTACGACCAATTGGTCTCAAATGGTCATAGATTTACGACCATTTCTTCCAGGGTCACTGACAGAAGGTCACAAGTTGACATATTTCTTGTAGTGGTTTAAATGCAACATGCATACCATCCCTTATTCATCCCGCAGCTCCTCTTTCACTCATCCTGCTTCTCTAGTTCTTGTGACTTTGTTGACATGCATAGCTACCTAGAACTCATCCAAGGAGATGTGGAGCTCCTTTTAGAGAAAAAATCCCCGCCCCAGCTCATATCTCCTCCCTCTCATTCCCCCTTTTCCCATTGGCCATTATCTTTTGTCCTTGTGCTTGAGCAACTTTGTGGCACTGTACATAGTGTAGGAGGTGAAGATAGACTAGTTTCATCTACATGATGATCCAACTCTTCACGTTTAGCTTATCATCCAGTTAGTAATTCCTTTAAGGTCTTCCCTACTTGTGCTAAGTAGTAATCACCACTTAGCTGCTGACGATGTCATTAGTTAGATATAACTCGCTATGAATAACACACAACATTTTCTTCCAATCCTGGATTACGTTGTCCAGTATGCTCACTAAAATATGGAGTGCTAAATACACACTACAACAAAACAGACATTAAGTAATACAATCTTGTAACAGATAGAAAAATGTGTAACAAGGAAAATAACAGTAACACGTCATTTTGTGTTGCACGACAAGCAGTAACACATACTGTACAAGGCCCCCAAACGTGTTACAGAGATATTTTCGTAGTAACATATAAGTTTGTGTTGGTAGAATGTGTTACATAGATATTCATATAGTAACACATAAGTATGTGTTGGTGTATACGTTAAATTTAGTATAGTAACACATAATCATGTGTTGATACAGTGTTAAAAGCTCTAATATAGGGGGAAATAGAAAAATTAAAATCAACCGCATACGTAGATCACGAATACCTAGACACATAGTTCCCGTGATTTTTCTATAAATACGTTTTTGTTTTGGCAATAGAGTTTCCATTCTTTGGTCAATGTCGTATGAAGAAACAATACAGTTTGGTTGTAAATACCGAACTATTCAATATGGTTGCAGTGAATATCCTATTAGCCATATTTTACATGAATTTTATGATGACTCGACGACCATAAATGCCAAATGCACACTTTAAAATGACCATATGAAATTAACTATTTGACGACTGTACTCATGAAGGAGTGGAAGACCAACAACAGATGCGAGCTTAACTTTTGAACATAGTTTCCAAAACATGGCTGAACCAACAGTCAGAGGGGAAAAACCGAAACCGAGGCCTCGTCCAATTTTTTAGGTAAGTCGGTCTTTTAGCAAAAAAACCAGTGAGTATCAAGAAAGTCATGTGTAAACTAGGAATTGAACCATTGTCCTTGAGGCAAGGCAAGCCCAAAGGCTCGATATCAACGAGGCTAGGTGCAATTTGTGATTTCAGAATGAATTAGAACCAATAATGAGTGGTTCATTTGGCCAGAGCTCAATTTTTTAGAAAAATAACTTAAATATTCTTTTCTTCTCACTATTGAAGCATCTACGCATTTAAAAACCAAATTAAAAAACTATAACAAAAATAAACCGAACCAAACAAATTTTACTGTTTTTATATTTTCTGGTTTTGGTATGGTATGAACTTCCATACCTTTTTCAATTTTGGTTTTTATGGTATATGACGAAAAACCGAACGTTCACCAAATAAAGTGAAGTAAAAAAGTATATTTATATTTCTTGAGACAAACAACCATACTAAGTAATCATTTTTATTGCACAAGCGTCGGATGACTTGCTAAGCATGCCCAATTTTCCAAAAAAAACTTGGAATGTAGTCATTTTTCTCTTACAAAAATGCTAATCACATCCATAACTAATAACGCATGACTCCATACCTTGACTCAACGTGGTTTGTATAAGAAAACAACAATTTAGTACTAATCGGCAATCTAGTACACCAGTGTAGTATTGGCATGAAACCTAGAAAAGAAAGTTGTTTGTGTGCTAGTAAACATATATTTTTCAGAAGAACACCCACACACTCAAGCTAGGACAGCACAAGAATCGTCCGTACCATAAAAAAACTACGAGTTTAAGCCACATAAGTCACACACGCAAAGGCTGGTTCACAACAACAAAGAAGAAAACGTTGAATCAAACGTCGAGGTTTTGACACCAAACAAACATCCCACATAAACCAAAACATCAATTTCAAACAGACGTAAGCTAAGTTTGAAAGGTGGTAAATCTGACATAATAGTTCTTTGACAAAAATGTGTCTATCTATTTCCAATGACAATCTGTCATACATAAAGCTTAACTCAGTACAATGTTTCGTATTTTTTTAAGCTTCATGTTTGAAGCAGACGTATAAATGTCCGCTAAAAGAACGCATAGATTCTTGCACCAGTTTAGAACAATCCTTCTAATCTCCACTGGCAAAATTTCCTGAAAAATAAGATTCACTTAAGAGCTTGAGCAGAAGTTCATTAAAGTCAGAAGAGTCAAGATAAATTCAATACATATATGGTCTGTAATTATAATATGCTGTTAACTTAGTGCTTTATGGTAGAACATGAGATTTCCTAGTTAACACTCAGTTCATATTTGTAGTTACGGATAACATGTATGATCCAGCACATACATGCTTAACCATACAAACTAGACAGAAACACAAGAGGGCCAGCAAAAATAGTATTGTGTATCATGACAGAGTGAAATATACCAGCAAAACAACATTTATATCTAGGAAAAGGAAGCTCAAGGAAGAAATGTATCTTTATTAAGAGTGGAATACCATCTCATATAGCTTCAGAAAACAAGTAGAACATAACATCTTGCAAAGCTTTAGAAAGCAAGTAAAAGGCACGAGGCCAAGCACAGAGCTACTGCTACATCTCTTAACAATGAATTATTTGAGTCGTGGATGAAATTTTGCATAATATTCTCAACCATGTAACTGTCAGGACTGTAAGGATGAAGTATTAAAAGTTATCTAATCCACAATGGCAGCATCAATGGAAAATATAAACGAGAAAATTCTAAAGCAATAAAGAAAAACAAAGGTTGGGTTTATATGTTTAATGGCTGACCTCATTCCTCCAAATACCCATCTAGAACTTTTATATCACGAAGTACTTTGCAAAACTGTTCCTTCTGTTTTTTTAGTTCCCCGAGTAACCATCTGGAACTTTTATATCATGAAGTACTTTGCAAAACTATTGCTTCTGTTTCTTTGACATGGTATAAGAAGCAGATGGAAGAAAATACTCGTCGGTAGGTTTTTTTTTAGGATGTAGCTCTGGCCTGATTTTCATGTCCTGCAGGTCTAGTCCTGCCTTTAAATTAAACTTTGACTTGCCCTCTATGTACGCAAAGTCAAGAAAACCAGCTACACCAGCCAAGCATTCCTCACTTGGTCTAGGAGAAAGCGATAGCTCCTTTATAGATACTAAATCCACTGATACACTGTGTAACAAATATATATATAGTAACTGCGTTGAGTGACAGGGGGCAAAAATAACATGTCTAACAACAATGCAGTGGTGGAATTCAAAACAGGGCAGTCCACCAAAAAAAGTGACAACAAATATGACATGCCAACATTCTGATTAATTTAACAATAGCACATACAAATAGATCAATATGGTCTTACATGCATACTAAAATTATCAATTTTGCATAAGAGAACTGTACATAGTTAATACCTTGAGAAGTTCAAAGAAGACTATGTGCCCTTGTTACTTTGGTAGAGTGGCATTGTTAGAGTAACTTGTTAGAATGGCAAACAATCACACAAATCATTATTATGTCACTGGTCAACTGTTCATGTACTGGATATAGCAAATTATGTGTATGATTTCTCATGACCGTGTTTTCATGTACTGGATAGCAAATATGATTGTTTATTTAACGCAATAGACTTGACTCTTCCACCTGATTGACACAATAGACAACAAAGTGCAAAGCCTAAATCAGAATTTGTAACAACTCCATCCTACTGTTTATCATACACCAACCAATAGATAACAAAATTTGTAGTAACATGACAATTGTAACCAGCAACTACATTATAATGTCTAATTCATATACATGATATTCTCTAAATCAAGCAAAAAGCGACAACTCCATCCTATGGTTGCAAGTCTGCAATTTGACAAAGGAATGCATAACAATCAAACAAATAGTAATTACCAAATACCAATACCAATATCTAATTCTTTTCTCCAATACCTCTCATTATTTATCAACAATTCTCATCAGGACAGCAGAAACAACACAGTTTGATTCAGTAGTTCAAAAAAATCACATATGGATGCTTCATGCTAGGATAGATTGATCATTGATACAAGAATGGGGAGGCACAGAGGAGCAGAGAGAGATCTTGCCAGCGTCGGCCGAGCGTCCTGATCTGGAGCGGAGGGAGGACTGGAGGTGACCGTCGGGCGTCCTGGTCGTCCTGGTTGGCTACTCCTGGACTGGTCAACCGGAGCAAATTCTGGTCGATGATGTACTGGAGCAGGGAGGTCGGAGTTGAACCTGGCGGCGGTGTACCCTCTCCCCAGGCGTCAGCAGAGGTCACGCGGGACGGTGGGATGTGAGAGTGGCAACACAGGGTGGTGCGGCTGTGCGGCTGCGCGGGCTACGAGCCATCGAGGGAGGGGCAGGCCTGGCGGCGAGGCAGGATCGGCGGCGGAAGGGGCGGTGGCGCCCGATAGGGCTACTTCGTGGGGAAAATAAGGGAGAACTGCTCCCAATTCGGCCGCGAACCCTACCAAATAGTTTTTTATTCAGTTTTTTTGCATATTATTGTATCATGTATTGGAAGTGAACCGGTCTTTTTTTTAAGGAAAGCCCGCTCGCACTTTTATTTATAACGTGGCAATGTTACATCAGGAAGTGAACCGATCTGTTTAGTGCAATCGCCAGTTTCAGATAAAATAGCCCGGTCAACTAGTTTTTCCTGTTTTCTTAACATCAAAGTACTCTTTATTACAATGTGATCACCATATTATTTGGGTGGTCGATCGATGCAATGTCAGTCGTTTGCCTCTTGGGTTGTTGGATCATGTTTCACTGTACGTTTAAGATCTGTCTTTGTGAAATTGATCATCTTGTCTTGTCCACCCTACGCAACACATGCCTCATGAAAGGGCCTCACTGAAAGTCCCATCACCGAGAGACGTTGGCCGCAACATTCTATTTCTGATCTAGCTGCCGGTATGATTGGTTTCTTAAACTATGGGTGCAGCTGGCCTCGTCTTCCTTATTCTTTTTCGCCGTGGAGGTGCAAGGAAGGAGGAGACTTGATCAATGTGTCAACCTTTCCTATCTGTCGTTCCAAGGGATTTGATGGTTTATTTAGATGTTCATTATTCGACCCCATCCCGCTACACCGTTCTTCATGGACAACAAAATTGGTTCCTTTTGTTGGCAGTTGGTGTGGTTTTATGGGAATTTCCCGATGTTGTCCATCTCCGGTGAGAGCTATGTCTACACCACAACGAGGAGACCGTCTATGATAGCTTCATTGCAATCTATTTTGACCACTACTACCAACGTTCACAATCATTTGTGGTTAGTACAATCTTCACCGATGTTTTGGGTGCTGCTAACTCTCTACAATCATTTGTGGTTAGTACAACCTTCACCGATGTTTTGGGTGCCGCTAACTCTCTCGAGGCAGAGAAGCATGCTCGATTTGGCCGCCGGGATAGCACACCAAGGACGTAGATGGTTCTGGCAAGTTGTCTTCAACCTTAATGCTTTTTTATATCAACTAGTGTATCATAATCTCACACTTATAGTAAATCCATACAGTGGCCATACCACATCACAATTGAACTTATGGTTTGATCGCTTGCATGCTATGGTACACAATTATAGTGTGCTCGGGGCACCCCGTTTCCCGTGACACTAACAGTAGCCCCTGGCCCTGCCATTTGACGAGGGTTATAAATAATGTTGTGTCGATCTACTTTGAGCTAGAGTACGGGCGAAGATCCTCTAGAATGTCCCCGCTTTGACAGAAGCCTCGTCGCCCTCTCTTATATAGTAGGCAAGGGCTGGTAGTTCAATAGCTATTTATGGGGGGATGTGATACGATAAGATGATACCGCGATTATGGGGAACCTATCCTTGATAATCGATGAGTCTCTCACATAGATAGGTACCCTTACTCATAGACATGTAAACCATTAGTACGGACTAATAAGGTAAACAGTTTTTGGTCATGACTAGCTTGATTAGATCACACAATTGGAGGGGTGCTCATCGCGGCGTCGTGATCGTCGTCATTGCTGTTAGGCTAGCCTCCTCGACCATTGACTCTCTTGGTCATGGAGGCAACATCGGAGAGTACATGCGGGATGCTTCCTTGCCGATGTGGAGCCACCCTCCCACCTCCTCTTCTTCCACCCGCCATTCACCCAATGTCGCCTCTGATGACTTCGTGCTCGCCCGCATCTTGCGCGTGAAGGAAAACATCGATGACAAGTTCTTCTACTAGTACCCCGGCGAGGACCACCCCACCACCCTCTCCGACCGGCACACAACACCACCACCGGCAACTCCACGCCCCTCCTTCGCTGCGGTAGGTCACACCATTACTCTGCACCCATATGTTTCTTATTTTAGGAAATGCACCCTTTTGTTATTGTCTGCAGCCAATTTTCTGTTGTTTGTCTCGAAAGCATTGATATGACAAAACTGCAATCCTGATAGGCGGGATAGGGCGACACGCCATGATACATCATGATAGGCGTGTCCCATAGTATCCCATGATTTTTGAATTAAAACAAACACAAGGACACGGCTGGGATTCGTGCGTGATAGGCTAGGGATACGACTCGGCCCATAAACAGCCTCGGCCCATAGAAAACCTATCAGGCGGTCGCACGTACGCTCTCCACAAACGGGGATACTTCCAGCAGCATCGAACACTAGTACTTCTCCCTGTTAAGCAGGACTCGATTGAATAATGTCGAAAGCCCGAAAGGCCTGCGGTGGACATTGTCATTACCTGAAGATAATACTGTTACATTTCTTGGAACATCAAACCATGGGTGCATGCTTTTCTGGCATCTCGTGGAAATTTACTAGGTGTACTGTACTCAGTTTTTGCTAGCTCTCCCCAGATTTAGAATGAGTCTGCTGTGGGTGGCTCGCAGGTCTTGTGGTCGGCTGCTCACTTGATTGAATGCTTGCGCTGCTGCTGCTTTCTACCCAATACCCGTGAATAATTGCTGCTTGGTTGCTTGTTATTCCCAGTCAATTAGCAATTTCAGAATTAAATTAATTGGTTACGCAATTGATTTTGCACAAATCATCGCTGTATGTGTCTTTCTAGTTCATCTAGTGATAATAATCTGGTACAGATTCGGTCTAGCCTAGCACATATATTTCAAGAAAGTAAGTATCACAGATTCAGCATAGCCTAGCACATATCTTTCAAGTATGTAAGTATCACAGATTCAGGCTAGCCTAGTGCATACTTTTCACGAACATAAGTATCTTGCAGAAAGTTTGTATCATTACTTTGAGTTCCTTGGGCTTCGGAGAAGAGCAACACTAACCTCAATAGAGCCATGATGAACAAATTCCGACGATTTGTAGACGACAATGATCTCAAGGAGCTCTATATGCACGGACGGAGGTTCACGTGGTCTAACGAAAGAGAAATCCCCATCATGACGAAAATCGACCGCGTCCTGGTTTCCGTTGATTGGGATTTGGAGTACCCGGATTGCTTGCTTCAAGCTTTGTCCATGAGTGTTTCTGATCATGCGCCTCTCCTTCTGAACACTAGCGCCCCCTTTACCCAGAAAAAAAGATTCTGCTTTGAGCTTTTTTGGACCAAGTTAGAGGGGTTTGAGGACGCGGTCCGCGAGGCATGGGTTTGTGATGATGCCATTACAGATCCTTTCAAGCGCCTAGACGCCCTACTCAGAAATGCGGCGAAGGCATTGCAAGCATGGGGTCAGCGGAAGCAAGGGAACATCAAACTGCTCATGGCTGTAGCAAACTAGATCATCTTCAGATTCGACAAGGTGCAGGAGACTAGACAGTTATCCGAGTCTGAACTTTGGCTAAGGTGTACTGTGAAGCACTCTCTCCTCAGGCTGGCTTCTATTGAACGAACAATCGACAGGCAGAGATCCCGGTTTCGCTGGCTGAAAGAGGGCGATGCTAACTCGAAATTCTTCCATGCGGTGGCTAATGGGAGGCGTGCTAAGAACTTCATAACACATATAAAACATGGAGATGAGATCATCACGAACCACGACAAGATGGAGGAAGTGTTCTCGGAATCATACCAATCCTTGATTGGTACTGCTCATGCTCGGAACCATACTCTCAATCTCCAGTTTTTGGGCATGGAGTCTGTTGATCTCAGCGAATTGGAAGAGATCTTCATCGAGGATGAAGTCTGGGCCGTCATCAAGGAACTGCCTGTGGACCAAGCCCCGGGAGCGGACGGATACATTGGAGCGTTCTACCACAAGGCCTGAAACATCATAAAAAAGGACATAATGGTGGCACTTCTCAAAGTATTTGTTGGAGACGGTCGAGGATTTGCCAAATTGAACCGGGCGCTGATCGTGCTTATTCCCAAGAAGGCGGATGCGGATACGGTGACCGACTACCGCCCCATTAGCCTGCCGCATAGCATTTCCAAGCTATTTGCCAAGCTACTTGCCATCAGATTGCGACCGCGTATGCGAGACATCGTCACCTTCAATCAGTCAGCTTTTATCAAGGGGAGAAGCTTACATGACAATTTCCTTCTGGTACGGCAAGTTGCAAGAAAAATCTCGGCAAGAAAGAGCAAAGGTGTCTTCCTCAAGCTTGACATCTCTAGAGCTTTTGACTCTCTCTCATGGCCTTTCCTCTTCGAAGTCCTAAAGGCCAAACGATTTGGTGATCGATGGATCTCCTGGCTGATCATTCTCTTGCAAACCGCCTCCACCAGAATTGTGATTAATGGAGATCAAGGACGACGCATTAACCATGCTCAAGGTTTGCGCCAACGAGACCCTGTCTCCCCCTCTTGTTTGTGATTGCGATGGATGTCCTTACGGCAATCTTCGCGAGAGCCCTGGAGGAGCGAGTCATAACCAGCTACAGAGGCATCTCCGCGCAGCAGCGGCTGTCCATTGACGCGGATGACGTAGCTCTCTTCATCCATCCCTACAGGCAAGACCTTGAGTTCATCAGATGCGGTCTCGAGATGTTTGGAGAGGCTTCATGCCTTAAGGTAAACTACAGCAAGTCGACGGCTACGCTCATTCATGGGGATCAGGAGGACAAGGAGAGAATCCTCTTAACACTTCAATGGCCGCTGTCCGACTTCCCGTGCAGATACCTCGGACTTCAGCTAGCGATCAAACAGATCGCCAAAGCTGACTGGCAGCCCTTGCTTGATCTTGTGAGAAAATTCCTTCCTTCTTGGCAGCGTGGTCTTATGCAACGATCGGGACGTCTGATCCTGGTCAATTCTGTCATTGCGGCAAGACCGGTTCACCAATTGCTCATTCTTGAGGCCCCGAATTGGGTCCTGGATAACATAAATAGTTGGATGCGTGCTTTTTTCTGGGCGGGCAAGGATAAGATTAATGGAGGCTAATGCCTTGTCGCATGGAACTCCATTTGCCGCCCTCTGAAGTTTGGTGGTTTGGGAGTCAAGAATCTGCAGCGCCAAGCATTGGCTCTTTGGGTTCGGTGGGAGTGGCTCCAGCGTACGGATCCTAACAGGCCATGGTAGGGCCTCTCCCTCCTTGTCGACACAGATGCTAGAGCAATGTTCGATAGCCTGGTGCATATCTCTGTTGGGAAAGGAGATAAAGTGCTCTTCTGGAGAGATCGCTGGATCCATGGTTTTGCGGTCAAGGATATTGCCCCTTTGGTTTATGCCTTAATTGACACACGGACGATCAACCACAGAACAGTACAGCAGGCCACCTTGGACGAAAGATGGGCCAGCGACATCCCGGATAACTCCTCCTTCCAAGTCCTAATGCAAGTTATGCACCTCCGGCTGGCCATCACTACCGTGCAGTGGGATCTCTCTGCAGATGATGCGTTCTCCTGGCCTTGTGCAGCCTCACAAACGTACTCGGTGCGCTCCACTTATGCTGCTTTATGCCACGGTTTGATCTCCTTCCCCCAAGCTAATGCTATCTGGCGGAGCTGGGCCCCTCTCAAGTGCAAAATATTCTCCTGGCTGGCGACGCAAAGGAGAATCTGGACTTCCGATCGCCGAGCTAGGCATGGCCTTCAGGACTCGCCTTCCGCGTGCTACACCTGCCTCCAGGATGAGGATACTGTTGATCACATCCTGGCTCGGTGTGTTTATGCCCGCGAGACATGGCATCGCTGTTTTGATATGCTAAACCTGCCCACCGCGGTGCCGACGCCTGAGGACTGTTTCCTGGAGTGGTGGATGATGCAGAGACTTACATTTCCAAAGGAGGACAAGCGTGGGTTCGACAGTTTGGTTATCTGTGCCACCTGGTCGATGTGGAAGCAGCGGAATGCTCGTGTCTTCAACCGGACAGGGCAAAAGTTAGACGCGCGGGCTTTGGCCAACAACATTTTAGATGAAACTAGAGAGTGGAGATTAGCTAGAGGCGGAGTAGGTGGATTACAATGTTTTGTGAGAGTGTAGTTTCTATTTTTTGCTGTGGCGTGAGTGGGCCAACGGTGGTGTTCGCACTATTGTTGGCTTCTTCTAATCAACTTTCTCCCTTCTATAAAATTAAGGTACGCAATTTGCGTACTCTCGAAAAAAACTTTGAGCTCCTTTGATGAGTTTACTCTTCTACTCGATATACTTACATGCTCATATCATCCATGAATTAATGCAGAGGCAATGTTGGAGAAGATTGGGTAGTACAGATTGTGAAGAGCAATATGGATATCTACTTTACTGACAGGGAATGTAGGTGTAATACATAGTGCTTTTCATGGTAAGGGTTCTGCAGGCCGTACAGTAGTAGATGTACGATCATTTTAGTGTAGAATATCCCAATTATCACTAGGAAAATACAGCAGAAGCTTGTCTGTTTTTTCCACTTTAATTTTTATATTTCTTGTATCTCAATCTCATCTGCTAGTTTGATATATTCCAATGGGTGACAGCATCACCTTTTACCAAGTACCCATCCTGGTTACTTTGTTATTTAGTTAAATGTAAGATACCACCACCTTTTACCAAGTACCCATCCTGGTTACATTATGTGCAAAATAGGCTCTACATTAAATTCCAAATCTGTTGAATATGTTGTTTTACTGTGTGCTTGTAGTTTGTAGCTTGTGGATGTACATCTATTTCGGTCTCAAGTTATTTATCATTCTACTTTTACAGAATGTTTGCGGGGATCTCAGTTAGTGTCGACGCCTCAAGGGTTTATGAATAACAGTTCCATGTTGCTTAAAGGCATTGTAATGATGGCTACTGGTTTCCAGGTATATGTTTATTTAGTCATATGGACACGCTCATTGATAATTCGTATAGAATGTTTATATTCTTTATAACTTTGCCATGGATGAACCTATTCTGGCTAATGAGGAGTTAGCAAGGGATGTTTCTGATTGCAAGAGAATTGGTGATGCTTTTGCTTCAAGATACTTAATTGCATGGCCTTGAGTTTTTGTAAGTTAAAGTATTTTCTTTCATATTCCAAAATTATATTTGTGTACATTTAATCACATAACTGTAATGTCCAAGTTGTTTTTACAGGTTCAAAAGAAGGATAATTGAGTTGCAGCTGAATTCTTCGGTTGGAGCAAGCAGCAAATAAAATTAGAAGATTTTACTTAGCAATACATGTAGTTTACATTGACAGATTGAAAAATGTAATATCATTCACAAGATCTTTTTTTGGTCGAATTGATGCAAATGCTATGGTGTAATATTGTTCTCTATAGTCAAACTGATATGAATGATATGTTGTTGCACCAATAATATTGGTATTTGTTTATTGTAATGCATATTGGTATTTTGATATTTTTAGTTTGTGTATGTGTCGTGCTTCAGTTTCTCTATCTTTTTTATGGTGCCAAGCATCATAATAAAATAAT
The DNA here is from genome assembly GCA_011799875.1 of Thinopyrum elongatum. Taxonomy (NCBI): domain Eukaryota; kingdom Viridiplantae; phylum Streptophyta; class Magnoliopsida; order Poales; family Poaceae; genus Thinopyrum; species Thinopyrum elongatum. The sequence goes on along the minus strand of CM022302.1, from coordinate 482,041,525 downwards.
TAACTATTTGAGCAATTGCACTGGTTTATATATTAAATAAATATATATTACATAAATGCATACCTAATTTTGTGGTTAATAAACTAAAAAAGTAATACATTAATTATGTTGCCATACTAATATAGTAGTGTTACTGATGGTGTTACTATAGTTACAACGTTACTAGGGTAGTTGACAACTATAGATTGTAGTCTTACGATATTTGAATATTGTGTTACAAGTTATGTTACTATAGTTACAAAAACATGTTACCGCAATGTTCTACATCTATGAAAATATGTTACTACGGGTGTTACTATAATTACAAAAATGTGTTACCTGTGCGTTTGGTAACACATAATATGCATGTTACTATAACGTAATTGTAACACAATTTTTAATATATGACATGAATCAATTAGTATGATGCCAGGAGGCAACAGTAAGCTTACATGGAGTTGCTTATTATGCGGAGCAGATCAAACGCTACACTTAGAAAATGCACTTAGACTACTCATAGTGGGAGTAACATAGATGGTAACATCACACATATCTAGACAAAATAGATGATGTGACAAGTAATTAATGAAGAAAAAGAGAGATGTGGAAACATAACTAGTTACTCATAGTATGAGTAACATCACACATACCAAGACAAGATGAGTCTATAACCTAATAAATAAAATGTTGCATGGCACCACATATATGTTACTCCCTACTGTAGAGGTAGTAACATAGACTAGTAACATATGCATTGCATCTATGTGGTACTTGAGTTACTAGTCTAAGTTACTCCCCATTGTGGCTAGTCTTAGGGAGTGTTATTTATTGCCTGGCTACCCTGGTTGGGAAAGAAGAAAACATTGTCTGGCCAATAACTCCCCCGAGTAAATGGTGCAATGCGTGCTGCTGGAGAATTAATATTTCTGCCAGTGCATTGAAAATGCATGCATTCTCCTTGATGGTTGACATTTCAAATGGACATTATAATTAGTTTAGCATAAAAACTTGTATGAATTGGATTGCTTAAGCACTTTTATTCAACATTGAGGCACACGAGGATAATACGTATACAATATTTGGATATAATTGCTTGTTTTAGGAGATAATTAACTGGAGTGCAACATGGAGCGGCTAATGAACTTAGAGCTTCGACCATGAGATGAACTAGCGGAGTCAATCCAGAAGAGGATGAATGGAAGGGGTAGATGACATCAGGAGGAGCTTCTTCTTCAGTGGCAACATCTCTCACTGGATCTTGTCAGCTCTAGGGAATACCCAACTCCTCTCCTCACTATGTGTTGCTTCCCTGAATCACCCTGTCGCAGCGCTCCTGCTCGCTGCTCCACTTAGGCAAAGAGAGAGAGAGAGAGAGAGAGAGAGAGAGAGAGAGAGAGAGAGAGAGAGAGAGATGTTCTCTGACCCGCTCCATGTATTTACATCGTGTATTTGCAACTCTATGATTGCATATGCCCTCGTATTCAATTAATCACTATATTAACCCAAGTCGATGAGTGAACAATCATCAACAACTGTTCTGAAGAGATCAATCTGGCTCTGACTCCTTTGTCCTACTCCATCATGCTCTCTGGTTTGTAGAACTTCATTAAAATCACCAATGAGTAACCAAGGGGCATTAGAGTGTCCCACTAGGTTTCTCAGTGTATCCCATGTTTTATATCTTTCTTGCACTTGAGCTTCTCCATAAATACATGATAATCTCCATGGATTAGGACCTGCATTGTTCACCATTGCATCTATGTGGTACTTGAGTTACCCAAAACTTGCAAAATTATTTCATCATTCCAAAACATTCCTAGACCTCCACTTCTACCATCACTAGAAACAGCATAACTTCAATTGTAGCCTAACTCCCGCTTTAGATTTTCGGCACGTACCATATCAATCCGAGTTTCAACAATGCAAAGTACGGTCGGGGTAGTCTGGTGCTAGCGAGTGTGTGAGTCATTGGACCTACCTATGTTGGGTGACCTTGTGCGCATAGCGGTATTTCGGTGCCTAACGCGACTAAGAGGACTCTCTCTTTGATGTATAGTTGTCCGACCGCACACGATGAACGCAAATCCTATCTGCCGCTTATTGCCGCAAATTAAAGCATGCACGCACACTACGACCATGGAGAGCGATTTGGTGGGCCGGCCCATTTTTATGGTAGCCTTGCGCACTGTTTCTACAGGTTTTGGGAACCTTCTAGAAGTTTCCCTGAATAGATTTTTGTTTCCTTTAGAAGTTTTCCGGTTTCTTTTAGTTTTCTTTTTATTTACTTTTTTATTCTTTTTCTTCTCATTATTTTCTATTTTTATAATAGAAAATTTTCAAAATTTCAAAATCAGAATAAAAAAAAATCAGAACTTCATATTGTGTTCAAGTTTATGGAAAAAATAGTTTTCCAAAAGTTGTTCACATTTTCAAAAATGTTTGGTTTTTATTTTTGTTCATGTTATTCCTAAAAATGTTCAAAAATTCAAAAATGGACATAAATTGAAAATTGCTTATGGTTTGAAATTTTACGTTTTCAAAAAATGTTCATGTTTTCAAAAGAATTGTTTTTTGATAAATGTTCAGAATAAAAAAAATCATAAACGTAAAAAATGTTTGTGTTGTCAATTTTTTCCAAAGTTTCATTAACTGTTCCCACTTTCAAAAACTATTCACATATAAAAAAAAAAGTTCACTTTTTTAACTTTTAGGGTGCCAAAAAAGTTTTCATTTTTAAAAATAATTCATAGTTCATTCAAAATTTTTAAAACTTCTTGTTTTTCCAAAAATGTTCACAATTTTAAAAAAAAATTGTTTTTTCACATTTTTTCCAAAATTTTAAAAATTATTCTTGTTTTCCAAAAAAGAATCCTGTTTTCAGAAATTTCTTCACAATTTTAAATGTTCATGTTTCAAAAAATATTCACAAATTTGAAATGTTTGCATTTCTAAAAAATACCTGTTTTTTTTTAAAAGAATACGTTCGAATTTTCAAAAATAATTGTAATGGTTTATAGTTCTTATATACTGTCTTGCCTTATTTAGACACAGAAGCTTGCCATGTACAATGGCTACCAGCAATTGTTCACTCACGCGAGGTCCCGAGTTTGATATCCCATTCACGTCCATGAATTTTACCATTACTACAGGGTTTATATTTTTATAGAATGCTGTAGCATGAAATGCTGCTAATGGGCGAGGCCAGTCAGCGAACCTGTGCGAATCGCCGGCATTCTGTCGCAAAATGCGACAGATAGGAGGTCCCCACAATGAGAGCCAAATCAGGAACGCTCGGTTTCGAACCCCGATGATGTCGGCCGCAGGCCCGGGGCACAGCTATGTTCCGCTTACTGCGAGTCAGTAGCTTGCCTCACCCGAGGGCAACCGATTTGTGGGTCGACCCAGTTGCACTGACGTCACGCCCGTTTATTTTCTTTTCTTCTGTTTTCAGCTTTTGTTTCTATTTTTATCTTCTTTTATTTTCATTTTCATATTTTTCTGTTTGGTTTTTTAAAGTGTTCATTGTGTATTAAAAATATGTTACTCATGTATTTAAGAAAATGTTGAACGTGTATAAAAAATGTTCTTGATGTACATAAAAAATATACAAATATGTATGAAAAAAGTAGGTATCCAAAAATGTATTTGTAAAATGTTAATAATGTATTCAAAAATTATTTACCCATTATAGAAAACTTATTAGCGCAGTTTTGTTAAAATGTTGATAACTTTCAACGCAATGTTTGTGCCCATATAAAAATGTTCCTGTATTTCAAAAAAATGCATTCATATTTTTTAAAATTGTGTATACAATATATAAACAATGTTGCGTAATGTTAACAAAAAAAGGTTGGCTGCCGACATCTCGTGGAGAGAATTTCTTATTTGGCCCTTTCTTAAAATTTGCTTCCCTATTTGGCCCAAATAAAAATGTCTTTCCTATTTGACAGCAAAAGTATTTTTTTTGTTTCTTATATGACACTTTCGTCCATTTTAAACGGTGTTAAATGTGAGGTGAAAAGACCATGTTGCCCCTGTAATATTTTCGTACCCAGGTCATCATCGATACAAAGAAAGAAACAACAGGCCTGTGGCTGTGACCAGTAAATCTCGCGTGTTGTGTACTTCGTGTTCTCGCGTGTGTTAGCGGGCTACGTACGTAACTACCTGTGTACGTGCAGATGTGTATACGTGCATGTACTAGGTTCACGTGGAATCAATCCACCTGGGTGCCTGCCTACTTGGTGTGCACGTGCACCTCAACTCCGGCAGAATCAGCTAGCTCGTCTCGATGGAACCAAGTTACGTACCAGCAGATGACGACTCCCACGGCCGCTCCATCAAGGCCTCACTCGTGAGCTCGGGCATCGCTGTGCTATGTCCGACTACCGCAGGCGCATCTTTAATCGCGATTACCATGAACCGCAGGTGATGCCGGTGCCGTCCGCCACTCATGTAGACGCGCCAGCGGCGCCATGTCCGCGTGGACGCCCAAGGCTGAGCCCGCCTCAGCGCCGTGGAACATATCCACTCTGCAGGCTGCAGCATTCGCAAATGCTGAATGAACCAAAATATTGAAGCATACATAAGTAAAACATGGATGAACTTATTATCTTTTTACAATATCCCGAATAATTACACAATACACTAGCGGTAAAATGGTCTTTTCGCCTTACACTTAACACCGTTAGTGTCTAAAATGGACGGAAGTGTCATATAAGGAACAAAAAAATATTTTAGTTGTCAAATAGAGAAGAAAATTTAATTTTGGGCCAAATAGGAAACCAAACTTTAAGAAAGGACCAAATAAGGAATTCTCTTGAAAAACAAAGCCACTGCCGACCTGGCGCATCGCACCTATTGCGCAAGTTTGTGTCGGGCAATTCACGGGCTCTCTTAGCGCAAGTGAAATTGATTTTTTTTACATCACAAGTGAAATTGAGTTGGTGGTGCTACGGAAGTGTCACTCCGAGGTTTACGGAGGACACCATGCTGGAGATATAACTGCACATAAGGTATTACAATCCAGTTTTTATTGTCCTACTCTCTTCAAGTATGCACGTACGTTTGTCTTATCTTGTGATGAATGTCAAAAAATGATAATATTGGTAGACTTCAGAAAATGCCTATGAAATATTCACCTGTTATTGAGCCATTTGATGTTTGGGATTATATGGGAAATTTTCCTTCCCCTAATGGATCTACACATATTTTAGTTGTTGTTGATTACGTTACTAAGTAGGCAGAAACTATTCCAACTAGTAGTGCTGATCATAACATCTCTATTAAAATACTTAAAGAAGTTATTTTCCCGAGGTTTGGAGTTTTTAGATATTTAATGATTGATGGTGGTTCATATTTTATTAATGGTGCTTTCAATAAACTCCTTCCTAAATATGATGTTGACCATAGAATTGTATCTCCTTATCATCCTCAATCTAGTGGTCAAGTTGAATTGAGCAATAGGGAAATAAACTTAATTTTGCAAAAGATCGTTAATAGATCTAGAAAGAATTGGTCTAAGAAACTTTATGATGCATTATAGGCTTATAGAACCGCTTATAAGAATCCTATGGGTATGTCTCCATATAAATGGTTTATGGAAAATCATGTCATTTACCTCTTGAGATAGTACATAAAGCATATTGGACAATTAAAGAACTTAATTATGATTTCAAACTTGCCGGTGAGAAGAGGTTATTTGATATTAGCTCGTTAGATGAGAGTGGAGAACCCAAGCATATGAAAATGCCAAGTTGTTTAAAGAACAAGTTAAAAGATGGCATAATAAAAGAATTCAAAAACGGGAATTCAAAGTGGGTGAATATGTTCTATCGTACAACTCTCATTTCAGACTTTGTAGGAAAACTTCTCTCTGAATGGGAATGACCGTATATCATCGAAGAAATTTATCATTCCGGAGCTATTAAGATCAACAGCTCTGAAGGCACTAATCCGAGGGTGGTCAATGGACAAAGAATTAAGCATTATATCTTAGGTACACCTATTAATGTTAAAACTAACATTATTCAAACTATGACACCGGAGGAACACATGGGAGAGACCTTCCAGAACACTCGAGAACCCTAAAAAGAAATAGGTATGTGATACGGTAAGTAAACCGACTCCAAAAATTTCATAAAAATACTTTTGTTCCATTTTGAAATATTAGAAAATAAATACCAAAATAAGAAATAGCCGAGGAGACACACCAGGCACCTACAAGGCACATGGGCGCACCCACCCTCCTGGGTGTGCCCTAGTGGCTTGTGGGCCCCTCGTGTGCCTTCCTGACTCCGTTTTCTTCTGGAATACTTATTTTGAAAGATAAAAATTCTTTATATGTACCCCCGAACGTTTTGACCATCGTATCGCAGAAACCTCCTCTATTCTTGTTTCGTGCTATTTTTCTGACAGATCTAGATCACCATGGCTCCTCGAAGGCTCTGCACCAAGCACCGGATCGTGCAACCTTCACCGGGCAAAAGAACATACAATGAGGTTTATTATGAGTGGTCGTCAGGGGAGGAGGACATCGGCAAGGAGGATAAAGCTGAAGAGGTCGCGGGAAGCCAGACTCAGGAGGGAAATCAAGCCATGCCTATGGAAGAAACCACGAAGAAGGGAGATATCCTGCAACCCCTTTATGATCATTTCTCTCCCTCTGAAATTGATAACTTAAGGGTCTTTGAAACAATCTGTGCTCAGAATACATCTCTCACTCGTGAAGTTATTCTGCTGGAGGAGCAAAATCGTGCCTTTCTGAATATTAATAGAAATCTGGAGTGCCTTTTGAAGCTGAAGGACACGCCTGCTACCTCACCATCATCATCATCACCGAGGAAAGAAGCTTGAGTACACGGGTATGGCACTCCCCTTGGCTTGTGCCATGCTTGGGGGAGGGGCCCCGGTATCGTATCACCATCACTTTTATTATCCTTTGCTATCTTAGTTCGATCCTTAATTATTTCATGATTTAGTTGAATAAAAGTTTAGTACGATCTATTTTCGAGTGCTAGTTTCGTGATCTATATATCTATGTAATCGAGTTGAGAGTTATATAATAAAGAGTAGTTTGAGTTTTGTTTCTTTACTTTTATGTTTCAATCTTAGCAATGAAAATGATGAAAGGATCATATGCTAATCTTATGGAAAGTAATGACATCACATAAAGAAAAGTGTAAGTGATAGAATTTATTGAAAATTAACAAACATAATATTGGTCAATGATGCAATTCATGAGAGATTAATAAGGAAAGAGAAGATTCACATATAAATATACTATCTTGGACATCTTTTATGATTGTGAGCCCCCATTAAGTATTCTATGTCAAATTGTTGACGTTGGACAAGGAAGACAACGTAATGAGTTATGTTTGCTTATATTCACATATAAATTATATTGTTATAGATCCTCCAACATCTTGTGTTTGCTCAATATCTTTGCTAGCCAAAAATCCGCACCAAGTAGAGATACCCTTAAACCCAGTTTCATGTCATGAGAGTCCACTATATCTACCTATGGATTGAATAATATCTTTCAAGTAAGTTGTCATCGGTGCATAAAGCAATAAAAATTGCTTCTAAATATGCATAATCTTTTATTGTAAGGAAAAATAAGTTTTGTACGATCTTGTGATGGTAAAGGAATAGAAGCGACGGACTGCATAATAAAGTTTGCTATCACAACGGGTAATATAAAGTGGCGTTCCTTTGCAGTAAGAGCTTGCACATCCAAAAACAAAAAGCGCATGACAACTTATCCTTCCTCTGCGAAGGGCCTATCTTTTAACTTTATGTATTTACCTTTCATGCAAGAGTCAATAGTGTTCTCCTCTATTCTTTTTTTATTTTTCTCTTTTGCAAGCATCATGTGATGTGGAAAGATCAAAGCATATATATCCAGTTGTATATGAGTGATCATGAGTTATTATTGTTGACATTACCCTCGAGGTAAATGAGTTGCGAGGCGAAACTATAAGCCCCTATCTTTCTATGTGTCTGACTGAAATTTTTGCTCCATATATATGTCGCGAGTGTCAGCAATCATAGAAGACTAAATGATAGTTGAGTATGTGGACTTGATAAATAAATGCTCTTACATGAGACCCTTCCTAAAAATATGATGAATGTAATTGCTTTATTGACTGAGAACATAGTTTGTTAGTTTTCAAGAAAGTTTATGATTCATACTTCATTGTTGTGATGAATTGTTACCTTCCCATGAGTATTTTTATGATAATACATATTGCTGCTATTATATTGATCATGATGCTGCTATGTCCGTATTTTGTTTTTATCGACACCTCTCTCTCTCTCTCTCTCTCTAATCATGTGGACATGATTATCGATATCGGCTTTCGCTTGAGCTTGGGGGAGTTGATACGTCAATTTTGCATCATGTTTTTCTACTGTTATTTATGATGTTTTTGATCAATATAATACTTTGCGGTGCTATTCTAGTGCCTTTTCTCTCTTAATTTGTAAGATTTACACGAAGAGGGAGATTGCGGGCAGCTGGAAATCTGGACCTGAAAAAGCTACATCAGAGATATCTATTCTGCACAACACCAAATGTGCTGAAATTTCACAGAGAATTATTTTGGAATATATAAAAAATACTGAAAGAAAGAAGTACCAGAGGGGGCCCACCAGGTGCCCACGGGGGTACCAGGGCGCGCCTACCCCCTGGGCGGGCCCTGGTGGCTTGTGGGGCCCCTGGCCATCCTCCGTGGCCCATCTTCTGCTATATGAAGCCATTTGCCCTAGAAAAAAAATAAGGAGATGACTTTCGGGATGAAGCGCCGCCGTCTCGAGGCGGAACCTGGGCACGAGCACTTTTGCTCTCCGGAGGAGCGATTTCGTCAGGGATACTTCCCTCCGGAAGGGGGAAATCGAAGCTATCGACATCACCAACAAACCTCTCATCGTGGGAGGACCAATCTTCATCAACATCTTCACCAGCACCATCTCATCTCAAACCCTAGTTCATCTCTTGTATTCAATCTTTGTCTCAAAACCTCAGATTGGTACCTGTGGGTTGCTAGTAGTGTGGATTACATCTTGTAGTTGATGCTAGTTGGTTTATTTGGTGAAAGATTATATGTTCAGATCCTTGATGCTATTCAATACCCCTCTGATCTTGAACATGAATATGATTTGTGAGTAGTTACTTTTGTTCTTGAGGACATGGGAGAAGTCTTATCACAAGTAATCATGTGAATTTTGGTATTCACTTGATATTTTGATGATATGTATGTTGTTGCTTCTTTTAATGGTGTCATGTGAACATCAACTACATAACACTTCACCATCTTTGTGCCTAAGGGAAGGCATTGTGGAGTAGTAATTAGATGATGGGTTGCTAGAGTGACAGAAGCTTAAACCCTAGTTTATGCGCTATTCCCGTATGGGGCTGATTTGGATCCATATGTTTCATGCTATCATTAGATTTATCTTAATTCTTCTTTCGTAGTTACGGATGATTGCGAGAGGGGTTAATCATAAGTGGGAGACTTATTCAAGTAAGAACAATATCCAAGCACCGGTCCACCCACATATCAAATTATCAAAGTAGCGAACGCGAATCAAAAAAACATGATGAAAATGACTAGATAAAATTCCCGTGTGTCCTCAATAACGCTTTGCTTATTATAAGAGACCGTTCCGGCCTGTCCTTTTCTACAAAAAGGATTGGGCTACCTTGCTGCACCTTTGTTACAATTGCTACTTATTGCTCGTTACAAATTACCTTGCTATCAAACTATCTGTTACCGACAATTTCAGTGCCTACAGAAAATAGTTTGCTGGAAACTGCTTATCATTTCCTTGTGCTCCTCGTTGGGTTCGACATTCTTACTTATCGAAAGGACTACGATTGATCCCCTATACTTGTGGGTCATCAGAGGCGGGTGTTTTTTTTATGGGCCAGGTTAGTCAGACGCGGGCGCGGCAGCGGTCGGGACGCCCGCAAATTCTCCCCCTCCCTCCCCCTCCCCCTCGGTTTGTCTCGGGTTTGCAGGAAAAACTGTGTCCGGGCTGGACGGTGGACCGATGTAGACTCGGCGTTTAAGGGTCCAGGTTGGAGATGCCCTTAGAACTTGGTGACTTTTCTGAATGATCAAGCCTGGTGAAATTTGATATGTTTTCCACAACGTCAGTTTTCTTGCATCTTCTATAATCAGTACGTAGTACATTGTCCTTGCACGGTTCATACATAGGTGTTGTTTGGTTTGAGACTAACTTTGCCAAAGGTTGTCACATCTAAGGTTAGTTAAATTTGACCAACTTAGATGTGTGTTTGGTTCAAACCAGATCTTAGGCAAGCCACACTAGAGTCCCACATCACATACACTGAAAAAGTGTGGCAAGATTTTCTTGAGCTTGCCAACTTGTAGCTCTCGTTTTAAAGAACTAACCTTGCTCAAATTTGATAATATTCTATGGCAAAGTGTGACACTCTAGAACCAAACAGCCCGTAATCGCACGGTCGCGCCCCTAGAAGTTTGACCCGTAGGCTATAGCTTTCGGGGTGCATGCCATTGCCATGCAGCGTCGATCCTACAGCTACACCGGCAGTCACCACCAGGTACGTACCGCGAGACGGCCGGGCGCGCGCGGCGGGTGCCAGAACGGTATCCCGGATGCCACGGCACCCTGTGGCGACAAGACCGGACGAGCGGTGCAGGCAGGGATACGAGGATGTGACCGGCCTCGAATTGTATATCGGTTTCGCCGTATTCAATTCACTATCGCGGCCGTACGCGTGGTTGGATGACACGCCAACGCCAAGGGTACGTAAGTTGACTTGGGCTCCACGTACAGCAGGCTGGCCGGCCGGCCGTTGAAGAGATGCTCCGCAGACCATGCACAAGGACTGGGTCCTCGATCGGTGCATGACATGGACTTGCTCGTACGTAGTACGTGCGTACTGCTCGCCGTTGTCAAATCATGCATTGGAATTACGACTAGTAGAGTTGTAAACCAAGTGCCTGGGTAAGAATGGTACTGTGCAGTTATGTTGTTGCAGGTGTTTATAGTTTGGCCCTCGGTAGTTTAGGTCTCTATGAAGGATTTGTTAGGGCATCTCTAATGGTAATCACAAAACCGACGCCCCCAAATGTCTCCAGACACAGACAGGCGGCCGAACGGAGGCCTTTCAACGTTATCCCTTTTTTTTGAAATGTGGATTGCGATTGACGGTGGGTCAGATGGACCAAGAGGAAAAAAGATAGTGAAAGATGTGGGCTGTGGAGAGACATTGCTCAACTAACAGTGGACCGGAAGGACTGTCCAAACACCCCAGATTTGGTTTTGGGCAAGGGGATTTGAGGTGTTCCCCGTGCTCGCGAACAATTGATGATCCACGTTGAATGTCTAATAGTGTCAAGACATATATGAAAGATTTGGTGAGCCGTGTTGGAAATGCCCGTGGAATGTAACTGAGAGGCAAGCAAACTGCCTGCCTGAAGTGTTACTAAAACCCCTTCTGCAAAAACAAAAATCTTGATGGTTTGAGCAGTTCAGTAGTGGAAAGTGGTGAACACCCATATTTGAAAAAAGCGTTTGATCATATCAAAGCCTGCAGGGCCCGTTCGTTGCATGCAGTTATGATTTGTTTCTGTGTACATCGTCGAGTACAGCAGGCCGGCCGGCCGTTGAGGAGATGCTCCGCAGACCATGCACAACAGCACACTGTCGCCGATTGTTTTTTCTCCTCTCATGCTACTGTTGGAGGTCTGGACAGGGCAGGGGGACAAGGTATGGGCGGCACCAGCTGCACGGGCGCGTTGCATGCATCGAGACGAGAGCGCGTGCGTCCCATCGGAGCGGCAGAATCCCCATCAAATCACGCCGGCCCGACTGGTCTGCGTGCAACGCGGGGAGGCCACTGTGCCTGATGCGCATGCTACGCTGCTTGGATGCCTCTTGCTCGTGACTACTCCCATCCATACAGTACCCATCCTCTCACAGCCTCGCTCGCTACTATGGTATGGTGTGCTGCACGTACGACGTCGAGGCACCGGTCCTCAACGGTGAAAATGGCCATAGCAGTGGCCATATGGCAGGCCAGGGGAACGGGGCCGGCAGTGGTTGTGAGAGGAGCCGGCGTGGGAGGGGCCGTACGTCTATGCCTTGCACGGCTAATTGCATCTTCAATGCTGACCCTAAAACAGACCTGATATGCATCCATGGACACGACAGTGATACGGGAGCCGTCATTCAACCATGCCCGCATATATTTCAAACTGAATGTGAACAAACTGGCGAATTACATGTAAACTGAATGGTTTTCATCTAATTCGGACGGATTTCTTTTTTACATTTCCAACATATTTCTACTAAACTATAGCGTACTAGACTATTCTAACCTAGTATAATGATCGCCGGCCACGGCGGCACCCATTTCGCACGACATGTCTTCCTCATATCCGGCAGCAAGCTCACCGGCTGGTCGTGAGCCCTCGGAAGTGAAGCTTCAGTGGGAAGGTAAGAGTAGTGGCCTCCAAGAAGCTCCAGGCAAACTCAGTCGGATGGCGATAGGGCTGCAAAGTGGGCTCGCAAGAAGGAGAAAATGCTTTGTTACCGGTGTGGTGAGCAGGGTCATTTCATTGCAGAATGCACAACGGAGCTTTGTGATACTTGTCTTAAGCCAGTGCATGCCTCGGGAGAATGCCCGCAGTTACAGGGACCGATGCCGGGGGTCACCATATATGGGGCGTGTTGCTCAGAGTTGATGTTTTTTGAGTCACCCAGTGCTACTGTGGTCCCGGATACGCCTCAGATTTCGACCACGGGGGTGGTCAAAGTGGCTAAGGGATTCCTATCAAAGGCTCAGATTGTGCAACGGCTGAATGAGCTCACTCCGGGGAACACGCGTTGGGAGCTTATCAGGCTTGAGGATAACTTGTATAAGGTTCATTTTCCATCTATAGAGGAGCTAAAGAAGCTTCTGAAGTTTGGCATGTGCCGGGTGCCTGGGACTGAAAGCATCCTAGAGTTTGATGAGTGGAAGCAGACAGAGCCAAAGGGCACGCCACTATCTCAGGTCTGGGTTCACTTTTCAGGGGCACCGTCTAAGCCTCTTAATGATGCACGGGTTATCTGCAGTCTTGGGACACTCATAGGCAAGACTAAGCGCGTGGATATGCCTTTCACTCGCGCACACGGGGTGGCAAGATTGCTTGTGAGTGTCGTGGACATTGAGTTTATACCGGATGTGGTCAGATGGACGCATGCAGGTATGGTGTACAACCTGGACATTGAGTTCGAGGATGCTGAGTTGTTCCAGGAGGCGCTCCAGGGAGGTGGTGATGTGGAAATGACTGACAAGGACGATGGTACGGGTAATCAGGAGAAGCGAGATGAGAATGGTACACGGGATGGTTCTAATTCGACGGGTGGAAAATCAGCTCCGTCTGCGTGTGAGAATGGGGTGTCACCACCTTCTTCTACGCCCGTGCACACTCTGAGATTTGGCTCATTCGGGTCGTCATCCGTGCCTCCTCGGCTCTAGGGAGATCGGGTTGAGAGCGATGAGGCCGTTGAGCACATGCTGCAGCCTCTTCTTCTGGCGCCACTTGCTGCAGAGTTGCCCCCGACGGTGGAGTTGGGGGAAGTCTCTCGTCAGAGGAGTTCGGCGCGCGTCTCGAGGCCGATGATGGAGGAGGGGGTGCGGTCGGGCAAAGCCGGGCAGGAGGCCCAGGTTTGTCCCCCACCACCACGGGAGCGCACGCCAGAGTCTTCGGCGAGGCATCTGGAGGGGTCTTCCCGGCGTGCGGCTATGGTCCCGGCAAGGGTGAGTTGTGGGCAGGAGGCTCCCGATTCACTCATGCGTAGCCCGGTACCTAGGCCGGCACCATCTTCACCAACACCGACGATCGCTGGAGCGAGTCTTCCGGAGGTGGGGGCGCTGGGAGGGGGTTCTGGCGGCGCCAGGCCAGCCTCTCCTCCTTCACCTGGTCTTGTCAGGACGGACGGCCACGTGGAGACGGTCCAGTCCCCGCGGGTCTGGACTACGAAGGAGGTGATCGCGTTTGGTGGGCACCAGGACCCGGTATCAGCTGGCAGGCATGTCAGCAACCGGGTCCAGGACCAACCAGATGACGACGACTTTCAGCTTGGGCGTGCTATGAGGGCCACCAAGCTTAGGGACGCCGAGACCCATACAGGTATGTCAGTTAATAAGCAGTGTTCTATTTTGCACTTTACTGAGCATGAGATTATTAGTAAAGCAACAGATTTAGGAGTGTCACTTGGGTCCAATGGCCAAGAAATCATTAAATATGTCAATGATATTTTAAACTTAGAGGCGGAAAGAGCATCTGAGTTGATCCGAAATTTAGCCGCTATCAAACCTATGACAGACATGGATATTAATAATTTAGGCTTCTCCGCGCTAGAGAGTTTTTGTGACGGGTTATTGCCTACTTCGGATGTCGAAGGGGAGGCAGGGGATGTAGAGTCCGAGGGACTTATAGATCCACCCAATCTAGTGTCGGATGAACGAGAGGTTGCTAGCCATGTGGATGAGGGGTTAGTAGTGGCTAAACCCAAACAGTCCTGGAAGAGGAAGATATATCCAACATCTGCTGTGCGGAGAAGTGCAAGAGTGAAGCTTAAGAAAAAATTCCATGATGACTAATGAAAGGAATCTTTTTGAATAGCAGAGGTCTAGCAGACTTGGCTAAGAAAAGGTTCCTGGCTGAAGCATCCACTGAGGATAAACTTGATTTCATTGCACTTCTTGAAACAGGGAGGGATAACTTTACCTCGCAATTCCTCGGGTCTTTGACTGGAGGAATTGACTTTGACTGGCACTGTTTGCCGCCTAGAAGAAGATCGAGGGGGGTTCTTCTGGGGGTAAAGTGCGAATCTCTTGAGGTGATGAATGTGGTACGAGGGGATTATGCGGTTAAGTTTCGGGTAAGATCCAAATTGGATGGATTCCGATGGGCTCTTGTGGCGGTTTATGGCGCAGCCCAACCCGAATTCAAGCCTGATTTCCTAGCTGATTTGGTTAGAATTTGTGGAGATGAGAGGTTACCGGTCTTAGTGGGAGGGGATTTTAATATCATTAGGAGGAAAGAAGAGAAGAATAATGATCATTTTGATGGGCGGTGGTCCTTTATGTTCAATATGATCATTGAGAGTCTTAATCTCAGAGAAATTGAACTCACGGGGAGGCAGTTCATGTGGGCAAATTCTTTACCCACTCCTACTTATGAGAAACTAGACAGAGTACTTGCAAGTGTAGATTGGGAACAGAAGTACCCACTGGTATCGGTACACGCGATGCAGAGGGCAATCTCAGATCATACACCATTGTTGGTGTACTCGGGTGAAGCCACACATATTGGTAATAAGAATATCTTTTCTTTCGAGCTTAGTTGGTTCGAAAAAGAAAATTTCTTGGAGATTGTTGCAAGAGAATGGGTTAAGCCTGTAGCAGGTAGGTGCAGCATGGAGCGTTGGCAGAATAAGATTCGACATTTGAGACAATTTTTGAGGGGTTGGGCCAGAAACGAGAGCGGGATTTATAAGCAAGAAAAAGAACGGCTTATTCAGTTGATTCAAGCTCTAGACTTGAGAGCGGAAACGAATCTGCTAGATGAGAATGAACAGGCCGTAAAATCCGAAGCAGAGTCCAAACTTTGTGTACTTCATCGTGAAGAAGAAATGAAGTGGGATTTAAGAGCTAAAGTTCTCAAAGTCGTCCAAGGGGATGACAATACTCAGTTTTCCCATATGATTGCTAATGGCAAACATAGGAAAAAGAAAATAATCCAGCTTGAGCAAGATGAAGGAACAGTAGTGGGACACGAGAATCTCAAAATGTATATCTCCAACTATTACAAACAAATATTTGGGCCTGCGGTAGATAACGCGGTGTCTCTAGATGAACTTGTAGTGGAGGATATACCTCAGCTCAGATCAGATGAAAATGAGATTTTGTCTGCTCCTTTTACTGAGAAAGAGGTTTTCGACGCAATTTCGCAGATGAAGCCAAATAAAGCACGGGGACCAGATGGGTTTCCTGCGGAATTCTATAAGAGATGCTGGCATATAGTGAAGGATGACCTAATGCCTATGTTTCATGATTTCTTTAACGGCCATCTGCAACTCTTTCATCTAAACTTTGGCACCATAACGTTGCTACCAAAGAAAGAGGAGGCGATTCGAATTGAGCAATTCAGGCCAATATGTCTTTTGAATGTGAGTTTCAAGATCTTTACGAAAGTGTCTACTAATAGATTGACACGGGTTGCTCTCTCGGTGGTGCATCCTAGTCAGACCGCTTTCATGCCTGGAAGACATATCCTGGAAGGGGTTGTTGTCTTGCACGAAACTTTACATGAAACCCACTCGAAGAAATTAGATGGGGTTATCTTCAAGGTGGATTTCGAGAAGGCATATGATAAGGTCAAATGGTCATTCCTTCAGCAAGCCATGCACATGAAGGGTTTCAATGGGGCATGGAGGGATCAGGTGGATTCCTTTGTCCAAAAAGGTAGTGTCAGGATTAAGGTGAATGATGACATTGGTCATTATTTCCAAACGCATAAAGGCCTAAGACAAGGTGACCCGATGTCCCCTATACTCTTCAACATTGTGGTAGACATGTTGACGGTGCTCATAGGTCGGGCTAAGGAGAAAGGCCTAGCAGGTGGACTTGTCCCACATTTGGTGGATGGGGGTGTTTCCATCCTACAATATGCTGACGACACAATCATATTCATGGAGCATGACCTTGCAAAAGCGAGAAATATGAAATTAGTTTTGTGCCTCTTTGAACAATTGTCAGGACTGAAGATTTACTTCCACAAGAGTGAATTATTTTGCTCTGGTAGGGCAAAAGAGGAACAAGATAATTATAGACAGTTGTTCGGTTGTGAACTGGGGTCACTACCTTTCAGCTATCTAGGTATTCCAATTCACCATCGGAAGTTAACTAACAAAGAGTGGAAATGTATCGAATATCGATTTGAAAAAAAACTAAACTGCTGGAAGGGCAAGCTTATGTCTTATAGAGGGAGGTTAGTGCTGATTAATTCAGTATTGACCAGTATGCCAATGTTCCTCCTTTCTTTCTTTGAGGTACCTAAAGGGGTACGAAAGAGATTAGATTTCTATTGATCTCGTTTCTTCTGGCAGTCAGACGAGGTTAAGACAAAATATCGCTTGGCAAGATGGAATATTATTTGTCGACCCAAAGACCGGGGGGGGGGGGGGTCTAGGGATTGAGAACCTCGAGATTAAAAATACATGCTTGCTGAGCAAATGGCTATATAGATTATCTCAGGAATCGGAAGGCATGTGGGCACAAATTCTACGAAATAAATACCTACACTCTAAAACTTTGGCTCAAGTAACCGTAAGACCTACTTATTCACCATTCTGGAAGGGGCTCATGAGGATAAAAGAGTCATTCTTCCATAGGGTGAAATTCGTTGTTGGGGATGGAACGACAACAAGGTTTTGGGAGGATACTTGGCTAGGCGAGGCACCGCTAGCCTTACAGTACCCTGCCCTGTATAATATTATGCAACGTAAGGAGGATTACGTGGCTACAGTATTACAGATGGTTCCTTTGAATATCCAGTTCCGGCGGGCTTTAGTAGGGGAACGATGGACCTCCTGGTTGCACTTAGTGAGGAGGTTGATGGATGTTCAGCTCGCACCCCAAGCAGACGTCGTGCAGTAGAAGTTGATGGGGAATGAAGTGTTTTCGGTTAAATCTATGTACTTAGACCTTATTAATTCTGGCCCAATCCCAAGATCGATACACATTTGGAAAGTTAAGGTACCCTTGCGCATCAAAATTTTCATGTGGTTTGTGCATAAGCGGGTCATTCTTACCAAAGATAACTTACTAAAGCGACGATGGGTCGGTAGTAAACGATGTTGCTTTTGTGTTCATGATGAAACAATTCAACATTTATTCATTGATTGCCCTCTCGCAAAGTTACTTTGGCGATCTATCCATATAGCATTTAATATATCGCCTCCACCTAGCATAGATGCGTTGTTTGGGACGTGGCTAAATGGAGTGCAACCGGACACTGCGTCAAATATTCGGATTGGAATATGCGCACTTCTTTGGGCTATATGGAATTGCAGGAATGATATGATTTTTAACAGATTACATATTCTGAACTTCTTGCAGGTTATCTTCAGAGCTACGGCATGGATCCGTACATGGTTGCTACTCACTCCTACGGCTTCTAGGGAGCATTTGGCTACTGGGTGCAACCGATGGGAGATGGTAGCATGGGCTATCTTCAACCGGTTTGGATGGCGGTCGCATAATAGGATAGGTCCTTGATGTCTACTTCATCCAGCCGGTTGTGGCTTTGCTGTTTTTACTAGCTTTTTTTTGTGCTCCTCATGTGAGCTATACTTCAGATACCAGACTTTGTTTTGGACGACCTTTTTTAATAATATGGCTGCATGCATCGTTCAGATGCAGAGGCCGGGGGAATTCCTCCTTTTCCAAAAAAAAATGAGGCCCGACAAGACGTCGTTCCAAGCATCAGCGGCCTCCCATGTTTTACTTTTCCTCGCTAGTGACAACAGCGGACATGGACGTCTCGGCCTCGTCGTCGTGGAGGCAGGGCGTGAACTGCGGTGGCGGTGCGGCCGACATAGAGCCGCCGACGTCCTCGGTCTCATCTTCCTCCCATTTCTCCGCCGCCGCGTCGATGTCCGCGTCTTTCTCCGCCCACAGGACATGCAGCCGCCATCGCTCGCTACGGATGTCGCGGGCACTCCGGTAGGACAGGAGCAACGCCTCCTGCTCATCCAGGAAGCTCGGACCGTCCGCCACCATGGCCATGACGGCGTTGTTGTTCGCCTAGTTACCGGCGGTTTGTTCCTCGACGGGTCGCTGCTCGTCGAGGAGCCAGAAGCTATGTTTCGTTGGATGACAAAACACGTCCAAAACACGCGGTCCAGGCGGATACATACAATTTGAGGGTCCGCGTTGGAGATGCCCTAAGGAAAAAGAGTAACTTCAAGGAACCTGAAACCGACATCCAAATACTTGTAACTTCGGTTGCACTGTTCCCTCTGCCTCTTGAGGTGATTAGGTTTTCGCGCCGGCCCACCCCCGTGACCCCCGGTGTCCCTATAACTCTTGGGGGCATGGCGGATCCTACTCCCTCACTGGAGGGAAGTTCCCATTGTTTATCTTTTATTTCTAAATAACTACAACTCATTACCTTTTTTATTTAGAAATGCAACC
Organism: Thinopyrum elongatum; assembly: GCA_011799875.1. Classification (NCBI taxonomy): domain Eukaryota; kingdom Viridiplantae; phylum Streptophyta; class Magnoliopsida; order Poales; family Poaceae; genus Thinopyrum; species Thinopyrum elongatum. Next base: position 482,022,303 of record CM022302.1, on the reverse strand, counting down.
ATGCCACGTAAGTAAGTCATGCATGCAAGTCATAAAATACATTGTTTTCACATTACTCTCTATACATGTTGTGCGCCACATCATCAATTCATGCATGTTAGTCATACGCTATTCTTTTGCATTAGATTATGTATTGATAGTATCTGTTAGACGTTTGTAGTGTACCTAATGTAGTTCACCCTTCACATTTTCTTTTAGAAATGACATTATTTAACTGTAATATAATGTTTTTCCTTTTATGCTCATTTTATTTTTATTTTAAAGCTCCTATGTGTTTCCCATTAGTTGTAGATGTTTTTGTAGCAGCTTTTATACATTTATTTTGGAAAGGTTCCCATAGCAAGGTGCAGAGCATCATCTAGTTTTAAACTTTTAAAGCTAGGCCAATATGACCGATATATCAGTTTTGGGGCTCTACCCATATAAACATAACATATTGTTTTGTAAATATTGTTTTCACACATATCATCCGATATGGACCGAAATATCGACCGATATGGCCGATATCTAACCTGATATGCCCACTGATATAGACTGATACGTCGATGACAACAATTTTATATTCGAAATCAATGAAAATAAGAGTTTTGTATTTACAACTTCAACATATTATTAAATTTATGTATATTATTTTTTACAAATGTGTATATAGCATATTGTTCTTAAGTTTCAAGTAAGGACTTTGTGAATCTTTCATAAATAGTTTCTTAATTAATAAGTTAACAAACTAGGAAGCTGAATCTGTTATGCTAAAGCATTAACACCATGATTTTTTTCACTAAGAAGACATGTTTTGAAAAATATAATTCAACATTCTAGTTCTATTTTACTACTATATCTACACATCGTCTGCTATATATATCCAACATCTAATTTTTATTCTAAGCCAAACCGATATGAATTTGATATCTGATATTTTGAAACTGGTTTAGTTTAGGTAGTTTTAGTGGTCTGGTTAAAAGGCGTGGAGGTGGCAACGTCTCGGAGTTAGAATAGTCACGTCACCGACCTGTTCCTGCCTCCACGAAACATCTAGCACCAACAGAGAATGCGTGAAGGTATGTTTTCGATGGATCTTCTTGGATCCGATCAATGTTGGTCTCCGGTGGATCTGCTTGGACCCGTTCGGCGTTTGTCTCAGGTGAATCTACTTGGATCTGGTTAGTGTTCTCCGGTGGATCTACTTGATCTGGTAGGCATTGGTCCTCGGCACACCCTTCTGGATTTGATTGTCGCTTATCGTTGTTTGTGTATTTGCAAGCACACCCCTTTTGATCTATGTTTTTCATCGTCACTCATCAGCGGCGACTGTTGTATTGGTGCCTGGCCCTTTAAGACCTTAGCATGACAACTTCTTGACTGTTAACTATAGCAAGGTTTGGCCGGCTCTAGTGAGGGATGAGCGACGAGGGTGACACACCTTCGGGCTCGCTCCAGTGCCTTTTTTGCAGAAAGGCTTAAGGCCATATATTAAGTATCGCATGTCCTTGCAAATACAATCGTATAAAAAGAGAAAAATATATCCAAATCCTTTGGGGTGTCGAAGTCTTCCTCCTTCTTTACCTTTTTAATGTTGTTGCATATTATTGGAGGAATTTTTTGAAAGGACAAAAAAGCAACCTACTCCCTTCGTCTGGGTTTATTAGCCCCCTCACATTTTGAGCCAAAGTTTGATCATACATCTAGCGTAATAAAATATGAGTTATATGTAGAAAAAATGATACTATTGTAAACTTCATTTGAATACGAAACCAACAATATGTTTTGTATGACGTATCACTTATATTTTGCTGATCAAATCAATGATCAAAATTTAGCCCAAATTACGAGTGGTCTAATAAATCCAGACGGTTGAAACACCGCATGTTTTAATTGCCCAAGTAGTCTTAATCTTCTACAACACTATGCTCCCTAGTTTTAAAGAGCCCACATTCAACTGAGCTCTCCAATTAAAACTGCGTCATCCGATTTTGACCGGTCAACAATTTCTCAAAACTCCCTCATTCAATTTCTTTTATATTATACACTATACTTTCTAATTTTTAATGTCTCACAACTAATTAAGGTCTTCAATTTATAATTGGGTAACCCGATTTTGATCGGGTCAACAATTTTTTCAAGGAGCTCTCTCATTCAATTCTTTTAATTCCCTATGTTCTCTAATTTTGATGCTCTTCCATTCAATTGAGGTATTTAATGTATTTGGTTTATGATTCTGACTGGGCCAACGATTTTTCAAATCAATCAGTAGCATCAGCCTATAAAAACTTATCAATTCCGCGCATCCTCCCACCACCTAGAAAAAAGAAGCGCCACCATGCGATTATGTAGCACCAATATAGTACACACAGTCACCGACGCAAAATTTTCCACATAAGTATACGTTGGTTAGCCGATAACACAGAACCACACCATGGAATGCCCATCAAATCACCAAATTATAAATAAAAATAAAACACACTCCATCGTCTTCCCCACCCACCAAACTAAATATTCCGTCAGTTCCGAAATATAAGGGGTATTAGTTTTTTGGGAAAGTCAAATTCGTGTAACTTTGGCCAATTTCGGAGCAAAAAATATCGACATCCACAATATTAAACAAAAAAGTACAAAATTCATTTCATGATGAATCTAATCATACCGATTTGATATTATGAATTTTGATATATTTCTCTACAAATTTGATCAAACTTAAAAGGTTTGACTTTTCAGAAAAGGAATACACCTTATAAGTTGAAAGAAAGTGAGTTTTTTTTTAAGAAACCCAACGCGCTCAACCCTTAGTACAGATGGACTGAAAGTACTCGTACGCTTGGACGACATGGTGCAGTGAAATTTGTAGCTTGCGAGCGGCATGTAGCTGCCTACAGTAGCTGCGACGAATAGCTAGCTACTAGCATTGCATTCAGCGATAGGACGAGTGTAGCTGCCGCTATCATTACGGAAGAAGGAAATCCTAGTGGTCTTGAAATCAGTGACACAAAGCACGGCATAACGCACGCGCGCACAGTGAACCACAACGGAAAATCGGGCATAAGCTAAACAAGCTTCCAGCTGGTAGCACAACTGTGCACTACAGTCTACAATACTCCTGTCTGGCTGGCTGGCTGCCGCTTGTACAGCCACGCAGGGAGGGCGAGGCGACACGAACAGAGTCTTGACAGCCCTTAGAATTTTTTTACAGATTAACTGCGAGCGCGAGAGGCATCAGTTTGTACCTTTGGGGCGCCACTGCCCACTGGTGCATGCAGTGCACGGACAACACGTAACCAGTCGTATTTCCTGGACCCCGTTCTTTCAGCTGGTCAAGCCGTCACACCAAGGTAAAACGTGCAAGCAACGTACTACGCTACTCCCCGGGATACCGCGAGATGTATGTACACAGTGGGTGATGCACTGCACCGCAGGAGATGTTGGAAAAAGCCTGCGGAGCATGTGTGTACACGTACGTACGAGTTACGACCACAGTCCACTGCATTGAACGACGGCCTGAAAAAATATCAACAAACAATTAATTTTTGCGATGTTTCATTCATTTCCATTAATAGAAATCACCTAGTCTTACAAGATATTCAAAAGGAGAAAAGCTAACTCAATCTACTACACCACGCATCTCGAAACTAACTGTCGAAGGAAAGAAGAAGAACCGGAAATTAAGGGAATACAGGGTGAGATGATAACATGCCACACCGGAAAGGAAAGAAAACAGCATGAGAGCTACGTACATGATCAGAAAAGATTATAATTAGATGATCTTCACTGCATTGCAGTTGCCCATTCAATGCACGTAGTATCTGGGCGACGAGCTGAGTCATGAGGGTTGAACGAATCGACGAGTTAAATACGTAGTACGTACGTGGGTGGTGCAGCATCGGTAGTGTGCACCTGCAGCACTGCGCTGCACAGCCCGGCCGGGCAGGAGACATGTCCCCATGACGTGCTCCATCACAGCCACAGGGGGCTGCCCCACGAGTCGGGGACGGGGATGACTCCACCATCCCCGCCCTGATCCCCGCCAATCCCCATACCCGTGAGCCCCGTGAAGTTTCGTGGGGACAAAACGCCCCCCATCCCCGTCAATATCGGGTACCCGGTACCCGTCGGGTATCCATGGGGATCTCAAAACTGACTGGGATATGTGAGATTGAAGAGGGCATGGTTGTTGGGAGAGGTGAAGAAAAATAATTGTGTGAAATATCTATGTATTAATCTATATATTGTGCATTTGTAGTACGCATGGCATAGTTTTTCAGATATCCATGGAGTCTCCATGGGGGGAATTTTATCCCCATCCCGCCCCGTGAGACTAACGGGTACCCATCAAACAATATCCATGAGGCGAATTTGTCCCCCATCTCCGCTCCATGATGGATAAATCCCTGCGGGTACCCGTCCCCACCCCACGGGAATATTGCCACCTTGACCCACGACTCAGTCAGTGCACAATGCAAAGCCATTAATGCCACGCAGGACCTAGCTAGCTCGCTCCCGAAAGTCCCTTTCTCTCCCTCCCTGCCCTGTTCCTCCCTCGACTCAACAGGGCTCAAACCCTACCACTGGCCACTGCCACTGATACAAAAGGCTCCATCGATCTATGGTGCTCGCGGTGTAGCACTGGATCTACATAGCTCCCGCAGGACCGGAGAAAGGTGACGGTGCACAGGACACACGGTCCTCCGTTGCATGCGACAGTAAAACGGGCAGGAGCGGGCGACACGCGCGCGAATCCATATCCATCCATGCATGCACGTGTGTACAACTACAACTACACAGCTACACTACGCAGCACGTACGTACAGATGAAAGTCGAGCGACCAAAGGCTAGGCTATCTCTCTCACCCGAGCCCTGCCTGCTCCGAGCGTGAGCTAGTTTAGCGCATTTAAGGAGGGCAGGCAGGCAGGGCCATGCATGTCCGGGCGTCTCCTCTTTTCTCTGCTGTCACACTCCAACAAGGACCTGTCCTGGATGACCATCGGGGGCGCTGTGGTCGAAAAGGACACGGGAAAAGAAATTTGTCACCGCGTGCATGCGCGATGCCGATGCCGTTGCACTGCACACTGCAATGCCCACCTTGCCCGGGCGGGCTGCGAGCAATTATGGCCGCATCATTCCGTTTCCACCTATTTAGCCGCCCGCTCGAAATGATTGCCTAATCATTCGTTCCTAATGCCAAGTCGCAAACCGCTCGATCCGCTCGTGTTTTTTGCCGCCTTCTCCTCGCGAGTACGTCGCCGGCGAAAGCCACGTAACCGTGGAGGTAGGAAACCACTAAATGAAAATAATGGACCATGCGTACGTACGTAGAAACCTAATTAGCTAGCTAATTACATATAACATCGGCCGTACCGTAGAGGTGAATCACTATCTACTAGTACTACAATGCATGTTCCGACGTGCTGTATGTATGCTCTTCGGTACAGCAAAAAGGAAAAGAAAAAAAAATTACATGATGCAGATGAGCCATTTTCTCCAGGTTAATTTGAAAAGCTAACGAATGCAAGTAAACCCGCAGGCTGCACCTAGCTAGAGCATGAGGAGGAACGGATCAGAGAGCGCAAAAGAAATGACATCTGCATAAACTAGCTAGTTCAAACTACCAACCCCGCAGTTTGCAAGCGTAAAAAACAGTTGAAGCCTTGAAGGTAACTACAGCTAGCGTGTACGCTGTCTTAGCTTGCCCTCCCTGGTTACCTCACCGATCGAGTTACCGCGTCGCCGGCGAGGCCGTCGTTGGCTTGAAGAAGGTGCCGAGAAGCAGTGGATGCCGCATGGTTGAACGGAGTGAAATGTGGACCGAGAGAGAGTTAACGAGATCGATCTCGGCCGGGGGCCTCGAACCAGATAACAAGCCCCCCTAACCTAGTCCCTAACCCAAAATGCCGCACGGTTAAAGGGAATGAAGCCTGGTCCGACGTCCCCGATCAATCGACGCACATGCACGTCTTTCTCCCGGCGAAGGGAGAGTCGACGACTATCGATCCCGACCGGGGGCACCGAGCCAGACAACATACCCCTTAACCTAATCCAGGCATGCCACACGACACGTTCCCACAACCTAGCTAGGCAGCTACAAACTGAGCATCTGTGGACGCCATGAATGGACGAGGCGGTTTGAAAGGAATGAAGCCTGGTCCGATGCCTCAACCCGCACCGTCGGCAAGGATGCCTCGAGCCAGCCAACGTTCCCCACAAACCGCCATGGCCACAAGCTCGCTCGCTCTGGAAACCACGAGATGGAGGAGGGAGAGGACAGCCAGATAGATCAATGGAGAGAGGAGCACGACATGGGCGTGCAAGGCACGGGAAGAAGAAGAAGAAGAAGAAGAAGGATGCGAGGAGAGTTTTTCGAAGAAGGGCAGGGCGGACAAGGAAGGGAGGGAGTGGAGGACAATGGGGGCACTGGTGGCAATTTATGGAGGAATGCCAGCCCCATCCGGCGCCCCTATTAACTGCGCTGCTAGCTACGGCCCCGGCCGGGCCGGCCTAGCTTTATGTTTCTCAGCTCCGGCCAGTTGGGCTTCTACTCCACTGCGTACTGCTCTCTGCTGGCGTCTCTCACTTTCGTGGCGCAGAGCTGTGGGGGAGATGGGTGCGTGGAGTATGCAAGTGACTCCTGTCCGGTCCAGCGCTTTGAATTCTCACTCAGAAAATGCATCGTGGACTGCGCACGTACACCGACCGGCCTCTTCCTCTGCCTCCACTCTCCAGGGTGTGGAATGTCTTTTTTTTTTTAACAGAGTACGGACGCAAACGCTCGTATATACGCGCATACACTCATCCCTATGAACGCACACACACACCCTACCCCTGCGAGCACCTCCGAAAGACTGAGCCAGCATATTATCTTGAAATTTCAAGGATGTGGAATGTCTTTGTCAACCTTGTGTAGAGCCAGAAATCGGTCGATTGAAAATGCTAATCTGAATCTTCAAATTTGCTGAGCATATTCAAGGGAATGTTTGCTTCATCTTTCGGATGCTAGTAATCTGATTTCAGCCCATTTTACCTCGTCAAGTGCGCCAGCTTAAGAGATTGGAATACCTGTGGAAAGCATGTCAGCAGAGAGGCCTCATAATTACATCACCAAAAATATGCAGCCCCATCTCTCTGAATCTCTGAATCCACGGCTAGGTGTTTACTGCCCCTGCATTGCTTACTCTGCCCCAAAACTAAAGCTCTTGTACACATACTTGTACCTGTACCAAAATGACAAGTAAGTGGATCTACAATGGACATATACTATCGAAAAATTCATATTTTTACATTTCAATTTTTTTTGAAAAAATACAGACATATATGGAGGCATAACACACATGTGTGTAAATTTTCAGGACGAAATACGTTGAAATGAAGGTTGTGCAAAAAAGACAAATCTGTGGCTTTTTAACACATGATACTATTCATCCCAAAAGTCCATGAATTTGTCCTCTTTACACAGATCACATCTCAAGGTATTTCATTCTGAAATTTTACACGCATATACATCACATCCTTGTGTACTTGTACAATTTTTTTCAGTTTTTTTAACCAAAAAGTATGAATTTTGAATTTTTCAAAAAAAAGGCCTCCATGGAGGCCGAGCTCCAAAATACCGTTCTCATATACTATTTGCTAACAAATACAAAGATATAAGCATCACAGATATTTATTAATGAAATTCTAGAATAATCCTAGACTTATGGACTGTGGCGGATCTAGGGTGGGTGTGGCGTCCCCGACTCAATCGTGCACTAATCATACACGCAAACATACACGATCAAGCACAGGGACTCACGGAAAGATATCACAACACAACTCTAACACAAATAAACGGAGATCCACAATATTACAGACCAGGGATCACGAAGATCCGAATACATAAGTCAGTCATACAAATAATATCTGGGTACAGACATAGTTAGACAAGTTTTGCCTTAAGAAGGCTAGCACAAACAACGACTCTAGATCGAAAGGCGTAGGCCTCCTGCCTGGGACCCTCCGATCCTACTCCTGGTCGGCTGGCTCGATCCAGTAGTAAGTGTCGTCTGGACCCTCCTGGTAGTAAGCTCCCGCGGGGACATCTGGCTCCTGGGCTCCATCGTCTGAGGTAACATCAAAAGGGATATGGGGGAAAAGAGGTAGCAAAGCAACCGTGAGTACTCATCCAAAGTACTCAGCAAGCAAGGATCTACACTACATATGCAACATTACCAAAGAAAGGTTGTATATGTGGACTAGGCTGCAGAAATGCTAGAATAGAGAGAAGACCTAGTCCTATCGAAGACTAGCATCTTCGCGAAGCCACCATCTTGCAGCAACTAGAAGAGTATAGAAAGCATTTTTATTAAGCAAGCATATTGAGGCAAAGCCTAGAGATCCTTCCTCGACTCCCAGCGAGAAAGCGATCCCGAAGCTTCAATTAGTTAAACATGTATCCAGTTCAAGTAATAGATCGGGATACCAAACTGAGCGTCCTTTACCGTAGGACCGGCTATCGATAGATGTTTTCTTCCCTGCAGGGGTGCACTACTGTTACCCAACACGCTCGATCATCTCTGGCCGGACACACTTGCCGGGTAATGCCCGGCCTCGGGAGATCAACACGAAGCAGCGCCCTACCTAGGCTCAGCAGAGAGGTCAGCACGCCAGACTAACCTATGCACACAGAGGTCTTGGGCCATCGCCCTGGGCACCCTGCGCGTTGCGTGGCTGGCCGGGGTGCAGGCGCGACACTGAACTCGTCAGTGAAGTATCCAGCCCATTCCCGGCGATCAGCCCGCACGGTGAACCGTGACGTCTGAAGAGCTTTCGGGAGAAACGTACGACGTAGAGGGCCCCATAAACCATTATCCCGTGTGGTGGTAGTGCGTATAGGGCACGTCGACCCACTCAGATCAAATACCCAAATCCAATAGGCTCATTTAATAACACGCAGAGACAACAGAGTTTCTGAAGCTCCGCCACAATATCACACTCGGGCGTCCTTCCGGCCAAGCCCGACATCATAGATCTCCCTGCGGGTACCCATCAGGGTCGACCCGCCTGTGACAAAGGTCAAAGTAACAGTGTGGTCATAACATCAAGGAGGAAACCCGAGGAATCACCCTCGGAGGATTCCACCTGATGAAATCAACAAGGTGAACGTAGGAGGAATCACCCTCGAGGTTCACACTTGAGGGGTTGCACGACAGAGTCGTATCGGGAGTGGTTAAGGAGGATTCACCCTCGATGACCACGACCGAACAGCTATACTACAGAGTTATCATCAGGATTGCGTTATGAGGTATCACCCTCGGCACTCGATAGTAACTATGCAGAGTCGTACAACTAAGGGGGGGGGTGAGGTGATGTGTCGGTCTCTGGTCGTCGATCACGTTGATCGAGTCGTTGATGATAAAGTAGAGCCAACAAGGGTAAAGTGATGGGGGTCACTGATGGTTCATTACCAACCTATACTAAGCAGTTGAAAAAGGCAGGTAAGGTAAAAATAAGCAGGTTACAAAAGCAGACTATGCATCAGAATAGCAGCAAACAGTAACAGTAGCAAAATCTAATGCAAGCAGGAGAAAATTGAATGGGCGATATCGGGATGCTCAAGGGGGGGCTTGCCTGGTTGCTCTGGCAAGGAGGAGGGGTCGTCGGAAGGCTGCTCGTCCGGAGCGTAGTCGTACTCTGCTGCGTCGGCGTTTGTCTCGGCGTCTATCGAGAGAGAAGGAGGGGGAAAGAAACAATAAATTCACAGCAAAAATGCAGACAATACATATGACATGCCTAAATGATATGCAGAGATGTTCTACTGCCTAACTAAATGATTTAGTTAATTTAAGAATTTATTTGGATTTATTTTATTAAAGTTGAGCACTATTCATTAATCGAAATCAGTCTTAAAGTTCCATGTTCAGATAGCTAGGGGCATCTAACATCAATACGAAGGGCGTATTTGAATTCGTCTCGCCGTTCTGATCAACTTTCATGTCCAAAGTTTTTCGATCTGAGCTACGATTTATTTTATATGATTTTCTAAAGATTTAAACATTTTCTAAATTATTTAATTATTTAAATACGAATTATCTAGAACAGTGTGAGATGACGCAAGCATGACGTCAGAGTGACGTCAGCAGGTCAACTGGTCGGTTGACCTAGTCAAACTAACGTGTGGGTCCCACTGTCATTGACTGATAACTAATTAACCAAGTTAATTAGTTTAATTAATAGATTAATTAGGTTAAGTTAATTAAGTTAATTGATTTAGTTAATTAATATTTATTTTTATTATTAATATTTCTATTTTTATCTCCTTTTTCTCTTTTCGTTTAATCCAGGGGCGGGCCCCACCTGGCAGTGGCCCAGGCGGCCACTGGAGCGGGTCAACGCGCGTGCGCGCACTAGCAGCGAGCGCGGCCAGGGGCGCGCCGGCGCAGGCGGTGAGCGGCGCGCGGCAGCTGCTCGCTGCTCTGCGTGCTGCTGCTGCGAACTGGGGAGGCAGAGCAGCGAGCAGCAGCGGGCGAGCGAGGCCACGGGGAAGGGGCAGCGGGCGTGCGGGAGCGTGGCTACGGGCGCGGCCGCGAGCGGAAAGGCGCGAGCAGGGGAGGGCGCGCGAGCGTGCGATGGCTGTGGGTGGACGGCGCGGGCCGGCGCGAGGAGCCAGTGGAGGCCGGGGCGCGGGCGGAGCGGCGAGCGAGGACGGCAAGTAGGGCCACGGCGGGCGCGACGCGTTCTGGACGCGGGGGGGGGGGGAAGAGAGGGAGCACGGGGTGGTGCTCACGTTCGATGCAGGGAAGGGGGGCGGCGTGGCTCGATGGCGTCCGGCGAGGAGGAGGATGGGGACGAGCGACGGAGACGGGGAGGCGGCGCCGACGACGGCGGGCGGCAGGGCGGCTCCAGCACGGACCACGGGCGACGACGGCGGCGGTTGCGCGCAGCGACGGCGTCCGGTGCCCCGATCCAGATCGGATCGGGGGGGGTGAGGAAGAGCGAGGGGGGAGGAGTGGATAGGGTTAGGGTTCGGTGCGGCTGGGGGGGGGGCATATAGGCCAGGTGCGGCTGGGGCGTGGCCTAGTTGGGCCAGGGGGGTTTTGTTTTTCTTTTTTACTTTGTTTTATTTCTTCTCTTTTTATTTCTTATTTCCTGTTTTATTTTAGTTACATTTTATTTTAGTTTATTAAAATATATACTTAGCATCTAATTTAGTATTTCAATTTAGTCCACTATCACAAAAAGTCTAGTCCCCAAATAATTTAGTTTTATATTTATTAATTAATACAGGCATTTAAATAATTAGGTTTGCTACTATTTAAATCATTCTAGTGCATTTAAGCATTTCATAAGAGTTTGGTTTCACCACCATAATCACCTATGCATTATTTGGCACGACCCGAACATTTTAGTTTCTGTTTTGAACAACTTTTATTTTCCACTTTGAATTTAATTGAAGTTTGAACTAGGAGTTTGAAATGCAATATGATGCAAATGATGATTAGACACTGTTAACCCTGCTGACATGGCATTAACTAGGGGTGATCACTGTTGTTAATTACATGGGGTGTTACAATTCTCCTCCACTAACAAGAATTCTCGTCCCGAGAATTAAGAGGAAGATTGAAAGAATGCGGGGTATTCTTCGCGAAGTCGATCCTCGCGTTCCCAAGTGGCTTCATCATCAAAATGATTCGACCACTGAACTTTAAGAGACTTGATCGACTTCTGACGAGTTCGACGTTCAGCTTGATCAAGAATGCGGACGGGATATTCTGGATAAGACAGATCTTCCCGCAATTCAAGCATTTCATGATCCACAACTCGAATAGGATCCTTGAAGCAGCGACGAAGTTGGGATACATGAAAGACGTCATGCACCTGAGAAAGATTTGGCGGCAATTGCAACTGATATGCCACTTCTCCTTGACGGGTAAGAATACGGAACGGGCCAATGTAGCGAGGAGCTAACTTGCCCTTGATTCCGAACCGATGAGTGCCTTTCAACGGGGTGACGCGGAGGTAAGCTTGCTCGCCAGGCTGATAGACCATTTCCTTGTGCTTTCGGTCATAGTTGCTCTTCTGACGAGACTGAGCAGCTTTCAGATGTTCATGGACGATGTGGACTTTTTCTTCAGCTTGTTGGATAATGTCCGGTCCGACGAGTGAGCGTTCCCCAGTTTCTGACCAATTCAGAGGGGTTCGACACTTACGTACGTAAAGAACTTCAAATGGTGCCATCTTCAGACTAGCCTGATAGCTATTGTTGTAAGAGAATTCGGCATACGGGAGAGATTCCTCCCACTTCTTACCGAAGGACATGACCAGGCTCGAAGCATATCTTCGAGCACTTGATTAACTCGCTCGACTTGACCCTGTGACTGAGGGTGAAAAGCGGTGCTGAAGGACAGGTGAGTTCCTATAGCTTCTTGAAAACTTTCCCAGAATCTGGAGGTAAAGAGGCTGCCACGATTCAAGCTGATCTCCAACGGAACACCGTAGAGTGACACAATTCGGGAAACATACAAGTCTGCTAACTGACTAGCAGTGATTGTCTCCTTGACTGGCAGAAAGTGAGCAACCTTTGAGAATCGGTCAATGACGACAAAAATAGCATCATGGCCCTTCTGGGATCTAGGAAAACCAGTAATGAAATCCATTTGGACTTTGTCCCATTTCCATTCAGGAATATCAAGGGGTTGCAGAGTTCCAGCAGGTCTTTGATGTTCTGCTTTAATGCGGCGGCAAACGTCACACTCAGAAACATAACGAGCAATGTCTCGCTTCATATTAGGCCACCAGTATCTCTGACAAATGTCACGGTACATATTTGTGCTACTAGGATGAATTGACAGAGGAGTGTCGTGAGCTTCTTTCATAACGTGTTCCCTCTCATCCTTGAATTTGGGTACGAAGAGACGGCGTTGGAAGAATAGGACCCCATCATTATCAAGATGGAATTCCGACGGCTTTCCTCTTTCGAGGTATCGCTTAATCCTTTCAACTTCAGAGTCATACCTTTGTATAGTCTTAATGGTGTGCTCAAGATCCGGTTCAACAACCAGGGTATTGAGATAACCCTGTGGAACAATATGGAGGTTCAATTTGCGAAGCTCTTCATAAAGAACAGGTTGTGCTTCCTGAACCATAAGGTTGCTGCAATAAGCCTTGCGACTCAAAGCATCGGCCATTACATTAGCCTTGCCAGGGGTGTCTGAGATATTCATATCATAATCGGCAATTGTCTCGAGCCATCTTTGTTGACGAAGGTTCAGATCGGGTTGAGTATATAGATACTTCAAACTCTGATGATCCGTGTATATCTCGCAACGGTTACCGAGAAGGTAATGTCGCGATAGCTTCAGGGCATAAATAACGGCAGAAAGTTCGAGATCATGCACTGGATAAATTTCTTCGTGAGGACGCAATTGTCGAGAGCCATAAGCAATCACTTTGCGCTCTTGCATTAGGACACAGCCTAATCCTTGACGAGATGCATCACAGTATATTACGAAGTCCTTGCGAGTATCCGGGGGTGCTAGCACTGAGGCAGATGCCAACTTATCCTTTAGCGTCTGAAAGCTTTCTTGACATTTTTCTATCCACTCAAATTTAACACCTTTGTGGAGCAGGTCAGTCAGTGGCTTTGCAATCTTGGAAAAGTTCTCAACGAATCGACGACAATAACTAGCGAGTCCGAGAAAACTCCTGACTTGCTTGACATTCTTCGGGGGAGTCCAGTCAAGAATAGCCTATACTCGCTCGGGGTTAACAGCAATGCCATTCTTGGAAATCACATGGCCAAGGTAGGTCACTTCAGATAACCAGAATTCACACTTAGAGTACTTGGCGTAAAGCTGGTGTTCTCGTAGCTTCTCCAACACAAGCCGAAGATGTTCAGCGTGTTCCTCTTCATTCTTGGAATATATAAGGATATCATCCAAATAAACCACGACGAATTTGTCGAGGTAATCCATGAAGATATAGTTCATCAACCAGGAGAAGGTTGCTGGAGCATTTGTTAAGCCAAAAGACATACGGTGTACTCATAAGAGCCATATCGAGTAACAAAGGCAGTCTTCGGAATATCCTCTTCGCGAACACGGATCTGATGATATCCCAACCTCAAGTCGAGTTTCGAGAAGACAGAGGATTCAGCAAGCTGATCATAAAGATCATTGATCCGGGGCAGTGGGTATTTATTCTGGATTGTGGCTTGGTTAATGGGCCGGTAATCCTGAACCAATCGGTTAGTTCCATCCTTCTTCTTAACGAAGAGTGAAGGTGCTCCCCAAGCAGAGGAACTGGGGCGGATGAAACCTTTCTTAAGTGACTTGTGGATTTCTTCCTTAAGTTCAAGGAGTTCATGCGGCGGCATCTTATAAGGACGCTTCGCAATAGGGGTAGTGCCAGGCTTTAAGTCAATGACAAACTCGACAGCTCTAACCGGGGGTATTCCTGGAAGTTCTTCCGGAAAGACGTCCGAAAAATCTCGAACGACAGGAACGTTCTTGATTCCCTCCAGAGGTGAGGCGTTCAAAGCATTCAGAGCATATATCTGAGCTTCAGCATTCCGAGTAATTCGGGCGGTGTAGTTCACTATCTCGTCGGAGGGGTGAAGAAGTTGGACGACTTTTGTGGCACAATTGATCGGAGCAATGTGAGCTTTCAACCAATCCATTCCAAGGATGAGGTCTATGGTGGAAGACTTCAGGATAATGGGCGAAACAAAGAATTCCAATCCTTTAATTTCAATGGGGATACTGTGTGCCATCATATTGGTTTGACACTGGCCTCCAGGGGTGCGGATAACTATTGGCAGGTTCATCTTTCGAAATGCAATGTCATGCGATAATGCAAATGTTTCTGCCATGAATGAATGCGATGCTCCTGAATCAAATAATACAGAAGCAGGTACTGAGTTAACAAGAAGGGTACCCATCACAGTAGCAGGTTGATCCTGGACTTCTTCAATATCAATGTTGTAAGCGTGTCCACGACCATGAGCAGCAAACCCAGTATTATAGTTGCGGGCCTGATTGTTGCCACGACCATTGCCACGGCCAGTACGAGGGAAAGGCAACTGATTCTGAGTCTAGCAGCAGTCCTTAGCAAGGTGGCCTGGTTTGCGGCACTTGAAGCACATACCATCTTCAGGACGAAGAGGAGCATTGGGTGGAGCAGCTTGAGCTATTGGCTACCTCGGTGGTGGAGGAGGCAGACATGGTGCAGCATAGTTGTTCTTTGGTGCAGGGGTAGCTGGACGGAACACGTTGTTGGGAATCCAGACTCGACACATCTGTGCTGAGCCCGAAGATGAGCCAACATCACGATAGCGCTTCTGCGAGTCCTTATGCTTCATCTGAGCGGTCTCAACCAGAATAGCCTTGTTCACAAGAGTAGAAAAGTCATTGAAGTCTTGAGCAGCAAGTGCAAGCTCGATGTCTGGGTGGAGTCCATTACGAAACTTCTCTTGTCTACGGGCATCTGTGGCGATGTCTTCTTCAGCATAGCGGGACAGGTCAAGGAATTCCTGCTGGTAGGCTTCGACAGTCTTGTTGCCCTGGGTGAGGTTGCGGAACTGGGTTTTCATCCGGTCCATAATTCCCTGAGGAATATAACAGGCATGAAAGGCAGCCTGGAACTCAGGCCAGGTTACGACTGTTCCAGCAGGCAGTGTACGCTTGTGTGTGTCCCACCATTGAGCAGCGGGACCCTTTAAGAAAAAGGATGCGAAGGTGACAAAGTTGGCATGGGAGACATTTGCAGACTCCATCTCATGAGTAATGTCGCGAATCCAGTCGTCAGCATCCAGTGGCTTGTCAGAGTTGCGGAACTGAGTGGGGTTAAGACGCACAAATTCCGATAGAGTTATTGCAGCAGGGTTCTGGTTCTGGTTGTTCTGATGCGGGAACTGAGCCATAATCTCAGTCATGAACTGGCGGTTGAGCTCGAATTGTTGCATCATAGCTGCCATATAATCTGGCGGTGGTGCGTGTTCAGGGCCACGACCACCTGGTCTAACCATCCTGCTAAGTTTCAACAGGGGTAGTTTAGTAAAAGCAATTGCAAGGGTTCAGCGACGAGCATGATGTAACACGACAATGATTAAGCAGTGTAACAGATACTTAACAGTAGTCAACTAAGACATACAGATCCATACACAGAGTCGGGTACATGCGGACAGCATAACGGCGCAAATTTTAAAAAAAACTAGACTTGCTAGGAGGCGCGCAGGCACGCGGTAAGGAATTACACAACGAGACATAGCAAAGGCTACATCAACGTCGGGGAAAACCACTGAAATGGGGCAACTGCAAGTGCGGACGACGAATAGCCGTCGCAGGAAAATCCTGCACTCCATGTGCACTCTGAAGCAGAATCCGGTCTCGAGCTAGAAGAAGAGGTCCACATGGAGGTGCGTGACCTCCAACAGCAGGCCAATCAATACCAGCATACATCTGAGTCCTGCGTGGATAAAGGATGTTATCCGGATGCATCCCTGCATGAACAGCTCGTAGCAACTGTGTCATAGCATCGTAGAGACGTGCTCGAGTGGCAAACAACTCGACGGCAAGAGCCTGAACAGTGTGATCCAGAGCCTGAGTGCACTGAACCAAAACGTGTGGGTCGTATCGACAACGCTCGTACGGGGCACAGATCGCTGTGTAGTACCCAGTAGAGTCTCCAGTAGGGGCATACAGAATGTATCGGAACTCAGAGGCATCCAAGCTAACACTGAACTCTCCTCGGAGACGAGCGACAGCAGATTAGGCGGCATCATGGACTGCCATCTCCATCGTCACGCCGATACCGTGGAAAAGGTGCAGCTCAGTGTCTGAGTCATCTTGCTGATCATAGATACGAACGTCAGCATGGTACTGCTCTTGGTTGAACTCGCGGTAATCCTCGTAGACCATGTACTCGGGGTACCAGCGGTAGCCCAGTCTGGTCAGGAGGACAATCAGGACAGCTGGAAAACCAGGGGCATCACGAGCCCAAGTGCGAAGCACAAGCTGCGTTGTAGGACGTGGTGGAAACAAACGATCTATCTGAAATAGAGGAAATTCAGGATTGTCAAATGACAATGAGAAGTATAGTATAACTCGGAGGGAAAGGTTAAACAAAACAATGGTAAGGAAAATGATTATCAGACTAATCAGAATGATGGTAAGGAAGTAAGCACAGATATCCAGCTCTCCGGGTAAACGAGATTTACGAGATCCTAAATGTCGGCGTTAGTAAATTCATTTAACCCGAATGGAAGAGAGATTAGAGTCCCAGAGTATAGACGAGGAATAAAAGATCCTAATACCACCCAGTTGGCGACGTGGGCCCGTAAGCCACACAACCAAGTTAGTAAATTAGTTTTTCGATGTCTAGACTCAACTTCGTCCAAGGAATTGGAAGGGGGTTTCCTACAGGCAGTCGACTCCGATACCAACTTGTGGCGCCCCCGACTCAATCGTGTATTAATCATACACACAAACATGCACGATCAAACACAGGGACTCACGGGAAGATATCACAACACAACTCTAACACAAATAAACGGAGATCCACAATATTACAGACCAGGGATCACGAAGATCCGAATACATAAGTAAGTCATACAAATAATATCTGGGTACAGACATAGTTAGACAAGTTTTGCCTTAAGAAGGCTAACACAAACAACGACTCTAGATCGAAAGGCGTAAGCCTCCTGCCTGGGACCCTTCGATCCTACTCCTGGTCTGCTGGCTCGATCCAGTAGTAAGTGCCATCTGGACCCTCCTGGTAGTAAGCTCCCGCGGGGACATCTGGCTCCTGGGCTCCATCGTTTGAGGTAACATCGAAAGGGGTATGGGGGAAAAGAGGTAGCAAAGCAACCGTGAGTACTCATCCAAAGTATTCAGCAAGCAAGGATCTACACTACATATGCAACATTACCAAAGAAAGGCTGTATATGTGGACTAGGCTGCAGAAATGCCAGAATAGAGAGAAGACCTAGTCCTATCAAAGACTAGCATCTTCGCGAAGCCACCATCTTGCAGCAATTAGAAGAGTATAGAAAGCATTTTTATTAAGCAAGCATGTTGAGGCAAAGCCTAGAGATCCTTCCTCGACTCCCAGCGAGAAAGCGATCCCGAAGCTTCAATTAGTTAAACATGTATCCATTTCAAGTAAAAGATCGGGATACCAAACTGAGCGTCCTTTACCGTAGGACCGGCTATCGATAGATGTTTTCTTCCCTGCAGGGGTGCATTACTGTTACCCAACACGCTCGATCACCTCTGGCCGGACACACATGCCGGGTAATGCCCGGCCTCGGGAGATCAACATGAAGCAGCGACCTACCTAGGCTCAGCAGAGAGGTCAGCACGCCGGTCTAACCTATGCACCTAGAGGTCTTGGGCCATCGCCCTGGGCACCCTGCGCGTTGCGTGGCTGGCCGGGGTGCAGGCGCGACACTGAACTCGTCAGTGAAGTATCCAGCCCATTCCCGGCGATCAACCCGCACGGTGAACCGTGACGTCTGAAGAGCTTTCGGGAGAAACGTACGACGTAGAGGGCCCCATAAACCATTATCCCGCGTGGTGGTAGTGCGTATAGGGCACGTCGACCCACTCAGATCAAATACCCAAATCCAATAGGCTCATTTAATAACACGCAGAGACAACAGAGTTTCTGAAGCTCCGCAACAATATCACACTCGGGCACCCTTCCGGGCAAGCCCGACATCATAGATCTCCCTGCGGGTACCCATCAGGGTCGACCCGCCTGTGATAAAGGTCAAAGTAATAGTGTGGTCATAACATCAAGGGGAAACCCGAGGATTCCACCTGATGAAATGAACAAGGTGAACGTAGGAGGAATTACCCTCGAGGTTCACACTTGAGGGGTTGCACGACAGAGTTGTATCGGGAGTGGTTAAGGAGGAATCACCCTTGATGACCATGACCGAACAGCTATACTACAGAGTTATCATCAGGAGTTCGTTACGAGGTATCACCCTCGGCACTCGATAGTAACTATGCAGTCGTACAACTAAGGGGGGGGGGTTGTAACACCCCCAGTGGTTAGCTACAGTAATCCCCCTTTTGATAATGCCATGTCATCATGATTAACAGTGCCTATTCATCATTTGCATCATATTGCATTTCAAACTGATGATTCAAACTTCAAATTAATTTAAAGTAAAAAATAAAAGTTGTTCAAATCCAAGAACTAAAATGTTCATAATATTGTAAATATTCCAGAGACAACTCTAAAATTATAACCAACATTCACTGAATTAGTTAATTGACTATAACAGCAACAAAACAGAGATGTTTAATCCATATTCATTTAATTAAAATCCAAATGGAATTCATTTGCCTCCAAACCAATTTCTAGCAGTGACAAATATTGCACTGTAAATATTGGGCTAAGTCACATATCTTGCAAAACTTATTTGGTGGCTAAACTAATTGCAAAGCAGAAAAGAAAATAGGAAACAAAACAGAAAACAGAAAAGAGAAAAGAAGAAAAAGAAAAAGGGGCCCAGGGCACTAGACCTAAGTCCACAGTGCCGGCCCAGCCCGATCCTCCCACTTGTCTCCTCCTCCTGCTCATCCCGCGCCGCTGTCGTCCTCTGCAGACGCGTGCGCCTGGCCCCCCTCCCTCTCTGCTCGACAACGCGCCGTCGCGCACGTCGCTGGCCGGTTAAGGACGCCGCCCCGCACTCCCCTGACCCCCCTCTGGTTCCACTCTCTCCCTTCCTCCCTTGCTCTCCACCTCCAACCGAGCGCCGCCATGGGCGAGCTCCGTTGAGCTCGCCGTCACAGAGCCCCGCTCGCCCTGCCGCCGCGACAGAACGACTCTCCGGCCTCGACTACGTCGGTTGCACCGACTGAAATGAGCCGGGAGCCCCTGCTTCGACACCGATGACCCCATCTTCCTCCTCTGCCCCACCGGACTCCGTCATCGATTCCGGCGACCTCAAGGCTCCCCCGAGCCCATTACGCACACCTGCAGGCTCCCTGTGAGCACCCCTACCTCTTCCCTCTCCTCTCTCCCTGTCGGTCGTTCCCTAGCCGCCGTCCCCGCCATGCCCAATCCCGTCACCGCGCGAGCTCATCACCGGCATAGCCACAGCGACCATTGGGCCTCATGCCTGTGCCCGTTTTGCTCACCCTCGCGCGTAGAGTCCCTCTGGTTGCTCTGTTTGCTCGCCCGCACGCCGTAGCAACAACTCCGAGCTTCCCCCCGAACGCCGCCGTCCGCCGCGCCGAAGTAGCGCTCGTCTCCGGCCTCCCCGGCTCCGGCCGTGGTCACCTCCGATCGCGGCTCGGTCTCCCCTATCGAATGCCACCGACCGCGTCACAAACCCCCCATTGTAGCACAAATCTGGACTCGCCGGAGTTCGCTGTCGCGTCCGGGCTCGCCGGAGTAACTCCGGCGGCCGGCGCTGATCGGGCGCCCACATGGCACCGCGTGGGCCCCGCCTCTGTGCCACTGACTGCGGGCCCCGCGAGCCCTCAGTTGACCTGTTGACCAGGGTCAACGCTGACTGGGTGGCCCCGTGTCTATGACATGTGGGTCCCGCCATTTAAATGATTTTTATAAATAACCAAATCTATTAATTAATTAATTAGTTAATTAAAACACTAATTAGTCACTGACTAATCGGGCCCACTACTCCAACTAGATAGTTAGTTTAAATTAACCCTATTAATTAGTTACAGAGGCTGACATGTGGGTCCCAGTGGGACCCACCTGTCAGGTTTGACTCCGGTCAGCCCCTGTTGACTGCTGACGCCATCAATGCGTCATGCTGACGTCACCCCCGCACTGTTCTGGATAATGTTGATTTAAAATGATTAAATAATTCCAGAAAATGTTTAAAACATTAGAAAATCATAGAATTTAAACCGTAGCTCGGATCGAAAAACTTTGTACATGAAAGTTGCTCAGAACGACGAGACGAATCCAACCGTGCCATCTGTTTTTGTGTCGGGACCCTCTATGGAGGTGAACCCGCAACTTTTAGCCTATTTCCGGTAGATGAATAGTGCTTATACATCGGTTAATAAATCCAACTTAAATCCTAAAACAACTAATATGATTTAGATATATCTTTAGGCAACCCTGCACTGCACGTTAGCATAGCATGCTCTGTGTTGCATATGTTTGCCGTGTATTTATCTGTTTCCTCCCCCTCTTCTCTCTCGGTAGACCCCACTACCGACGCAGTTCCCAAGACCGACGCAGCTCCGGAGCCCGACGACACCGTTGACGACCTTGCCTTTGCCGTCGAGCAACCAGGCAAGCACCCCCCTTTTGAGCATGCCTATATCGCCGATTCTCTTCTCTCTTATGCTTGCATTAGAATTGCTGCTGCTACTGCTTTACCTATTCTGATGCATAGACTGTTTATTGTAACCTGCTATTGAAACCTTACGTGCTTATCCTAAACTGTTTAGTATAGGCTGGTTAGAGACCTACCAGAGACCCCACTTGTCCCCAGTTGCCCTGCTGGATTATCAGATGACTCGATCAACGGGATCGACAGCCAGACCCCGCCACTACACAACACCCCCCACCCCTTAGTTGTACGACACTGCAGCGTTACCATCGAGTGACAAGGGTGATACCTCGTATAGCACTCCTGATGTTAACTCTGTAGAGTAGATATTTGGTCGTGGTCATCGAGGGTAACTCCTCCTTCTCCACTTTCGATACGACCCTGTCGCGTAACACTTCAAGTGTGAACCTCGAGGGTGATTCCTCCTAAGTTCACCTTGATGGTTACATCAAGTGGGCATTCGTCGAGGGTGATACCTCGGATTCCCCTGATGTTATGGACACACGGTTACTGTGACTTTACCCCTGAACCTTGTTAGAAATGGGTCGGCCCCGAGGGGGACCCGAGGGAGTTACTTTTACTGCAGGACTGGAGGGACAGGCGGTACCACCCAGTAGAGGTGGACCTGAGTTCCCGACAGTCTTTTGCGAGACGGGTTGACCTGGACGGTGCCCGAGTGATGAATACGAGGCGTGGCCGGGCATTCTTGGCCCTTGCCGCAAGTCCTCGAGACGGGGCGACGGGGTCACATCGATCGTGAGTCTCTGCTCATTACCGCACTACCAATACACTACGATTTGGATATGTGATCTGAGTGGGCCTCTGGTCCTATAGCACTAACCATCACACATGAATAGTTATGGGCACTCTGCATCGTATGCATCAGCCGAAAGCTCTGTCAGACGTCCAGTTCAGCATTGTGGCCGGGTCGGATCGTGCCGTTGGCGCTGGTATCCACCCTGCTCGCAACGACCCGGAGTGCACAGGGCGATGGCCCAAGACCCCTGAGCGCTTAGGTTGTAGACCGGCGGGGACCTCTCTGCTGAGCTCTAGGTAGGGTTGCGGTGTGTCGTTTGACCTAGGCCGGGCATGACCCGGAAAAGTCTGTCCGGCCGGAGTTAACCGAGCGTGGTGGGTAAGTTGATGCACCCCTGCAGGGAAGAACTAATCTATGCATAGTCGGATCCTCGGTAAAGGACGCTCGAAGTTGTATCCCGATCGATACAACTAGAACTAGATACTTGTGATGAGTATGGCTCTGGGATTGCTTTCTCGCAGGGAGTCGAGAGGGGATCTCTGGCCGAGGTTGATACTTGGACATTATGGTGTAACACCCCTATGTAATAAGCACGGTGACATAATGCTAATCATGCCAAGTCATCATCATTTGCATTGCTTGATCTTAGTGGTTAAACACCTCAATTCAAATCCCTCTCTGAAAATCAACTCAAATTTAAAATTGAAAAATGAAGTTGTTTAAATCCAGGAACTAAAATGTTCCTAATATTGTAAATAATTCAGAGACAATTCTAAAATTATATTCAACATCTACTAAATTAGTTAAGTGACTCTATCATTAAGAAACAGTACCAAACCAGCACCCTTTTAATCCATTTCAATTATTAAAAATTCTTATGAAATCATATTTTGCCCAAACCAATTACTGGAGGTAGGTAACATTGCACTGTAATTTTGGACCAAGTCTCATATTTTGTAAAAGTATACAAATGACTAAACAATTGACAAACAGAAAGAATAAAGAAAAACAGAAAGAAGAATAAAAGAAAATGAAAAGGGCCACTATTGGCTGGGCCTTAGTGCACAGTAAGCAGGCCCAGCCCAACAGAGCCGGCCCACCTTAGTCGTCTACCTCCTCCGTCGCCGTGTCGACGCCGCGCGCGTCCGACGCCGCGGATGGCCACGCGCCGGCCATCCGCCGCCTCCCCGGGGTGGATAAGGACCCCTAGTGGCCTCCCAAAACCCTAGCTACCCCCAGTCTCCCCCTCGCCCACTTTCTTCCTTCCCCACGAGCACCCGTCGTCACCGCCGCCATGGCCGTGTCTTAGCACGGCCGCCGAGCCCCAAGTGCCTCTTCGACGAGCCCGACCGCTCCGCCTGCTTCCTCTACTACCTCTCCGCCCTCTGGATCGAGCCCGGCGCCACCATAGCTTCGGGATCGAGCTCCTTCCTGACACCGGCCGTAGCCGATCGCCGCCGCCGTATGCCTCCGACAAGCCTCCCCGAGCACCCTGCCACTTCCCTACGGCTCCCGGTGAGCCACCGCGTATCTCCCCTCGCTTCCCCGCACGGATCCATCGCCGTAGCCGCCGCTGCCATCGTCACCGCCGCCATGGCCGTGTCTTAGCGCGGCCGCCGACCCCCAAGTGCCTCTTCGACGAGCCCGACCACTCCGCCTGCTTCCTCTACTACCTCTCCGCCCTCTGGATCGAGCCCGGCGCCACCATAGCTTCGGGATCGAGCTCCTCCCCGACACCGGCCGTAGCCGATCGCCGCCGCCGTATGCCTCCGACAAGCCTCCCCGAGCACCCTGCCACTTCCCTACGGCTCCCGGTGAGCCACCGCGTATCTCCCCTCGCTTCCCCGCACGGATCCATCGTCATAGCCGCTGCTGCCATCGCCGCCCGAAGCTCACTCCGTAGCGGAGCTCGCCACCGTCGTCCTAGTCGACGTCATGCTCACCCGAGCTCGCCTCCGTGCTCTAGGCCTCGCCAGGACCCCGTAGAGCCTCCCCGCTGGTCCTTCCGTGCCCTCTAGCCGCTGTTCGCATGGTGGCCGAACTCCGGCACCGCCGCGATCGTCGTAGCGCTCAACTCCGGCCGAACTAGCCTACGGGACCGTTGTAGATCGATGCGGCGTCAAACGCCCGTTCGAACGAGATCGGCCGCACCCCCTCCCGCGCTCTGTACGCGATTTCCGGCCATCTCCGGCGAACTTCCGCCGCGAGAGTGGTTGCCGGAGCAGCTCCGGTCGACGTCCGACGTGGCGCCGACGCGGCTGCGCGGGCCCCACTGCTCCGCCACTGACCCTGGGTCCCACTGGGCCCATTGACCTAGTCAACGCTGACTGGGCAGGCCCCATGTCACTGACGTGTGGGTCCCCTGCGTTAGTTAGGATAATTAGGTAATTAAGTTAATTTTGTTATTTAGTTTAGCCACTGACAGACCGGGCCCACTAGTTAATTAGTCTGTTAGATTAGTTTAATTCACTGTTAGTCATAACAGAGGCTGACATGTGGGTCCCACTGGACCCACAGGTCAGGTTTGACTCTGGTCAGCCAGAGTTGACCTGCTGACATCATATTTAGGTCATGCTGACGTCACCTTTCACTATTCTAGATAATGTTGGATTAAATAATTAAATAAATTCAGAAAATGTCTAAAATCTTTGAAAATTCATAGAAAATAAACCGTAGCACGGATGGAAAAACTTTCTACATGAAAGTTGCTCAGAACAACAAGACGAAGTTGACCGTGCCATCTGTTTCCGTGTCGGGACCCTCTACGAAGGTGAAAACATATCTTTTTGCCCGTTTCCGTTAGGGGAATAGTCCATATACACCGGTTAATAAATCCAACTTAAATCCTAAAATACCTAATATGACTTAGACATGCTTTTAGGCAACCCTGCACTGCACGTTGGCATAGCAAGCTCTGTGTTACCTTGTCTGCCTTGTATTTATCTGTTTCCTCCTCCTCTTCTCTCTCGATAGAGCCCGGTACCGACGCAGCTCCGGAGATCGACGACCCCTGACGACCTTGCCTTTGCCGTCGAGCAACCAGGCAAGCCCCCCCTTTGATCATCCCGATATCGCCCATTCTATTTTCTCATGCTTGCATTAGATTTTGCTACTGTAATTGATTGCTCCTATTCTGATGCATAGCCTGCTTTTGTAACCTGCTTATTATTACCATACCTGCCTATTTCAAACTGCTTAGTATAGGCTGGTTAGAGACCCAACAGTGACCCCCACTTGTCCCAACTGCCCCGCTTGATTCTCAGAAGACCCGATCAACGGGATCGAAGACCAGGCCCCGGCACCGCACCTCACTTCCCCCTTAGTTGCTCGACACTACTGGGTTACTATCGAGTGCCGAGGGTGATACCTCGTCAGCACTTCTGATGATAACCTTGTAGGTTAGTTAATCGGCCGTGGTCAGC
Organism: Thinopyrum elongatum; assembly: GCA_011799875.1. Lineage (NCBI taxonomy): Eukaryota > Viridiplantae > Streptophyta > Magnoliopsida > Poales > Poaceae > Thinopyrum > Thinopyrum elongatum. The sequence goes on along the minus strand of CM022302.1, from coordinate 481,996,840 downwards.
AAGGGTGATTCCTCCTAGACCACCCCCGATAACGACGCCGTTGTGCAACTCCTCAAGTGTGGACCTCTTGGGTGATTCCTCCTTCGTTCACCTTGACGATAACATCAGGTGGAATTCCATCGAGGGTGATTCCTCGGGGTTCCCCTTGGTGTTAGACACACGGTTACTGTGGTTACTATGGCTTTACACTGAACCATGATACTATAGGCGGGTCGACCCTGAGGGGTACCCGCGAATGATGGATAGTTACCCGTGAGATATTTACGAGGCGTGGCCGGGCATTCTTAGCCCTTGCAGCAAGTCCTTGAGACGGGGCGACGGGGTCACATCGATCGTGAGTCTCTGCTCGTTACCGCAAGCCCCTAGTCCTCTAACGATTTGGATATTTGATCCGAGCAGGCCTACGGCCTAATAGCACTAACCATCACGTGGGAATAGTTATGGGCACTCTGCATCGTAGCATCAGCCGAAAGCTCTTTCAGACGTCCAGTTCAGCAGTGCGGCACGGTTGGATCGTGCTGGCCATTCGTGGCGGTGCTGGTATCCACCCTGCTCGCAACGACCCGGAGTGCACAGGGCGATGGCCCAAGACCCCTGAGCGCTTAGGATGTAGACCGGCGGGGACCTCTCTGCTGAGCTCTAGGTAGGGCTGCGGTGTGTCGTTTGGCCGAGGCCAGGCATGACCCAGGAAAGTTTGTCCGGCCGGAGTTAAGCAAGCGTGGTGGGTAAGTTGGTGCACCCCTGCAGGGAAGAAAACATCTATCGATAGCCAGTCCTACGGTAAAGGCCACTCGGAGTTGTATCCCAATCAATACAACTAGACCTTATGATGATAACTGGATATGTGGCTCCGGGATCACTTTCTCGCTGGGTGACGAGGAAGGATCTCTGGGCGAGACTGTTACATGATGACTATTACTACTTTATACTATGCTATTCTGTACTCTTCTAAATGCTGCAAGATGCTCGAAGATGCTAGTCTTCGATAGGACTAGGCATTCCCTCTATTCTGGCATTTCTGCAGCCAGTCCACATATACAGCCTTCCTTTGATAATGTTGCATATGTAGTATAGATCCTTGCTTGCTGAGTACTTCGGATGAGTACTCACGGTTGCTTTGCTTTCTTTTTCCCCCATATCCATCTGATGCGACCAGATGACGGAGCCCCGGATATAGCTGCTCCCGCCGACGATCGCTACTACTACCCCGAGGGTGGTTACTACTACGAGCTTGCCGACGACCAGGAGTAGGATCGGAGGGTCCCAGGCAGGAGGCCTACGCCTTCCGATCGTAGTGTTTTATTTTGCCCCGCCTTTCTAAAGGCCTTTCTATTTCTCTTTTATATCTGTACTCAGATATCTGATGCTTCCGCTGACGCTTGTATGCCATCGAGCTATGTATTCGAGCCCTCGAGGCCCTGGCTTGTAATATAAAGCTTGTATGACTTTATTTATGTTTTAGAGTTGTGTTGTGATATCTTCAAGTGAGTCCTCAGGCTTGATCATGTGCATTTGCGTGTATGATTAGTGCACGATTAAGCCGGGGGCATCACAGGTTGGTATCAGAGCCGACTGCCTGTAGGAATCCCCCTTTCCAACTCCTTGGCCGAAGTTGAGTCTAGTCGCCCAAAACTGTTTTACTAACTTGGCTGTGTGGCTTACGGGCCCATGTCGCCAATTGAGTGGTATTAGGATCTTTTATTCCTCATCTTTACTCTGGGACTCTGATCTCTCTTCCTTTCGGGTTAAATTTTTTCTAACTCCAACCTTACGTTCACGTGATCACATCCACCTGAAGTTCTGAAAATATTCCCCCTTGCTCCAAGATTGTGGGCCAGGTTCTGCTTACAGGATCCTTTTATCGAGGGCACCCTGAGTTGTCACTTGCAGATTCCTCGCTCCAACAGTTTTCTCCAACATTGACGTAGCCTTTGCTATGTCTCGTTGTGTACTTCCTTACCGCGTGCCTGCGCGCCACCTAGCTTGTCTAGCTGCGTGTGTTTCTGAACTCCTACCGCGATTTGAGTCCAACTCCGTGCATCGTTCTGTATGTCTTTAATGACTACTAATATGCACCTGATGCCTCCTTGTTCATTACTCATGTTACATCATGAATGACCTCTTACACCTGCAATTTTGCTTGCTAAACTGCCCCTGTTGATTTGGCAGGATGGCTGACGATCCTCCACCTCCACCCTATATTGCCGCAATGATGCACCAATTTGAATTGAACCGTCAGCTCAACGAGAGTCTGGTAAAACGTTTGGAATGCAATGATGCTCGTCAGGAGCCTGGACCGATCTCACTGCCAGAATTTGTGCGCCTCAATCCATCTGTTTTCCGCAACTCCACCAATCCTATGGATGCTGATGCTTGGCTTCGTGACATCCTGTTTGAGATGGAGTCAACTAATGTGGCCCCTGACAATTACGTCACCTTTGCGACATTTCACTTGAAGGGTCCCGCTGCTCAATGGTGGGAAAGCCACAAGGATATGTTGCCTGCAGAGACTGTACCCACTTGGCAGGAATTTCAGTCAGCCTTTCGTGCACGGTACATTCCTCAAGGTCTGATCGATCAGAAGAAGCAGGAGTTCCGCAAACTCTCACAGGGCACAATGACTGTGGATGATTACCAGAGGAAATTTCTCGAATTATCCCGCTATGCTAAAGATGATGTCGACACCGCCGCTCGCAAGTAGGAGAAATTCCGTGAAGGATTGCGTTCCGATATACAGCTCGCACTTATTGTCCTTGATTGTGAGGACTTTGCGACGCTTGTCAGTCAAGCCTACCGAGTTGAAACTGGTCTAGCTAAATACCAGGAGTCGCTCAAACGCACTCATGATGTTGGCTCATCCTCGGGTCAGCCTGTTCAGAAACGTCGAGTTTGGATCCCGCACAATGTTTATCACCGACATGCTCCAACACCCAGGCCATCATATGTTGCACCTCATCTGGCTTCACCGCCGAGACAGCTAACAGTTCAGGGTGGACAGCCTAATGCTATGGCAACTCCTCAGGTTGCACCATGTCCTCCTGTTGGTCGTAAGAAGAGCTGTCGAAACCGCCGATTCAGGAACCGTAATATTATACCGGCTGCTATTGTACTTGGCCATGTCAATCATGTTGATGCTGAAAAGGCCCTGAAGGAACCAACAATTGTGATGGGTACCCTTCATGTTAATTCAGTGCCAGCTTCTGTTCTCTTTGATTCAGGAGCATCGCATGCTTTCGTGTCCCAACAATTTGCTCAGTTGCATGGACTAGGCATGGAAGAATTACCCACTCCTCTAGTGGTCCAATCTTCGGGGTCCAAGTGGCAAACCTCAATGGTAAGCCACCACAACCACATCGAGATTGGAGGTCTACTTTTTCCGGCTTCCCTCGTTGTGCTCGGACCATCCAACATTGATATCATTCTTGGTATGGAATGGTTGACAGCGCATAAGGCTCTGATTGACTGTGCTACCAAGATAGTCCAGCTCACTCATCCTTTTGGCCAGACAGTCAAATACTCAGCTCGAACAGTTCAGAATGCCAAGAATCAGATATATGTTCTGAATGCATTGAATGCTTCACCTCTTGAAGGCATCGAGAATGTTCCAGTTGTTCATGAATTCCAGGATGTTTTTTCGGAAGAACTTCCAGGAATACCCCCTGCTAGAGCTGTCGAGTTTGTCATCGACTTGAAGCCTGGCACTACCCCTATTGCGAAGCGTCCTTATAAGATGCCTCCACACCACCTTCTCGAGCTCAAGGAAGAGATCGACAAGTCACTTAAGAAGGGTTTCATCCGCCCCAGTTCATCTGCTTGGGGAGCACCTTCCCTCTTTGTCAAGAAGAAGGATGGTATGAATCGATTGGTTCAAGATTACGGACCTATCAACCAAGCAACAATTCAGAACAAGTATCCGCTTCCCAGAATCAATGATCTGTATGATCAACTTGCTGGTTCCTCAGTATTCTCTAAGCTTGATATGAGATTGGGATACCACCAGATCCGAGTTCGTGAAGAGGATATTCCGAAGACAGCCTTCGTTACTCGCTATGGTTCTTACGAGTACACTGTCATGTCCTTCGGCTTAACCAATGCTCCAGCAACCTTCTCCCGGTTAATGAACTACATCTTCATGGATTATCTCGACAACTTCGTCGTGGTATATCTGGATGATATTCTGGTTTATTCGAAAAATGAAGAAGAACATGCTGAACATCTTCGCCTTGTACTGGAGAAGCTGCGTGAACACCAATTGTATGCCAAGTATTCGAAATGCGAGTTCTGGTTATCTGAAGTAACGTATCTCGGCCATGTGATTTCCAATGATGGCATTGCCGTTAACCCAGAACGAGTTCAGGCTATTCTTGAATGGACTCCACCAAAGAATGTCAAGCAAGTCAGAAGTTTTCTCGGCCTTGCAAGCTATTGCCGTCGCTTTGTCGAGAATTTCTCAAAGATTGCTAAGCCTCTGACTGATCTGCTTTACAAGGGCGTTAAGTTTGAGTGGACAGAAAAATGTCAGGAAAGTTTTCAAACACTCAAAGACAAGCTGACATCTACCCCAGTACTTGCTCCTCCAGATTCTCGCAAAGATTTTGTGATCTATTGTGACGCATCCCGTGAAGGATTAGGCTGTGTCCTAATGTAAGAGCGTAAAGTGATTGCCTATGGATCTCGTCAGTTGCGCCCACATGAAGAGAATTATCCGGTGCATGATCTAGAACTAGCTGTTGTCATCTATGCACTGCAGTTGTGGCGACATTACCTCCTCGGTAATCGTTGCGAGATATACACGGATCATAAAAGTCTGAAGTACTTGTTCACTCAGCCATCTCTAAACCTCCGTCAGCAAAGATGGATGGAGACCATTGCGGACTATGATTTGGGTATTTCTTATACCCCTGGCAAGGCCAATGTAATGGCTGATGCGTTGAGCCGTAAATCCTATTGCTGTGAACTTGGTGTCCAGCTCGAGCAACCACTTCTGTATGAAGAGCTTCGAAAGTTAAATATTGAGATAGTTCCTCAAGGATACCTAAAAACCTTGGTTATTGAACCAGACCTTGAGAAGGCTGTTAAGAGTGCGCAAGCTAAAGATGCTGAAGTTGATCTGATGAAGAAGGATCTTCACCTGGAAAAGTACAGGGATTTCTCGCTGTCTGAAGATGGAACCTTGTACTTCAGAGACCGCATTGTGGTACCTCGCTTCGAGCTTATGACTGACAAAGTCATGAAGGAGGCACATGATACACCGCTGTCTATTCATCCGGGTAGCACCAAAATGTATCGTGATCTTCGTCAAAGGTACTGGTGGTCTAGAATGAAGCAGGATATTGCTCGATATGTTGCTGAATGTGATGTTTGTCGTCGCGTGAAAGCAGAACATCAGAAGCCTGCTGGAATTCTGCAACCCCTTCCTATTCCTCTATGGAAATGGGATAAGGTTCAGATGGATTTCATTACTGGCCTTCCCAAGTCACTGAAGGGGCACGATGCTATTCTTGTTGTCGTCGACCAACTTTCCAAAGTTGCACACTTTTTGCCTGTCAAGGAGACGATCACTGCTAGTCAGTTGGCAGAATTATATATCTCCAGAATTGTATCACTCCACGGTATTCCGAAGGAGATCAGTTCGGACCGTGGCGATCTTTTCACCTCAAAGTTCTAGGAAAGTTTCCAAGAAGCTATGGGAACTCATATCACCTGGAGTTCAGCTTATCACCCCCAGTCCCAAGGCCAAGTCGAACGAGTAAATCAAGTGCTTGAAGACATGCTGCGAGCTTGCGTTATTTCTTTCGGCAAGAAGTGGGAAGAATCTCTCCCGTATGCCGAGTTCTCTTATAACAACAGCTATCAAGCCAGCTTGAAAATGGCCCCATTCGAAGTACTATATGGACGTAAGTGTCGAACCCCATCTGAATTGGTTTGAAACTGGGGAACGACCGCTCGTGTGTCCGGATATTATTCAACACGCCGAAGAGCAAGTCCGTATCATCCGTGAAAACCTCAAGGCGGCTCAGGCCCGCCAGAAGAGCAACTATGATCGCAAACGATGGGGTTTGACTTATCAACCTGGTGATCAAGCTTATTTGCGAGTCACTCCTATGAAGGGCACTCACCATTTCAGAATCAAGGGCAAGCTAGCTCCACGCTACATTGGTCCCTTCCGCATAGTTGCTAGACGTGGTCAGGTGGCATATAAATTGGAGTTGCCACCGCAATTCTCTCATATCCACGACGTCTTCCATGTGCCGCAACTTCGTAAATGCTTCAAGGAATCTCCGCACCGCGCAGTGGATCACGAGATGCTCGAATTGCAAGATGACCTATCTTACAAAGAGCATCCGATCCGCATTCTCGATGAAGCTGAACGTCGGACCCGACAGAAGGTTACCAAGTTCCTGAAAGTGCAGTGGTCGAATCACACTGAAGATGAAGCCACTTGGGAACGCGAGGATCATCTTCGGGAAGAATATCCCGACCTCTTTCCTTCTACCTCATGAATTCTTGGGACGAGAATTTCTTTTAGAGGAGGAGAATTTGTAACACCCCTGTGTAATAAGCACGGTGACATAATGCTAATCATGCCAAATCATCATCATTTGCATTGCTTGATCATAGTGGTTAAACACCTCAATTCAAATCCCTCTCTGAAAATCAACTCAAATTCAAAAGTGCAAAATGAAGTTGTTTAAATCCAGGAACTAAAATGTTCCTAATATTGTAAATAATTCAGAGACAATTCTAAAATTATATTCAACATCTACTAAATTAGTTAAGTGACTCTATCAATAAGAAACAGTACCAAACCAGCACCCTTTTAATCCATTTCATTTATTAAAAATTCTTATGAAATCATATTTTGGCCAAACCAATTACTGGAGGTAGGTAACATTGCACTGTAATTTTGGACCAAGTCTCATATTTTGTAAAAGTATACAAATGACTAAACAATTGACAAACAGAAAGAATAAAGAAAAACAGAAAGAAGAAACAAAAGAAAATGAAAAGGGCCACTGTTGGCTGGGCCTTAGTGCACAGTAAGCAGGCCCAGCCCAACAGACTCGGCCCACCTTAGTCGTCTACCTCCTCCATCGCCGTGTTGACGCCGCGCGCGTCCGACGCCGCGGATGGCCACGCGCCGGCCATCCACCGCCTACCCGGGGTGGATAAGGACCCCCAGTGGCCTCCCGAAACCCTAGCTACCCCCAGTCTCCCCCTCGCTCTCTCCCTCGCCTGCACTCTTCCTTCCCCACGAGCACCCGTCGTCGCCGTCGCCATGGCCGTGTCTTAGCGCGGCCGCCGAGCCCCGAGTGCCTCTCCGACGAGCCCGACCGCTCCGCCTGCTTCCTCTACTACCTCTCCGCCCTCTGGATCGAGCCCGGCGCCACCATAGCTTCGGGATCGAGCTCCTCCCCGACACCGGCCGTTGCCGATCGCCGCCGACGTACACCTCCGACAAGCCTCCCCGAGCATGCTGCCACTTCCCTACGGCTCCCGGTGAGCCACCGCGTCTCTCCCCTCGCTTCCCCGCACGGATCCATCGCCGTAGCCGCCGCTGCCATCGCAGCCAGAAGCTCACTCCGCAGCGGAGCTCGCCACCGTCGTCCTCGTCGACATCATGCTCACCCTAGCTCGCCTCCGTGCTCTAGGCCTCGCCAGGACCCCGTAGAGCCTCCCCGCTGGTCCTGCCGTGCCCTCTAGCTGCCCTTCGCATGGTGGCCGAACTCCGGCGTCATCGCGATCGTCGTAGCGCTCAACTCCGGCCGAACTAGCCTGTGGGACCGCTGTAGATCGATGCACCTCCTCCCGCGCTCTGTACGCGATTTCTGGCCATCTCCGGTGAACTTCCGCCGCGAGAGTGGTCACCGGCGCGGCTCCGATCGCCGTCCGACGTGGCGCTGACACGGCAGCGCGGGCCCCACCGCTCCGCCACTGACCCTGGGTCCCACTGGGCCCATTGACCTAGTCAACGCTGACTGGGCAGGCCCCATGTTACTGACGTGTGGGTCCCCTGCGTTAGTTACGATAATTAGGTAATTAAGTTAATTCTCTTATTTAGTTTAGCCACTGACAGACCAGGCCCACTAGTTAATTAGTCTGTTAGATTAGTTTAACTCACTGTTAGTCATAAGAGAGGCTGACATGTGGCTCCCACTGGACCCACAGGTCAGGTTTGACTCAAGTCAGCCAGAGTTGACCTGCTGACATTATATTGAGGTCATGCTGACGTCACCTTTCACTGTTCTGGATAATGTTGGATTAAATAATTAAATAATTTCAGAAAATGTCTAAAATCTTTGAAAATTCCTAGAAAATAAACTGTAGCACGGATGGAAAAACTTTCTACATGAAAGTTACTCAGAACGACGAGACGAAGTTGACCGTGCCGTCTGTTTCCATGTCGGGACCCTCTACGGAGGTGAAACCGTAACTTTTTGCCCATTTCCGTTAGGTGAATAGTGCATATACACCGGTTAACAAATCCAACTTAAATCCTAAAATACCTAATATGACTTAGACATGCTTTTAGGCAACCCTGCACTGCATGTTAGCATAGCAAGCTCTGTGTTGCCTTGTCTGCCTTGTATTTATCTGTTTCCTCCCCCTCTTCTCTCTCGATAGAGCCCGGTACCGACGCAGCTCCGGAGATCGACGACCCCTGACGACCTTGCCTTTGCCGCCGAGCAACTAGGCAAGCCCCCCCTTTGATCATCCCGATATCGCCCATTCTATTTTCTCATGCTTGCATTAGATTTTGCTACTGTAATTGATTGCTCCTATTCTGATGCATAGGCTGCTTTTGTAACCTGCTTATTGTTACCTTACCTGCCTATTTCAAACTGCTTAGTATAGGCTGGTTAGAGACCCAACAGTGACCCCCACTTGTCCCAACTGCCCCGCTGGATTCTCAGAAGACCCGATCAACGGGATCGAAGACCAGGCCCCGGCACCGCACCTTACTTCCCCCTTAGTTGCTCGACACTAGTGGGTTACTATCGAGTGCCGAGGGTGATACCTCGTCAGCACTTCTGATGATAACCTTGTAGGTTAGTTAATCGGCCTTGGTCAGCGAGGGTGATTCCTCCTACACCACCCCCGATAACGACGCCGTCGTGCAACTCCTCAAGTGTGGACCTCGAGGGTGATTCCTCCTTCGTTCACCTTGACGATAACATCAGGTGGAATTCCATCGAGGGTGATTCCTCGGGGTTCCCCTTGGTGTTAGACACACGGTTACTGTGGTTACTATGGCTTTGCACTGAACCATGATACTATAGGCGGGTCGACCCTGAGGGGTACCTGTGAATGATGGCTAGTTACCCGTGAGATATTTACGAGGCGCGGCCGGGCATTCTTAGCCCTTGCAGCAAGTCCTCGAGACGGGGCCATGGGGTCACATCGATCGTGAGTCTCTGCTCATTACCGCAAGCCCCTAGTCCTCTAACGATTTGGATATTTGAGCCGAGCAGGCCTACGGCCTGATAGCACTAACCATCACGTGGGAATAGTTATGGGCACTCTGCATCGTAGCATCAGCCGAAAGCTCTGTCAGACGTCCAGTTTAGCAGTGCGGCACGGTCGGATCGTGCCGGCCATTCGTGGCGGTGCTGGTATCCACCCTCCTCGCAACGACCCGGAGTGCACAGGGCGATGGCCCAAGACCCCTAAGTGCTTAGGATGTAGACCGGCGGGGACCTCTCTGCTGAGCTCTAGGTAGGGCTGTGGTGTGTCGTTTGGCCGAGGCCAGGCATGACCTAGGAAAGTGTGTCCGGCCGGAGTTAAGCGAGCGTGGTGGGTAAGTTGGTGCACCCCTGCAGGGAAGAAAACATCTATCGATAGACGGTCCTATGGTAAAGGACACTCGGAGTTGTATCCCGATCAATACAACTAGAACTTGTGATGATAACTGGATATGTGGCTCCGGGATCACTTTCTCGCAGGGTGACGAGGAAGGATCTCTGGGCGAGACTGTTACATGATGACTAGTACTACTTTATACTATGCTATTATGTACTCTTCTAAATGCTGCAAGATGCTCGAAGATGCTAGTCTTCGATAGGACTAGACCTTCCCTCTATTCTGGCATTTCTGCAGCCCAGTCCACATATACAGCCTTCCTTTGATAATGTTGCATATGTAGTGTAGATCCTTGCTTGCTGAGTACTTCGGATGAGTACTCACGGTTGCTTTGCTTTCTTTTTCCCCCATATCCGTCTGATGCAACCAGATGACGGAGCCCCGGATACAGCTGCTCATGCCGACGATCGCTACTTCTACCCCGAGGGTGGTTACTACTATGAGCTTGCCGACGGCCAGGAGTAGGATCGGAGGGTCCCAGGCAGGAGGCCTACGCCTTTCGATCGTAGTGTTTTATTTTGCCCCGCCTTTCTAAAGGCCTTTCTGTTTCTCTTTTGTATCTGTACTCAGATATCTGATGCTTCCGCTGACGCTTGTATGGCATCGAGCTATGTATTCGAGCCCTCGAGGCCCTGGCTTGTAATATAAAGCTTGTATGACTTTATTTATGTTTTAGAGTTGTGTTGTGATATCTTCAAGTGAGTCCTTAGGCTTGATCGTGTGCATTTGCGTGTATGATTAGTGCACAATTAAGCCGGGGGCATCACATATGGCTCTGGATTGCTTTCTCGCAGGGAGTCGAGAAAGGATCTCTGGGTGAGGTTGATAATACTACTACTTTATACTGTGCTAATCTACACTCTTCTAATGCTGCAAGATCGCTGAAGATGCTAGTCTTCGATAAAACTAGGCCTTTTCTCTATTCTGGCATTTCTGCAACCCAGTCCACATATACAGCCTTCCTTTGATAATGTTGCATATGTAGTGTAGATCCTTGCTTGCTGAGTACTTCGGATGAGTACTCACGGTTGCTTTGCTTTCTTTTTCCCCCATATCCTTTTGATGCAACCAGATGACGGAGCCCCTGAGCCAGCTGCCCCTGTCGACGATCGCTACTACTACCCCGAGGGTGGATACTACTACGAGTTGGCCGATGACCAGGAGTAGGTTCGGAGGGTCCCAGGCAGGAGGCCTGTGCCTTTTGATCGTAGTGTTTTCTTTTGCCCTGCCTTCTAAGGGCCTATCTGTGTTTTCTTTTATATCTGTACTCAGATATCTGATGCTTCTGCTGATGCTTGTATGCGAGCTTATGTATTCGAGCCCTCGAGGCCCCTGGCTTGTGATATAAAGCTTGAATGACTTTATTTATGTTTTAGAGTTGTGTTGTGATATCTTTAAGTGAGTCCTTAGGCTTGATCGTGTGCATTTGCGTGTATGATTAGTGCACGATTGAGCCGGGGGCTTCACAGGTTTGCATCAAAGCTGACTGCCTGTAGGAACGCCCTTTCCAACTCCTTGGCCGAAGTTGAGTCTAGTGGTCGAAAACTGTTTTACTAACTTGGTTGTGTGGCTTACGGGCCCACGTCGCCAACTGGGTGGTATTAGGATCTTTTATTCCTCGTCTTTACTCTGGGATTCTGATCTCTCTTCCTTTCGGGTTAACTGAATTTTACTAACGCCGACACTTAGGATCTCGTAAATCTCGTCTACCCGGAGAGCTGGATATCTATGCTTAATTCCATACCATTGATCTGATTAGTCTGATAATCATTTTCCTTTCCATTGTTTTGTTTAACCTTTCTCTCTGAGTTATTTTATACTTCCCATTGTCATTTGACAATCCTGAATTTCCTCTGTTTCAGATGGATCGTTTGTTTCCATCACGCCCTAAGACGCAGCTTGTGCTTCGCACTTGGGCTCGTGATGCCCTTGGTTTTCCAGCTGTCCTGATCGCCCTCCTGACCAGACTGCGCTACCGCTGGTAACCCGAGTACATGGTCTACGAGGATTATCGCAAGTTCAACCAGGAGCAGTACCATGCTGATGTTCGTATCTATGATCAGCACGATGACTCAGACACTGAGCTGCACCTTTTCCACGGTATCGGCGTGACGATTGAGATGGCAGACAATGATGCCGCCTACTCTGTTGTCGCACGTCTCCGAGGAGAGTCCAGCGTTAGCTTGGATGCCTCTGAATTCTGAAACATTCCGTATGCCCCTACTGGAGATGCTACTGGATACTACACAGCTATCTGTGCCCCATACGAGCGACGTCGTTACGACCCGCACATTCTGGTTCAGTGCACTCAGGCTCTGGATCGTACTGTTCGGGCTCTTACCGTCGAGTTGTTTGCCACTCAAGCACGTCTCTACGATGCTATGACACAGTTGCTACCAGCTGTTCATGCAGGGATACATCCGGAGCACATCCTTTATCCGCGCAGGACTCAGATGTATGCTGGTATTGATTGGCCTGCTGTTGGACGTCACGCACCTCCACGTGGACCTCTTCTTTTAGCTCGAGACCGGGTTCTGCATCAGAGTGCACATGGGGCGCAGGATCCTTCAGTGACGAACATTCGTCGTCCGCACGTGCAGTTACCCCGTTTCAGGGGATCTTCCCGACGTTGATGTAGCATTTGCTATGTCTTGTGGTGTACTTCCTTACCGCGTGCCTGCGCGCCTCCTAGCATGTCTAGCTTTTAGATTGCGCACTTATGCTATCCGCATGTACCCGACTCTGTGTATGGATATGTATGTCTTAATTGACTACTGTTAAGTATCTAGTACACTCCTTAATTATTGTCATGTTACATCATGCTTGTCTCTAAACACCCGCAAATGCTTTTACTGAACTACCCCTGTTGAAACGTAGTAGGATGGTTAGACCAGGTCACTAGTAGAAAACGGGGCTTTGGTCACAGCTCAATGTACACATTAGTCCTGGTTGCATCACGAACCGGGACTAATGTGAGCATTAGTCCTGGTTCGAGCGGCTAAGGCGTCAGGAAGGCATTAGTCCTGGTTCAAATGGGACCTTTATTCCCGGTTTGAGACACGAACCGGGACTAAAGGGCACCCTTTAGTCCCGGTTCGTGTCTCAAACCGGGACTAAAGGTTACTAAAGGGCACCCTTTAGTCCCGGTTCGTGTCTCAAACCGGGACTAAAGGTTCAAACTTTACCCCACCCCCCCCCCCCCCCCCGGTATCGCATTTTCAGTTTTGTAAAAAACAAAAGAAAATGATAAAACTTCAAAAATTAAAATCCTTCAAGATGTAGTTATGTTACTACATCTACTAGTTAGGAAAATTAAAAAACTTAAATTAGGACATGTTTTGCAAAAAAGTGTTATGAAAAAGTAAAACGGCCATATCTTTTGCATACGATGTCGAAAAAAAACGCAAAATATATCAAAAAAATCAGCACGAAAATCCGCATCCGATTTTGACCGCCGTAGGGCTGTTTGCAAATTTTTAGAATCCTCAAATTCTGAAAGGAAAAAAAAGATATGCTCAAATTTCAGTTTTTTTGATTTTTTGTTAAATCTGGTCAAACTGTGGTCAAACTATGGTCAAACTACTTATTCAAGAAATATTAGTGTTAATAAATATTTATTTTTAGTTTTTTGACTTTTGGTCAAACTATGGTCAAATCTGGTCAAACTGTGGTCAAACTATGGTCAAACTACTTATTCAAGAAATATTAGTGTTAATAAATAATTATTGTTTTTTAGAATAATAGTTTCAAACTCAAACGGTGCTTAATGCTCAAGTTCAACTCCTAAGGGTTAATAGGATTGACAGCTTAGTATTGTCAGGAAAACAACAAGTGCAGACTTGGAAACTAGGGGGAATAGAACTCGAAAGTTAAGCGTGCTCAGGCTGGAGTAGTGAGAGGATGGGTGATTGACTGGGAAGTTAGACGATTTGGAATGAGTGGTTCATAATTGAGGGGTGATTAGAGATTGAATTGTCAAATAATTCAGAAATTTGAAAATAAGAAAAAAATCAAAAAAAATCAAAAAAACAAAATTTCAAAAAAATTCCTTTAGTCCCGGTTGGTGTTACCAACCGGGACTAAAGGTGGAGCTCTAGAGAGCGGCCACGTGGAGGGCCTTTAGTCCCGGTTCGTAACACAACCGGGACTAAAGGGGGGCCCTTTAGTCCCGACCCTTTAGTCCCGGTTTGGGAACCAGGACAAATGGGCCTTATGAACCGGGACAAATGGACCTTTTTCTACTAGTGGGTGGTCGTGGTCGTGGTTGTGCCCCTGAACGCCCACCACCGCCAGATTATATGGCAGCTATGATGCAACAATTCGAGCTAAACCGTCAGTTCATGACTGGGATTATGACTCAGTTCCCGCATCTAAACAACCAGAACCCTCCTTCAATAACTCTGCCGGAATTTATGCGTCTTAACCCAACTCAGTTCCGCAACTCTGAGAAACCACTGGATGCTGATGACTGGATTCGCGATATCACTCACGAGATGGAGTCAGCAAATGTCTCCCCTGCCAACTTTGTCGCCTTCGCGTCCTTTTTCTTAAGGGGCCCCGCTGCTCAATGGTGGGGCACCCACAAACATACACTGCCTGCTGGAACAGCCGTTACTTGGCCTGAGTTCCAGGCTGCTTTCCGTGACCGATATATTCCTCAAGGAATCATGGACCGGATGAAAACCCAGTTCCGCAACCTCACTCAGGGCAATAAGACCGTCGAAGCTTATCAGTGGGAATTCCTTGACCTGTCCCGCTATGCTGAAGAAGACATCGCCACTGATGTCCGTAGACAAGAGAAGTTTCGTAATGGACTCCACCCAGACATCGAGCTTGCACTTGCTGCTCAAGGTTTCACTGACTTTACTACTCTTGTGAACAAGGTTATTCTACTTGAGACTGCTCAAATGAAGCATAAGGAGTCACAGAAGCGCTATCGTGATGTTGGCTCATCTTCGGGCTCAACACAGAAGCGTCGAGTCTGGATTCCCAACAACGTGTTCCGTCAAGCCGCCCCTACCCCAAGTAACAACTATACTGCACCACGTGTTCCACCCAATGCTCCTCTTCGTCCTGAAGATGGACTGTGCTTCAGGTGTCGCAAACCAGGCCACCTTGCTAAGGACTGCCGCCAGACTCAGAATCAGTTGGCTTTCCCTCATACTGGCCGTGGCAATGGTCGTGGCAACAATCAGGCCCGCAACTATAATACTGGGTCTGCTGCTCATGGTCGTGGACACGCTTACAACATTGATATTGAAGAAGTCCAGAATCAACCTGCCACTGTGATCGGTACCCTTCTCGTTAACTCAATACCTGCTTCTGTTTTATTTGATTCAGGAGCATCACATACATTTCATCTCTGGAAAATTTGCATTCATGCATGCCATTCAGAGTGAGAAGATGCATACTCCGTTAGTCGTTAAAACTCCCGGAGATCATTATCATGCTGACCTTATAGCACCTAACGTTACCGTCGAAATTAAAGGATTGGAATTCCTTGCCACACCCATCACCTTCGAATCTCCCACCACAGACATCATCCTCGAAATGGATTGGCTGAAGGCTCACTACGCCTCAATCAATTGTGCCACTAAAGTTGTACATCGCATGCACCCAACCACTGGGCTAGTGAATAACTTAACCCAGATAACTCAAAATGTTGAGGCAAAAATATACACCTTGAATGCGTTGGACGCTTCTCCGCTTGAGGGGATCGAAAACATTCCAGTCGTTCAAGATTCTCCGGACGTTTCTTCGAAACAACTTCCAAGGATACCCCGCTTTCTTTCAGTCTTCCTCTTAATTCTCGGGACGAGAATTCTTATTAGTGGAGGAGATTTGTAACACCCCCAGTGGTTAGCTACAGTAATCCCCCTTTTGATAATGCCATGTCATCATGATTAACAGTGCCTATTCATCATTTGCATCATATTGCATTTCAAACTCATGATTCAAACTTCAAATTAATTTAAAGTAAAAAAATAAAAGTTGTTCAAATCCAGGAACTAAAATGTTCATAATATTGTAAATATTCCAGAGACAACTCTAAAATTATAACCAACATTCACTGAATTAATTAATTGACTCTAACAGAAACAAAACAGAGATGTTTAATCCATATTCATTTAATTAAAATCCAAATGGAATTGATTTGCCTCCAAACCAATTTCTAGCAGTGACAAATATTGCACTGTAAATATTGGGCTAAGTCACATATCTTGCAAAACTTATTTGGTGGCTAAACTAATTGCAAAGCAGAAAAGAAAATAGAAAACAAAACAGAAAAGAGAAAAGAAGAAAAAGAAAAAGGGGCCGAGGGCACTGGACCTAAGTCCACAGTGCCGACCCAGCCCGATCCTCCCACTTGTCTCCCTCCTCCTGCTCATCCCGCGCCGCTGTCGTCCTCTGCGCACGCGCGCGCCTGGCCCCCTCCCTCTCTGCTCGACAACGCGCCGTCGCGCACATCGCTGGCCGGTTAAGGACACCGCCCCGCACTCCCCTGACCCCCCTCTAGTTCTCCTCTCTCCCTTCCTCCCTTGCTCTCCACCTCCAACCGAGCGCCGCCATGGGCGAGCTCCGTTGAGCTCGCCGTCACAGAGCCCCGCTCGCCCTGCCGCCGCGATAGAACGACTCGCCAGCCTCGACTACGTCGGTTGCACCGACTGAAACGAGTCGGGAGCCCCTGCTTTGACGCCGACGACCCCATCTTCCTCCTCTGCCCCGCCGGACTCCGTCATCGATTCCGGCGACCTCAAGCCTCCCCCGAGCCCATTACGCACACCTGCAGGCTCCCTGTGAGCACCCCTACCTCTCCCCTCTCCTCTCTCCCTCTCGGTCGTTCCCTAGCCGCCGTCCCCTCGTGCCCGATCCCGTCACCGCGCGAGCTCATCGCCGGCGTAGCTACGGCGACCATTGGGCCTCATGTATGTGCTCGTTTTGCTCACCCTCGCGCGTAGAGTCCCCCTGGCTGCTCTGTTTGCTCGCCCGCACACCGTAGCAACAACTCCGAGCTTCCCCCCGAAAGCCGCCGTCCGCCGCGCCGAAGTAGCGCTCGTCTCCGGCCTCCCCGGCTCCGGCCGTGGTCACCTCCAATCGCGGCTCGGTCTCCCCGATCGAATGCCGCCGACCGCGTCGCAAACCCCCCACCGTAGCGCAAATCCGGACTCGCTGGAGTTCGCTGTCGCGTCCGGGCTCGCCGGAGTAACTCCGGCGGCCGGTGCTGATCGGGAGCCCATGTGGCACCGCGTGGGCCCCGCCTCTGTGCCACTGACTGCGCGCCCCGCAGGCCCCCAGTTGACCTGTTGACCAGGGTCAACGCTGACTGGGCGGCCACATGTCTATGATAGGTGGGTCCCGCCATTTAAATGATTTTTATAAATAACTAAATCTTTTAATTAGTTAATTAAAACACTAATTAGTCACTGACTAACCGGTCCACTACTCCAACTAGATAATTAGTTTAAATTAACCCTATTAATTAGTTACAAAGGCTGACATGTGGGTCCCAGTGGGACCCACCTGTCAGGTTTGACTCCGGTCAGCCCCTGTTAACTGCTGACGCCATCAATGCGTCATGCTGATGTCACCCCCGCACTGTTCTGGATAATGTTGATTTAAAATGATTAAATAATTCCAGAAAATGTTTAAAACATTAGAAAATCATAGAATTTAAACCGTAGCTCGGATCGAAAAGCTTTGTACATGAAAGTTGCTCAGAACGACGAGACGAATCTAATTGTGCCATCTGTTTCCGTGTCGGGACCCTCTACGAAGGTGAACCCATAACTTTTAGCCTGTTTCCGGTAGATGAATAGTGCTTATACACCGGTTAATAAATCCAACTTAAATCCTAAAACAACTAATATGATTTAGATATGTCTTTAGGCAACCCTGCACTGCACGTTAGCATAGCATGCTCTATGTTGCATATGTTTGCCGTGTATTTATCTGTTTCCTCCCCCTCTTCTCTCTCGGTAGACCCCGCTACCGACGCAGTTCCCGAGACCGACGCAGCTCAGGAGCCCGACGACACCGTTGACGACCTTGCCTTTGCCGCCGAGCAACCAGGCAAGCACCCCCCCTTTGAGCATGCCTATATCGCCGATTTTCTTCTCTCTTATGCTTGCATTAGAATTGCTGCTGCTACTGCTTTACCTATTCTGATGCATAGCCTGTTTATTGTAACGTGCTATTGAAACCTTACCTGCTTATCCTAAACTGTTTAGTATAGGCTGGGTAGAGACCTACCAGAGACCCCACTTGTTCCCAGTTGCCCCGCTGGATTATCATATGACTCGATCAACGGGATCGACAGCCAGATCCCAGCACTGCACAACACCCCCCCCCCTTAGTTGTACGACACTGCAGCGTTACCATCGAGTGCCGAGGGTGATACCTCGTATAGCACTCCTGATGTAAACTCTGTAGAGTAGCTATTTAGTCATGGTCATCGAGGGTGATTCCTCCTTCTCCACTTTCGATACGACCCTGTCGCGCAACACTTCAAGTGTGAACCTCGAGGGTGATTCCTCCTAAGTTCACCTTGATGATTACATCAAGTGGGCATTTGTCGAGGGTGATACCTCGGATGCCCCAGATGTTATGGACACACGGTTACTGTGACTTTATCCCTGAACCTTGTTAGAAACGGGTCGGCCCCGAGGGGGACCCGAGGGAGTTACTTTTACTGCAGGACTGGAGGGACAGGCGGTACCACCCAGTAGAGGTGGACCTGAGTTCCCGACAGTCTTTTGCGAGACGGGTTGACCTGGACGGTGCCCGAGTGATGAATACGAGGCGTGGCCGGGCATTCTTGGCCCTTGCCGCAAGTCCTCGAGACGGGGCGACGGGGTCACATCGATCGTGAGTCTCTGCTCATTACCGCACTACCAATACACTACGATTTGGATATGTGATATGAGTGGGCCTCTGGCCCGATAGCACTAACCATCACGCGGGAATAGTTATGGGCGCTCTGCATCGTATGTATCAGCCGAAAGCTCTGTCAGACGTCCAGTTCAGCATTGTGGCCGGGTCGGATCGTGCCGTTGGCGCTGGTATCCACCCTGCTCGCAACGACCCTGAGTGCACAGGGCGTTGGCCCAAGACCCCTGAGCGCTTAGGTTGTAGACCAGCGGGGACCTCTCTGCTGAGCTCTAGGTAGGGTTGCGGTGTGTCGTTTGACCGAGGCCGGGCATGACCCAGAAAAGAGTGTCCGGCCGAAGTTAAGCAAGCATGGTGGGTAAGTTGGTGCACCCCTGCAAGGAAGAACTAATCTATGCATAGCCGGATCCTCGGTAACGGACGCTCGGAGTTGTTTCCCGATCGATACAACTAGAACTGGATACTTGTGATGAGTATGGCTCTGGGATTGCTTTCTCGCAGGGAGTCGAGAGAGGATCTCTGGCCGAGGTTGATACTTGGACATTATGGCTCTGGGATTGCTTTCTCGCAGGGAGTCGAGAAAGGATCTCTGGGTGAGGTTGATAATACTACTACTTTATACTATGCTAATCTACACTCTTCTAATGCTGCAAGACCGCTGAAGATGCTAGTCTTCGATAGGACTAGGCCTTCTCTCTATTCTGGCATTTCTGCAACCCAGTCCACATATACAGCCTTCCTTTGATAATGTTGCATATGTAGTGTAGATCCTTACTTGCTGAGTACTTCGGATGAGTACTCACGGTTGCTTTGCTTTCTTTTTCCCCCATATCCTTTTGATGCAACCAGATGACGGAGCCCCTGAGCCAGCTCCCCCTGTCGACGATCGCTACTACTATCCTGAGGGTGGATACTACTACGAGTTGGCCGATGACCAGGAGTAGGTTTGGAGGGTCCCAGGCAGGAGGCCTGCGCCTTTCCATCGTAGTGTTTTCTTTTGCCCTGCCTTCTAAGGGCCTATCTGTGTTTTCTTTTATATCTGTACTCAGATATCTGATGCTTCCGCTGACGCTTGTATGCGAGCTTATGTATTCGAGCCCTCGAGGCCCCTGACTTGTGATATAAAGCTTGAATGACTTTATTTATGTTTTAGAGTTGTGTTGTGATATCTTCAAGTGAGTCCTTAGGCTTGATCGTGTGCATTTGCGCGTATGATTAGTGCACGATTGAGCCGGGGGCGTCACAGGGATGAGGTGATGTGTCGGTCTCTGGTCGTCGATCACGTTGATCGAGTCGTCGATGATGAAGCAGAGGCAACAAGGGTAAAGTGATGGGGGTCACTGATGGTTCATTACCAACCTATACTAAACAGTTGAAAAAGGCAGGTAAGGTAACAATAAGCAGGTTACAAAAGCAGGCTATGCATCAGGATAGGAGCAAATAGTAACAGGAGCAAAATCTAATGCAAGTAGGAGAAAATTGAATGGGTGATATCGGGATGCTCAAGGGGGGCTTGCCTGGTTGCTCTGGCAAGGAAGAGGGGTCGTCGGAAGGCTGCTCGTCCGGAGCGTAGTCGTACTCTGCTGCGTCGGCGTCGGTCTCGGCATCTATCGAGAGAGAAGGAGGGGGAAAGAAACAATAAATTCACGAAAAAAATGCAAACAATACGTATGACATGCCTAAATGATATGCAGAGTTGTTCTACTGCCTAACTAAATGATTTAGTTAATTTAAGAATTTATTTGGATTTATTTTATTAAAGTTGAGCACTATTCATTTATCAAAATCAGTCTAAAAGTTCCATGTTCGGGTAGCTAAGGGCATTTGACAGCAATACGAAGGGCGTATTTGGATTCGTCTCGCCGTTCTGATCAACTTTCATGTATAAAGTTTTTCGATCTGAGTTACGGTTTATTTTATATGATTTTCTAAAGATTTTAACATTTTCTAAATTATTTAATTATTTAAATACGAATTATCCAGAACAGTGTGAGATGACGCAAGCATGACGTCAGAGTGACATCAGCAGGTCAACTGGTCGGTTGACCTAGTCAAACTAATGTGTGGGTCCCACTGTCATTGACTGATAACTAATTAACCAAGTTAATTAGTTTAATTAACAAATTAATTAGGTTAAGTTAATTAATATTTATTTTTATTATTTTTATTATTATTTATATTTCTATTTTTATCTCCTTTTTCTCTTTTCGTTTAATCCAGGTGCGGGCCCCACCTGGCAGTGGCCCAGCGGCCACTGGAGTGGGTCAACGCGCGTGCGCGCGCTAGCAGAGAGGCCGGCCGCGGCCAGAGGCGAGCGCGGCGAGGGGCGCGCCGGCGCAGACGGTGAGCGGCGCGCGGCAGCAGTTCGCAGCAGCAACAGGCAGAGCAGCGAGCAGCGGCGGCGGCGAGCAGCGGGCGAGCGAGGCCACGCGGAAGGGGCAGCGGGCGCGCGGGAGCGCGGCTACGGGCGCGGCCGCGAGCGGCAAGGCGCGAGCGGGGGAGGGCGCGGGCTGGTGGCGAGCTCGCGCGCTCTCGCGAGCGTGCGGTGGCCGTGGGTGGACGGCGCGGGCCGGCGCGAGGAGCCAAAGGAGGCCGGGGCGCGGGCGGAGCGGCGAGCGAGGACGGTGAGTAGGGCCACGGTGGGCGCGACGCGTTCTGGACGGGGGGAAAGAGAGGGAGCACGGGGTGGTGCTCACGTTCGATGCAGGGAAGGGGGGGCAGCATGGCTTGATGGCGTCCGGCGAGGAGGAGGATGGGGACGAGCGACGGAGACGGGGAGGCGGCGGGGCAGCTCCGGCGTGGGCCACGGGCGACGGCGGCGGCGGCTGCGCGCGGCGACGACGTCCGGTACCCCGATCCAGATCGGATCGGGGGGGTGAGGGAGAGCGAGGGGGGAGGAGTGGATAGGGTTAAGGTTCGGTGCGGCTGGGGGGGGGGCATATAGGCCAGGTGCGGCTGGGCCGTGGCCCAGTTGGGCCGGGGGGTTTTTCTTTTTCTTTTTACTTTGTTTTATTTCTTCTCTTTTTATTTATTCTTTCCTGTTTTATTTTAGTTACATTTTATTTTAGTTTTTGTAAAATATATACTTAGCATCTAATTTAGTATTTCAATTTAGTACATTGTCACAAAAAGTCTAGTCCCCAAATAATTTAGTTTGATATTTTATTAATTAATAAAGGCATTTAAATAATTAGGTTTGCTACTATTTAAATCATTTTAGTGCATTTAAGCATTTCATAAAAGTTTGGTTTCACCACCATAATCACCTATGCATTATTTGGCACGACCCGAACATTTTAGTTTCTGTTTTGAACAACTTTTATTTTCCACTTTGAATTTAATTGAAGTTTGAACTAGGAGGTTGAAATGCAATATGATGCAAATGATGATTAGACACTGTTAACCCTGCTGACATGGCATTAACTAGGGGTGATCACTGTTGTTAATTACATGGGGTGTTACAGTGGGATTGTGGGGTCCATAGCCCCCACAAATAATTTGCACAACTTTTTTTACTAGTGAATTCATATGTATATCCAATACTTTATTAACTATTTGTAATGTGTTTT
The DNA here is from genome assembly GCA_011799875.1 of Thinopyrum elongatum. NCBI lineage: Eukaryota > Viridiplantae > Streptophyta > Magnoliopsida > Poales > Poaceae > Thinopyrum > Thinopyrum elongatum. Next base: position 481,974,524 of record CM022302.1, on the reverse strand, counting down.
GACTAAAAAAAATGCTATCCTTTGTAATGTTGACCCCACGTTAGTCAAGTTCTAGATCCGCCACTGTTATGGATGCTAATGGACGTTATACGGATTCTCAGCGTAACCGCCCCTGAATTGGGGGGTGTGGCTCCCTTCTCCCCATAATATCAAAAACTGCCACCAAACTACAATCCGAAGAATCCTTAAATACTTGCCCGTGACTCTAGCATTACTCAGAAATTTATGGGAATTTTGCGAAGGATAAATGGAAATTGCCAATAGGGTTTTGCTACAGTAGACCCTCCTCTCCATAGAAAAGTTTACAGATTTCCATGCATATTACAAGTGGAGATTAAAAGATACCCCTTCAATAGAAAAATATTAGATTATTTCGTTCTCATGTTTGATGCATTGGGAGAGTAGAGATTTTTTTTGAATTGAAACCAAAAAAGGAAAAATCTTAAGATTCCTTGACTTGGCATGTACGTCCGTTATTCGTAGCATACTTTTTTTTTGCGGGGGATTCGTAGCAATACCTTATTCAAACGTTTGATAGTATTTGGTAAATCTGCTCACAATCTAATCATTTTTCTACTTTTTTCGAAAGTAAAATAGTTGTGAAACTTTTACCAAATCTAACCCTGCACATATGACGATAATAGAGTTGGCTAGCTCAGCGACACTAAGCATAGTGCCAACGACCCTTCGGATACAACTAGGTGCCAGCGACAAAATCCCAAGTCAAGGTCAAGGTCAAGGTCAGTGTCATGGGCCATGGCCATTAGCGCCGAGTTAGACAACCTAGAAAAGGGCTAATATTTTGTTGTAGCTGCCAAACAAAGGTTCATTTTTACAATGCGCAGATAAAGGGCCAAATTTGAAATGAAATACAACTATGAGTGTATTGCCTCACCTATTTGCTTGTGCCCATTAATTGATGCTAGAAGATCGTATTCATCCACTTCTCATTCAATACGGAGGAACGTCCTCATACGCGTCCTTGCACACTTCTCTGTACTCCTATATAACAACAGCCGCTCCCATCAACTGGATACAATGATACGATGAGTGCACACACGACCTATATCTTCTCGAGATACCACACTCGATCAAACATTTCTCTTGTTTGTGCGGCTAGAAAGGCTAGGATTTTTTACATAGGCTGGGTTAGAACAAATGTTGAGAATGAGTGGCATCAGAAAATAATTACTCCTGATCTATCGAGAATTGTGAGCCACGTCGTAGAGAGTTCTTTGTGGAATGATGAATGATTGGCAGCTCCTACATTTATCTCTCTCCATTAATCATGGGCTGACAACTAGTACGATTAATAGGTCGGCAGCATTGGCAACAGCTGCATTCAGACTTTTGCAATCTTCTCCAAGCTTGGTCAGGATTGCTAAACGAGGGGCATTCTCAGTAATATTTTCCTCTAGAATTTGTCCACTTTGAGGCGAGGCCAACGAAAGAGCATGCGTTTCAGGGTCAGTGAATCAGTTGTGAGGCGGATGAAACCTACGGTGTCCTTGATAAACAGATGCTCCAAAGCAGGGCACCTAGCGAGCTTGCTCTGATCAAACTGGATATTTGCCACCTATTCTGTCTCCCAACTGAACAACACTGACGGCCAGCCCCCACCGGAGCCTGATTAGCTTGTTTTTCACTTTATTTCCTTTGGGTTCTCGGGCACCCCTCTATGTAAATAATTTATTAATCCTTCTCCTCTGAAATGCAAAGGTAGTACAACTGTTGTTTCCTATTTAAAAAATCCTTTTGTGTGATCATTTTGACATTAGCATCATGATCTGTTCAAAGGTAAGTTGTGTACATGTACATTATTTTTGTCTTTTATATATCAATGAAAAAAAATATTGCAGAACGATTGTTCTACGTCTTGGATTGAAAAAAGGGCAAGCCGTGTTTCTAGAAAATTGTGTAATATGGTTAGACTATTGAACATATTCACTCGCCACTTATAATTTTTCATTTGATTATTCAGTTAACTAAAACAATAAATTATTTATAGAGTGATAGCTTTCGGTTGTTATATATATGAGTTGTAGTGTATAACGCATTTGCTCGTACTCATTGATGCTAGAAAGATCGTATTCACCTACTGCTCACTCAAGAGATAGGGAAATAATTTGTTGTACTCCTACATAACTACGGCCTACGTCCCTCGACTGGATACAATGCTATGGTGAGAGCATGTTGCAACTTATATGTACTCGAGATATGGCAGTCAAGGAGACACTTCCCTTTTGTATGGGGCTAGAAAAACTAGGATTTTTTAATTTACGATGGGGGTTGGAATAAATCTTTAGAATGAGTGGCATCAGAAAGTAATTTATACTGGCCTATCAAGAATTGTGGGCAACTGTGTCAGTCGTGCAATCCTTGATCGAGTAATATAGTTAGCAAAAGACATTTGGTGCATTTCGTGTGATGATATCGACATCAACACCATGATTAGGTAGAATGTAAGGTGTGTTTCCAGCGCCTGGCAGATTAACAAATTGTCAAATATTACATTGTCGAGTATAAATGCATAATTGTGATCCTAGTAGTGGCATTTTAGTTGTTAACCCCTTGTTTCAAATGTAGAGTTTATTCTGATTGTTTGAGACAAGACTTTGACAAAGATTTGAGAAAAGAGAAAACAACGTGGTAATAAATTATCTATTGTTTGAGTATATTGTCCTAATTAATCAAATTATACCTTTTTTCCAAAAAAACATTATGCCATATATATTTTGAGGGCCAATTCTTTTGGCAGCTTAAAAAATAAGCCGCCTCCTTCCCGGCTTATCCCATAAGCCGTCTCTTTTATTCATTGGGGCTTCTAAACTAGTTATGGGATAACTAATTTAGATGTCTCAACAAATTTGAGGAGTGGCTTATTTTTTAAGCTGGGGAGAGGCAGCTTATTTTTTAAGTTGCCTAAAAGAACTGGCCCTAAGATGGAAATCATAAGTGGCGACCGTTAGCCAGGAGGTTGATGCAGGCGACCCTCCTTCCTACTGTCTGATTTTGATCTAGTTCGCTGTACAATAAAAGCCATCGAACCCATCGAACGCTTTACTTTTCAAATCATTGCCACATTTTGATCTAGTTCGCTGTACAATAAAACCCATCAAACACTTTACTTTTCAAATCAACCCCGCGCACCGCACCGGCAGCAGTGCGAATTTTGCACATGGTAGACCTGGGTTTGAATCCCAGGCCCTCCTTTTTTTCATGGCATTTTTTCTAGAAAATTTGCCACGACAGTTTTATTTTTTTGCGAATAACCTGTCAACATGGCAGTTTAAGAATGATGGCATTTTTCTAGAAGAAATTAACATGACTTGTTTAACCATGATGGCCTTTTTATATTAAGAGATGATATTTTTTTGGTTTTTAAGAGATGGCATTTTTGTATTAAGAGATGGAATTTTTATTGGCATTCTTTGTTTATTAAGAGATGGCACTTTTTTATTAAGAGATAGCATTTTTTATTTTAGCAGATGTCATTTTGATATTAAGAGATGCTATTTTTTATATTAAGAGATGACATTTTTTATTAAAGAGATGGCATTTTTTTATCATGGCATTTTTTTCTTTTTCTTTTGTGTTCACTTGGCACTTTTTTGTTCATGGTATTTTTTATCCCGAAGACACACGGGCTGATTTTTTAGCGCATGATAGGGTACGCGGGCTCGATCGACATGACAGAAACGTTCGTTGGGTGATCCTTTTGGTAGCGAACCAAAACGTTCGATGGGAAAGGAGGGATCGGGCGAACGATTCGATCGCCAGGACCACCTCCCCTGGTGATCGATCGCCAGAGTACAATTGATTTCTCTAGGCAAGAAAGATGAAGCACAACATAAATTGCCATGTAAGGAAAGTTGTACAAGCAACACTTGGTTCTGAATTACCTCTGGCATTAATGCTAGCGTGAACGTATTGGGTAATTTTTGTTCACAATTTGACTCATTTTTGCTACTTTTCCAAAGTAAGTTAGTTGTGAAACTTTAACCAAATCTACCCATCCACACAACAAAGTTGGCTAGCTCAGTGCCGATGAATATAGCACCGACGACCATTCAGAATACAGTAAGGTGCCAGCGACAAACTTAAGAGCATCTCTAGCAGACCCCTTAAAAACGCTAAACCTGTAAAATTCCGGCGGGTTTACAGTTCCGGACCAATTTTATGTCCAGAATAGACCTCGTAAAAGTTCGCGGAACTGTAAATGTTTTACAGGCCACCAAAAACGTGAGCCTCCGACCCCTACTTCTACAGGTTCGAAGACAGTATATAGGCCACGAACCGGGTCCTTCTGCCGCCCTCTCCCCGCGCGCCGCCGTCCGTACCACCCGTCTCCAGCCGTCAATTTCTCCCTGCTCCAACAAAATTCTACACTGCAAAAGAATCGAGCGCGTGCCTGCGACCATGGCTGATCCCGTTCGTGCTCGACGCGAGGAAGAGAGGAATGGGATGCGGCGGCTGCATAACACGGGCGGCTCCGTATTTGGCAGATACGGCGACGGGAGCTAGCTAGCTAGCTAGCTTGTGGATCGATTGGCCACGGCGACGGGAGCTAGCTAGCTAGCTAGCTTGTGGATCGATTGGCCACGTCTAGCTCCTGGTCGATCGATTAGCTAGCTAGCTCTTGGATCGATTCCACGCCGGCGCTAGCTAGCTTTTGGACCTATTCGAGCAGCGACAGCGACGGTGACGCCGGTGCGCTTCGTGCAAGTCATCCTGGACGCCGGCGGCTCCGTATCTGGCTGCTTCGTGCGCTGTTCGCCGGCTTCGTAGGAGCTAGCTAGCTGATCGTGGACATGGGCGAGAGGAAGAAGAAGACGTGGAAAAGAATATACGCGAATATTCGATTTTACAGTCTAAGTTTAAGGGGTCTGTTCGGCCGCAGCTCAAACCGACCCTTAAAATGCGTTTTCCGCGAACTGAAAACGCGGTTTCCTGTTTGACGGTTTAAGGGGTCTGCTAGAGATGCTTTTAAAATCGTAAACTGTAAAACTGGGATATGGGTCAAAAAAATGCATTTTAAGGGTTCATTTTAGCTACGGCCGAACAGATACTATAAAACAAATTGTAAAACTGGGATAAAGAGCTCCTTCCTCCAGTCCGGCCGCCGTCACCCCTTCCCTCAGCCGGCCGCGCCGGCCACGCCGGCCGCGCCCAACCCCGTCGACCGCGCCCCGTCGCCCGTGGGTCGTGCCCCGTCGCCCGTCAGCCATGCCCCGTAGCCCGTCGGCCGTGCCCCGTCCCTGCCGGCCGCGCCCCATCACCACGCCGGCCGCGCCCAGCCTCGCCGGCCGCTCCCCGTCGCCTCCGCCAGCCGCGCCTTGCTCTATTGCTAGCCGCGCCGGCCGAGCCGTGCCCCTTTGCCTGCCGTGCCGGGAGGATTCCAGCGGCCAGGCTGAGGTAATGGGAGGCCACGGCGATGTCGAGCTCGTCCAATTCGAACCGGCGGCGATCGATTGCGGCATCTAGCGGCCTTTTTCGGTGTGCAGTGATGAATTCCGACGAGTTTAGGGCGGATTCCGGCAAACACCGCGGTGGCGTGTTTGCTCCGACGAGGTTTGACCGGTATACGGGGCCCCTTAGGTTCGGCCTTCAAACCTCAAAATATAAGGGTTTCGGGTGTGCATTTTCGGTGGCCCTTAAAAAATTTACGGGTTGGACAATTTTTACGGTTTCTGTTCTGGACATTTTTTTGACCAAAACTGTAAAACGCAAAAATTATAAGTGTTTGACCACTTATACGGGTCTGCTAAAGATGGTCTAAGTCAAGGCCAGCGCCATGTTCACTAGTGCCGAACTAGACAACCTCACCTCTGTGTTGGGATCCGGCAGAGGGTCAAATTTTGTTGTAGTTTTCAAAGAAGTTCATTTTTATAGAGGGAGACCACGTGTAGTGTCTTCTCTCACTTACTTGCTCGTTTTCATTGATGCTAGAAAATCATTTTAGCGTACTCCTCATTCAAGACGGAGGAAAAGGAATACACGTCTGTTGGTCCATGCACACATTTGTTGCACTCCTATATAACTACAGTAATTTCCACCAACTGTATATGATATGACGAGAGCACGGTGCAATAGATGATACGATACGAGCACGGTGCAACTAACTTACGATGTGACTTTTCAGCCACCGCTGGCACAGCAACAAACTGTTAGAAAATAATCACTCTCACATATATTAGTCAGTTGATAGTTTGCTTCAACTACCTCTGTTTCAAAATGTAGAGCTTATTTTGATTGGTTGAGACACAACTTTGACCAACATTTACCACATCAATATACAGTTTGTGTGGTAGAAAACTACATGGTGGTAAAGTAAATGTTGTTTAAGTCTTCTCTTGTTGGTCAAAATGTTTCATTTTTTAATTTGAGTGAAGTACAATTGATTCCTTTTTAGACAAGAAAAGTGAAGAAACAACACAAAGTGCACATTAATGCTAGCATGAAAGCACTGTTCTTATTTTTCACTGTTTGGCCTTTTTTTTACAAATGTAGATTAACAGTCAAAGTTAGAGGAGAATTTGAATGCACGTATTGTAGGATGTAATGTATTTTGAACAGAGGAGTATGCAGAGGTTAGGGATTCCGTCCTTTCGGAAAAAAAATGTCAGTAGAGATGGGTAGAGCGCAGAAGTAGTGGAAGGAAAAGGTTTACCCTTCTTAAGAAAAAAGAAGTCTGCATCAAATTATGATTTAAATTCCCTTCTTGTTAGTTTCCATGCTTGCTAGTTGGACAATTTGGACCGAGAGAAACACATGGGCATTCCGCAATGAATCTGTGCCACCGGCCGTCCTCCTTGATGCCATAAAGGAAGAAGCAAAACTTTTGGAGGCATTGTGGGTTCTAAACGCTTAGGGCATTTCATTTTTGGAGAGTAATAGCCTTTGTAACTCTTTGTCTTTGTGTGTAAAAAACCTCAATAACTCCTTTCTTCATTAATCGATGAGGCAAAACTCATGTCTCCGTTTTGAAAAGAAAAGTGATACCTAATATGTATTCATGTGTTGTGGTGTAGAGCTTTGAACTTCTTTTGAACATCTCCATGTGCGGTGGCATGGTTCTTCCGGTATGAAGTACGAATTATGACAAAAAGAAGGAAACGAGATCCAAATATATAGAGGTAGATTAATTTATACTCCTATGCTCTAGCACTTGAAATTGGTGGGTTGAGCACATTCAAGAGAATGTTTGGTTGATCTTTCTCTTCAATGCTAATCTGATTTCAGTCCATTTTGCCTCGTGAAGTGCGCCAGCGCAGTGCAATTAAGCCCTCTGTGGAGCATCTGCGGAAAGCATGTAAGCAGAGGGACCTCATAACTACTGCACCAAATACACAGCCCGGCCCATCTCTCTGAATCTCTGATCCACAGCTATAGGTGTTTACTGCCTCTGCACTGCATCTGCATACCCTGCCCCAAAACTGAAGGCCTTGTACACATACTTGTACCAGTTGTATGTATACTCCTGGCTAGCTATCTAGTAGCTCAAACTTCCATACGGCGTCTCCGTCTCGATCGGAAAGACCGGAGGACAGGAATGGGACTTGGGTGACATGACACAAGCTGGAGCAGTGGAGCTACAAGAATCAGAGTGTCCCTAGAGGCGGCAAGCTAGCTAGCCTCGGCAGCAAAAGCGGTTTGTAACTGCGTCTCCGAAGCGTCAACCACTTTTGAAAAGGAGCTCGCCAATGGTCTCTAGGGTGGTTGCCTGCGTTTGTATCTGCTTGAAACCTCTTGGCCTGGCACTTGCAGCTGCTTTTATTTGTAGATGAGTCTGCACATGAAGCTACGGCCTAGTAGACGAGAGAGGCATGGGTGCAAGCATAGTTCACACAGACAGACATGAACATGTACGTCCTCAAGAATTCAAAACTCAAAATCTGCTGCTGCACAGTTTTTATTTTGGTTCTGCCAGATGAACGGTCTGAAGAGCTACCAGGAGAGTATATGCACGCATCAATGCATGCCCCCCGGTCAAGCATACAGGATCGGCCAGCCGTAGCTTTGGGACAGTCCGTTTGGCCCCCCTGCATTGGTAGCCCGACAGAGCTTGTGATGATCACCATCATTACCTGTTGATTTGGCCAGGCCCCGTAGTACGTTCGCTATAGCTGGCCTGCCCCTCTCTGGCACGTGCCACATGAGAGCCATCTATGCTCGTCACCTTTCTGCCCGATCGACTGCCTCCTTTAAATTAAGTGGCCCGTGAGTATTTCTGAAGCTAGCAATCTTGCGTGAGCGCGTGCTGCTATTTTCTTCACGGACAGAGGAAGAGAATTTGATCTCTAGGAACGTAGCTAGGATCCATGGTTTCGACCAAAACAATTCTTTTTGGGAATGGGTAGCATCATGAAATGATTTGTTTCATACTGCACTTCTTTCTGGGCAACTTCGGTGAACCGTAGGGTCCCTATTGGATTTGTCCCCAGAGGGAAACGGATATCTTGTATTTTTTTTTTTTGATAAAGAATATCTTGTATTTTGTGCAGTATCTATTTGTCACCATTTTAGCCCAGTGGACGGTTAAAAAAAAATGCTTGTTTCAGGTAGCAGTGGTAGGCACCTCAACAACTTTACTTCTCGCATCTACGAAAAATATCTTCATCCGGGACTCGACGTATACTTGAACGCTCCAAGCCTATAACCCAGAGAATGTCTAACCGATCCCTTGTAATTTAACTTCTTATATGCATCCGTATAGTTACTTTTGAAAAAAATTACCCCTCTAAATGATGGTTGGACCTAACGAATTCCTTAAATTTAACTCCTCAAATGAATTTGCTAGAACTCAGTTAGCTGAGTTTTAGTTGTGTCTCATTCACCTCTATAGCCATTGGATGGGACATGTCAAGATTTGGGCGTGTTGGTTTGTACTCCCTCCGTCCTTCAAAGAGTGTACCTTCAACTTTGTTGGAGAGTCAAACTATCCCAAAATTTGATCGAGTTTGTGCAAAAATATATCAATATTTATGAAACCAAATAGGAGTATTATGAAAATATATGTTATCATGAATCTAATGCTACTAATTTGATGGTATAAATATTGATGTACTATTGTATAAATACAGTCAAACATAAAAACATTTGACTTTTCAACAAAGTTGAAAGTATACTCTTTTAAGGACGAAGGAAGTAGTGTTTTTTAAGCTTTAATTAAGGGATGATTATTTGTAGTGTTTTCTCTTTAGTGGTACCTGTCGTTTATTTTCTTTGAGTCGAGTACCTGTCGGTGTTGTGGTTGCCATCTGTTTTCGTTGGCCGGGCTAGCGACCAGGCCGTTGAGCATCAATGCACGTCTTCTCAAGTAAACAAAAATGCACGTCTTCTTTTTCCGTAATAAGTTAAGTGAGACTGTGGGAGCATCTACAGCCGGACCTCTCAAACACGTCTCAAACGTCCGGGCAGGCCATCTAGTCATTGACCGGTCATACAAAACTGACACAACCGGAGCTTTCAAACCGCGGACAAACGCCCGGGCTGACCGGCACCCCTCATGTCTAGCTCAAATGTAGGGCGGATATGAGGCGGCCCGGGCGCACCCGGGTGCGTCCGCCACGTCAACCCGGTCCACCGCTGGCCCACACCGACCCCACAAAATCCTCCTCTGGACCAAACCCTAACTCACTTCACTCCGCTCCCAGACGCTCCCCTTTCCCCAATCCATCCAATCCCTAGCGCCGGCGAGCATGTCCAGCATCGGCAGCCACTCGGACGGCAGCTCCAGAGACGAGGACGAGTTGGCGCTCCGTATCACGGAGCTTGCCGGGTCTTGTCTTGCCGGCATGTAGCTTGCCGGCAACTTGATGCTTGATATCGAGAAGGCTACTACTGTCTGTGCACAAGTCAGGATACTAAAGCACCCTTGTTTTAGTACACCGACACTCCTAGAGGTTGTTTGCTTTATGCTCCGGAGGAGGAAGAGCTTTGAAAGGATTGGCTCAATATCTAGAGGATGCTTCTTGTTTGACGACCTACCCTTTTGACACGAACAATTGCTTTACTCTTGTTGGTCCAAGATGTTCTCGTTTCCAAACTATGTGTGTGTTTTTTTGGGACAAATGTGCTCCCTGAATGCCATATATAGACACTACATTAGAGTGGGTCAAGTAAAGTTGTATGTATTCCGTATGAAAAAATGACAGAGTATTGAGATGACATGCCTTTTGTTACTCAACTTATTTTGCTTTTCAGCTCATATATATTATGGAGATCATTATCTCTGCCTGGAATATATACCAACACCGAGTTGTTCGCGTGGAAGACATATAGTCAGCCATATCTTTCTGATGGTCATGTCTGTCCTTTGCAAGGGAAAGAGCATCTAACTAGAAAATCTTCACCTTAATATTTTTTATTTAGACTAACACAAAAACAATTATCGCCTAAGTATTTTGTTGCCTAATCGCCTATTACATCGTACCATTTTCCATCATTAGATTGATCAATTTTTTCTTTATTTTTCTTCAACATTGTTGGGGATATAGTTTGAAGAAATCCAGGCAACGATAACATGAATTATTCTCTTGAACATGGATGCCGTGAAATTTGGCAGTTCCATGTCCATGCGTGCTAGTTTCTTCCGAAAAATTTATACCAGTCTACATATCTGACAACAATTCATATCTCATCTGAACAACAAGGATTACCCACACCCAATACTAATAAAACCTCTAGCAACCCCTAGTGAACTTTAGAAGCCAGTGATCTATGTATGGGTAAAGCCACTCGGAGCCCATGTATGCTTTGGAACCAGCAAACACAAACTTGAGAAGAATTTCATGGAGATGCACGAGCAAGCAATGGTGCATCACGACGATCAAAGTTTCTTCCTCGATTAATTTTATCAGCTTTCACCATGAACACACAAAAACCTGACTTGCTAGTATGCGTGTTAATTGTCTCTGAAGCGTCTGCAGAGAACTGTAGCACACCTATTTTGATACTGCATTGCTCATCTCATGTTTTTTCACACGCACTCTTCCATGTAAACAGGCTTTCCTCCATGAGAATTCAACGAAACCAAATATATGAAATGTATGCAAGCCCTTGACATATCAAGCAGTCTACCAGTAATGCTACCTACCAAAATTAGATTCTTATGCAATAAATATTTTTTCTTAATTTTTTATTCTAGACCACAAGTGGCTTTAAAAAAAACAGAAGAGGCAAAAGCTTTGTCTTTTTCTATTAATAAAGATGCCTGATTAATTAAAGGAAAACCAGGCAAAATTGAACTGCAGACGGCTACTGCGGCTGTTGTTTTTGGCTGTTCTATTGTATCGCACCGTCACCGATACTCCGACAGGGTAGTGTCCTGAATGGTTTTATTGCTTTCTAAAAGCAGGGCTGTAATAGCCTGAGAAATACTTGGATACAACATGAGCTCACCTACTCCTTCAAAGAGTACAAGGGGAAATAGGTACTCATATGTATACATTTATTTTCACCTGTATATAACCATGGCAACCTCTAGCACCTCGATATTTGGGTAGAAAGTGATCAACGCACACACACAAATAGATAGACAATCGCACCGGAGCAAACATATTTGTTATTTGTAGGGCCAAATGAAAAAAGAGGCAAGTTTGAAGTAAATGTTGGGAATGAGCGGCATTAGGAAATAGTGTCTCAGGTGGATATGGATTCCCGGTGCAGCCATATCGAATCCAGGAGCCCGTGATGGACTCATCACATCTCTAGTGCCGAGGGAACGTGCCTGGCCAGAAGCTCCCCTGCGACATTCCTGGAGTTCCTTTGCTTGGCCTCTTTGAGGAAGATGGTAGCCTGGCTTAACGAGCCGGCAACATGATTAGCCCAGGCGCTTCATTTCAGTCGCTTGGACGAGCTTGAGAAGGTGCACGGAATGCAACGGAAGAATTAGCAATGTAGCTGATGCATCTGTGCAAATAGCCGCGAGCAACTAGCTCCAGTGCCACTGCGTCCTCCTCTGACTACTGCGATATTTGAGTATACTTGATGATGCCACTAAAGCGATGTACTGTACATGTCAACGTGTCTCAGAGAGTGTGCCTTGAACAGAGTAAAGTGCCTCTATCATACTCGTATTTTTTGAGTGTACCTGATGACACAAAATTGCAGATTTTTTGTGTGTGTGTTTTGCTAGTTTTTTAATTACTGTTCATCATGGGTGCAATGCACCCAGGTTTAGAAAAATCACACTCGCAAAGAAAAACCTAGTGCATTTTATTTAAATTAGTTCTAGACTGCTACTTCTCTGGGTCATCTACATTCTCTGTCTCACATTACCAAGAAACTTATTTCCTTTCGTGTATGCCATCGATTGACATCAGAATTTAAATTTGCGAACAGTCGCCTCTTGCACCGCCACCTGTCCACCTCTTCCTTTCAAACGGTCTACACGCTGTGTGGCAACTCCATTATTCGAACCACCACCAAATGACTAGACTTAACGAGCAAGCTTCCTCTGTCTTGGGCCCATTTGTTTCGGCCGTAGCTGCGTCATACTAACCTACGAGACTCGACTACATAGGTGCCACACAACTGCTTACCCCTCGGCGGACCTTATTTGGCACTTCAGGCGCCCATTACTAATGTTTTTGCAAACAGGCGCGTGAAGCACCTCCGCGCTGGACCGGCCCATCTAACCTTTTTTTTCTCTGTCTTAATTCGCAAAAAAGCGAACTATTTGCGAATCGTATCGAACCCACACTACTAAGGAAAAGTCTAGCAGTAGCGCGGGTCTAAGGGCTATCAGTAGTGCGGGAAACCGCGCTACTGGTACGGCGCTACAGCTAACGTTTAGTAGTAGCGCGTTTTCACCCGCGCTACTGCTATACCTACTTAGCAGTAGCGCTCTCCGCACCAGCGCTACTGCTAAGTGTCTTAGCAGTAGTGTTTTCCTTTCCAGTGCTAAAGAGCGCTACTACTATATTTTCACATATCTTTTTTTTCTTCGTATTTGCGATGTTTTTGTACAGGTTTTATACAGTATTCTAATCATATCATAAACATGCAATATGCTCATTATATCATACACATAATAGTCTCATCATATCATCCAACACAAATCATATCGTCACATTATAATCACGATATAGCGATACAAGTTAACTGACATGTCTCATCATACATAATGTAGTACTTCTTGAGGCGCCGGTTCGTATCCCTCTCTCGCACTAGCGTGAACCTAAACTAATTATTTTCCGCTTCAGCTCTGCTACCGAACCCTCTCTGGCTATCGCTCGGAAACCGGTACACCTGGGCCTGACACTCCTGCCACTCGTCGTATACTCCTGGCGTAGCACTTCTTCGCCATCGATGATCTATGTACCTGCATCGTCACATGAGTCGATAATATGCAACATATATAGTTGAGCAACAGAAAAAGACAGAGTTAGCAAAAATAGAAGCAACATGTCATAAGCATAAATAACAAAGTTCATCGTACCCAAAATACCCTAACTAGAGTGATCTTCGCTAGTTGACGAGGACGGTTTAATTACATCACAAATAAAGTTCCGTCGTGCATAACTCAAAGTTTCGTCATAGAGAAAGTATGGACTAAACGGACACATTGTCATATATCGTCAATCACTCCAATATGTCGTGCCATCCATCCAAATCAGGGAGATAGTCCCCGAGCGCAGTGAAAGGCTTCAGGTCGAGACGCTGAGCGGCTACGCGTGTTCGGACGTCTTCCCGCGACATTTGCCCTTCTTCGTAGAACAACCATGTTTTTTCGAGGACCTCCTTCATGATGATTTGGGCAAGTTCACGCTGGATGTGATAGAACTCAGCTCGGAGTCGATGATCCGGGACATCTCCTAGTTTCTTTGCCCATTGCAGAATATTAGCATCACCGGATCTAGGTGACATGCGAAGGTTCTGGTGATCCCGTCTGTACTCCAGCATGTGATGGAGGACATAGAATCCATCACTGAGAGTACCACTCGGTTGTTGGATGCAGCAGAAGTCGGTCTTATGGCCGAAGGCGGGCGCGCGGTTCCTTGTCTTCTTGAGCGTGATCTCTCCACCCCGTAGGCCGTAGCTTAAGATAGCACTGTCGAGAACAGACTTGATGTGGGTGTAATCTTTTTTCGTCATGTTCTTCGACGAGTTCAAGTAAAGAGCGTGGGAGAATCGGGGGTAAAGGATGATGAGGACGGCGCGCCCGTCGCTGCGCAAAATAAGTACACCTCAAATTAGCCTCCACGCGTGCAAATGAAAGATTGAAATCGAAGGAAGGATATCCGCGGATGCCTTACATGGGATGATAAGGCACGAGAATCGTCTCCTTGTCCTTATTGCCGACCATGAAATCGGCGATGTAGTTACTCACGTATTCACGGTGCTTTGGGTAGACTGCCAAGAAGCCCTCGTGCATGAAGTACGGGTCAGCGACACAGATATAAGGTATCTGCTCAATCCTGATGATGTAGTTCATGTACAAGGCAAAAAGGCGGACAAACATAAAATTCAGATTTTTCAAGTGAAACATGTTGAAGATGTAATCGAATCGAAGGAAGAACTTTTCCGCGGGGAATGTGTCGATGTACAACCTTTGCTGTCGCACGTTAACCACGTAGAGCGGGTATCCTGGATTTTTCGAGGCGATCAGGCTTTTCTCTCTCCGCAGCACATCGTCATGAAGTCTCCTTAGATCGCCGTATATGGCCTCTACCGCTGCCTTAGGTAGGATCGGATCACCGGGGATATGGTATTTCGCCGCACCTATGATAGGTATACGGTCTTCAACCCGAGGCTGCGGAGGCGGCTGGCTCATAGAAGCAGCTTTGCCTTTCCTCGGTTTCTTCCTATGCTTCTTTGCTACTGGAAGTGAGCCTATAATACGTTCATCCTCCGGCAATTCAGGCACCAACCCATCACGCTCAAACCCTGAGTACTCATACTGCTGTAGCCATCAATCCTCCGTCGTCATAGGCGCCGGTATTGAGATACTGTAGAGGGTCATCGTCATCCTTGTCGATGGCATCATGCATTGCTTCTTCGACGGCGGTGACGTCATCGGCCACTAATGGAGCCTCTTCCTCACGTCGTCCGCTATCACCCGGCACGACAGGCGACGCTAATTGGGTAGGTGGGGTGTTGGTGTTCATACCTTGCTGAGGCTGCGTGGTCGTGGGTGTGCTCCCGGCCGCCTCCAGACGAAGCAGACTCTTCGGCCACAACAGGATCCACCTCTTGCAATCGCCAAGCCATCGCGGGGTCTCATTGTCATCTCCCCCTAGTGTTACCAGAGGAGCCAAATTCTCATGGCCTGGTTTGACACTAGCCACGGAAACCTTGAAGACGTCAGGGGGATCGGCCGGCTGTGGAACAATTCTTCCTTCGGCTTCACTATCGTCACCTTTCCCACGTCCACCTTCTGGCCGCTGATGGTGTACAGTATGGTGCATGGGGTTACGTCGGCCTGCAAAAACATGTCTGCGACATGAGATATCCGAAAGGCAACGGAAACGGGAGATTATACATATATTAAAGAGGGCCGGTGTGATAGGTACCGTGAGGGCATCGAGCTCAGCCAAAGACGAAGCTCCGTCGAGCACGCCAGAGACGGAGGTCGACGAGCTGCTATGAGCAGGTGCGGGAGCAGGTGCGGTTGCGTGAGCAGGTGCGGGTACAACGCTAAACGAGCTGCTCCCGAAGAAGTTGGAAAGGGGAAAGTCCGCTGCCTCTTTATCTGGATTTTGCTTGCTCCAACTGACTATAGCCGGAATCAAGACACTATACGAAGCTGCCATTTCCTCTCTTGCGGCAGCTACCGTTGCTTTGACTGTCTCAGCTAATTTCTTCTCAACCGCAATCTCAACCTTCTTATCGATGTTTTCTTCATTTAACATCCGTCTTTCCTTTTTCTCCTCGGTGGTCTCATGGTAGTATTCTTCCACGTGGCGCCATCTCCGACGCCGTGCACGCGTCCATACGACGGCCGAGTGTCCATCGGTAGTCCTTTCAATATGTTCAAGGCCCGGTTGAATGGGGTGTCCCACTTGGGCCTCGCCAACGCCTCAGACGGCGAGTCGCTTTCGGCCGCAATCCTATGATGCTCTTTCTGCAAAAGGAGCGTGGATCGTTTACAAATGTGACTAAACGTGCAGTCAAATTAATCAGAAGCTAAAATTAGGGGGTAAATTAATAATTACCAGCAGTCTCATGAACTCCTTCGTGACCGTGTCTGTATCGAAAACCTTGTTGACTCAGTCCCAACGGTACAGGACCCTGATGACGTCACGCTCCTGCGGGACGGTGAACTCCGCCAAGGGGTCTGGGATCTCCAGACTTTCGCGTTCCGCGTCCTCCTTGGCCCATATGGGCCTCTTCCCCGCGTAACCACGGCTTCCGAGGTAGTGGCACCCCATGTTCCTCTCTTGAAGCCCCTTCATGTACTCCGACTTTTCTTTGGCAGCTTCGGCAACGCAAGCCTTCTCGAATATTTCAAACTGCTCTTCCGTAATTGTCGGATTATCCTTTACAATCTCGGAGTAGGGTTCCTCTTTGACGATGATCCGATGTTTCACCCTTACTTTCCAGGCGGACAACGCGCCGCTAAAATTGCCCATGGCGCATTTGTTTATCTTCTTCATTACCGGGTCTTGCCATGGTCGAGCATATTTGATTTCATCCCGGCCCGGGAATAAGAATACCTGGTGCAGCTTCCTTAGGAGGGAGTGCTCCATATTTGGTATCTTCTTTAATTTCTCATCATTGATGGTGGCGGTTGCCCGTAGGATGCAGCCTATTTGATTGCCGTAGCACATGCGCGCTTTCGCAAGCTCTTTTGGCTCAAAATTGCCGGAGTCCACCTCCGTGACCACCAGTCTAGTATTGTTGAGCTGGTTTGAGCGCCGTATCCTCTTCGGTTTCGGTTCTATACCGGCTTCGCCAGTCTCGGTGCTGGTCTCGGCGCCGGTCTCGACGCCGGTCTCAGTCTCAGCGCCAGTCTCGATGTCGGTCTTAGTCTCGGATGTGACAGGTGGGCACTGCAACAACCGTTGCTCCTCGAGAAGGTTCAAATAGGCGTATGCCGCCTCGTAGACGTTGCAATCACCAGAACCCTGTCCTTCATCGTTGCTAGCCATGTTTCCTACGATTAAATCTAGTCAATTAATTCTAGACCTAATAAAATGAATAATGAGATAAAAAAAGGCCTATGTTTTGTAGGAATGTTGATTCATTCCCGTTGCGGCAAATCTCGGGCTCTCGATATGTCCTAGTTTGTAGCACAAGTCATGCCGAAATTCACGGAAAATTTCGGCATGACCTTTGCTACAAAGTGGACAAATCGAGCGCCTGAAATTTGCCGGAACGGAAATGAATCAACATTCCGGCAAAACATAGGCCACTCGGAATCATTCCCTGCAAACAACAAAAGGCCACTTGGACACAATCGAACCACTTCAATGTTGCATATAACAGGACCACTTAAGAACCTGTACATGAGCAACTACAACAGTAGATATACATGAGCAAACACTATTGAGGAATTTGCATATAACATGACCACTTCAAATTTGCATCTCCTAGTGTTTGACACTTCAAGAAAATCTACACAAATCTCATGCTCTCTCAAACTCAATTCAAAAATTAAATATAGATGGATGAACCCTAGAAACCTAGAACCTTTACATATTTCTGTCCTAAATTGCTGTCCTAATATAAATTATGAACCCTAGAACTCAATTTCTGTCCTAAATTTCAAATTATGAACCCTAGAACTCAATTCAAATTATGTCCTAAATTTCTGTCATAATAAGAAATCAGTAAAAATTAAGAACCTACTGGACTTGCAGCACTAATACAAATTTATATTTTTATATTGAATTTTTTCTCTAAACTTATCCCTACTGCCCTAATTAACATATAGTTAACCCTACTGCCCTAGTACTTAAGCATCTACAAGTACTAACTAATTAGATGAACCCTAGCTAGCTACTTAAGCATCTACAACTACTTAAGCACCCATTGATGAACCCTAGGAATTATACAACTACTTAAGCATACATTGGGTGAAGAACAACTATACAAGTACTTAAGCAACTATATATACAACCCTAAAATATATTTAGTTAACTACTTAAGCATATACAAATTTCTCCTAAAAATAATATTTAGTTAAGTACTTAAGCATATACAAATTTGTCCTAAAAAGAATATTTAGTTAAGTACTTAAGCATATACAAATTTGTCCTAAAATTTATATTTAGTTAACTACATTGGGTGCACAACAACTATACAACTACTTAAGCATCTACAAGTACTAGCTAATTTGATGAACCCTAACTAATTAGATGAACCCTAAAATTTGATGAACCCTAGGAACCCTAGCTAGGCAGAGGTAGGGGAGGAGGAGGAGGAGGTGTAGGCGTGCTCACCTCGGGCGCCGGCGGAGTTAGGGAGAAGGAGGAGGCAGAGCGGCCGAGGGAGGGGGCGCGCGGCGTCGAGGTCGGGGTCGGGGCTCGGGCGCGCGGCGGAGGGCGGGCACCAGATGGCCACCGAGAGCAGCAGACGGCGTGCGGAGGGCGACGAGAGGGCGCGCGGCGGTCGACGGCGATGTAGGGCGATGGCGGCAGCGACATTAGAGGGGGGATTTGGGGGAAGTGGCCGGGGGGAGAAAAACAGCGCGGTGGTTAAGTCAAAATAGCGGTAGCGCTGGCCCAGAAAAGCGCTATAGCTAATTTAGCTATAGCGCTGGTTGCCAAAACGCGCTACTGCTATAGGCAGTAGCTATTTATTTTCCTTTTACTTTTTTTTTCCTTTTCCTTTTCCTTTTCTTATTTACTTTTCTTTTTCCTTTCTCCTTTATTTAAGGAAATTATCTATAGCGGGGGTACAAAGAACGTGCTACTGCTACATTAGCTATAGCGCTTGTACTGAAAGCACGCTACTGCTATGCCTTTCTCCTTTATTTTTCTTTTTCTTTTATTTTCCTTTACATTTTCTTTTTTCCTTTCTCCTTTTTCTATTTCTTTCATTTTCATTAACTTTTATGTATGTTTTTCATTTTATTTTCTTTTCATTAGCAGTAGCGCTTTTCATTAGAAAACGCGGTGCTACAATCAATTTAGCAGCGGCGCATTTTACCTGAGCTTGCTACTACTATTCCTAGCCTGCCGAGAACAGTGTGGGAATTGTAGTAGTAGCGCTTTTTCTTGAAGCGGCGCTACTGCTATAACCTTAGCTGCAGCGCGTTTTGTTACCAGGCTCTATCGGTAAATAGCAGTAGCGCTTTTTTTTACCAGCGCTACTGGTAAGCTTCTGTGTATAAGGTTTTCCCTAGTAGTGCCAGCGACCTCCCTTCAAAAGGTAGGCTGGCGCAACCACCACACCAACAAGCCGAATCTAGTAACCTTTAACTTTTCTCCTCTTTTATTCGTTCCTTTTTCTTTTTTCGTTTTTTCTTTTCTTCTTCTTCCTGGTTCGATGAATTTCTTGCGAATGCGTGAACGTTTTCTTCAAATCGATGAACTTTTTTTGTAATTCGATGAACTTTTTAAGTTTTGCTGAACTTTCGTCAGAATTGGTGAACATTTTTTTTCAAAATCAATGAACTTTTTTGAGTTTTGATGAACTTTTTTTCAAATTTGATGATTTTTTTTCATATTCGATGAACTTTTTTTAAATTCGATGAACTTTTTTTCAAACTCAATGAACTTTCTTGAAATTCGATGAACTTTTATTAAAATCGGTGAACCTTTCAAATTTGTCAAATTTATAATATTTTTTGAAAATTGTGAACTTTTTTTCAAATTCGTGAAGTTTATTTTAAAAAAATTGATGAACTTTTTTCGAAATCTGTTAACTTTTTTCAAAATGGATGATTTTTTTCGAAATTGACGAACTTTTTCTATTTTTCACGAACCTTTTCTAATTTTTGAACTTTTTTCAGAATTCATGGTTTTTTGTGAATGTCTTTTCAAATAATTAATTGAGGTATATAATATATATCTAGAAGAAGGGTCAAATAGATCTCGTTTGTGATAGTTGACAAGCTTGGCAGCTGGATCTGGTGGTTTTCCCGTCCGATTACTCTTCGATCAGTGAAGAGAGTCCCTGACATGGCCCTCACATCGCCATTAATACCTACTACGACCCCTTCCCCCCCCCCCCCCCCCCCCTCCCCGCACCCGGATCATACGCAAGCCTCCTCGACCATCCCTCTCCACCTTCCCTCCCTAGTATAACATATCAACACCGTTCTAGGAGAAAACTAACCTACATACGTAACCCCTACTACATCTCTTCTCACATGCTCGTCGGCAACACTGCATGTACACCCCCCCAAAGAGACTACTAATTACGCAACTCCGAAGACTGAACCGGCCCTAGCGATGCGGCACCAGGAAGGCCTTGTGATGCATCACCCGGAAGATAGGGATCGTTTGGCTCTGCCTCGTGCCGTGGCACGTGGATTGCCAACAGATTTGCCAAAGATGTTTTTTCCATCAAACTTCTACAATGTGAACTTCAAATCACTACAATAAATTTATATTTGTAGATGCAGTATACATAAATTTCATGAAAGTTCGATGTGAACTACTTCAAAATAATACTTAAGTGCCACCAAAGATTATATTTGTATTTAAAGGCCTCTAATGTTTTAGAAAAAAAGTACAATTTTTTAAGAGAAATAAAGTTGACTATTTAAAGGTCCTACTCTTAAGTGTCAGATTTAGAGTCATTACATTCGTGCGTCGTCAAATTTAATGCCATGTTTTCGTGTAGGGTCAACTTAAGTCACATCTTTTGGGTCGAGATATTGTAGTATTGACTCTAAATGACATGGAGAGTTTGAAGAGTCAAGATTGATTCCACCTTTGTGAATACACCCATAATTGTCATATTACCTTCGATACGCCAACAACTAGGATCAGATATTCCTCTTATCTCTTAGGAGGCGCCTTACAAATGCTAAAAAGATAAACACTTGTCCTTGTCAACCTATGAGTGTCATATCTTGAGATCTCTCCTATATCTATGGTTACCTCCATTACATGAATACTTGAATGCGAAAAGAGCATGGTGCAAACATACATCTACTTACATAGTCACATCAGAGCAAGCATTTTCTTTGTTTGAAGGGTCAATTAAACAATAATTTTCTACATTTCTGAAGTAGATGTTAAGTGGTAATGAGCGGCACCGGGAAGTAGCATATTTGAGCGTTCATTGAGATCCGGACAATCTTCCTTGCATATGCTAAACGTATCATATCATCTTGATGCACTAGTAAAGTACTTGTCTAACAAAAACTAGATACATGTGGGCAACCCTCCCAGATATTTGAACACACATCTTCATATAAGCCTATTTTTGTTGTCTTTTCTTCGATGGCCCACATGTGTAATTGCTAGCTTAATAATTTCTATAGGAAGCTACATATACTCGCAATCGATGATTCACGCTCTTAAGATTTGCGGATTGGAGTTATAGCATGTGAATGTTGACTACAACTTATAAACTAGTGTTCTATAGTCGCATTAATATAATTTCTATGCGTTGCAACGTGATATAAATATTCTAGTACGGTTGCTCGTGATTTATCTACTTATATTAATGTGATTGTATAAATAAATCTTTATCAAATCTTGGATGTGATTTACCTTATAGTTTGATGAGAAGTTTGGTAAGTAAATTTAGATGGAATTGGTTCAGAAGGTAAGTAAATTAAGGTGATTGATTAACATACGGGGAAGGTGCAGACAAAGGGCGTGGTGCGATAAAAAAACGACTGGACGAAAGAAAAAACAGTGGAAGGACGTGGTGAGGAGGGGGAGAGCTGGTTGATAAAGCATTCTTCCAGCAGGAAATGGAACGCTACTTTTTTTAAGTAATATAATATAGAGATTAGAGACTGAAAGTTCATGAAATAGTTCTTTTCCCATGCCAAATGCTCTTGACGACATAGTCAAATCATGAGTACGTCTGCATAGCCAGTTCTCGGCCGCGCCCCGGGCCAAAGCTTCTAAGCTACAGTAACTATGGTTGCTACAGTGTGAAATTTATCTACAGTATACAAAGGACTTCCTAGCCACGACCCAGGCCATCGCCCCTGTAGCCTGGGGCCTGGCGACGCCACTGAGTACGTCCATGTTCACCTATCCCGGTAACAAAATGATACTGCATCTTCTTGGATTTCTTTTCGCTGCGATTGTAGTTTAGTAGGTGCCAACACGCATTTCTGTAAGCTGAACAATCCAAGTCAACAACTACATTGCATCTTCTCCATAGACCTCTGGATGTAATATTCTAATGATTTAAGTAGATGTATTGATCATATCTTATCAGTTGGTTTTTATTTGCTAATGAAGTTTTATAATTGATTATACACCCATAGGTTGATGTTTTCTCAGGATTCCATTTTGGAAGATAGAAATATATGGATTGATGGCATTTTTAATTTACTCCCTTTGTAATCTATAGGACGGGTAAACGAATACATAATTTTTGATCGATCGGTCGATCGAGGGAGGGAGGGAGGGAGGGAGGGAGCGAGCGAGCGAGAGAGAGAGAGAGTCTCCTCATCAGTTGTTTTTTATTTGCTAATGAAGTTTTATAATTGATTATACACCCATAGGTTGATGTTGTCTGAGGATTCCATTTTGGAAGATAGAAATATATGGATTGATGGCATTTTTAATTTACTCCCTTCGTAATCTATAGGACGGGTAAACGAATACATAATTTTTGATCGATCGGTCGATGAGGGAGGGAGGGAGGAGGGAGGGAGCGAGAGAAGAGAGGAGAGAAGAGAAAGGAGAGTTTCCTCATCAGTTGGTTTTTATTTGCTAATGAAGTTTTATAATTGATTATACGCCCATAGGTTGATGTTGTCTGAGGATTCCATTTTGGAAGACAGAAATATATGGATTGATGGCATTTTTAATTTACTCCCTTCGTAATCTATAGGACGGGTAAACGAATAAATAATTTTTGATCGATCGAGGGAGGGAGGGAGGGAGGGAGGGAGCGAGAGAGAGAGAGAGAGAGAGAGAGAGAGAGAGAGAGAGAGAGAGAGAGAGAGAGAGAGGGAGTTTCCTTGATCTGAATCGGGCATGCATGCACTTAATATAGAAGAAAAGTTGGTTACTTTACGCATAAAAAGTGAAGAACACGAACACCTTTAAAAGTACATGCAGCGATTTGCTCTTAATTAGCTAGTCTTCTAAATCACTAAGCTCCTGAGGGTACAACTCATAGGAGCAACAACGATTTTGACTCGGTCCTCCCAACATGAACTGGGTTGAGTCAGCTGGCCCGTTTTGTCGAGAGCTCCTGTCTGACGCTCGTTAGCGTCAAGAAGAAGAGCTTTCGCTGAAGATAGACGGAGATGGGCCGGCCCATTTAGAGGTCAGGAGCTCGAGCGCGTTAATAGGTCGCCAAAAAATACACCGCGCTAGCGAGGGATCGAACCTGTGACATCCCGCTCCGGAAGTCTATAACTAACCAATCGAGCTGATGTGTTCAACTCGTTTTTAAGCAGCTCGAGAGCTAAAAGTACCAGACAACTTTTGAAAAATTTCGACAATTCATGAAAATCGAGAAAAGAAATTAGAAAATTATGAACAAAATTTGACAAACGTGAAACCCTTTTTAAAACCATGAACAATTTTTGAAGTTCAAACAAACTTTTCAAACATGAACATTATTGAAACAATTGAACAAAAATTTCGAAATTCCAAAAAGATGAACAATTTTATAAATATACATTGAACATTTTTGTATTATACGCTTAACAATTTTAAATACATACTGAACATTTTTGTGATATACACCGAACAAAATTTAAAATATACATTGAACATTTCTGCAATGTACACTGAACAAATTTTGAATTATGCACAAAATTAGAAACCGCAATTTTTTCTCAAATAGTGAAGAAAATACGGAATTTCAAACTTTTTTGACGCGCCGCCCGTTAAAATACGGAATTTTAAATGTACGATGAACATTTTTGTAATACACGCTGAACATTTTCATAATGATAGTGAACCTTTTCATAGTGTACGGTGAAACATTTTCTTAAAATATGATGAACATTTTTGTAATAGGAGATGAACTTTTTGTATAACACACAAAAAAGAGAAGAAGAAAATAAAAAAAAGAAAAGAAAATAAACGAAAGCAAAAAGGAACCAAAACCCAAAAATCAGAACAAAACCACAGAAAACCGGAAGGAAAAAACCACAGAAGAAAATCGAAAAAAAAAACTCGCAGGAAACAGCGAAAAAAGCTGTAGCGAACGAAGAAACACGAACCCCATATATGGGCCGGCCCAAACGGCAGCTCGCCTCAGCGAAAGCAGAACCTTTTGACGCTAACGAGCGTCAAATATGGTCTGCCCGTTTTGTCAGCGGTGGGGAGCCATGGGCCTGGGCTATCGGTGGTTGGGAAGGTAGGCCTTTTCTGCACGATAGTTTTCTCGGCCATGTTTTCACCGTCCAACACAACGCAGCCTCCCCTGCCAAATCCTATTCGGCGCCTTTAGCGCCCGATACTGTTAATTCTACTAACGGGCGCACACCCCCTCATCACGTCTGGGCCGGCCCATTTTGATTATTTTTTTCCTGTTTCTAAACTGGAGAAACTGTGCGAGACCTGGGATTCGATCCCGCGACGAGCTGGCTAATATTAGACGTGACAACCATCAGACCACTTCTATTCTTGTGGTTACATACATGTTTTGCTTTCTTTTCTTCTTCCTCCTTTCTTTTTTCCTTTTTTCTGTTCTTTTTTTCTTTCTTTTTTCTAACTCGAGAAAATTTCTTTCTTCATCATTTTTTTCTGCAAAATTGATGAACGTTTTTCAATTTCTGATGAACTTTTTCAAATTTGGTGAACATTTTTCAAATCCGATGAACTTTTTTCAAATTTTGATGAATGTTTTTCAAATTTCATGAACTTCTTCCAATTTTGATGAACTTTTTTCAAATTCGATGAACTTTTTTTCAAGTTTTGATGAACTTTTTTCAAATTCCATGAACTTTTATTGCAATTCGATGAACTTTTTTCAAATTGAATGAACTTTTTTTCAAGTTTTGATGAACTTTTTTCAAATTCCATGAACTTTTATTGAAATTCGATGAACTTTTTCATAATTGATGAACTTTTTTCATTTTTGTGAAATGTGTTTCAAATGGATGAACGTTTTTCATAATTGATGACCTTTTTCAAATTCATAATTTTTTTAATCCAATGTTTTTCAGATTTGTGAACGACAGGACGATCACGAAAAAAACAAAAGGGACGAACTTACGAACGCCCCTCCGTCGAACTGAAGGGAAAGAGCGAGCGCGCTACCTGGGCCGGCCCATGCGAGGCTGCTACGAGCGCCAGCGAAGCGAAGCGGCGCCTAAGGCGCTGACGAGGAGGTCTCGCCGCCCCTCGTAAGACATCACCAACACACATGTGAACCCATTAGCATCGGACGCATAAAATCACTGACAGGAAAGGCCCACCAAAACCCAACACCAAAAAAGGGAATTGCAACCCATTGTTTCCCTAGGCACCAACACAACGGGAGCAACTAGTTAACGAGCGCTCCTTCGGGAGCCTCATAACGATCAGCGCCACTTGGCGCGCTCTCAGCCGCCCGTCACGTGTCACGCTCTGACGCTCCCTCCAGAATTTGTTTTTATTTTATTTTTCAGCACCCGTTTTCGGCTTTTTAAACGGTTTTTTTGGGGTTTTCGACGTTTCGGTATTCCACCGGTCTTCCTTAGCTTTTGGATAAAAAAAATTTGAAATTGTTTTTTTGCGCCAAAAAACGGATTTTTTTTTCACGAGAGTCACGGTTTTGATTTCACGAGAGGCATGGTTTTGTTTTCGCCAGAGTCACGGTAGTGCCTCTCGAAAACGGAAAAAACACGTTTTCTGTTTTTTTCCTTCCGCGAGACGCACGGTTTTGCTTCCGCGAGTCACGGTTGTGCTTTCGTGAGAGTCATGGCCGTGCCTCTCGGAAAAAAAAAAAACGCGTTTTCTGTTATTTTCCTACCGCGAGAAGCACGGTTTTGCTTCAGCGAGAGGCACGGTTGTGTTTTCGCGAGAGTCACGATCGTGCCTCTCGGAAACGAAAAAAAAAACGCGTTTTCTGTTTTTTTTCCTTCCGCGAGAGGCACGGTTTTGCTTCCGCGAGAGGCACGGTTGTGCTTTCGCGAGAGTCACAGCTGTGCCTTTCGGAAACTGAAAAAAACATGTTTTTTGTTTTTTTTCCTTCCGCGAGAGGCACGGTTGTGATTTCGCGAGAGGCATGGGCGTGCCTCTTTCGGAAAGGGAAAAAACCCGTGCTCCCGGTTCGGTTTTTTCGTCCTGTTTTTTTCGTGAAAAAAAAGTTCGTCAAAACCTATCAACATGGGATCTAGTTTTAAAGATCTCGACGCGAGGAATCCAACGGTGAAAACGGTTTGAGATTTGGACACATGGTTTAAAAGATAAAACATTTTGAATAAACGGATCTATGAAAAAAGGGAAAACTCACAGATTGCGACAAGTGATGCATATGCAGCGCGCCACTTTTCGCAACCTGGAAAGATGGGAGTGATCTTTGTAATGAGTACTCCTCAATTAGTGATTTCGCTAACACACAAATAGAAAAACTCCCTGCAAAATCCGTGTGGTACAGCCGGTGCAACGAAGCATGCCCAGTCCTTCTAGTAAACATTAACAGATTTGCTATTTCACATTTAGATGTGAAATAGTTATCTCACATCTAAGTTCAGTACCATTGATCTTTGTCTTTAATATTCGTGCAACCTGATTGTCTCAATGCGCAAAAAAGAAAAATCATGATTGTCTCGTTCGCTCGCTGGGTTCGCGTCACGTGCGGCCGCCATGTCCAGGTGCATGCGAGTGGGGGTGGGCCGTTCTTGGTTTATTTTTGCGTTTATGGGCTTGTGGGCCGTTGTTTGTCCAGTCCCTTCGCTTTTCCAGCCTAAATGAAGTGAGCGAAAAGTGAAGTGTACGGTTCCTTGATTCACTCTCATTTACTCATCCACTCTCATTCCGGTACACGTTGTGACGAGTTAATAAAAGCTTCGCAAGATTGTCTAAAAAAAACTCATCCATTCTTATCCTTTTTTATTTTTATTTTCTCTTTTTTATTTTTTATTTTTATTTTCTCTTTTTCATTTTTTATTTTTAAAAATCCATTAATTCTTTTCATCTATGTCGGTTAACTGTCCACCAGCAAATATGTGTCTATGTTTTTTTTCTTGTCTCCGTTGTAAGTCCATACTCAACTTGTAACTAAGACCCGATCTTTTTTTGTCCCAGTTGTAATCCGACCCTTGACTCGCAACTATGCCCTGACATTCTTTTGTCTCAATTGCAAGTCCACCATCGACACGCAACTACGGCCTGAATTTTTTTTGTCCCACTTGCAAGTCCACTCTCGACTCGCAACTAAGGCCTAACCTTTTTTGTGCCAGTTGCAAGTTCACACATGACTCGCAACTCGAACCCGATCTTTTTTAGTCTAGATTGCAAGTCCACCCTAGAGTCGCAAATGGAGATCGACCTTTTTTGTTCTCGTTGCAGGTCCACCATCGACTCGTAATTTGGGTCTGACTTTTTTTGTCCTAGTTGATAGTCCAACCTTGACTCACAACTGGGGTAATCATTTTTCTTGTCCCAGTTGCAATTCCCCTTGACTCGCAACTGGGGCCCAATCTTTTTTGTTTCGGTTGCAAATCCACCCTCGACTCGCAACTGGGGTCCAACATTTTTTGTGTAAGTTGCAAGTCCACTCTTGACTCGCAACTGGGCCCGATCTTTTTTTTTTTGTCTCGGTTGCAATTCCATGCTCGCAACTAGGGCCTAATATTTTTTTGTCCTATTTGCATGTCCACCCTCGACTCGCAACTGAGGCCCAACCTTTTTTTCAGTAGCAAGTTTACACTTGACTCGCAACCGGGCAACATTTTTTTGTCCCGGTTGCAATCTCACCCTCGACTCACAACTGGGACCCGACCTTTTTTTCAGTTGCAAGTCCATCCTTAACTCGCAACTGGAGGGCCGACCTTTTTTGTCCCATTTGCAAGTCCACCTTTGACTCGTAACAGGGGTCCGATGTTTTTTGTCCCAGTTGCAAGTCCACGCTCGACTCGCGACTGCAGTCCGACCTTTTTTGTCCCAGTTGCAATCCCACCGCTGAATCGCAACTGGGCCCTGGCATTTTTTTGTCCTAGTTACAAGTCCACCCTCAACTCGCAACTGGAACCCGACCTTTTTTCCAGTTGCAAGTCCATCTTTAACTCGCAACTGGAGGGCCCACTACGGTGGCTCGTGATTTACCTGCTTATATTAATGTGATTGTATAAATAAATCTTTATCAAATCTTGATTTGATTTACCTTATAGTTTGATGAGAAGTTTGGTAAGTAAATTTAGATGGAATTGGTTCAGAAGTTCAGTAAATTAAGGTGATTGATTAACATACGGGAAAGGTGCGGACAAAGGGCGTGGTGCAATAAAAAAACGACTGGACGAAAGAAAAAACAGTGGAAGGACGTGGTGAGGAGGGGGAGAGCTGGTTGATAAAACGTTCTTCCAGCGGGAAATGGAACGCTACTTTTTTTTAAGTAATATAATATAGAGATTAGAGACTGAAAGTTCATGAAATAGTTTCTTTTCCCATGCCAAATGCTCTTGACGACATAGTCAAATCATGAGTACGTCTGCGTAGCCAGTTCTCGGCCACACCCCGGGCCAAACCTTCTAAGCTACAGTAACTATGGTTGCTACAGTGTGAAATTCATCTACAGTATACAAAGGACTTCCTAGCCACGACCCAGGCCATGGCCCCTATAGCCCGTTGCCTGGCGACTCCACTGAGTACGTCCATGTTCACCTATCCCGGTAACAAAATGATACCTCATCTTCTTGGATTTCTTTTCGCCGCGATTGTAGTCTAGTAGGTGCCAACACGCATTTCTGTAAGCTGAACAACGCAAGTCAACAACTACATTGCATCTTCTCCATAGACCTCTGGATGTAATATTCTAATGATTTAAGTAGATGTGTTGATCATATCTTATCAGTTGGTTTTTATTTGCTAATGAAGTTTTATAATTGATTATACACCCATAGGTTGATGTTGTCTGAGGATTCCATTTTGGAAGATAGAAATATATGGATTGATGGCATTTTTAATTTACTTCCTTCGTAATCTATAGGACGGGTAAACGAATACATAATTTTTGATCGATCGGTCGATCGAGGGAGGGAGGGAGGGAGAGAGAGAGAGAGAGAGAGAGAGTTTCCTCATCAGTTGGTTTTTATTTTTTTTTGACCCAACACCGTAGAACAAAATGTTCTACGGTAAATCAATTAAAATAAATATAGTACAAATATGTTACAGTTCCCCAAGGGAAAGAATAAAAAAAGCTAACCAATGCCTGCTCTAGGAATGAAACCCATGTTTACATATTATGATCTATCCACTGGGCAAATCGAGTTGCAAACTTTTGTTTGATCTTATGCCTAAGGAGCTTTAAGTCTTTTTTGAGGTGGTATCTCCAAGACTGAACCGAATGTGGAAGTGCTCTGAAAACTAAATTGTTCCTCTGTATCCAAATATTCCAACAACCCAGAATGATGATTTCAACAGCAAATTGTTTTGGCAGGAGCTGAGTGGCCAAGATGGTGTCCTCATAAACTGATGTGCCTCTTCTTCTATTTGGAATCAAAGAATTCCAGCAATCTTGTGCAAAACTGCAATCCCATAATAAGTGCATAGGAGTCTCTTCTGCTTGCTGATTACAGTTTGGGCAATGAATATCATCAAGGTGCATGCCTTTTCTTAGGAGAAGAGCCCTGGTGTTAATGAAGTTTTATAATTGATTATACGCCCATAGGTTGATGTTGTTTGAGGATTCCATTTTGGAAGACAGAAATATATGGATTGATGGCATTTTTAATTTACTCCCTTCGTAATCTATAGGACGGGTAAACGAATACATAATTTTTGATCATCGGTCGATCGAGGGAGGGAGGGAGGAGAGAGAGACCGGAGAGAGAGGGAGAGGAGGATACGGATGGAAGAGAGATCGAGAGAGAGGAGGTAGACGAGATTCGAGAGGAGGAGAGAGAGAGAGAGAGAGAGAGAGTTTCCTCATCAGTTGGTTTTTATTTGCTAATGAAGTTTTACAATTGATTATACACCCATAGGTTGATGTTGTCTGAGGATTCCATTTTGGAAGACAGAAATATAAGGATTGATGGCATTTTTAATTTACTCTCTTCGTAATCTATAGGACAGGTAAACGAATACATAATTTTTGATCGATCGATCGATCGATCGAGGGAGAGAGGGAGGGAGGGAGAGAGAGAGAGTTTTCTTGATCTGAAACGGGCATGCATGCACTTAATATAGAAGAAAAGTTGGTTACTTTACGCATGAAAAGTGAAGAACACGAACACCTTTAAAAGTACATGCAGCGATTTGATCTTAATTAGCTAGTCTTCTAAATCACTAAGCTCCTGAGGGTACAACTCCTAGGAGCAACAACGATTTTGACTCGGTCCTCCCAACATGAACTGGGTTGAGTCAGCTGGCCCATTTTATTAGCGGTGGGGATTGTCAGCGGTGGGGAGCCATGGGCCTGGGCTATCGGTGGTTGGGAAGGTAGGCCTTTTCTATGATAGTTTTCTCGGCCATGTTTTCACCGTCCAACACAACGCAGCCGCCCCTCGTAAGACATCACCAACACACATGTGAGCCCATTAGCACTGGACGCATAAAATCACTGACAGGAAAGGCCCACCAAAACCCAACACCAAAAAAAGGAATTGTAGCCCATTGTTTCCCTAGGCACCAACACACGGGAGCAACTAGTTAACGAGCGCTCCTTCGGGAGCCTCATAACGATCAGCGCCACTTGGCGCGCTCTCAGCCGTCCGCCACGTGTCACGCTCTGGCGCTCCCTCCAGATTTTGTTTTTTTTTCGCACGCGTTTTTGACTTTTTAAACGGTTTTTTTTTTGGTTTTTTCGACGTTTCGGTATTCCACCGGTCTTCCTTAGCTTTTGGATAAAAAAATTCAAAATTTTTTTTGCGCCAAAAAACGTGTTTTTTTCCTTTCATGAGAGTCACGGTTTTGCTTTCGCGAGAGACACGGTTTTGCTTTCGCCAGAGTCACGGTCGTGCCTCTCAAAAACGAAAAAAAATGCGTTTATTGTTTTTTTCCTTCCGCGAGAGGCACGGTTTTGCTTCCGCGAGAGTCACGGTTGTGCTTTCGCGAGAGTCACGGCCGTGCCTCTCGGAAACAAAAAAAACGCGTTTTCTGTTTTTTTTTCTTCCACAAGAGGCACGGTTTTGCTTCAGCGAGAGGCACGGTTGTGCTTTCGCGAGAGTCATGGCCGTGCCTCTCGGAAACGAAAAAAAAGCATTTTCTGTTTTTTTTCCTTCCGCGAGCGGCACGGTTTTGCTTCCGCGAGAGGCACGGTTGTGCTTTCGCGAGAGTCACGACTGTGCCTCCCGGAAATAAAAAAAAACATGTTTTCTGTTTTTTTTCCTTCCGCGGGAGGTACGGTTTTGCTTCCGCGAGAGGCACGATTGTGATTTCGCGAGAGGCATGGGCGTGCATCTTTCGGAAAGGGAAAAAACCCGTGCTCCTGGTTCGGTTTTTTTTGTCTGGTTTTTTTTGTGAAAAAAAAGTTTATCAAAATCTATCAACATGGGATCTAGTTTTGAAGAGCTCGAAGCGAGGAATCCAACGGTGAAAACAGTTCGAGATTTGGACGCATGGTTTAAGAGATAAAATATTTTGAATAAACGGATGTACGAAAAAAGGGAAAACTCACATGTTGTGACAAGTGACGCACATGTAGCGCGCCACTTATCGCAACCTGGAAAGGTGGGAGTGATCTTTGTAATGAGTACTTCTCAATTAGTGATTTCGTCAACACACAAATAGAAAAACTCTCGGCAAAATCCGTGTGGCACAACCGGTGCAACGAAGCACGCCCAGGTCCTTCTAGTAAACAATTGACAGATTTGCTATTTAACATCTTAATGTAAAATAGTTATCTCACATGTAAGTTCAGTACCATTGATCTTTGTCTTTAATATTCGTGCAACCTGATTGTCTCAATGCGCAAAAAAGAAAAATCATGATTGTCTCGCTCGCTCGCTGGGTTCGCGTCACGTGCGGCCATCATGTCCAGGTGCATGCGAGTGGGGGTGGGCCGTTCTTGGTTTATTTTTGCATTTATGGGCTTGTGGGCCGTTTTTTGTCCAGTCCCCTCGCTTTCCAGCCTAAATGAAGTGAGCGAAAAGTGGAGTGTACGGTTCCTTGATTCACTCTCATTCACTCATCCACTCTCATTCCTGTAAATGTTTTGACGAGTTAATAAAAGCTTCGCGAGATTGTCTAAAAAAAACTCATCCACTCTC
Organism: Thinopyrum elongatum; assembly: GCA_011799875.1. NCBI lineage: Eukaryota > Viridiplantae > Streptophyta > Magnoliopsida > Poales > Poaceae > Thinopyrum > Thinopyrum elongatum. The sequence goes on along the minus strand of CM022302.1, from coordinate 481,942,120 downwards.
ACCTTTTTTCATTTTTATTTTTATTTTTTCTTTTTCATTTTTTATTTTTAAAAATCCATTAATTCTTTTCATCCATGTCAATTATCTGTCCACCAACAAATAGGTGTCTATGTTTTTTTTCTTGTCTCCGTTATAAGTCCATACTCAACTTGTAACTAAGACCCGGTCTTTTTTTGTCCCATTTGTAATCCGCCCCTCGACTCGCAACTATGCCCTGACATTTTTTTGTCTCAATTGCAAGTCCACCATCGACTCGCAACTACGGCCTGAATTTTTTTTGTCCCACTTGCAAGTCCACCCTCGACTCGCAACTAAGGCCTAAACTTTTTTGTGCCAGTTGCAAGTTCGCACATGACTCGCAACTCTAACCCGATCTTTTTTAGTCTAGATTGCAAGTCCACCCTCGACTCGCAAATGGGGATTGACCTTTTTTGTTCTAGTTGCAAGTCCACCATCGACTCGTAATTTGGGTCCGACTTTTTTTTACCTAGTTGATAGTCAGACCTCGACTCACAACTGGGGTAATCATTTTTCTTGTCCCAGTTGCAATTCCCCTTGACTTGCAACTGGGGCCCAATCTTTTTTGTCTCGGTTGCAAATCCACCCTCGACTCGTAACTGGGGTCCAACATTTTTTGTGTCAGTTGCAAGTCCACTCTTGACTCGCAACTGGGCCCGATCTTTTTTTTGTCTCGGTTGCAATTCCATGCCCGACTCGCAACTGGGGCCCAATATTTTTTTGTCCTATTTGCATGTCCACCCTCGACTCGAAACTGAGGCCCAACCTTTTTTTCAGTTGCAAGTTCACACTCGACTCGCAACCGGGCAACCTTTTTTTGTCCCAGTTGCAATCTCACCCTCGACTCACAACTGGGACCCGACCTTTTTTTCAGTTGCAAGTCCATCCTTAAGTCGCAACTGGAGGGCCGATCTTTTTTGTCCCATTTGCAAGTCCACATTTGACTCGCAACAGGGGTTCGATGTTTTTTGTCCCAGTTGCAAGTCCACGCTCGACTCGCGACTGCAGTCCGACCTTTTTTGTCCCAGTTGCAATCCCACCGCTGAATCGCAACTGGGTCCCGATATTTTTTTGTCCTAGTTGCAAGTCCACCCTCGACTCGCAACTGGGACCCGACCTTTTTTTCCAATTGCAAGTCCATCTTTAACTCGCAACTGGAGGGCCGACCTTTTTTGTCCCAGTTGCAAGTCCACGTTTGACTCGCAATAGGGGTCCGACCTTTTTTATCCCAATTGCAAGTCCACATGCGACTCGCAACCGGGGCCCGATCTTTTGTTAGTCTTAATTGCAAGTCCACCCTCGACTTGCAACTTCAGTCTACCCTGTTAGAATAGAATCGGAAAACATAAGAAGAGTAATGAGGGGAGAATGTTTAAATGTCAATATGAATGTTGTAGGTTTTTTGTAGTGTTTTCAATATTGATTCAAAATACATTTGTCGTAGAATTATACATTTGTGACAGAATGTTGTAGAATGTTATGTATGTTGGAAACTGAATAAAAATTACCAGGAAGAATTTTGCCCTACTAGGTTGTTGTAGCATGTAGAGAGAATGTGAAAATGATTTTTTCCACCGAAAGTAGAGATACATAAAAAAAAATTGAGGTTCAGATGTAATGGTTATAGAGTTATAAATGGTTATAAATGTTAGAAGATGTGTTTTGACATTCAGATATAAATTTGATAGTACAACTACTTCACTTCATCTGATTGTTGTATATATCTGTCTTTTTTTATTAGAGCAAATGGCAGATATCTGTACATAGCTCCTTTTTTTATGCTTTTTATATAGCTCATTTTGGTTCTAACATTTGTTCATTTTACATAAAGCCATAATACCTTTTTTTGTGTTTTTCTTGTTGTCGGCGTCGTATGAAAACACACTCCATTCGCAAGTGCTATCAGGGTTAAAACCGGATATCAATTACAGTGATTCAAACAACGACGGCAATGTCAGAGATAGGGAGGACTTTCATCAAGATTTTTAGTTCCAAGGAAGGCATGTAAATGTTGACTTAACTGGAACAGAAGCATCTGATCATTTGCTGTTTGAGGGAATGAAAATATTGGTAACACATGTTCCCTTTCTTATTGTTTGTATTTTTCCTTTTTCCTTGTACTTTTTCTCTCATAGCTTTTTTTAGGCCCCTAATTCGTCCCAATATTAAATAAGAGCAATTTGTTTTTCTTTTTTGTACCATGGTTCAGTGCGAGTAAAAGCGTGTTTGACAAGCAAACAAACAAACTTGGAGCCAGGCGACTTGCACAAGGCCAGACCTTTTTCACAACAAGTTTTTTTTTTCTGGTGACAAACAAGCAGGCTCGGGGGAAGGCCTATGTACACTTTTTTTCTTTTTGCGGGGTTAGGCCTATGTACACAATAATAAACACGGAGGAAGGAATCGAATAAGCTAGCATCGGGAGGGTTATAAATAGGGCGATGTCATCTTAGATGTGACATATTATGTCACATCTAGATGAGACATAGACAGTCCCAAACATTAATGGTAGTATGAAGGATTTTGGTGATACTTCTCTAGAGATTACTACCTTCGTCCTGATTTATTGGTCCTTATTGTAATCTGTGCCCAATTTTAACTATGAATTTAACTAACAAAATGTTCATGCATGTCACTAAAAATTATATCATTGAAAACTATGTTCAAATACGAATCCAACGATATAATTTTTGTTGACATGCACTAATATTTTGTCAGTTAAATCTTTGATCAAAATTTAGCACAAATTATAAAGAGGACTAATAAACCAGGACGGAGGTAGTACTTGTACTCACTGATACCAGAAGATTATACCCACCTACTCATTTTAAATGACTATTCACATTCTCATGTATACTCTCGCAGAGACAGGGGATGCACTTCTCGCCTGTATATAACTATCATGACCTAACGACCTCCGGCAGCTTGATACTTTAGTTCCAGCCGAGCATGGTGCACACATCTACAAGCAGTTCGACGGTCCTATAGGAGATAGCATTTTCTCGGTTCGCACGTCCGGAAAAACAAGAAACCTTCTACTTGAGTGGCTGGAATTGAATATTGGGAATGAGCGGCAACAGGAGACAGTCTGTTACACACTTGCGATCACCTGCAGTCTCCAGGCTACCAATTCACTCTACAGGGTCCATTGGTAGGATTCCTCGTGAATGCTCGCCATAAAAAAAGCATGGTATCAATATTCATAACAAACTGGAGCTTTCCCGCAAAAAAAAAAAAAAACAACAACAACAAATTGGAGCTTCCTGTATTTATTCGAAAACACATGTTTATATTAAAATACTATTTAGATATTGAACAGCAGATCTTAGAGAAAAACTTCTGCATTCATGAATGGGCAAACATTTGATTGGATATGCGCTCTGATTATGTCCACCATGTCTTCGTCCTCGTTCTGCTACGTTCTGCTTACGATGGCATTATCACAGTTATTGCATGCAATTTCTGCTTCAATGTGTATAGCGAGACCTAAAGGTCTCAGATCATATGGAAGTACAAAACAGAATCATGAATGTAAGTCTGCTGATGCTCGCTGCTCTGGTTTCGCAGAATAAGATATAAAAGAAGTGTTCACCTGCCTGCTTTGCGTTTCTGGTCGCTAATCCTGATATTAGCTGACCATGCTTGTTAGCCTTTGCTGCCTGAGCTGCATTAGCAGAGTTTTGTAGAAAAAAGTGGAGCCTGATGGCTGATGTTACTTTGCAGTTTCGTTTTTAACAAAAGAAAAATGTATACTTTTGGTCCCTCAATTATGGCGGCTGCTAGGGATCAACCGGGAAATCATCCGCCTAGCCAGCCGTTGATTTGCGCCAGCAGAATTTGATTAGAACCGCACGATCCCATGGACACGGCAGGATCAGACCATCGATCACTCCGTCCTAACATGTTCAACTACAAGTTTACAACCACTAGGAATGCTTGCTAGCTTGCACTAGCCATGCAGCAGTCGCGTCGCTGGTCAGCTCACAGTAAAAACGACGACAAGCTCGCCACTACACAACGGCCACAGCTGCAGCGCTGGCGAGCTCAGGGTTGCAGCACCGGGTTGCAGTAACGACGTTGCTGCGAGCTTGCCACCATCCCCATGAAGCACCGGTCATGCTCCGGCGGCCCGGCGATGCTCCATCGTAACACCGGCAGTGCTCCGGGATGCTCCATTGCAGCACCGATGATGCTCCGGCGGCCCGAGGATGCTCCATAGCAACACCGGCGATGCTCTGTGATGCTCCATAGCAACACCGACGATGCATTGAAGCTCCGCCGCCACGCGCGCAGCACCATGCGTGTTGCGTTGTCAGCTTCCGCCGCCGGCGAGATATGTGGGACGCAGCACCTCCCATGGCAGCAGCGGCCGGCAGTGCTTCATTGCAACCCTAGCCGGAGCTTCAACAACCCCCGGCACTTCACTGCAGCCCCGGCGGCGCTTCATTGCTGTTCCGACGTCTGTGCGCGGTTTCCACTCCAGCATCTGGTGAATATTAACAAAATTTTTCTTTAGATAACAACATCAGTGACTATAATTTGAATATCTGAAATGTGTAGGTGTGTTCAACTCATTCTAGAACTTTTATTAAAAAACTCAGTCTGAAACTAGAGTGGAAACTATTTTGCTTTCAGAGAGAAGTAATAACTCTAGAGTAAGAAATCAAGGTTGCAAGAACAGAACTCCTACTTGAAATGAGTACTCTTTTGCTCAGCCAATACTTCTTAGTCTGAATTCCAAAATTGGGTGCACTTTTGACACAATATCAAAGAAAACACAACAGGCATGTAAACCCAAGAAGCATTTCTAGACACTGATGATGCAAGCATAAGTATAGGCCACTAACCTCAGAATTCAAGGAACCAAGATTGATGTCAGAAGCAATGGCACGCCGCTGCCATGTATCCCTGAAAGTCTGCAGCTCTTGCATCTCTAGCCTGACCTGCTCCAGCATGTCCTGCATCCCAGTCCATTGCTCCGATTCTGCTCTTACTTGCTTCATTATCTTCCGCACAATCTCCTTGCAGCCGCAGCAGCTTCCAGAGCGCACCAACTTGCAGTCTTGAGCCACAATCTGCAAGGAGAAAGATTTTAGCAGGACATAATTTAACTTGAACTCAAATTTTCTTTCAGTGCACGTACTCATAAAAAGGAAGAATCGCTTGTGCGTATTCGAGAAAAATAAAAACAAAAAAGAAGAATCTACTGTCGTGCTCCATAGCAGCACCTCGACGGCCGCCGAGCGCCTGTTGCCGGAGATGCTCGCCGGAGCATCTCTCTCTCCCTCCCTCCCTCCCTCTCCCCCCCTCTCTCTCTCTCTTGAAAGTCTGAATGTTTCTGAAACTACTGAAACTTCTGAAGAAAACTAACACCTACAGAATGGCTGCCGTGCCAGTGTTATTGTGCGCAACTGAAATACCCAACAGCGCGACCACCGAGCGGCGGTGCTCCATCGCAGCACCGACTACCCCGTCGAAGCTCCAGCACGGCATCCCATGTCGTCGGCGAAGCTTCACTGCAACGTAGGGCGGCAGCGACGGGGGCTGCGATGAAGCATGCGGTGGCGACGGCGGATACTGCGACGCAGCACGGCGGCGGACGGACCTTGCAGCGGCGCCTTATCTTGCAGTATCATCGCGTCTTACAGCGACGGTAGGTCGGGCCTTGCAGTCCTGTAGCGGAGGGTGAATGGAAAGTAGGAAAGGGGAATCGAAGGAAGAAGAAGACGGAGAGAGGATAAGGTGGATGGGGCGGTGGGTGGGTCCCATGTTAAATGCGTCACGCGAGGGACGCGCCAGGAGAGACGAGCACTGCACGATCCAGCTGGATCGGACGACTCGCGGGGCGGTTGATTCCAGGGAGAAATCAGCCGGTTTAAAACAAACCTTTTCCCTCAATTATTGGTAGTATAGATTTGGTTCCTCAACTTTGAAACCGGACGAGTTGCACCTCCGGCTACTGAAACCGGACAAGTTAAGTCCCTCTCGTGCCTGCAAGCGGTTTCACGACGACGTGGCATGGTTTTGACCGGGTCTCTTTCCACGTGGCAATCCATGACGGATCTTCTTCTTCCTTCTCATTCTAACTCATCTAGGCATTTCGCCGAGCTACTAGCGCGCGTCGAGCAACAAGAGAAGGACGTGGGAGTGGAGGCCTCCACTGAGGTGGCTTTCGTCCTTGGCGACGTTCGCAAGGCCGCTCTGGCGCGTGTTGCCCGTCGTGCCGCCCGCGACACCGCGCCGAGCTCATGCCCTGGCCTCGGTCTCGCTTCCTCTCCTCTGCTCTCACTCTCGCCACCCCGTCCAGAGCGCGACAACGGCCACCAGAAGCCAAGCGCAGCGGCAGCGAAGCCGCTGAACCGCCGACTGTACCTCCCTCTCCTGCCGCCACTGTCGGTCACGATGATCAGGAGAGTGACCCCAATGATGGAGCTTGGTGTGTGGACGAGTGCAGCCAGCGGGCTGTCCAGTAGAGGCGCGCGTTGCTATTGCGAGCCCCGCTGTCGCTGCCATCGCAACTTCAAGGTTGAGTACTGAGAAGAAGAGGAGGTCTGTGCCGGGCCCCAAGCTGGACTACCCAAACGCATCCATGGCGAGCGCGGGGACCATGGAAAGGGGGGAAGGCACATGCCTGGTTGGTGTAGAGGCGGCGCCGAGCTCATGCGGGAGCCCACGGCTGGCGCACCAGCATGTGGGAGTAGCCCAAGGGAGGAGGACGAACGGGAGGGGCTCGGTCGACCAGCGGGACTCCGTCGCTGGACACAGGGCGCATGGTGGCGACCTGCCGGAGCAGAGATACACGCAATTGGCGATGGTCGGTTCATCTGGGCATCCTTTGGTAGGAACCGGCGGTGATAGCAGAGGACTGGGAGCATAGGGAGCGGCAGGATGCAGCTACCGTAGCAGCTAGTGGCCCAGGAGCGCGGACGAGCAGCGCACACCAACTGGTCGACGAAATGCCAGCCTGAGGTAGGATGAAAAGGGGAGAAGATGATCCGAGTAGGAGAGAGAGAAATTGTCAAATGGACTACGTCGGGTCAGAACCATGTTGAATACCGCTTTGGCTGGGATGAAGGATAAAATGTGTCCGGTATTAAAAATTGAGGATGCAAGTTGTCTGGTTTAGAATTGAAGGATCAAATCTAAACTCTATCAAGAGTTAAGGGACGAAAAGTATACTTTTCTCAATAAAATGGAGCAAGGGTTGTTGGCGTGGTTGATCAAAAAAGAAGTTTTCACCCTACATTGGACAATATAACGAACACTATAAAAACAATAGTTCACAAGCTCATACCAAACATGCAGATAACACGGTAGCTATGAACAAACAAGGAAAATCTTGTCGAAGTTACGACAACTTCTTGACATGTCACCAAATTTTGTTCTTGATTGTTTTCTTCTTTGTAGTATTTGCTCTTTCATGGTAGAAACATGACTTCCACATCACCCAAAACCACTTGTGAAGCCGGTTCAGGGCGAAAACTGGATTGTATTAATAGTTTGGCGTTCCAATTTCGATGGTGAGTATAGTATTGAGAAGTGGACTTTAACTAGAGTTTAGAGTAAACATGCTTGCTTAATCCATTCTACACAAATACATATAGTTCATTGTTGGTCATACAACTCAGTGAACATTTACAACTAATGGGGTGTTTGGTTAGCTTGTCGCTTGAAAATAAGCAACTATCTGATGATGTGGCAAAGTTATTGTGTACGTGAAGTTGTTGTGAGCAGTGGAGCCATTTGACAACTGGTTGTTTGAACTGTGGATGTAGGGTAAAATGTCTAGAATACTTTATGAGATGTCAAGAGTTCTACATTTGGCCTATTTTCAAGTTATCCATGTGAGTGTATTAAAATATTATTTAACTTGACAATATTATTTCAACTAGTTTAGTGGAAATGGTCCGGTTTACTAACAAAAACATTTACAAAAATATGTCCTGGTTGTGTGGTCCCCATTCATCCCTGTCTATAAATGGCAGGTTTGTCTACATCCCCCCACTCCATACACAAGAAACCAGAAAAGGACGCGCACACACACACATGGATTCATTTTTTAAAATCAAAGGTGTTTCCCTCCTTCTCCAACTTTTATTAAATCCAAGGAAAAAACACAACATAAACATTTCACAACTCTCAGCTACAGCTACCAGTAGATGCAACAGATTATTACAACACATAAAACAGTCTACAAAATAGGATAGGCATCTAACAGGCACATTGCTAAGCCAATAGACCTATCAAAACACCACTACGGATAACCAGGCCAAGCAATCCTAAGAAGCTCCCCACAGTGATGATCAAGCAACCTTATGCATTGGAGGAGCAGTGTAGCATGAGCATCCGAACATAAGATCTTCCATTGTTTGACCAAAGAACCCACTAAATCCAGGATGTACCGCAAGGCGCAAGCTTCGCCATTTTCGACCCTAGAAGACAATATCATTTCGAAGCAGCCATAAGCCCCACAAGTAGCAGAAGTGACCAAGTTAATCGCATCAAATTGATTTCTTTGCTTCCAAAAATGGTAAAGAGATATAAAAGAACATGGTACATGGATGTTAAGAATGCCATCAACTATATCCCAAGTTCTCTCTCCAACAATACAATCAAAGAAAAGATGGTGTATGGACTCAAGCTCATTGCAAACACACATGTAGGATCAACCATAGAACGATGTTTAGCGAAATTATCTCTAGTTAAACTTTTATTATGCAAAATGAGCCAAATAAAGACATGAATGTTGGGGGCACCTTAATTTTCCAAATACAATCTTCTAAGTCAGAAGACACCCCCCAATTAATAAGTCCGAGCATGCAAACATGTGTGTCACTATCAGATAAAAACTTGGTGCTTCTAACTAGTGACACCAGCTCATACCATAGATAAAGTGTATTCATCAACACATCTTCTGAAAGTAAGTTTTAGGTTATCACCATCCCAAACTTGAGCAACAGAGGCATCCTATTGTTGACAAATCTCAAAGAGATCCCAAAATAGAGTTTTCAAAGAATAGACTCCTATGTATATGTCATGCCAGAAGGCAATATATTGGCCATTACCTGCATTTATAAAAATTCTTAGCAACAGCAAAAGCCCAGGATATGCTTTTCCGAAAAGGAGATCCCAGACCAAGTTGAGCCCAAAGAATATATTGGGTTTATCAATATTATACTCGAAACAGATCAACTTCTTCCAATCACTAGGTCTATCATCAAAGAATCTTTTACTCTAAGAGGCAAGCATAGCCATATTAAAACCCCTAAGATTAGGGACCACCGCCCCACCAAATTATTTTCTCCTAAAATAAGCTCCAATTAGCCAAATGGTACTTATGTTCATCTCCGAAGTTACCCCAGAAAAATTGAGACATCTGGGTGGTAATGGCTTCAATAGCCCATTTGGAATATTTCGTCATAGACATATGGTAGGTGGGAATGCTAGCGGTGCCAGCAGTGAGCAAAATGAGTTTGCCCTTATAAGATAAATTCCTACCAAGCCAGCCATTCTTAATGATCATGTCTATGATGGGATGCATATCTTCTCTCATGAGTTTTTAAAAATGCAATGGGCCACCTAAGTATTTGAAAGGGAAGGAACCAAACTGAAAACAAAAGAGCTGAGCAAAGCAATTAGCCAGCTCCTCATCCACATGTATAGTATGGAGATCACTCTTACGGAAACCGATTAATAACCCAGAAAGATTCTCAAAACAAGACAAGATTCATTTTAAGTTCCTAGATGGTCCAAAGAGGCATCTAAGAAAATGATTGTATCATCTGCATACTGCAGACTAACCACACCACCAGGAATGGCATCAGGAAGAAGAGCAGAGATCAAATCATGTTGAATAGCCTTAGAAAGCATTTTAGTAAAGACATCAGCAACCAGGTTGAAGAGCAAAGGAGAAAGGGGATCACCTTGCTTAAGCCCTTTGCCCCCAGTAAAATGAGTCTCATTAGTGTCATTAATTCTCACACAGAAGGATATTTGAAATAAGGTAGTACAAATCCACCCAATCTATTTTTTTTTACCAAAACCTCTGGAGGTTAGCATGTCCACAAGGAAATCCCAGCTTACCCTGTCATAGGCTTTTTCATAATCAAGTTTTAAAATCAGATCACCGGTACCAGTTCTTTGGGTTTCATGTATGACCTCATGAGCCATGACCAGTCTTTCCAAGATAAACCTCCCTTTAATAAAGGCGGTTTGGTTAGGAGACATGAGTCTACCACAAAGATGAGAAGCTCTAGTCATGGCCTTAGTAAAGATCTTAACAACACAATTACTTAAACTAATTGGATGAAACCTTTTCATCTCTTTAGCAATGGGCTTCTTAGGGATAAGGATAATAATAGCAAAGTTGAGGCGGTAGACATCTAACACCCCAAAATCAAAATCCTTGACAAGTGCTACTTGTGATAGACGTTGGGATTTCGCCGAAGAGGAAGGGTGATGTAGTATAGTAGCAGATAGTATTTTCTCAGTTAAGAACCAAGATTTGTCGAACCAATAGGAGACACCATCCAAAGTTAGCCACATACATCCGCCGCCAATTTTTTTCTTAAAGTCCGCATACATCCGCACCCTCAAAATAACCGCATATCTAGTTTCAGTTTAGCTAAAAAATATTTAAATGTTCAAATGCAGTAGTATTTCTAATTTAAATATTACACTCCAATAATATTGTCCCCCTTAACCGCCCACAGATGCTCAATCAGAACTTCCTTCAGTTGCTCGATGCTGAATTTGTTGATGCATTTGAACAAACTCATCAAATGTGGCAGGATTCTGGCCTCGAAGTTTGATAGGGTCATCCATGTTCTCAAATTCAAGACCAACAACAACATCCTCACCCTCATTCTCCATGATCATGTTGTGCGTGATGACACAACATGTCGTAACCTCCCACAAGGTCTCTGGATCCCATTGTTTAGCAGTTCCACAAACAACTGTAAAACGTGCCTACAGAACTCCAAATGCCCTCTCAACATCCTTTCTAGCAGCTTCTTGTTTTCGGGCAAAGTGAGACTTATTTGGCCAATTGGGTCAGAGATGGACTTGACAAAGTTAGCCCACAGAAGATAAATACCGTCAACCATATAGTAGCCCATGTTGTATTCATGCCCATTGATAGTATAGTGGCAAGGAGGAGCTTTCCCTTCAGTCAACCTGGCAAACAATGGTGATCGCTGCTACAGATTGATGTCTGATACGTCCATTTTGCATCATGTTTTCCAACTATTATTTATAATGTTTTTATGCATAATAATGCTTTATGGAGTAATTCTAATGCCTTTTCTCTCATAATATGCAAGGTTTACACAAAGAGGGAGAATACTGGCAGCTGGAATTCTAGACCTGAAAAAGCTACGTCAGAGATACCTATTCTGCACATCTCCAAATGAGTTGAAATTTTACGGAGAATTATTTTGGAATATTTAATAAATTTTGGAGAAAAGAACTACCGGAGGGGGGCCACCTGGTGACCACAAGACACCAGGGTGCGCCAGGCCCCCCAGGCGCGCCCTGGTGGGTTGTGGCCAGCCCAGCCCACCTCCGGTGCCCATCTTTTGGTACATAAGGTCTTTTGACCTAGAAAAAAATGAGGAGAGGACTTTCGGGAGGGAGCGCCGCCGTCTCGAGGCGGAACTTGGGCTGGAGCACTCTCATCTTTGGGAGGCCAATCATCATCACCAACAACTTGGGCAGGAGCACTCTCACCTCCGCCGAGGGAACTTCCCTCCCGGAGGGGGAAATCGAAGCCATCGTCATCACCAACAACCCTCTCATCTTTGGGAGGCCAATCTCCATCAACATCTTCAATAGCACCATCTCATCTCAAACCCTAGTTCATCTCTTGTGTTCAATCTTTGTACCGGAACCTCAGATTGGTACCTGTGGGTAACTAGTAGTGTTGATTACATCTTGTAGTTGATTACTATATGGTTTATTTGGTGGAAGATTATATGTTCAGATCCATTATGCAATTTAATACCCCTCTGATCTTGAGCATGAATATCATTTGTGAGGAGTTACCTTTGTTCTTGAGGCCACGAGAGAAATAATGTTGCAAGTAATCATGTGAATTTGAAATGTGTTCAATATTTTGATGATATGTATGTTGTGATTCCCTTAGTGGTGTCATGTGAACGTCGACTACATGGCACTTCACCATCTTTGGGCCTGAGGGAATGCATTTTGGAGTAGTTATTAGATGATGGGTTGCTAGAGTGACAGAAGCTTAAACCCTAGTCTATGCGCTACTTCGTAAGGGACCGATTTGGATCCATATGTTTAATGCTATGGTTAGATTTTATCTTAATACTTTTCTCGTAGTTGCGGATGCTTGCGAGGGGGTTAATCATAAGTGGGAGGTTTGTTCAAGTAAGAACAGCACCCAAGGACCGGTCCACCCACATATCAAATTATCAAAGTAGCTAACGCGAATCAAACCAACATGATGAAAGTGACTAGATGAAATTCCCATGTGCCCTAAAGAATGCTTTGTTTATTATAAGAGACCGTTTTGGCCTGTCCTTTGCCAAAAAAGGATTGGGCTACCTTGCTGCACTTTATTTACCGTTACCATTACTTGCTTGTTATAAATTATCTTGCTATCAAACTACCTGTTACCGACAATTTCAGTGCTTGCAGAAATTACCTTGCTAAAAACCACTTGTCATTTCCTTCTGCTCCTCGTTTGGTTCGACACTCTTACTTATCGAAAGGACTACGATTGACCCCCTATACTTGTGGGTCATCAAGACTCTTTTCTGGCGCCGTTGCCGGGGAGTGAAGCGCTCTGGAAATCGGTAAGGCAAAAACAATTTATATTACGTGCTGAAATTTATTGTCACTTGCTACTATGGAAAACCATCCTTTGTGGGATTTGTTCGGGGTATCTTCACCTCGACCGGAAGCACAATTAGTTGCCCCTCAACCTACTGCACCTACTGAAAATATTGGTTATGAAATTCCTTCGGGTATGATAGAACAACTGCTGGCTAATCCTTATGCAGGAGACATAACTGAACATCCTGATATGCATCTTATACATGTGGATGAAATTTGTGGATTATTTAAGCTTGCAGGTTTACCCGGAGATGAAGTCAAGAAGACGGTTTTCCCTTTATCTTTGAAGGGAAAAGCATTGGCATGGTATAGGCTATGCGATGATATTGGATCTTGGAACTGGAATCGATTGAAATTGGAATTTCACCAAAAAAATTATCCTATGCATCTAGTTCATCGTGATCGGAATTATATATATAATTTTTGGCCTTGTGAAGGATAAAGTATCGCTCTAGCTTGGGGGAGGCTTAAGTCAATGTTATATTCATGCCCCAATCATGAGCTTTCAAGAGAAATTATTATTCATAATTTTTATGCTCGGCTTTCTCGTGATGATCAATCCATGCACGATACTTCTTGTGCTAGTTCTTTTATGATGAAGACTATTGAATTCAAGTGGGATCTCTTGGAAAGAATTAAACGCAACTCCGAAGATTGTTAACTCGACGAAGGTAAAGAGTCAAGTATTAAGCTTGAGTTTGATTGTGTTAAATCTTTTATGAATACCGATACTTTTCACAAGTTTAGCACTAAATATGGACTTGACTCTGAGATAGTAGCCTCTTTATGTGAATCATTTGCTACTCATGTTGATCTCCCTAAGGAGAAGTGGTTTAAATATCATCCCCCTATTAAATTAGAAATTAAAGAACCGGTAATAGCTAAAGATGAAACTATCATTTACAATGTTGATCCAGTTGTGCCTACTGCTTATATTGAAAAACCACCTTTCCATGTTAGGATAAAGGAACATGCTAAGGTATCAGCTGCGGTTCGCAAAAGTAATATAAAAGCACCTAAACCCTCTGAACAAATTAAAGTAGAACCTAGTGTTGCTATGGTTAAAGATCTCTTGGTCAAAAATATTGATGGGCATGTTATTTACTTCTGTGATGAAGCTGCTAGAATTGCTAAACCCGATGAAAAAGATAAACATAGACCTGTGGTTGGCATTCCTGTTGTCTCAGTTAAAATAGGAGATCATTGCTATCATGGTTTATGTGATTTAGGTGCTAGTGTGAGTGCTATCCCTTTTACCTTATACCAAGAAATTATGAATGATGTAGCACCCGCTGAAATAGAGGACATAGATGTTACTATTAAACTTGCAAACAGAGACACCATCACACCACTTGGGATTGTTAGAGATGTTGAAGTCTTGTGTGGAAAAATAAAATACCCTACTAATTTTCTAGTTCTTGGTTCCCCAGAAGATGACTTTTGTCCCATTATCTTTGGTAGACCTTTCTTGAACACTTTCAATGCTACGATAGATTGCCATAAAGAAACTGTCAGTATTAGCTTTGGTGATGAGTCTCATGAGTTTAATTTCTCTAAATTTCGTAGACAACTTCGTAGTAAAGAATTACCTAGCAAGGATGAAATAATTGGTCTTGCTTATATTGCCATGCCTCCTACTGATCCACTAGAACAATATTTGCTAGACCATGAAAATGATATGCACTTGCGTGAAAGAAATGAAATAGATAAAAATTTCTTTGAACAACAACCTCTCCTTAAACACAATTTGCATATTGAAACACTAGGAGGTCCTCCTCCACCTAAAGGTGATCCTGTGTTTGAATTAAAACAATTGCCAGACATATTGAAATATGCTTATTCTTGATGAGAAAAAGATATATCATGTTATTATTAGTGCTAACCTTTCAGAACATGAAGAAGAAAGATTATTAAAAATTCTGAAGAAGCATCGTGCTGCTATTGGATATACTCTCGATGGTCTTAAGGGCATTAGTCCCACTCTTTGTCAGCACAAGATTAATATGGAACATGATGCTAACCCCGTTGTTGATCATCAACGATGATTGAATCCGAAGATGAAAGAAGTGGTAAGAACTGAAATACTAAAACTTCTGGAAGCAGGTATTATCTATCCCATAGCTGATAGTAGATGGGTAAGTCCTGTTCATTGTGTCCCTAAGAAGGGAGGTATTACTGTTGTTCCTAATGACAAAAAATGAACTTATCCCACAAAGAATTGTTACTGGCTATAGAATGGTAATTTATTTTAGAAAATTAAATAAAGCTACTAGAAAAGATCATTACCCTCTGCCTTTTATTGATCAAATGCTATAAAGATTATCTTAGCACACACACTTTTGTTTTTTTGATGGATATTCTGGTTTCTCTCAAATACCTGTATCACAACCTGATCAAGAGAAAACCACCTTTACTTGTCCTTTTGGAACTTATGCTTATAGACGTATGCCTTTTGGTTTATGTAATGCACCTGCTACCTTTCAAAGATGTATGACTGATATATTCTCTGATTTTTGTGAAAATATTGTTGAGGTTTTAATGGATGATTTTTCCATTTATGGAACTTCTTTTGATGACTGCTTTAGCAACCTTGATCGAGTTTTACAGAGATGTGAACAAACTAGTCTTGTCTTGAATTGGGAGAAGTGCCACTTTATGGTTAATGAAGGCATTGTCTTGGGGCATAAAATTTTTAAACGAGGTATTAAGGTGGATAAAGCTAAAGTTGACGCAATTGAGAAAATGCCATGTCCTAAAGATATTAAAGGTATTCGTAGTTTCCTTGGTCATGCTGGTTTCTATAGGAGGTTCATTAAAGACTTCTCTAAAATTTCTAGGCCTCTCACTAATCTTTTACAAAAGGATGTTCCATTTGTTTTTGATGATGATTGTGTAGAAGCCTTTGAATTACTTAAGAAAGCCTTAACTACTGCACCTACTGTTCAACCACCTGATTGGAACTTGCCTTTGAAATTATGTGTGATGCTAGTGATTATGCTGTTGGTGTTGTTCTAGGACAAAGAGTTGATAAGAAATTAAATGTTAGCCATTATGCTAGCAAAACTCTAGACAGTGCCCAAAGAAATTATGCTACTACTGAGAAAGAATTTTTAGCAGTTGTGTTTGCTTGTGACAAATTCAGATCTTACATTGTTGATTCCAAAGTAATTGTTCACACTGATCATGCTGCTATAAAATATCTTATGGAAAAGAAAGATACTAAACCTAGACTCATTAGGTGGGTTCTCTTGCTACAAGAATTTGATTTACATATCACTAATAGGAAAGGAGCTGAGAACCCCGTAGCTGATAACTTGTCTAGGTTAAAAAATATCCTTGATGACCCACTACCTATTGATGATAGTTTTCCTGACGAACAACTAGCTGTAATAAATGCTTCTCATAACACTCCTTGGTATGCTGACTATGCTAATTACATTATTGCTAAATTTATACCACCTAGTTTCACATACCAACAAAAGAAAAAATTCTTCTATGATTTAAGACATTACTTTTGGGATGACCCACATCTTTATAAAGAAGGAGTAGATGGTATTATTAGACGTTGTGTACCTGAGCATGAACAGGAACAAATACTATGGAAATGTCACTCCGAAGCCTATGGAGGACATCATGCGGGAGATAGAACTACGCATAAGGTATTACAATCTGGTTTTTATTGGCCTACTCTTTTCAAGGATGCCCGTAAGTTTGTCTTGACTTGTGATGAATGCCAAAGAATAGGTAATATCGGTAAGCGTTAGGAAATGCCTATGAATGGTTCACTTGTTGAACCATTTGATGTTTGGGGTTTTGATTATATGGGACCTTTTCCTTCCTCTAATGGGTATACACATATTTTGGTTGATGTTGATTATGTTATTAAGTGGGTGGAAGCTATTCCAACTAGTAGTGCTGATCACAACACCTCACTACTGGAATCAGATTCTTTGCCGTCCGCCACGGCGGACGGCAAAGGCATAGATCACGGACGGCAAACCTCTTTGCCGTCCGCCAGCAGACGGCAAAATGTCCGGATGAACATGTGCCAGCAAAGGCCTTCTTTGCCGTCCGCTTCCTGGAAACGGATGGCAAAGGATTGTGCCGTCCGCCTCTGGTGGCCAGCAGACGGCAAAGATCGTGCACGGCAGTGAGGTGGGGTGAGGGCCGTTAGGGGTTAACGACGTGCTTTGCCGTCAGCCAGCGGACGGCAAAGTTCTCAAACATGCCAGTCCCAGGAATCACAGGTAGCTGCCATGTGGCATGTTTGCCGTCAGCTAGCTGACGGCAAAGAGCCTGTACAGCCCTATTTTTAATTTAATTCATTCAATTTGACAGCAATTCGCAGATATACATATATACACAACAAGCATATCCAACACACTAGTTTCATCATATATACATACATAACCAACACATATATAGTTCCATCCTTACATATCACAAAAGTTTCACATTGTTCATCCAACACCGTTATCCATCCATCCATATAACAAGTTCCAACCATGCAAGTTCATTGATACAAAATAAAAGCACAAATGGAAAAGAAGCACTCCATCCATGCAAGCTTTCGTGAATTAAATCAAATCTGCAAAATGATAAACAAGATGTTAGAAGAAGAAGAATAAAATGAAGAAGAAGAATAAGACTATAAGAAGTAAGCATACTTAAGTAAAATGGAGCTAACCTAGAAGAAAATGAAGAAGAAGACTAGAAGAAGACTAGAAGAAGACTAGAAGAAGACTAGAAGAAGACTAGAAGAATAAGAAGAAGAAGAAGAAGAAGATGAAGACTATAAGCTTATGATGTAAACTTGGTCATTTTGTGCTAACATAAGTAATTTTGGAGTTAACCTATAGGAAAGTAAGCATAGTAGAGATAACTTAGCATATTAGAGCTAACATAGGTAACTAAGCATATTAGAGCTAACATAGGTAACTAAGCATATTAGAGCTAACTTAGAGCTAACTTATGTCATTTCGGAGGAAACAAAGCTAAGTATATATTGATCATTTTGGAGATCAAACATACCTGACATAGTTCAGTTCTCATTGTTCTTCTCCTTCTCCTTCCTCAGCCTGATGCGCCAAGAGCGGCGAGGCGGTGGAGGCAGTGGGATGTAGTCTTCTACCACAATTGGCGTGGTCATGTCGCCCAGCTGTGGGATCGCCGGCGCCACCACCAGCGCGAGGTCATTGTCAGGCACCACCACCATCGCGAGGCCATCTTCAGGTAGGACAGGCACAACCATCGCTAGGTCATCCTCAGCCACCACCATCGCTAGGTCATCCTCAGCCTGATGCCCACTCTACTCCTCTTCTTCCCCACTCCAGTCCGGATCATCCTCCTTGCTATTGCTTTTGCTACAGCCAGAATCGCTGTTGCTTTTGCTACAGCCAGAATTGTTGCTGCTTTGGCTGTAGCCAGTGTCGCTGCTGCTGCTCCCATTGCCTGTCCAAATGCAACAATGACCGTTAACAATCGATGCGAGACAAAGCCAAATGTAGAGGAATAAGAAGAGGCAGAACGTATTGGCATCATCGTCGTCAGCGTAGCGCATGCGACACATAGTCGCGTTGAACACCTTCACGATGAGCATGGTGGTGGCGTCGTCGTACCTGAAGAGAAGGAAGTACCCCTGCCGCAGGTTGTAGGCATGGTAGAACTTCTCCCAGCCACGACACAGGTACATGTGGCCCTCCTTGATCACCAACTCCACGTCCCACAGCCTGTGAAACCCGCTGCCGGCCTGTCGCAGCTTCACATTATCCGCCTGCTATCTGGAAGTTTCACAAAACTTTCACAATATTCAACCAGTGCAGCAATATTTGCAGATTCAATATCTTCTTCTTCTTCTTCTTCTTCTTCTTCTTCCTCTTCTCCTTTTTCCTCTTCTTCTTCTTTTCTTCTTCTTCTTCTTCTCCTCCTCTTCCTCCCTCCTCCTCATGTAATGTCCAGACCGTGTAACCAAGCATAAAACCAAACTTCTGCAGGTCTTTACTCATTTCAAGCTCGTCCCTCTTGTTATAGTTGTCGCAACGGGCACAGGGGCACCAGCTAAATTCCTGGCCATTTGCAAATGCGGCTCTAACAAACCCCTTGGTTTTTGTTAACCATTCCTCGGTCCAAACTTTTTGACAAGTGTAACCGGTGTACATCCATGCATGATCACTCATATTGACTTCCTACTGGACACACATCGGCACAAAGACCAGAACAGAGCGGGTTAGGGGGTCCTTGGCGTCGATGGAACCCTAAATAGCAAGTATCATTGGTGCGAGATACATGTGGCGCTCGGCGTTGAACACTAGATCCACATTCCACAAGTGAAGCCGGCGCCCGGCGTCCCGCAACAATAGTTCTGGTGGCCGATGACGGTTGAACACCATCGCGAATTTGTCTGGCAGCCTCTGCGATGAGGATTAAAGCCAAGTTTTGAAATTTCAAACAACCAAACCGACTTGAGTCAGTTTGGGTGTTTCAAGTTTCAACACTTGCCTTTTAATCGTCATCGCAGAGGCTGCCAGGCAAATTCGCGATGGTGTTTGACCGCCATCGACGCCGAGAACAGTTGCTTTGGGACGCCGAACGTCGGCGTCACTTATGGGACATGGATGTAGTGTTCGACACCGACGGCCACATGTATCTCGCACCGACGATACTTGCTATTTAGGGTTCCATCGACACCGAGGAACCCCTAACCCACTCGTCCCCCTCCTCCTCCTCCTCCTTCTACTCCTCTTCTTCTTCTAAACTAAAACTAAAACTAATCTAAAATAAACTAAACTAAAATAAACTAAAACTAAAACTAAACTAAAAATAAAACTAAACTAAAACTAAAACAGAAACTAAACTAGAAGAAACTAAAAAAAAACAAAACTAAAAAAAAGGGGGGAAGAACAAACCTGCAGGGGATCGCCGGTGGAGGGCGAGGTCGGCCGGTGGGGCGGGGCAGCGCAAGGGCCGCGGGGAGGAGGGCGGCAGTGGGGCGGGGCGGCGTAGGGCCATGGGGAGGGGTCCGGCACCGGGGCGGCCCGGTGCAGGCCTCTCCGGCGACGGGGCGCGACGGGGCAGCGGGGCGACGGGGCGCGGGGGGGGGGGGAGGGGAGGGCTGGACGGCGGTGGGGGCTAGGTCCGGGGGGCGGGGCTGGCGGGCGGCGGCGGCAGAGAGGCGGGCGCGCGGGAGGGAAACAGAGAAAGAGAGAGAGAGGGGAGACGGCTCGGCTCGTTAAGTGGGCCTTCTTGACGGCCGTTTAGGGCTAGCCCACGTCTCCTCTTTGCCGTCCGCTGGCGGACGACAAAGAACCTGACCTAGCCACGCCGTGCCCCGTGGGGCCCACCTGGCCCTTTGTCGTCTGCCTTCTAGCTCTTTGCCGTCAGCTGGCTGACGGCAAAGAAACAGCGGACGACAAATAGACTTTTTGCCATCTGCACTTTCTTTGCCGTCCGCTTTGTGGAAGCGGACGGCTAAGAGGCTCTTTGCCGTCAGCTGGCGGACGGCAAAGAGGTGGCAGACGGCAAATTACCAGATTCCAGTAGTGCCTCCATTAAAATGCTTAAAGAAGTTATTTTCCCAAGGTTTGGAGTCCCTAGATATTTAATGACTGATGGTGGTTCACACTTTATTCATGGTGCTTTCCGTAAAATGCTTGCTAAATATGGTGTTAACCATAGAATTGCATCACCCTAGCATCCTCAATCTAGTGGTCAAGTTGAACTTAGCAACAGAGAAATAAAATTAATATTACAAAAAACTATCAATAGGTCACGAAAGAATTGGTCTACAAAACTGTATGATGCACTTTGGGCCTACAGAACAGCTTATAAAAATCCTATGGGTATGTCTCCATATAAAATGGTTTATGGAAAAGCTTGTCATTTGCCTCTTGACTTAGAACATAAAGCATATTGGGCAATTAAAGAACTCAATTATGACTTCAAACTTGCCAGTGAAAAGAGGTTATTTGATATTAGCTCACTAGATGAATGGAGAACCCAAACTTATGAAAATGCCAAACTATTCAAAGAAAAAGTTAAAAGATGGCATGACAAAAGAATCCAAAAGAGGGAATTCAAAGTTGGAGAATATGTTCTTTTGTACAACTCTCGTTTTAGATTTTTTGCAGGAAAACTTCTTTCCAAATGGGAAGGACCGTACATTATCGAACAGGTTTATCGCTCTGGAGCTATGAAGATTAATAATGCCGAAGGTACTAACCCGAAGGTGGTCAATGGACAAAGAATTAAGCACTATATTTCAGGTATGCCTATTAATGTTGAAACCAATATTATTCAAACCAAGACACCGGAGGAACACATAAAACAAACCTTCCAGAACACTCTAGAACCCTGAAAAAGAGGAGGTACGATACGGTAAGTAAACGGACTCCAAAAAATCCGCAAAAATATTTTTTGTCAGTTTTGGAATATTAGAAAAATAGGAAAATAAGAAACAACCAGGAAGGCAACCGAGGTGACCATGATACACCAGGGCGCGCCTGCCCTCCCTGGCGCGCCCTGGTGGGTTGTGGGGCCCTCGGGCACCTTCCCGACTCTGTTTTCCTTCCATATGCTTTGTTCCCAAGATAAAAAATCTTTATATATACCCCTGGACGATTTGACCACCGCATTGCAGAAAAATCATCTGTTCTTGTTTCGTGTTGTTTTCCTGTCAGATCTAGATCGCCATGGCTCCACCAAGCTCCTCTAAGGACAAGTTCTTCGAGAAGGTCATCAACCCTTACCTACCAGAGGTGATGAGGCACCCTCAAGCCATTGAGATGCGTGAGGGGGTGCTCCAGATCCGGGATGTTCAGGGGCCCAAGAGGACGGTGAGCGTGGAGGCCAGGCTTGAGGCGATGGAACAAGACATCTTCAAGTGCCAAGGGATGGTGGAGCGTGCACTCAGCGCCAATCGCTCCATGATCACGGAATTCACCCGTGATCACATGGTGGATGGCTGATCTATGAAGGACATCATCTTCACCTTCAATGAGCAAATTAATTTTCTGCAAAGCCAAATCTATGATCTTCAAAACCAAGTCTTTGAGTACGAAGCAAGATTTAAAGGTATGAGTTTAGCTGCCACTTGCAGGACTCAGGAGACTCGTGCATCCTCTTTTGAGGGTGAGCCCTTGCCCTGGAAGCCGGAGGACAAATCTGCTACCTCATCACCACCACCTTCATCATCTTCCCCACCAAAGAAGACTTGAGTACACGGGTATGAGCACTCCCCTCGGCTTGTGCCAAGCTTGGGGAGATGCCCCGGTATCGTATCACCATCACTTTTATTACCTTTACCTATCTTAGTTCGATCCTTAGTTATTTCGTGATCTAGTTGAATAAAAGTTTAGTATGATATATTTTTGAGTGCTAGTTTCGTGATCTATCTACCTATGTAATCGAGTGAGAGTTATATAATAAAGTTTAGTTTGAGTTTTTGCTTCTTTACTTTTATGTTGCAATCAAAATAAAAGGAAATAATGAGAAATATCATATGCTAATCTTATGGTAAGTAGTGACATCACATAAGGAAAAGTATAAGTGGTAAAATTTGTTGGAAGTTGACAAACATAGCATTGGTCAATGATGCAACTCATGAAAGAATTAATAAGGGAAGAGAAGATTCAAGTGAAAATACACTATCTTGTACATCTTTTATGATTGTGAGCCCCCATTAAATATTATATGCCAAAATTGTTGACGTTGGACAAGGAAGACAATGTAATGATTTATGTTTGTTCATATTCACATAGAAGTTATATTGTCATAGATCCTTCAACATGTGGTGCTTGCTCCATATCTTTGCTAGCCAAAAATCCGCACTAAGTAGAGATACTACTTGTGCATCCAAAAACCTTAAACCCAAACTAATATTTTGAGAGTCCACCATACCTACCTATGGATTGAGTAAGATCCTTCAAGTAAGTTGTCATCGGTGCAATAAGGCAATAAAAATTGCTTCTAAATGTGTTTGATCATTTAGTGTAAGAGAAATTAAGAGTTGTACGAACTTGTGATGGCAAAGTAATAAAAGCAACAAACTGCATAATAAAGGTTGCTATCATAAGGGGCAATATAACGTGACGTTCTTTTGCATTAAGAGATTGTGCATACAAACCAAAAAGCGCATGACAACCTCTGCTTCCCTCTGCGAAGGTCCTATCTTTTACTTTCATGAATTTACTTTTTATGCAAGAGTCAAAGTATTCTTCTCTATTCCTTTTTATTTTCTCTTTTTGCAAGCACCATGTGGTGAGGAAAGATCTAGGCACATATATCCAGTTGAATGTGAATGATCATGAGTTATTATTGTTGACATCACCCTTGAGGTGAATAAGTTGGGAGGCGAAACTATAAGCCCCTATCTTTCTATGTGTCCGGTTGAAACTTTTTGCTCATATGTATGTTGTGAGTGTTAGCAATCATAGAAGACTAAATGATGGTTGAGTATGTGGACTTTCCAAAAGGCTTTGATATGAGGCCCTTACTAAAAAGATGATGAATTGTAGTTGCAAAGTTGACTGAAAACATAGTTTGTTGGTTCCCAATAAAGTTTATGCTTTTTTACTTCGATGTTGTGATGAATTGTTACTTGTTCATGAAAAGTTATATGATAAAGTTTTATGATAAAGTTTGTTGCTGTTGTAATAATAAGCATGATGCTACTATGTTCGTATTTTGTTTTTATCGGCACCTCTCTCTCTAAACACGTGGACATGATTTTCGATATCAGCTTTCGCTTGAGGACATGCAAGGTCTAAGCTTGGGGGAGTTGATACGTCCATTTTGCATCATGTTTTCCTACTGTTATTTATAATGTTTTTATGCATAATAATGCTTTATGGAGTAATTCTAATGCCTTTTCTCTCATAATATGCAAGGTTTACACAAAGAGGGAGAATACCGACAGCTGGAATTCTGGACCTGAAAAAGCTACGTCAGAGATACCTATTCTGCACATCTCCAATTGAGTTGAAATTTACGGATAATGATTTTGGAATATTTAATAAATTTTGGAGAAAAGAACTACCAGAGGGGGGGCACCTGGTGACCACAAGACACCAGGGCTTGCTAGGCCCCCCAGGCGCGCCCTGGTGGGTTGTGGCCAGCCCAGCCCACCTCCGGTGCCCATCGTCTAGTACATAAGGTCTTTTGACCTAGAAAAAATGAGGACATGACTTTCGGGACGGAGCGCCGCCATCTTGAGGCGGCACTTGGGCATGAGCACTTTTGCCCTCCGGCGGAGCGATTCCGCCGGGGGAACTTCCCTTCCGGAGGGGGAAATCGAAGCCATCGTCGTCACCAACAACCCTCTCATCTTTGGGAGGCCAATCTCCATCAACATCTTCAACAACACCATCTCATCTCAAACCCTAGTTCATCTCTTGTGTTCAATCTTTGTACCGGAACCTCAAATTGGTACATGTGGGTGACTAGTAGTGTTGATTACATCTTGTAGTTGATTACTATATATTTTATTTGGTGGAAGATTATATGTTCAGATCCAATATGCTATTTAATACCCCTCTGATCTTGAGCATGAATATCATTTGTGAGTAGTTACTTTTGTTCTTGAGGTCACGGGAGAAGTCTTGTTGTAAGTAATCATGTGAATTTGATATTCGCTTGATATTTGGATGATATGTATGTTGTGATTCCCTTAGCGGTGTCATGTGAATGCCGACTACATGGCACTTCACCATCTTTGGGCCTAAGGGAATGCTTTGTGGAGTAGTTATTAGATGATGGGTTGCTAGTGTGATAGAAGCTTACACCCTAGTTTATGCGCTACTTCGTAAGGGACTGATTTGGATCCATATGTTTAATGCTATGGCTAGATTTTATCTTAATACTTTTCTCGTAGTTGCAGATGCTTGCGAGGGGGTTAATCATAAGTGGGAGGTTTGTTCAAGTAAGAACATCACCCAAGCACCGGTCCACCCACATATCAAATTATCAAAGTAGCGAACATGAATCAAACCAACATGATGAAAGTGACTAGATGAAATTCCCATGTGCCCTCAAGAACGCTTTGTTTATTATAAGAGATCGTTTTGGCCTATCCTTTGCCACAAAAGGATTGGGATACCTTGCTGCACTTTATTTACCGTACCGTTACTTGCTCGTTACAATTATCTTGCTATCAAACTACCTGTTACCGATAATTTCAGTGCTTGCAGAAATTACGTTGCTGAAAACCACTTGTCATTTCCTTTTGCTCCTCGTTGGGTTCGAAACTCTTACTTATCGAAAGGACTACGATTGACCCCCTATACTTGTGGGTCATCAATGTCATTGTCAGACCCGGGCATGCCAAATCCAAAGATCCTATTATGAAACTGCTTCAAGAATGATGATGGGCTTCTTAACATGACCATAATGAAGGAAATATGCCCTAGAGGTAATAAAAAGTTGTTATTTTATATTTCCTTATTCATGATAAAGGTTTATTATTCATGCTAGAATTGTATTGATTGGAAACCTAAATACATGTGTGAGTACATAAACAAACACTGTGTCCCTAGTGAGCCTCTACTTGACTAGCTCGTTGATCAAAGATGGTTATGGTTTCCTAACCATGGACATGAGTTGTCATTTGATAACGGGATCACATCATTAGGAGAATGATGTGATGGACAAGACCCATCCGTTAGCTTAGCATAATGATCGTTCAGTTTTATTGCTATTGCTTTCTTCATGTCAAATACATATTCCTTCGACTATGAGATTATGCAACTCCCGGATACCGGAGGAATGCCTTGTGTGCTATCAAACGTCACAACGTAACTGGGTGATTATAAAGATTCACTAGAGGTATCTCCGAAGGTATTTGTTGAGTTGGCATAGATTGATATTAGGATTTGTCACTCCGAGTATCGGAGAGGTATCTCTGGGCCCTCTCGGTAATACACATCATAAGCTTGCAAGCAAACGACTAAGGAGTTAGTCACGAGGTGATGTATTATGGAACGAGTAAAGAGACTTGTCGGTAACGAGATTGAACTAGGTATGAAGATACCGACGATCGAATCTCGGGCAAGTAACATACCGATGGACAAAGAGAATTACGTATGTTGTCATAACGATTCGAAAGATAAAGATCTTTGTAGAATATGTAGGAGCCAATATGGGCATCCAGGTTCCGCTATTGGTTATTGACCGGAGAGGTGTCTCAGTCAGGTCTACATAGTTCTCGAACCCGTAGGGTCCGCACACTTAACGTTCGATGACGATATAGTATTATATAAGTTATGTGATTTGGTGACCGAATGTTGTTCGGAGTCCCGGATGAGATCACGGACATAACGAGGAGTCTCAAAATGGTTGAGAGGTAAATATTGATATATAGGACGATGGTATTCAGACACCGGAAGTGTTTCGGGAGTCACCGGGTACTTATCGGGTCACCGGAAGGGGTTCCGGGCACCCCCGGCAAAAGATATGGGCCTTATGGGCCAAGAGGGGAAACGCACCAGCCACAAGGGGCTGATGCACCCCCCATATGGGCCGGCCTAGGAGGATAAGGAAAGAGGGGAAGGGAACGGAAAGAGTGGAATAGGATTCCCCCTTCCTTCCCTCCCCCGCTCTTTCCTTCCCCCTCGGATAAATATGGCATGGAGGGGGCGCCACTTGGGGAGAACCCCAAGTAGGATTCGGCCTACTTGTGGCGCCGCCTGGCAGCCTCCCCTCTCCCTCCCACCTATATATATGAGGAGGGGGGGCGCCCAGCACATACCAGACAATTGCCTAGCCGTGTGCGGCGCCCCCCTCCACCGTTTACACCCCCGGTCATATTTTCGTAATGCTTAGGCGAAGCCCTGCGGAGATCACTTCACCATCACCATCACCACGCCGTCGTGCTGACAGAACTCATCTACTACCTCAACGTCTTGCTGGATCAAGAAGGCGAGGGACGTCACCGAGCTGAACGTGTGCAGAACGCGGAGGTGCAGTGCGTTCGGTACTTGATCGGTTGAAGCGCGAAGAAGTTCGACTACATCAACCGCTTTGTGAAACGCTTCCGCTTATGGTCTACGAGGGTACGTAGACACACTCTCCCCCTCATTGCTATGCATCTCCATGGATAGATCATTGCGTGTGCGTAGAATTTTTTTTGTTTTCCATGCAACGTTTCCCAACAGTGGCATCCGAGCCAGGTCTATGCGTAGATGATATGCACGAGTAGAACACAAAGAGTTGTGGGCGGTGATAGTCATACTGCTTACCACCAACATCTTATTTTGATTCGGCGGTATTGTGGGATGAAGCGGCCCGGACCAACCATACATGTCCACGCACATGAGACCAGTTCCACCGACTGACATGCAACTAGTTTTGCATAAAGGTGCCTGACGGGTGTCTGTTTCTCCTACTTTAGTTGAATCAAATTTGACTACGGCCGGTCCTTGAAGAAGGTCAAAACAGCAAACTTGACGAATCACCATTGTGGTTTTTGCCGTAGGTAAGAACGGTTCTTGCTAGAAACCCGTAGCAGCCACATAAAACTTGCAACAACAAAGTAGAGGACGTCTAACTTGTTTTTGCAGGGTATGTTGTGATGTGATATGGTCAAGACATGATGTGATATATGTTATTGTATGAGATGATCATGTTTTGTAAGATATCAGGCAACCGGCAGGAGCCTTATGATTGTCTCTTTAATGTATGAAATACAAACGCCATGTAATTGCTTTACTTTATCTCTATGAGTTAGCAATAGTTGTAGAAGCAATAATTGGTGAGACGACCACGACACTATGATGGAGATCAAGGTGTCAAGCCGGTGATGATGGAGATCATGACGGTGCTTTGGAGATGGAGATCAAAAGCACGAGATGATGATGGCCATATCATGTCACATATTTTGATTGCATGTGATGTTTATCTTTTATGCATCTTATTTTGCTTAGAACGGCGGTAGCATTATAAGATGATCCCTTCACTTAATTTCAAGATAAAAGTGTTCTCCCTGAGTATGCACCGTTGCTACAGTTCGTCGTTTCGAGACACCACGTGATGATCGGGTGTGATAGACTCTACGTTCACATACAACGGGTGTAAGACAGTTTTACACATGCAGAATACTTGGGTTAAACTTGACGAGCCTAGCATGTACAGACATGGCCTCGAAACACTGGAGATCGAAAGATCGAACGTGAATCATATAGTAGATATGATCAACATAGAATTGTTCACCATTGATGACTACCCCATCTCACGTGATGATCGGACATGGGTTAGTTGATTTGGATCACGTATCACTTAGATGACTTGAGGGATGTCTATTTAAGTGGGAGTTCTTAAGTAATTTGATTAATTGAACTTAATTTATGATGAACTTAGTCCTGATAGTATTTGCATACCTATGTTGTAGATCAATGGCCGTGCTACCGTTCCCTTGAATTTTAATGCGTTCCTAGAGAAAGCTAAGTTGAAAGATGATGGTAGCAACTACACGGACTGGGTTCGTAAGTTGAGGATTATCCTCATTGCTACACAGAAGAATTATGTCCCTGATGCACCGCTAGGTGAAAGGCCTACTGCAGGAGCAGAAGCTGATGTTTTGAATGTCTGGCAAGCTCGATCTGATTACTACTTGATAGTTCAGTGTGCCATGCTTTACGGCTTAGAACCGGGACTTCAAAGACGTTTTGAACGTCATGGAGCATATGAGATGTTCCAAGAGTTGAAGTTAATATTTCAAGCAAATGCCCGGGTTGAGAGATATGAAGTCTCCAACAAGTTCTATAGCCGCAAGATGGAGGAGAACAATTCTGTCAGTGAAAACATACTCAAAATGTCTGGGTATTATAATCACTTGACTCAGCTCGGAGTTAATCTTCCAGTTGATTGTGTCATTGACAGAGTTCTTCAATCACTGCCACCAAGCTACAAAGGCTTCGTGATGAACTATAATATGCAAGGGATGAACAAAACAATTCCCGAGCTCTTCGCAATGCTTAAGGCCGCGGAGGTAGAAATCAAGAAGGAGCGTCAAGTGTTGATGGTTAACAAGACCACTAGTTTCAAGAAAAAGGGCAAGGGAAAGGAAGGGAACTTCAAGAATAATGGCAAGCAAGTTGCCACTCCCGGGAAGAAGCCCAAAGCTGGACCCAAGCCTGAAACTGAGAGCTTCTACTGCAAAGGGACTGGTCACTGGAAGCGGAACTGCCCCAAATACTTGGGGGATAAGAAGGATGGCAAAGTGAACAAAGGTATATTTGATATACATGTTATTGATGTGTACCTTACTAGTATTCGTAGTAGCCCCTGGGTATTTGATACTAGTTCAGTTGCTAAGATTAGTAACTCGAAACAGGAGTTGCAAAATGAACAGAGACTAGTTAAGGGCGAGGTGACGATGTGTGTTGGAAGTGATTCCAAGGTTGATAAGATCACCATCGCACACTCCCTCTACCTTTGGGATTAGTGTTGGACCTAAATGTTATTTGGTGTTTGCGTTGAGCATGAATATGATTGGATCATGTTTATTGCGATACGGTTATTCATTTAAGTCAAAGAATAATTGTTGTTCTGTTTACATGAATAAAACCTTCTATGGTCATACACCCAATGTAAATGGTTTATTGAATCTCGATCGTAGTGATACACATATTCATAATATTGATGCCAAAAGATGCAAAGTTGATAATGATAGTGCAACATATTTGTGGCACTGCCGTTTAGGCCATATTGGTATAAAAGCACATGAAGAAACTCCATGCAGATGGGCTTCTGGAATCTCTTGATTATGAATCATTTGATGCTTGTGAACCATGCCTCATGGGCAATATGACTAAAACTCCGTTCTCTGGAACAATGGAGCGAGCTAACAACTTATTGGAAATAATACATACCGATGTATACGGTCCAATGAGTGTTGAAGCACGCGGCGGGTATCGTTATTTTCTTACCTTCACAGATGATTTGAGTAGATATGGGTATATCTACTTAATGAAACACAAGTCTGAAACATTTGAAAAGTTCAAAGAATTTCAGAGTGAAGTGGAGAATCATCGTAACAAGAAAATAAAGTTTCTACGATCTAATCATGGAGGCGAATATTTGAGTTACGAGTTTGGCCTTCATTTAAAACAATGTGGAATTGTTTCACAACTCATGCCACCTGGAACACCACAGGGTAATGGTGTGTCCGAACATCGTAACCGTACTTTATTAGATATGGTGCGATCTATGATGTCTCTTACCGATTTACCACTATCGTTTTGGGGTTATGCATTAGAGACAGCCGTATTCACGTTAAATAGGGCACCGTCTAAATCCGTTGAGACGACACCGTATGAACTGTGGTTTGGTAAGAAACCTAAGCTGTCGTTTCTTAAAGTTTGGGGTTGCGACACTTATGTTAAAAGGTTTCAGCCTGATAAGCTCAAATCCAAATCGGAGAAGTGTGTCTTCATAGGATACCCTAAGGAAACAATTGGGTACACCTTCTACCACAAATCCGAAGGCAAGATCTTTGTTGCCAAGAATGGAACCTTTCTAGAGAAGGAGTTTCTCTCGAAAGAAGTGAGTTGGAGGAAAGTAGAACTTGATGAGGTAATTGTACCTTCTCTCGAATTGGAAAGTAGCACATCAGAGAAAACCGTTCCCGTGATGCCTACACCAACTAGAGAGGAAGCTAATGATGATGATCATGAAACTTCGGATCAAGTTACTACAGAACCTGATAGGTCAACCAAAACACGATCCGCACCAGAGTGGTACGGGAATCCTGTACTGGAAGTCATGTTACTAGACCAAGGTGAACCTACGAACTATGAAGAAGCTATGTTGAGCCCAGATTCCGACAGATGGCTTGAGGCCATGAAATCTGAGATAGGATCCATGTATGAGAACAAAGTGTGGACTTTGGTGGATTTTCCTGATGATCGGCAAGCCATAGAGAATAAATGAATCTTCAAGAAGAAGACTGACGCTGATAGTAATGTTACTGTCTACAAAGCTCGACTTGTCGCAAAAGGTTTTTGACAAGTTCAAAGGGTTGACTACGATGAGACTTTCTCACCCGTAGCGATGCTTAAGTCCGTCCGAATCATGTTAGCAATTGCCGCATTTTATAATTATGAAATCTGGCAAATGGACGTCAAAACTGCATTCCTTAATAGATATCTTAAAGAAGAGTTGTATATGATGCAACCAGAAGGTTTTGTCAATCCTAAAGGTGCTAACAAAGTATGCAAACTCCAGTGATCCATCTATGGACTGGTGCAAGCATCTCGGAGTTGGAATATACGCTTTGATGAGGTGATCAAGGCATATGGTTTTATACAGACTTTCGGTGAAGCCTGTATTTACAAGAAAGTGAGTGGGAGCTCTGTAGCATTTCTGATATTATATGTAGATGACATATTATTGATTGGAAATGATATAGAATTTTTGGATAACATAAAAGGATACTTGAATAAGAGTTTTTCAATGAAAGACCTCGGTGAAGCTGCTTATGTATTGAGCATCAAGATCTATAAGGATAGATCAAGACGCTTAATAGGACTTTCACAAAGCACATACCTTGACAAAGTTTTGAAGAAGTTCAAAATAGATCAGTCAAAGAAAGGGTTCTTGCCTGTGTTGCAAGGTGTGAAGTTGAGTAAGACTCCCAACCCGACCACGGCAGATGATAGAGAGAGAATGAAGGTCATTCCCTATGCCTCAGCCATAGGTTCTATAAAGTATGCCATGCTGTGTACCAGACCTATTGTGTACCTTGCCATGAGTTTGGCAAGGGGGTACAATAGTGATCCAGGAGTAGATCACTGGACAGCGGTCAAAATTATCCTTAGTTACCTAAGAGGACTAAGGAAATGTTTCTCGGTTATGGAGGTAATAAAGAGTTCGTCATAAAGGGTTACGTCGACACAAGCTTTAACACCGATCCGGATGACTTTGAGTCTCAATCTGGATACATATTGAAAGTGGGAGCAATCAGCTAGAGTAGCTCCATGAAGAGCATTGTAGACATAGAAATTTGCAAAATACATACGGATCTGAATGTGGCAGACCCGTTGACTAAACTTCTCACACAAGCAAAACATGATCACACCTTAGTACTCTTTGGGTGTTAATCACATGGCGATGTGAACTAGATTATTGACTCTAGTAAACTCTTTGGGTATTGGTCACATGACGATGTGAACTATGGCTGTTAATCACATGGCGATGTGAACTAGATTATTGACTCTAGTGCGAGTAGGAGACTGAAGGAAATATGCCCTAGATGCAATAATAAAGTTGTTATTTTATATTTCCTTATTCATGATAAAGGATTATTATTCATGCTAGAATTGTATTGATCGGAAACCTAAATACATGTGTGAGTACATAAACAAACACCGTGTCCCTAGTGAGCCTCGACTTGACTAGCTCGTTGATCAAAGATGGTTATGGTTTCCTAACCATGGACATTAGTTGTCATTTGATAATGGGATCACATCATTATGAGAATGATGTGATGGACAAGACCCATCCGTTAGCTTAGCATAATGATCGTTCAGTTTTATTGCTATTGGTTTCTTCATGTTAAATACATATTCCTTCGACTATGAGATTATGCAACTCCCGGATACCGGAGGAATCCCTTGTGTACTATCAAATGTCACAACATAACTGGGTGATTATAAAGATGCTCTACAGGTATCTCCGAAGGTATTTGTTGAGTTGGCATAGATCGAGATTAGGATTTGTCACTCCGAGTATCGGAGAGGTATCTCTGGGCCCTCTCGGTAATACACATCATAAGCTTGCAAGCAAACAATTAAAGAGTTAGTCATGAGGTGATGTATTACGGAACGAGTGAAGAGACTTGTCGGTAACGAGATTGAACTAGGTATGAAGATACCGATGATCGAATCTCGGGCAAGTAACATACCGATGGACAAAGGGAATTACGTATGTTGTCATAACGATTCGACCGATAAAGATCTTCGTAGAATATGTAGGAGCCAATATGGGCATCCAGGTTCTGCTATTGGTTATTGACCGGAGAGGTGTCTCAGTCATGTCTACATAGTTCTCGAACCTGTAGGGTCCGCGCGCTTAACATTCGATGACGATATACTATTATATGAGTTATGTGATTTGGTGACCGAATGTTGTTTGGAGTCCCGGATGAGATCACGGACATGAAGAGGAGTCTCAAAATGGTCGAGAAGTAAAGATTGATATATAGGACGATGGTATTCGGACACCGGAAGTGTTTCGGGGGTCACCGGGTACTTATCGGGTCACCGGAAGGGGTTCCGGGCACCCCCAGCAAAAGATATGGGCCTTATGGGCCAAGAGGGGAAACACACCAGCCACAAGGGGCTGGTGCGCCGCCCATATGGGCCGGCCTAGGAGGAGAAGATAAGAGGGGAAGGGAAAGGAAAGAGTGTTATAGGATTCCCCCTTCCTTCCCTCTCCCCCCTCTTTCCTTCCCCCTCGGATAAATATGGCAAGGAGGGGCGCCACTTGGGGAGGACCCCAAGTAGGATTCGGCCTACTTGGGGTGCCTCCTGGCAGCCTCCCCTCTCCCTCCCACCTATATATATATATATGAGGAGGGGGGCGCCTAGCACATACCAGACAATTGCCTAGCCGTGTGCGGCGCCCCCTCCATCGTTTACACCCCCGGTCATATTTTCGTAGTGCTTAGGCGAAGCCCTGCGGAGATCACTTCACCATCACCGTCACCACGCCATCGTGCTGACGGAAATCATCTACTACCTCGATGTCTTGCTAGATCAAGAAGGCGAGGGACGTTACCGAGCTGAACGTGTGCAGAACGCGGAGGTGCAGTGCGTTCGGTACTTGATCGGTTGAAGCGCGAAGAAGTTCGACCACATCAACCACGTTGTGAAACGCTTCCGCTTACGGTCTACGAGGGTACGTAGACACACTCTCCCCCTCGTTGCTATGCATCTCCATGGTGCATAGAATTTTTTTTTGTTTTCCATGCAACGTTTCCCAACACATAATACTGCCATTCTAGAGCTTTTGGATAGTTCTTCCATCTCCAGTGCATGCAGTCAAGAAATCTGAGAAAACCTAGCAACCCTCTTGCTTCATACATTGCCAAGATAATCACGGTGTCTGCGACAGTTGGTTCTCTCACGTACTGAGGTCCAGACATCGAGACCATGATAGTAGCAAATCTTACCATGGCATCTCCGCATGTGCTCTCACATATTCGTAGGCAATCATCCTGAATCAACAGTTGTTCAATATGCAAAGATCTGCAGTGCAACTGTGCACTTCTGGTAAGAAGAGAACCCAATCCTTCCCACGACATCCTTCTTCAAGATGAATTAGTCATCAAAGGACCGGAAGCCATGGTAGAGACGATCGAAGACATTTTTTCGCATCCGAAAGCGTTAGCAAAAATTGTAAGCGAATTGTGATGGAAATATGCCCTAGAGGCAATAATAAAATGGTTATTATTATATTTCCTTAATCATGATAAAGGTTTATTATTCATGCTAGAATTGTATTGATCGGAAACTTAAATACATGTGTGAATACATAAACAAATACCATGTCCCTAGTAAGCCTCTACTAGACTAGCTCGTTGATCAAAGATGGTTAAGGTTTCCTAACCATAGACATGTGTTGTCATTTGATAATAGGATCACATCATTAGGAGAATGATGTGATGGACAAGACCCATCCATTAGCTTAGCATATTGATCGTTAAGTTTATTGCTATTGCTTTCTTGTTGACAAATACATTTTCCTTCGACTATGAGATTATGCAACTCCCGGATACCGGATGAATACCTTGTGTGCTATCAAATGTCACAATGTAACTGGGTGATCATAAAGATGCTCTATAGGTATCTCCGAAGGTGTTTGTTGAGTTGGCATAGATCGAGATTAGGATTTGTCACTCCGAGTATCGGAGAGGTATCTATGGGCCCTCTCGGTAATACGCATCATAAGAAGCCTTGCAAGCAAAGTGACTAAGGAGTTAGTTGCAAGATGATGTATTACGGAACGAGTAAAGAGACTTGCCGGTAACAAGATTGAACTAGGTATGAAGATACCGACGATCGAATCTCGGGCAAGTAACATACCGATGGACAAAGGGAATTACGTATGTTGTCATAAGGTTCGACCGATAAAGATCTTCGTAAAATATGTAGGAGCCAATATGGGCATCCAGGTTCCGCTATTGATTATTAACCGGAGAGGTGTCTCGGTCATGTCTACATAGTTCTCGAACCGGTAGGGTCCGCACACTTAACGTTCATTGACGATATAGTGTTATATGAGTTATATGATTTGGTAACCGAATATTGTTCGGAGTCCCGGATGAGATCACAGACATGACGAGGAGCTCCGAAATGGTCCGGAGGTAAAGATTGATATATAGGACGATGATATTCGGACACAGGAAGAGTTTTGGAGTGCACCGGGTAGTCATCGGGGCACCGGAAGGGGTTCCGGACACCCCCGGGAAGTGTATGGGCCTAATGGGCGAAGGGGGGGGGACAGACCAGCCCATTAGGGGGCTGGCGCGCCCCTCTCCCTAGCTGGCCGGCCCTAGGGGAAGGAAAGAGGAGGGGTGGCCCCTCCTGCCTTTCCCTCCTCGTGAGAGAAAGGAAGGGGGGGGGGGTGGCGCCACCTCCCCCTGCCTTCCTCCCGCACTCAAATAAGGAAGGGGGGGCGTGGCTTGGGGAAGACCCCAAGTAGGATTCAGCCCTACTTGTGGCACCTCTTGGCCTCTCCCCTCTCCCCCACCTATATATATGTGGGAGGGGGCGCCACACATAACCACGACAATTGCTTAGCCGTGCGCGGCGCCCCCCTCCACAGTTTAGTCCCTCACTCATATTTTCATAGTGCTTAGGCGAAGCCCTGTGGAGATAGCTTCACCATCACCGTCACCACGCTGTCGTGCTACCAGAACTCATCCACTACTTTGCCGTCTTGCTGGATCAAGAAGGCGGAGACGTCACCGAGCTGAACGTGTGCTGAACACGGAGGTGTCGTAGTTCGATACCCGCTCGGTTGGAGCGCGAAGAAGTTTGACTACATCAACCACGTTAACAAACACTTCTGCTTACGGTCTATGAGGGTACGTAGACACACTCTCCCCTCTCGTTGCTATGCATCTCCTTGATAGATCTTGCGTGTGCGTAGAATTTTTTTTGTTTTCCATGCAACGTTTCCCAAAAGTGGCATCCGAGCCAGGTCTATGCGTAGATGATATGCACGAGTAGAACACAAAGAGTTGTGGGCGGTGATGGTCATACTGCTTACCACCAACGTCTTATTTTAATTCGGCGGTATTGTGGGATGAAGCGGCCCGGACCAACCTTACATGTCCACGCACATGAGACCGGTTCCACCGACTAACATGCAACTAGTTTTGTATAAAGGTGGCTGGCGGGTGTCTTTTCTCCTACTTTAGTTGAATCGAATTTTACTATGGCCGGTCCTTGAAGAAGGTTAAAATAGCAAACTTGATGAATCACCATTGTGGTTTTTGCGTAGTTAAGAATGGTTCTTGCTAGAAGCCCATAGCAGCCATGTAAAACTTGCAACAACAAAGTATAGGACGTCTAACTTGTTTTTGCAGGGCATGTTGTGATGAGATATGGTCAAGACGTGATGTGATATATGTTGATGTATGAGATGATCATGTTTTGTAATATTGACAACCGGCAGGAGCCTTAGGGTTGTCTCTTTATTGTATGAAATGCAAGCGCCATGTAATTGCTTTACTTTATGGCTATGTGTTAGCAATAGTTGTAGAAGTAATAGTTGGCGAGACGACCCCGACGCAACGATGGAGGTCAAGGTGTCGAGCTGGTGATGATGGAGATCATGACGACGCTTTGGAGATAGAGATCAAAAGCACAAGATGATGATGGCCATATCATGTCACATATTTTGATTGCATGTGATGTTTATCCTTCATACATCTTATTTTGCTTAGAACAGCGGTAGCATTATAAGATGATCCCTTCACTAAATTTCAAGATAAAAGTGTTCTCCCTGAGTATGCACCATTGCCAAAGTTCGTCGTTTCGAAGCACCACGTGATGATCGGGTGTGATAGACTCTACGTTCACATACAACGGGTGTAAGACAGTTTTGCACATGCAGAATACTTGGGTTAAACTTGACAAGCCTAGCATGTACAGACATGGTCTCGGAACACTGGAGACCGAAAGGTCGAACGTGAGTCATATAGTAGATATGATCAACATAGAGATGTTCACCATTGATGACTACCCCATCTCACGTGATGATCGGACATGGGTTAGTTGATTTGGACCATGGATCACTTAGATAACTTGAGGGATGTTAATTTATGTGGGAGTTCATTAGTAATTTGATTAATTGAACTTAAATTTATCATGAACTTAGTCTTAATAATTTTTGCATATCTATGTTGTAGATCAATAGCTCGCGATATAGCTCCTCTATTTTTGGGTATGTTCCTAGAGAAAACTATGTTGAAAGATGATAGTAGCAATGATGCAGACTGGGTTCGTGATCTGAGGATTATCCTCATTGCTGCATAGAAGAATTTTGTCCTTGATGCACCGCTAGGTGACAGAACTATTGCAGGAGCAGATGCAGACGTTATGAACATTTGGCAAGCTCGATATGATGACTACTTAATAGTTTAGTGCACCACGCTTTACGGCTTAGAACCGGGACTTCAAAAATGTTTTGAATGCCACGGAGCATATGAGATGTTCCAAGAGTTGAAATTGGTATTTCAGGCTCATGCCGTGTTGAGAGGTATGATGTAACACCCCCTTGTAATAAGCTCTGTGACACTCTATTAAAACTGCCAAGTCATGATCATTTGTAGTGCCAAGTCATAAGGGTTAATGATCCAATTCAAATTCACATCTGAAAATCAACTCAAATTCAAAAGTAAATTATAAAGTTGATCAAACTCTGTTGGGAAAATGTTCATTAAATGGCAAATAATCCAGGAACATTTGTAAAATCATCATCAATAAAGTTGGAGTTATATAAGTGACTCTAACTAGATGAAACAACACCAAAACAGGATATTTAAATCCATTTAAAATCATTTCAGCTTCAAATGAATTCCAAAACTGTCCAAACCACTTTTTGGTGAGAGCTAATATTGCAATGTAATACTTGGACCAAGTTCCATATTTTACAAAACTACATACGAGCCATAACTATTTCCCAAACAGTGAGGAATAAAAGAAATCAGAAACAGAAAATGGAAAATAGAAAAGGGCCTAAAGGTCTACTGTGCACTTAAGCCTGCGCTATAGTGCCCGGCCCAGCCCAACAACCGGGCCGTCTCCCTCCTCGCGCACGCGTCGGCGCGCGTGCGCATCCGATCGGCGCTTGTCGCCGTGTCGGTGATCCCGCGGTCCCCGGCGCCTATATGGATAAGCCCGAGCGCCTCTCGCCGTACCCGCGAACCCTAGCCTCCAGTTCCCCCTCTCCCCCTCGTCTTCTTCCCCACCGCGACTAGCCGAGCCGCCGGCGCCATGGTCGAGCTCGAGGTCGTCGCTGTCGTCGTCATCACCGCCTGAGAACGAGCGCATCCGCTCCGCCCTGCTCCTCTGAATCTTCACCGGCTACTAGCTCGAGCTCTACGCCACCAAGGCTCGTGGATCGAGCTGCTCCCCGATCTCGGTCGCCGGAGATTCGCCGACAACTGCCGTCGATCTGCAGCTCCTAAGCTTCCAACGGGCCCCTGTGTGCCCCCTAGGTGAGCGTGCGCGCCGTTCCCCTCTCTACCCCGCTTGATTCCGTCGCCATAGACGTCATTCCCGCCGAACCTGAGAGCTCCCCACCGCCGGCCATGGCACCACCGTGGCCACAGCCGCGCAAGCTCGCATCCGAGCTCACTACTACACTCACCGCACCCCAGCGAGTCGGGCAAGCCCATCCATGGCACCTACCGTGCCCCGCTTTGCCCAATCCATCGTTAGCCGAACTCCGGCGGCCGCCGCGTAGCTCGCCGCCGTCAATTTACGCCGATTCAGGCCGAGCCAGTGCCACCACTCGACGCGGCTCAGAGCGCCCGTTCGAACACCGCAAACCCCGTGCGATTTGGTGCCTCCTAGAGGAAATCCGACGCCCTCCGGCGAGTTCGCCGCCGTGGGAGGCTCGCCGGAGCTACTCCGGCGACTCCGCTGACCTGGCAAGGCGTGGGGC
This sequence comes from Thinopyrum elongatum, assembly GCA_011799875.1. Taxonomy (NCBI): domain Eukaryota; kingdom Viridiplantae; phylum Streptophyta; class Magnoliopsida; order Poales; family Poaceae; genus Thinopyrum; species Thinopyrum elongatum. Next base: position 481,903,078 of record CM022302.1, on the reverse strand, counting down.
CCGCCCAGTGACACTGACCAGTGGGCCCCTGGCCTTTGTTGAATTCGTTGACCGGGTCAACATCGGATTACTGTTTACTCTAGAGGCTGACATGCGGGCCCCGTTCTGTAATTAGTTTAACTAAGCAGTTTTAATTAAAAATCTAATTAGTTAAATCTCCCTAGTCACTGACTAGTGGGGCCAGGTTGACCAGTCAACTGGTCAACGGCTGACCCGCTGACCCAGCTGGCCGGCCCCACTGTCAGCCCCTCTAGCGCCTCTCTGGTGCACTTCACTGGGTACACCCAGCATTTCCTGCTACTGTTCAAATTCGAATTAAATAATTCCAGAAATTCAAATAAACTTTAAAAATTAATAACTTTTAAACCGTAGCTCGGATCGAAAAAGTTGAAACATGAAAGTTGCTCATAACGACGAGCCGAGTCTGATCGTGCCGTCTGTTTCTCCATCGGAACCCCCTACGTAGAAGAACTCGTAACTCCGAACCCGAATCCGGCAGATGAATAGTGCACACACATCGGATATTAAATCCTAGATTAATTCTAAAAATAACTAAAATGACTTAGATGCATAATTAGGCAACCCTGCACTGCATCATAGCATCACACGCACCGTATTGCATTTGTTTGCATTATGTTTACCTGTTTCTTCCCCCTCTTCTCTCTCGGTAGACCCCGACGTTGACGTAGCTCCCGAGGCAGACGCCGCACAGGAGTACGACTACGTCCCCGACGGTACCACTGAAGACCTTGCCCTTGCCCCAGAGCAAACAGGCAAGCACCCCCATTTTGAGCATGCCTATATCGCCTATTCCCTTCTCTCTTATGCTTGCATTAGAACTGCTACTGCTACTGTTTTCCTATATCTGCTGCATAGCCTGATTATTGTACCCTGCCTTGTTACCTTACTGGTTATCCTAGACTGATTAGTATAGGCTGGGTAGAGACACGACAGAGACCCCCACTTGATCCCTACTGCCCCGCTGGATATCAGAAGACCCGATCATCGGGATTGAAGGCTAGACCCTGGCACCGCACATCACTTCTCCCTATGTTGCTCGACACTGCTGGGTTACTATCGAGTGCCGAGGGTGATACCTCGTCAGCACTTCTGATGTTAACCTTGTAGGTTAGTTACTCGGTCGTGGTAAGCGAGGGTGATTCCTCCTACACCACCCCCGATAACGACATCGTCACGCAACTCCTCAAGTGTGGACCTCGAGGGTGATTCCTCTTTCGTTCACCTTGATGATAACATTGAACGGGAATTCCATCGAGGGTGATTCCTCAGGGTTCCCTTCGGTGTCAGACACACAGTTACCTTGGATTTTGTAACTTGCACTAAACTATGTTACTAAAGACGGGTCGGCCCTGAGGGGTACCCGCGCGAGCTTAACGCGAAGTGATGTGGAGTCGGGTTGACCTGGATGGTGCCCGCGAGATAACTACGAGGCGTGGCCGGGCATTCTTAGCCCTTGCCGCAAGTCCTCGAGACGGGGCGACAGGGTCACATCGTTTGTGAGTCTCTGCTCATTTCCGCGCGCTCCTAATCCACTACGGTTTGGATATTTGATCCGAGGGGCCTCTGGTCCGATAGCACTAACCATCACGTGGGCATAGTATGGGCGTTCTGCGTCGTATACTTCAGCCGGAGCTTAATGGACGTCAGCGACTGAGCGGCGCGCGCTGAATTGGATTGGGACTGCAATCGCGCTTGTATAAGGGGTTGCTAGGTCTGCTTTCAGCCGCGTACACAACATGCAGGAGTTCCCGGGGCGAAGGCCCAAGACCCCTGGGCGCATAGGTTTAGTCCGGCGTGCTGACCTCTCTGTTAGGTATTCGGTCGGGTTGCGGCGTGGTGCTTACCCGAGGCCGGGCATGACCCAGAAAAGTGTGTCCGGCCGGAGTTAAGCGAGCGTGGTGGGTAAGTTGGTGCACCCCTGCAGGGAAGAAACTTCTATCGATAGCCTGTCCTACGGTAACGGACACTCGGAGTTGTATCCCGATCGGTACAACTAGAACATGTGATGAGAACTGGATAGTACGGCTCTGGGATTGCTTTCTCGCTGGGAGTCGAGAAAGGATCTCAGGTCGAGGTTGATGATACTACTACTACTACTTTACATTATGTTCATCTGCTCTTTCCTGATGCTGCAAGACTGTCGAAGATTGTTGAAGATGCTAGTCTTCGATAGGACTAGGCTTTCCCCCTGTATTCTGGCATTTCTGCAGCCTAGTCCACATATACAGCCATTCCTTTAACAATGTTGCATATGTAGTGTAGATCCTTGCTTGCTGAGTACTTCGGATGAGTACTCACGTTTGCTTTATTTTCTTTTTCCCCCATATTCCATTTGATGCCACCAGACGACGGAGCTCCTGAGTCAGGCGCCCCAGCCGACGACCAGTACTACTACCCGCCTGGCGAGTACTACTACTGCGAGGAGCCGACTGACGACCAGGAGTAGGATCGGAGGGACCAGGGCAGGAGGCCTACGCCTTTCGATCGTAGCTTTTATTTTACCCCGCCTCTGTGAAGGCTTATCTCTCTCTCTCTGTAATATATCTGTACTCAGATATCTGATGCTTCCGCTGACGCTTGTATGCCATCGAGCTATGTATTCGAGCCCTCGAGGCCCTGGCTTGTAATATTAAGCTTGTATGACTTTATTTATGTTTTAGAGTTGTGTTGTGATATCTTCAAGTGAGTCCTTAGGCTTGATCGTGCGCATTTGCATGTATGATTAGTGCACGATTAAGCCGGGGTCGTCACATATGAGACCTCTGACATCTACTTTGCCTACAAGATGGAGGAGAATAGCTCAGCCAGTGAGCATGTGCTCAGAATGTCTGGGTACTACAATCGCTTGAATCAAGTGGGAGTTAATCTTCCAGATAAGATAGTGATTGACAGAGTTCTCTAGTCACTATCACCAAGCTACTAGAACTTCGTGATGAACTATAATATGCAAGAGATGACGAAAATGATTCCCGAGCTCTTCACAATGCTGAAATCGGCAAAGGTAGAAATCAAGAAAGAGCATCAAGTGTTGATGGTTAAACAAGACCACTAGTTTCAAGAAAAAGGGCAAGGGAAAGAGAGGGAACTTCAAGAAGAATGGCAAGCAAGTTGCTACTCCCGTGAAGAAGCCCAAAGCTAGACCCAAGCCTGAAACTGAGTGCTTCTACTGCAAAGGAAATGGTCACTGGAAGTGGAATTACCCCGAATACTTGGCGGATAAGAAGGATGGCAAAGTGAACAAAGGAATATTTGATATACATGCTATTGATGTGTACCTTACTAGTGTTCTTAGTAGCCCCTAGGTATTTGATACCGGTTCAGTTGCTAAGATTAGTAACTCGATACAGGAGTTGCAGAATAAACAGAGAGTAGTTAAGGGCGAGGTGACGATGTGTGTTGGAAGTGTTTCCAAGATTGATATGATCCCCATCGCACACTCCCTCTACCTTCGAGATTAGTGTTAAGCCTGAATAAATGTTATTTGGTGTTTGCGTTGAGCATGAACATGATTAGATCGTGTTTATTGCAATACGGTTATTCATTTAATTCAGAGAATAATTGTTGTTCTGTTTACATGAATAAAACCTTCTATGGTCATACACCCAATGTGAATGGTTTATTGAATTTCGATCGTAGTGATACACATATTCATAATATTGATGCCAAAAGATGCAAAGTTGATATTGATAGTGCAACATACTTGTGGCACTGCCGTTTAGGTCATATTGGTGTAAAGCGCATGAAGAAACTCCATGTGGATGGACTTTTGGAATCACTTGATTATGAATCATTTGATACTTGCAAACCATGCCTCATGGGCAAGATGACTAAAACTCCGTTCTCCGGAACAATGGAGCAAGCTAATGACTTATTGGAAATAATACATACCGATGTATACGGTCCAATGAGTGTTGAGGCACGCGGCGGGTATCGTTATTTTCTGACCTTCACAGATGATTTGGGTAAGTATGGGTATATCTACTTGATAAAACACAAGTCTGAAACATTTGAAAAGTTCAAAGAATTTTAGAGTGAGGTGGAGAATCATCGTAACAAGGAAATAAAGTTTCTACGATCTGATCGCGGAGGTGAATATTTGAGTTACGAGTTTGGCCTTCATTTAAAACAATGTGGAATTCTTTCACAACTCACGCCACCTGAACACCACAGCGTAATGGTGTGTCCGAACGTCGTAACCGTACTTTATTTTATATGGTGCGATCTATGATGTCTCTTACCGATTTACCACTATCATTTTGGGGTTATGCATTAGAAACAGCCGCATTCACGTTAAATAGGGCACCGTCTAAATCCGTTGAGATGACACCGTATGAACTGTGGCTTGGCAAGAAACCTAAGCTGTCGTTTCTTAAAAGTTTGGGGATGCGACGCTTATGTCAAAAAGGCTTCAGCCTGATAAGCTCGAACCCAAAGCGGAGAAGTGCGTCTTCATAGGATATCCGAAAGAAACTATTTTGTATACATTCTACCACAGATCCGAAGGCAAAATCTTTGTTGTTAAGAATGGGTTCTTTCTAGAGAAGGAGTTTCTCTCGAAAGAAGTGAGTTGGAGGAAAGTAGAACTTGATGAGGTAATTATACCTTCTCTCGAATTGGAAAGTAGTACATCAGAGAAAGCCGTTCCCGTGATGCCTACACCAACTAGAGAGGAAGCAAATGATAAGGATCATGAAACTTCAGATCAAGTTACTACTGGACCTCGTAGGTCAAACAGAGCATGTTCCGCACCAAAGTGGTACGGTAATCCTGTCCTGGAAGTCATGTTATTAGACCATGGCGAACCTATGAACTATGAAGAAGTTATGATGAACCCAGATTCCGATAAATGGCTTGTGGCCATGAAATCTGAGATAGGATCCATGTATGAGAACAAAGTATGGACTTTTATGTACTTGCCCGATGATCGGCAAGCCATAGAAAATAAATGGATCTTCAAGAAGAAGACTAATGCTGATGGTAATGTTACTATCTACAAAGCTTGACTTGTTGCGAAAGGTTTTCGACAAGTTCAAGGAGTTGACTACGATGAGACTTTCTCACCCGTAGTGATGCTTAAGTCTGTCCGAATCATGTTAGCAATTGGCGCATTTTATGATTATGAAATCTGGCAAATGGACGTCAAAACTGCATTCCTTAATGGATTTCTTAAAGAAGAGTTGTATATGATGCAACCAGAAGGTTTTGTCGATCCTAAAGGTGCTAACAAAGTGTGCAAGCTCAAGTGATCCATCTTTGGACTGGTGCAAGCATCTCGGAGTTGGAATATATGCTTTGATGAGGTGATCAAAGCATATGGTTTTATACAGACTTACGGTGAAGCCTGTATTTACAAGAAAGTGAGTGGGAGCTCTGTAGCATTTCTGATATTATATGTGGATGACATATTGTTGATTGGAAATGATATAGAATTTCTGGATTGCATAAAAGGATACTTGAATAAGAATTTTTCAATGAAAGATCTCGATGAAGCTGCTTATATATTGGGCATCAAGATCTATAGGGATAGATCGAGACGCTTAATAGGACTTTCACAAAGCACATACCTTGACAAAGTTTTGAAAAAGTTCAAAATGGATCAGTCAAAGAAAGGGTTCTTGCCTGTGTAACAAGGTGTGAAGTTGAGTAAGACTCAAAACCCGACCACGGCAGAATATAGAGAGGGAAAGAAAGTCATTCCCTATGCCTCAGTCATAGGTTCTATAAAGTATGCCATGTTGTGTACCAGACCTGTTGTGTCCCTTGCCATGAGTTTTCCAAGGGGGTACAATAGTGATCCAGGAGTAGTTCACTGGATAGCGGTCAAAATTATCCTTAGGTACCTAAAGAGGATTAAGGAAATGTTTCTCGGTTATGGAGGTGATAAAGAGTTCGTCGTAAAGAGTTACGTCGATGCAAGCTTTGACACCGATCCGGATGACTCTGAGTCTCAATCTGGATACGTATTGAAAGTGGGAGCAATTAGCTAGAGTAGCTCCATGCAGAGCATTGTAGACATAGAAATTTGCAAAAATACATACGGATCTGAATATGGCAGACCCGTTGACTAAACCTCTCTCATAAGCAAAACATGATAACACCTTAATACTCTTTGGGTATTAATCACATGGCAATGTGACTAGATTATTTGACTCTAGTAAACTCTTTGGGTGTTGGTCGCATGGCGATATGAACTATGGGTGTTAATCACATGGCGATGTGAACTAGATTATTGACTCTAGTGGAAGTGGGAGACTGATGGAAATATGCCCTAGAGCCAATAATAAAATGGTAATCATGATAAAGGTTTATTATTCATGCTAGAATTGTATTGATCGGAAACTTAAATACATGTGTGAATACATAAACAAATTGTATTGATCGGAGACTGATGTGAACTAGATTATTGACCCTAGTAAGCCTCTACTAGACTAGCTCGTTGATCAAAGATGGTTAAGGTTTCCTAACCATAGACATGTGTTGTCATTTGATAATGGGATCACATCATTAGGAGAATGATGTGATGGACAAGACCCACCCGTTAGCTTAGCATATTGATCGTTCATTTTATTGCTATTGCTTTCTTGTTGACAAATACATATTCCTTCGACTATGAGATTATGCAACTCCCGGATACTTGATGAATACCTTGTGTGCTATCAAACATCAAAACGTAACTAGGTGATCATAAATATGCTCTACAGGTATCTCCGAAGGTGTTCGTTGAGTTGGCATAGATCGAGATTAGGATTTGTCACTCCGAGTATCGGAGAGGTATCTCTGGGCCCTCTCGGTAATACAGATCATAAGAAGCCTTGCAAGCAAAGTGACTAAGGAGTTAGTTGCAAGATGATGTATTACAAAATGAGTAAAGAGACTTGCCAGTAACAAGATTGAATTAGGTATGAAGATACCGACAATCGAATCTCGGGCAAGTAACATACCGATGGACAAAGGGTATTACGTATGTTGTCATAAGGTTTGACCGATAAAGATCTTCATAGAATATGTAGGAGTCAATATGGGCATCCAGCTTCCGCTATTGGTTATTGACCGGAGAGGTGTCTCGGTCATGTCTACATAGTTCTCGAACCCGTAGGGTCCGCACGCTTAACGTCCGTTGACGATATAGTGTTATATGAGTTATATGATTTGGTGACCGAATCTTGTTCGGAGTCCCGGATGAGATCACGGACATGAAAAGGAGCTTCAGAATGGTTCGGAGGTAAAGATTTATATATAGGACGATGATATTCGGACACCGAAAGAGTTTCGGAGTGCACCGGGTAGTCATCGGGGCACCGGAAGGGGTTCCGGACACCCCCGGGAAGTGTATGGGCCTAATGGGCCAAGGGGGGGGGGACAGACCAGGTCACTAGGGGGCTGGCACGCCCCTCTCCCTGGACAGACGACCCTAGGGGAATGAAAGGGGAGGGGTGGCCCCTCCTTCCTTTCCCTCCATGTGAGAGAAAGGAAAGGGGGCGCCACCTCCCCCTACCTTCCTCCCACACTCAAATAAGGAAGGGGGGCGGCTTGGGGAAGACCCCAAGTAGGATTCGGCCCTACTTGGGTCGCCTCTTGGCCTCTCCCCTCTCCCCCCACCTATATATATCTGGGAGGGGGGCGCCACACATAACCACGACAATTGCTTAGCTGTGTGCGGCGCCCCCCCTCCACAGTTTAGTCCCTTAGTCATATTTTCGTAGTGCTTAGGCGAAGCCCTGCAGAGATAGCTTCACCATCACCATCACCATGCTGTCGTGCCACCGGAACTCATCCACTACTTCGCCGTCTTGCTGGATCAAGAAGGTGAAGACGTCACCGAGCTGAACGTGTGCTGAACCTGGAGGTGCCGTATGTTCGGTACTCGATCGGTTGGAGCGCGAAGAAGTTCGACTACATCAACCGCGTTAACAAACGCTTTCGCTTACTGTCGATGAGGGTACGTAGACACACTCTCCCCTCTCTATGCTATGCATCTCCTTGATAGATCTTGCGTGTGCGTAGAATTTTCTTTGTTTTCCATGCAACGTTTCCCAACAAATTGGGATTGGCACAAAGTAGTCGTTCATCAGCGTCAAATGGCCGCATGTCCTATTGTGTTTGTGCACTCCATGATCCTTGGGTGATCCCCTGAAATTGAAAACATGTTCTTCCGCACACTCCACGTCTGCAAGGACCGTCTGCATCATCGCCGTCTCATCACTGTAGTCGTTATCGTCGGATGAGCCATTGGATGAATCAATATAGTGCCCGTATATGCACTCCATATCTGAATCCACTGCTTCAAAGAAGAAGGGATAAAAAAATTAGCACCGGCATTTCACCAAACAATTGCCGGGTAGGGTGAGTACCATAGGGGCGGATGGTACCGATGTTGGAAATATGAGCAATTTACCATATGATTTTATTAATAGAAATAGTAGATAAAACATGACCAATGTAGTAGAGATGAAACAAGTCATGTAATCTAGCAGAGTGAAGGCGAATAGCATCTGAACATATGAACTAGAACAGAACATATGTAGAATAGAGGGTGAAACAAGAAAGGCTAGAGCAAGAAACTGTAGCATGATCTTAAACAGAGAGAACACGAAGACGTGCAGAGCAACAGCAGAAGCACCGGTCTTGGGGTTGGTGTCCTCGCCAGCCATGTCGTCGAAGAGGTTGTCGACGTCGGGGAAGAAGTCGTTGTTGGGGAAGTGGTCGTCGGTGTCTGGAGCGTCCGTGATGAACCGGTCAGTAGTCGCGCAGAGTGCTCCCCAAAAACCTTATCACCCTTCACCCATATTGGACTCAAAGAGGTGGGGTTTCGGAGGCCTACTGTCCCGACCTGCGATGCACGCTGCAAGCCGGGATGGGGAAGATCGTAGCAGCAACTCAGAGATTGGAACTCAGTGGCGAGAGGGAGATGAGCTTCTGGTGTGTCTCTCTGGAGAGGAGCGACCTCTCTTTTATAGGCACAGGAGAAGGAGGCGAATAGGCTGCGACGGGAGCTGAAGCAAAGGAGGGAGACGACATGAACAGGCAGCAGCCGAACGGTGCAGCGTTCGTATTCAATATTGATATGTCCATTTTGCATCATGCTTTTATGTTGATATTTATTGCATTATGGGCTGTTATTCCACTTTAAGGTACAATACTTATGCCTTTTCTCTCTTATTTTACAAGGTTTACACAAAGAGGGAGAATGCCGACAGCTGGAATTCTGGACCGGAAAGGAGCAAATCTGATATACCTATTCTGCACAACTCCAAAAGTCTTGAAATTTTATGGATAATTATTTTGGAATATATAAAAAATATTGGGTGAAGAAACTACCAAAGGGGACCCACCAGGTGGCCACAAGCCTAGGGGCGCGCCCTACCCCCCAGGGCGCGCCCTAAGGCTTGTGGGCCCCTGGCCATCGTCTGGTGCCCATCTTCTGCTATATGAAAGGTTTTGACCTAGAAAAAATAAGAAGGAAGCTTTCGGGACGAAGCGCCGCCGTCTCGAGGCGGAACCTGGGCAGGAGCAATCTAGGGCTCCGGCAGAGCGATTCTGCTGGGGAAACTTCCCTCCCGGAGGGGGAAATCAAAGCCATCATCATGACCAATGATCCTCTCATCGAGGTAGGGTCAATCTTCATCAACATATTCACCAGGAACATCTCCTCTCAAACCCTAGTTCATCTCTTGTATTCAATCTTTGTCTCAAAACCTCAGATTGGTACCTGTGGGTTGCTAGTAGTGTTGATTACTCCTTGTAGTTGATGCTAGTTGGTTTATTTGGTGGAAGATCATATGTTCAGATCCTTAATGATATTCAATACCCCTCTGATCTTGAATATGAACATGATTTGTGAGTAGTTACGTTTGTTCCTGAGGACATGGGAGAAGTCTTGTTATAAGTAATCATGTGAATTTGGTATTCGTTCGATATTTTGATGATATGTATGTTGTCTTTCCTCTAGTGGTGTTATGTGAACGTCGACTACATGACACTTCACCATGATTTGGGCCTAGGGGAAGGCATTGGGAATTAATAAGTAGATGATGGGTTGCTAGAGTGATAGAAGCTTAAACCCTAGTTTATGCGTTGCTTCGTAAGGGGCTGATTTGGATTCACATGTTTCATGCTATGATTAGATTTATCTTAATTCTTCTTTCGTAGTTGCGGGTGCTTGCGAGAGGGGTTAAGTGGGAGGTTTGTCCAAGTAAGGACAGCACCCAAGCACCGGTCCACCCACATATCAAGTTATCAAAATAACAAATGCGAATCATATGAGCATGATGAAAACTAACTTGACAATAATTCCCATGTGTCCTCGGGAGCGCTTTGCTTTATATAAGAGTTCGTCCAGGCTTATCCATTGCTACAAAAAGGATTGGGCCACCTTGCTGCACCTTTGTCACACTTGTTACTTGTTACCCGTTACGAATTATTTTATCACCAAACTATCTGTTACCGAAAATATCAGTGCCTGCAGAAAATACCTTGCTGAAAACCGCTTGTAATTTCCTTCTTTTCCTCGTTGGGTTTGACACTCTTACTTATCGAAAGGACTATGATTGACCCCCTATACTTGTGGGTCATCAAGACTCTTTTATGCCGCCGTTGCCAGGGAGTGAAGCGCCTTTGGTAAGTGGAATTTGGTAAGGAAACATTTATATTACGTGCTGAAATTTATTGTCACTTGTCACTATGGAAAGTCATCCTTTGAGGGGCTTGTTTGGGGTATCTTCACCTCGACCAGAAGAGCAAAGAGTTTCTCCTCAACCTACTGCACCTACTGAAAATATTTATTATGAAATTCCTTCGGGTATGATCGAGAAACTTCTAGCTAATCCGTATGCCGGAGATGGAACACTACATCCTGATATGCATCTAATCTATGTGGATGAAGTTTGTGGATTATTTAAGCTTGCAGGTTTGCCTGAAGATGAAGTCAAGAAGAAGGTCTTTTCTTTATCTTTGAAGGGAAAGGCATTTACATGGTATAGGCTATGTGATGATATTGGAGCTTGGAATTACAACCAATTGAAATTGGAATTTCATCAGAAGTTTTATCCTATGCATCTGGTTCATCGTGATCGGAATTATATATATAATTTTTCGCCTCCTGAAGGAGAAAGTATCGCTCAAGCTTGGGGGAGGCTTAAGTCAATGTTATATTCATGCCCCAATCATGAGCTTTCAAGAGAAATTATTATTCAGAATTTTTAAGCTCGGCTTTATCATAATGATCAATCCATGCTCGATACTTCTTGTACTGGCTCTTTTATGAAGAAGACTATTGAATTCAAATGGGATCTCTTGGAAAGAATTAAAGACAACTCTGAAGATCGGGAGCTCGACGAGGGTAAGGAGTCAGGTATAAACCTTAAGTTTGATTGTGTTAAATATTTTATGGATACCGATGCTTTTCGTGAATTTAGCACTAAATATGGACTTGCTCTAAGATAGTAGCTTCTTTCTGTGAATCATTTTCTACACATGTTGATCTCCCTAAGGAGAAGTGGTTTAAATATCATCCTCCCATTGAAGTAAAAATAGTAGAACCCATTAAAGCTTAAGAAGAAACCATTACTTATAATGTTGATCCAGTTATTTTCTACTGCTTATATTGAGAAACCACCTTTTCCTGTTAGGATAAAAGAACATGCTAAAGCTTCAGCTGTAGTCCGTAAGAGTTATACAAGAACACCTACACCCTGTGAACAAATTAAAGTTGAACCTAAGATTTCTATGGTTAAAGATCTCTTGGGTGAAAATATTGATGGGCATGTTATTTACTTCTGTAATGAAGCTACTAGAATTGCTAAACCCGATGAAAAAGATAAACATAAACCTGTTGTTGGCATGCCCGTTGTCTCTGTTAAAATAGGAGATCATTTTTATCATGGCTTATGTGATTTGGGTGCCAGTGTTAGTGCAATCCCTTTTACTTTATATCAAGAAATTATGAATGATATTGCACCTGCTGAAATAGAAGATATTGATGTTACTATTAAGCTTGCTAATAGAGATACTATCTCACCAATTGGGATCGTTAGAGATGTTGAAGTCTTGTGTGAGAAAATAAAATACCCTACTGATTTTCTAGTTCTTGGTCCCCCACAAGATGATTTTTGTCCCATTATATTTGGTAGACCGTTCTCGAACACTGTTAATGCTAAGATAGATTGTGAGAAAGAAACTGTTAGTGTAAGTTTTGGGGATGTGTCTCATGAGTTTAATTTCTCCAAATTCCGTAGACGACCTCGTGATAAAGAATTGCCTAGTAAAGATGAAATTATTGGTCTTGTTTCTATTGCCGTGCCTCCTACTGATCCTTAAGAACAATATTTGCTAGACCATGAAAATGACATGTTCATGAATGAAAGAAATGAAATAGATGAGATATTCTTTAAACAAATGCATGTTTTGAAACACAATTTGCCTGTTGAGATTCTTGGAGATCCTCTACCACCCAAGAGTGATCCTGTGTTTGATCCTAAACAATTACCTGATACTCTGAAATATGCTTATCTTGATGAAAAGAAGTTATATCCTGTTATTATTAGTGCTAACCTTTCAGAGCATGAAGAAAAGAAATTATTGAAAACTCTGAGGAAGCACCGTGCCGCCATTGGATATAATCTTGATGATCATAAGGGCATTAGTCCTACGCTATGTCAGCATAAAATTAATATGGAACCTGAAGCTAAACCAGTTGTTGATCACCAGCGACGGTTAAATCCAAAAATGAAAGAAGTGGTAAGGAACGAAATATTAAAGCTTTTGGAAGAAGGTATAATTTCTCTTATAGCTGATAGTAGATGGGTAAGTCCTGTTCATTGTGTCCCTAAGAAGGGAGGTATTACTGTTGTTCCTAATGATAAAAATGAATTGATTCCGCAAAGAATTGTCACAGGTTATAGAATGGTAATTGATTTTAGAAAATTAAATAAAGCTACTAGGAAAGATCATTATCCTCTGCCATTCATTGATCAAATGCTAGAAAGACTATCAAAATATACACATTTTTGCTTTCTAGATGGATATTCTGGTTTTTTTCAAATACCTCTGTCACAAGAGGACCAAGAAAAAACTACTTTTACATGCCCTTTTGGTACCTTTGCTTATAGACGTATGCCTTTTGGTTTATGCAATGCACCTGCTACCTTTCAAAGATGTATGACTGCTATATTCTCTGACTTTTGTGAAAAGATTGTTGAGGTTTTCATGGATGATTTTTCTGTATACGGAACTTCTTTTGATGATTGCTTAAGCAACCTTGATCGGGTTTTGCAGAGATGTGAAGAAACTAATCTTGTCTTGAATTGGGAGAAGTGCCACTTTATGGTTAATGGAGGTATTGTCTTGGGGCATAAAATTTCTGAAAGAGGTATTGAAGTTGATAAAGCTAAAGTTGATGCTATTGAAAAAATGTTGTGTCCTAAAGATATCAAAGCTATAAGAACCTTCCTTGGACATGCTGGTTTCTATAGAAGATTTATTAAAGACTTCTCTAAAATTTCTAGGCCTCTTACTAATCTTTTGCAAAAAGATGTTCCATTTATTTTTTATGATGATTGTGTAGAAGCATTTGAAATCCTTAAGAAAGCCTTAATCTCTGCACCTATTGTTCAACCACCTGATTGGAACCTACCCTTTGAAATTATGTGTGATGCTAGTGATTATGTTGTTGGTGCTGTTCTAGGATAAAGAGTTGATAAGAAATTAAATGTTATCCATTATGCTAGTAAAACTCTAGACAGGGCTCAAAGAAATTATGCTACTACTGAAAAAGAATTTTTAGCGGTTGTGTTTGCTTGTGATAATTTCAGATCTTACATTGTTGATTCTAAAGTAAATGTTCACACTGATCATGCTGCTATTAAATATCTTATGGAAAATAAAGATGCTAAACCTAGACTCATTAGGTTGGTTCTCTTGCTACAAGAATTTGATTTACATATTATTGATAGAAAGGGAGCTGAGAACCCCGTAGCAGACAACTTGTCTAGGTTAGAAAATATTCTTGATGACCCACTACCTATTGATGATAGCTTTCCTAATGAACAATTAGCTGTTATAAATGCTTCTCATAGCACTCCATGGTATGCAGATTATGCTAATTATATTGTTGCTAAATTTATACCACCTAGTTTCACATACCAACAAAAGAAAAAGATTTTCTATGATTTGAGACATTACTTCTGGGATGACCCACACCTTTATAAAAAAGGAGTAGATGGTGTTATTAGACATTGTGTACCTGAGCATGAACAGGAACAGATCCGACGCAAGGGACACTCCGAGGCCTACGGAGGACACCATGCTGGAGATAGAACTGCACACAAGGTATTACAATCTAGTTTTTATTGGCCTACTCTTTTCAAGGATGCTCGTAAGTTTGTCTTGTCTTGTGATGAATGTCAAAGAATTGGAAATATTAGTAGACGTTAGGAAATGTCTATGAATTATTCACTTGTTATTGAACCATTTGATGTTTGGGGATTTGATTATATGGGACCCTTTCCTTCCTCCAATGGGTATACACATATTTTGGTTGCTGTTGATTATGTTACTAAGTGGGTAGAAGCTATTCCAACTAGTAGTGCTGATCATAACACCTCCATTAAAATGCTTAAAGAAGTTATTTTCCTGAGGTTTGGAGTCCCTAGATATTTAATGACTGATGGTGGTTCACATTTTATTCATAGTGCTTTCCGTAAATTGCTTGCTAAGTATGATGTTAACCATAGAATTGCATCTGCATATCATCCTCAGTCTAGTGGTCAAGTAGAATTAAGTAATAGAAAAATAAAATTGATCTTGCAAAAGACTGTTAATAGATCTAGAAAGAATTGGTCTAAGAAACTTGATGATGCATTATAGGCTTATAGAACTGCTTATAAAAATCCTATGGGTATGTCTCCATATAAAATGGTATATGGAAAAGCATGTCACTTACCTCTTGAATTAGAACATAAAGCTTATTGGGCAATTAAGGAACTCAACTATGATTTCAAACTTGCCGGTGAGAAGAGGTTATTTGACATTAGCTCACTTGATGAATGGAGAACCCAAGCCTATGAAAATGCCAAATTGTTTAAAGAAAAGGTTAAAAGATGGCATGACAAAAGGATACAAAGCGTGAATTTAATGTAGGTGACCATGTCTTGCTATACAATTCTCGTTTAAGATTTTTTGCACGAAAACTTCTCTCTAAATGGGAAGGGCCTTACATTATCGAGGAAGTTTATCATTCCGGTGCCATCAAGATCAACAATGCCGAGGGCAATAACCCAAAGGTGGTGAACAGGCAAAGAATCAAACATTATATCTCAGGTACTCCCATAAATGTTGAAACTAATATTATTAATACCATAACACCGGAGGAGTACATAAAGGAAACTTTCCAGAATGCTCCAGACCCCTGAAAAGGAATAGGTATGTGATACGGTAAGTAAACCAACTCCAAAACTTTCCCAAAAGCAATTTTACTCTGTTTTGGAATATTTAAAAAATTAGACAAATAAGAAGTAGTCCGAATAGCTCACGAGGAGGCGACAAGCTGTGGGGCGCGCCCTACCCCCTAGGCACGCCTCCCAGGCTTGTGGCCACCTCGTGTGCCCTCCGGACTCCGTTTTCTCTCAGAATACTTGTTTTGCACGGTAAAAAATCATTATATAATCTCCCGAAGGTTTTGACCACCGTATCACGACAATATCCTCTGTTCTTGTTTCGAGCTGTTTCTGTAGCAGATTTAGAGCAAGATGTCTTCGCAAGATTCAGATGGAGAGAGCTATGTTTCCCATTATACTGCAGATCCAAAGATCTTTGGGGAAATTTACCCCTACCTATGGTCCATGGAGGAAGAGAAAGATTTTGACCCGGAGGTGGAGCAAGAATTTGACATGGAGAAAACAAGGAACGATAGCTCTGATGAAGATGAAGATCCACTACCTCAACCGGGAGATATGCACGTGGAATTCAAGAAGTCAAGCCTTCCTAAGGTCCAATCACTATTGCAGAATGCTGCTAACGCGACACTATGGTCAGAGACCCTTTGATGAAACCGTGTGTGATGCATTAATTGCAAACGGTGATGTAAAAAACCCGTCAAAAAAGATGCAAAACATTTGCGATGGCGGAGACATCAAACACGGTTCAGATTTTAGTTGCATGTGCGATGCAGGGCATACAGTTGATCCATACGAACTATTTGCGATGAGACAGAACAACAGAAACGGGCAACCATATCAAGGTGTGTGCGATATACGGCATACAGTTCGCTCAGATGAACTGTTTGCTATTAGGGAATGCAACAAAAACGGTTAGCTAGATCAAGGTGTGTGTGATATATGGCATACGGTTCACTCGGACGAACTGTTTTCGATTAGGGAACACAACAGAAATGGTTCAACTTAACAAGATGTGTGTGATATGCGGCATACAGTTCACATAGATGAACTGTTTGCGATGAGCCAAAAGAACACAAACGATTCGTGTAAACAAGATGTGTGTGATACGCAGCAAACAACCCACTCCGATGAACTGTTTGCGATGAGAAATTATAACACAGATGGTTACTACAGTTAATTCGTGTGCGATTCTATGTGTGCAAAAAACTTTGAAAAATGCAAACTAGTTGCTTGCGGTGGCTAGGAGTATCACACACGATGCGTGTGCGAGTACTCATGTGCGATGATTAGTAAGTTACCCATACGTTTCCTTATGTTAACACGTGTGTGAATTTGCAATATGGACAATTAATATGCAAATGCCTTCTGGACATTGGTGCTGATTGCCATGTCCAAAACATGGACGTCCTCTACTCTACCGCTCTACCGGGCACACGCTTAAACTCAATGAACTGTGTACGATACTAATACTTTCCATGAAAATTTAAGAACTTGGCTAACAGCATTTGAGTAACATATATATATAGTGGTTACACTATTTGGCAAAAGAAGGATCTTCGTAACACGGTTTTGACAACCATATGGTCCATATCTACATACTTAACATAGTAAAAACTATCACATTTTAAGAGGCTGAGGGCCAACAACCATATGGTCCATATCTACATACTTAACATAGTAACAGCTAGCACATTTTAAGAGGCTGAGGGCCAACAACCACAACTATCCGCTGGAAGCAGCTTGATCACGGCGACTCGGCATCTCGTCAATGAAAAGGAAGAACCCTCCTGTGCCTTGGTAGAGCATGAGTAGAACAGTGTCTCCAATTTTCCAACATGGATGCATTGCCACGACAAGTGAGAACTTGTTCATTTGAATGGTTCCATTTCTGCGGGAAATGCAGTACCTTGCAATCACTTTGGCGTTATTAGCAGGCACAAGTGTAATTTGACCACGCCAGGAAATCGATCCAGGAACAGCTACAGCGGGCAATTTCTGTTGAAATGTAGAATAAAAACCAATTGTAACATATCGTTGAAGATATATATATAGTTTATGAGCATCAACATAAAAATAAGACTTTGTACCAGTGTTTTGTGCACACAATTGGTCTTGTTCAATGTGTGCATCATAGGTATAATTAATCCCATCTAAAATCCAGCGTTCATATGTTGTGCTATCTCTGTCATATTATCAACAAATTTTATGACATGCTTCAAGTCCTTCCAGTGAAATTTGGTACGCTTAGTAACATACAGATTGTTAACTATGCATCCAACATATCCTGCTTAAAAGGTGGAAAGATATTATTTATTCAGAACATAGCACAAGAATATATAGTGCGCTTAAATTGGTAAATAGAATTTGTTACTGCCTAGGAACGGAGTCAAAAAATGAAATCACATTTGGTTGCTTAAATAGTGATCAATTAGTCAGAACAAATACCCCGATTTTGCTAAGTAATATGCCAGCATGGAGAAAGTTGAAAGGACACTAACCTCGATCAGAATTTGATGGCTGATGACATTGGGGAAGTAAACATCCATGTTAATTAGACCAGGCTGTGGTGCATGCACTAGAATTTCATTGCCAGCTTTCAGTTCATAACACTCCAAAGGTCCGCATCAAAATAGGAGTGACCATCTTTATCAAGTTTTACGCTAACTATCATTCTAAATCCATGTTGCGTTGTCAATATGACATCCATGGAGTCATCAACAAAGTAAAGCCAAGATTTCCTTCTACTCCTGTTCTTGCAAAGCAAGGGATGTACTGCTTGAAATGAAAATTAAGATCATAAATTAGATATATTGAAATAACAGAGCAAGATGCAAATATTGGAGTAACTGATAGAACAGATCAATATATAGTTGAAAGCAAAGTACAAAAATATATAATGTAACAAAGATTTGATGCAAATATGAGAGTAACTGAATGAACAATACATCATAAATTTGCCTAATATAGGGAAAAAATCAGCTTCCACATCTAGGCTGCACGTGGCACCGTACCTTTTATCCAAATGTAGCAATAGACGGTATATGCTCACAAATTTAGGCCATGCCGACCATGGTAGGGTGAGATTGAACATACCGAGCGCTCCCTGAAGTCATCCAGAATGGTGAGATAGAACTTCGTTTCCGACTGGCCGCGACCACACTTGCCCGATTTGTGCTTGCACTGTGGACACATGAATGAAAACCCTCGAATCAGCTAGAAGAAAAATGAATCCACAGCGATTTCCGCCGGTTGATTAACAGCGACGGACAGACTGCAATAAGAGATGAGTGAATATTTCGCTAAATTGATTTCCTTCTCCATAAGAAAAATCCCCGGCCCAATCCCGCAGAAAACCCCAATCGACCAGAGTCTAGAATGTCGGTGCAAGTCGGTGCAGATAGGCGGCGGCAAGCGGTAGGGGTGAAATCCCGTGCTGTTTGGAGCGTGACCTCCGCCCGCCGACAACAGCCGCCAAGCTTAGGGTGGCCGCCGCGATAGAAGTTGATGAGGTGCAGAATTGCGGAGGAGTCCGCGGCGAGTGGGTGGGGACAAAGTGGGCGAGGGTTTTCTTTTTTCCTTTTGCATGTGTGGGTGAACACACGCGGTTCGCAGAGGCGACGGAGATGAATCGTGTGCGATAGTAAATCACCAAGATTGAAGGGGAATCCAAATTTCCTTTGTCCTTTGTCCATGAGTTTTTTTCTACGATGAACATAAACCCTGCAAATCACCGTGTTCCAATTTGGCACTTTTCCGGGTTCATTTACCATATTTAGGGGATTATGTGCATTTTATAGGCATTAATCCACATAATTCAAATTCAAACAATCGGTGCATGAAAAGGTGCACGAGAACGGTCTGGAAAACCATGCTCGTGCTATTTAGTAAATTCTCATGCCTTTTACAAGGAATTGGCAGAGATTTCACGGAAATGTGTGGCAATAGTCAACCACAGACGCGTCGTTTATTGGTTTTTCAACTGCAGAAAAATGAAATACGTGCTTGAAAAACATGACGGCTGGCATGGTGCCATGGTATGGCCTCACCGTGCCTTGGTAAAAATTTGAGAAGGTTTGGCTTATGTCGTCGTGCACGCCCTTCATAAATCGAACCATCACCGACGAAGTTTCATGGTTTTTGAGGGGGAAATCACCAAGATTGAATGGGCCGGGAATCCAAATTTCCTTCCTAGTTTGTCATTCAGTTTTTTCTACGATCAACATACCCCCACCAATGCAACGTGTTCAAATTTGGCATTTGTCCGGGCTCATTCACCATATTTAGGGGATTATGTGCATTTTCTAGGCATTAATCCACATAATTCAAATTCGAACAATCGGTGCATGAAAAGATGCACAAGAACGGTCTGGAAAACCATGCTCGTGGTATTTAGTAAATTCTCATGCCTTTTACAAGGAATGGGCAGAGATTTCAAGGGAATGTGTGGCAATAATCAACCACAAACGCGTCGTTTACTGGGTTATCAACTATAGAAAAATGAAATACGTGCTTAAAAAACATGACGCCTGGCATGGTGCCATGGTATGGCCTCACAGTGCCCTGGTAAAAAGCTGAGAAGGTTTGGTTTATGTCATCATGCACCGAGGAAGTTTCATGGTTTCGAGGGGGAAATCACCAAGATTGAAGGGGAATCCAAATTTTCGTCCTAGTTTGTCATTCAGTTTTTTTCCAACGATCAACATACCCCCTCCAATGCAACGTGTTCAAATTTGGCATTTTTCAGGCTCATTTACCATATTTAGGGGATTATGTGCATTTTCTAGGCATTAATGCACATAATTTAAATTCGAACAATCGGTGCATGAAAAGGTGCACAAGAACGGTCTGGAAAACCATGCTTGTGCTATTTAGTAAATTCTCATGCCTTTTATAAGGAATGGGCAGAGATTTCAAGGAAATGTGTGGCAATAGTCAACCACACACACGTCGTTTACTGGGTTAACAACTATAGAAAAATGAAATACATGCTTGGAAAACATGACGCCTGGCGTGGTGCCATGGTATGGCCTCACCGTGCCCTGGTAAATTTTTTAGAATGTTTGCCTTATATTGTCATGCACGCCTTTCATAAATCGAACCATGACCGAGGAAGTTTCATGGTTTCGAGGGGGAAATCACCAAGATTGAAGGGGAATCCAAATTTCATTTGTCCTTTGTCCATGAGTTTTTTCTATGATGAACATACACCCTGCAAATCACCGTGTTCAAATTTGGCACATTTTCAGGTTCATTTACCATATTTAGGGGATTATGTGCATTTTCTAGGCATTAATGCACATAATTCAAGTTCAAACAATCGGTGCATGAAAGGGTGCACAAGAACGGCCTGGAAAACCATGCTTGTGACATTTAGTAATTTCACATGCCTTTTACAAGGAATGGGCAGATATTTCGACGAAATGTGTGGAAATAGTCAACCACAAATGTTTGTTTATTGGATTTTCAACTATAGAAAAATAAAATAAATGCTTGAAAAACATGACGCCTGGCATGATGCCATGGTATGGCCTCACCATGCCCTGGTAAAAAATTGAGAAGGTTTGTCTTATGTCATCATGCATGCCCTTCATAAATCGAACCATCATCAAGGAAGTTCCATGCTTTCGAGAGGGAAATCACCAAGATTGAAGGGGAATCCAAATTTTCTTCGTTCTTTGCCCTTGAATTTTTTTCTACGATGAACATACACCCTGCAAATCACCGTGTTCAAATTTGGCATTTTTCCGGGCTCATTTACGATATTTAGGGGATTATGTGCATTTTCTAGGCATTTAGCGCATATAAATCCAATCCAGCTACAGCTGCACGGGTGTGATGTGAGGGGCGTGGATTGCCGTTCGATCGCGGCGCATCCTACGGTGCACACGCGCGATCTGCGTGGCTGGGGTTCCGGCCAATCATAACGCAACACACAATAGGCTCAGCGCACACTGTTTCCGGAGGCGACGGAGATGAACCGTGTGCGATAATGAATGAGCAAGATTGTAAGGGAAGCCAAATTTCCTTCGTCGTTTGTCGTTGAGCTCTTAAAAACCACCGCACTGTACGGCTGTCCGGCCACTCCATCCCAGAGCTCTCTCCAAGCGCCGTTCATGGCACCGCGGCGCACAGTAATTGGTAAGGAAGCGATTGCATCCCGCCGCGCCACGTTCCTCGCCGCCCGCGACCGCACACATGGTAAGGAAGCGATGGCATCTCGCCACGCCGAGTTCATCGCCGCCGGCGGCCGCACAAGTACGTGGGCGGACTTTGATGTTGCCATGGCCGAATGGGCGGTGGATCTAGAGGCGGCCAAAGCTGCACAGAAGGAGCGGAAAAGGCAGAAAGCAGTCAAGAAAAGAGAGTCCCACCACCGCAAGAAAGAAGAGGCCGCACGCCGTGCTGAGAAGAGCTCGGCGGAGATCGAAGCACGGTGGGCTGCTGCCTACAAGGCCGGGAAGGAGAATGACGGCGTCTGGCCAGCATGCCCCGATGGTAGCATGTGAGAAGTAGTTAGTGCGTGTGTCGCCCGTAAGTTTGTATAATTAATTACGAGCATCTACTAGTACTACATACATACTAGTTTTAGAGCAAATTAACAGTAGTACTTTAAGTTGGTACTATCTAATATTAACATACAATGTCGGTAAGCGCATCCTTTGAGGGCTTTGAGCGTTGATTAGCATGTGTTCACTGAAGTTTTGTAGCTGCACCCCGGCCCTAAATACTCCCGAAATGTCCGCCCGCAGCCACCGGAGACTAGAGCTGGCCATAGCTGGTTTTTAGTCCCACCTTGCCACGCGAGTTGGCCGCACACCGGCTTAAATTGTCGCGCCGGCGGATGGCAGCAAGCTTCTCTCTTGTGTTGCATAGGATCAAATCTGGCTATGCGAGCGAGGCAGGTTGACACTTGATTGCATTTCATAAACCGATGATTGTTCATCGGGTGTCACCTTGCCTTGTTCATGTACATTGAATAATCCTGATACAATGAAAGAGATTTTTGAAATTAGGTTTGGTTGGAGATGCTGATAGATATAAGAATTATTAGAAGATCATGAAACACATGATTTCTATGGCGTACCCGTGTGCGTTTTTTTGTGTTAATGATCCATAAGTCAGTTACCTGTGCGATGTTTCCTAATAAACCAAGCATACCATTGACCGAAAAAATCAACTACACGTGTACATTTTTTTGGAGACGGGATCTGCCAATTTTCTCTTTTCTCGCACATGAGTATTTTATGCACTTCGTCTGCGTTGTGTGTTTCCCCCGCCCAAGTTTCAAGTTTCGCAGCAAAATTTTCATTAGGCGCGCGATTTCAGAATTTATTCCGCCCACCACATCCCCACCCCCACCCATCAAATTTCCTCAGTATCCCCCCTTCCCCCTACCGGCAGCTCAAACCGCCATCGCCGCAACCACAGCTTCAACCACATCTACGTTCTGCCGGAGCATCATCGATCTAGTCAGGTAACCCACCGATCTCTATCATGGCCCCAGCCTGATTGCTTAAATGGCGCCTGCGAAACACCCTCATGCCTCCAAATCCCCACCGCCCCTACCTCCAGAGCATCGCCGCGCAAGCCCAACCACATATCACGTGGAGGTCGAGGAGCTGATGGCAGTCAATGGCGCGATGGCCGATGTGCGTGTTGACCCAGAGGAACACCTCCCCTTCGCCGTCGTCGACTGGGTGCAGGCTCTGGCCCAGATGAAGTGCCCCAGCGACTACCCCCCAGGACTTACCAGGTATGTGACGCCCCCGATTTGACCGTACACTAATCATACACGCAAACGTGTACAATCAAGATTAGGGACTCACGGGAAGATCAACACAGCTCTAAACACAAATAAAGCCATACAAGCTTTATATTACAAGCCAGGGGCCTCGAGGGCTCGAATACATAAGCTCAAATACACAAGAGTCAGCGGAAGCAATAATATCTGATTACAGACATAAGTTAAACAAGTTTGCCTTAAGAAGGCTAGCACAAAAGCAGCAACGATCGAAAAGGCAAGGCCTCCTGCCTGGGATCCTCTTAACTACTCCTAGTCGGCGGCGGCCTGAACGTAGTAGTATGCACCCTCGGTGTAGTAGGAGTCGTCGAAGGAGGCATCTAGCTCCTGGGCTCCAGCATCTGGTTGCGACAACCGAGAAGAATGGAAAAGGGGGAAAAGGGGGAGAAAAGCAACCGTGAGTACTCATCCAAAGTACTCACAAGCAAGGATCTACACTACATATGCATTGGTATCAATGAAATGGGTAGTATCTATGGACTGAACTGCAGAATGCCAGAATAAGAGGGGGATAGCTAGTCCTATCGAAGACTACGCTTCTGGCAGCCTCCATCTTGAAGCATGTAGAAGAGAGTAGCTGGTAAGTTCACCAAGTATCATCGTATAGCATAATCCTACCCGGCGATCCTCTCCTCGTCGCCCTGTGAGAGAGCGACCACCGGGTTGTATCTATTACTTGAAAGGGTGTGTTTTATTAAGTATCTGGTTCTAGTTGTCATAAGGTCGAAGTACAACTCCGGGTCGTCCTTTTACCGAGGGACACAACTATTCGAATAGATAAACTTCCCTGCAGGGGTGCACCACATTACCCAACATGCTCGATCCCTCTGGCCGGACACACTTTCCTGGGTCATGCCCGGCCTCGGAAGATCAACACGTCGCAGCCCTACCTAGGCTCAACAGAAAGGTCAGCACGCCGGTCTAAATCCTAAGCATGCAGGGGTCTGGGCCCATCGCCCATTGCACTCCTGCACGTTGTGTGGGCGGCCGGAAGCAGACCTAGCCTCCCTAATACAAGAGCAGGTGTTCCAGTCCAATCCGGCGCGCGCCGCTCAACCGCTGATGTCAAGAAGGCTTCGGCTGATACCACGACGTCGAGTGCCCATAACTGTTCCCGTGTAGTTGGTTAGTGCGTATAGGCTCGTAGCCAGACTCAGATCAAATACCAAGATCTCATTAAGCGTGTTATTTTGAAGTAACCGCGGACGCCGACCAGGGACCAGGCCCACCTGTCTCCTAGGTGGTCGCAACCTGCCCTGTCGCTCCGCCACAAGGTAACACTCAGGGGCCATCGGGAACCTAGGCCCACCACTACCTGGGTGGAACCACCTGTCCTTTCAGCCCCCATGTCCGAACAGTAACATAAGTAATGTATTAGTATATAGTATATAGTATATACCCGTGACCACCTCCCGAGTGATCACGGCCCAATAGTATAGCATGGCAGATGGACAAGTATGTAAGGCCACTGATGATAAACTAGCATCCTATACTAAGCATTTAGGATAGCAGGTAAGGTATCAACAACAGTAGCAACAAGGACAGGCTATGCGGCAGTATAGGATCAAACCGATGAAATAGTAACACTACTCTAATGCAAGCAGTAGAGAGAAAGAGTAGGCGACATCGGGATGAACAAGGGGGGTTGGCTTGCCTGGAAGCTCTGCTGAGAAGGAGGGGTCGTCAACACCGTAGTCGTACTGGGTAGCAGCGGCGTCGGTCTCGGTGTCTAACGAGAGAAGAGGGGGAAGAAACAATAAATATAATGCAAACATATGCATGACGACGCATGACATGACAATGAGCGGTACTAGGTGTGCCCTAACGCGGTAGTAGGCGATACTGGCGAAGGGGGAAAACATCCGGGAAAGTATTCCCGATGTTTGACGTTTTCAGACAGTCGAACCGGAGGGGGTAGGTTGCATGTTCGCTATGCTAGGGACGTGTGGTGAATGAACTGACTGCGTATTCGGATTCGTCTCATCGTTCTGAGTAAATTTCATGTACAAAGTATTTTCATCCGAGTTACGGATTATTTCATATTATTTTCTAAAGATTTAATTCATTTTTGGAATTATCAGATTAATTTAATTCAAAAATACGTTAACTGCATCAGCATGACGTCAGTAAGACATCAGCGATCAACAGTCTGTTGACTAGGTCAAACTGACGCATGGGGCCCGTTCGTCATTGACTGACTAACTAACTAACAGATTAATTAGATTAGTTAGCTAAATAGATTAACTAATACAGGTTAATTAAGTTAATTAATTGTCCTAATTAATTAATATTTTTTAATTCATTTTTTTTATCATTTTCGTTTCTAGTCTGGGCCCCGCGTGTCATTGGCCAGGGGGTCTTAGCGGGTGCCTGGAGCGGGCGTTGGGCGCAGCCCGGCTGGACACCCGCCCAGGTCGACAAGGGAGGGAAGGGCGCCGGGGCGCCGGCAGCCGCGGCGAGCTGCGCCGGGCAGGAGGCAGCAGGGGAGGTGGAGCAGCCCGAGTAGAGGAGGGGGAACGCTTGCGGGGGGGAGGAGCAGGGGGCGACGGAGGCAAGGGGCACCGGCGGCGGGGCGAGCGGCGCGGGTGTGTGGGCGAGCGGAAGCGGGCGCAGACGCAGAAGCAGCAGCACGCAGTGGCTGCAGCAGGCCACAGCGTGGGCGCGAGAGTTGGCCGAGCGGCGGGGCGCAGGCGCGCGTGCACCGGGCGCGGCCGTGAGCGACGGAACGCGGGCCGGAGCGGGAGCCGAGCGACGACGGAAGGTAAGAGGGGAGGGGGGGTCTCCTCACCCCACGTTGCAGGGGAACAAGCGGCGAGGCTCGATGGCGCCTTCAGGGAGGAGGACGAGGAGGCAACGGCGACGGCAGGCGACGGCTGGGTGGTCCTCGGGCGACGACGGCAGTCCGGGGCGATGGCGTCATGCCACCGATCTCGATCCAGATCGGGGGGAGGAAGGGAGAGAGCGGAGTGGGGGCGAGTGGGGGGTTACGGGCTCTAGGGTTTCGCTCGGGTGGGGATATGGAGGGGAGTGGGGGCCGGCTAGGCTACTGGGCTGGCCGGCTAGGCCGTCTGGCCCAGTTGGCCAGGGGGGCCCTTGTCTTTTTATTTTATTTTTGTTTTGTCTTTTCTTTTTGTTTATTTCTCCTTTTACTATTTTATTTTAGTTTAGTTTTATAAAACATAAAAGTTGTACCTAAATTTGTATCACTAATTATACCTCTACTACAAAAAGTTTAAACCCCCAATTAAAATAGTTTAACATTTTATAATTAATAAAAGGCATTTATTAAATTGGTTATGCTACTATTGTATTCATTTTAGAGTATTTAAACATTTTATAAAAGTGTGGTTTCTCCATCATAATTACCTATGCATTATTTGGCACATTTAGAAGTTTTAACGTTTGAAAACTTTTATCGTTTGACTTGAATTCAACTTTGAATTTGAATCGATTTCGAATCAACGTGAGTTTATCAACAGTAACCGAGGTGACGTGGAATCATTACTAGAGGTTCACTGTAGCTTAATTATCCGGGCGTCACAAGGTATAATCTGACCAGCTCAATCTTACCAATACCACTTGCAATGGCTATGTTTTGTACGGTTGATGTATTAAGCATGTTCGTGCCTTGTTTATTTTAGAACTGCACACTGTGTGATGTTCAAGTACATGACTAAGGATATCACTAGAGATGCTACCCATTTGCTATTTTTGGTGGATGCTAACCCTGTTGTACTTAACATGCATGTCCATGTACTTACGCAGGGTCATAACGGGCGATGCTATTGTTTGCCGTCGAGGTTAGCTGCATCCCATGTCTTACAATATTTCACATCATTTGTGCAATTGCAGTTTAATTTCTATCATTTACTGGTTGCCTGTAGGTACACATGTCAGCGACACTGATCCACGCTTCGACCCGGAGGAACAGCTCACCTCCGCTGCCGCTGACTTTGGGCCGGCTCTGGCCAAGATGAAGTGCCCCAGCAACTACCTCTCAGGACTTACCAAGTATGAACTCACCAGTTCAATTTTACCATTACCAGTTACAATTAATGACTATGTTTTGTACGCTTGATGTATTAAGTATGTTGTAGTAAACATGCCTAACACGTTTTAGCTATTTTCCCTACCTTTTTATAGACAACTAGGCCATTCTCTGCTCTGGCAGCACCTGCCTTGCGATGTTTAACTCTACCAATTGCATTTTTATCAGTACCGGTTTCAATGGCTATTAAGCCTGTTGCAATTAATAGTTGTATCCATTTTTAAACAGTTGTATTACAATGGCTACAAACTTACAAAACATGACTTAGGATGCTGTTAAGTCTGTTGTAGTTAACAGTTGTATCCATTTTTTAATCTGTTCTTTTGCTACCATGCTACTCTCCGCAATGAAGATATACTAGAGATGTTGCCCATTTGCTATTTTTAGTGGATACTAACCCTGTTGTACTTAACATGCCTTTCCATGTACTTACGTAGGGCCATAACGGGCGATGCTGTTGTTTGCCGTCGAGGTTAGCTGCATCCCATGTCTTACAGTATTTTACATCATTTGTGCAATTGCAGTTTGGCTTCTAACATTTACTTGCTTCTTGTAGGTACACATGTCGGCGGCACTGATCTACTCTTCGACCCGGAGGAACACCTCGCCTCCGTTGTGGCCAACTTGGGGCGGGCTCTTGTCCATATGAAGTGCCCCAGCAACTACCCCACAGGACTTACTAAGTATGAACTCACTAGTTAAATCTCACCAATACCAGTTGCAATGGCCTTGTTTTGTACGGTTCATGTATTAAGCATGTTGTAGTAAACACGCCTAGCCCGTCTTATCTATTTTCCCTACCTTTTTATAGACAACAGGGCCATTCTCTGCTCTAGTAGCACCTGCCTTGCGATGTTTAACTCTGACAATTTCATTTCTATCAGTACCAGTTTCAATGGCTATACTAGGTTGTCTGTTGCAGTAAACAATTCTATCCATTTTCTAATCCGTCCCTTTGCGACCGTGCTTCTCTTTCGCAATGAAGATATCAGTACAGATGCTGCCGTTTTATTACCATTTGCTATTTTGGGGGGATGTTGACCCTGTTGTAGTTAACATTGGCTCTCCATGTACTTACACAAGGCTACAATGGGCGATGCTGTTGTTTGCCGTCGAGGTTAGCTGCATCCCATGTCTTATACACCATCTGTTTCTAAATATAAGTATTTTTAGAGATTCCAATATCGACTACATAAGGAGCAAAATGAGTGAATCTAGATTCTAATGTAAACTATGTCTATAATTCTATATACATCCGTATGTAGTTCATATTGAAATCTCTAAAAATACTTGTACTTAGGAACGTAGGTAGTTGTATTTTACATCATTTGTGCAATCTCAGTTTAGCTTCTAACATTTACTGGTTGCTTGTAGGTACATATATGAGCGGTACTGATCCACGCTTCGATCCCTTTTGCGTATGGGGCAATGAGATATTCATGAACACGCGGCAAGTGAGGAAATTAAGAAAGATTGTTAGGCGAAAGAAACGGGTGATGGGAATTAAGCTCTTTATTTACACTTTGTCCAAGACAATAGTGAACTTTAGGATGGTAAGTACTAAGTAATGTGTTGCCTTTTCCCCTTGCCCACAACAAGTTACTCTATTAGACCTGAGTATCTGAAATTTTTCTCTTTTCAGTGGTTTCCGAAGCTATTTACTGATGATTACCTTGCAAACTACATGACCGGAATTGAGGCAACTAAGGTTAAAGTATATAATTCATGCTACCATGATAATGCTCTAGAAGTCTTCTTGAAGGCGGTGAAGGATGGGCGGGCGATCGTCACAAGGGGTTGGACAAAAGTTGTTCGTGCCTATGGCATGCAGGAGGGCACATTATGGGCATTCCACTTCTTCAACACCATCAGCAGCCAAAATGATTTACACTTGTCTCTTCACCTTTACCGCCTCTAAATATTATGGTTCATCATAGTTAATTGCTGTCTAATCCTGTAATTACTGAACATATTGTACTGAGAATTTTATTTATGGATTCGTTGTTGAACCATTGTGCTGAGAATTTGAATTCCACATTTCATATTTCAAAATTTCCAATTCGAATAATAAATTATAGGTAAAAATATAATTATACATGAGCGAATAAAATAATGTGCACATGGTTAGAAAGAAAACAGCGTGTGCAATGAAAAATAGAGAACAGACGATTTTTTGACATGAAACGTTTGCGATGCCCGATGGACGCACACACGGTTTCGTCTCATATGCGTGTGCGATTCATGGTAATACGGCAAATGTTTCAAACCTGTGTGCGTGTGTGAAAGAAATACCTATCGCACACAGTTATGAAAATGAACACGTTGACGTTAGTAGAGGCACCGCACACATTTTAGATTCTTAAACTGTGTGCGATAATGTACCTATCGCAAACATATCGGTGGATTAAATGTTGATGTCCACCTTTTTCACACGACTATAGCAGCGTAATCGTTTGGGATGTCTCTCGGATCAGAAACGTAACGTCGAGACGTAACGTGTGGGACCGGGGCGACTTCTCATACGTTTATTCTATGGCGATCGTCAGTAGCCGCTCGCCTATCCCCGACAGTTTCTGGGTCGTGTGGGAAGGACCCCCCTATCGCAGTCACTCACTTGGTGACGGTTCAGAATGCCGTCGCGGAAAGGGGTTAA
The DNA here is from genome assembly GCA_011799875.1 of Thinopyrum elongatum. Classification (NCBI taxonomy): domain Eukaryota; kingdom Viridiplantae; phylum Streptophyta; class Magnoliopsida; order Poales; family Poaceae; genus Thinopyrum; species Thinopyrum elongatum. Next base: position 481,873,163 of record CM022302.1, on the reverse strand, counting down.
AAACCGTTTGTATAGCACGTTACGGTACTAGTGAATCTATCCCATCCCGTTTTCTGTAGGACAGTAAGGCGGCATCTATTATATATAAAAAGTATTTGACGGGCACACGAGAAAAAAGAGAAATAAGAAGAAATTACCACAAAAATTAGAAACATCCGACCGTTTATTTAGTAATCTAAAATTTATAGCCATTAGATAAGGTTTAGGTGAAAAAATTACCCACCACTGCCATTATGATGAAAAAACGTTTCATAGAGCATTGCTATTATAAAGAGGGCGGCTGCTACAAATCAGCCGGATGATTTCTTAGAGAAATCATCGGCCTAGCCAGCCGTCCGATCAGCATGCTGGCTGCTGTTGGATCGCAGCAACACCACGACAACAACTATTGTGTGTTAGTTTCAACGCAACGCCATTGCAGCCTCGATGGAGCTCCAACGCAGAACCTCGATGGAGCTCCAATGCAGCACCGAAGGCGTCCCGGCGAAGCTCCATTGCAGCCCCGGCGGAGCTCCAACGCAGCATCAACGGCGTCCGGCGAAGCACCATTGCAACTCCGGCGAAGCTTCATTGCAGCGCCGACTATGCTTCCGGCGGCCCGGCGTTGCTCCATTGCAGCTCCGGCGGTGCTCCAAATAGCTTCAAGGCAACATCGCCCGAGTTGCAGCGCCCACGTCGACCTCTCGCCGCGCCGTCGCAGCGCCAGCGACGCTCCATTGCAGCCCCGGTAGGCCCGGGTGATGCTCAAATCGCAGCTCTGGAAGGCCGCTGCATCGGCCCTCTACGCAACACCGGGCGCTCCCACCGCAGCGCCGGCGACGCATCACCGCCGCACTTTACAACACCGGCAGCAGCAAAGGTGTTGCACGGGGAGCTGCAGGTCGACGCCATTGCTGGCTGCTGGAGTGTGGCAGGCCGGAGGAGCGTGGATGCGTGGAGTGTGAGCTCGCCGCCGGGTGCTGCAAAAGCTGCCCCGCAGGCTGCTCCGGCGAGAGTTGGGCCGATGAGGATGGGCGAAGAGTGGATGTAGAAGACGAAGTAGAAAGGGATCTGGCTCAGGTTGGGAAAGAGTTAAGGTAGGCAGCGACTAAAAAAAAGAAAGAGATAAGGGAGGCAGCTTCGGGTGTGTGGCGTCGTGCGTGGCCCCATGACGTGTGGCGTGCGGGAGACCCGGCTGATTTTTCCAGAAATCAGCCGGTTGTTTCTAAACGTTAAAAGGGCCAGCGTGGGAAGTGAGATGCAATAAAGTAAATCTTGGACCTGTAAAAGAAGAAGTAAATCTTGGCCAATAGATATTTTTCATAAAATACCCTAGGGCTTCCTATTCAACGTAGCCGTGACCTGCAAAGACCCTTCATTAAATTCTTATTCCAATCTGTACAATAGCTGACCGGTGCGTGAGATACATCCGCCGACGCGACAGCTTGATAGGTGCCAACCTCTAGGAGACGATCGGCAACAAGCACTGCTGCAACATCGACTAGATCGGTAAGTACTCCGGTGACACCAACAGCACGCAAACCTACATGGCCGACCGAATCCGCCGGAAGATGCACATGTACATGAGACGATCGGCAACAAGCGCTGTTGCAGCATCGACTAGATCAACAAGTACTCCGGGGACACCAAAAGCTAGCAAACCTACATGGCCGACCGATCCGTCGGAAGACGCACACATACATGAGACGATTGGCAACAAGCAGCGCTGCACCATCAACTAGATCGTCAAGTACTCCGGCTGACACCAAAAGCTACCTACATGGCCAACCGATTCATCCGGAAGATGCAGACGTACATGATGCATGCATGTACACGTACCCAAAGGGATCAATGATCGTCGCCGGATGGAATTAGCACATACAAAAAACGTGTGATCAGGCCAAATCTTCTGCATTGGTAAGTCTTTGGCCAGACCGGTACTGACAAAAACTAGGCTACTACAATAGCCGGGAGCTGCCCACGTACATGATGCATATACAGAGAGGGATCAATACATACTCGCCGGATGGAATTAGCACATCCAAACAACGCGTTATCAGACCAAATCTTCTACCTTGATAAGTCTTTGACCAGTCCGGTGCTGAGGAAAACTAAGCCACTACAAGAGTGTGTGTGCTCCTTTTTGCTGTACGAGTTACAGGTAAACTCAACGGTAGTATTTTTGCTAATGCTCCGGATGACCAGTAACCTAATTGAATCATACTAAATTCTCAAAGTGTGCCATGCAAACCACAGTCCAGATTCTGGACACTAGGGTAAAGATCGAATCAATCACGTGATATGCCCATGGTGTTGTTACCTTGATTAGAACTCCGTGATGATAAGCTTAATAATTTTGTGATAACACCACTGAAGTCAAATCAGGGCTGCTATAGTTTTAGGAAGCTGCGCCTAGACTATGTTTTATATTATTGGCTCCATGCCAAATACAAAGAAAGATATAAAGAAAGCAAAATATGTATCGGTTGTGAATTGCTTGCAAATGAACCATTGTAGTAGCGCAGAACCATGAGTAGTAACTCTATGTTTTTCCCTGGGTTTTGACATTTTTTTCTGAAAATGTCATCCATTAATTAACAAACCTGTACTTTCAACATGTACTTATGTTTGTTTTAGAAACAATTATTTTTAGTTTCTTGGCCTCCATCTGATCATAAAACTAAAATCAAGTATGCCTTGACATTGCTTTTGATGAAACGCAAGAAAGGCATCATCGCCTTGGGTATATACACCTTCCCTACATGTATATGAGACGACAAGAACTTAGCGGCTGCATTGGGGCCCAACCGGGTCCTGTAGAAGTCGAAGTGGAGCATCTCAGCGTCGTCTCGCCTAATGGACAAAAATGCTGACGCCCACATCCTTATTTGATCCCCATCTTGCGCATAGGCTCGGGGTTGAGTAGTAGGAATGTACGACCATAGACGACATGGTTGTCACCTTGCAATGCTGGACAACGTGCTTAGCTAGCTCAAGATCCATGTCTCCAAGACAGACCAATCAATTATTTGGTGATCAGTACCATCCCTATTTGTTAACAAGGCCAGTCAAGTTTATTTCCGTGCTTTTTGTGGACGTGAAAAGAGCAAGGAAAATTCCTGGCAGGAGGTAATATACTCCTGATGTATTTTTAATTCTTGACTTTATACTATTGTTGATGCCTTGCCAAAAGCAAGAACTTCATTGCGGGAGTGTAGTCTGTGCCATGGATGTAGACAAACATTTCTTTGAGAGGAAAAGTAAACAATATCATAATTTAGTTGACTCTACATACTGTTAGGTGCATGCATGGGTAGTTTATTTTATTTTTTTGACAAAATATATGCACGAGCTAGGAAGAGTAGTTAATTAGTAGGCAGATGAAAACCGCATCAACCACATCTTGCTGTATGTTATTTATAGTTAATACAATATGACAAGTTAATAAAAGAAGTAACGGGACGGCATACCATGATATCCATATATAATGTATAAATTATACATTTTTCAAATATATATGATTTTCTTTTTCATATAGACGGTTGCAAGATGCACATTAACCGTTATTGTTTACTACAGTTTGACAAGTTGCTTAAAAAATTAATGTAACAGCTTAGTGTGTGCTTTCTTATATATGCTGCTGAGAGTCCTCCCTAAATCATACATTTTTCCAAACATAGTCATTTATATAGATGGGCTACAAAATGCACCTTCTCCATTATTGTTTATATGAATATATGTTACTGCACAAAAATAATTATGAAATATTTTTCAAGATTATATATCTAATTACTTTGATCAGTCACAATACTATTTTACATATTGTCTACCTTAAATAAATTTGACGGGTTACTTTAGGGATTAATGGAACAACATCCTACATATTACTCATGTTGTTGGGAATCATACCTAAATATTCTTTATTTGTACGAGAGCACATGAGTTTTTCAATGTAGGCAGATGCAACTTGACACATTATTCCTTACATGAATATGTTGGCCTAAAAGTTACATGATTATGAAATATATTCATTATAATATATCTACTGTTTTATTACTTTGAAAACTCTCACTGTTTTTTATGCATTCAATCAATGTTAGATAGAACTGGATTACTTACGAAACTGTTATTTTTTGAAACGGAATCACTTACGAATTAATGGATCAATACATTATGTGCTATTTTATGTTCACAAACTACTTATTTGTTATGTAACATGCAAGAAGCTCTTTGTATGTATGGTCTCACCATAACGTTATTATTTGTACTGCCTCCGTTCCTAAATATAAGTCTTTTTAGAGATTTCCCTATGAATGTATGTTACTACCCAAACAAAAAAAAATACATTATTATGATTTTTTTATAGATTATATGTCTCTAATACCATTATTAATTTGACCACTCTTGATATTATTTTACATGGGACCAAGGTTAGATAAATTTGATGGTTTAGTTATGGGTCAATGGAATAGCATAACGTCTATTTTTCTTAGATTTTCATGAGCCGTTCATAAATATCAAACTCCCTTTGTCCCAGAATGCATGAGTTTTTGGGCTGGAGTATAATTTTGCATCTGATATATCTTGCAAAAAAATAAAAAATACATGCTGAATTGATTTCATGTACAAGTGATTGGCTTTGTCATGATTTTAACTTTAATTCTAACCTAGGATTTCAACTATGACCTTCTAACGGTACTCGCAATAGAATTGTCTACTCGATACTTTCACATTCGAGATGTGGTGAACATGCTACAATGTTCGATGTGCTACGAGCAACATATCATGGAGCCATAGAATATAAGTATGATGTATTTTACATTTTTTATATTAATTATATCACAAGATATTGTCCATGCATGTCGCTGGCCATTGGCCTAAGCTAGGAACAGATAGCAAATTTTCATGCATTGCCATAAGTAATTGCATGCTGTCTGTTATATATACTAAGAGAACAATAAGAAGGAAAGAAGAGAAATAATCTAGAGAATCCTAAAAGCCAAAACATATAGCCATCACAAAATTAATAACTTTGATGGTTTGCATTTAAACTAATTTAGCTTTGTTGGAATGAAACGCACTTTGTGTATTCACCAAAAAAAACTACCTCGACGCCACATATGGCCCAATCTGGTCGAACATGAAGCCCATACCATTTTAGGGTTGTCATCATGTTGAGCTAATCTGAACATACATTCAAATTTCATCTGAATCTTTAGAATTTCATCTTAATCTTTAGAAGAATACCTGTTACCTACGAGTTAAATGGAGAAAAATTCCTCTCATACCAACTACAAAGGAAAAATACATGAATTCTACAATCCTATGAGAATTCCTACAAAGAAGAATGGCATCAAGATCTTTACTGGCACAAAAATATCTGAAGTATGAGATACATTTGACCATGTTTATTATGTTTCTTTTATGTTTTTTCGAATCTAGCAAAACAACAAGGTACTAAAGGAGACGCCCTCGCATTTGCGAGGGCCACTCTGCTAGTTATGTAAAAAGATACTAAAGCTTGAGATCGAGAATGATGATCTAATGGAGGAAAATTTTAGCCTCAGACGCAAGCTGGAGAAGACGAATCCTACAACTCCATCATCACCACCTCCAAAGAAGGAGACTTGAGTACATGGGTATGGGCACTCCCCTTGGCTTGTGCCAAGCTTGGGGGAGGTGCACCGGTATCGTATCACCATCACATCTTTACCTTTATCGTTTTTCCTAGTTCGATCCTTTTGGTTTTATCATTACCTAGTAGAGTAATAGTTTTTAGTATGATCCATTTTTGAGTTTTGCTTTGTGATCTATCTATGTAATCGACTCCGAGAGTTATATAATAAAGATTAGTTTTGAGTTGAGGGCTTTACTTTCTTGCTTTTATAATGAAAAGGAGAAAGAATAAAAGAAATAAAAAGATTGTATAATAATCTTATGGAGAGTGATGACTTCACATATAAGAAGTATGTCGCATAAAATTTGTTGAGAGTTGACAAACATAGTTTTGGTCATTGTTGCAATTAATAGGAAGTTATAAAGAAAGAGAGGTTTCACATGTAAATACACCATCTTGGACATCTTTTATGATTGTGAGCACTCATTAAAATATTATATGCTAAAAGGTTGATGTTGGACAAGGAAGACAACATAATGGGTTATGTTTTCTTATATCCGAATAGAAGTTATATTGTCATGGATCCTCCAACATGTTGAGCTTGCTTCTTATCCTATGCTAGCCAAACCTTCTGCACAAAGTAGAGATACTACTTGTACATCCAAAATCCTTCAACCCAGTTTTGCCATGAGAGTCCACCATATCTACCTATGGACTGAGTGAGATTCTTCAAGTAAGTTGTCATCGGTGCAAGCAATAAAAATTGCTCTCTAAATATGTATGATCGTTTAGTGTGAGGAAAATAAGCTTTATACGAACTTGTGATATGGAAGAAATAAAAGCGATGGACTGCATAACAAAGTTCTTTATCACAAGCGGCAATATAAAGTGACGTTCTTTTGCATTAAGATTTTGTGCATCCAACCATAAAAGCGCATGACAACCTCTGCTTCCCTCTGCGAAGGGCCTATCTTTTATTTTACTTTCTACCTTTATACAAGAGTCATGGTGATCTTCACCTTTCCTTTTATATTTTGTCGTTTTGGCAAGCACTATGTGTTGGGGAAGATCCAGACATGGCAAGCACTATGTGTTGGGGAAGATCCAGACATATATATCCACTCGGATGTATGTGTTCATAAATTATTATTGTTGACGTTATCCTTGAGGTAAATGGTTGGGAGGCGAAACTATAAGCCCCTATCTTCCTAGTTGTTTGATTAAAACTTTGATCTCATAAGTATCGCGTGAGTGTTAGAAATTATGAAAGATCAAATGATGCACTAGTAGAGATCGACCTTTAGTCCCGGTTGGGAAGGACCTTTAATCCCGGGTCACCAACCGGGACAAATAAATCAGGACTAAAGGCCCCCCCCCCCTTTAGTCCCGGTTGGCCACGACCCAGGACTAAAGTCCCTCCACGTGGCCGGCAGCGCGCGCCGGGGGCTGGGGACCTTTAGTCCCGGTTGGTGACATCAACAGGGACTAAAGGTTTAGGGGTTTAGGGTTTATTGTTTAGGGTTTAGGGGTTTTTATCCTTTTCATTTTGTGTTTTCCATTTAATTCTTTTTCATTTCAAACATATTTTACGCTACTACATACTGTACACGTCATGCATATATAATAGAATTTCTCGTACGACCAATCATATATCATAGAATTTCGTGTACGACCATATGCATACACATATATATATATATACAATTTGGTATATACAATTTCTCCTACAATTTGCAGATCATTACATGCAGGCATTAGGTGTAATGGTATTCTCCGCCGGGAGATATGACATGCTCAAGCGAAAATCCTGAAATTTTCTCTTGAAGTGCTCTTATGTGTTCCTTTGGTAGGAGCCTATCCCGCATCTCTACCATCTTTAAAGAAGGAGATCAATATGAATATATTATTTGTGTGTGTATATATATATATATTAGATCGTGCGGGATAAAAAAATTGTGAATAGTATTTACGTACCCAAAGATGTCATGCATCTGTGCTCCTTTCGGTCACTAGTAAGCGTGCACGTGCAACGCACGTATCATCATGTGAAAACAATCCGCATTCATCCTAGGAAGAAAATAGTAGATCAATAAAATAAACAAAATATAATGATGATCAAAATATTGATAAGAAAGCTAGGGATATTGAGAAATGTAAGACACTAGCACTCTATATCTCCAATATTGTCCCATGCATGGACAGGGATGCTCCCAGGTTTTATTGTTATCTTGAAAGAAAATCTAGCTTGAAAGACTTCTTTGGTCAGAGAAAGTTCCAGATCTCTCTGAACCTGCACATTGCACCCTTTGGCCTTTGTGTTAGTCAAGATAAAAAAAATAGCTAGGCATTGGTAATCATGAATTTACCTTATAATCAAGGTATTTGCTTCGTTGATGTCTGGGTTGAAGTATAGCCGAGACTACTCAGCCGTACCCAAGATAGCATCTGAAATTGTGTGTAAGAGAGCCTTAAAAGTATTAGCAGACAACTTAAAATAGAATAGCAGGTAGCCAAAAGAAAAATAGCGAAGTGCATACAATCAGGTTACCATCCCTATCAAATGACACAGGTTTTCTTCCCCATGTTACATATGCCAAAAGATACTAAGCATGACATTAATCCATTCAGCTGTCTACATTCAGTAAAAAGGTATTCTGTTGAATAATGATTGCCAACGCATGTCAGGATGTATGATTTAGAAACCACACCAAGAATAATTTTGGGAGCAGATACATCTATTTTGAGAACCTGCAATTCATAATTCATAATGAAATGCTAGACAAGTTTATTGTCCTACTAAAAACATGATCAATTTATCAATGTCAATGTTGTTGCATCTAATGTCAAAACTTACTACTATATCAGGTCTAGTTACTGAGATGGTGTTCTGTATGAACGTTAGTTAATGAAAAAGATATAATATGAGAAAATACTTGTATAATTATAACAACAAGAATTATAAATGTATGGATTTGGATTTCCAACTTAACGCAAACTAACACTGCACTGAAAAGAAGAAAAGCCCTGTCCAGTATGCTTTCAATGAAATTTGATTGAATCATTAAATTATCAAGAGCAATTGGATAACAACATGGGAAGAACATGAAGGAGAGAGTCGCAGGGTTCACCTATCCAATGGGAGTAGTAGTTGCCCAGCAGCAGGTCGGATAGGATGGCAATATGCCGAAATGAGTCCGGCTGCCGCAGCTTCCTCAAGCTGAAGAAATCGGTAGTCGGGGAAGCATCACTGACTTGGCTGGGACCTTGGTGTGTCCACGGTGCAACGCCGACATCTCATGGTCCTGCAACTGCAAGAACCAGAGTTCCTTTCACTATACCCAAACATAGCTGATATTAGTTTGTAGTCCATGCTAGAACATCTCAGTTCACTGTTAAATGTCAGGAATTGAAGAATACAATTTCTCATCTTAGTATATGATACCAAAAAAGGCGGAAATCCCTTTTGGAGCTCGGCCTCCAGTGAGGCCTCCAAATTCAAATTTGAAATTTCATCGAAATTCATATTTTTACATTTCAAAAAATCCTGAAAAAAATACAGATATACATGAAGGCATAACACACATGTGTGTAAATTTTCAGTTCAAAATTCATTGAAATGAGGGCTGTGCAAAAAAGACAAATCTGGGGCTGTTTAACACATGATACTATTCATCCTCCCAGGCCATGAATTTGTATTTTTTGGACAGGTCGCAACTCAAGGTATTTCATCATGAATTTTTACACACATGTGGGTTACATCCTTACATATATGCATAAATTTTTTCAGAATTTTTTGAACCATAACAGTTTGAATTTGAACTTTTCAAAAATAAAGGCCTCCATGGAGCTCGGCCTCCAAAACGCCTCTCTCCAAAGAAGATATGAACTTTTAATTTTACTCCACACATCTTACCATAGATAGGGCACTGCACCATCATCCCTTCGTTGAAATCAACCTGTTGAAACCTCAACCCCAGAAGAAGCCATTCTCCTGACTTCACTCCTAAAAACTGCACGTGCCTGAATGACTATTAAGCCATGAGACACTCCTGCAATCATAAAGTTCAACAATCCGAGGATACATTTTAAGTGCCAGGAATGAGAAGTACTAAATGATAAACCTGAGATGGTGTTCAAGGTCATGGTGAAGTATAAAGCCCAAAACACATGCTCTTTCAAATAAATATTGAAACATAACAGCTTGCTACTTCAAGGCTACTCATGACTTGGCTGTGTAGTTTTAGAACGGGCATACCTCAGGTGGAGCACATGCGGTCGGCATTCCGGCAAAGTTGGTATATCATTGTTCCAGCGAAATTTCTGGAACGGCGAGACTGGATGCTTCCGTAGAGGGGCTTGAGGCCGTCTTTTATGCATCAGACCATTTCACAATAGTATCCTGGATAGAGAGGAATAAGCATTTACTTTTTAGTTTATGGGCTACAATCTTGATGGTAAATAAGAATATTTAGAGTTCAAAAAGTATCGTTTAGTATAAATTCTATGAAAGACTACATTGCTACTCACTGAATCACTCATCTGAACAAAACAGACCATAAATATGTGGTGTGAAAACATTTACTTTTTGGAAGAAGATGATTCCAATACAACCACCGTTGCAGAAAAATTTGTGGCAGGAAGGTAAATTGACTGTTTGAAGCAAGTTCACACTTCAGATGATAATGAAACTTAAACATACATGAATGCCCACGAAACAGTTATCAATCCTCTTGTAACCCATTCAGACAAGTTGTAATAAATCATATTATAGCAACAACTGCAATGGAGGGCATGAAATCGTCCATATCCAGGGGCTAATCTAGATGTTAGAGAGAAGCAAGAGATGTGGGAGGGATATGAAGAGATGAGGAATAGCCGAATAGGGCGAGGTACCTAGGCCGTTGCATGCAAGGAGTCAGCAGGGTGACGCGGAGGGGTTGGTCCGTGGCGGGCGGCATAGAGGAAGGGCGGTGGCACCACCTCGCCTACAGTCCCTGCAACTAAAGAGTTGATGTTCTTCTCATAGGCCTAACAGTATCTTCTCAATCAGAATACAATGGAAAATGAGAGAAATAAGTAACCAATTAAGCATTAGGGGGAATTTATACATAGTTCTTTCATTTTGTAAAACATCAACACTGGGACTCTATATAAAAAACTGTATACTGCAAAGACCAAAAGGTTAATCTCGTACTTCCTTCTCTGAAAACATTGCATATGAAAGAAATGACTTGACAAATAGTGATGTCAACTCTGAATTAGATGATCTCTTCGTGCACGCACAGGACACCCAAGAAGGAAACAAAAATAGCAGAAGGAATCAAGAATTGGAAACATATGTCATCGTGCCCGGCCACGCAACCAGCTAGTCGTGGCAAACGCCGTTGAGGGCGTCGACGTTGTGGATGGCCTACGTGCCCTGGGCAACAAAAATCAGAAAAATTAGGAACGGCGAACCATTTTGGCTGACCATTTTTTGCACGAACAACATAACAGTTTCTTGCCCTGTAATCAACACAAGAAAGGTTTCTGACAGCAAAAAGAAGAAATACTACTGCCATCCAATTTTGGCTTCTTGCCCTGTAGTACTACGCTACTACACCATCCAATCCAATCCCCAGCGATCAAGAACTCACAACCAAACATAGATAACGACGCAATCTTGGCTATTGGAATCGAACACTGAATCCACACAACAGTCTTCGTACATGGTAGCACGAAGTCACGAACCTGGTAAATGGACTTCGGGAAGTTGTTAAACCTAGAACATGAATCGCTGTTGCCGCAGATGACCTCGACGGCCGGGGTTTCGGCCACCTAGTGGACCGGCCCCAACTGGATGGCACGCGGCGCATCCGTGCCCACGACGGCCGCTGGCTGCCATGACTTGAAGAAGCGCCACACTGGGATCGTCTCATCGATGGGGAGCATGCGGCGGCGAACGCCGTTGAGGGAGCGGACGTTGTTGTCATAGGAGGCGTCCTTCTCGATCTGGGGCTAGAGAAAGAAAGGGGAGGCATGATTCAGGTGGAACTGATCCACAAATCACGGTGTCGTAGGAGGGGCCGCGGTGATCGGGGGATGTGAAGCGCTAGGAGTATCGGCAGATCACAGCGTCTGCCGGCAGAACATTTGATCTGATGCAATGATCTGGGTGACAGAATATTGACGTAATATGGACAGTAGGATGTGTTTAAGTTGATTCGATCCAAAGGTCCTGGTTATTCCGCGTACAGTTTGTTGTGTGGTTTTAAAAGAATTTATGTTCGCATTTTTAATAGTAGTGTAGATAAAGTGAATGTTCTGGCAAACGTAGTATGCACATAAATTATTCCCCCTTTCATGCCTCATGCACTTTACGAGAATAGAATTCAATCAGATAATAATCAAGCATGATAATAGTATTGAAACTAGAATTAAAGAGATGCGCGGACATAGCTAGTACTACTTAATTACCTTGGACTGTCGCCATTTCAGCTTTGGTTCCTATGCACCGACATCCTCTTTGATGAACGTTCTCCAAACCCTGCCCGGCAAAGAAAATGAATAAAGGAGTTATTAATTACTTGATATCAGGAAATGAACTAAAGAGGCCGACATAGTGCGATAATGATTGAAATTACCTGTCGAGCATCAAAAACAGGTTGGTGTATTCTTTAGGGTCTTTACCTAGTGAGTCCAGTACTTCAACAGTTCCCTCGTCAACTCTAATGATTAGCAGGATCCAGTGGAAACTGCGCATACGTTTGTATAAGCGGGCATGCATAACTCATCAACTACACTTAACATCGAGTAAGCAAAATAGAATTTGTAGTACAAGACAGTAACACTCACCTAAAGTTGTAAGAAAATAGTATTTCTAGTCTGGTATTTAGTTCCTTCAAAAAGATTAGCAAGTTATTCTCTGTGTCTTCAGGGTGGTTATTTAACATAGCTTCATTATTGATATTTCGGTCAATGAACCCAATGCCATAGACTACATCTCTTTTCAATTAAAAAATCTTCATTCTGCATAATACCACATAAATGAATATAGTGAGGATAATTATAGACAATGAACGAGCTGAGCTGGAGACTTAAATTACAGAAAGAAATCACTTACAGACAATAGCAACTGACGATAGTTTTGTCGAGTGTGTCTTGATTGAATAACTGGAAAATTTCTGAAAACTCAATCCACACATTTTTTCCATGGAAGTAATGCTCTGGCTTGACTTTCAGCATGAGCATCTCTCTTCCGGCCATTATTTCTCTCAGGTACCAGTCATGCAATCTGCGCATTTGCGTTGATAGAAGCGGGACCTCCTCAGGCCTGAACAGAGGGTTCCCGAGGACATATTTCCATGCAAATTCAGTACCCATGGGGAGTTCCTAAGTGCCTAGGAGTTGCTCAATAGTGATACCCATTTCTTTAGCAAGAGCGTTGACGTCGGTTACCGCCTTATCGGTACTCATCTTGAGTGGGGGGATCGATTGCACTGCTTGTTCTCCGAGTTGGGGAACAGTTTTCCCGCTTTTATTACTACCTATAAGGCTCGACTACTTATTATTTTATTCATGATATGACTTGCTAATAGAGCGTTCATAGTCTGATCACCTTTCCTCCACAGATGCCGGTTTAGCAAGATCCACAAAGTGTTGTACGACTTTCTCAGGTATTTTCTCCTTTGGCAGCGGGGGCGGTTTTAGTGCAAAATGGGCCTTCGCTTCGGAAGCCACGACCTCGTTGGTTTCCTCCTTAGTTCTCTCGTAAGCCAACTTCTTTTTGGCAGGAGGCTCGGGTTTCTTCCTTGGTGCTCTCTTCCGCTTTGGAGTCGGCTGACGCAGGAGAGATCGATATTGCAGACTCGCGCTGGGCTCCATCTCGGGGTGGGGCTGACGCGGTAGAGATCGATATGGCGGACTCGCGCTGCGCTCCGTCTCGAGGTGGGGTGGAGTCGGCTGACGCGACGGACTTGGAGGAGGAGTCGGTAGCCTTGGCGTCGAGTTTGGAAAGACGATGCATTCCTTTCTCCATACAATGAGACCACGTATGAGTTCTCCCAGTGTCTGCTCCGCTTGACCTCTAGGAAAGTCAAGCTCTAGTGAGTCATATCCCGACAGAACTTCATCCACCCTGACATGAGCATAGCCAGCTGGAATCGGATTGCCATGGATGGTTGCTTCAGGTGCATTCGGTAAAGCAAAGCCGACCCCCACCTTCATGGATATGTTCTTCAGTTTCATGTGTAGCTCACAACTTGTCGTTGCTTTGATATCATCCACGGGGTAGTGAGCTAGCCGTGCATCATCGGCCGGGACCCCCGTGGAACCCACGCAGCTTTTCGGCATAGATGGGATGGTACTATCCAATGCTGGATTTGGTTGCTCCTGCCGCTGAGATGCCCTTTGCTGGCTAAGTGTGTCGACCTGCTCCTACTGCCGCATGAAAGCGCGTTTCAACTCCGCATTCTTTGATTCTACCTTTTGAAGCCGGTCTGCATCCTGCTTCTTCTTGTCTACATCCTGCTTCTTCTTTCTCGCATGGCTTCTGTAAGTGTCGTTCCACTCCGCAAACCCCTCAACCCACGGAACAACGCCTTTGCCTCGTGTTCATCCTGGGTGTTTAGGATTCTTGAGGGCGTGTGTAAGCTCGTCATTCTCTCTCTCTCGGGTTGGAATGCCCCCATTCGAGCCTCTTCTATTGCTTCAAGTAAAGCGTCTGAGGCTTCTTTAAGACTTTCCCGTTCAATAATCGCCCCTGTCTTTGGGTCCAACTTTCCCCCATGCGCATAAAACCAAGTCTTGCACCTGTCGGGACAACCCACTATTTTTGGAGTGACCCCTGCAGCAATCATCTTGGCCTCAGATTCTTCCCACTTACGCAGGCCAGTCTTGTAGCCACTTGGCCCCAGAACATGGTGAAACCTTTTTTTGTCAGTATTTATCTTATTTATTCTCGACCAATGCTTAGCTGCTTCCGATTCCTTGAACTGCACAAATAAGTCCCAGTGATCTTTTACCTTCTCTAGTGGTCCAGTGAATTCTGGAGTCTTCTTTTCTGCGTTGATGTAGTTGACCCATAATCTTTTCATCCATGTCTGGAATTGTGTGGCCATCTTCTTAAGAGCACACTTCTTGACTTTCTCCCGTTGGAGATCTGTAAAATTCTCTGATAGGTTGAAATGTGGCATGAGCGTATCCCAAAGCAGATTTTTTGCTCTTTCGTCGACAAAACTAACTCCTTGATCTTCCTTTGGCTTATTCCATTCTTGAACGGTGATCGGGATTTGGTCCCTAACAATAACTCCGCATTGACGTATAAATTTGTTGGCATTCTTTTTCGGAGCAATCGGTTCGCCATCTTATTTGATTTCATCGATGTTGTACTTTATGCCATCGGGCAACTTTTTGGCTGGGCCTCGTACCCTTGTAGAAGATTTGCTCGATCCAGAGGGCTAAAAGAAGAAAGATTTGTTAATATATAGATATACATACAAATCAATTAATACATGTAATGATCACCAGAGGCCTTATATATATATATATATATATATATATATATATATATAGAGAGAGAGAGAGAGAGAGAGAGAGTAGCACTATTCTAATCCCAGGATTAGAATAACTATTTGGATCACAACGCGGCTATATAGGGGCCGAGGGGATGCTCCCGAGATCCCGAACAGAGAAAAAAACAGCCCGACCAGCCCACGACCTTCTCGTCCCCATCCAAGCCACCGCGCCGCCCCTCCCCATTGGCACCGCGCCGCCCCTCCCAGCCCGTCCAGCGCGCCGCATGGATCTTGTTGCTACCGGACGCCCACGCCATCTGCCCCGACCACCTCGGTCGCCGCCGTCCTCCCGTCGCCGACCTCCAGCGCCGTCCTCCCGCCGACCACCTCGGCTATCATCGTCCTAGCCCCAATAACCTCCACCACCGCCCTCCGCCCCACCTCTGTGTCCACTCTTCGCCCCAGCCACCTCCGCCCTCGCCACAAACCACCGCAGCGACCACCTCCACCATCGCCCTCTGTCCCGACCACCTCCCTTCCACCCGCCCCCAACTTCCCCTCCGGCATGACCCTCCCCACACCCCGCCGCGACCTTCCATCTCCTCCGACGCGGCCTACCCTCTGCCCCTGTTTCTTGTACCGTGCCGCCGTCCCCACTCGCAGATCGAGCCATGGCCGGTGAGATCCATCATGGCTTCCCTGCAGCGTCCTGTCCTTCCTCGTCCTCGTCACCTGCTACTGCTCCTGGGTGGTGGTGCGCTCTCCCTACTTAGCCGTCATGGCGAGCCTCCTGGATGGAGCTCGCGCACCTCCCCAACTGCAGCATCACTGATCTGCACCATCCCGATACCTGACCTTCAGGGGGTGCCAGTGGTGGCCTTCATCGCTGCGCCCCGCTGATGCGGTCTATCTCCCGACCCGCTGTCGTGCACAGCCCGAGTGACGGCGGGACCATCACACCCAGCTACCGTCAACGACCAGGGCTGGCGCTAGTGGGGCCTCCACTGCTCCGGGGACATCTATGCATAGCCTCACGTGTCACTGCATGTAAAAACAGAGAAATGGCACTGTCCAAGTTGTGTTCTTCGCCATTTCTGTACCGAACCACTTTGGTTCATTGTTTTGCTTTAGGAGTCAATATGAAAGGAATTTATTTTTGATCTGGTCGTTTATGCAGTGCACATCACCTGTTTGTTTTTATGCCTATGTAAACTATTAATTTTGTTCATCTCAATTCGGTCATAGCATGGCTGCAATTAATTACAAAAAAAAATCAAGAGAAGCATTATAGAGTAAAAAAAAGAATATGGTCGAGAAGTTCCACTTCATCTTCTGCAATAGTTCAAAGGCGGACGTCCGAGGAATTCAAAGGGTTTGTTCATTCAAAATGGTAAAGTGCGTGAAAAAATAGCCAAAATTATTTCACATATTAAAACCTAGTGAGTTCGAAGGAGAGAAGATGTTCACAATTTTTTCTAGCACTTTACGATCACTTACTTTCTCTAGTTCTCACATGGGAATCATGTGAGAAGTTCAAAAAATACAAATAAGGACAAGTTCACATATAGTAAAATTAGTGCCAAGTAAAAAATGAAGTGAGCTTATTCATGATTTTTATTAATTTTGGCTATTTCCTTTAAAAAAAATAGGGGTTCAAATTAAAAAGATGAAGAAGTTCAATGTTTATTACAAACCCAAGAAGGTCAAATTAAAAAACTAAGAAGTTCAAATTTAAATAACACATTAGTTTGATGTCTATATAAAGAAAAATAGTTTCCCTATTTCTAAAAAGTAAAACCAAGAAGGTCAAGTTAAAATAACAGAGCAGTTCGATGCTCATTAAAATTTAGGACTTTTCTCGTTTCTAAAAAATAACCAATTTTTATAAAAGTTCGATTTTCCTTGTTTCTAAAAAATAAGAAGGCCAACTCAACATAACAGAGCAGTTCAAAAAAAAGTTTATAAGAAATGGATTTAAGAAAAACTAGAAAATTTGAAATAACCGAGAAGGTCAAAAAAATGAAGAAGTTCAAATTCGAAAACCCTAGAAGTTCAATTTGAAATAACCGAGAAGGTCAAAAAACATAGAAGGTCCAATTTTAAAAACCTAGAAAATTGTTTTCTTATTTAAAACCATATTTTTCTAAGAACTTCAGAGTAACAAAAGAGAGAAGTTTGAAGGTTAAAAAAACTTAGATGTTTTCTCGTAACTAAATAATAAAATGAAGAAGATCAAATTTTAAAAAGGAAAAACTGAAAAAAGTTTTAATTTTTTTCTCATTTAAAAAAACAGAAGTTCAAATTGAAGTGCGATGTTTCTAAAAAACCTCCAATTTTCACATTTCTGAAAATACACAATGAAGTTAAAAAAAAGGTAGAGAGGTTCAATGTCTATAAAAAACTCAAATATTTTCACGTAACCGAGAGAAGTTCAGATTGATAACTGCCAGAAGTTCACGTACTACACAGTGTCCATTTTGTATAAAAAAGAATGAAAACGGAAAGGCTAAAAGTTTTGTCGCTAGAAGTTCAAGTGCTCGGCCCGAGAAAGTTCAAAAAATTCTTGTGAGAGAGGTTGAACAAAAATACGTGTCAGAAATTCAAGGTGAAAATAGCATGAAGTTCAACTACTACACGGAATGCGTTTCAGATAAGAATATAAGAATAGAAAACAAAAGGCTTAAAAGGTTTGTTACAAGAAGTTCACGTGCTCCTCCTAGTATAGTTAAAAATTCATGTGCGAGACGTCCGTCGTTCATTTACATGTTGAAAAAAAGGCAAAAAATGACGTCCGACTTTCAATTGCGTGTAATTCGGCGTGTACACAAAAATGCGACAGAAGTTCATAGTGAAAACAACAAGAAGTTCAAGTACTGCAAGGAATGCATTTCAGGTGAGAATAAAAGTATAGAAAAATAAAATCTTAAAAGGTTTGTTGACAGATGTTCAAGTGCTCTGTCCGGGGAAGTTCAAAAATTCTTGCGAGATAGGTTCACCTTGTATTTCCATGTTCAAAAACACAAAAAAGAAATTATTTTTTGCGTTTTAAAATAATTCTCTTGATCCACAAAGAATTTCCGTTATTATTTGGGAGCAATTTGATTTCAAAAAGAAAATAAAAAATATTCAAATTATAAAAATGGAAAAGATTGATGTACTACATGGTGTGTGTTTAATATGAGAAAAATGAATTAAAAGGCAAGGTCCAATTTTGTTGTTGTTATAAGTTCAAGTCCTCGGTCGGAGAAAGTTAAAAAAATTATTGTGAGAGAGGTTTGTACAAAAGGAATATCATTTGTGTAACACTGACGAATGGATGAGAAAATTACAAACGAAAATACGTCACAGAAGTTCAACGTGAAAACAGCAGGAAGTTCCACTACTACACTGAATGAATTTCAAATGAAAAACTTTTAAAACCGTCGTGAGTATGAAAAAATGATCAACCCAGGAAAGTTGCGTGTAAAAGTAGCGTTCCATCGGTATATCACTTGCTCAATTCCGGTGAATGGATGGGGAGCTACGAGCAAAAAAAGCACGTGAAAAACAGAGTGAAGTTCAAGTAGACATGCCGAGAAGTTCAAATTCTTCACGCGGTGCATTTTCGAAGAATCTGTTTCGCGATAAAGGCAGAACGCATGATCTCGCTGTTTTCAAAATTCCTTGAAAACGGCTAGGAATCAGAGAAAACCATCTACATGAAAAAATTTCGCATTTTCCATAGCTTTTCAACCGTATATTATTTGCTCCATTCCGATAAAGTTTGTAGGAATTACGGCGAAAATATGTTTTTAGCCATTTTTAAAATTGACTTAAAACCATAAGGAATTGGGAGAAACAATATAAACTAAAAAGTTTCGCATTTCCTCAAGCTTTCCAACGCTATATCATATGCTTCATTCGGTCGTACGGTTAAAAAATTAGTTCGAAAATACGAACTCGGTGGAACTTGTACCGCTTTCTAAATTACTTTTAAACCATTCAAAATTAGAAAAAACTTTCAACATGGAAAAGTAGCGCATTTTCATAAGCTTTCCAACGCCATATCATTTGCCTCAATTGGATTAGCCGTTCAGAAATGGCATTGAAAATACGAACTCGGCTGTTCGTTTTGCGAAATTTTATGATTTTCCAAATTACTCTTTAACCATAGGGAATTAGAGAAAACTTTCGACATGTCGAAGGAGTGGTTTTGCAGCAACTTTCTAATGCCATATTATTTGCCTCATTCTGATAAACGGTTTAGAAATGCGATCGAAAATACAATTCACGTTTTTTGTATGAAGAAAAAACGGTTTTCAAAACTGCTCTTAAACTGCTTACATTTTGCCAAAAATTTAACTTGAGTCATGATACTCATGTCCATAGCTTTCCAACGGTATATCGCAAGCCCCATTTGGGCAATGTTTGCGGAAGTTCAACCTAGCACTTGGGGAAGTTCAGGTCGAACAACTTAGGCAGTAAAATTGCAACAGAGGCATGTTTCATCACGACCCGAGAGCAAATCCGCCAACGAGCGAGATTCCTATTTAAAACGAGCATTTAGTAGCTAAAAACCGTTTACAGATTACACTTACATCATATAGAACACGACTGACGAGAAAAATTCGCGTGGGGAGACACGGTTGCGAAGATAGCCCGAAGGTCGAGTTCCTACAGCGGGAAGTTCAGGTTGTGTAACTCAAGAAGTTCAGGTTGTGATCAGAATAATATTCTGATCCCGTTATCAGAATAGTGTTTATATATATATATAGGACATATTTTTCCTACTACCGGGTGTAGTTACACCCACTTTTGTTTCATACGTTCTAGGTAGTATCTATCATATCGGAGTGTATGTACGTGTAGTATGTAGTATATAAGAATGTTTAGGTAGTATATATACTACTTTTTTGGTAGTATGTATCATATTTTAAGCATACTCCATTTTACGTACAAATATGTACGTATTCCACAAATAGAATAAAAACTATGGGCTCACTTGCAATTTATTCATACAACTCGCTTTGGAGTATCTTAAATATAGTATATGAACATACTAAAAATAATAAAGTAGAGTATATACTACCACATGGTAGTATATGCGAAATGGGTGTAACTACACCCGGTAGTAGGATGTATTTTCCACACACACACACACACACACACACACACACACACACATATATATATATATATATAGATAAACAATATTCTGATCACGGGATCAGAATAATATTCTGATCACAACCAGAACTTCCTGAGTTACACAGTCTGAACTTTCCTCTGTAGGAACCCGACCTTCGGGCTATCTTCGCAACCGTGTCTCCTCGCGCGAATTATTCTGGTCAGTCGTGTTCTATATGATGCAAGTGTAATCTAGAAACGGTTTTTAGCAACTAAATGCCCGTTTTAAATAGAAATCTCGCTCGTTGGCGGATTTTGCTCTCGGGTCGTGATGAACTTGCGTCTTTTGCAATTTTACTGCCTGAGTTGTTCGACCTGAACTTCCCCCGGTGCTAGGTTGAACTTCCGCCAACATTGCCCAAATGGGGCTTGCAATATACTGCTGGAAAGCTATGGACACGAGTATCATGACCCAAGTTAAATTTTTGGCAAAATGTAAGCGGTTTAAGAGCAGTTTTGAAAACCGTTTTTTCTTCATACAAAAAACGTGAATCGTATTTTTGATCGCATTTCTAAACCGTTTATCAGAATGAGGCAAATAATATGGCGTTGGAAAGCTGCTGCAAAACCGCTCCTTCCACATGTTGAAAGTTTTCTCTAATTCCATATGGTAAAAGAGTAATTTGGAAAATCGTAAAATTTCGTAAACCAAACAGCCGAGTTCGTATTTTCGATGCCATTTCTAAACGGCTAATCCAATTGAGGCAAATGATATGGCGTTGGAAAGCTTATGAAAATGCGCTTCTTTTTCATGTTGAAAGTTTTTCTAATTTTGAACGGTTTAAAAGTAATTTAGAAAACGGTACAAGTTCCACTGAGTTTGTATTTTTGAGCTAATTTTTTAACCGTACGTTCGAATGCAGCAAATTATATGGCGTTGGAAAGCTTGAGGAAATGCGAAACTTTTTGATATATATTGTTTCTCCCAATTCCTTACGGTTTTAAGTCAATTTTGAAAATGGCTAGAAACATTTTTTGGCTGTAATTTCTACAAACTTTATCAGAATGGTGCAAATAATATACCGTTGAAAAGCTATGGAAAATGCGAAACTTTTTCATGTTGATGGTTTTCTCTGATTCCTAGCCGTTTTCAAGTAATTTTGAAAACGGTGAGATCATGCGTTCTGCCTTTATCGCGAAACAGATTTCTTCGAAAATGCACCGCGTGAAGAACTTAAACTTCTCGGCATGTTTACTTGAACTTCACTCTGTTTTTCACGTGCTTTTTTTCCTCGTAGTTCTCCATCCACTCACCGGAATTGAGCAAGTGATATACCGATGGAAAGTTGCTGTAAACATGCAATTTTCCCGTGTTGATCATTTTTTCATACTCGCGACGGTTTTAAAAAAAATTCATCTGAAATTCTTTCAGTGTAGTAGTTGAACTTCCTGCTATTTTCACGTTGAACTTCTGTGACGTATTTTTCGTTTGTAATTTCTCATTCATTCGTCGGTGTTACACAAATGATATTCTTTTTGTACAAACCTCTCTCACAATAACTTCTTTAACTTTCTCCGACCGAGGACTTGAACTTATAGCAAAAAAAAAAATTGGATATTGCCTTTTAATTCATTTTTCTCATATTAAACACACACCATGTAGTACATTAATTTTTTTCATTTTTATAATTTCAATTTTTATAATTTTTCTCATATTAAACACTCATACAAACTGAGCATGTAAATCCTAGGTTTTTATAATCTTTGAACTTCTCCACTTTTTAATATTAAACTTCTTAGTTTTTTTCTTTTATAAGAAAAAAATGATTTTTATGTAAACATGGTACAACTTTTTTTTAAATTGAACTTCATACTTTAATTTAGCATAAAAACAAGAATAATTTGAGCTTTTTGTATACATCGAACTACTCCATTTTTTTAATTTGAAATTCTTGATTTTCTTTTTAAAATCAAATTGCTCTAATTTTTTTTAAATGTAAAAAACAACGCTACCCTTTAGCAACGAAAAAAATTGACATCAAACCGCTCTCTTTTTTCAATTTTTGAACCTCTTTGTGTATTTCTAGAAATGGGAAATTTTGGAGTTTTTTTAGCAAATGTCGAACTTCTTCGTTATTTCGAAATGAACTTCTTGGTTTATTCGTTAGTAACGAAAAAAAATGAGTTTTGTAAGAAATATCGAACTACTAATTTTTTTGAAATTGAACTTCTTGGTTTATTATTTAATAATGAGGAAAATCTAGGTTTCTTCATATACATTGAACTATTCTATTTTTCAAAATTGAGCTTCTTGGTTTTTTCAATTTGGACTTCTTGGTGTTATTCATTTGTAACGGAAAAAAAATCCTAGTTTTGTAATAATCATCGTAAAACTTCTTGGTTTATTCGTTAGTAACAGGAAAAATTCGAGTTTTTGTAATGAATATTGAACTGCTCCATTTTTTGAAATTGAACTTCTTGGTTTATTATTTAGGAACGAGGAAAATCTGAGTTTTTCATATACATTCAACTATTTTCTTAAATTGAACGTCTTGATTTTTTCAATTTGGACTTCTTGATGTTATTCATTAGTAACGGTTAAAGTCTTAGTTATGCAAAAAAACATCAAACCATCCAATTATTTAAATTTGAACTTCTAGGGCTTTTTAAAAAAGAAGAAAAATTTGTTTTATAAATTTTTTGAACTGCTCTTTTTTTAACATGACCTTCTTGGTATCTTAATAAACGTTGAACTTCTCCATTATTTAAGTTTGAACGTTTAGTTTTTTTGTAGAAACGTGGAAAATCCATTTTCTTTACAAGCACAAGAACAAATAGTTGAACATCAAATCACGAGAAAGTAATATTATCCTTTTTGGGGCATAAACACGAGCAATTCTGATGCACATGAGCTGGCTACAAAATCTGAAATTCTCTTCAATTCATGTGTGGTAGCACGCATGTGCACTCGTACATGCATGCACCCAACACACACCACTTGGCACAATGCACGCACACACCACTCACGCGACACACCAGTAGAACGCACGCACCCAGCAGCAACAAGCGTCAACGTCACGGTTGCGTCGTCGTCTGTGGCTGCACCCCATGGCCTGCCTCGACTGCTCTGGTCGGTCTGCTCCACCAGGTCCTGGCCCCCGGCGCCTCCATTTTTCTTTTACGGATGCTCTTTCATTTTCCTTCTTTTAATATGCACATTGAACCACATAGACTGCCAGGATGAACTTCCGTGATGAAAGGAGAAATATAGGATATAGAATTTTCACAGCAAGTGAATTACTCAACATAACAGGAAGGGCCCTTGTAGATTCCGTGAGCAAAGGAGCCATTGCCACTTAGATAGGCCAACACATTTTTTGTTGTCTGAAAGAATGACACCCCGGTGGTGGCAGTAAAACATGAAGGGCTCCCTTGTATATTTCGTGAGCAAAGCAGGCACACAATTGTTTGTGCAGCATCCGATTCGTGCTCCTCGCCAGACCAAGTTGAACTCCATTTTTCTTCTTGTTTTCTGAACTTTGCAAGAAGATATAACTTATGCACATATACGCAAGTGGCCAAGTGTAGCTGCGGAGTCGCACAATGGGCACAATCCAAAAGCCAAAACTAAAGAATCAGTTGTTCTAAACATCATCCCTAATACTGAAAGTGGCTCACTTATTGTCTTTTTACAAAATCTCCCTGAACTGGAATCTCGGCTGAACTTGTCTGTCCATCGAAACACAATTTTTTTTAGACGCACGACACACACCCCTATATCAGCTAGCAAGCAGCGGGCGCTGAGTGGTACAGTAGCAGCTAACAGCGGGGGGAAGAAGGCGCAGCAGCAGCTACACGCATAAGGTTGAGAACATCTGGACACGGCAGCAAGGTGCAAGAAGCATGCAGAAGAGGGCGTCATAAAAAAATGAAAAACGTCGGACTGTAGCGGTGGCTTGGCTGAACTTCCCCCTCAGCTTTCGTCGGGATGGCAGTGTGCGCGAGGCCGGAGGAGATGCATGAGCGACGACGTTTGGGGCGGGTGGCATAGCGGCGGTGGCCCGGTTGAGCAGAGGAAGGGAGGGCCCCGAGGGGAGGACTGTCGCTCTTCAGCCCAGACGGCAACAATAGATGGCTGGACGGCAGTGCTCGTGAGGTTAACGGCCAATGGTTTGCCAGCTCCACGCGGCATGGAGGGCGTCGCCGCGTTGGAAGCAGAGCAGGCCGCCACCGCCATGAATCCAGGATGTGAGAGGGCGCCGCCGCACTGGAGGGAAGAAGGCCGCAGCGGCAGAGGTGGAAGGTCGCGGTAGCTGAGGAGGAAGGTCGCTGAGGGGCGAATTCCGGCGGCGGGGGAGGTGAATTGGTGGCTGTCGCGCGATGGCAGTATCCCGGCGACGGGAGGTTGGGTTGGTGGCGGTTGTGCGGCTGCAGGATCCCGGCGGCGGGGAGGTGGATTGGCGGCTGGATCCCGACGGCGGGGCGATGGATTGGTGGCTGGATCCCGACGACAGGGAGGTGGGTTGGTGGCGGTCGCCGACTCGCCATTGGCTGGATCCCGGCGGCGGGGAGGTGGGATGGTGGAGTTCGGGAGGTGGAAGAGATGGGGGTGCGGCGGGGACAGTGGGGGCGCTATTTTTTTTTCATTTTCTTTCCCACGGTTCGGGAGTTCGGGAACTTCTCCTCGCTCCCTATATAGCGCCATCGACCATCATGATCCAAATAACTATTCTGATCCCAGGATCAAAATAGTGCCACTATATATATATTATATATATATATATATATATATATATATATATATAGAGGACATCACTATTATGATCATGCTATTAGAATAACTATTTGGATGACGGAGCGCGCTGTATAGGCGCGAGGCGGATGCTCCCGAACCAGTCCGTAGGAAAAAATAAAAAACCCACGCCCACCCTATCCTCGGATCTCCCCCATCCTATCGCCTCCCTCCCCGCAACCACTCAGCGCGCCGCCGGCCGCCATCCTCGCCGTTGTCTAGCGCGCCGCCGGCCGCCATCCCCACCGCTGCTTGGCGCGCCGCCGTCCGCCTTCCCCAGCGCGCCGCACCTGCCTCCCTGCACCTCCTCACGAATACCCTCCCTATTACCCCCGTGCGAACCTCCACCAGGCGCCACCGTCGAGGTCCACCGGCCCGTGCTCCCTGTTTCCCACCGCCGCCGAGGTCCCCAGGATGTCGTCGCCATGCCCATCCATGGAAAGAAGATCCGGCCATCGCCTCGAGTAGCTGTGTCGCCGTCATTGTTCCAGGTGGGCGGCGGTGTTGTCCCCACCTCCGAGCAGCCTCAACTGAGCAGAGGAGCTCCCGCCCGATCTGCTCGCTTGACGGCAGAGTGGAGCCGCGCGCGCGTCTGTGTGGAGGCGGAGGAGTGGAGCTGCGCGCGCAGGTCCAACCTGATCTGGTCGGTGCGCCACCCACCACCGCTGGTGGCACGACCCACAGGCCACCAGCAGCCTCCTTCCTCTCGTTTTCTCCCCGAGCACGGCACATCCACAATGACCTCCTCCCTCCCATTCGTCCTTTAGGTGGATTCCTGGCGAGAGTTCATATATATCTCACTATCGGACATCTGAACCTGAACTGCACCTCGGATTACCATGGGAGTGTGGATTAGCCGGAAAAAATGACATGGTGTCCGTTGTCTGAAAAGAATGGATTCAGAGTAGGCCACCGTCGATCTCCTCTGCAAACGAGCTGGCTCCATGGTGTCCCACGGCCATGGCGGGCTCTGTAGACGACTTGGTTCTAGCCGTGCTCGAGGCCTTGCTCGAGGCCGCCGCCGCCCATGAGGTCGCCTACGGCTGCTATGCAGCTGGGCCGAGGGAGCAATGCGAAGCTGTGCTGCGGTACGCGCAGCCCGTCATGCTCCTGACGGCCAGGTGCTCCATCACGGGCAGTTCGAATATACTAATACTAGTCGGCCGTATAGATTCAGTAGTGGTATAATGCTTTAGGTTCCTGAATTTTGGTCTTGATGTTTGGCCATACTTGAGGTTCAGTTTTGTACAGTACACGGGAGCAGTTTGGATTTGGTTTTTTTCCTGTAGT
Organism: Thinopyrum elongatum; assembly: GCA_011799875.1. Lineage (NCBI taxonomy): Eukaryota > Viridiplantae > Streptophyta > Magnoliopsida > Poales > Poaceae > Thinopyrum > Thinopyrum elongatum. Next base: position 481,846,885 of record CM022302.1, on the reverse strand, counting down.
TTGGCACCGTGTTATATGTATTTTAAAGTGCACAAAAATAGCACTTACAGTCAAAATTAGTTGTGCAAAGTGCGGATGCTCCACAGGTGCTTGTTGTAATCCGAAATCCATTGAAAACACAGTAAAGTTCGTACGTTTAAAAAGCCTTGGAAACCAAAACGAAATTCAACAAACAAAATGCTGGCGAGTTCGTCGGAAAACCACAATAAGTTCAATAAATATAATTTTAGAGGTTCAAGTAATATGAGAACACTGGAAGTTTGCAGAAGAAAAATACCGGCGGTGCAGTTGCCGTTAGCTACATCGGCCGGAGCCTCCTGCTCCTCCACGAATCTGGCCAACCGCGCGCCGCCGCTGCGGATCCTCACCATCCCAATACCCGACCTTCATGGGGTGCCTACCTGACCTTCAAGGGGTGCCAGCAGTGTCTTTCACCATTGTGCGTCGCTGATACGGGCCATCTGCCGACGAGCTATCGTGTAAAACCCGAGCAACGGCCGGGCCTCACTTGCCAACGACGGGCCCTGAACCTTCGCGCGGCAGCTCCCCTTGCTTGCCCTTGCCGTCGAGCGTGAGAGTCGAGCAAGGGCTCTTTATCCTGATCTCTGTTTCATCACGGTTGGACAAGCACACAGAAAATTTGGGCAAAGAAATGGCATATGTTTGCAACACAATTTTGTTCTCGAATGCATGCAAGATGTCACTACTGGAATCAGAGGATTTGCCATCGGCCACTTCTTTGCCGTCTGCTAGCGGACGGCAAAGGAGCTCTTTACCGTCTGTTTCCCAAAAACAGACGGCAAAGAAGTGGCTGATTCCTGTAGTGTGTAAAAGCGAGCGAAAATGTAGGAGTTGTGTAAGGCCGATCTCGGCAATGTGGCATTCAATCCGGTAGCGCCTCACACATACACACTGCTCCCTGCGCACACGTGATTTTTTTCCTCTCTAGTAACTAACATGTTTGGTGAATTTGTGAAGTCCTGCTACTACCAACAGAGAAGGAAAATCACCACTGAACACCATTTTGAGATAAATGGAACCAATTTAGCAAACTAGGAAAGCCCACAGTGTGTCACCAACCAATTCTTTTATAAGATGGTCGTGTGTGCATGCGTGTGGTGGTCGTGTGTGGTGCATTTGGTGTGCTCGTGCTATGTGTATGCTTTTCCTTTATTTTTTTGAATAAATCAAAAGTTCATACATACAAAAAACTGAAGTTCAAAACCCAGATTTTCCTCGTTACTAAATAATAAACCAAGAAGTTCAATTGAAAAAAAGGGAGCAGTTCAATATTTATTACAAAAACTCTAATTTTTCCCGTTACTAATGAATAAACCAAGAAATTCAGTTCAAAATAACCAAGAAGTTCTACGATGTTTATTACAAAATTAGGATTTCTTCCGTTACAAATGAATAACACCAAGGAGTCCAAATTGAAAAAACCAAGAAGCTCAATTTAAAAAAATAGAATAGTTCAATGTATATGAAAAACCCAGATTTTCCTCGTTACTAAATAATAAACCAAGAAGTTCAATTTCAAAAAATGGAGCAGTTCGATATTTATTACAAAAACTCGAATTTTTTCCGTTACTAACGAATAAACAAAGAAGTTCATTTAGAAATAATGAAGAAGTTCGACATTTACTAAAAAAACTCCGCGTTTATGCATGAAAAGTCACTTATTCTCTTTGTATGAAAAAATACACACAGAAGTTCAAATTTTAAAAGTAAAGCAGTTTGATGTCTATAAAAAATTCTGATTTTTCATGTTACAATAAGGATAACGTCGTTTTGGCATTTTATAAAAAGGGCTTAAAAATGACGGTGAATTTGAAAAAAAAATGTCTATATGAAAATTTTCCCCAAGGATTTTTCCTGTGACGCTATTTTTGTATGTTGGTACCAAGCTTGATGAAGTATTGGTGTGCTACACTTGATGATGTATTGGTTGTGCACGTAGCACACAAAGTGTATGTGTATTGTTGTGTGTAATTTTCTTGAATTTCAATAGCATGCGAAGTTCATGTTTCAAAAATTCCTAAGTTCACGTGTACCCACATACTGAAGAAAATCATCAATTGAAAAAACGGACCGCCTAGGCCATTTCACCGACAGCAAAAAATGCCTAAAAATGTCGCGAGACAAAAAAAACAAATCGTAGAAAGTGGAAAAACTATAATTTTGTTTTGTAAGTTTAACCATTTCTAAAAAATACATTAAAGTTCAAATTTAAATAATAGGGTGGTTCAATGTTTATTACAAACATGTGATTTTCCCCGTTACTATAGAATAAACCAAGAAGTTCAAAAATTAAAAATGGAGCAGTTTGAAAAGTTTATAAAAAATGGTGTTTCTACATTTTACTAAAAAATGGAGAAGCTCAAATTTATATTGCGGGACGTCCGACCTCCAATTACATGTGTTAAAATGGCAAAAAATGACGTCCGACCTTCAATTGTGTGTAATTCAACGTGAAAACAATGAGAAGTTCAAGTACTGCAAGGAATGCATTTCAGGTGAGAATAAAAGTATAGAAAAATAAAAGCTTAAAAGGTTTGTTGAAAGAAGTTCAAGTGCTCTTTCCGGGGAAATTCAAAAATTCTTGCGAGAGAGGTTCACCTTGTATTTCCATGTTCGAAAACACAAAAAAGAAATTGTTTTTTTGTGTTTTAAAATAATTCTCTCAATCCACAAAGAAGTTCAGTTATTATTTGGGAGCAATTTAATTTCAAAAAGAAAATAAAAAATTCAAATTATAAAAAATGGAAAAAGTTCATGTACTACATGGTGTGTGTTTAATATGAGAAAAATGAATTAAAAGGCAAGGTCCAATTTTGTTGTTGTTATAAGTTCAAGTCCTCGGTTGGAGAAAATTAAAAAAATTATTGTGAGAGAAGTTTGTACAAAAGGAATATCATTTGTGTAACACTGACGAATGGATGAGAAAATAAAAAACGAAAATACGTCATAGAAGTTCAACGTGAAAACAGCATGAAGTTCAACTACTACACTGAATGAATTTCAGATGAAAAACTTTTAAAATCGTCGCGAGTATGAAAAAATGATCAATACGGGAAAGTTGCGTGTTTACAGCAGCTTTCCATCGGTATATCACTTGCTCAATTCCGGTGAGTGGATGGAGAGCTACGAGCAAAAAAAGCACGTGAAAAACAGAGTGAAGTTCAAGTAGACATGCCGAGAAGTTTAAGTTCTTCACGCGATGCATTTTCGAAGAATCTGTTTCGCGATAAAGGCAGAACGCATGATCTCGCTGTTTTCAAAATTACTTGAAAACGACTAGGAATCAGAGTAAACCATCTACAAGAAAAAGTTTTGCATTTTCCGTAGCTTTTCAACGGTATATTATTTGCCCCATTCCGATACAGTTTGTAGAAATTACGGCCAAAAAACGTTTTTAGCCATTTTCAAAATTGACTTAAAACAGTAAGGAATTAGGAGAAACAATATATACCAAAAGGTTTCGCATTTCCTCAAGCTTTCCAACGCCATATCATTTGCTGCATTCGGACGTACGGTTAAAAAATTAGCTTGAAAATACGAACTCGGTGGAACTTGTACCGTTTTCTAAATTACTTTTAAACCGTTCAAAATAGAAAAAACTTTCAACATGAAAAAGTAGCGCATATTCATAAGCTTTCCAACGCCATATCATTTGCCTCAATTGGATTAGCCGTTTAGAAGTGGCATCGAAAATACGAACTCGGCTGTTCGGTTTGCAAAATTTTACGATTTTCCAAATTACTCTTTAACCATAGGGAATTAGAGAAAACTTTCAACATGTGGAAGGAGCGGTTTTGCAGCATCTTTCCAACGCCTTATTATTTGCCTCATTCCGATAAATGGTTTAGAAATTTGATCGAAAATACGATTCACGTTTTTTGTATGAAGAAAAAATAGTTTTCAAAACTGCTCTTAAACCGCTTACATTTTGCCAAAAAATTAACTTGGGTCATGATACTCGTGTCCATAGCTTTGCCAAAAATGTTGGCGGAAGTTCAACCTAGCACTGGGGGAAGTTCAGGTCGAACAACTCAGGCAGTAAAATTGCAACAGACGCATGTTCATCATGACCCGAGAGCAAAATTCGCCAATGAGCGAGATTCCTATTTAAAATGGACATTTAGTTGCTAAAAATCATTTACAGATTACACTTACATCATATAGAACACGACTGACCAGAATAATTCGCGTGGGGAGACACGGTTGCGAAGATAGCCCGAAGGTTGGGTTCCTACAGAGGGAAGTTCAGGTTGTGTAACTCAGGAAGTTCAGGTTGTGATCAGAATAATATTCTGATCCCGTGATCAGAATAGTGTTCATATATATATATATACACCTCGCCTGTCTTTGTTAATTGAAGATCATTTCCTTCGCCATCATTGTTTGTGTGCCCTTCGTCTGTTGGTTCTTCCTCAATTCCCTCACCGGAATCGTTCAGATATTGTGTGCTGGCATCTGGTTCAATCTCTGGGTTTTGGGAGTGTATCATGTCGAACATGATATCCTCTTGATCATGGTCGTCTCTGCCGCTATCGTCCATAGCTTAACTAATCCAGAAGAAAGATAAAACAATTTAGTATTCAAATTAGAATGCATTCAATAAGCAAAAACTGAATCATAGTAGTCAGCCGCCGACGAGGTTCGATCTGAGGGGCGAGGGATGGTGAGGAGGATTTTTTTTAGCAAGATCATCATATAATATCACTAAAATACATCTCAAATAATCCAGTTAATGCATCATCGAATATTATCACTAATACATCTAGAATATTATCATATAATATCACTAATATAGCTCGAATATTATCGAATAATCCAGTTGACTCGCGGTTCCTGAAGCGCGGGCGGTGGACACCCAAAGAGAAGGAACCATCATAGGATCATAGCTCGGGTGAGATCCCTGAAGAACCTGCCAGGTATTGGAGAACCTGACGTACAACGCAACCATGTAGCGACGGACGTGCTCATCCTCCTCCCTGACACGATGACGTACCACCTCCTCGGGGGCCGGCTGCCTCCGCACCGATAGTGGCCCATGCGACCGCCACCAAAGAAGCTCTGGATCAACGACGAGAGCCCGATTCCTCACCAAGCTGCGCGCCTTGGAAGGTAGCACCTCCCAGTGCTAGCCCGACGGAGCCCAGTCCCGGACATGGCGCCTCTCAAACTAGTTGTTGCCGCCGAGTCGACAACAAGGATGCGGGCCGGGCATCATCGACGTCGAGAACAAATTCTTATGAAAACAAATTCCGATGAAAAATTATCATTTTATTATGCTACTCATATTTAATAAACTTTTACAACTATAGAGTAGATGGGCAAATTTGAAAAACTCTCTATTTGGTTTTCTTTTCCTTCTTCATTTTTTCCTTTGTTTTTTCTTATGTTTGTTTTTGTTTTCACTCTACATTTTCGTAGATATAAAAAACAACGAAAATTAAAATTTCCTTCTTGTTTTTATAGAGAACTCACACTTGAACAACATTTCAATTCATCCATTTAACATCCATCTATCTAACATTTCTATTCATCCATCATTCTAACATACATCAATATAACACCTATCCATCTACATATTCATCTAACATTCATCTACACACAAAAATAAATAAATCCATCTAACTTTCATCTACACACAAAAATACATTAGTTCATCTAACATCCACATGGCTGCACAAATCCATCTAAAATCCATCTAACATTCATCTAGCAAGCAGCAGCGGCGGCGGCCGGCAACCAGAGCAAAGTAGTGCCGTGTGGGATGAGAGCGGAGAGGAAGAGGACGAGGTTATACCTAACAGCCGGCGATCGACGGCGGCGAGCGACCAGCCACGCGGTGAGGATGGCGGCACCGAAGGTGCGGGCGAAGGGCTCGGGCTTGGAACGGCGGAGTCAAGCACGCGGACGACCACCGGACCGGAGTGGAGTGGATCAGGCGATGGCGACGGCGGGTCAGGCGTGGACGACCACCGGACCGGAGCGGAGCGGATCAGGCGATGGCGACGGCGGGTCAGGCGTGGATGACCACCGGACTGGGGCGAAGCGGATCAGGCGATGGCGATGGCGGGTCAGGCGTGGACGACCACCGGACCGGAGCGGAGCAGGGCAGCCTGGCGGCGTGGTGGTCGATCTGTTCTCCCGGGCGGTTGCTGGAACCGGGATCGGCTAAGTCCTATATATATGTTGGACCTTTAGAACCGGGAAAGGGCATTTTCGGGCGACCCAAATTCAGCGCGGGAGGAGGACCTTAAGTCCCAGCTGATGGTGGCAACCGGGACTAAAGGTCTTTTTCCATTTTTTTTGATTTTTTCTCTATTCTTTTACTTTTGTTTCTACTTACACGCAATATTTATAGTTTTTGAGTGAATATTTTTTGCTTTAGGTCACAAAAATTATAAACTTTCTGTCAGTGCCAGTAGTTTTCAAATTTGAATAGTTTAAATTTGAGTTCATTGAAATTTGTGTGAATCACTAGTTGGTGAATAACTTTAGTTTAAAAATATATTTTTTGAGTGATTCGTTTTCCTGCTGTTTAATATTAGTTCGTTTTATTAGTATGTTCAATTTGGTAATTGTTAGGTTATTTTAAATAGGTGTTTTAATCAAAAACAGATTCTGTTTAGCTCTTTTAGTTTTATACCTTCATTTGTTTTAAATATTTTAGTTTATGTTTTCTTGTTATTCTAGATCAATGCCATCATCAGAATAGTTGTCTCCCATAACTATGGATTTCAACCCAGAATCTAAGGTGCAAATTATTCGGTTATATCTTGTATATGCCGACCAGTTACTTGAACAATCCTACCATCTGATATGTTGTCCTCAATTTCTCGAGAAAGCATTGAGAACTCCTCATCTGGACTTGGCTCAGCATAACGAGTCCTCCGATCGGAGAAACCACACAATAGCTCCAACTTTATGTCATACAACGTTTCTCTCTTATCATCTCCGATGCTTCTGTTGTATTCATCTATGTCAAAACATTTAAGCCATGTCTATATTAACCTTGTTATTTTATATGGAGCCCCACCAACCGGGACTAACCACGTATGATCAACCTTGCAAAATACATAGTGAAATATTTTGTTTGGACATAATTGCATTGATTAACTCCTACAAAATGTTTCTTCGTGTTTCAAATGCCAAAATGCCAAAACACATATATACCCTAACTCTTACAAAGATTCCCTCCGGTTTGTCCGAGGTGGGACTTTGCAGCTATAAGTCCGTAAACTCACTAGAGAAGAAAGTGATGACGGTGAAGCCGGTCACATCCCAGAGTGGGATCTTGGGGTATAAAACTTTTTCTTCGCGTGTGTCCCTTTGCGCCGTAGACATGGACAATCTTCATCATTTAACAGGATGCTTGGGTCAATCTTCACTGTGAAGGGAGGAATTTCATGAAACTTTTCAGAATCTTCTGCATGTCTGTCTTGTCCTCCACTCCCACGATGTTTGTTTTCCCTGAAAGAACTATGTGGTGCTTTGGCTCATCGTATGATGTATTCGCTTCCTTATCTTTTCTTTTTCTGGGCTTGGTAGACATGTCCTTCACATAGAAAATCTGTGCCATGTCATTGGCTAGGACGAATGGTTCGTCTGTGTACCCAAGATTGTTGAGATCCACTGTTGTCATTCCGTACCGCGGGTCTTCCTTTACCCCGCCTCCTGTCAGATTGACCCATTTGCACTGAAACAAAGGGACCTTAAAATCACGTCCATAGTCAAGTTCCCATCTCCTCTATGTAACCATAATATGTGTCCTTTGCCCTATTGGTGTTTGCTGCATCAAAGCGGATACCACTGTTTTGGTTGGTGCTCTTTTTATCTTGGGCGATCGTGTAAAATGTATTCCCATTTATCTCGTACCCTTTGAAAGTCAATATAGTCGAAGATGGTGACTTGGCCAACAAGTACAGCTCATCTCCAAAAGTGTTGTCATTCATGAGACGTGTTTGCAACCAACCGCTGAAAGTCGCCATGTGTGTATGTTTAATCCAGGGCTCAGACTGCTCTAGGTTCATGGAGCATACAATATCCATGTGTTCCTCGATATACGGAGCCACCAAAGTGGAATTTTGTAGAACTGTGTAGTGTGCTTGTGCCCAAGAATGCTCGTCCATACATATTACTGAATCCTTTCCTAGCGTGCCTTTTCCACTCAGTCTCCCCCCATGTCGCGATTTAGGAACACCAATCGGCTTCAGGTCAGGAATAAAGTCAACACAAAACTCAATAACCTCCTCTGTTTCATGGCCCTTGGAGATGCTTCCTTCTGGCCTAGCATGGCTATGAACATATTTCTTTAAGAGTCCCATGAACCTCTCAAAGGGGAACATATTGTGTAGAAACACAGGACCCAGAATGGCAATCTCGTCGACTAGGTGAACTAGGACGTGCGTCATGATATTGAAGAAGGATGGTGGGAACTGAAGGAAATATGCCCTAGAGGCAATAATAAAGTTGTTATTTCATATTTCCTTATTCATGATAAATGTTTATTATCCATGCTAGAATTGTATTAACCGGAAACTTGATACATGTGTGGGTACATAAACAAAACACCGTGTCCCTAGTAAGCCTCTACTAGACTAGCTCGTTAATCAAAGATGGTTAAGTTTCCTAACCATAGACATGTGTTGTAATTTGATAAATAGGATCACATCATTAGGAGAATGATGTGATGGACATGACCCATCCGTTAGCTTAGCATATTGATCGTTCGGTTTTATTGCTATAGCTTTCTTCATGTCATATACATATTCCTTTGACTATGAGATTATGTAACTCCCGGATACCGGAGGAATACCTTGTGTGCTATCAAACGTCACAACGGAACTGGGTGATTATAAAGATGCTCTACAGGTATCTCCGAAGGTGTTTGTTGGGTTGGCATAGATCGAGATTAGGATTTGTCACTCCGAGTATCGGAGAGGTATCTCTGGGCCCTCTCGGTAATGCACATCATAAGAAGCCTTGCAAGCAATGTGACTAATGAGTTAGTTACGGGATGATGCACTATGGAACGAGTAAAGAGACTTGCCAGTAACGAGATTGAACTAGGTATGAAGATACCGATGATCGAATCTCGGGCAAGTAACATACCGATGACAAAGGGAATAACGTATGTTGTCATTACGGTACGACCGATAAAGATCTTCGTAGAATATGTGGGAACCAATATGAGCATCCAGGTTCCGCTATTGGTTATTGACCGGTGAAGTGCCTCGGTCATGTCTACATAGTTCTCGAACCCGTAGGGTCCGCACGCTTAACGTTCGATGACGATTTTGTATTATATGAGTTATGTGATTTGGTGACCAAATGTTGCTCGGAGTCCCGGATGAGATCACGGACATGACGAGGAGTCTCGAAATGGTTGAGAGGTAAAGATTGATATATAGGACGATGGTATTCGGACACCGGAAGTGTTCCGGAGGGTACCGGGTACATATCGGGTCACCGGAAGGGGTTCCGGGCACCCCCCCGGCAAAGATATGGGCCTAATGGGCCAAGAGGGGAAACATAGCAGCCAGCAGGGGCTGCTGCGCCCCCCATATGGGCCGAACCAGAGGAGGAAGGAAAGAGGGGAAGAGAGAAGGAAGGGGAGGGATTCGGCCTCCCCCTTCCTTCCCTCCTCCCTCCTCCTTCTTTCCCCCTTCGGAAAATATGGTAAGGGGGGGCGAATTGGACTAGAACCCCAAGTAGGATTCCTCCTACTTGGGGTGCCCCAAGGCTATCTCCCTCCCCCTCCCACCTATATATACATAGGGAGGGGGCGCCTAGGACACACACCAACAATTGTTAGCCGTGTGCGGCGCCCCCCTCCACAGTTTACGCCTCCGGTCATATTCACGTAGTGTTTAGGCGAAGCCCTACGCGGATCACTTCACCATCACCGTCACCACGCCGTCGTGCTGACGGAACTCTCCCTTGACACTTTGCTAGATCAAGAGTTCGAGGGACGTCATCGAGCTGAACATGTGCAGAACTCGGAGGTGCCGTACGTTCGGTGCTTGATCGGTCGGAACAAGAAGAAGTTCGACTACATCAACCGCGTTAACAAACGCTTCCGCTTTCGGTCTATGAGGGTACGTGGACACACTCTCCCCCTCTCATTGCTATGCATCTCCTAGATAGATTTTGCGTGAGCGTAGGAATTTTTTTGAAATTGCATGCTACGTTTCCCAACAGTGGCATCCGAGCCAGGTCTATGCGTAGATGATATGCACGAGTAGAACACAAAGAGTTGTGGGCGGTGATAGTCATACTGCTTACCACCAACGTCTTATTTTGATTCGGCGGTATTGTTGGATGAAGCGGCCTGGACCAACCTTACATGACCATGTTCATGAGACCGGTTCCACCGACAGACATGCAACTAGTTTTGCATAAAGGTGGTTGGCGGGTGTCTGTTTCTCCAACTTTAGTTGAATCGAATTTGACTACGGCCGGTCCTTGTTGAAGGTTAAAACAGCAAACTTGACGAAACACCGTTGTGGTTTTGATGCGTAGGTAAGAACGGTTCTTGCTAGAAGCCCATAGCAGCCACGTAAAACTTGCAACAACAAAGTAGAGGACGTCTAACTTGTTTTTGCAGTGCATGTTGTGATGTGATATGGTCAAGACATGATGTGATAAACGTTATTGTATGAGATGATCATGTTTTGTAAGATATCTGACAACCGGCAGGAGCCTTATGGTTGTCTCTTTATTGTATGAAATGCAAACGCCATGTAATTGCTTTACTTTATCACTACGCGTTAGCGATAGTTGTAGAAGCAATAGTTGGCGAGACGACCACGACGCTACGATGGAGATCAATGTGTCAAGCCGGTGATGATGGAGATCATGACGGTGCTTTGGAGATGGAGATCAAAGGCACAAGATGATGATGGCCATATCATGTCACATATTTTGATTGCATGTGATGTTTATCTTTTATGCATCTTATTTTGCTTAGCACGGTGGTAGCATTATAATATGATCCCTTACTAAAATTTCAAGGTATAAGTGTTCTCCCTGAGTATGCACCATTGCGACAGTTCGTCGTGCTGAGACACCACGTGATGATCGGGTGTGATAGGCTCTACGTTCACATACAACGGGTGCAAGACAGTTTTGCACATGCGGAATACTCAGGTTAAACTTGACGAGCCTAGCATGTGCAGACATGGCCTCGGAACACTGGAGACCGAAAGGTCGAACGTGAATCATATAGTAGATATGATCAACATAGAAATGTTCACCATTGAAGACTACTCCATCTCACGTGATGATCGGACATGGTTTAGTTGATATGGATCACGTGATCATTTAGATGACTTGAGGGATGTCAATCTAAGTGGGAGTTCTTAGGTAATATGATTAATTGAACTTAATTTATCATGAACTTAGTCCTGATAGTTTTTGCATATCTATGTTGTAGATCAATGGCCTGTGCTACCGTTCCCTTGAATTTTAATGCGTTCCTAGAGAAAGCTAAGTTGAAAGATGATAGTAGCAACTACACGGACTAGGTCCGTAACTTGAGGATTATCCTCATTGTTGCACAGAAGAATTATGTCCTTGATGCACCGCTAGGTGAAAGACCTGCTGCAGGAGCAGATGCTGATGTTATGAACGTCTAGCAAGCTCGATCTAATGACTACTCGATAGTTCAGTGTGCCATGCTTTACGGCTTAGAATCGAGACTTCAAAGACGTTTTGAACATCATGGACCATATGAGATGTTCCAGGAATTGAAGTTAATATTTCAAGCAAATGCCCGAGTTGAGAGATATGAAGTCTCCAACAAGTTCTATAGCTGCAAGATGGAGGAGAATAGCTCTGTCAGTGAACACATACTCAAAATGTCTGGGTATCATAACCACTTGACTCAGCTGGGAGTTAATCTTCCAGATGATAGTGTTATTGACAGAGTTCTCCAATCACTGCCACCAAGCTATAAAGGCTTCGTGAAGAACTATAATATGCAAGGGATGGAAAAGACAATTCCCACGCTCTTCGCTATGCTCAAAGCTGCGGAGGTAGAAATCAAGAAGGAGCATCAAGTGTTGATGGTTAACAAGACCACTAGTTTCAAGAAAAGGGGCAAAGGAAAGAAGGGGAACTTCAAGAAGAATGGCAAGCAAGTTGCCACTCCCGGGAAGAAGCCCAAGTCTGGACCTAAGCCTGAAACTGAGTGCTTCTACTGCAAAGGGACTGGTCACTGGAAGCGGAACTGCCCCAAGTATTTGGCGGATAAGAAGGATGGCAAAGTGAACAAAGGTATATTTGATATACATGTTATTGATGTGTACCTTACTAATGCTCGTAGTAGTGCCTGGGTATTTGATACCGGTTCAGGTGCTCATATTTGTAACTCAAAACAGGGACTATGGATTAAACAAAGATTGGCTAAGGACGAGGGGACGATGCACGTCGGGAATGGTTCCAAGGTCGATGTGATCGCCGTCGGCACACTACCTCTACATCTACCTTCGGGATTAGTTTTAGACCTAAATAATTGTTATTTGGTGCCAGTGTTGAGCATGAACATTATACCTGGATCTTGTTTAATGCGAGACGGTTATTCATTTAAATCAGAGAATAATGGTTGTTCTATTTATATGAGTAATATCTTTTATGGTCATGCACCCTTGAAGAGTGGTCTATTTTTGTTGAATCTCGATCGTGGTGATACACATATTCATAATATTGATGCCAAAAGATGCAAATTTGATAATGATAGTGCAACATATTTGTGGCACTGCCGTATAGGTCATATTGGTGTAAAGCGCATGAAGAAACTCCGTGCGGATGGACTTTTGGAATCACTTGATTATGAATCATTTGATGCTTGCGAACCATGCCTCATGGGCAAGATGACTAAAACTTTGTTCTCCGGAACAATGGAGCGAGCCAGTGACTTATTGGAAATAATACATACCGATGTATGCGGTCCGATGAGTGTTGAGGCTTGCGGCGGGTATCGTTATTTTCTGACCTTCACAGATGATTTGAGCAGATATGGGCATATCTACTTAATGAAACACAAGTATGAAACATTTGAAAAGTTCAAAGAATTTCAGAGTGAAGTGGAGAATCATCGTAACAAGAAAATAAAGTTTCTACGATCTGATCGCGGAGGCGAATATTTGAGTTACGAGTTTGGCCTTCATTTAAAACAATGTGGAATAGTTTCACAACTCACGCCACCTGGAACACCACAGTGTAATGGTGTGTCCGAACGTCGTAACCGTACTTTATTAGATATGGTGCGATCTATGATGTCTCTTACCGACTTACCACTATCGTTTTGGGGTTATGCATTAGAGACAGCTGCATTCACGTTAAATAGGGCACCGTCTAAATCCGTTGAAACGACACCGTATGAACTATGGTTTGGCAAGAAACCTAAGCTATCGATTCTTAAAGTTTGGGGTGGCGATGCTTATGTGAAAAAACTTCAGCCTGATAAGCTTGAACCCAAATCGGAGAAGTGCGTCTTCATAGGATACCCAAAAGAAACTGTTGGGTACACCTTCTATCACAGATCTGAAGGCAAGATTTTTGTTGCTAAGAATGGATCCTTTCTAGAGAAGGAGTTTCTCTCGAAAGAAGTGAGTGGGAGGAAAGTAGAACTTGATGAGGTAATTGTACCTTCTCTCAATTTGGAAAGTAGCTCATCAGATGTAACACCCCCTTGTAATAAGCTCTGTGACACTCTGTTAAAACTGCCAAGTCATGATCATTTGCAGTGCCATGTCATATGGGTTAATAATCCAATTCAAATCCACATCTGAAAATCAACTCAAATTCAAAGGTGAATTATAAAGTTGATCAAACACTGTTGGGAAAATGTTCATTAAATGGCAAATAATTCAGGAACATTCCTAAAATCAATATCAAAATATTTGGAGTAGGGCAAGTGACTCAAACAAGATGAAACAGCATCCAAAACAGCAATATTAATTCATTTAAAATCATTACAGATTCAAATGAACTCCAAATCTGCCCAAACCACTTTTTGATGAGAGATAATATTGCATTGCAATATTTGGGCCAACATTCACATTTTTCAAAAGAGCACAAGTGGCCTAATCATTTTGAAACAGGAAAAGGGATAAAAGAAAAGGGAGAAGAGAAATAAGAAAAAAATAAAACGCTACTGTTGGCTGGGCCTAAGTGCACAGTGTGCGGCCCAGTCCAACAGCGGCCCACCTCACCTCCCTCCTCGTGCGTGTCGGCGCGCCCCTGGCCGCGCGCGCCAGCGCCAGCCGGGCGGCGATACGCCGACGGCCACCGACGCCCGGAGTCGACGAGGGGATAAGGTCGACGCCCTCCTCTTCGCCTCGGCCTCTCCATCATTCCTCCCCCTCCTCTCCTCGCTCGCCTCGCCTTCTCTTCCCCTCAGATCCACGCGAGGCCGAACGAATCCGCCGCCGTTCTCGTGGCCAGTGACGTCGCCTCGCCTCGCCTTCGTGTCCAGGAGACGCGCCGTGATCGACCACGTCGCCTGCTCCGTCGAATCGTGGCGTGGAGGCCCTGCAGCTGCTGCTCGCCGTCGCCCCCTTTCTTCCTCGATTCCGAAGCTCGCCGACGGCTGCGACCCTCTCTGCTGCTACTAAGCTTCCGCAGGTCTTTCGTGACCACTCGATGAGCTCCTCCTCCTCCTGTTCTTCCTCGTTGCCCTCCTCGCACGCCGTAGTTAGCTGCCGCCGCGCCCGAGCTCTGTCCGTCGTCGACGAGCTCGTGCCCGTGGCTATGGCCACTGTCACCTACACCTGAGCACAGCTGCGTGCTCCTGGTGCTCCCAGCAATCTAACGCGCCCGCGCACACGCTTTCCCGTACCCCCTAGCTAAGGATTGGTCGAAGCCCGAACTCCGGCGACCGCTTCACCGCTCGACGCCGTCGCTAGAGGCTGTGTTCGGTCGAACTACCACCGTAGTTAGATGCGCGGGCAAGAGGCCGATCGAACGCAAGTGGTTGCGGGCGATTTGACACAGCGTAGCGGATTTCCGGGCAGCTCCGGCGAACTTCCGCCGCTGGGAAGGTCGCCGACGCGTCTCCGGCCGCCGCGCTGGCGTGGCACCCACGTGGCACCACCTGGGCCACTGACGGGTGGGCCCAGGGACCCCACTTTGACCTCGTTGACCAGAGTCAACGCGGCACTGTTCACCACCTCTCACTGACATGTGGGACCCGGCGGCTAATTAACCTAATTAAGCATCTAATTAACTAAAATTAATTAGTTTAGTCTAATGTCTCACTGACAAGTGGGGCCCGCCCCCTAATTAACCCTGGTAGTTAAATTAATCCACTGATTAGCCTAAACAGAGGCTGACATGTGGGTCCCACTGGACCCACATGTCATATTTGACTGGTCAGCGGCGCTGTTGACCGCTGACGTCACAATGACGTCATGCTGATGTCATAATTCATTTTCTGTAAATAAATAAATTCCAGAAATTCATATAATCTTTGAAAATTAATAACTTTTAAACCGTAGCTCGGATCGAAAAAGTTAAAACATGAAAGTTGCTCAGAACGACGAGCCGAGTCTGATCGTGCCGTCTGTTTCTCCATCGGAACCCCCTACATAGAAGAACTCGTAACTCCGGACCCGAATCCGGCAGATGAATAGTGCACACACATCGGATATTAAATCCCAGATTAATTCTAAAAATAACTAAAATGACTTAGATGCATATTTAGGCAACCCTGCACTGCATCATAGCATCACACGCACCGTATTGCATTTGTTTGCATTATGTTTACCTGTATCTTCCCCCTCTTCTCTCTCGGTAGACCCCGACATTGACGTAGATCCCGAGGCAGACGCCGCTCCGGAGTACGACTACGTCCCCGACGACATCCCTGACGACCTTGCCCTTGCCCCCGAGCAAACAGGCAAGCACCCCCATTTTGAGCATGCCTATATCGCCTACTCTCTTCTCTCTTATGCTTGCATTAGAACTGCTGTTGCTACTGTTTCCTATATCTGTTGCATAGCCTGTTTATTGTAACCTGCCTTGATACCTTACTGGTTATCCTAGACTGCTTAGTATAGGCTGGGTAGAGACACGACAAAGACCCCCCTTGATCCCGACTGCCCTGCTGGACATCAGAAGACCCGACCATCGGGATTGAAGACTAGACCCTGGCACCGCACCTCACTTCCCCTTAGTTGTCGACACTGCTGGGTTACCATCGAGTGCCGAGGGTGATACCTCGTCAGCACTTCTGATGTTAACCTTGTAGGTTAGTTACTCGGTCGTGGTAAGCGAGGGTGATTCCTCCTACACCACCCCCGATAACGACGTCGTCGCGCAACTCCTCAAGGTGGACCTCGAGGGTGATTCCTCCTTCATTCACCTTGATGATAACATCGAGCGGGAATTCCATCGAGGGTGATTCCTCAGGGTTCCCTTCGGTGTCAGACACACAGTTACCTTGGATATTATGACTTGCACTAAACTATGATACTAAAGACGGGTCGGCCCTGAGGGGTACCCGCGCGAGCTTAACACGAAGTGATGTGGAGTCGGGTTGACCTGGATGGTGCCCGCGAGATAACTAAGAGGCGTGGCCGGGCATTCTTAGCCCTTGCCGCAAGTCCTCGAGACGGGGCGACGGGGTCACATCGATCGTGAGTCTCTGCTCGTTTCCGCGCGCTCCTAATCCACTACGGTTTGGATATTTGATCCGAGGGGCCTCTGGCCCGATAGCACTAACCATCACGTGGGCATAGTATGGGCGTTCTGCGTCGTACACATCAGCCGAAGCTTGTTGGACGTCAGTAAGGAGCGGCGCACGCCGAGTTGGACTGGTAACGCAACCGCGCTTGTATAAGGGGTTGCTAGGTCTGCTCTCGGTGGCCCCGGAACGTGCAGGAGTTCCCGGGGCGATGGCCCAAGACCCCTGGGGGCATAGGTTTAGTCCGGCGTGCTGACCTCTCTTATAAGCCTAGGTCGGGTTGCGGCGTGTTGCTTAGCCGAGGCCGGGCATGACCCAGAAAAGTGTGTCCGGCCAGAGTTAAGCGAGCGTGGTGGGTAAGTTGGTGCACCCCTGCAGGGAAGAAACTTCTATCGATAGCCTGTCCTACGGTAACGGACACTCGGAGTTGTATCCCGATCGGTACAACTAGAACTTGATATGAGAACTGGATAGTACGGCTCTGGGATTGCTTTCTCGCAGGGAGTCGAGAAAGGATCTCAGGTCGAGGTTGATGATATTACTACTACTACTTTACATTATGTTCATCTGCTCTCTCCTGATGCTGCAAGACTGTCGAAGATTGTTGAAGATGCTAGTCTTCGATAGGACTAGGCTTTTCCCCCTCTATTCTGGCATTTCTGCAGCCCAGTCCACATATACAACCCCCTTTGAAAATGATGCATATGTAGTGTAGATCCTTGCTTGCTGAGTACTTCGGATGAGTACTCACGTTTGCTTTATTTTCTTTTTCCCCATTTTCCATTTGATGCCACCAGACGACGGAGCCCCTGAGCCAGACGCCCCAGCCGACGACCAGTACTACTACCCGCCTGGCGAGTACTACTACTACGAGGAGCCGACTGACGACCAGGAGTAGGATCGGAGGGTCCAGGGCAGGAGGCCTACGCCTTTCGATCGTAGTATTTTATTTTACCCCGCCTCTGTGAAGGCCTAATTCTCTCTATGTAATATATATCTGTACCCAGATATCTAATGCTTCCGCTGACGCTTGTATGCCATCGAGCTATGTATTCGAGCCCTCGAGGCCCTGGCTTGTAATATTAAGCTTGTATGACTTTATTTATGTTTAGAGTTGTGTTGTGATAACTTCAAGTGAGTCCTTAGGCTTGATCGTGCGCATTTGCGTGTATGATTAGTGCACGATTAAGTCGGGGTCGTCACAGGTTGGTATCAGAGCCAACTGCCTCTAGGAGTCCCCCTTCCCAATTCCTTGGCCGAAGTTGAGTCTAGAAGTCAAAAACTATTTTACTAACTTGGCTGTGTGGCTTACGGGCCCACGTCGCCAACTGGGTGGTATTAGGATCTTTTATTCCTCGTCTTTACTCTGGGATTCTGATCTCTCGTCTATTCGGCTTTAATAAAATTTACTAACACTGACATTTAGGTTCTCGTTAATTCTATCCACCCGGAGAGCTGGATTCAGTGCGATTTCCCTGACGTTGATCTGATTAGTCTGATAATCATTTTCCTTTCCATTGTTTTGTTTAACCTTTCCTTTCGGGATCGGTTATGCTTCTCATTGTCTTATGACAACCCTGAACTTCTCTGTTTCAGATGGATCGACTGTTTCCACCGCGGCCTACGACCCAGCTTGTGCGTCGCACTTGGGCTCGTGATGCCCCTGGATTTCCAGCTGTTCTGATCGCCCTCCTGAGTAGACTGGGTTACCGCTGGTATCCCGAGTACATGGTCTATGAGGTTTACCGTGAGTTCAACCAGGAACAGTACTATGCTGAAGTTTGGATTTATGATCAGCAGAACAACTCAGACACCGAGCTACACCTTTTTCATGGATTAGGCGTGACGATTGAGATGGCAGTACATGATGCCGCCTACTCTGCTGTCGCACGTCTCCGAGGAGAGCATAATGCTAACTTGGATGATACTGTGTTTCGGTACATTCCGTATGCACCTGTTGGAGATGCTACTGGATTTTACACAGCTATCTGTGCCCCGTATGAGTCTCGACGCTACGACCCGCAGGTTCTGATTCAGTGCACTCAGGCTCTGGATCGCACTATTCGGGCTCTTGCCGTCGAGTTGTTCGCCACTCGAGCACGCTACTACGAGGCAATGACACAGTTGCTACCAGCTGTTCGTGCAGGGATACATCCGGAGGATATTCTATACCCACGCAGGACCGAGATGCCGCCAGGTATTGATTGGCCTGCAGTGGGAGGTCACACGCCTGCACGTGGACCTCTTCTTACAGTTCGAGACCGGGTTCTGCATCAGAGTGCACATGGAGCACAGGATCCTGCCGCGATGAACATTCGTCGTCCGCACTTGCAGTTACCCCGTTTCCGTGGTTTTCTCCGACGCTGATGTAGCCTTTGCTATGTCACGTTGTGTACTTCCTTACCGCGTGCCTGCGTGCCGCCTAGTGTGTCTCTAGTTTTTCAATTTGCGCCGTTATGCTGCCCGATTTTAACCGACTGTGTACGGATCTGTATGTCTTAATGACTACTTTAAGCATCTATTGCACTCTTTCAATAATGTCGAGTTACCTCATAATTATTGTTAAACACTTGCATAAGCTATCGCTAAAATACCCCTGTTGGAATAGCAGGATGGCTGACAACAACCCGCCACCGCCGCCACCACCTGATTACATGGCAGCGATGATGCAACAGTTTGAACTCAACCGCCAGTTTATGACGGGGATTATGCAGCAATTCCCTCGTCCTGAAGCTAATCAGCAGCAACCATCCATTACCTTACCAGAGTTCATGAGGCTCAGTCCATCGTTTTTCCGCAACACAGTCAACCCACTGGATGCAGATGACTGGCTGCGTGATATCTCTCATGAGATGGAGTCTGCTGGTGTCGCCGAAATTAACTATGTCACTGTTGCGACATATCTTCTTAAGGGCCCCGCAGCCCAGTGGTGGGCCACTCACCGACAGACTCTGCCGCCTGGTACTGTCGTCACTTGGGCAGAGTTCAAGATTGCTTTCCGTGCCCGCTACATTCCTCTAGCTGTCATAGCTAGGAAGAAGGCTGAGTTCCGTAGCCTTGTCCAAGGAAACAAGACTGTGGAAGTCTATCAGCGCGAGTTTCTAGACTTATCTCGTTACGCTGAAGAGGACATTCCTACTGATGAACGCAGACAGGAGAAGTTTCGTGAAGGACTGCACCATGACATTCAGTTAGCCCTTCTTGTTTAAGATTACCCTGATTTCGCCACCTTGGTGAATAAGGCCATCATGGTTGAAACTGGACTTAAGAAGCACAAGGAAGCGTCCAAACGCACCCGTGAGTCGGGCTCATCTTCGGGCTCGTCTTCCCAGAAGCGACGCATCTGGTTTCCCCAAGGCATGTTCCGTTCAGCAGCTCCTGCGAACAGGCCTTCTTATGCTGCACCACGTCTGCCACCTCCACCACCGAGACAGCCCCTGCCAGCTCCAGCACCTCGTCCTGACAGCGGACTATGCTTCAAGTGTGGCAAGCCAGGTCACCGTGCTAGAGATTGTTCTCAGAATCAGAATCAACTGGCTCTCCCTTCTGCTGGCCGTGGTATTCCTCAACAGCGCAATTATAATGCCAGACCTCCTTATGGTCGTGGGCAGAGTTACCATGTCAACATGTCTGAAGCTCCAGATCAACCAGATACTGTGATGGGTACACTTCTCGTTAATTCAATACCAGCATCTGTTTTATTTGATTCAGGTGCATCGCATTCATTCATGTCAGAACAATTTGCACTCTTGCATGATGTTAAGTGCGAAACGCTACAACATCCGATAATAATAAACACTCCCGCGGGACGATGCCGAACTTCCATATTCATCCCCCGAGTTACTATTGAGGTTGAAGGGTTGCATTTTGATGCAAACCCCATTATCCTGCAATCTTCAAAGATTGACCTTATACTGGGAATGGATTGGTTGAAGGCTCACTACGCCTCAATCAATTGTGCCACTAAAGTTGTACACCTCTTGCACCCATCAAATGAGATGGTGAACTATCAAGCTCATCTCACCCAGAACGCTGAGGCTCAAATTTATGCCTTGAATGCGTTGAATGCTTCTCCGCTTGATGGGATCGAGAATATTCCAGTTGTCCGTGACTTCCCGGATGTCTTTCCAGAAGAACTTCCAGGAATACCCCCTGCTAGAGCTGTCGAGTTCGTCATCGACTTGAAGCCTGGCACCACTCCTATTGCGAAGCGTCCTTACAAGATGCCGCCGCACCACCTCATCGAGCTTAAGGAGGAAATTGATAAATCCTTAAGGAAGGGTTTCATTCGCCCCAGTTCCTCTGCATGGGGAGCACCGTCTCTTTTCGTCAAGAAGAAAGATGGAATGAATAGGTTGGTCCAAGATTATCGTCCTATCAACCAGGCAACCATTCAGAATAAATATCCACTTCCCCGGATCAACGATTTGTATGATCAACTCGCTGGATCTTCGGTGTTTTCTAAACTCGACTTGAGGTTGGGTTATCACCAGATCCGTGTCCGCGAAGAGGATATTCCGAAGACTGCATTTGTTACTCGTTATGGCTCTTACGAGTACACAGTCATGTCGTTTGGCTTAACAAACGCTCCAGCTACATTCTCCCGCCTAATGAATTACATATTCATGGATTACCTCGACAAATTCATCGTGGTATACCTGGATGATATTCTGGTTTATTCGAAGAACAAAGAAGAACATGCTGAGCAGCTTCGACTAGTTCTGGAGAGACTTCGAGAGCACCAATTATATGCCAAGTACTCTAAGTGCGAATTCTGGCTTTCTGAGGTAACCTACCTTGGACATGTCATCTCCAAGGATGGTATCGCAGTTAACCCGGAGCGAGTTCAGGCTATTCTTGACTGGACCCCTCCGAAGGTGTCAAGCAAGTCAGAAGTTTCCTCGGGCTTGCAAGTTATTGTCGCCGATTCATCGAAAATTTCTCCAAGGTTGCCAAGCCCCTGACTAATCTGCTTCACAAAGGCGTTAAGTTTGAGTGGACAGACAAATGTCAGGAAAGCTTCCAGACTCTCAAGGACAAGCTGACTTCTGCTCCAGTCCTTGCTCCTCCAGACTCCCGCAAAGATTTTGTGATCTTCTGCGACGCCTCTCGCCAAGGACTAGGTTGTGTCCTAATGCAAGAGCGAAGAGTTATTGCTTATGCTTCGCGACAACTGCGTCCACATGAAGAGAATTACCCAGTGCATGACCTCGAACTTGCTGCTGTCATTTATGCTTTGAAGCAGTGGCGACATTACCTCCTTGGTAATCGGTGTGAGATTTACACCGATCATCAGAGCTTGAAGTACTTGTTCACTCAACCGGAACTTAATCTTCGTCAGCAGCGTTGGTTGGAAACAATCACCGATTATGACTGTGGAATTTCATACACTCCCGGCAAAGCTAATGTGATGGCTGATGCTTTGAGCCGCAAGTCATACTGTAGCAACCTCATGGTAAAGCAAGCTCAACCCCAGCTATATGAAGAATTGCGCAAGCTGAATCTCTGCATTATTCCGCAAGGTTCTCTTAATAACCTTGTGATACAACCAGATCTTGAGAAAGCTGTCAAGATTGCGCAATCTAAGGATGCTGAAATTGATCTAATGAAGAAAGAGCTTCACCTTCAAAAGTACAGGGATTTCTCGATTGCTGAAGATGGAACCTTGTACTTCCGAGACCGCATTGTAGTACCTCGCTTCGAGCTGATGACTGACAAAGTCATGAAGGAGGCCCATGATACACCGCTATCTATCCATCCAGGTAGTACCAAAATGTATCGAGATCTTCGTCAAAGGTACTGGTGGTCTAGAATGAAGCAAGATATTGCTCGTTATGTTGCCGAGTGTGACGTTTGTCGTCGCGTGAAGGCAGAACATCAAAAACCTGCTGGAATTCTGCAACCGCTCCCTATTCCTCTATGGAAGTGGGATAAAGTGCAAATGGACTTCATCACTGGTCTTCCCAAGTCTCAGAAGGGTCACGATGCTATTCTTGTCGTCGTTGACCAACTTTCCAAGGTTGCACACTTTCTGCCAGTTAAGGAGACTATTACTGCTAGTCAGTTAGCAGAGCTATATATCTCCAGAATTGTTTCACTCCATGGTATTCCCAAGGAAATCAGTTCAGACCGTGGCAGTATTTTCACTGGCCATTTCTGGGAAAGTTTCCAGAAAGCAATGGGAACTCATATTACCTGGAGTTCAGCTTATCATCCCCAATCCCAAGGCCAAGTTGAGCGCGTTAATCAAGTGCTTGAAGACATGCTTCGAGCCTGTGTTATATCCTTCGGTAAGAACTGGGAGGAATCTCTTCCGTATGCCGAGTTCTCCTATAACAACAGCTATCAAGCCAGCTTAAAAATGGCCCCCTTTGAGGTTCTTTATGGACGTAAATGTCGAACCCCTCTGAATTGGTCAGAAACTGGGGAACGACCTCTTGTTGGACCGGACATTATTCAGCATGCCGAAGAACAAGTCCGAATTGTCCGGGAGAATCTCAAAGCAGCTCAAGACCGTCAGAAGAGTAATTATGATCGCAAGCGATGGGGTGTGGTCTATCAACCTGATGAACAAGCTTATCTTCGTGTCACTCCAATGAAGGGCACCCGTCGTTTCGGAATCAAGGGCAAGCTAGCTCCTCGCTATATTGGTCCTTTCCGCATCGTGGCTAGACGTGGACAGGTGGCATATCAATTGGAGTTGCCACCGCAATTCTCCCATATTCATGATGTCTTCCACGTGTCGCAACTCCGTAAGTGCTTCAAGGAATCCCCGCACCGTGCAGTGGATCATGAGATGCTCGAGCTACAAGATGATCTTTCCTATAAGGAGCATCTGATCCGCATCCTCGATGAAGCTGAGCGTCGTACTCGTCAGAAGACGACCAAGTTCCTAAAAGTGCAATGGTCGAATCACACTGAAGATGAAGCCACTTGGGAACGCGAGGATCATCTTCGGGAAGAATATCCCGGACTCTTTCCTTCTACCTCCTAAATTCTCGGGACGAGAATTTCTTTTAGAGGAGGAGAACTTGTAACACCCCCTTGTAATAAGCTCTGTGACACTCTGTTAAAACTGCCAAGTCATGATCATTTGCAGTGCCATGTCATATGGGTTAATAATCCAATTCAAATCCACATCTGAAAATAAACTCAAATTCAAAGGTGAATTATAAAGTTGATCAAACACTGTTGGGAAAATGTTCATTAAATGGCAAATAATTCAGGAACATTCCTAAAATCAATATCAAAATATTTGGAGTTGGGCAAGTGACTCAAACAAGATGAAACAGCATCCAAAACAGCAATATTAATTCATTTAAAATCATTACAGATTCAAATGAACTCCAAATCTGCCCAAACCACTTTTTGATGAGAGATAATATTGCATTGCAATATTTGGGCCAACATTCACATTTTTCAAAAGAGCACAAGTGGCCTAATCATTTTGAAACAGGAAAAGGGATAAAAGAAAAGGGAGAAGAGAAATAAGAAAAAAATAAAACGCTACTGTTGGCTGGGCCTAAGTGCACAGTGTGCGGCCCAGTCCAACAGCGGCCCACCTCACCTCCCTCCTCATGCGTGTCGGCGCGGCCCTGGCCGCGCGCGCCAGCGCCAGCCGGGCGGCGACACGCCGACGGCCACCGACGCCCGGAGTCGACGAGGGGATAAGGTCGACGCCCTCCTCTTCGCCTCGGCCTCTCCGTCATTCCCCCCCCCCTCCTCTCCTCGCTCGCCTCGCCTTCTCTTCCCCTCAGATCCACGCGAGGCCGAACGAATCCGCCGCCATTCACCGCCGTTCTCGTGGCCAGTGACGTCGCCTCGCCTCGCCTTCGTGTCCAGGAGACGCGCCGTGATCGACCACGCCGCCTGCTCCGTCGAATCGTGGCGTGGAGGCCCTGCAGCTGCTGCTCGCCGTCGCCCCCTTTCTTCCTCGATTCCGAAGCTCGCCGACGGCTGCGACCCTCTCTGCTGCTACTAAGCTTCCGCAGGTCTTTCGTGACCACTCGGTGAGCTCCTCCTCCTCCTGTTCTTCCTCGTTGCCCTCCTCGCACGCCGTAGTTAGCTGCCGCCGCGCCCGAGCTTTGTCCGTCGTCGACGAGCTCGTGCCCGTGGCTATGGCCACTGTCACCTACACCTGAGCACAGCTGCGTGCTCCTGGTGCTCCCAGCAATCTAACGCGCCCGCGCACACGCTTTCCCGTACCCCCTAGCTAAGGATTGGTCGAAGCCAGAACTCCGGCGACCGCTTCACCGCTCGCCGCCGTCGCTAGAGGCCGTGTTCGGTCGAACTACCACCGTAGTTAGATGCGCGGGCAAGAGGCCGATCGAACGCAAGTGGTTGCGGGCGATTTGACGCAGCATAGCGGATTTCCGGGCAGCTCCGGCGAACTTCCGCCGCTGGGGAGGTCGCCGGCGCGTCTTCGGCCGCCGCGCTGGCGTGGCACCCACGTGGCACCACCTGGGCCACTGACGGGTGGGCCCAGGGACTCCACTTTGACCTCGTTGACCAGAGTCAACGCGGCACTGTTCACCACCTCTCACTGACATGTGGGCCCCGGCGGCTAATTAACCTAATTAAGCATCTAATTAACTAAAATTAATTAGTTTAGTCTAATGTCTCACTGACAAGTGGGGCCCGCCCCCTAATTAACCCTGGTAGTTAAATTAATCCACTGATTAGCCTAAACAGAGGCTGACATGTGGGTCCCACTGGACCCACATGTCATATTTGACTGGTCAGCGGCGCTGTTGACCGCTGACGTCACAATGACGTCATGCTGATGTCATAATTCATTTTCTGTAAATAAATAAATTCCAGAAATTCATATAATCTTTGAAAATTAATAACTTTTAAACCGTAGCTCGGATCGAAAAAGTTAAAACATGAAAGTTGCTCAGAACGACGAGCCGAGTCTGATCGTGCCGTCTGTTTCTCCATCGGAACCCCCTACATAGAAGAACTCGTAACTCCGGACCCGAATCCGACAGATGAATAGTGCACACACATCGGATATTAAATCCCAGATTAATTCTAAAAATAACTAAAATGACTTAGATGCATATTTAGGCAACCCTGCACTGCATCATAGCATCACACGCACCGTATTGCATTTGTTTGCATTATGTTTACCTATATCTTCCCCCTCTTCTCTCTCGGTAGACCCCGACATTGACGTAGCTCCCGAGGCAGATGCCGCTCCGGAGTACGACTACGTCCCCGACGACATCCCTGACGACCTTGCCCTTGCCCCCGAGCAAACAGGCAAGCACCCCCATTTTGAGCATGCCTATATCGCCTACTCTCTTCTCTCTTATGCTTGCATTAGAACTGCTGTTGCTACTGTTTCCTATATCTGTTGCATAGCCTGTTTATTTTAACCTGCCTTGATACCTTACTGGTTATCCTAGACTGCTTAGTATAGGCTGGGTAGAGACACGACAGAGACCCCCCTTGATCCCGACTGCCCTGCTGGACATCAGAAGATCCGACCATCGGGATTGAAGACTAGACCCTGGCACCGCACCTCACTTCCCCTTAGTTGCCGACACTGCTGGGTTACCATCGAGTGCCGAGGGTGATACCTCATCAGCACTTCTAATGTTAACCTTGTAGGTTAGTTACTCGGTCGTGGTAAGCGAGGGTGATTCCTCCTACACCACCCCCGATAACGATGTCGTCGCGCAACTCCTCCAGGTGGACCTCGAGGGTGATTCCTCCTTCGTTCACCTTGATGATAACATCGAGCGGGAATTCCATCGAGGGTGATTCCTCAGGGTTCCCTTCGGTGTCAGACACACAGTTACCTTGGATATTATGACTTGCACTAAACTATGATACTAAAGACGGGTCGGCCCTGAGGGGTACCCGCGCGAGCTTAACGCGAAGTGATGTGGAGTCGGGTTGACCTGGATGGTGCCCGCGAGATAACTACGAGGCGTGGCCGGGCATTCTTAGCCCTTGCCGCAAGTCCTCGAGACGGGGCGACGGGGTCACATCGATCGTGAGTCTCTGCTCGTTTCCGCGCGCTCCTAATCCACTACGGTTTGGATATTTGATCCGAGGGGCCTCTGGCCCGATAGCACTAACCATCACGTGGGCATAGTATGGGCGTTCTGCGTCGTACACATCAACCGAAGCTTGTTGGACGTCAGTAAGGAGCGGCGCACGCCGAGTTGGACTGGTAACGCAACCGCGCTTGTATAAGGGGTTGCTAGGTCTGCTCTCGGTGGCCCCGTAACATGCAGGAGTTCCCAGGGCGATGGCCCAAGACCCCTGGGGGCATAGGTTTAGTCCGGTGTGCTGACCTCTCTTATAAGCCTAGGTCGGGTTGCGGCGTGTTGCTTAGCCGAGGCCGGGCATGACCCAGAAAAGTGTGTCCGGCCAGAGTTAAGCGAGCGTGGTGGGTAAGTTGGTGCACCCCTGCAGGGAAGAAACTTCTATCGATAGCCTGTCCTACGGTAACGGACACTCGGAGTTGTATCCCGATCGGTACAACTAGAACTTGATATGAGAACTGGATAGTACGGCTCTAGGATTGCTTTCTCGCAGGGAGTCGAGAAAGGATCTCAGGTCGAGGTTGATGATATTACTACTACTACTTTACATTATGTTCATCTGCTCTCTCCTGATGCTGTAAGACTGTCGAAGATTGTTGAAGATGCTAGTCTTCGATAGGACTAGGCTTTTCCCCCTCTATTCTGGCATTTCTGCAGCCCAGTCCACATATACAACCCCCTTTGAAAATGATGCATATGTAGTGTAGATCCTTGCTTGCTGAGTACTTCGGATGAGTACTCACGTTTGCTTTATTTTCTTTTTCCCCATTTTCCATTTGATGCCACCAGACGACGGAGCCCCTGAGCCAGACGCCCCAGCCGACGACCAGTACTACTACCCGCCTGGCGAGTACTACTACTACGAGGAGCCGACTGACGACCAGGAGTAGGATCGGAGGGTCCAGGGCAGGAGGCCTACGCCTTTCGATCGTAGTATTTTATTTTACCCCGCCTATGTGAAGGCCTAATTCTCTCTATGTAATATATATCTGTACCCAGATATCTAATGCTTCTGCTGACGCTTGTATGCCATCGAGCTATGTATTCGAGCCCTCGAGGCCCTGGCTTGTAATATTAAGCTTGTATGACTTTATTTATGTTTTAGAGTTGTGTTGTGATATCTTCAAGTGAGTCCTTAGGCTTGATCGTGCGCATTTGCGTGTATGATTAGTGCACGATTAAGTCGGGGTCGTCACATCAGAGAAAACCGTTCCCGTGATGCCTACACCAACTAGAGAGGAAGCTAATGATGATGATCATGAATCTTCAGATCAAGTTACTACCGAACCTCATAGGTCAACCAGAGCATGTTCCGCACCAGAGTGGTATGGTAATCCTGTTCTGGAAGTCATGTTACTAGACCATGATGAACCTACGAACTATGAAGAAGCGATGATGAGCCCAGATTCCGAGAAATGGCTTGAGGCCATGAAATCCGAGATAGGATCCATGTATGAGAACAAAGTATGGACTTTGGTGGATTTGCCCGATGATCGGCGAGCCATACAAAATAAATGGATCTTCAAGAAGAAGACTGACGCTGATGGTAATGTTACTGCCTACAAAGCTCGACTTGTCGCGAAAGGTTTTCGACAAGTTCAAGGAGTTGACTACGATGAGACCTTCTCACCCGTAGCGATGCTAAAGTCTGTCCGAATAATGTTAGCAATTGCTGCATTTTATGATTATGAAATCTGGCAAATGGTTGTCAAAACTGCATTCCTTAATGGATTTCTTAAAGAAGAGTTGTATATGATGCAACCAGAAGGTTTTGTCGATCCTAAAGGTGTTAACAAAGTGTACAAGCTCCAGCGATCCATTTATGGACTGGTGCTAGCATCTCGGAGTTGGAATATACGCTTTGATGAGGTGATCAAAGCATATGGTTTTATACAGACTTTCGGAGAAGCCTGTATTTAAAAGAAAGTGAGTGGGAGCTCTGTAGCATTTCTAATATTATATGTGGATGACATATTGTTGATTGGAAATGATATAGAATTTCTGGATAGCATAAAAGGATACTTGAATAAAAGTTTTTCAATGAAACACCTCGGTGAAGCTGCTTATATATATTAGGCATCAAGATCTATAGAGATAGATCAAGACGCTTAATTGGACTTTCACAAAGCACATACCTTGATAAAATTTTGAAGAAGTTCAAAATGGATCAGTCAAAGAAAGGGTTCTTGCCTGTGCTACATGGTGTGAAGTTGAGTCAGACTCAATGCCCGACCACTGCAGAAGATAGAGAGAAAATGAAAGTCATTCCCAATGCCTCAGCCATAGGTTCTATCATGTATGCTATGCTGTGTACCAGACCTGATGTGTGCCTTGCTATAAGTCTAGCAGGGAGGTACCAAAGTAATCCAGGAGTGGATCACTGGACAGTGGTCAAGAACATCCTGAAGTACCTGAAAAGGACTAAGGATATGTTTCTCGTTTATGGAGGTGACAAAGAGCTCGTCGTAAATGGTTACATCGATGCTAGCTTTGACACTGATCCGGATGACTCTAAGTCACAAACCGGATACGTATTTATATTGAATGGTGGAGCTGTCAGTTGGTGCAGTTCTAAGCAAAGCGTCATGGTGGAATCTACGTGTGAAGCGGAGTACATAGCTGCTTCGGAAGCAGCAAATGAAGGAGTCTGGATGAAGGAGTTCATATCCGATCTAGGTGTAATACCTAGTGCATCGGGTCTAATGAAAATATTTTGTGACAATAGTGGAGCAATTGCCTTAGCGAAGGAATCCAGATTTCATAAAAGAACCAAACACATCAAGAGACGCTTCAACTCCATCCGTGATCAAGTCAAGGAGGGAGACATAGAGATTTGCAAAATACATACGGATCTGAATGTGGTAGACCCGTTGACTAAGCCTCTTCCACGAGCAAAACATGATCAGCACCAAGACTCCATGGGTGTTAGAATCATTACAATGTAATCTAGATTATTGACTCTAGTGCAAGTGGGAGACTGAAGGAAATATGCCCTAGAGGCAATAATAAAGTTGTTATTTTATATTTCCTTATTCATGATAAATGTTTATTATCCATGCTAGAATTGTATTAACCGGAAACTTGATACATGTGTGGGTACATAGACAAAACACCGTGTCCCTAGTAAGCCTCTACTAGACTAGCTCGTTAATCAAAGATGGTTAAGTTTCCTAACCATAGACATGTGTTGTCATTTGATAAACGGGATCACATCATTAGGATAATGATGTGATGGACATGACCCATCCGTTAGCTTAGCATATTGATCGTTCAGTTTTGTTGCTATAGCTTTCTTCATGTCATATACATATTCCTTTGACTACGAGATTATGCAACTCCCGGATACCGGAGGAATACCTTGTGTGGTATCAAACGTCACAACATAACTGGGTGATTATAAAGATGCTCTACAGGTATCTCCGAAGGTGTTTGTTGGGTTGGCATAGATCGAGATTAGGATTTGTCACTCCGAGTATCGGAGAGGTATCTCTGGGCCCTCTCGGTAAAGCACATCATAAGAAGCCTTGCAAGCAATGTGACAAATGAGTTAGTTGTGGGATGATGCACTATGAAACGAGTAAAGAGACTTGCCAGTAACGAGATTGAACTAGGTATGAAAATACCGACGTTCGAATCTCGGGCAAGTAACATACCGATGACAAAGGGAATAACGTATGTTTTCATTATGGTACAACCGATAAAGATCTTCATAGAATATGTGGGAACCAATATGAGCATCCAGATTCTACTGTTGGTTATTGACCAGAGAATTGTCTCGGTCATGTCTACATAGTTCTCGAACCCGTAGGGTCCGCACGCTTAACGCTCGATGACGATTTTGTATTATATGAGTTATGTGATTTGGTGACCGAATGTTGTTCGGAGTCCCGGATGAGATCACGGACATGACAAGGAGTCTCGAAATGGTCGAGAGGTAAATATTGATATATAGGATGATGGTATTCGGACACCGGAAGTGTTCCGGAGGGTACCGGGTACATATCGGGTCACCGGAAGGGGTTCCGGGCACCCCCAGGCAAAGATATGGGCCTAATGGGCCAAGGGGGGAAACGCAGCAGCCAGCAGGGGCTGCTGCACCCCCCATATGGGCCGAACCAGAGGAGGAAGGAAAGAGGGGAAGAAAGAAGGAAGGGGAGGGATTCGGCCTCCCCCTTCCTTCCCTCCTCCCTCCTCCTTCCTTCCCCCTCCGGAAAATATGGTAAGGAGGGGGGGGGGGCAAATTGGACTAGGCCCCCAAGTAGGATTCCTCCTACTTGGGGCTCCCCAAGGCTGTCTCCCTCCCCCTCCCACCTATATATACATGGGGAGGGGGCGCCTAGAACACACACGAACAATTGTTAGCCGTGTGCGGCGCCCCCCTCCACAGTTTACGCCTCCGGTCATATTCACGTAGTGCTTAGGCGAAGCCCTGCGCGGATCACTTCACCATCACCGTCACCACGCTGTCATGCTGACAGAACTCTCCCTAGACACTTTTCTGGATCAAGAGTTCGAGGGACGTCATCGAGCTGAATGTGTGCAGAACTCGGAGGTGCCGTACGTTCGGTGCTTGATCGGTCGGAACGAGAAGAAGTTCGACTACATCAACCGCGTTAACAAA
This sequence comes from Thinopyrum elongatum, assembly GCA_011799875.1. Lineage (NCBI taxonomy): Eukaryota > Viridiplantae > Streptophyta > Magnoliopsida > Poales > Poaceae > Thinopyrum > Thinopyrum elongatum. The sequence continues at coordinate 481,815,504 of CM022302.1, read as the reverse complement.
CGCTTCCGCTTTCGGTCTACAAGGGTACGTGGACACACTCTCCCCCTCTCATTGCTATGCATCTCCTAGATAGATCTTGCGTGAGCGTAGGAATTTTTTTGAAATTGCATGCTACGTTTCCCAATAGGAACACCAACTCGAAACTGACAAGACATTGCACCAAATCATTCTGTAACCTTGGTAGGATTTCTGGATCGATTGCCTTCTAAGAAATTGCATTGAGGAATGCACATAGCTTCACAATGGCTAATCGAACATTTTCTGGTAGAGGCCCCCTCAATGCAACCGGAAGCAATTGCGTCATAATCACGTGGCAGTCATGAGACTTTAGGTTTTGGAATTTTTTCTCTGCCATATTTATTATTCCTTTTATATTTGATGAGAAGCCAGACGGGACCTTCATACTGAGCAGGCATTCAAAGAAGATTTCCTTCTCTTCTTTGGTAAGAGCATAGCTGGCAGGACCTTGATACTGCTTTGGATGCATGCCGTCTTTTTCGTGCATACGTTGCTGGTCCTCCCGTGCCTTCGATGTATCTTTTGTCTTCCCATACACGCCCAAGAAGCCTAGTAGGTTCACAGAAAGATTCTTCGTCACGTGCATCACGTCGATTGCAGAGCGGACCTCTAGGACTTTCCAATAGGGTAGGTCCCAAAATATAGATTACTTCTTCCACATGGGTGCGTGTCCGTCAGCGTCTTTTAGAACAGATTGTCCGCCAGGACCCTTTCCAAAGATTACTTTTAAATCCTTGACCATATCAAGTATATCATCACCAGTACGGTGGCGAGGCTTCTTCCGGTGATCTGCCTCACCTTTGAAATGCTTGCCTTTCTTTCTTAAGAGATGCTTGATCGGAAGAAATCGACGATGTCCCAGGTACACATTCTTCTTACATTTATCCGAATATATACTTTCGGTCTTATCTAAACAGTGCGTGCATGCATTGTATCCCTTGTTTGTCTTTCCTGAAAAGTTACTAAGAGCAGGCCAATCATTGATGGTTACAAACAGCAATGCTCGTAGGTCAAATTCCTGCTGTTTGTGCTCATCCCACACACGTACACCTTTTATATCCCACAACTGTAAAAGTTCTTCAACTAATGGCCTTAGGTACACATCAATGTCATTGCCGGGTTGCTTGGGGCCTTGGATGAGCACGGGCATCATAATGAACTTCCACTTCATGCACAATCAAGGAGGAAGGTTATAGATACATAGAGTCACATGCCGGGTGCTATGATTGATGCCCTGCTCCCCAAAAGGATTAATGCCATCTGCACTTATACCAAACAATAAGTTCCTTGCATCATCTGCAAACTCTGGCAACTTTCTCTCGATTTTTCTCCACTGTGACCCATCAGCGGGTACTGTCAACTTCCCGTCTTTCTTCCGGTCTTCTTTGTGCCATCGCAACAACTTGGCATGCTCTTTGTTTTGGAACAAATGTTTCAACCGTGGTATTATAGGAGCATACCACATCACCTTGGCAGGAATCCTTTTCCTAGGGCGCTCGCCCTCAACATCACCAGGGTCATCGCGGCTGATCTTATAGCGCAATGCACCGCATACCGGGCATGCATTCAAATACTCGTACTCCTCACTGCGGTAGAGGATGCAGTCATTAGGGCATGCATGTATCTTCTGCACCTCTAATCCTAGAGGGCAGACAGCCTTCTTTGCTTCGTACGTACTGTCGGGCAATTCGTTGTCCTTTGGAAGCATCTTCTTTAACATTTTCAGCAACTTTTCAAATCCCTTGTCAGATACACCATTCTCTGCCTTCCATTGCAACAATTCCAGTGTGGTACCGAGCTTTTTCTTGTCATCTTCGCAATTTGGGTACAACAATTTCTTATGATCCTCTAACATGCACTGCAACTTCAACTTCTCCTTTTCACTTGCGCAGTTTCTCTTTGCATCAGCAATTGCCCGATCAAGATCATCAGTGGGCTCATCTGATGCCTCTTCTTCAGCTTCTTCCCCCATTGTAGTACCATCATATTCAGGGAACCTATGATAGTTGTCATCATCCTCTTCTTCTTCATTCTCTTTCATCAGAACCCCTCTTTCTCCGTGCTTGGTCCAATAGTTATAGCCGGACATGAAACCGGACGTAAACAGGTGGATGTGAAGGACTTTTGAGCTAGAGTAATTCCTATCATTCTTATAGACACCACATGGACAACACATAAAACCATCCCGCTTGTTTGCCTCAGCTGCACGCAGAAAACTATGCACGCCATTAATGAACTGGGGAGAGCGTCGGTCATCGTACATCCATTGCCGGCTCATCTTCATGACACAACACTGAAAAGACCAAATTAATACAAGTTCATATATACATAAAGTTCATACACACTTATTCTCATAAAACAACATACAACTATCTAGCTAAAGCATTTAAATGCAACAACAAATGCAATTAAGATCGCAACTAAGGTAATAATTGATCCAACAACATAATGATACCAAGCCTCTTTATTAACGGCATATTTTCTAATCTTTCTAATCTTCAAGTGCATTGCATCCATCTTGATCTTGTGATCATCGACGACATCGGCAACATACAACTCCAATTTTATCTTCTCTTCTTCAATTCTTTTCAATTTTTCTTTCAAATACTCGTTTTCTTTTTCAACAAAATTTAACTTCTCGACAAGAGGGTCGGTTGCAATTTCCGGTTCACATACCTCCTAGATAAAAATATTTATGTCAACTTGATGGGCATAATTTTCATGAACACGAAATGCAACCAATAGTTATAAAAGAGAATATATCACATTCAAATCATAAACCGAACGAGGGCCGACAGGGACGGATATCAAAACCATGGCACTACGTATAACAAACAATCATACAATTAAGAAAATTATACAAGCAACTATCTAAATCATACAAATAAGATATTTTTTTCACAAAAAGGATAAGAACAAGAGCCTCACCAAGGTGGTGCCGGCGACGGGATGGCGCGGGCGATCGACGGCGGTGAGGATGGGGACGGGAAGGCACTAAGTAAACCACACCTACACATATGAACTAAGAAGTTAATTTGAGCTCAAATTGCATTTAAATCAAATAAACTCTCACATAATTACTCCCAAACTAAAACACACAAATGACTATTCTTATAGAGCATTGCACGAGCTAAACTAGCAATGAGAGATGAAAGGACAAAGTTTCTAACCTTTGTGAACACTTGGATAGATGGGGTGCCTCAAATCTTGAAAAATCTTGGCAAAAATGGAGGATGAGCTCGAGCTAAGGGGAAGAACAGAGAGGAGAAAGGAGAAAACAGAGAGGATGAGCTCGAGCTCGGGCTGGACGAAGTAGGGGTTTATATAGGAACAACTTTAGTCCCGGTTGGTGATACAAACCGGGACTAAAGGTCCAGCTATAGTCCCAGTTGGTGATACCAACCGGGACTAAAGGGGCTCATGGGGGCCCCAGCCTGACGCCAGCCTGCCACCGCCCCGTTAGTCCCGGTTTGTATCACCAACCGGGACTATGGGTCAAAAATGAACCGGGACAAATGGTGGTCGTGCCCCCATCCGCTCCTAGCCATTGGGACCGGGACTAATGATCACATTAGTCCCGGGCCCAAACCAGGCCGGGACTAATGCTCCGGACGAAAGGTCTATTTTCTACTAGTGATGGTTGAGTATGTGGACTTGCTAAATAAAAGCTCTTACATTGACTCTTTCCGATGTTATGATAAATTGCAATTGTTCCATTGACCAAGATCATAGTTTGTTGGTTTTCAATAAAGTTCTTGATTCATACTTTACCTTGTGAATGAATTGTCACTTTAGCATAAGAAGTTATATGACAATATATTGTTGTTCTAAAGATGATCATGATGCCCTCATGTCCGTATTTTATTTTATCGACACCTCTATCTCTAAACATGTGGACAAGATTTTTGATTTTGGATTTCGCTTGAGGACAAGCGAGGTCTAAGCTTGGGGGAGTTGATACATCCATTTTGCATCATGCTTTTATGTTGATATTTATTGCATTATGGGCTGTTATTCCACTTTAAGGTACAATACTTATGCCTTTTCTCTCTTATTTTACAAGGTTTACACAAAGAGGGAGAATGCCGGCAGCTGGAATTCTAGACCGGAAAGGAGCAAATCTGAGATACGTATTCTGCACACAACTCCAAAAGTCCTGAAATTTTACGGAGAATTATTTTGGAATATATAAAAAATATTGGGCGAAGAAACTACCGAAGGGAACCCACCAGGTGGCCACAAGCCTGGGTGGCGCGCCCTATCCCCCAGGGTGCGCCCCCAAGGCTTGTGGGCCCCCTGGCCATCGTCTAGTGCCCCTCTTCTGCTATATGAAAGGTTTTGACCTAGAAAAAATAAGAAGGAAGCTTTCGGGACGAAGCGCCGCCATCTCGAGGCGGAACCTGGGCAGGAGCAATCTAGGGCTCCGGCAGAGCGATTCTGCTAGGGAAACTTCCCTCCCAGAGGTGGAAATCGAAGCCATCGTCATCACCAATGATCCTCTCATCGAGGAAGGGTCAATCTTCATTAACATCTTCACCAGCACCATCTCCTCTCAAACCCTAGTTCATCTCTTGTATTCAATCTTTGTCTCAAAACCTCAGATTGGTACCTGTGGGTTGCTAGTAGTGTTGATTACTCCTTGTAGTTGATGCTAGTTGGTTTATTTGGTGGAAGATCATATGTTCAAATCCTTAATGATATTCAATACCCCTCTGATCTTGAATATGAACATGCTTTGTGAGTAGTTACGTTTGTTCCTGAGGACATGGGAGAAGTCTTGTTATAAGTAATCATGTGAATTTGGTATTCGTTCGATATTTTGATGAGATGTATGTTGTCTTTCCTCTAGTGGTGTTATGTGAACGTTGACTACATGAGACTTCACCATGATTTGGGCCTAGGGGAAGGCATTGGGAAGTAATAAGTAGATGATGGGTTGCTAGAGTGACAGAAGCTTAAACCCTAGTTTATGCGTTGCTTCGTAAGGGGCTGATTTGGATCCACATGTTTCACTCTATGGTTAGATTTATCTTAAATCTTCTTTCATAGTTGCGAGGCTTGCGAGAGGGGTTAATCATAAGTGTGAGGTTCGTCCAAGTAAGGACAGCACCCAAGCACCGGTCCACCCACATATCAAATTATCAAAGTAACGAATGCGAATCATATGAGCATGATGAAAACTAACTTGACAATAATTCCCATGTGTCCTCGGGAGTGCTTTGCTTTATATAAGAGTTCGTCCAGGCTTATCCTTTGCTACAAAAAGGATTGGGCCACCTTGCTGCACCTTTGTCACACTTGTTACTTGTTACCTGTTACGAATTATTTTATCACCAAACTATCTGTTACCGATAATTTCAGTGCCTGCAGAAAATACCTTACTGAAAACCACTTGTCATTTCCTTCTGCTCCTCGTTGGGTTCGACGCACTTACTTATCGGAAGGACTATGATTGATCCCCTATACTTGTTGGTCATCAAATGTCCACTATAGCAAAAACTTTCCAGCTCCTGAGTGACCTTTCGTATACCCGTCGTGCGTAGCAAAAATTTAGACGTCGGCTCGGCTCATTCCCGTGGCGCGGCACGTCGTGACGAGGTGTGGCGAGGCAGGCGGCGGAGGAGGAGCGCGTCCCTCTTGTTCTCATGCTCATACATGTGGGGAAACACCCTCCCTTATAAGGTGGTCCAACTCCTACCAAACTAGCAATGTGGGACTAAACTTTACCTATCAACCTCTAACCTCTTTCATTTTTAAGAAATTGCAGGTGTGTGTCAGTATATTACAAAATAGAGTTACAGATCACAAGAAGAGGTTAAATGAGGCTGTGACAAAAGTGTGCAAACATAACTGTGGAAGACAAGGTTTAGGCCGTACAACACAATTGCATTGATCGGTGCACTAGGCACGTTTATATGATGTACAAGCTGGGAGCCACAACCTCAACTATACAGGAAAACTAGGAGGTGGGCCTACGACATAATATACATGCACAATATATTCAACACCCCCCGCTCCCCGCAGTCGAAGCGTCGCCAGAGACACAGAGACTGGAACGAAAATCCTCGAAGGTGGAAGTAGGCAGTCCCTTAGTCATCACATCGGCAAACTGTTGTGCGATCGAAACATGGAGAACCCGAATGCATCCAAGGGCTACCTGTTCGCGTACAAAATGTATGTCCAGCTCGATGTGCTTCGTCCGACAATGATGAACGCGGTTGGCGGAAAGATACACCGCAGAGACGTTGTCACAATAGACAACCGTGGCCTGTGAGACGTCGTGATGCAACTCCTGGAGTAGCTATCGTAGCCAGGTGCACTCAGCAACTGCATTAGCCACTTCTCAGTACTCGGCCTCCGCGCTGGAGCGCGAAACTGTGGGTTGTCGCTTGGACGACCACGAGACGAGGGAGGGACTGAGGTAGACGCAATAGCCAGAAGTGGAGCGACATGTGTTAGGGCAGCCAGCCCAATCAGCATCAGAATAGGCCACCATATCTAGAGAGGTGGATGCCGTGAGAGTGAGCCCAAGGGACATCGTGCCACGGATGTCTCGGAGAATCCGTTTCACGAGGGTCCAATGGGAGTCATGAGGGGCGTGCATATGGAGACACACCTGCTGGACAGCATACTGTAGATCTGGTCGAGTGAGTCTCAGATACTGGAGAGCACCAACGATGGACTAGTAGAATGGAGCATCCGATGTGGACGAGCCCTCGAGAGCAGAAACCTTGGCCTTCGTGTCAACAGGAGTAGCGACAGGATGATAGTTGAGCATGCCGACACGCTCAAGTAGCTCATGCGCGTACTTCAACTGATAAAGAAAGAAGCCGTCGGGTCACCGAATGACCTCAATGCCAAGGAAATAATGGAGAGCACCCAATCCTTGCTGGCAAACTCGTCACGCAGCCGGAGAGTGATCTGCTGAATGAGGGCTGCGGAGGAGGCAGTCAGGATGATGTCGTTGACGTATAGCAGAAAGTAAGCAGTTGTGTTGCCGCGGTGATAGGCAAACAACGAGGCATCCGAGCGGGTGATGTAGAAGCCAAGTGTCTGAAGAAAACCGGTGATGCGCTGGTACCAGGCGCGAGGTGCTTGCTTGAGGCCATAGAGAGACCGGGACAGCAAGCACACATGGCCAGGATGAGAGGCGTCGACGAAACCAGTTGGTTGCTCACAGTAAACCTACTCCTCAAGGTGGCCATGAAGAAAGGCGTTGGAGACATCCATTTGATGAACTGGCCAGCCACGGGAGACTGCCAGCTGAAGGACGGTGCGGATCGTGCCCGGTTCGACAACTAGTGCAAATGTCTCAGTGAAGTCAACGCCAGCACGCCACCGAAACCCACGGACCACCCAGCGAGCCTTATAGCGCTCAAGCGTGCCATCCGAGCGGGTCTTATGACGAAAGACCCACTTGCTGCTGATGACGTTGGCGCGAGGAGGCCGGGAAACCAGTGTCCAGGTACGGTTCCGCTGAAGAGCGTCGAACTCTTCCTGCATCGCAGCGTGTCAGTGAGTATCACATAGGGCTGCTTTGGCGGACGCAGGAATCGGTGACAGCTCGGTGGTGGAGGCAGCGAGGAGATACTCGTTGCTGGAGTACCGCAGACTCGGACGGTGGACGCCGGCCATGGCCCGAGTGAGGGGGCGAGACGGCAACGCCGGGACCACGGGGGGCGTAGGCGGCGATGACGAGCCGGCCGAGGCCGAGGTGGAGCTCGAGGGGTGGCCCTCCCGAGGGGGAGGCCCCGTCCGAGGGGGAGGCCGCGCCCGAGGTGGAGCTCGAGGGGGCCACGCTCGCGGAGGCAGCCGAGGCCGCGCCTGAGGCGGCCGGCGAGGCAGCTGGCGACGGGGCAGTGCCCGAGATGGCCGGTAAAGAGACCGGCGACGGGGCGGCCAACGAAGATGCCGGTGAAGAGGCCGGCGACGCGGCGGCTGCCGGCGACGTGGCGGCCGGCGAGGCGGGCGATGCCGAGGCCCCTGACGGAGTCGGCGAGGGCGTCGTGGGGGCGCGAGGCGTAGCTCGTCCCACGGCGCGAGGACCGCCGAAGCCCGAAGGCGGTCCAAGAACCGAGCAGGGCCATCCACCTAACGGGGTCGCCGGTCGCCGGTGGCGACGTGGCGACGGGAGGTACCTGCTGAAACGGAAACACCTTCTCATCAAAGTAAATGTGCTGGGAGGTGAATACATGATGTGAGACGGGATCGTAGCAGTGGTATCCTTTAGTGTTAGGTGGGTAGCCGAGGAAGATGCAAGCGACGGAGCGAGGTGCAAGCTTATGAGGTGCGGTAGCGGCGATGCTAGGATAGCAGAGACATCCGAGAATGCGAAGCTCGTCATAAGAGGGTGGTGCACTAAAGAGAAGGTTATGGGGTGCAATGTTCCCGCGAGTACGACAGGGACGGAGGTTAATGAGTGATGCGGTGGCGAAGGCGTCAGGCCAAAAGCGCGGAGGCACATTGGCGTGAAAAAGAAGCGTACGAACACAGTCGTTAAGAGTGCGAAGAACGCGCTCAGTGCGACCGTTCTGTTGCGAAGTGTACGGGCATGTGAGATGAAAAGTCATGCCATGTGTGGTGAGGAGAGTGCGAACAGCTAAGTTGTTGAACTCCTTCCCGTTATCTGTTTGGAACGCAAGGATGGGACGACCAAACTGCGTGAAAACATAGGAGTAAAATGCGGCGAGCGTGGAGATAACATCGGACTTACACCGCAACGGGAAGGTCCACACATAGTGCGAAAAAGCATCAAGAATGACGAGATAATAAAGGTAGCCTGTATTACTGGCAACTGAAGAGGTCCACACAACACTATGAATTTACTCAAACGGGTTCGATGCAACATGAGTAGAAGCCCTAAATGGAAGACGAGCATGTTTGCCAAGGCGACAAGCATGACAAGAGTGATCATCGATCTTATTACACGTGAATGAAAAACTCCGAAGTATATGACGAAGGGTGGCGGGGTTGGGATGACCCAAGCGAGCGTGCCAAAGGTCCACACCGGTGGCGAGGGCAACAGGAGCGGCGGAGGTGGTGGTGGCGGTGGGGTGGACCGGGTAGAGCTCGTCGGGGCTGTCACATCGGTTGAGTACCATCCGGGTACGAGCGTCCTTAACAGAAAAACCACACTCGTCAAACTTAATGATAACAGGATTTTCACGTGTAAAGGAACGAACAGAAACAAGATTTTTAATAAGATCAGGAGAAACTAAGATGTTAGATAATGACAATGGAGTGGATGTAGACGAAAAAGATGCATGCCCTATGTGAGTAATGGGAAGTGAGGAACCGTCATCGACGGTGATGCGAGCGGAAGTGTGGACAGGATAGGAGGAGTGGAGGTTACCGGGATGGGCAGCCATATGCGCGGTAGCTCCAGTGTCCATGTACCAGTCGCCGCCGCCGGTGTAGGTGGACGGAGTGGGGGCGGAGTGCAGAGCGGCCAAGAGAGCCGGGTCCCACGGCACGGGCGGGAGCGCGGATTGCTGGGGCAGGGCCGTCAGGGGCAGCAGCGGCAGCCCTCCTGGCTGCGGCGGCTATCCGTAGGAGAGAGGCCCGTAGAGTGCCGCGTAGGGCTGCGGCGCGGCGTAAAACACCTGATGGGAGGGAGGCCGCGCGCCGAGGATACCCGGGGCAGGGGCGCGGGGAACCGACATGGAGTAAGCGTGCACAACGCCGGTCCACGGGTTTTGGCTGGCGTACCACGGGGCCGGCTGGTACTGCTGCTGGGGGCGGGCTGCTCCTCCCTGAGCCCCGTTGCCCTGCTGCTGCTTGCGGCCACCACGGCGACCCCCGTTAGCGGCCGGCGGGGGCGGCGGGAAGGGGGCGGCCGGCGCCTGTGGGAAGGCCGACGGGGGCGGGAGGGCTGGCGCGGGACTCGGCGGAGGCGGTGCCGAGCCCCCGCGAGTGCCGGCGATGAGGGCGGTGTGGGTCGCCCGAGTCCGGGCCATCTTCATCCGCCTCTCCTCCAGCTTGAGATACGCCACCACCTTGGCAAAGGTGGGCTCTGGGATGAGGGTAAGGTTGGAGGCGGCGTTGGTGGGGTGGTGGAGAAGCGGGTGCCGAAGCGGGAAGGGAGGGGGCGGCGGCGACCGGCGGCGGCGGCTAAAGAGGAGCCGGCGGCGGCTGCGGGTGGCAGCGGCGTCGGGTGAGGAGGGCGGCGGCAACCTGCGGTGGCGGCGGCAGCTGGAGGGAACCGGCGGTCGGCGGCGGCGGCGGGTGGCGGCGGAGGGTGTGTTTAGCGGCGGCGGCGCAAGGAGGGCACGGCGGCGGCGGCTAGGGTAGGGCTAGGGTCGACCTGTGATAGATACCATGTGGAAGACAAGGTTTAGGCCGTGCAACACAATTGTATTGATCGGTGCACTGGGCACGTATATATGATGTACAAGCTGAGGCCACAACCTCAACTATACAGAAAAATTAGAAGGTGAGCCTACGACACAATATACATGCACAATATATTCAAAATAATCCACCTCCCCCACATTACGAGTAATAGATTACTCTAGCGAAGCTACCTCTAACCTCCCTTCACCGGTTACGCTGTGGCCGTTCGTGCCATCCCCGTCTCCAGCCGAGGCATTCCCCTTCTGCATCGGCGCTGCATCTCGTCTCCGTATTTGGGAAGTTGAGTGATGTATTTGCCATTTTCATTTGTGAGCAACTTGCACATAGCAAAACAGGTTTTAATTTTCTTACAAACTCGTCTTATACCTATACTAAAATATATTAAGGCAAGCTATCTTAGCATTGAGAAGTTTTGTCACGATCACATAACTGGGCGTATGATGTCACCGTGGGTTGGGTCTAAATCAAATGAAGTCTGTTTTAAACCATGAATTCATATGGCTCATTGAAAATGAACATCAATCTTTCAATACATGAAGTCGACACCCTGTACTCACTAATTTAAGTTAATCTCGACCCTGGACCTGTTTGGTGCGCCAGAAAAAGTTCAATCCCCTCCGGCGGCGTGCGGCAGCGCGGCTGCGAGACGTGGTCTCATGGACGTCCGCCATCGCGCGCCCGGCCCGGGAGGGCGACCTGCCGGCGACGGCCGCGGCGCTCTACGACATGCTCTCCTCCCCCGCCGCGCCTGCGCCCAACGACGTCACCCTCCTCACCGTCATCTCCGCCTGCGCCGGCGCCCCCTCGTCCCCGCTCGCCCGGCCCCTCGCGCTATCGCTCCACGCCCTCGCCATCAAGCTCTCCCGGCCACCTCCTCCTCTGCACCTGCCTCGCGCGGTTCTACCTCGCGTCCCACCTCACCCACCACGCCCTCCAGCTGTTCGGCTCCATGCCCGTCAGGTCCGTGGTCACCTACAACACCATGATCACCGGTCTCATGCGCAACGGCCTCGTCGCCGCCGCGTGCGAGGTGTTTGACGGAATGCCGGAATGGGACAAGGTCTCCTGGACGGCGCTCATCGACGGGTGCGTCAAGAACGGGCGCCACGACGAGGCGATCAATTGCTTCCACGCCATGCTGCTGGACGGCGTCGAGCCAGACTACGTCACGCTAATAGCTGCCATCTCCACGTGCACCGAGGTTGGCGCGCTCGGCCTTGGTATGTGGGTGCACCGAGGTTGGGGCGCTCGTGACCAGGCAGAAGCTGGAGGGCAACATCCGCATCGGCAATTCGTTGATCGACATGTATGCTCGGTGCGGTAAGGTGGACTTTGCTCGGCAGGTGTTTGACAGCATGAGGAAGCGGACGGTGGTCTCCTGGAACTCGATGATCGTCGGGTTCGCTGCCAATGGACGGTGCACGGACGCCATCGAGCATTTCAAGGCAATGCGGAGGAAGGGGTTCAAGCCAGACGCTGTGACGTTCACGGGCGTTCTCACGGCCTGCAGCCATGCCGGCCTCACCGACGAGGGGCTGAGGTACTATGATGCCATGAAGGCGGAGCACGGCATCACAACAAGGATGGAGCACTACGGGTGCGTGGTCGACCTGCTCGGCCGGGCAGGGCGCCTAGACGAGGCCATGAGCGTGGTGGCGACCATGCCGATGCGGCCGAACGAGGTGGTGCTTGGAGCCCTGCTTGCTGGGTGTCGGATGCACGGGGACGTGGACATGGCCGAGCAGCTGATGCAGCACCTCCTCGAGCAGGACCCTGGTGGTGACTCAAACTTCGTGCTGCTGTCGAACATCTACGCCGCCGCCGTCGGGAAATGGGATGGCGCGGGCAAGGTCCGGGGCCTGATGAAAGCCCGGGGGGTAAAGAAGAGGCCAGGCCGCAGTGCCGTGGAGATCCACGGCGACATACATGAGTTTGTCTGCGGAGATCGGTCTCATCCGCAGGCTGCGGAGGTGTTCGACATGCTTGGCCTGCTCAGCCATGAGATGGCAGGGCGTGAGGTGTGAGTGAGCATTGAAAACTGGAGGCTTTCAGGAGTCACCATGTTCTGCGTTTCGAGCGTTTGTACAGGCAGTTCTGCGGTCATTAGACAAAAACAACTAACGATTGATTAGAGATCTGTTATATTTGCAGTTCTGCGGTCATTGTGACTCTCATTATATGTACAGTCTCGGGACAGGCATCCAACATGTGGAGCAAGCCAGTAACACAGGTGATGAATTGAACTTTTTATGTCAGACAGATGAGAAGTATCTGTGTTAAATCTTTAGAAGCAAATTTACAAGGCTTGTCATCGTATGCCCATCTTGTGGTATATATGTGATCAGCTCAATCAAACATAGACACCACATTTCTGGAAGGCGAAAAACAACACAAGCTCCTGAATTGATAACGTTGGTGTTATTGTGGAAATATTGAACCTGCTCCCGTCGAAAACAATAACATTACTTTCTCCCGTGTTCATTGTTGCAAGAAGATCATGTATTCATTTGTGCTCACCTACTCCTCTTTCAAAGACAAGAGGGGAGAATATACATGTCTTTATTTGTGCATATTTTTCTTGACTATATATAAGTATGGTGACCTCCAACGGCTACATAGGGTGAGAAAGTTACACCCAAACAAGCATGTGCCCTGGTATGCATTGCAAGAGAAACAAAAAAATCTTCTCTATGGGAAGATTTAGAAAAGATGTTGGGAATGAGCGACACCAGGAAAGGACTCGCATCCCCGATGCCTACTCTGTTACCAAGAGCCGGAGAGCCATACACCACCATCTCCTCTGCTGCTCATTCTCCCGCCAGCTATGGTACCAAGTCCTTTCCTGGTTCCGATCTACTGCTGCGCCGCCACACCCTGACGCCATGTTCTAGGAGTGGTGGATCAATGCCTGCTCGGCGGCGTCTTCCTCGTGTAGAAAAGGACTAGCATCCTTGCTCCTCTTGATTGCATGACACCTCTGGAAACCACCGGAACGGCTGTGTTTTCGATGGCTTGCAGTCCTCCATACGCGTCCTACTTCAGTTCATCAAGAACGATGCTCACCTTTGGTTCTTGGGTGGTGTGCTTGGACTGGACAACTTTCTTCCCGAGTAGTCCCCATGTGGATGATTTTGGACTAGTGAAGGAAATGAAGAAGGTGAAGCCTGCACTAAGATGGCCATCTCCACATGCTGGACAGGTGGCCTTGTCAGTTAACGGGGCGTTTTTAGCAGCGGATGGGACAGCAGCGGCTGGTATGATTATAAGAAGGCCTGACGGAAGTGTTATATTTGCTGCATATAGGTTTTTATTCAACCGCTATGATGCTTTGGAGGCCGAAATTCATGCGTTAATGCAAGGCATGGCACTAGCAATACAACATTTGGAAGGACCAGTGATTGTACAATTGGATTCTTCGAAGGCACTGGCTACTTTGTCCAGAGAGGGTTTGGTACGATCAGCTTATGGCCATCTTGTCTCTGAGATTAAGCACCTCATGACATTGAGAGTTTTTATTCCCATGAATATTAAACGGGAATGGAATAGGGTAGCAGATCGACTGGCGTCGTATAGTCGCACTGAGAGTAGCACTGCAGTATGGCTTCAACTAGGACCACCATGTATTGAGGAGCTTCTGCCGCTCGATTGTAACCCTATTACTATGGAATAAATTACTTTCTCCCCGCAAAAAAAAGACCTTCTCCATTGGTAGATTTAGAAAATATGTTAGGAATGAGCGACACCAGAAAAGGACTTGCATCCCCGGTGCCTACTCTGTTACCAATAGCTGGAGACCATAAACCGCCATCTCGCCGGGTGCTCATTCTCCCGCCAGCTATGGTACCAAGTCCTTTCCTGGTTCCGATCTACTGCTGCGCCGCCACATCGCCAACTAAATGATTGATTAGAGATCAGTTGTATTTGCAGTTCTGCGGTCATTGTGACTCCCATTACATGTACTGTCTCGGGAGAGGCATCCAACATGTGCTGCAAGCCTGTAACACAGGTGATGAATTGACCTTCTTATGTCAGACAGATGAGAAGTATCAGTGTTAAATCTTTAGAGCCCAATTTATAAGGCTTGTCATCTGATGCCCATATCGTGGTATATATGTGATCAGCTCAATCAAACATAGACACTGCATTTCTGGAAGGTGAAGAACAACACAAGCTCGTTGATGTTACTATGGAAATAGTAGACCACTCCTTTTTTTCTTCGATTAATTCACTCATAATGTCTTGCCTACTCTCTCTGGCATCCCTGTCAAAAACAATAACGTTGCTTGCTCCCTTGGTCATTGTTACCAGAAGAAAGTTCTTACCAGAAAAATCGTATATTCATTTGTGCTCACCTACTCCTCTTTCAAAGACAAGAGGGGAGAATATACATGTCTGTATTTGTGCATATTTTTCTCTCCTATATATAACTATGGTGACCTCCAATGACTAGATAGGGAGAGAAAGTTACACCCAAACAAGCATGTGCCCTGGTATGCATTGCGAGAGAAACAAAAAGATCTTCCCCATGGGTAGATTTAGAAAAGATGTTAGGAATGAGCGACACAAGGAAAGGACTCGCATCCCCGGTGCCAACTCTGTTACCAAGAGCCGGAGAGCCATACACCACCATCTCGTCGGCAGCTCATTCTCCCGCCAGCTATGGTACCAAGTCCTTTCCTGGTTCCGATCTACTGCTGCGCCACAACACCCTGACGCCATGTTCTAGGAGTGGTGGATCGATGCCTGCTTGGCGGTGCCTTCCTCGTGTAGAAAAGGACTAGCATCCTTGCTCCTCTTGATTGCACGGCAACTCTGGAAAGCACTGGAACGACTGTGTTTTCGATGGCTTGCAGTCCTCCATACGCGTCCTACTTCAGTTCATCAAGAACGATGCTCACCTTTGGTTCTTGGGTGGTGTGCTTGGACTGGACAACTTTCTTCCCGAGTAGTCCCCATATGGATGGTTTTGGACTAGTGAAGGAAATGAAGAAGGTCAAGCCTGCACTAAGATGGCCGTCTCCACAGGCTGGACAGGTGGCCTTGTCAGTTGACGGGGCGATTTTAGCAGCGGATGGGACAACGGCGACTAGTATGATTCTAAGAAGGCCTGACAGAAGTGTTATATTTGCTGTATATAAGTTTTTATTCAACCGCAATGATGCTTTGGAGGCCAAAATTCATGCGTTAATGCAAGGCATGTCACTAGCAATACAACATTCAGACGGACCAGTGATTGTACAATCGGATTCTTCGGAGGCACTCGCTACTTTGTCCGGAGAGGGTTTGGTACGATCAGCTTATGGCCATCTTGTCTCTTAGATTAAGAACCTCATGACATTGAGAGTTTTTATTTCCATAAATATTAAACGGGAATAGAATAGGGTAGCTCGACTGGCGTCGTACAGTCGCACTAAGAGTAGCACTGCAGTATGGCTTCAACTAGGACCACCATGTATTGAGGAGCTTCTGCCTCTCGATTGTAACCCTATTACTATGGAATAAATTACTTTCACGCCGCAAAAAAAGACCTTCTCCATTGGTAGATTTAGAAAATATGTTAGGAATGAGCGACACCAGAAAAGGACTCGCATCCCCGGTGCCTACTCTGTTACCAATAGCTGGAGACCATAAACCACCATCTTGCCGGGTGCTCATTCTCCCGCCAGCTATGGTTCCAAGTCCTTTCCTGGTTCCGATCTACTGCTGCGCCACCACATCGCCAACTAACGATTGATTAGAGATCTGTTCTATTTGCAGTTCTGCGGTCATTGTGACTCCCATTACATGTACAGTCTCGGGAGAGGCATCCAACATGTGCAGCAAGCCTGTAACACAGGTGATGAATTGAACTTTTTATGTTAGACAGATGAGAAGTATCAGTGTTAAATCTTTAGAGCCAAATTTATAAGGCTTGTCATCTGATGCCCATCTTGTGGTATATATGTGATCAGCTCAATCAAACATAGACACTGCATTTCTGGAAGGTGAAGAACAACACAAGCTCGTTGATGTTACTATGGAAACAGTAGAACACTCCTTTTTTCTATGATTAATTCACTCGTAATGTCTTGCCTACTCTCTCTGGCATCCCTGTCAAAAACAATAACATTGCTTGCTCCCTTGGTCATTGTTACCAGAAGAAAGTTCTTACCAAAAAGATCGTATATTCATTTGTCCTCCCCTACTCCTCTTTCAAAGACAAGAGTGGAGAATATACATGTCTTTATTTGTGAAT
Source organism: Thinopyrum elongatum (assembly GCA_011799875.1). Lineage (NCBI taxonomy): Eukaryota > Viridiplantae > Streptophyta > Magnoliopsida > Poales > Poaceae > Thinopyrum > Thinopyrum elongatum. The sequence goes on along the minus strand of CM022302.1, from coordinate 481,798,898 downwards.
ATTTTTCTCTCCTATATAACCATGGTGACCTCCAACGGCTTGATAGGGTGGGAAAGTTACACCCAAACAAGTATTTTCTCTGGTATGCATTGCGAGAGAAACAAAAAGACCTTCTCCATGGGTAGATTTAGAAAAGATGTTTGGAATGAGCGACACCAGGAAAGGACTCGCATCCTCGGTGCCTACTCTGTTACCAAGAGCCTGTTGGGGAACGTAGTAGTAAATCAAAAAAAAATTCTACGCATCACCAAGATCAATCTATGGAGAGACTAGCAACGAGAGAGAGAGGAGTGCGTCTTCATACCCTTGAAGATCGCGATGCGGAAGCGTTGCAAGAACGCGGTTGGAGGAGTCGTACACGCAGCGATTCAGATCGCGGTCGATTCCGATCTAAGCACCGAACAACAGTGCCTCCGCGTTCAACACACGTGCAGCCCGGTGATGTCTCCCGCGCCTTGATCCAGCAAGGAGGAGGAAGAGGTTGGAGAAGACAGCTCCAGCAGCACGACGGCGTGGTGGTGGAACTTGCAGTTCTCCGGCAGGGCTTCGCCAAGCTCAAACGGAGGAGGAGGAGGTGTTGGAGAGGGGGAGGGCTGCGCCAGGGGAGAGCTTGTGGCCTCCCTCCCACCCCTCCACTATTTATAGGCTGGGGGGGAGAGGGGGCCAGCACCCTAGATCCCATCTAGGGTTGGGGGCGGCGGCCAAGGGGGGGAGGAGTGCCTCCCAAGTCAAGTGGAGGCCCTCCCCCTTTAGGGTTTCCCCTTCCCATGCGCATGGGCCTTAGGGGGGCTGGTTCCCCTAGCCCATTAAGGCTAGGGCGCCCCCTTACAGCCCATGCTGCTGTATTGGACGTGGTGGAACACTTTCCGGACTTCCGGACCCCTCCGGAATCCTCCGGAACCTTTCGAAAGCTTCCCGGTACAATACCGAAAAAACCCGAACTTTTTCCGGAACCCCAATAACAACTTCCCATATATAAATCTTTACCTCCGGACCATTCCGGAACTCCTCAGGACGTCCGGGATCTCATCCGGGACTCCGAACAACATTCGGTATTCACATACTATTTCCCATAACAACCCTAGAGTCACCGAACCTTAAGTGTGTAGACCCTACGGGTTCGGGAACCATGCAGACATGACCGAGACATCTCTCCGGCCAATAACCAACAGCGGGATCTGGATACCCATGTTGGCTCCCACATGTTCCACGATGATTTCATCGGATGAACCACGATGTCGAGGATTCAATCAATCCCGTATACAATTCCCTTTGTCTACCGGTATGATACTTGCCCGAGATTCGATCGTCGGTATCCCTATACCTTGTTCATTCTCGTTACCGGCAAGTCTCTTTACTCGTTCCGTAACACATGATCCCGTGGCTAACTCTTTAGTCACATTGAGCTCATTATGATGATGCATTACCGAGTGGGCCCAAGAGATACCTCTCCGTCATACGGAGTGACAAATCCCAGTCTCGATTCGTACCAACCCAACAGACACTTTCGGAGATACCTGTAGTGCACCTTTATGGTCACCCAGTTACGTTGTGACATTTGATACACCCAAAGCATTCCTACGGCATCCGGGAGTTGCACAATCTCATGGTCTAAGGAAATGATACTTGACATTAGAAAAGCTTTAGCAGACGAACTACACGATCTAGTGCTATGCTTAGGATTGGGTCTTGTCCATCACATCATTCTCCTAATGATGTGATCCCGTTATCAACGACATCCAATGTCCATGGTCAGGAAACTGTAACCATCCATTGATCAACGAGCTAGTCAACTAGAGGCTCACTAGGGACATGTTGTGGTCTATGTATTCACATATGCATTACGATTTCCGGATAACACAATTATAGCATGAACAATAGACAATTATCATGAACAAGGAAATATAATAATAACCACTTTATTATTGCCTCTAGGGCATATTTCCAACAGTCTCCCACTTGCACTAGAGTCAATAATCTAGTTACATTGTGATGAATCGAACACCCATAGAGTTCTGGTGTTGATCATGTTTTGCTCGTGGAAGAGGTTTAGTCAACGGATCTGCGACATTCAGATCCGTATGCACTTTACAAATATCTATGTCTCCATCTTGAACATGTTCACGAATGGAGTTGAAGCGACGCTTGATATGCCTGGTCTTCTTGTGAAACCTGGGCTCCTTGACAAGGGCAATAGCTCCAGTGTTGTCACAGAAGAGAGTCATTGGGCCCGACGCATTGGGAATAACTCCTAGGTCGGTGATGAACTCCTTCATCCAGGCTGCTTCCTGTGCTGCCTCCGAGGCTGCTATGTACTCCGCTTCACATGTAGATCCCGCCACGACGCTTTACTTGCAACTGCACCAGCTGACTGCCCCACCATTCAAAATATACACGTATCCGGTTTGTGACTTAGAGTCATCCAGATCTGTGTCGAAGCTAGCATCGACGTAACCCTTTACGACGAGCTCTTCGTCACCTCCATAAACGAAAAACATATCCTTAGTCCTTTTCAGGTACTTCAGGATGTTCTTGACCGCTGTCCAGTGTTCCATGCCGGGATTACTTTGGTACCTTCCTACCAAACTTACGGCGAGGTTCACATCAGGTCTAGTACACAGCATGGCATACATAATAGACCCTATGGCTGAGGCATAGGGGATGACGCTCATCTTTTCTCTATCTTCTGCCGAGGTCGGGCATTGAGCCGTGCTCAATTTCACACCTTGTAATACAGGCAAGAACCCCTTCTTGGACTGATCCATATTGAACTTCTTCAATATCTTGTCAAGGTATGTGCTTTGCGAAAGACCAATGAGGCGTCTCGATCTATCTCTATAGATCTTGATGCCTAATATGTAAGCAGCTTCTCCAAGGTCCTTCATTGAAAAACACTTGTTCAAGTAGGCCTTTATGCTCTCCAAGAATTCTATATCATTTCCCATTAATAGTATGTCATCTACATATAATATGAGAAATGCTACAGAGCTCCCACTCACTTTCTTGTAAACACAGGCTTCTCCATAAGTCTGTGTAAACCCAAACGCTTTGATCATCTCATCAAAGCGAATGTTCCAACTCCGAGATGCTTGCACCAGTCCATAGATTGAGCGCTGGAGCTTGCATACCTTGTCAGCATTATTAGGATCGACAAAACCTTCCGGCTGCATCATATACAACTCTTCCTTAAGGAAACCATTAAGGAATGCCGTTTTGATGTCCATTTGCCATATCTCATAATCATAGTATGCGGCAATTGCTAACATGATTCTGACGGACTTCAGCTTCGCTACGGGTGAGAAGGTCTCATCGTAGTCAACCCCTTGAACTTGTCGATAACCCTTAGCGACAAGTCGAGCCTTATAGATGGTCACATTACCATCCGCGTCTGTCTTCTTCTTAAAGATCCATTTATTCTCTATGGCTTGCCGATCATCGGGTAAGTCTGTCAAAGTCCATACTTCGTTTTCATACATGGATCCTATCTCGGATTTCATGGCTTCTAGCCATTTGTTGGAATCCGGGCCCGCCATCGCTTCTTCATAGTTCGAAGGTTCACCGTTGTCTAACAACATGACTTCCAAGACAGGGTTGCCGTACCACTCTGGTGCGGAACGTGTCCTCGTGGACCTACGAAGTTCAGTAGCAACTTGATCCGAAGTTTCATGATCATCATCATTAACTTCCTCTCTAGTCGGTGCAGGCACCACAGAAACATCTTCCTGAGCTGCGCTACTCTCCGGTTCAAGAGGGGGTACCTCATCAAGTTCTACTTTCCTCCCACTTACTTTTTTCGAGAGAAACTCTTTCTCCAGAAAGGATCCATTCTTTGCAACAAAGATCTTGCCTTCGGATCTAAGGTAGAAGGTATACCCAATAGTTTCTTTAGGGGTATCCTATGAAGACACATTTTTCTGATTTGGGTTCGAGCTTTTCAGGTTGAAGTTTCTTGACATAAGCATCGCATCCCCAAACTTTCAGAAACGACAGCTTAGGTTTCTTCCCAAACCATAATTCATACGGTGTCGTCTCAACAGATTTCGACGGAGCCCTATTTAAAGTGAATGCGGCAGTCTCTAAAGCATAACCCCAAAATGATAGCGGTAGATCGGTAAGAGACATCATAGATCGCACCATATCCAATAGAGTGCGATTACGACGTTCGGACACACCATTACGCTGAGGTGTTCCAGGTGGCATGAGTTGTGAAACAATTCCACATTTCCTTAAGTGCGTGCCAAACTCGTGAATCAAATATTCCCCTCCACGATCTGATCGTAAGAACTTTATTTTCCTGTCACGTTGATTCTCTACCTCATTCTAAAATTCCTTGAATTTTTCGAAGGTCTCAGACTTGTGTTTCATTAAGTAGATATACCCATATCTACTTAAGTCATCAGTGAGGGTGAGAACATAACGATAACCACCGCGAGCCTCAACGCTCATTGGACCGCACACATCAGTATGTATGATTTCCAATAAGTTGGTTGCTCGCTCCATTGTCCCGGAGAACGGAGTCTTGGTCATTTTGCCCATGAGGCATGGTTCGCACGTGTCAAATGATTCATAATCAAGAGACTCCAAAAGTCCATCTGCATGGAGTTTCTTCATGCGTTTGACACCAATGTGACCAAGGCGGCAGTGCCACAAGTATGTGGGACTATCATTATCAACCTTACATCTTTTGGCATTCACACTATGAATATGTGTAACATCACGTTCGAGATTCAATAAGAATAAACCATTGACCAGCGGGGCATGACCATAAAACATATCTCTCATATAAATAGAACAACCATTATTCTCGGATTTAAATGAGTAGCCATCTCGCATCAAACGAGATCCTGATACAATGTTCATGCTCAAAGCTGGTACTAAATAACAATTATTGAGGTTTAAAACTAATCCCGTAGGCAGATGAAGAGGTAGCGTGCCGACGGCGATCACATCGACCTTGGAACCATTCCCGACGCGCATCGTCACCTCGTCCTTCGCCAGTCTCCGCTTATTCCGCAGCTCCTGTTTTCAGTTACAAATATGAGCAACCGCACCGATATCAAATACCCAGGAGCTACTACGAGCGCTGGTAAGGTACACATCAATAACATGTATATCACATATACCTTTGGTATTGCCGGCCTTCTTATCCGCTAAGTACTTGGGGCAGTTCCGCTTCCAGTGACCGTTTCCCTTACAATAAAAGCATTCAGTCTCAGGCTTGGGTCCATTCTTTGGCTTCTTCCCGGTAGCTTGCTTACCAGGCGCGGCAACTCCCTTGCCGTCCTTCTTGAAGTTCTTTTTACCCTTGCCTTTCTTGAACTTAGTGGTTTTATTCACCATCAACACTTGATGTTCCTTTTTGATCTCCACCTCCGCTGATTTCAGCATTGAATATACCTCAGGAATGGTTTTTTCCATCCCCTGCATATTGAAGTTCATCACAAAGCTCTTGTAGCTAGGTGGAAGCGACTGAAGGATTCTGTCAACGACCGCGTCATCCGGGATATTAACTCCCAGCTGAGACAAGCGGTTGTGTAACCCAGACATTTTGAGTATATGCTCGCTGACAGAACTATTCTCCTCCATCTTACAACTGTAGAACTTGTCGGAGACTTCATATCTCTCGACCCGGGCATGAGCTTGGAAAACCATTTTCAGCTCTTGGAACATCTCATATGCTCCGTGTTGCTCAAAACGCTTTTGGAGCCCCGGTTCTAAGCTGTAAATCATGCCGCACTGAACCAGGGAGTAATCATCACTACGCGACTGCCAGGCGTTCATAACGTCTTGAGTTGCTGGGAAAACAGGTGCGTCACCTAGCGGTGCTTCAAGGACATATGCTTTCTTGGCAGCTATGAGGATAATCCTCAGGTTACGGACCCAGTCCGTGTAGTTGCTACCATCGTCTTTCAGCTTGGTTTTCTCTAGGAACGCGTTGAAGTTGAGGGCAACATTAGCGTGGGTCATTTGATCTACAAGACATATTGTAAAGATTTTAGACTAAGTTCATGATAATTAAGTTCATCTAATCAAATTATTCAATGAACTCCCACTCAGATAGACATCCCTCTAGTCATCTAAGTGTTACATGATCTGAATCGACTAGGCCGTGTCCGATCATCACGTGAGACGGACTAGTCATCAACGGTGAACATCTCTATGTTGATCGTATCTTCTATACGACTCATGTTCGACCTTTCGGTCTTCCGTGTTCCGAGGCCATGTCTGTACATGCTAGGCTCATCAAGTCAACCTAAGTGTTTTGCATGTGTAAATCTGGCTTACACCCGTTGTATTCGAACGTTAGAATCTATCACACCCGATCATCACGTGGTGCTTCGAAACAACGAACCTTCGCAACGGTGCACAGTTAGGGGGAACACTTTCTTGAAATTTTAGCGAGGGATCATCTTATTTATGCTACCGTCGTTCTAAGCAAATAAGATGTAAACATGATAAACATCACATGCAATCAAATAGTGACATGATATGGCCAATATCATTTTGCTCCTTTTGATCTCCATCTTCGGGGCACCATGATCATCATCGTCACCGCATGACACCATGATCTCCATCATCGTGTCTTCATGAAGTTGCCTCGCCAACTATTACTTCTACTACTATGGCTAACGGTTAGCAATAAAGTAAAGTAATTACATGGCGTTTTTCATTGACACGCAGGTCATACAATAAATTAAGACAACTCCTATGGCTCCTGCCGGTTGTCATACTCATCGACATGCAAGTCGTGATTCCTATTACAAGAACATGATCAATCTCATACATCACATATATCATTCATCACATCCTTTTGGCCATATCACATCACACGGCATATGCTGCAAGAACAAGTTAGACGTCCTCTAATTGTTGTTGCAAAATTTTTACGTGGCTGCTATAGGTTTCTAGCAAGAACGTTTCTTACCTACGCCACAACCACAACGTGATATGCCAATTTCTATTTACCCTTCATAAGGACCCTTTTCATCGAATCTGATCCGACTAAAGTGGGAGAGACAGACACCCGCTAGCCACCTTATGCAACTAGTGCATGTCAGTCGGTGGAACCTGTCTCACGTAAGCGTACGTGTAAGGTCGGTCCGGGCCGCTTCATCCCATGATGCCGCCGAATCAAGATAAGACTAGTAACGACAAGAAAATTGACAAAATCGACGCCCACAACAACTTGTGTTCTACTCATGTAAGAAACTACGCATAGACCTAGCTCTGATACCACTGTTGGGGAACGTAGTAGTAAATCAAAAAAAATTTCTACGCATCACCAAGATCAATCTATGGAGAGACTAGCAACGAGAGAGAGAGAGGAGTGCATCTTCATACCCTTGAAGATCGCAATGCGGAAGCGTTGCAAGAACGCGGTTGGAGGAGTCGTACAAGCAGCGATTCAGATCGCGGTCGATTCCGATCTAAGCACCGAACAACGGTGCCTCCACGTTCAACACACGTGCAGCCCGGTGACGTCTCCCGCGCCTTGATCCAGCAAGGAGGAGGGAGAGGTTGGAGAAGACAGCTCCAGCAGCACAACGGCGTGGTGGTGGAACTTGCAGTTCTCCGGCAGGGCTTCGCCAAGCTCAAACGGAGGAGGAGGAGGTGTTGGAGAGGGGGAGGGCTGCGCCAGGGGAGAGCTTGTGGCCTCCCTCCCACCCCTCCACTATTTATAGGCTGGGGGGGAGAGGGGGCCGGCCCCCTAGATCCCATCTAGGGTTGGGGGCGGCGGCCAAGGGGGGGAGGAGTGCCTCCCAAGTCAAGTGGAGGCCCTCCCCCTTTAAGGTTTCCCCTTCCCATGCGCATGGGCCTTAGGGGGGCTGGTTCCCCTAGCCCATTAAGGCTAGGGCGCCCCCTTACAGCCCATGCTGCTGTATTGGATGTGGTGGAACACTTTTCGGACCCCTCCGGAATCCTCCGGAACCTTTCGAAAGCTTCCTGGTACAATACCGAAAAAACCCGAACTTTTTCCGGAACCCCAATAACAACTTCCCATATATAAATCTTTACCTCCGGACCATTCCGGAACTCCTCGTGACATCCGGGATCTCATCCGGGACTCCGAACAACATTCTTTATTCACATACTATTTCCCATAACAATCCTAGAGTCACCGAACCTTAAGTGTGTAGACCCTACGGGTTCGGGAACCATGCAGACATGACCGAGACATCTCTCCGGCCAATAACCAACAGCGGGATCTGGATACCCATGTTGGCTCCCACATGTTCCATGATGATTTCATCGGATGAACCACGATGTCGAGGATTCAATCAATCCCGTATACAATTCTCTTTGTCTACCGGTATGATACTTGCCCGAGATTCGATCGTCGGTATCCCTATACCTTGTTCAATCTCTTTACCGGCAAGTCTCTTTACTCGTTCCGTAACACATGATCCCGTGGCTAACTCTTTAGTCACATTGAGCTCATTATGATGATGCATTACCGAGTGGGCCCAAGAGATACCTCTCTGTCATACGGAGTGACAAATCCCAGTCTCGATTCGTACCAACCCAACAGACACTTTCGGAGATACCTGTAGTGCACCTTTATGGTCACCCAGTTACGTTGTGACGTTTGATACACCCAAAGCATTCCTACGGCATCCGGGAGTTGCACAATCTCATGGTCTAAGGAAATGATACTTGACATTAGAAAAGCTTTAGCAGACGAACTACACGATCTAGTGCTATGCTTAGGATTGGGTCTTGTCCATCACATCATTCTCCTAATGATGTGATCCCGTTATCAACGACATCCAATGTCCATGGTCAGGAAACTGTAACCATCCATTGATCAACGAGCTAGTCAACTAGAGGCTCACTAGGGACATGTTGTGGTCTATGTATTCACACATGCATTACGATTTCCGGATAACACAATTATAGCATGAACAATAGACAATTATCATGAACAAGGAAATATAATAATAACCACTTTATTATTGCCTCTAGGGCATATTTCCAACAGAGCCGGAGAGCCATACACCACCATCTCGTGCGGGTGCTCATTCTCCCACCAGCTATTGTACCAGGTCCTTCCTTCGTGCCAATCTACTGCTGCGCCGCCACACCCTGATGGCATGTTTTAGGAGTGGTGGATCGATGCCTGCTCGACAGTGCCTTCAACATGTAGAAAAGGACTAGCATCCTTGCTCCTCTTGATTGCATGACAACTCTGGAAAGCACCGCAACGGTTAAGTTTTCGACGGCTTGCAGTCCTCCATACGCGTCCTACTTCAGCTCGTCAAGAACGATGCTCGCCTTTGGTATAGGGGTGGTGCGCTTGGATTGGACAACTTTCTTCCCGAGTAGTCCCCATGTGGATGTAACTTCTTCCCATCTATCCCTCTTCCCCCTTCCCCCCGGCCCCTCTTGACGGTCCTTCATCATCTAGTGCTTGGGTACTTGTACTTTTTCTATCCTTCTATCAATGAATGATACATAACTTTGCGGATTCTTGAAAAAAAATCTTCAGAAGCAAGTCCACATGGCTTACATCGTATGCTCATCTCGTGTTGTATATGTGATCATCTCAATCAAACATAGACACTGGATTTCTGGAAGGTAAAGAACAAGACAAGCCCCTGAGCTGATGGCGTGGATGTTACAGTGGAAATATTGGACCGCTACATTTTTTCTTTGATTAAATCACTCATAATGTCTCACCTACTTACTCCCGTATCCCTGTCAAAAACAATAATAGTACTTGCTCCCATATTCATTGTTGTCACGATTTCGTATATTCATTAGTGCTCACCTACTCCTCTTTCAAAGAAAGAGGGGGAGAATTTACATGTCTTTATTTGTGCATATTTTTCTCGACTGTATATGACTATAGTGACCTCCAACGGCTAGATAGGGTGAGAAAGTTACACCCAAACAAGCATTTCCCTGGTTTGCACTGCAAGCGAAACAAAAAGACCTTCTCCATAGGTTGGTTTAGAAGGAAACAAAAGGTAGGAGTGCACGACACCAGAAAGGAGGAAAATAGTCTCTTTGTACACGGCTGCAGTTTGGGCAATGCCTTCGAGTCACTGAGTCAATGATCCAGTGTATTTGGAGCATTTATAGAGGCTACTGTTTTCCTTGTGTCCATTAGAACATAAGAAGAAAAGAACTGACAGTAGATTAGAAATTTGATGTATCTTCAGCTCTTTGGTCATTTTCAAGAAAAGTATGTTTTTAGTCCCTCAGGTTCATCAAAAGATTACACTTGGTCCCTCAACAATTTTTTGGTCATATTTCATCCCTCAAGTATTCCAAACCAGGTTTGTTTCATCCTTCTCTTGAAAGGTAGCTCTGCAGTAAGGATTTGTTTCTCAACGGAGTGGGTCTCCAGATTAGAAGTATACGACCAAGTCTCCAGATTAGAAGTATACCTTCGGTGTAGTGGTGGTGCACTGGTTGGGGTCGGAGGAATCGTGGGTGGGAGGTTGGGGATGAGGTAGTGTTGGTTTTGTGGTAAGGTCCTACGTGGCAAGCGAGGAGGGAGAAAACCGGCCGTTTTTTCACTCAGATATGGTTTTGGACGAAATTTACCTGGTCTTGAGACTTGAGGGATGAAATGTGGCCCAAAAAATCTTGAGGGACTAACTATATACTTTTGGTGAACTTGAGGGACTAAAACATACTTTTCTCTTCATTTTAACTCCCGTTGCGTGTACAGTATCGTGGAACTGAAAAGAATGTAGCATGTATAGTAATTCGGGTGATGAGTGTCGTGGTATTCTCACGGGGGGGATGCAAGACGACAGATGCCACAGGGTGGATTGAGGTGAGGGCAAGACTGCCGCCGGAATATCCAGGGACGGGTATGCGAGTAGCACGCGCTAGTTTACCCAGGTTCGGGGCTCTCCGGAGAGATAATACCCCTACTCCTGCATGTCCGTATGTATGTGGTATATCTGCAGTACAGAGTGCTCCTGGAGCTGTATCTGAGGTCAGTGTCGTAGGCATCGGCATCTGGCCTCGTATGTGTAAAGCAGTAGCAGAGAGCTAGCCAGCTAGATGGCCGAATGAGCCTGGCCATGTGTGTCCATGCGTGAGAGCATGTGTGTGTGTGCTCATGCGTGAGCGCTTGGGCATGCATGCCCGTAAGAGAGTGGAGGGGATGGATGGCTGGCTATCTTCCTCTTATAGTGTGAGGGTAGCTTACATCCAAAGCAAGATGGGTATGGTGGGTGGTGGCCCACCCACCAACTACACTATTCCAGATGTCATGCGAGGTGACATGCTGCACAGGCTATAGTGCACCACTATTCGCCAATAGTGTCGGGTCCTGCCGTCACGTCTGCGGTATGGCCATCTTGTCAGCGGTATGGCCGTCTTGTCGGTGTCGGGTCGGAGCTGCAGTTGACTCCGCGTAGCAGGCCGGCTGGAGCAGTCGGCCGGGGGAGCAGTCGGCCCGGGCGGGCGGGCGCCCCGTCCGACTGCCGTCTTGAGCCGGGTGGCGAGCCGGCCGGGGCAGCCGGATTGAGGGGCTTTGCTAGCCCCGATGTCTTGAAATATTGTCTCGCCGTCTTCGGGGTACCCGTGGTCAATTACCCCGACAGTAGCCTCCGAGCCTCCGGGCAACTTGGCAAAGTTGGGCGGAGGTTTTTTAGCGGGTGTTGATGTAGAAGATGCTTGATGACGGCCGGCTGCAGGCCGCAGCCAGCGCGGCTTGCTTCCGGCGGGGGTGCGCGAGCGCACTCGCTGGGTGTAGCCTCCGGGCAACTTTGGAAAAAGTTGGGCGGAGGCTTTTCACGGTTGTTGGTGCAGACGATGGCGTCGAGGGGCCGGTTGCAGCCAGCGGCGGGCGTGCAACAGGCGCCGCATGTTCCGAGCGGGGGCGCGCAAGCGCACCCGCTGGGTGTAGCCTCCGAGCCTCCGGGCAACTTGCAAAAGTTGGGCGGAGGGTCTTGTTGTTGATGATGAAACCGACGGCGATGTCGAGGGTGCTGGGCGGGGACACGGAGTCCGCCGGCTGATGGGCGCGGGGCCCCGCCAGGCGCGGAGTCCGCCGGCTGGTGCTGTCGGGCGCGGACGCGGGGTCCGCCGACTGGTGCTGTCGGGCATGGACGCGGGGTCCGCCGACTGATGCTGTCGGGCGCAGACGCGGGGTCCGCCCTCTGATGCTGTCGGGCACGGACGCGGGGTCCGCCGACTGATGCTGTCGGGCGCGGACGCGGGGTCCGCCAACTGACACTGTCGGGCGCGGACGCGGGGTCCGCCGACTGATGTTGTCGAAGACAGCCGGCTGTGGGCTGCAGCCGGCGCGGTTTGCTTCCAGTGGGTGCGCGCCAGCGCACCCACTGGGTTTAACCTCCAAGCCTCCGGGCGACTCGAAGAGTCGGGCGGAGTGTTTTTGCTGCAGATGAAGCAGGCGGTGGGATGCCGTTTGCAGCCGGCGTTGGGCGTGCAACCAACCTCCGGGTCTCCGGGCGAGGAGGGGGTTCCCCTCGGCGATGATCGTGCAAAAGACAAGGTTAGTCCGCGCAGATATATCAAATGTTTGCTTTTAGCAGTGCAAGATTTATGCGGAGGGTGCCGACTCGGTTTCGTCCGAGACCCCTTCAATCATTTTCATGTCCCCTCCGTTCTTTGGCTTGCGCTCTCGCTAGCCGGACAGCCACTCTGCGGTCTGTGGCTGAGAGTGGGCCGCGGGGTGGAGTGTACAGTACTCAGACTCTGGGAGCGGATTCGACCGAGCAGATACTCATAAAGCAAACGGTCGGGTCACCCGAACCGTTTCTCTTCCCGGACATTTTTCGCGTGGGTGGCCTCCAGCCTTCGCTCTCGCTTGCCGGACAGCCGCGCTGCGGTCTGTGGCTGAGAGTGAGCCTTCGGTTCCGTGCACGCTACTAAGCCGTCTGCGGGAACGAACGTCTCAGGCCAAGCGGCCAGCCTCCGGGCCAACTCTAGCTGGCGCCGGAGCAAACAGTAATGCAACTGTAATAAAGGCGGAGGTGGTCCCCGAGCATCGCTCGGGGTTATCTGGGCTTGCGCGTGGCGCAAAAATATGCGGGTGAGGAGCTCACATTGATTTTTGTTTAGGCGAGGCGGAGGTTGCCGAAGACAGCCGGCACGGCTCAGCGCCTGCGGAGAGCGCCGGCACACCCACTGGGGGTAGCCTTCGAGCCTCCGGGTGCTCGAAGGGGGTCCCGGTCGGTCGGGTCCGACCGAACAGGCGTCGAGGCGGATGGGCAGTCGGGCGGGCTCTCTAGTCGGGCTGTCCGAATGGCGAAGCATGCGGACGGGCAGACGCGCGTTTTTTTTCCTTTGCTTGTTTTTGTTCGGCTGGGCAGCCGGACTCTTTTTCTACCCGACTCTTCTCTTTTTCTTCTGCAGGCTGTTGACGCCCTCTTTTTTTTTTAGCAGTTGGGCCGACTCTTTATGTCCGACTAGACGCGAGCAGCCAGACCCCACCTTTTTTTTAGCAGTCGGCTCGTGCAGCCGGCCCAAAAACTCTTTCCAGCCGGCCCTGTTGACTATTCTCCACGAGGAGTCGGCCGCAGCCGCTGAGCCGCGAAAACCGGCAGGCGGCCGGGCTGCCTGGTGGCGGGCGGAGCTGGCAGACGGCCGGACTGGCCGGGCGGCGGGGGAGCCGGCACGCGCGACGGGAGGCGGCCGGCGCTGGATCAGCCGGGCTCGGAGCGGGCGAGCCGAAGGTCGAAGGAGGTGAGGCTGCCTTCTGACGGGCGCGGGGAAGCCGGCGACGGGCGGTGGAGCAGCCGGACGGCGCGAGGCGGCAGCCGGCAGGCGGGAGCCGGCGCAGGCGGCGGAGTAGGAGCGAGAGGAGCGCGCTGCCGGGCTCGCGCTGCCGGTGGGGGGACCGGCAGGCCGGCAGCCGAATCGCGGGAGGCGCGGGGTTGCGCGGAGCCGGCGTGTCGCAGCCGGCTGGGCGCGGCGGAGCAGCCGGGCGGCCGTGGGCGCGAGGCGCAGCTGGGCCGGCGCGGAGGAGATGCCGGCGGGGAGTCGGCAGGGGCGCGGGTCGCTCGGCCGCTGGCAGAGGCGGAGCTGGCTCGTTGGAGCGGCGGGCGGAGCTGGGCGTGGTGGAGTGACGGCCATGGGATGCGGGAGTCGACCCCGTGGCTGCTAGAGGTGCGGCCATGATGGCCCGCAGCAGACGGGGAGGCGAGCAGGGTAGCAGCTCTTTGCCGGAGCGGCTTGCGGAGCAGCGGACCAGCACTCAGGGGCTGCCGCAACGCGTGGCCGCGAGAAGGGAGCTGCGGGGCTGAAGCAGCGCGCGGAGCAGCGGGCGGAGGCGGGCGTACGCCGGACGGCCGTGGTGGAGCGGAGCGAGGCAGAGTATGGCTAGTGTCCGAGACATATATGGCCATTATATGCGTAGTGTCTGACTTCATTTGGGAAATGTTTGGGTAATGTATGGATGGTGTATGACCACGGTTTGACTTGCATCTAGCTAGCTTGCATAGATTGTATATGGAGGAGCGAACGCGCATTTCGGCCGGAGCAGGGCGCAACGCGGAGGGGAGCAGACGCGAGCGGCGCGTGGATGGATGCGGCCGACCGAAGCGAGGCCCCACGCGCGGCGCGCGCGCGGACGGCCGGCCGGCCGGCGTCGCAACGGTGGTGACGAAGAGGGCGATGCCGACGACGAGGACGCGCCATCCCGCGCAGTTGCTCCGGGGGCGGGTCGATGTCGAACCCCCGGGCGCTACCGGAGAGACGGCGCGAGCCGCGGTGATGATGACGAAAAGGGTCCCGCCTGGACTGCGGTTCCAACGGCAGCTCGCCCCACGGTGGGTGCCAACTGTCGAGGTATTCTCACGGGGGGGATGCGAGACGACAGATGCCACAGGGTGGCTTGAGGTGAGGGCAAGACTGCCGCCGGAATATCCAGGGACGGGTATGCGAGTAGCACACGCTAGTTTACCCAGGTTCGGGGCTCTCCGGAGAGATAATACCCCTACTCCTGCATGTCTGTATGTATGTGGTATATCTGCAGTACAGAGTGCTCCTAGAGCTGTATCTGAGGTCAGTGCCATAGGCATCGGCATCTGACCTCGTATGTGTAAAGCAGTAGCAGAGAGCTAGCCAGCTAGATGGCCGAATGAGCCTGGCCATGTGTGTCCATGCGTGAGAGCATGTGTGTGTGTGCTCATGCGTGAGCGCTTGGGCATGCATGCCCGTAAGAGAGTGGAGGGGATGGATGGCTGGCTATCTTCCTCTTATAGTGTGAGGGTAGCTTACATCCAAAGCAAGATGGGTATGGTGGGTGATGGCCCACCCACCAACTACACTATTTCAGATGTCATGCGAGGTGACATGCTGCACAGGCTATAGTGCACCACTATTCGCCAATAGTGTCGGGTCCTGCCGTCACGTCTGCGGTATGGCCGTCTTGTCAGCGGTATGGCTGTCTTGTCGGTGTCGGGTCGGAGCTGCAGTTGACTCCGCGTAGCAGGCCGGCTGGAGCAGTCAGCCGGGGGAGCAGTCGGCCCGGGCGGGCGGGCGCCCCGTCCGACTGCCATCTGGAGCCGGGTGGCGAGCCGGCCGGGGCAGCCGGATTGAGGGGCTTTGCTAGCCCCGATGTCTTGAAATATTGTCTCGCCGTCTTCGGGATACCCGTGGTCAATTACCCCGACAATGAGATTAATCTTTTGATGAGCAGACCAGAAGTATCCCTGCAGATCTTTTAAGCTAATCTACATACATGGCTGTGTATGCGCATCTGGTGGTATATATGACATAGACACTGAAACTCTGGACCTTCTGTGGCAGAAACAGATTGTATTTCCACAGTAACTGAACTGTACAGGTATGGAGCAAGGTCACAGTCAAATACTCCCTCCGTTCCAAAATATGTGCCGCGTGCCGTGATTTTAGCTCAAATCTGAACTAAAACCACGATACTTGTTTTGGAACGGAGGGAGTAGTCAACAACATGGACAATACGATCAGTTTGCATTGGCAACAGAATGTGAACTGTATAGGTGTGATGTAAACACGGTCGGAAAGTGAATTGTTGTGTGAGAACTTAGCACTCCACACTGCACATCTTTCATTCGACGCTCTGAGACTGGGCTACGAGCTCCATGAGAAACAAATCCTATCAGCCAACAAGGTACCTCTTAAGTAAACGTATCTCACTCATATTGCAGAGCTACCTTTCAACTAAATGCTGATAGGTGTTCCTCATGTTGGAAGCTAGCTATCTCAATGTTGAAATCTACAGAAACAATTAAAGCGGGAGCGTGAACAAGGTACACTTTTGGGCTGTAGGATCATCTTCACTCCTCGGTATCACCCAAACCTTTCCACATGCTAAATTAAAACCTATAAATAGCAATGGAGGCAAGTCATTATGTTTGCAGTGAAACCAACTCAATCTTTTAAAGAGCCACTTCGAACTTACTCCCTCCGTTCAAAAATATAAGATGTTCTAACTTTTCTCTGAATCGTATGTACACAGACATGTTTTAGTGAGTTTATTCGCATTTCAGTCTGTATGTAGTCCATATTAAAATATTCAAAACATCTTATACTTCCTCCTAATTCCAGACGGAGGGAGTATTTGTGAACAGAGGAAGAAAAAGAGATGAAAGAACCCCCATTTCTTGATGAGGAAAAGGACGATAGACTTACTAGCTTATGTACAAGCAAATTTGTTAGCAATATGTACATCGCACGCCTTAATGTTGCAGTAGTCTTTGTACAAAAGGGTGCTCCAACAGCTGAGCGGCAGATGGCCAGTCATTTTTGTTGGGGAACGTTGCATGGAAAACAAAAAAAATTCTACGCACACGCAAGATCTATCCATGGAGATGCATAGCAACGAGAGGGGAGAGTGTGTCTACGTACCCTCGTAGACTATAAGCAGAAGCGTTTATTAACGTGGTTGATGTAGTTGAACTTCTTCGCGATCCAACCGATCAAGTACCGAACGTACGGCACCTCCGTGTTCAGCACACGTTCAGCTCGATGACGTTCTCGCCTTCTTGATCCAGCAAGACGGGCGAAGTAGTAGATGAGTTCCGGCAGCACGACGGCGTGGTGACGGTGGTGGTGATGCTATCTCTGCAGGGCTTCGCCTAAGTACTCCGAAAATATGACCGAGGGACAAAACTATGGAGAGGGGCGCCGCACACGGCTAAGAGATTGTCGTGGCCTATGTGTGGTGCCCCCTCCCTCATATATATAGGTGGGGGGAGGGGAGGCAGCCAGGAGGCGCCCCAAGGGTGGCCGCCGGCCCCCTTGGGCTCCTGCCCTGTGGCGCCCCCCTTACCTTGTTTGCACAAGGGGGAAGGAAAGGGGAGGAGAGGGAAGGAAGCGGGAGGCCGACTCCCCCCTTTCCTTCTCTCCCCAAGGGCTGCGACCTTAGGAGGGGCGCGCCAGCCCCTTGTGGGCTGATGTGTTCCCCCCTTTGGCCCATATGGCCCATTAACCTCCCGGGGCTTCCCGGAACCCCTGCTGGTGATCCGATGACTACCCGGTACCTTCCAAAACTCTTCCGGTGTCCAAACATCATCGTCCTATATATCAATCTTTACCTCCGGACCATTCTGGAGCTCCTCATCATGTCCGTGATCTCATCCGGGACTCCAAACAACATTCGGTCACCAAATCACATAACTCATATAACACTATATCATCAACGAACGTTAAGCGTGCGGACCCTATGTAGACATGACTGAGACACCTCTCCGGTCAATAACAAATAGTGGAACCTAGATGCCCATATTGGTTCCTACGTATTCTACGAAGATCTTTATCAGTCGAACCTTATGACAACATACGTAATTC
The DNA here is from genome assembly GCA_011799875.1 of Thinopyrum elongatum. Classification (NCBI taxonomy): domain Eukaryota; kingdom Viridiplantae; phylum Streptophyta; class Magnoliopsida; order Poales; family Poaceae; genus Thinopyrum; species Thinopyrum elongatum. The sequence continues at coordinate 481,781,138 of CM022302.1, read as the reverse complement.
CCTTTCTCTGTCGGTATGTTACTTGCCCGAGATTCGATCGTCTGTATCTTCATACCTAGTTCAATCTCGTTACCGGCAAGTCTCTTTACTCGTTCCGTAATACATCATCTTGTAACTAACTCCTTAGTCACTTTGCTTGCAAGCTTCTTGTGATGTGTATTACCGAGAGGGCCCAGAGATACCTCTCCGATACACGGAGTGACAAATCCTAATCTCGATCCATGCCAACTCAACAGACACCTTCGTAGATACCTGTAGAGCATCTTTATGATCACCCAGTTACGTTGTGACGTTTGATAGCACACAAGGTATTCCTCCGGTATCCGGGAGTTGCATGATCTCATAGTCTAAGGAATATGTATTTGACATTAAGAAAGCAATAGCAATAAACTGAACGATCATATGCTAACCTAATGGATGGGTCTTGTCCATCACATCATTCTCCTAATGATGTGATCCAGTTATCAAGTGACAACACATGTCTATGGTTAGGAAACCTTAACCATCTTTGATCAACGAGCTAGTCTAGTAGAGGCTTACTAGGGACACGGTATTTATTTATGTATCAACACATGTATTTAAGTTTCCAATCAATATAATTCTAGCATGAATAATAAACCTTTATCATGAATAAGGAAATATAAAAATAATAACTTTATTATCGCCTCTAGGGCATATTTCCTCCAGTCTCCCACTTGCAATAGAGTCAATAATCTAGATTACATTGTAATGAATCTAAGACCCATGGAGTCTTGGTGCTGATCATGTTTTGCTCACGGAAGAGGCTTAGTCAACGGGTCTCCTACATTCAGATCCGTATGTATTTTGCAAATCTCTATGTCTCCATCCTTGACCTTTTCACGAATGGAGTTGAAGCGCTCTTGATGTGTTTGGTTCTCTTGTGAAACCTGGATTCCTTTGCTAAGGCAATTGCTCCAGGGTTGTCACAAAAGATTTTCATTGGACCCGATGCACTGGGTATTACACCCAGATCAGATATAAACTCCTTCATCCAGACTCCTTCATGCGCTGCTTCCGAAGCAGCTATGTATTCCACTTCACACGTAGATCCCGCCACGATGCTCTGCTTGGAACTGCACCAACTGACAGGTCCACCATTCAATATAAATACGTATCCGGTTTGTGACTTAGAGTCATCCGGGTCAGTGTCGAAGATAGCATCGACGTAACCATTTACGACAAGCTCTTCGTCACCTCCATAAACGAGAAACATATCCATGGTCCTTTTCAGGTACTTCAGGATGTTCTTGACCGCTGTCCAGTGATCCACTCCTGGATTACTTTGGTACCTCCCTGCCAAACTTATGGCAAGGCACACATCAGGTCTGGTACACAGCATAGCATACATGATAGAACCTATTGCTGAGGCATAGTGAATGACTTTCATTTTCTCTCTATCTTCTGCAGAGGTCGGGCTTTAAGTCTGACTCAATATCACACCTTGTAACACAGGCAAGAACCATTTCTTTGACTGATCCATTTTGAACTTCTTCAAAACTTTGTCAAGGTATGTGCTTTGTGAAAGTCCTATTAAGCGTCTCGATCTATCCCTATAGATCTTGATGCCCAATATATAAGCAGCTTCACCGAGGTCTTTCATTGAATAATTCTTATTCAAGTATCCTTTTATGCTATCCAGAAATTCTATGTCATTTCCAATCAACAATATGTCATCCACATATAATATCAGAAAAATGCTACAGTGCTCCCACTCACTTTCTTGTAAATACAGGCTTCACCGTAAGTCTGTATAAAACCATATGCTTTGATCACCTCATCAAAGCGTATATTCCAACTCCAAGACGCTTGCACCAGTCCATAGATGGATCGTTGGAGCTTGCACACTTTGTTAGCACCTTTAGGATCGACAAAACCTTCTGGTTGCATCATATACAACTCTTCTTTAAGAAATCCATTAAGGAATGCAGTTTTGACGTCCATTTGCCAGATTTCATAATTATAAAATGCGGCAATTGCTAACATGATTCGGACTGACTTAAGCATCGCTACGGGTGACACTACAAAAAAAATACACTTTTGTGATGATACGTGTTTGTCATAGTAGGTCACGTTTTCTGTCATGCATGTACATCCTTTTATGACAGAATCAAGATAGTCATACCTGTGCTGTCGTACAAGTGTTCCATGACAATACCAAAATTATCATCACGAAAGTGTTCACTTCCATGACAATAAATGACGCGTCATGGAAGTGCTTTCGTCAAGGGTAACCGACACATGGCATCCACCGTAACGGGTCGCCGTTTATCTATCGGGTCCGGTTTTGGATCCGATAACCCGTTAACAGCAACGACCAATGGCGATTTTCCACGTGTAAAATTCTCATTGGCCGGAGGAAACACATGTCAGCTCGTCATTGGGTCAGATACGCGCCTATGATATGTCGACACATGCGACAGCCCAACATTGGCCCATTTAGCTTACAAAGGCCGGCCCGTTTTACTTGGTCAAAAGATAGCGGGCCGGCCCATGAAAAGCCTGGTCATGGTCTGTTCGCATATAGCCCATTTTACAGCCCGGTAATTCACGGCCCGTTATGGCGTTCCCGAAATTGGCCCAACAGCGTCATGTGGGCTGTCCAGTATAATACCAGCCCATTTCATTTTCTGCCCATGTATGGCCCATGACGTCTTTCAGCCCATACGAGGCCTTTCATATCTTTGGGCCCTTTAATGGGCCGCGGTGACTCTGGCCCATAATAAACAGTAAATTTCTTTATGCCCAGTAACGGCCCATGATTCACATGGGCCGTTTCCAGCCCGTGTTAGCTTTCGGCCTATTGACGGCCCATACGTTCTTGGGCTCCTTTCCGTCCCTCGATTACTTCCGGTCCATTACTGGCTTGTTCCTCTAATGGGCCAAATTCGGCCCGTGGTTAGAATCGGCCCGATTGTGGCCTGTTAACCCGTTGCGCCGTTTCCAGCCCGTCCTATATTCTGGCCCATTAACGACCCGTTATGCCTGTGACAAAATTAAGCCTTTGCTGTCTTCCGGCCTGTTGACGGCCCATTACCGTGCTAGCCCGATACCAATTATGCCCGTTTACGACCCATGTGGGCCCATTTATCCGACGGCCCGAGGCCCACTGAATCTACGGGCCGTTGGAGGCCCATTTATCCGATGGCCTGTAGGAGGCCCATGGGTCCTACGGCCCGTAGTAGGCTCAAGGTTACCACGGTCCGTATAAGGCCCATGGTTGTTGCGGCCACTAGCAAACCAAGGAAAAAGAAGACTAGGGAAATAAATAAGCCAGAAACTAACGCCAGGCTATTAAGGCGATTGCACAGATTACATCCACTGGGCATCAAAGTTCGCCACCAGTGCAAATATAGGGAGCACCCTACACTATACAAAAATGGCTTGCTGTTTTCTTCAGCCGGTCGCTGCACGTTAAGAAAAAAAATTGTATCGCAACAAAACAAATTACAACCATAAAACAAAAGGAAGGTTGGCATAAAAGTTAACAGTCCGGCAGATAAATGCACCACCAGAAGTTCAGAAGCTCAGTTCATTTGACCTGACTGTTACGTTTTCATGCTGTACTGTCCGATGGAGCACCATAACCTTCGCCTTCATTTCTCCTAGGCTCCTGAACAACATAGCAAATGTCTTATAGTCTGGTTTCAAAACCATGCATATCTTGATGACATCGAACAATGGCTGTCCTTGTTTCACAAAGGATCTCTGTTAGGGAATGGACTTGTGTCTGGAGCGCATATATAACATTGTTTTGAGCTTGCATATCTTGATCATGAGGCAGTTTGGACGAGATTGCCTTAACAACCAACCCAGTATTACGCAGGAACGTGCTTTTGGCACTGTTAGAGGACATGTACTGACCCACTGCAGCAAGAGGTGACATTGCGGTTATAGTTGCCTCGTCGCCTTCAGAAGGTGGCGGTTCCACCATTTGTTCCATAGCTTGTTGAAAAGTTGAGTTTTTACATTAGTAGTACCAGAATAGAAGATATTAAGGAGGCAGCAAAACCAAACAAAATAGCTTTGGTCTATATACAGAACTTATTCTGGTGAACCCGTGTAAAATATTAGTTGTATTTTACTGCAAAGTACATAATAAAACCAGGTTCCAAACATATGACCATGTACCATGGATAATGTATTGTCTATTTCTTCACATTGTATTGACAGCTAAGGATAAAGAGACAAAGTTTCTAATACGGTAAGCATAGTATGACATCATTCATATGACAAAACAACTGAGAACAGACAAACAGGCAATTGTAACGTTGTGTAGACAAGTCCAGCACGGAACTAGATTACAGATCAAGATCAAAGGAACATCACTCCTCTCTTTTAAACCTTGTAAGGTGCAATGATACGCTAAGACAATTGTGTATAAAATTGAAAAGAGTAATTGACATTGGCTGCAAACCATGCAGTTCAATGCACAAGTCAGAGTAAGTAGTAGTTAAAAGGCATGAGGATTAAGGACTTACAACAACGACTTTGACTGGTGTAGTCATGCCCTTCGTCTTGCTGGTGTGAAAGTCCTTGAAAATTTCCATAGCATTTGGTTTAGGTACTTTTTGGTCCTTGTAGGCTTTCCTCTGCATTTGGAACAAGTCAATATAGATCTGATAATATGGCACAGCGAAAAGAGTGAAACAACAGCTAATTACAAGAGCCTCGCAGTGTGCAATATAGCTACGAGATCTTGTCGTCTGTTGGAATTTTACTTTCGTACGGTTGGCCTTGTTCTTTGAACAGTTCACCTACAAGAAGATAGATTTGTGAGGCACATGCGTAAATAGGAGTTCAACATGTGAACTAATCACATATATATAACGTACTTGATACTTTGGATCAGACCAGTGTTTAACGAGGCCTCTCCAGTCTTCATCCGATATATTTTCCACTGGAGATGTTTCGGCAAGTTCACTGTTAGCCTTGCCTTCAAAGTGAGTTTTCCTCAAGTTATACCAATACTGTCGTAGAGCAGACTTGAAAACATGGGTGCATGCTTGTCTAGTTGCATCATCTTGGCTATCCAACTTGAACATCATCTGTTGAAAATTATGGGAGTCTCATTACCAGCAACCTAGAAAGTATGGGACAGACCAAGACGATATTACTAATTTCCATATATAACCATACTTACAGATAAATGGTCGAGGAAGGTGTTGAACTGGGTTTCGTCTTTGTCATTCCTGTACTGAATCCATGTTGGGAGGATACGTGCATGACACCTAACGGCAACCGCTGCCTCTGATACTAACTTGGCTGACTCTGTAGCATCACGTGGCCTTTTTAAACCTGCCTCAAAACGGATCTCCATTCTTCCTCCTCTAGATTTAGTTAACCTATCGAGCATTATCCCTGATGTCTGTTTCCTCTTGCGCCTAGGTGCTAGTCCAACAACGAACATAGGAAGTGTTAGTGTACATCAAACAGTGAGACTACATATAAAGAAGCATGCAACTGTAACTTGACTCTAGCAACTACCTTCTTGCTGTTGAAGCTCACAAGGTTCATCTGATCTTGCCAACTCGTCTTGTGTCAAGAGTGCTTCAGAAGTAGTGTCAGGTGGCAAGGGAGCTTGGGAACGTGCTGCTAGCTGAGTTGACAAATGAGTAACTCGTGCAGATGGTGGTACTGTGGAAGGTGTTGCAACAACTAGGGCTTTCACTGCTTGTTTGGTGGTAGCTATTAGTTTCTGTTTGGATTGTTTTGCAGCTGGTGTAGCACGGGATACCATGTTTCTACAATTTTCCGGTGGACTTTGACCTTCTATTGCACCATCAGTACCAGCAGAATCAGCATAATTCTTCTGCTTCTGTTTCCATGCGTCCGGAGTACTAACACCATCCCCTGCCATTGTGTGTTCCTTCCTCTTTCTCTGTGCCATGTCAAGTCAAGCTGACAAGAAAAAGGAATAAAAATTTAGTTCTTCAGAACAAATTGATGCGTGATACAGACGAACTGAACTTTGATGTTAGACAACCGCATGATAGGAGGATGTAATATGTACAAAAAACAGGACGGCATGAGATAATAGAACTATGATGTGTAAACTAAGCAGAATGCATTTCAATAAATTAGAAGCAATGCAATGGAAGGTAGACACCATATGAAAGATGCTACAAATATCGCACTGCCAAGTTAACAGTGTCTCGTCATAACTGGCATTTAAACAAATGTGAAGCAGTACAAGAAATAAATCATATGCAAGATGCAAACAACATCACACTACCAAGTTCAAGGTCTCTCGTCATTAGTGCCATTGCATATTTACAACATTGCATATTCACAACTATGATGTGTAAACTAAGCAGAAGTAATTTAATCAAATTACAAGCAATACAAGCTAGACACCGTATGCAACATGCAAGACAATATCACATTGCCAAGCTAGAGAAAGCACCTGGGATGCCGATTTCGCCGGAAGACCGCCATCAGTCCCTGCCTTAATTTTTTCCTTCCTCTTTCTTAATTTTATTGCCTTGTCAAGTCAAACCCACAAGAAAAATGAATAAAAATTCGCTTTTCAAAACTCATTGATGCAGGATGCTGAGGAGCACTACTTTAATGTAAGGCGATCGCATGATAGGACGATTGAATGTGTAAGAAAAAAAGGATGTCATTGCATATTCACAGCTATGATGTGTAAGCTAAGCAGAAGGCATTTCAACAAATTAGAAGCAATGAAAGCTAGACACCATATGAAAGATGCAACAAATATCACTCTACCAAGTTAAAACTGTCTCGTCATAAGTGCCATTTCAACAAATTAGAAGTAGTACAAGCTAGAAAAGAATGCGAGATGTAACCTATATCACACTCCCAAGTTAAACGTGTCTTATGATAAGTGATTGTTGCAGGTTACACAACAATAGTACTTTGATGTAAGAACATGGTGTGATAGACAGATATTGTATGTTCTAGAAACAGGAACTCGTGTCTTATTCACAAGTATAATGTGTAAAGTAAGCAGATGGAATTCAACAAATTTAGAAGCAATACAAGCTAGACATCATACATAACATGCAACCACATATAACAGTGCCAAGTTAGAGGGAGCACCTGTGATGGTGGACTAGGGGAGACGTGCTCGTCATCAACACAGCTACGTTGAGTGTCTATGCATGTGTTGTCTTGCAAATCTTCTTGGGGGTGGCGGAGTAGAATCTGTAGAGGCCCTCCGTTTTAGTTGTTTGGAAGGAGCACCTTTATCTACTGCCTTGCTAATTTCCTTCCGCTTTATTGATTTTGCATTGTCAAGTAAAACCGATAGGAAAAAGCAATAAAATTCACTCTTCAGAACTCATTCATGCATGATACTGACAATCACTACTTTGATGTAAGGCAAACACATGATACGAGGATGGAATATTTACGAAAAACAGGACGGCATGGCATATTCACAACTATTTGTGTAAACTAAGCAGAAGCCATTTCAACAAATTAGAAGTAATGCAAGCTAGACACCACATGAAAGATGTAACCAATATGACTGCCAAGTTAAAAGCGTCCCATCATAAATGGCATTTCAACAAATTAGAAGCAGTGCATGCTATAAATCATATGAAAGATGCAATCAATATCACTCTGCATATACTAAAGGCGTCTCGTCATAATTGATTGATGCGGGATACAAAAAAACAGTAGTTTTATGTAAGGACATGCTTAATAGACAGATGTACTATGTACCAAAAACAGGAAGGCATGTCACATTAACAGGTATAATGTATAAACTAAGCAGAATAGCACATGCAATTTAACCAGATTGGAAGAATTACAATCTAGACACTATATGCAACAAGCGACCACATATCACGCTGCCAAGTTAGAGCAAGCACATGCGATGGTGGTGTAGGGGAAATGCAGTCATCAACTACAGAGCTACGTTGACTATCTTCATCTAGCATTCTTGTTTCTTGAGAATCATGTGGGGAGGTTGACACTGCATTCTTTAAAAGAGGATCTTTTCTTACAGCAGTCCATTGGCCAGACTGTCTCATCATAAGTGATTGATGAGGGATACACAAGAACATTAGTTTGATGTAAGAACATGGTTAATAGATAGATGTAGTAGTATGTACCAAAAACAGGAAGGCATGTCATATTCAAAGGTATAATGTGTAAGCTAAGCAGATGCAATTTAACCAAAATGGAAGTAATACAAGCTAGAGACCTGGCTGGAGTGGTGAGCATGATCATCGAGGACCTGAGAGCCTGGTGGGAGGCGGGCTGCTTCGCCACCACAGTGGCTTTTTAGTTGGCTTACAGGTGATGCCTGTCTGTGCTGGGCTTGTCACTGGCTCAGCTAGTGCCCTGACTAGCTATTTGGCTTCTGGTGCTCCCGGGATGGTGGTTCATGTAAAAAATATCTTTCCTTATCTTAATAAAGACCGACTTCGGCCTTTCGAATACAAGCTAGACACCATATGCAACATGCAACCACATATGACACCGCGAAGTTAAAGCAAGCACCTGGGATGGTGGTTCATGGCGAGCGAGATCATCAACTCCAGAGCAACGTTTACCGTCTCCATCTATTGAACATGCAACCTTTAAAGTGCCGAGACGTGTCTTGCCTGCCAACGAAGAAAGCAGGAGCGACTTCTCTCTTTTAATTCGTGCTTCTGTCAACAGTTTGGCAGAGTCTGAAATACCCATACATAAAAAAACAAATAGTGAGAGTATGGGTGAAGTGTGTGCAGAACTCGTGCACTGTAAAAGTAGTAGATAGCAGGTGGCTGAAAAATAAATGACAAGAGACATATGATAGCTCTACAACATTGCATGGCAAACAAAATTATATTCTACTCCGTATGATTTTGTAATATATGAGCACAGGGATGGCTGGGAAATGCAGGTACTCCTCCAGCACACCACCACATGTGGTCCTATCAAAATAACAGTCGACTGAAACTAAATAGGTCAGTCAATTTTTTTATGAACCGTTCGATCTACAAGGAACGGGCAGATGGCCTTCGTCTACCTCCCGCCAGTCACTGTTGACGATCTTTCTCGAATAGCCAGCGACCACCGGCCCAGACCCCTGCCTCCGCTGCCCCGCCCTCCCCTCGACCTCACACCACCGCCGTGCTTGGCAGTGCCCCCCGGCCATCCCTTTAAGCCCGGCCGACCTCCAGATCGGGCGCCAGCAGCTCCTAGGCCCCACACACCCCTAAGATAAACACCGAGGCGCTGCTTCCCCAGCGTAATAGGCGGACTAGCGCCTGTTACGCTGGGGAATGCTTCCTTTAATTGGGAATCAACTGACCAGGAATTGAAATCCAGGGGGGCGACGGACCTCTAGCTAAGGTGAAATAGTATATGAGGAGAAACCTTGTGCATCGCGAGTTACTATGAACATCTAGTATTAGGAAGAAGGTGTAGGAAGAACGGTCAACTAGTGTCTTCTGTGGGATGAATACCGTGCAAGCAGACACATAAGATTTGCATGAATAAGGGAAGAGGAGTACCAGATCCGGTTGCCAGTGCTGTGTCCTTCTGATATCGCGGCGATGTTCTTCTTTTTATCGGGGGAACCGATGTTTTGGAGGAGGGTGGAGCCTTGGACGAACCCATGGCCAAATTGTTGACTGTGTTGCGGTGGCTGTCTGTCGGTGGAGGGGAAGCAGATCTGAGGCGGCGAAGGACGGCATAGCGGGAACAGCTTCGGTGCGGTGGACGGTGGAGATGTTGGAGCGGCAGCGGTGAGGCGCAGGACGACGTGGTTGAACTGGCTCGGGTACGGCGCACATCGGCATCCTGGAGGCAGCTTGGCCTCGGCTTCAACTACTAGCCGTGGAGGGTGTTGCGGTTGCGGTTGTGGTGGATGACGACATCGGGGTATCGGCCCCGGCGTGATGGAGGAGGGCGGCGGTTGATGGGTGGGATGGGGTGGTAGACGGAGGACGCAGGGGTTTTGCGGCTGGTGGAGAGGTAGTTTTGGCGCCCATGAAGTACGAATGGGGAATCGGATGGGGGGCGGGGGGTGCTAAGGGGGAACCATGTTTTGTTTTGGGACGCGCTTCTTTTTTTTAATAGATGGGACGCGCTTGTTTGAAATTTGGGGAAAGTACAAATTTTGCCCCCCTCTTAAATTTCGGACCTACTGCGTGTCGGGGGTAGGACGGTAATCCCAGGTGTCCCAAATAGTGGGCGGGAGCGATTTCGGCCGAGCGAACGTGTGTTTAGGCGGCCATGGTGTATGAATGTTTTTCGAAGGCGGTTGCGTGGCGTCTAGATGAAGTTACAAACCTACCCCGGTTTAGACCTATAGACGTCGGGCCGGTAGGCTTCACGGGTCGGAGTTAGAGAAGTAATTTCCTTCTACCAAACATTGGTCTCACGCGGTTTCGTGCGAGTAGAGGCTCTTTTGGCGCTTTGTTCAAAATTTTGAAACAAAAGCATTCATGTTTAGAGTACTCTTGAACTTTGAGGATTGACCTAAATAGTTAACATTAAATTTGACCTTGTATGTTTGAAAACCTCATTAAATTATGCGCTTCTTTTTGAAATTTTGACACTTGAGAATCCTATAACTACGATTATTTTGGAATGGAGTAGGTAAATTTGAATCTATTTTGTACACGACTATATATGCTATTATGTACAAAAGCAGAGCAAAGATTGGTGCCCCCATAATTTAGGTATGATTTACAAATGCCATGATCTCGAATTCAAATAATTGAATGGACTTCATATTGAATTCAAATTTTTAAAACCACCTTAAGTTGAATTCAAATGTATGCTAGTTCATAGCTAGCTATTTATAATGTTCATTGTGTAACTTTTGTATGTATAATGTGCTTTACACACACATCATGAACTATACTCACATTTATATTCGAATTGCTAAAGCGATGCATTGTCTGGAGTTCAAAATACTGACTCTATGGATTAATTATGTCGAATAATAACATAGACATGCTCAAATTCTATAGAATATAGATGTCTGACGGATCAATGACCGTTCCTTACATGGCAAAAGTAACAGTAATAGTTTTGTAGCAATTGTAACAGTGGAAACGGCAAAGTAACTTAGCAAGTTCCCTCTCACACCAATGGCTCTCCCCACCTCTCCTCTCTCCTCCCTCCTCCCTCCCACCTGCTCCACCCAAATTCATGGCGATCTCTAGTCTAGATCAAGATGGAAGGCCTCTTGCATTGGGATTTTGCCCCTGGCCTAGCCCTTGCAGATCAGGTGAGAAGGAAGTTTGGTTCCACCGTGCATTTTTCCCCCTCTCGAGACTCCAAGGAATATTTTCTTGTGGTTTCCTTCTCTTCGGCCTCTTTTCCCCTTAATGAAGAAACCGTGGGTATTGCTCTACAATGTTGTATTGGTGGCATTAGTCTTGGTTTCAAGGTGTGGCGGATCAACCCTAGAGCTTTTCGCTTCTCTGTGGCTAACAACAAAGTGGGGCATTTTATTTATGGTCTTAAGGATCGCATTTGGCCGGACTTTATTTGCCATTTTCATCTGTTCAATGGCCGTTTTGCTCGAGTTCCATCATCTACTCTATACTGGCATGCTGATGAAGAATTATCAGAATTAATAGCAAGACATCCAATTGCTATTAAATCGGATTTGGGGTTTTTGAAACAAAGTTCCTCTGGGAATGCTTCCTCTCTACGTGAGTTAAGCAAATTCTCTTTGACCCCAATTGATCATATGGTCTTTTCAAACAAGAATTCTCGGGAAGCTTCATCATCTTCCTCTCTTCCGATGAACACACAAGACATTCAAATTCAATTTGGATCTTTTTTGGCAAGTGGAAATGAGGTGCCAGTAATTGAGGAATCTTCTTCAATTTCATTAATGAAGAAATATCTCCGACAAGCGCAAATTGAGGAATAGCAACCTCCGTAGATTCTTCGATTGGGTAACTTTAATTGCCCCATTAATGCCTTTTATCCCTCGCCGCCCCAGTGCTTTCTCACGTCAGCTTTCAAATATGCCCCGGCCCACCCCATGTGGCCTCCTAGACTCTCGGCCCATCACAAGGCTGACTTAGCCCAGGCCTGCTACTCTGAGGAAGATATTTCTATTCTTGATAAAAATTGGGCTATTTTGTGTGCTCGTTGCCTTCAATGGGGGCACCAGAAGATTCACTGCCAAGCTAGGGTGATTTGCATTAATTGTTCCACACCTGGCCACAAGGTAAGCAATTGCCCAGCTCGGATTACTCAACAGAATTATGGACTAAATAATGGCGTCAACCAGCACAGCATCAATCCTCCCCGATTTCCTGCTGACATGGTTTATTTTCCAAATAAGAACCAAAGAAGACCTGCCGTCCGGTGTGAAGCTTGCAGCCAGTATGAACACATGGCACAATCCTGTCGACGGAAGCGATGGAGGGAGCGTTGGCAGTGGATCCCTAAAAAAACCCAAACTACCAAAAATACCCCTCACGCTTCCGCTTCTGCTCGGTTTCCTCAATCGACACCGCCCTGCTCCAGCCATTCGCCACCCCTGCCACCCTCGTCACCTCCGTCGTTCTCCCTCCGCCCCACCACCATGGCGAACTACCCTCTCAATCCGGTGCCATTCCTACCGCCGGGTTTCGCCGTTGAACCAGGGCCAGCTGATCGCGTCGTCCGCAGTGGGATGGTGGTTGGACCAATACCACCGCTCAACCACGATTACCTGGCCATCGCGGAGTCAAGCCATTATGTTCTGCTGCATCGCCGAGCTGCTATCCGCACTGCCATCCAAGGTTTGCTGCACGAGGCCCAGCTTTTCACCACTGAAGCTAGCGACCATCCGTTCGGCATTGGGATTTTTGGTTCTGTGGATTCCTTCCTCCGTGATACTGCAGTAGCTACTCCCCTAGAACTAGAAGATGAAGATCTGCTCATTACATTTGTTCCTCACCACGAAGAGCTTAATCGCCGCACCACCACCTTTGGCCCAGAGATTTGGATGATGTACTTTGGCTTTCCATATGATTATCAGACAGATTATTACATTAGCAAATCTCTCGGTGGCTTTGGCGCTCTGGTTTCTTGGTATAATCCTCGACAAGACCGCAGGTTCATGCTGATCAAGGCACGACTCTGAATCTGCGCCTAGTGCCCAAGAGTTTTGTCGTTTGGCAGCTTGGCGGGGCTCAAGACTGCTGGACAGTGCAGATCATGATCCTCAGAAGCAATGACTGGAATGGTCTCCTCCCTAAGGTGCCGCCGGCCGGTGAGGAACCACCACCTCCTAACGGTAACCCTCATCCATAGTTTGGCCCAGACCTGACAGCGGAGCAACTCTACCAGCAACAAGTCCACAATTGGCTTGTGCAGAATGCCGCACCACCCAATGGCGTGCCGGAGGGACCATCAGCTCAGTATGTCTAGGCAAATGCAGGGTGGGGGACATGGCCAGAACCCCCAGCGCCCCCTCTGCCACCATTTCTCATGAACTTTCAAGCCTGGTTAGCTGCCCAGGGTCTGCAGGTTCAAGATGGCCTAGTGCCTGAGAACAATGTCACTGATAATGCTATGCAGGCGTGGAATGACTCCATCACCAGTTCTGATGAGTCCGAATATGCACCCTCTGAATTTGCTATGATTGTGGTACCAAGACTAGATAACTCTGCTGATCAGGTAACTGAAGATTCGCTCACTGTCTCTGTTGAAGTCCATAGCCAAGGTTTGCGTTTTGGCCTCTCAGCTCAAGGGGATATGCTTATGTCTCTCCTGTTGGAGAACCCAATTCCACGTCAGCAGCTCAACTCAGTGCTTTTCTCTGCTCTGTGCCCTCTGGTGGCTTCTTTTGGCCCATGGCGCTCTGGTTTTGGTATGCGACAGGATACTTTTCAGGTGGCAATGCAGGTATCGCTGATTGGTGCGAATATTGAGTTTTCTCAGGCTACCTGTCACCCGACCTCTGCAACTAGTGTGGCTTTGAGCTTCTCTAAAATTCCAACCATCTTGCCTGCTGATTCAGACTTGGGCACCACGTCAGACAATGCATTACCAACTGCTCCCCCTTCACTGCTTCTGACAATGGAACCATTTGCACATTTGGCTGCGGTCCCACACTCAGAGGAGGCGTATCAATCTGATGTGCCTACAGTCACTGAATCAACTGAGACAGCCCCAACTGATATGTTGCAGAGCATGATGCCCTTGGAGGTGGCTGGTTCGAACTCTCTGTCAACTGCTGCACAGGCCCAGAAGCAAGGCAAGGGAAAGATGCAAGCACCTGTGGACACATCCACTCTTCGTTGCAGCAATAGGACCAACAAATATGATGGATTCCGTGTTACTCAGACTACTGACACGCGCCCAGCCAAGTCCAAAGTCAAGCCACGTGTCATCCCCTCTGCTGCAAACGCTTCTGAAGACACCATCATGGAAGATCCTAGCTGTGAAGATCCCAGCTCTGAAGATATTGGCACTGCTGCTTCTCCACCTACATCAATCCCAACCATACAGGCTATTGGTACGCATCTCTGTGCGATACCTTCCAAAGAGCTGACCACTTCGGCTCTGTCTGAGGAGTAGAAGTGTTCTTTAGTCACCACACTCGCTATCTGAACTTCATTTATTTTCACGATGCTTTTAGGAAACTGGAACATACTTTGCTGAAATGTACGCGGTCTTAATGACCCTGATAAACATTTAGCGCTCGGTAATGCGATCAATGCGAATGGATGTGCGGTTATTTGCTTACAAGAATCTAAGATGCCGGTCTTTGATGCTACATCTTTAAAATCTATTTGCCCACGGCGTTTTGATCAATTTGCGTTCATTCCTTCACACGGAGCATCTGGTGGAAGTATTACTATCTGGAATAGCAGCATTTTTACGGGCAGGGTCTTTTTATCCGAACAATTTGCGCTAGGGGTAGAATTTACTTCCATGCAATCTAGTCATCGCTGGAAGTTAGTCAATGTTTATGGCCCCTGTCAAGGCAAGCTACGGATCACTTTTACTAATTGGCTTTTTGACTTGAATATCCCTCCATCTGAAGATTGGCTTTTACTCGGGGATTTCAATTATATCCGCTCACCTGATAATCGCAACAAACCGGGTGGTACTATACACGACATGTTCACTTTTAATGACTTCATTCATGAACAAAACCTCACTGAATTACCCATCAAGGGGAGAGCGTATACTTGGTCAAATATGTAGCAACAACCTCTACTCGAGCAGCTCGACTGGTTTTTCACCACGCTTAACTGGACTACTTCATTCCCTAACACAACGGTGAATCCGTGAGGGAAGCCAGTATCGGACCATAAACCTTGCTCAGCAATCATCCAAACAACGATCCCAAAAGCCAAACTTTTCAGGTTTGAGTCATACTGGATTGCTCACCCAGGATTCATGGATGTTATTGAGCAAGCATGGAACAAACCAATCAAATTTAACAAGAACTCCAACATTGCAGCAAGACTAGGGAAAAAACTCAAGGCCGTTCGATATGCACTCAAGCAATGGAGTAAGAAAATTTCCCGCCTTAAGATTGCCATCGAAAACACAAACAAAGCCCTCCTGGAGCTCGATAACATCGAAGATTGCCGGACACTTACCACCCCAGAGAGAAACTTTCGTAACATCCTTGAAAAACATTTGATTACGCTGCTGCAATACCAAAAGGAATACTGGAGGAAGAGATGCACAATCAGCTGGATTCAGTTTGGCGATGAAAACTCCAAAAAAATTCAGATGGTAGCAACTGAACAATACAGGAAAAACTACATCAAACTACTGAAAACAAATGATGGAGTGGAGGTAGATGATCATGCTGGGAAGGAGTCCATCCTTTTTGAAGCTTTCAAGGACAGAATGGGGAAAGCCAACCCTCAACCTATGAAATTCAACCTAGACAATTTACTATGGGAAGACGTCAACTTTGGTAACCTTATTGCACCTTTCACACATAAAGAGATTGATGATGTTGTTTCTGAAATGCCGCCGGACAGAGCTCCAGGCCCCGATGGCTTTAATGGAGCATTTTTTAAAGCATGTTGGCCAATCATCAAACAGGATTTCTACCTTCTCTGTAATGAATCTCACCAAGGAGGCCTCAATCTGGAGAGCATCAATGCAAGATACATCACTCTGATCCCAAAGGTCAACTCGCCTGAAACTATTAATGAGATTCGGCCTATCACCCTCCTCAATTGCTGTCTGAAATTGGTCACTAAAATACTAGCCAATCGCCTACAGAAAATCATCCTCCAAGTCATGCATCGAAACCAATATGGTTTTCTTCGTGGGAGATCAATCCATGATTGCCTAGCTTGGGCATTCGAACACATTCATCAATGCCAGACCTCCAAGAAAGAAATAGTCATTCTGAAACTGGACTTTGCCAAAGCTTTCGATACCATTGAACACTCAACCATGTTTCTAATCATGAAAAAAATGGGTTTTCCACCAAAATGGCTTGCTTGGATGGAGAGTATTTTTTCATCTGGAAAGTCCTCAGTTCTGTTAAATGGAGTACCGGGCCGCCAATTCCAATGTAAGTGTGGTGTGCATCAAGGGGACCCAATGTCTCCGTTGATTTTTGTCCTCGCAGCCTATCTACTCCAGACTGCCATCAATGAAGCGCTAGAGCACAATCTGATCAGACACCCCATCCCGCCCAAAGGTGATGCAAAATATCCAGTGATTCAATACGCAGACGACACAATTATTGTCTTGCCTGCATGCCTGGACCAGGCGGCCAAGATCAAACAAATTCTCGAAGACTATGCCACCTCTATAGGCCTCAAGATCAATTTTCACAAATCCACACTTGTGTCTATCAACACTCCGGCTAGCAAATGCAATGACCTGGCCACTCTTTTTGGCTACACACAAGCCAGCATGCCTTTCACTTACCTTGGTTTGCCTCTTGGTACCACTAGGCCTTCGGTTCTTGACATGACACCATTCGTATGCAAGGCTGAAAGGAAGATCACAGCAGCGATGTCCCTCATGTCCTATGCTGGGAAGCTAGACCTACTTAACTCCCTCATTACCTTGCTAGCCATCTATCCCATGGGGACCCTGCGACTCCCACCTAAAATACTTTCCCAACTGGACAAAATAAGCAGGCACTGCCTATGGAACAAACAGACTTCTGATGGTGACAAACACAACTCCTTAGCTGCTTGGGACATGGTCTGCAGGCCCAAAAAGAGTGGAGGCCTGGGTGTAATTGATTTGAAAGTTCAAAATGATGCCCTACTTCTCAAATTTCTGCACAAGTTCTACAACAAAATGGACATCCCATGGGTGCAACTTATTTGGGACACATATTATGTCAACTCTGTCCCCCATGCAGCAGATGTTTCTGGCTCCTTTTGGTGGCGTGATCTCATGCACCTAATGCCGATCTATCGTGGCATCACCCAGGTGCAGGTTAAAGGTGGTACTACTATGCTCTTCTGGAAAGATAATTGGAACCAGGCCATATATGCTGAGAAATACCCATGAGCCTTTTCTTATGTCAATGATGAAGACTTGGCTGTCAGGGCCTTTTTGACGGCCCCCGCCCTCCATACAACCTTTCATCTACCACTCTCGCTCCAAGCCCATGACGAACTTAAGCTTCTCCAAGCAGAAATGAGCACAATGACTCTGGAAGAACAGAATGACATCTGGTCCTACTACTGGGGATCGCTTGCTTTCAAGACCGCAGCGTACTACCAATTCTTCTTCCAAGACGTGGTGGACCACGTGGCCTTTCGATGGTTATGGAAAACTAAGTGTACACCCAAGGTCAAGGTTTTTGGCTGGTTCTTGCTTTCTGATCGCCTCAACACAAGGAACATGCTAAAACGGAGACACTACAATATTGGCACCAATCTAGACTGCTTGTTGTGTGGGCTGCACATTGAAGAAATAGTGGAACACCTCTTCTTCCATTGTACCTTTAGCAAGGAGTGCTGGCGACTGCTGAATATCACATGGAATGCACAAGGCACTAGGCTACATCTTGTGGAACATTTGAAGTCACAACACCCCTGAAAAATGATCATGGAGATCTTCTTGACGGCAACTTGGAGTCTTTGGAAGGAACGCAATAATAACTACTTCAGACACGTGTCACCTTCCATTGCTTCTTGGTTCAGTCGGTTTAAGAGTGATTTTGATAAATGACGTTATAGATTGCCGGATCATAAGAGACATTTTGTTTCTACCCTCCAGCAAAACCTACCACAGTACCCCCCCTCTCTCACCTAGTGTTGTATATTTTAGTTTGACCCCCCCCCCATGTAATTACCACCGCTGTAACTGTTCTTTACTAACTTAATATATATGCAGTAGGAGCCTTTCCAACTGTCTCAACCCTAAAAAAATGACCGTTCCTTAGGCGAATTGCAAATATCATGATCCCATCCTAATATTTGGATACAATTTATATTTTTAATCAATGTGTACATCAGTCTTTTACGTGTAGTTTCACTCTCCATAGGCCCCTCCTCACACACGCGCTGACTTTCTCTCTCACACATACGTGCACACGGTGTATATCAATCGGTGGTCTCTCACACATGCTCACACACTCTCTCCCGAGGTGTCTTTCTCATAGAGATGCTCTCGATATCACCCTCCCTCCCTCTCGCAACCATTTACGACTGTTTTCACTAACCTTTATCACAAGCACTCTTCCTCTCAGACGCATACACACGCACAATCCCCATCGACCCTTTCTATATACATAGACCTGCCTACGTGTCTCCCGCACGCACATTATCTTTAGGTCTGTCTCGCACACATTGTCTCCACATCTCTTCCTAATTGACGAGTATGATTCTAGCAGAGCATTCTGTAGGATGCCCCTTAAAGTTAGGTTGGATGAATGGTAATATCAGAGATAAGGGATTACCTTAATCCGAGGACCTAGGGTTACAAATCCTAGCCGGCTTTATCAGTGGACACAGAGTCCTTCACGACTCTGGTATCTTTGTCTTGTACGACTAGTCCTCCATGGGTCTCCCTGAATGCGTCACGGGCCAACTAGTGTGGCGCAGGACGGAACCCAACCAAGGGCCTCACCTCGGCCCACCGGACCTCACACGGTGACACACCCTCTGCCCCTAGGTCTCGTTATCTTCTCACACCCACACATACCAACACAGACACCACAAAAAATATTTTCTCCTCGTGCCTCTATCCCCTCCCCCTTGCATATACACACTCAAGGGCATCTCTCGCCGTGACATCCTATTCGTCTTTCTCTGTCTCTAGACCTCTCTCATTTCTCGTGCTATCTATCCCACGTCGCCCCCCCGCCGGCCCCTCTATCCATGCCTCTCTCGAATACGTAATACATACACATACCCTCTCTAGGCCCTGCCAAATACGACAACTACACATTCACACATGTTAGATCACGTATGCCATTGATCTAAAAAGCCCTCTCTTCACGTTTATTTCGCATACAACATTCCTTTTGAATAAAACCACACAAAGTGTGGCCAAAAAATTATTTTAGAATTTCTACATATATACAACATTACAAAGTTATATGGAGGAGTATGAACGTTAATTTGTATTGCATGGTGCACCTAATGATATTTATTCCGCACTGTGAATTTTTATATTTTTATACTATATATAAAGTTAGTCATAATAAAGAGAAACGAAGAGCATCTCTCTCTCCATCGCATACACCCCCTCAACACCCCTTTCACGTACGCAAAGTACGCCCCCAGCACATTCACGCATGTTTCATCTTTCTCTCGCGATATACAGTGACAATCATTGTATTTGAAGCGAAAGTACGATACGTACATTCGACTTCAGAATCCACTCATTACGGTCACCATTTATGTTTTGTGGTTATTATACAGTCACGGGCTTACCGTACAGCTCTGTATTTGCTCAAGACATGACTAGTTGACCAGTTAAACGCTCCACGTGGCACCTCTAGTGTTGCATCACATTATCTCACTACCATTGGGCCCACCTGTCGGCGTGTATAAGAATGAAAACAAATGATAAAAAAATATTGGACGGTGGTTCGAAGTCATGACCGCGGGCACTGCGGACAAGGTGGCCTTGTATTGGTATGCTGAGCCGTCTGTTTTAACACACATGAGCTAGTGTGGTGATTATACACGCATGGACGCATGCACACGAACTGCATGCACGCTACACTCACACATACACACGCAGCCACGCACACACGCAACACTCACACGTACACACGCAACCACGCACGCACGCAACACTCACACGCACACATGCATGCACACACCACACGACCAACACACACGCTCACTCTCAAGTGCTCAACCTACACATGCATGCACACACATCAGGCCCTGACAGACACATACACAACCAGGTGGTTCCCGCGCACGGGTTGGAGTCTTGTCGCGCCTGCGTAAATTTGTGTTTATCTTACCTTTTTCCAATGCGAACTGACAGGTGGGACCCACAAGGAGCGTGGTCAATTTAACCAGTAAACATAGTGCCACGCAGACTATTTGGCCGGTCAACAGAGTGCAATCTGATGCTGAACGGTGAGCAAGTGACCGTATAATCACCGCAAAACGTATATAGTGACCGTAATGAGCGTATTCTGAAGTCTGGTGACCATATTACGCTTTTCGCTTGAAATACACTGACCGCGAGTGTATTTATCTCTTCTCTCGCTCTCTCTGTGGAGCCGAGTAGGCTAACGTGCCAGTGCCTAAATTGGCGCACGCCACCCCATTATTGCTGTACTGGTTTCGTAAGAGCGAACAAGCATTCACATCTATTGTACAAACTGTAGATATGAGTTACAAATGCTATGAAGACGAATACAACTTTTGAATCCACTTTATGCCTAATTTCTCTCTGTAGGCCCTCCAGAAGTACATCTCTACACGTTATCGCATGTTACATCTAACAACTATGCAATACAGCACTACTACTACACTCTAACACAATAAATCATATGTGTTTTTAGTTTTACTAGATCTCATATTGTTACTTAATTATTCAGTTTGCATACATTAAAATGGCCTTTGAAATGTATGGCTAGTATCATCTACCGCGCAGGAAAAATCCCGCCCTTGTCTGTTTAATTGGGTTTGTATCGATGGATCATGTGAAATAACAAAACTATAGTAGTACTACAGTACAAGTAAAAGTTCACTGGGCCGCCGTGTCGTGTACTCCTCCGTCGTCAGAGTGGAGTGCTCGCTTTTATAAATGTTCTAGTACCTTTCGCCGACATGTGGGACATCAAGCAACCGGGTCCATGTGCCATACCGAAATAACAGTGCAGAGCAGCAGGGGTGAAGCACCCTAGTCATGGCGCCGGCGTAGTAATGAGCAATGAGGCGTCAAATCACAAAGCTGCACCTTTCCTGCAGTTAAGTTGGAGGACGAAGTAATGCTAAAAAAAGAAGTTGGAGGGACGAAGCAACCATCATTTCACTCGTTGCTGAATCCTCTTCTCCCTCATCTTCTTCAAGTTAACCACATGTTTCTTCTGCTATTGTTCTG
This sequence comes from Thinopyrum elongatum, assembly GCA_011799875.1. Lineage (NCBI taxonomy): Eukaryota > Viridiplantae > Streptophyta > Magnoliopsida > Poales > Poaceae > Thinopyrum > Thinopyrum elongatum. The sequence continues at coordinate 481,759,679 of CM022302.1, read as the reverse complement.
CCTCATGTGGGACGCGGATCGGGTTGGTAAAGCACTGACACGTGGGACCACATGTTAGCAAACCGCCAGGCCAACATCCTCTAAAAATAAGAAACCTCCCCCGCCTTCCACGCGGCAAAATCACCTTCTTTTTACTAATCTTGATACTATAATTTTTTAGATCAGTATAATCGAGATTTGTATAGATAGCACACGGGAGCAAAACCAAGTGGTACGGTTAAGGGCATCTACAATGTGTAGCCAAATGTGAAAATAGCTTTTGGAATCGATGGGAACCATTGTGGAGGGTGCTGCCAAAGCCAAAAAGATGGAACCAAAGCTCCCTAATTGATTGATTGAAGGAATAGAAAAATGCAACCTCTCTCCTCTTTCTCCCATGCTTGGACGCATGTACAGTATAGAGCACAGAGTCTACTCCCCTGTCCCTTCTATCACAAATGACAAAGCAGTGAGGCATCAAATCACAAAGCACGGACGAAGCAACCATCATTTCACTCTTCGCTGACTCCGCTTCTCCAGCGTCTTCTTCGAGAAACCACCTTACCACACTAAGCTGGACGGACGACGCTATTGTGTAGTACTAGTACATTTACGCCTCATTTGGTTCAACGGACTTCCTAGATGCAAAGAAGGCGGTTGTCTCGGCTTGCAGGCGGCACTTGCAAACGACTTACCGTGGTCTCCCTCAATGGTGTGCTCCGTCGAATGCACTTCGCCAAAGCCACAACGTTCGAGATATCGTTGACGTCACCGCAATGGGGAAGGAAGTCAAATAGTTACTACCTCCATTTTTTGTATACAAGGCCAGTATCAAAATTACAATTTGCAGAAGGCCACTAACACTAATCGAGGCAAAATTCATGGGGTTTGCCTCGTACTAGCAACCAAGGACATTAATATACCCTTGCATGCATGCGGAAGTGAGAAGGTTGGTTTGCATGGCGCTGCATTAATCAAGCAATGAGGAGTGAGATGGTTAGCTCTTTGGGCATTGGAGAAAAAAATATGCATTAATTGACATGTCAAAGGAGGATTTGTATCGATCAATCTCTTTTTTAACACAAGTAATACGTACGTACTTGTATCCTGTTTGGGTCTAGGCCTTGCATTGTCATACTTCGCCACACATTTTTGCCAAGCTTGCCTATAGTTTTTCAAAATGAAAAGGAGGTAGACTTGCGCACGGCTGTCGCGGTCGCACCGCACCCTCTCATAGTCGCTCCTGCACGCGGCAAACCCAACCAAGGGAACGCACCCTCACTGACACATGCTACCGCCTGTGATCAAACCAAACTCAGCCATCCTACCGCTGACACATAATTTTTGTTCATACAGTATGTTTATCCAACCGCATGTTGGGGAAGATCCATGCGGCCCGTGCGGTGGTCTATTAGGGAAGAAGAAGATGTGAGGAAGAAAAAGGGTTAGGAGACGTAGGATATTCATCCAACCGCCTGAAATGGTCGACTGACCCAAATGATGAAAGTCATGCGACTTGCATAAATATATGTTTTTACACAGCAAAAGATCCTTAAAACAACAACATAAAGAAAAACTATCACTGCTCGCGGAACGAGACGGCCACGTCGTCTTTGGCTGCCGGCGCAAACCAGCCGTAGTTGCTCACGTGTGTCTCCGCACCGTGGTTGTCCTCGGACTCCAGCTACTTGTTCACGCGGAGCATGCGGGCGCTCTGCACGGACGCGAGCACCGCCCGGTTCATGTCCACGACGTTCGGTTCCGCCTGCAGGAGGGCCTCGATGGCAGCAGCATCCGCGCTCTCCGCGTCAAGTTCAGCCTCCGCCGCCCGGTTCAAGTCCAGGATGTCCAGTTCCGCCTGCAGGAGGGCCTCGATGGCAGCAGTATCCGCGCACTCTGCGTTGAGTTGAGCCTCCGCCGCCCGGTTCAAGTCCAGGACATCTGATTCCACCTGCAGGAGGGCCTCGATGGCAGCGGCATCCGCACACTCTGCGTCAAGTTGAGCCTCCATCGCCCGGTTCACATCAACGACATCCGGTTCCGCCTGCAGGAGGTCCTCGATGGCAGCGGCATCCGCGAGCTCTGCGTCGAGTTGAGCCTCCGCCTCCTGGTCCTTCTTTAGGATCGCCAGGTTGAACCGCTGGTCCGCCTGCACCATGGGGGACCCGGACGCCGGCATGAAGTCGACGTCCATCGTCTCATACGCATCGGGGGCCTTCTGCGCCGCGGCCTCCGCCATGAACATTGGACCGGCTTCCTCCTCCTCGGAGCTTGACTCCAGAGAACTCGGGGATTGGCCCGCCGCAAAGCAAGCTTGGGAACGAAGGTCTATGGTACCAACCGCTGCCGCGATTTCTGTGTGGCACTCCGGCGTCAGCCTCTTGTAGTACATGATCTTGCGGTGCACCATGGCTTTCCGGCGAACTAGGGGACGGCTGATGCGGGCTAGGGGATCAAAAGGTGGGGGAATGGGCTGTAGAGGTGGTGTGGTTTTGGGGAAGCGGTGACCGGCCGGCAAGTAGCTGGCGTAGGCCGAGCAGCGAAGGTTCTGGTGTGAATAGTGGTTTCGGTGACGATCGGTTAATCGGTTTTGACTGTGCGGAGTTTGCAAAGCCGGATGGCTGGAGCCTGGAGAGTTGTGGGGTGGGATGGGACCAAAGTTTTGGAGTTTCACGTGGTAGAGGTCCGGACCTCCCCACCGTTCCTGTCGACGATGAGGCGGTGACTTCGTAAATCTCAAGATGACTAGCAAGATGCCCGTGCATTGCACGGAACATCAGGATGCATTTTTTTACAAAACACCTGTTGTGATTGACCCATGAAGGAGTAATCCCATGTGTAAAAACTAATGATATCTCGAGAATTTCATCGAAAAAATGGTATCTCGAGAATTTCATCGAAAAATGATATCTCGAGAAAGATGAGAGATAAGGTGAGGAGGAGTGGGGCGCGGTGGTGATTGGTGGTCGGACTTAGCGGAGGCATGGGGATGGATGACGCCGGCAGCGGCCACCATGCCAGATTGTTCCAGAGGCTTTCTTTTTTAATTACTCAACAATGAAGTTGTGGGAGATAAGGATGAACGAAAGAGATGCGGGTATCCTTTTACAAAATTGCCATAGTTTGCTTTCTATCCGTCAGATGTAGATCAGACGGTCTATATTGCAAGATGGCAGGCACACCATCATCACCAAGAGTAGAGATAAGAGTAGAGATATAGTATTATAGATATGACGGCTCAGTCTCTCGAAGGTGCTCATAGGGGTAGGGTGTGCGTGTGTGCGTTCATAGGTGTGAGTGTATGCGCACATGTATGAGCGCTTGCGTCTGTACTGTGTTCAAAAAAAGGAGTACTCGAAGTATGCGAGTTCATAACAAACGGACGGTGTACATCACTCTTGTTGCGTTCGCGTTGCACCCCGGCACGGTGGACCCTGCACGTCGCTCACCGAATGGAACACACTTCGTCTTGCATTTTCGCTCGCTTGTGGGACTCGCAGTTGAGAGCAAACCGATGTCCGTCCCCCTCCCCCGCCCACGTCATTTATGGATACTACTAGACTAGAAGAGAGAGAGGTCGGCCGAGTGTTAATGAGGCCATACTGACGCTCGAATTTGGCCAGGAAAACAGGGAAACCGACATGTGGGGCACACCTATCGGGATGACGTGGCATAGACTAGTCCAATGGAGGAGCTGGCCCACGACCTCCTCGCCACTGGCAACCGTTCATGTGGGTCGTGGGGGCCAGCAACGTGGTGCATCTCCCACACCGCCTCTGGGCACGGCGACCGCGGTGAGCGACACGCTCATCGCCACTGGACACGCTCGGCTTCAGGGTGCCGAGGGTGGCGCTGCCGCTGTGGCACGACCAGCAGATCAACACCTGGCTCGTCGAGGATGCACGGGGTGCCAAAGTGTGCGCCCGCCGCGACGCGTCCGCGGAGTGTTCTAGCACGGCCAACTGCATCCCGAGGACCTGAGACCAAGCCGGGTCGTCTTTCAATGACATGTGGGATTGCATGTGAGCAAAGGGCATGCCCAACGTTGCCACACCCGGAGCTGACTACCCTGACACACACAAAAACCTCGTCCCTCGCGCTGTCGCGCGTGTGCGTTCCCAGCCGGCGCCAGCTGCCCGCATTCATGCCATCAGTCCGTATGCCGTCATTAAGCAGGCTCGCTGCCCGAGGAACCAACTCCGGCGACTTATTGACGCACCCAGACACTTGGCCTCACCGGAATGCGCTACTTAAAGTGGCAACGCCCAGCTAAACTCCACACCATAGCGCATCCTCCTACCTGGCACCACATCCACCATGACCGCGAGCGGGAACGCTCTTCGGGAGAGCTTGTCTTTGGGGATGAAGCTCGAGGTCGCCGCCCTCGCTCAACTCGCCACTCGCAACGCAATACCGGCGTAGCCGGACGCGGACGCGACCGCACAAGCGGTGGCCACACTGGCGGCCGATGACACAAGCACCGCCAGCCACGCGTCCTACTTACCGCCGTCCAACATTCGGTGGCGCAAGTGGCAGGTGAAGCGACGGACCGTCCACGTCCATCATCATCGACCTCACGTCCACCGGCACCGCCGAGGTTGGGGACTCCTCTGAGGATGAGTAGGGCATGGTGTGCGAACTGGCCGGTCCGTCTCCCGTGTTCTACTCTTCCTCGTCGGAGACCGCACCTTCACTTCACGGGTCTTGAACCCCGCCACCGTTCATGGAGATGGAAGATGGAGGATGTCATCGCTGATGCGGAAGTACAAAGGAAAGTGGACGTCGGTCGCCGCCGTAGAATAGGTTTAGGGTCGGGTTTCTTTTTTGTCTGTCCTATAAAAGTTCGAAATGTAATGAAAATCTGCCGTCTTTGCATGAATCTCGTCCGGTGTATATGAACTTTCACAATAATAGTAAGATATATTGTATGAAAATATATTGAATGATGATTCATTTTTGTGCGTATAAACTTGGTCCAAGTTTAGAAGGTTTGACCCGAGACAAAGCTAACATGCGAAGTAAATAAACACATAGGTAGTATACATACACAATTTATCTTAGGCACTCCAATAGTACGTCCACTACACATTCACGCATCTCACATCTTTCTCTCGCTCTGTCTGTCAAACCAACTAAGCCTTGTCCTAATAAAAAATAAATTCCTACAAAAACCAACTAAGCCAACCTCCGAGCATATCGCGCGGGAAAAGACCCGGCCACACCATTTTAGTCGGGATTACTGGATTACTAGTAGTAGTATCGATGGATCGCGCGAAGCACCAAGTTTAAAAGGAAAAAGGCAGTACAGTCACAGCATGCCTGTCGCGATCGCATTGCATCCCTCACATGGTCAGTCCTGCACACAGCTCATGCAAATGGAACGCGCTTCGGCTTGCCTCTTCACTGACACATGGGACCGCATTTGGAAAATCGACCATGCGCCAAACTCCCCTGCCCACCACGCGAAAATTCCCCCCAAAAATTCCCCCCAAATCCCAAATTCAACTGCCCTTCGGCCAACTAGCCAATAATATTCCCCAAACCCCCTCCCCTCGGCCCCCTCCACTCCATTCGCTCCGCCAAAGTCGCCATCCTTGCCGCGCCGTGGTTCATCGAGGGGACGCACGGTGATCCTCTCGCTCCCACAGTACACTCTAGTACACTACCGTCCTCCAGCCGGGCCGCCACCGCTGGCGACGTTTTTGTGCAGACACACGACGGTCAGCTTCTCCCACGGTATGCGCATTCTAGACTGAGGCCCCGTGCATGTCGGAGTAGCGCTGAATGTTACTAGCTGATAGACGCTGTTAATCTCACTGTTTGCTGAAATAGTTTACAGTCAATATGCTCTGCTTATGAAGCTTCCTTGCCCTGTTCTGCACTCAATCTGCTTTGCTGAGATGGCATGCCACACCCGATTAGTTGCTAAAATATCCTGCCATATATTTATTGTGAAGTAGATTGCCATGGTGTAGTAGCCAATCTGTTAGGTGAAATAGCTCGACACCATTTTATACTCGATCTTTGTTGCTCAGATGGCCTTCGATGGCTGTGTGCTCAGCCTCCTTGACTGCTGAAATAGCCTGCCATAATTTAGCACTCAAATATGTTTGCTGAATTTGCTTTACATATATTTTGTTACTTAGATCTGCTTGTCCAAATATCTTGCCATAGCTTTAGACATCAACCTAGGTTTTTTTTTCTAGACTTTATAAAAAAGCATATATGTTTTTCCTGTAATATCTAGTAGAAGAACTAATTTGTATGTCTAACAGATGGACAGGACTTGGATAACTTCTGCTCGAAGATTCTCCGCTGCATATGTCGAGGGGGTTGAAAACTTCATGAACTTTATCAGAGCTGAGTACGGTGGTCCGAAATCAGATGTGCTCTGCCCGTGTAGCTGTTGTATGAATTCAGTTACAAGACCCAAGTCAACTGTGGAAAATCATCTACACTTGTATGGGATGTCGGTCACATATACTAGGTGGGTTCATCATGGTGAAGCTGTGAACATCAATGTTACTGACTATGTGGAAGCAGCAGATCACCATCTTGATCTGCCTGATGCTTAGGTGGAAGAGGAGGAGGAGGAGGTGGTGGCGGTGGAGCCAGCGAGTTTGACCAACATTGAAACAATGCTACAAAATGCTCGCGCATTTCGTGAACTTTCACCTGCAGAAGAAAAACAATGGGCCCGCATGTTGGAACAATGCAACGTGGCAGTCACCCCAGGAAATAAGCTATTAGTATTCTCAGCTATGGTCACCTTTCTTCAGGTGAAGACATCTGAGCGGATGACCAACAAATCATTCGACGCGATGTAGGCTGCTTTCCGCAAATCTTTCCCAGATGCGTCTGAGCTGCCACACACCTACAGTAAAATGAAGAATTTCCTTCGTGCAGTTGGAATTGGATATGATATGATCCATGTTTGTAAGAATAATTGTGTTCTGTTCCAGAAGGATTATGCCAACTTAAGTGAATGCCCAAAATGCAAATCATCAAGATGGAAAGATGGCGATGCTGTGAAGAGGATTCCTCATAATGTTCTGAGTCATTTTAAAATTATACCAAGACTGCAGAGGTTGTTTCATGATGCTAAAACAAGAGAGGATGTACTATGGCATTCTAGGAACCAGGAGTACAGAGATCAGAATGTAATGAGCTATCCATCTCATGGTAGTGACTGGAAAAGCTTCAATCAGAAACACAAAAAGTTTGCTGCTGACCCAAGAAACATTAGACTTGGCTTAGCTACAGATGGATTTAACCCATTTGGCCACCAGAGCGCCACATATAGCATGTGGCCAGTGCTTGTTATCACTTACAACAAGCCACCAAATGTCTGCACCAAAGAATCAAACTACATGATGGCCTTGCTCATCCCAAGTCCAAAAAGTCCTGGAAAGGATTTTGATTTATTCATGGAGCCTCTCTTGGAGGAACTTCAACAGCTATGGAGGGGTGTTCTCACTTGAGACCTATATAGCAGCCCACCAGCTGATTTCTTTCTGTGTGCTGTTATAATTTGGTGCATCCATGATTATCCGGCTTTGGGCACTATGTCAGGGCGAAGGACACATGGTTACAATGCATGTGTTCGCTGTGATAGGAATCCGCTGTCATATGCAATACTTAGCAATATCTGTTACATTGGACACTGCCGTTTCCTTGCCAAGGACAAGCCGTGTCCTACAAAATACCAAAGACATGTGTTCAATGCAAAGCATGAAAACCGTGATGCACCAAAGAGGCTCACCGGCGATGAGTTGCAAGTGGAATTAGAGAAGGTCAGGCATATTACACCAGGAAACCATCCTGATAATGGTGCGGGAAAAGGAAGTGTGGTAGGGCAGAAGAGAGATTATTGTTTACCCACAGGTCCACTTTGTGGGACTTGGAGTATTGGAAAGATTTGGATTTGCGGCATAATCTTGATGTGATGCACATCGAGAAAAATATATGTGACAGCATTATCGGCACACTTCTTAATATTGAAGGCAAGACGAAAGATACCTTAAAATCTAGGATTGATTTGACACACCTGGGTATCAAAAGGGATTTGCAGGTGGACGATGATGGTGCATCACGTGATATGGCACCAGCTCTGTACGTCTTGGATAAGGTAAAAAGAAAAGAATTCTGCAAGGTCCTGTCATGTGTGAGATTCCCACATGGATTTGCTTCCAATCCTGAAAGGAGAATCAATGCAGATGGAAACAAGGTACAAGGGTTGAAAACTCATGACTGCCACATCCTACTTCAAAGGGTTTTACCTGTTATCCTTAGAGGATTGGGCCGCCCTGACTTATACAGAGCAGTTGCAGAGTTGGGACAATTCTTCAGGGAACTCTGCAGTAGAAATATCAGGATAGATGCTTTGGAGCATATTAGAGAGAAGATACCAACTATCCTATGCGACCTTGAGAAGATATATCCTCCAGCCTTCTTTGATGTGATGGTGCATTTGGCTGTTCATCTACCTGATGAGGCACTACTTAGAGGTCCAGTACAGTATGGATGGATGTACCCTATTGAAAGGCGGCTAGGCACTTTCAAGGGCTATGTTAGGAACAGAGCTAGACCTGAGGGTTCCATTGCAGAGGCCTACATTGCTATAGAAGCATTGACATTTTGCTCAAAATACATTGAAATAGCTGATCAGCTTAGCAAAGAGGTGGGTGAAGATAATCCCGAGCTCAATGTTTTTGATTGTTCTGTTCGAGTTACAGGGAAGAGTCGACGAGATGACAAACCTAAAGATTTGGACAAAATGGTTTGGTATGTGTTGAATAACTGTCCCGAGATTCTACCTTATATCGAGTAAGTGCTAAGTACTACAGCTTATACATCGTAATCTACTAAACTTGCAGCACATTCTTATATATTTAGATGTTTGACGTGATCACTATGTTGTGCAGAATCTAAAAAAAGGAGTTACTGCTGCAAAATCCAAGAAACATTGACAAACTGGTTATGGCAGGATTTGCGAAATGGTTCAAGAGCCATGTAAGCTTTTGAATTACACTGTCAGTTTTTTTAATATATTGAGTACATAAGATGATCAGCTTGTCTATTTTCTAACCATAGGTTAAGAATATGCGGGAGGATGGGCAGGCAGTTGATGATGCCCTTTACGCACTAGCAATGGGTCCTGATACTCGGGTAAGACATTATGAATCTTGCGTTGTTGGAGATGTGCGCTACAACACCCTTGCACATGACGAAGGCAGGAAGACACAAAACAGTGCCATCATGAGCACGGATACGTACAACAAAGAGACAACTGAAATGTATGCTAACATAATAGACATTGTTCAGTTGCAGTATATCTCCAATTTCGAGGTTCATCGGTGTGTTGTTCTGTTGTGCTGTCGTTGGTATAACCTATTTTCCAGGATCGCAAAACCTAGAGCTGATGATTATTTCAAGTCCATCAATGTCAAGGCGGCGTACCACACCGCCGAGCCTTTTATTTTGGCAAATCAAGCAACACAGATATTTTTCTTGGAAGACACATATGCATGTAGCGATGACAGGAGAGTATTGTAAAGGTTTGAGCAGAGGAATTCGTTTAATGAAGTTGCACAACAAGATGATGCTTACACTGCTCCTGATGTAGAAGATTCCACAGATGTTCCTAATATATTTGAGAACCATCACGTCAATGACGCTGGCGAAAAGATTGCCTGTCGGGCTGTGGACATACGAGAGTTGATCAATAAGACGCCAACATTCTAGGACATTGAGGATGAAGAAGAAGATGACACTAGGGGGAATTACGATTCAGACTAATACACATGGCGAAGATGTTGATGCTGCTGCTGCGGATGATGATTAGATTGCTTTTGTCGTATTTGCCTGTGAGAAGACGACATTTTATCTACTATGTGAAATTGTGTTTGAACTGAAACCTGATGAAGTTGTTGTTTAGTATTTTGCTGTGAGAATATCACTTATTATGTGTGTTGATTTGTGTTTGGTGATTGTATGATGACTAAAACATGATGACATTGTTGTTTAGTTGTACTCATATTTGGCTGTGAAACTTGTATTTGATGACATAGTTTGCTGTTGGACTGCATTTTGCTCGACGTCTTCGAATGGGAAGAAAGCTGACCCGACAGGGCCTTCGCTAATTTATTTATTTATTAGCAAAAGGGCCTCTGCTATTTATTTATTTATGAGCAAAAGGGATACCCCCCGATTTCCGTTAATAGAAATCATTAAATGTTCACAACACTACGCCCAGCCTAATAACAGGTTTCATTCATTACTAGTTTCATCAAAGTGCTCATGTCATAGCCACTGAATACATCACGAGTGCTACATACACTGCAAATAAAGAGACAATCATCCTACAGAGCACAACGATCTTGCACATTATCTACACAAGCTGTTTCATCTCCTCATTGCTGTCAAGGCCGTTCAGCAGCTGTTGCTTGGCCAATCTCAGATGAACTACATCTTTAACCTTCTGCTCTGCATCTTCCTCTTCTGCCGTTCCTTCAGTTACTTGTCCAACACCCCAACCTGATGGTATTGGGATTCCTCGGCTAACCAAATAATCAGCGTAGTTCCATTCCCCCACATCAGCAACTTCCCAGAAATACAAATCACATGAATCTTCCCTTTTCTGCATGAATCAAATTGGAAGATCATCAACGAAACTATTTAAAAAATCAGCAACTAAAAGCAGGCGAAAAACACTTAAACATATTATTACCCCTTGATTCAGGCATTTGTAGAAGACTCGGCCAGGGTTGAGGATTGTAGTTGAGACGCGACGGATGACTCTGCGTGATTTGCAGCAGTGGCACCACACCAACGGCAGCGGGTTGCGATGAGCAACCGGTTGCGGTGATTGTGCCGGCGGGGGTGTGATGAGACCCACAGGGGATGGTACGGGTGGCGACTTGGCGCATATCTGGTTTTTGCCTGCTGAAGAGCAGGTGGATGAGCCGCCAGCGGACATGGTTGCTCCCGCCGGAGCTTCTGATGCTAGGCAGAGTAACTAGAGAAGAGGAGAAGCGAACGTTGGATATGTCAATTTCATTACTTGCAGAGTAGCATAGCACTATATATAGTCATAGTCTAGGTTTGGATTCGAACCAGCTACATGAGCATGTCTCTCTTTTTTCTAAAACTCCGCAATGTCTCTTTACTGGTACACTAGCTTGTTCTGTACGCCTTCTCAAGTCTTTGATTTTCGGGAATGTTATGTGGCGAACGTTCCCTGGGAGGAGGACGGCAAACGAACGCATTTTCCTGGTAGTTTTAGTTGCGACGCAAGATCAAATGGTGGCAGTTTCGGGAATGTTATCTGGCGAATGAGCCCAGTTTTTCTTTTCTTCCTATAAAAAAGTATGCTACGTGGTGTCAGCTTAGTCAAGAAACGATTGTGCCAACCTTGACCGTTGGATTGACATTCAACGTCCATCGTGTTTCTTCGGTCTCTTCTTCCTCCAGCCGCCAAAGCCAAACCAGCGCCGGCGGGACCGCCTACTCCCGTCTCCCATGGCTGGCTGTGCTGCTACGCATGCATCGCGGCCACATTGCACCCTAAAACTCTGCGCATCTTCCTTGGCTCTTATTCGTTCCCGTCTGAGGCCTCACCATCGTCCTCCGCCTTGGTTCGCTCGCCGCGGCGCCGCCCTCTGGTGTTGTCAACATGGTCAACAATTGAGAGGAATAAGGAGATAACTGTACATGGTGAGGATGACAGTAGGGACCCACTAGGATCATGGCAGTAGGCAAGCAAGTGCCTCCTTTATTACAAGAAAAAAATGGTTCCTCCTGATGGTTTCCTGACATCTGGGTCGCACGCCACTATCAACGTAGTCAATAAGCGAGATAACTGCACAAGGAGTGGCTGACACCCGGGACCCAGCAGCTCACGCAGTATTATTTTTTTGTTTTTGGGATGGAGCAGGGTATCAACTGTGGCCCTTCTAGCCCAGACTTTTATTTCATATATGTTTACCACATGACCAGCCCTGTTTTGTTTTTTCTTTCTGAAAATGGCTAGCCCAGCTATTTTGTTTTTTGCAGAATAACCAACGGAGGCTTACTTGCTTTTCTACGCCCTGCTGGGCCTGAAATCTTTCAAGACGAGAAGGGATGCATTCGGCTTGCCCAGAAAATGGGCTATAAGTAATAAGAAATGGGCTGTAATATGAAAAATACAGCAAACATGCAATTAGTTCCAAATTACTTTTTTCTTTCCGATTTTGATATTTTAAATTTCATTGTTTTTGTGCGGGTAAAATTTCATTGGATTTTACATTAAGGTATGTTTATTTTTTAAATTAATTTGAATCTGGCTAGAAATTTCAGGCTGTATGCTGTTTGGGACAGATTTGGAGGCTGACTTGTGGGTCTACAAGGTTGACGTGTACGAAAGGCTTTGTTAACTTAGTCCACAAACGATTCTAGCAGCAGTGACTGTTGGATTGGCCGTGCTGCTTCTTCAACCTCTGGTCTTCTTGCTCCAGCGCCGGCCGTACTGCCTGCTCATGCCTCCCATGGCCAGCTGTGCTGCCGCGCAGGGCTAACCGCCCCACACCACTACCATCGCTGGCTTGGCCATCCCTGTACTCACCTAGACCTCCTATTATTCTCCGGCTATGATAGACGAACCAGTAAACCCTCGTACTCCCCTCCATGTGGGAAACAACTGCCGAGTCTTCTCTGGCTCCGGGTTGTTCCCTTTCTAGGCCTCGCCGTCGTCCACCACCCTAGTGCTCTCGGCGCGGCGTGGTCAAATGTGGAGAGGATGACAGCTGGGTCCACGGCCGCACGCAAGGAAGTGCCTCCTTATTTCACGCAAAATAATGATTCCTACACCTGACAGCAGGGACCCACCGGAAGCGCCTCTGTATTTCACGAAAAAAAGTTCCTCTCGCTGACTGCTCAGACCCACCAGCTATATCTTCGCACACAAGGAAGTGCCTCCTTATTACACACAAAAAAATGAATAGCCCCGCTGCTAGGTGGGACCCACCATATTTGGAGGCTGACTTGTGGGCCTACTAAGTTAACGCGGACGCAGGGTTTTGTCAACTTAGTCAATATAAACGATTCTAGCTGCGGTGACCGTACGATGTCCATCCAACGGCCGTCGTGCTTCTTCAACCTCTGGTCTTGTTGCTCCAGCCACCCAAACCATCGCGGGCCGTGCCGCCTGCTCCTGCCTCCCGTGTCCGGCTGTGCTGCCGCGCAGACCTCACCGCCCCCACCTACTCCAACTGCTAGCCAGGCCATCCCTCTACTCACCCACAACCCCTGTTATCCTGCGGTGACGGCAGCCTCACACCACAGCCGAACCAGTCAACCCTCGTTCTCCCCTCCACGTGGGCATGCACTGCCGCGTCTTCCCCGGCTCCGCGTCATCCCCTTCCTAGGCCTCGCCATCGTCCATCGCCTTGGTGCTCTCGGCGCGGCGTGGTCAACGTGGTCAAGGAACGACTTCCATCGGAAGAGGACTATACGTGGAGAGGCTGACAGCTGGGTCCACGGCCGCAACAAGTAAGTGCCTCCTTATTACGCGTGAAATAATTATTCCTCCACCTAACAGCGGCGACCCATCGGAACGGCCTCTGTCTTTTGCGAAAAAACATTTCCCCTTGACAGCTGGGACCCACCAGTTATATCTTCGCACGCAAGGAAGTGCCTCCTTATCCTCCCTGACAGCTGGGACCCACCCGGTCGAACCATACGTAGGGTTGTCTGTCAGGTCGTGAATGTGTACGTACATACTGGTCCATCGGTCTCTCTGCAATGATGAACCATGGCCGATCAAGCAGCGGCATGTGTAGTAGTAGAGCCCCCGACGTAGTAGTTCAGGCAGTCCAGTCAAAACCGTGTACACGCACGTACTGCCAGATGCCAAAAAATACGGCCACGTACGTACATATGGGCGGGGTCTCGAACGCCTACTCGCGCATATGTACGACCAAGGCTCGTTTACATGGAGAGGCAATGGACGGCAGCAACGGCGTCCTATTCATCAGCAGCCAACCGGCTGGGTCGGAACGGAGAAACAGCATCCTGTTCATCGGGAGGCAACAGACTGGGTCAGAATGCATCGTGTTCAACGGGAGCCAACTGGCTTGGACGAAACAGCCGGAACAAGGTCTGGTGTACCGCAAAATGGAGGAAACGGCCTTCTGTTCGACCGCGTACGGTCAAAACAGTGTCTTGTTCATCGGGAAGGGTCTGGCGTACCGCAGAATAGAGGAAATGACCTTCTGTTCGTGTGCCTATGGTCGAAACAGGGTGCTGTTGATCGAGAGGGGTGTGGCGTACCGCAAAACAGAGGAAACGGACTTCTGTTGGAGCACCTACGGTGAAACGGGGTCCTATTCATCCACCATCTACTGCCTCGCTCCAGCCTCCATAGGCTACTGCTCATCCACCGTCGACCTCCTCCAGCCTCCACCAGCTACTGTTCATCCACGAGCTACTGTTCATCCAGCTTCCACCGGCTACTATTCATAGAGCCTCCACGGGGGTCCTGTTCATCCACCCCTAACCGGCTGGGGTGCGGCGGCCTCCTCGGGGTCCTGTTCATCCAACGGCAACAGCCTACTACCACGGGGTCCTGTTCATCCAACCCCCAGCGGGAACTGTTCATCCACAGCCAACCAACCGGCCCGACTCACCACGTCTCGACTCGTTCTACGTACCGCGCGCACGGTATCAATGGTCACTATTCATCGAGAGGCAACCAACACCGGCTAGCTACATCTCGCACGGGGGCTCGATCGGCTTCAGTAAGCAGCAGCAGTGATCGATCGCTCGGTTCAGTTAGCAGCAGCAGCGAAGGAATCGCTCGGGTTCATTCAACAGTGAATGAATCACTCAGGTTCAGTTAACAGCCAAGGGATCGATCGCTCGGGTTCAGTAACGTAGCTAGGAGTGCGATCGCTCAGGTTCAGTTAGAGCCCAACGCCTCGCACACACGCGCGTACGTGTATGAGAGAAACGCGCAAACCTTCGTGCATCGCTCGGCCCCGACCACCCACCGTAACCAGGAACTCCCCAAAATTTTCCTGGCCCTCACTTCTACCATGATTTTTTCTGTCATGGACGGCCCAAAGAATGTCATGCAGGTGCGTCCCCGGCCCGCCCAGGACGAAAAGCCCATTTTCTGTCATGATTTTTTGTCATAGAAGTAGGATCCCACCACATCTATGATGATACATGCTTTTGTTACAATTATCGTCATAGAAGTGTCATAAGCATGACAGAAAAAATATTCGTTCGGCCCAAAATGTCACGGATGTGTCTTTTTTTAGTGTGAGAAAGTCTCATCGTAGTCAACCCCTTGAACTTGTCAAAAACCTTTTGCGACAAGTCGAGCTTTGTAGACAGTAACATTACCATCAGTGTCAGTCTTCTTCTTGAAGATCCATTTATTCTCAATGGCTTGCCGATCATTGGGCAAGTCCACCAAAGTCCACACTTTGTTCTCATACATGGATCCTATCTCAGATTTCATGGCCTCAAGCCATTTATCGGAATCTGGGCTCATCATAGCTTCTTCATAGTTCGTAGGTTCACCATGGTCTAATAACATAATGTTCAGGTGGGCGCACGTCAGATGCCAAGGGATGGCTAAAGAGAGAGATAGGCTCGTGGGCACCGGTGGGCTCCAGAGGCGAGGTCGGTATGAGCGAGCGAGGGACGCAAGACATACCCAGGTTCAGGGCTCTTCGGAGAGATAACACCCCTAGTCCTATCGAGCGTGGTTTATATGTGAATGTTACAAGCTTGCTCCTAGAGCTGTTTGGAGGGGGCAGGAAAGTTGGCCAGGGCTCAGGCAGCTCCTTCTCCTTGCGTATGTGTGTATCCTGCTGATGGCCGACTACGTGTCTCTAGTGTTTCTTTTGTGTACATGGAGGGCTCCTGGGGGGTTTTATAGGTCAACCACCCGGGGTTACAATGGTAAAGTTACGTCGGCGCGGGGCCGAGATGTCAGCATCTAGGAAGCCGGTGCTGGGGCCCGCCAGGTGCCAGAATACACCGGGTTCTCTGGCCGCGGGCCCCGTGCGCCAGGGGGCACTGTTCTCCATCTTGTCGTGCGTCACGGAGTGGTTGAGCCGGCTTGGCTACAGTGACGCATCGCTTGGTCGCCATCGGCTTGCGTCAGCGAGACGAGGGATGCACTGTAGCCATGCCGGCCCTGCCCAGCGGAGCAGGTGGGCCACTGTTGCCACGTTCCTGCCAATCAGCGGGGTTGGTGGGCCACTGTAGCCATGCTCGTCTCCTTACGGGGACTTGATCCGTCGTACGCCCTGGATGGGACGGGAGCTGACCTATGACCGGGTTGAGATGTACGCCATGGTGGCGCTTGCTTGTTGGGGAAGTCTTGCCTTTGGCGGGGTCGGCCGGCGTTCGCCGGCGGGCCTGGCCGGGTTGCGGGACTCGGCCAGGTTGCGAGACCTGGCCGGGTCGAGGGACCCGGCCAGGGGCAAGCCGGATTGTGGGGCGGAGCTGGCCCCAATGTTTTTGAAAAGTATCCGGGTTCCGTTGCCTGCCCGGGGTTCATCCTCCCGACAGTAGTCCCTGAAGCTGTGATGGCTCGCCAGCATTAAGCAGGGGGGCCTTTGTAGTTTCTCCCCCTGAGCAGGCGGCAGATGTTGAAGAAGCTTGCGACCGCCGGGTCTGGCAACACCCACTGTGTGCTGGCTTCCGGAAGCCGGATCGCAGCATCCCGGCACGCGCGAGAAACCAAAAAGTCCGTTGAGTCTTGGACGGGAAGGGACGCGCCCCCTCGGTTTCGGCGCGGGCGCCATGTGGCGGAAGGCAGCTGAAGAGGCCCTGATAGGCCACGCGTGCGACGGGACATATCAGTGGGCTGGGGCCCGCCACTCTGGGCCCTCGGCCCCTGCGCGGGGATTTAATGTGGCTGCCACGGGCGGTTGCCCTTCTTGACGCAATTAATTTGTGAGGGGATCGTGCCTACACGATGCGGGGAAGTGGGAGAGGCGAGCGCAACCGATCCCACTTCCCCATGTTCTAGCCGTGGCTATAAATCGGGGGGAGGGGCGGCGGAAAACGTTTACGCACGCGCCCCCTGCCTCCTTTTTCTTCTCTCGTCCTTGCTCCCGAGCTCGACGCCCACCGAAACGCCGAGCGTCGCCCGAACTGCCTTCCGGCCGCGCTAGCCTTTTTCTACCGCCGCGCCACGCGCCCCAGCCACGCTTCAAGTATGGCGCTGCAGAAGGGCACGTGGGAGAGGTCAGAGGTCACCGACGCTGACATCCAATATCTTCGCGACACCCGTTGGCTGCCGCCGGCGGAGGACGTCGCCGCACGCGTGCCCGGGGCGGAGGGGGAGCCCGAGCCGCAGGAGGGCGAGCGCGTGGTCTTCCTCTGACATTTCCGCCGCGCGTTCGGCCGCCCCTCAAGCGACTTCTTCTGCGCCTTTCTTTCTTTTTTCGGGCTGCAGCCGCACCACCTGGGCGCGAACGCCATGCTGCAGCTCTCAGGCTTTGTTACTCTCTGCGAGGGCTATTTGGGGGTGGAGCCAGATGTGGACCTCTGGAGCCTCCTCTTCTTCCTCATGCAACAGGGACCGGAGGCCGGGACCATGGCCGACTGCGGAGCCGCCGTCGTCTCGATCCGGCCCAATGGGGTGTTCCCCAAGATGTCCCTGGAGGATTCCGCCAAAAAGTGGTAGAACACCTTCTTCTACATGCGCAACGCCGGCGGGAGGGGCGACGCCATCAACCTGCCCCCATTCATTAACGAGCGGCTGGCCGCCAAGATGAACTGGGGTTACTCGCTCAAGAACCCGCCGCAGGGGCTGGTGAACCTGCACAACCGGATCTGGGAGATGGCGGCATGGGAAGGGCTCACGGGGACAGATCTTGTCTCCGCCTTCATCGCACGATGCGTCCTGCCGCTGCAGCGCCGGTCCCACATCATCGGCCAGATGGGCGACCGCCGGGATCCTACCCGGATAACGTCCGAGAAGCTGACATTGGTGCAGGTCACCGACCGCGTGAACGCCGTCTCCAAGGTCGGGCTGGCCGACGACTGGCGGTTTGGCAAAGCGCCCCACAACGCCGAGCACCCGGCGCTAGCGGTTAGTCCTTGGTCTCCTTTCTTTGCTATGTCTCAACTTCTCCTTCGTCCTGACGCGACGAGGGAAGTGCTGCTGAACGCGATTCGGCCGACGCGTGACGAAACGAGGACTCAGGTACTGGGACTCGAACGGGCCCGCTCGGAGGGAGCGGAATCGTCCTCCGAGAACCCGGATGTGGGCGATGCCGAAGCCGGCGACGCGCTCCGCGCGGGTAAGTCTCTGCGCCTAGATCCCCTTC
Source organism: Thinopyrum elongatum (assembly GCA_011799875.1). Lineage (NCBI taxonomy): Eukaryota > Viridiplantae > Streptophyta > Magnoliopsida > Poales > Poaceae > Thinopyrum > Thinopyrum elongatum. The sequence continues at coordinate 481,741,365 of CM022302.1, read as the reverse complement.
GGGATTGGTCGAACGATGACGCGGAGGTCCTAACACACGCCGGTGGTGTAGCACCGCCGAGGGAAGGAGACGGCACCGTCGATCCCCCAAGGCAGCTGCGGAAGGCGGCCGACGCCGGGTCATCCCGTGCTTCGGCTGCGGCAAGCCGGCCACACGGGAAGGAGGATGTGGCACCGAGGAAGCCGGCCGCAAAGCGCACGGTGGATCCGGCCACGGGCGGCAAGCCGGTCGTCAAGAGGAGGCGCCGCACCATCCCGGCAGTGCTGGCAAGGCCGGTCATCCCGACGGCGATCGGGTGAGTTTCTCTTGCTGGCTCCGGCATGCTGTCGAGCCTTACTTTTCTCATGCTTTTCTTTGTCGTGGTCCAGGTCGCCATTGGAGCTGGCGCTGGCGACGACAGACGCCGCATCTGGGGGCGGCTTCACCTTCCGGAAGACCCGGACTAGTGCCATCGACTTGCCCGAGGGGTCGGACGAGGAGGATCTTGGCCTGGACCCGATGGACCCCGAGGGCCTGGCCTGGCGAGATCGGAACAGGGCCGTGGAGGAGATGGAGGTGGCGTCGACCCAGGCCTGGGCCAGGGCCGCGGAGGTGAGGGAGCGGGCCGTCGGGGAGCCGACTTGGCCGGAGATGCCGGCGGGCTTGGAGCCAGCGGGGATGGTCTTTGTGCCGCCGACGGAGGAGGAGCGCAACCCGGACGGCCGGGTGGAGGTGGTGGTGGGCGACTGGGAGATCGTGGAGATCGGCGACGACACCCCGCCCTGGGACGACGTGGTCGAGCTGGTGGCGGTCGGAGGAGGCGGAGGGGGGGCCGCCCCAGAAGGGGCGCCGCGGGTGACGGCAGACGTGGCGCCACAGGCGGCGTCGGCCGAAGCGCCGGGGTCGGGACCTGCCACGGAGGAGACGGCGGGGCGCGAGCATGCCTTGGCGATTAGGCAGCCGCCAGTGGCGCCGGGAAGCCGTCCTGCCGCCGGGCCTAGGCGAGCCGCCTTCGGGCCGCTAACGCAGGAGGAGGCATCGATGGACGCTGTGCGCCGGCATCTCCGCGGGCGCTCGGACCGGGTTCAGGCTGGGGGCGCGCCAGCGCACCCACTGGGTGTAGCCCCCGAGATTCGGGCCAACTACGTAGTAGTTGGGTCGAATCTTAAAGAGCTTCTCTTGCTAACTCTTGTTTCTCCGCAGCACCTGGATGCCCTCTGAGTCGGCGTCTACAACCGGCTTCTGGAGAAGCATCAGCAGGTCCTGGCGCAGCTTGCCGCCAAGGAGGAGGCACTCCGCCTTGCCAAAGGTATGCTTCGCGTGCTCTTAGTGGGGGCGTGCTAGCACACCCACTGGGTGTAGCCCCCGAGATTCGGGCCAACTACGTAGTAGTTGGGTCGAATCTTCAAAGTTTTCTTGTCCTTTCTTTCATGGTCTTGACTTCGAGTCTTTGTCGTGCAGCCGCCACGGCCGAGGTGCCGGACCTGCGGACCCAGCTGGACGAAGCTGGACGACAATGTGAACAGGCGACTGCCGACGCCGGCCAGCTCTGGGTCGAGGTGGAGCGGCTGAGGGCGGAAGCTGCCAAGGTGGCGGAGGCCCAGCAGGCGCTTGCCAAAGCCGGCAAGCAGCGCGAGCAGCTGGCTGGCGACAAGAGCCGGCTGCAGGCCTAAGTAGAGCGCCTCGAGGCGGAGGCGGCCAAGGTGGCGGAGGCCAAGTGGGTGCTCGCCGAAACCGACCAGCAGCGCGATCAGCTGGCCGTCGACAAGGGCCAGCTCCAGGCCGAGGTGGAGCGCTTGAAGGCGGAGGCCGTCAAGGCGGCCGACGCCCACGACGCGGAGCTCCTTTGCCTTAAGGAGGAGTACACGAAGGCGGCCGCTGCTAAGGACGCCGAGCTGAAGGCAGCCGTCGACAAGGGCGCCGAGCTGGAGAAGGCGCTCGAGGTGCGCAACCGTGCCGGGGACTTGGAGCGGCACGGTACATTGCTTGAAGCACATCATCTGGATGAGGCCTTCGCGAGTAAGTGCTCTTTTGTTGACTTCATCGGGTTTTGAAGCCGGCTTTGCTTTTCTGTCGCGAACTGTCTTGCTTTTCTGTTTGACAGAATGCTTTCCAGAAACGCAGTGGACTGCGGAGGAGGCCGTTCAAGCTCAACGGTCGCCTCAGAGGAACCCGGGCGCTGGGCTTGACCCGAACGTCGCCTAGAGCTTCTTGGAGATCATGCAAGCCGCCGAGGCCCACCTACAGGTCTTGGGTGAGCAAATGGCGCGGGTAATCGGAGTCGGCGTGGGAATGACGACGGCCCTTTGGCCCGGCGCTGTTGTGCCCAGCAGCTTCACACGGCTGGCGTGGTGGCTGGAAGCAGGGCCGGTGCGGCTTCACGCGTGGCGCGCTTCTGCTGCATGTGCCGGCACCGACGTGGCGCTGAGGTTTGTCATGTCCTCGTACCCGGACCTAGCACTGGATCGGCTGGTAGCTCATCGAGCCAGCGCGGAGCCCCAGCTGCAGGCGGAGGCGGGCCCGATCACCGCCCGGGCCCGCTACCTGGCCTCGTTTGCTTTATATGACGAGTTCCAGGTAGAGCAGACCGAAGACGGCGAGGTGGTGCCGCCTGACAATTTCGGCTTGCTGCTCAATGACCCGTTGGGCAGCTCCGAGGACTCAGGCCCCTACGCGGATGACGACACCGAGTTGGCCGATACCGGCGTCTCGATGGACCCAGAGGCCACGGAGGAGGAGCCGGCGGTTGCGCAACCCGACGCGGGAGCCGTCTGAAGCCGAGGCCGTCCTGGTTATCTTTTTCGTACTTTTGTTAGGTAGCAGGACCACCCACCCACTAGGGTGTGTTGGTGAAATGTAATGAACTCTGGCATTGGGCCCATATTGCTATAATGTAAAAAATTTCGCGAATGTTCGTGCTTTTGCTCTTTGTTTTCTAAGCCTTTTTCCTTGCTTGCTCCTTCTTTGGGCCTCCCCCCCGCGAGTCGAATAGCCCGGTTCCGGTCTGTGACAAGGAGTTCGGTCCTTGGAAAGAGCGCGCAGTACTCAGGCCCTTCGAATGTTGAGCGCGATCGAAACACCCACTGGGCCGGCTGGCGAGCAGCAGGTCGTGCGGCAACTTAGTGCGGTGAGGCCAGGTTGGCCAATCCGGCAGACCCAACTTAGTGGTTCGCGACGTGTAGGTGCTTTGGCCCATAGTTCTTGCCGACTAACAGCCGAAGCCGGACTGTGGCGTAGGGCGAAGTGGAGGGCCTAGGCTACCCGAACACACCGGGATGCGCTAAGGAGGATGGCGAGTTGCGGCCAAGCCGGCCAGCCCCCGAGCCCCCGGGTTGGTCGCACAAACCCGGCGGTGGAGGTTTAAGAAAATTTACAAGGGTGTGTAAAACACAATAACTTGCAGGAAAAGGTAGCCCCCGAGTGTCGTTCGGGGGTCCCATTGTCTTTCATAAGATTACAAAAGGTAGCGATACATACGTGCATACAGCTAACTGTAAAACGGGCGGAGGAGCTCTGCATTCTAGGGCCGGCTTGTTTCTTCACTGGCGGTGTCTTTCTTGTGCTTGTTCGGCTTGCGGGCGTCGATGAGGTAGTGGGCGTTGCAGTCACACAGGGCTTTGCTGATGATGAAGGGGCCCTCCCATGGGGAGACCAACTTGTGCTGGCCGGCTTCCCCTAGACAAGCCGGAGGACGAGGTCTCCCTCGTGGAATGCAAGGGGCTTGATCTGTTTGCTATGGTAATGCCTCAGGCCTTGCTGGTAGATGGCGGATCGGCTAAGGGCCAGGAGGCGTGCTTCTTCGAGTAAGTCGACGCCGTCTTCACGGGCTTCCTTGGCTTGGGCTTCTGTGTACATCATGACTCATGGCGAGTCGAACTCGACGTCGGTCGGGATGACGGCTTTTGCTCCGTAGACAAGGAAGAACGGGGTGAACCCGATCGATCGGTTTGGCGTTGTCTGGAGACTCCAGAGGATGGCCGGCAACTCGTCAAGCTAGCTGCCGGGTGAACGGATGAGGGGCTCGACGAGCCGCGGCTTGATGCCGGATAGGATGAGGCCGTTGGCCCGCTTGACCTAGCCGTTGGATTGAGGATGAGCTATGGAGGTCTGGTCAAGCCGGATGCCGGAGACGGAGCAGTATTGCGCCAGGGCACCCTTGGAAAAGTTGGTGCCGTTGTTCGTGATGATGCTGTGCGGGATACCGTAGCGCACCGCGATATCTTTGCTGAACCGGACGGCCGTTGGCCCGTCCAGCTTCTTGATCGGCCGCGCCTCGATCCACTTGGTGAACTTGTTGACAGCCACTAGCAGATGCGTCATGCTGCCCCGAGCGGTCTTGAAGGGGCCTACCATGTCGAGCCCCCACACTGCGAAGGGCCAAGTGATTGGGATGGTTTGCAGGGCCGAAGCCGGCTGGTGGCTGCGCTTGCTGAAGCGTTGGCAACCCTCGCACTTGAGGACGAGCGACTCAGCGTCTTTGAGGGCCGTGGGCCAGAAGAAACCATGGCGAAAAGCCTTGCCCACCAGGGACCTGGAGGCGGATTGGTGCCCGCACTCGCTCTGATGTATGTCGAGGAGGATATCTATGCCCTTGTCTTGCTCGACGCAGCACTGGAACACGCCTATCGCGCTGCGCTTGATGAGCTCGTTGTTGATGATGCTGTAGGCGGACGCCCGGCGTTGCACTTGCCGGGCCTCAGTCTCGTCATGGGGAGTACTCTGTTCTCGAGGAACGCTGAGATCGGCTGGGCCCAAGACGGAGCTGTTACCATGGTGAGGACGGCCACCAAGATGGGTTCTAGGGTGGCAGCCCCCGAGCCGGGTTGAGCAGCCCCCGGGTTGGAGACAGCGGCGGCCGGGTTGGCGGCGGCAGCCCCTGAGCCGGGTTGGGCAGGCCCCGGGTTGGATTTGTCGGTCGCCGGGTCGGAGAAGGCAGCCCCCGGGCCAGGATCCGCAGCCTCCGGGACTGGATTAGGGAGGGGCTCTGCGGGGTCGTCCGGGATGGAGATGGACTCAAAATCCGGAGACAACTTGACAGACGGCTTGCGCAGGTGCTCGAGGGAGACGCCAGATGGTATGGTCTGTCGGGATGAGCCAATCTTGGCTAACGTGTCGGCGGCTTCATTTTTCGCACGCGGGACATGGAGGAACTTGCAGCCATCGAAGTTGCCGGAGAGCTGCTGGACCAGGAAACGGTAACTAGCCATGTTGGCATCCCGGGCATCCCACTCGCCGGAACACTGGTGCACCACTAGATCCGAGTCGCCGTAGCATAAGATGCGCTGGATGCTGAGTTCCTTGGCAAGCCGGAGGCCGTGCACAAGGGCTTCGTACTCGGCGATGTTGTTGGAGGCGGCGAAGTGGATCTGGAGCGCATACCGCAGCCGATCGTTCTTTGGGGAAGATAACACGATGCCGGCTCCCAAGCTGGAGCGCATCTTGGAGCCGTCAAAGTGCATGCGCCAATGCGTCGAATCCGGCGGCGGTGGCAGGTACTGGGTCTCTGTCCAGTCGACGAGGAAGTCGGCAAGGGCCTGGGACTTGATCGTGGTGCGGGGCTCGTAAAGGATGATATGGCTGGCCAGGTCGATGGCCCATTTGGCAACCCGGCCATCCCGGCAGCCCATGATCTCGCCAATGGGGGCCGTGCTGACCACGGTGATGACATGTTCTTGGAAATACTGCTTCAGCTTCTTGGCGGTGAAGTACACGCCATAGCACATCTTCTGGTAGTGCGGGTAGTTCTTCCTGGAGGCGGAGAGCACCTCGCTCAGGTAGTAGACCGGGCGCTGGATAGACTGGATCTTGCCCTTCTCTCGTCGCTCGACCACTAGCACCATGCTGACCGACCGCGAGGTGACGGCAATGTATAGCAACAGCGGTTCTTTGTCAGCCGGCGCGGCCAGGACGGGTGCGGTGGAGAGCATGCGCTTGAGATCCCGGAATGCCTCATCCACCTAGTCGTTCCACTCGAACGGCGACATTTTCTTCATCAGCTGATATAGGGACAAGGCCCTCTCGCCCAGCTGGCTGAGAAACCGGCTGACCGAGGCCAAGCAGCCGGTGAACTTCTGGACATCTCACAGCCTGGTTGGCTTGCGCATGCGCTCGATGGCCTTGATCTTCTCCGGGTTCGCCTCAATGCTGCGTTCCGAGACGAGGAACCCGAGCAGCTTTCCGGCTGGCACGCCGAAGACGCACTTTTCTGGATTGAGCTTGATCTGGTACTCGCGCAGATTGGCAAAGGTCTCCTTCAGGTCGCCAAGGAGCATGAGGTGCTGCTTGGTCTTCACCATGATGTCGTCCACATAGACATGGATGTTGCAGCCAAGTTGCGCCAGCAGGCATTTCTGCATGCAGCGCTGGAAGGTGGCGCCGGCGTTCTTCAAGCTGAACAACATGGTGATGTAGCAATACGCCCTGAAGGGCATGATGAAGGACGTCTTCCGGGCATCGCCCGGGTCGAGCTTGATCTGATGATAGCCGGAGTAAGCATCCAGGAAGGACAGGAGCTCGCAGCCGGCGGTGGAGTCGATGACTTGATCTATCCGCCGGGGAGCGAAACGATCCTTGGGGCAGGCCTTGTTCAGGCTCGTGTAGTCTATGCACATGCGCCAGGTGTTGTTCTTCTTCAGGACGAGGACCGGGTTGGCTAGCCACTCGGGGTGGAATACTTCCATGATGAAGCCGGCCGCGAGTAGCTTGGCGACCTCTTCACCTATGGTTCTTCTCTTCTCTTCTGAGAAGCGACGTAAGGGTTGACGGACGTGTAGTTTGTGCTCGGTGTACTCCCTCGGAATTCCCGGCATGTCCTTTGGGGTCCATAAAGATATCTCGATTCTCATGGAGGAAGTCGACGAGCTCGCCTTCCTATTTGCTGTTGAGGCGGGTGCCTACGACGATGTACTTGCTGCAGCTGGGATCTTCCGGGTTCAGCTTGACCCTTTTGGTTTCCTTGGACGGTTGGAACGAGGCCTCGCCGGCCGACTCCTTGGCTGAAGCCGGCACGGCCGGCGTCTCATTGGCTAGCGCAATGATCCGGTCGAGCTAGCGCCGCTCCTCAGCTATGACCAGCGACTCGGCCAATCTGGCACTGGCTTGACTGCACTCTAGGGACTTTCGGTAATCGCAGACGATGATGATGAGGTCCTTGGGGCCCGGCATCTTCATCTTCAGGTAGGCATAGTGGGGGACCGCCAGGAACTTGGCGAGCGCAAGCCGGCCCAGCAACGCGTGATACGCGCTAGACAGGTCCGCCAGCTCAAACCAGATCGGCTCGCGTCGGAAATGATCGCTTGTGCCGAAGAGGACATCGAGCTGAATCCGGCCGATGGGGGAGCAGGAGAGACACGTCACGATGTCGTGGAACACCGTCCAGGACGGCTCCAGGTCCTTGGCCTCGAGGCCGAGCTTGGTCATGGCGTCGCAGTAGAGGATGTTGATGCTGCTGCCGCCGTCAATGAGGACCCGCGAGAACTTGCAGGTGCGCCTGGCAGTGACTATGGTGGTGTCGAGGACGAGGGCGTAGCCACCCTGGTTGGGCATGACGACCGGGTGGTCCTCCCGGGTCCAGCTGACCAGGCGCTCCGACCAGGGCATGTACTCCGGCACGGCCGGGACGACGGTGTTCACCTCCTGCCGGAGCAGGCGCTTGCTATGCTTGTCGTCACCGAGGCTGGTGAAGATGACGTGGCTCATGTTCTGGTTGGGGAAAACATCATCGCGCATCACGCCGTTTGCTGGGGGCGGAGGAGGCAGAGCCGGCTGCCCCGTGCCCGGAGCCGGAGCTAGAGGCGGCGGGATGTCTCTCCGCATGATGCGCTGGGTGATGGCGCACTAACGGAGCGTGTGCGTGGACGGCCTTGTGCCACTATGGTGGTTGCAGGGAGCGTCGAGCATCTCCTCGAAGCTCATGGCGGGCTGCCACGCCGTCTTGCCGGCTTGCCAGCGCTTACCAGCCGGCTCGGCCGCGGGCGCCTATTCGGCGGCCGTGACGAGGCGGGTGTCATAGCATGGGGCCTGCTGATCGGCCATGCGCTTATTCTTCGGCTGGTTGTTCTGCTGGCGGCTGCTCTCGCCAGCCGGCTTGGGGGGTGGTGCCGGCGTTGCCTTGCCGGCTTCATCCAGTACCACCTGGATCTTCATGGCGGAGTCGGCGTTGGCGTACTTGTCTGCGATGACCATGAGCGCGGCCATGGTGGTTGGCTCGGAGCGTAGGAGCTTGTGCTTGAGGAGGGTGCCATCCCGGCAGCTGCTCACGAAGTACTGAATGGCCTGGACCTCATGGACGCCCTCGTAGCTGTTCCGGAGCTCGGTCGAGCGGGCGAGGTAGTCGCGGCCGGTTTCAGCTGGCCCCTGCATGCACATGGCGAGCTGGCTGGGATGGCCGGGACGCTTGTAGGTGCTGGTGAAGTTGCGCACGAAGGCCTGCTCGAAGTCGACCCATGCATTGATGCTGCCGGCCGGCAGACTGTTGAGCCATGTCCGGGCCGAACCCAGGAGCATGAGCGGGGCGTAGCACACGGCAAGGCGGCGGTTGCCGCCCGCGATGCCGATGGCGGTGGTGTAGTCGATGAGCCAGTCCTCCGGCTTGACGGTGCCGTTGTACTTGGGGGTGTCGCGGGGCAGCGTGAACCCTTTGTGGAAGGGCTCATCCCGGATGCGCGGGCCGAAACAAGCCAGCCCGACGGCGTTGTCTTCCTCTAGCTCAAAGGAGAGGGCAAACTGGTCGAGGCGATGGCGAGCGTCGGTGTCGTCGATGGCGCGCGGGCCCAGCCGGCTCGCGACGGGACCGCGAGGCGCCGGGTTGGCTGAGTTCGGGTTGCCATGCCGGCCGGGCGGCGGAGGAGGGTCTTGCTGACGCCGATCCCCGGCAGCCGGCTCGTTGCCCAAGCCGTCTCCAGCCGCGCGGGCACGCTGGGCTCGCGTCTGGCCGGACTGAGCTTCGTTTGGGCGCGGGGAAGACGCCGTGTTCTACCGTTCGGGATCCCCTGTGCGGCACGAGTCGGACGTAGCGGGATGGTCGAGGTGGTTTTGCTGTGCGTTCGCGGCACCGAGAAGCTCGTTCAGGCGCCGCAGGCACTCCTGCAGCCCTCGCCCTGCAGCTGCTCCAGGCCAACAGCGGTCGCCTCCGCGGCGCGCATGTTCTTGACCGGGGTGTCATAGACGGGTGGGACTGAGCCCAGCGCGCGGCCGATGGCAGTGACACGGGCCCGCACCTTGGCAACCGGCTGGGCTCGGCAGTGGTTGGAGTGAAGCCATATGCAGCATCGTGCTCCCGCTGGGCGGACTCCAGCCGGCGTTGCGTGGTAGCGAGCGTCTCGGCCCTGTCCAACAGGCGCTTGCGCTCCTCCTCGAGCTGGGCCCGGGCCTCCGCGGCATTGGTTGCATCGGTGGCGATGGGGATGTTGAGGTTCTGCATCATGGCGCGCAGCGGGTCGGCCACGCTGGCGCGCTCCGTTGCGGCCCTGGCAGCGGCGGCCTTCTTGCTAGATGAAGAGGAGCCGGAGCCGGTAGCATATACCTCCGCCCGGACGCAAAGATCCGCCGCCCCGGCGAAGATGTCGTCGCCGAGGGGGACGGGCGAGTCGAAGACGTCAAGCACCCCACTGGCTCCTGGCGCGTCGGAGATGCGCAGTGTGGCGAAGGAGGCGGTGAGCGCGTCGATGACGCCGGCCGCTAGCGCGACAGGCTCGGGGGACGCGCAGCGCGCGATGCGCTCACCGGAATCGATGAAGGGCCCCATATGGAACATGTCTCCTGCCGGGACCTCGAGCTGCCCCACGGTGGGCGCCAACTATCGTGGTGGGCGCACGGCGGATGCCAAAGGATGGCTAAAGAGAGGGATAGGCTTGAGGGCACCGGTGGGCTCCGGAGGTGAGGTCGGTATGAGCGAGTGAGGGACGCAAGACATACCCAGGTTCGGGGCTCTCCGGAGAGATAACACCCCTAGTCCTGCCGAGCGTGGTTTATATGTGAATGTTACAAGCTTGCTCCTAGAGCTGTTTGGAGGGGGAAGGAAAGCTGGGCAGGGCTCAGGCAGCTCCTTCTCCTTGCGTATGTGTGTATCCTGCTGATGGCCGACTGCGTGTCTCTAGTGTTTCTTTTGTGTACATGGAGGGCTCCTGGGGGGTTTTACAGGTCAACCCCCCGGGGTTACAATGGTAAAGTTACATGGGCGCGGGGCCGGGATGTCAGCGTCTCGGAAGCCAGTGCTTGGGCCCGCCGGGTGCCAGGATACACCGGGTTCTCCAGGCGGGGCACTGTTCTCCGTCTTGTCGTGCGTCACGGAGTGGTTGAGCCGGCTCGGCTACAGTGACGCATCGCCTGGTCGCCATCGGCTTGCGTCAGCGAGACGAGGGATGCACTGTAGCCATGCCGGCCCTGCCCAGTGGAGCAGGTGGGCCACTGTTGCCACGTTCCTGCCGGTCAGCAGGGTTGGTGGGCCACTATAGCCATGCTCATCTCCTTACGGGGACTTGATCCGTCGTACGCCCCGGATGGGACATGAGCTGACCCGTGGCCGGGTTGAGATGTGCACCGTGATGGCGCTTGCTTGTTGGGGAAGTCTTGGCTTTGGCGGGGTCAGCCGGCGTGCGCCAGCGGGCCTGGCCGGGTTGCGGGACTCGGTCGGGTTGCGGGACCTGGTCGGGTCGACGGACCCGGCCAGGGGCAAGCCGGATTGAGGGGCGGAGCTGGCCTTGATGTTTTTGAAAAGGATACGGGTTCCGTTGCCTGCCCGGGGTTCATCCCCCCGACACATAACTTCCAGGATAGGATTACCATACCACTCTGGTGCGGATTGTGCTCTGGTCGACCTACGAGGTTCAGTAGTAACTTGATCTGAAGTTTCATGATCATCATCATTTGCTTCCTCTCTACTTGATGTTGGCATCACGGAAACGGTTTTCTGTGATGTGCTACTTTCCAATTCGAGAGAAGGTACAGTTACCTCATCAAGTTCTACTTTCCTCCCACTCACTTCTTTCGAGAGAAACTCCTTCTCTAGAAAGCACCCATTCTTTGAAACAAAAATCTTGCCTTCGGATCTGTGGTAGAAGGTGTACCCAACAGTTTCCTTAGGGTATCCTATGAAGACGCACTTCTCCGATTTGGTTTCGAGCTTATCAGGTTGTAGACTTTGGACATAAGTGTCGCATCCCCCAACTTTAAGAAACGACATCTTAGGTTTCTTGCCAAACCATAGTTCATACGGTGTCATCTCAACGACTTTAGACAGTGCCCTATTTAACGTGAATGCGGATGTCTCTAACGCATAACCCCAAAACGATAGTGGTAAATTGGTAAGAGACATCATAGATCGCACCATATCTAATAAAGTACGGTTACGACATTCGGACACACCATTACGCTGTGGTGTTCCAGGTGGCGTGAGTTGTGAAACAATTCCACATTGTTTTAAATGAAGGCCAAACTCGTAACTCAATTATTCACCTCCACGATCAGATCGTAGAAATTTTATTTTCTTGTTACGATAATTCTCCACTTCACTCTAAAATTCTTTGAACTTTTCAAATGTTTCAGACTTGTGTTTCATCAAGTAGATATATCCTTACCTACTCAAATCATCTGTGAAGGTCAGAAAATAACGATACCCACCGCGTGCCTCAACACTCATCGGATCGCATACATTGGTATGTATTATTTCCAATAAGTCATTAGCTCGCTCCATTGTTCCGGAGATAGGAGTTTTAGTCATCTTGCCCATGAGGCATGGTTCGCAAGTATGAAATGATTTATAATCAAGTGATTCCAAAAGTCCATCGCATGGAAATTCTTCATGCGCTTTACACCAATATGACCTAAACAGCAGTGCCACAAGTATGTTGCACTATCATTATCAACTTTGCATCTTTTGGCATCATTATTATGAATATTTGTATCACAACGATCGAGATTCAACAAGAATAGACCATTCATCAAGGGTGCATGACTATAAAAGATATTACTCATATAAATAGAACAACCATTATTCTCCGATTTAAATGAATAACCATCACGCAATAAACAAGATCCAGATAGAATGTTCATGCTCAACGCTGGCACCAAATAACAATTATTGGGGTCTAAAACTAATCCCGAAGGTAGATGTAGAGGTAGCGTGCCGACGGCGATCACATCGACCTTGGAACCATTCCCGACGCGCATCGTCACCTCGTCCTTAGCTAGTCTTCGTTTATTCCGCAGCTCCTGTTTCGAGTTACAAATATGAGCAACCGACCCAGTATCAAATACCCAGGTGCTACTATGAGCATTAGTAAGGTACACATCAATAACATGTATATCAAATATACCTTTGTTCACTTTGCCATCCTTCTTATCCGCCAAGTATTTGGGGCAGTTTCGCTTCCAGTGACCATTCCCTTTGCAGTAGAAGCACTCAGTTTCAGGCTTGGGTCCAGCTTTGGGCTTCTTCACGGGAGCGGCAACTTGCTTGCCATTCTTCTTGAAGTTCCCTTTCTTTCCCTTGCCCTTTTTCTTGAAACTAGTGGTCTTGTTAACCATCAACACTTGATGCTCTTTCTTGATTTCTACCTCCGCAGCCTTAAGCATTGCGAAGAGCTCGGGAATCATTTTTGTCATTCCTTGCATATTATAGTTCATCACGAAGCCTTTGTAGCTATGTGGCAGTGACTGAAGAACTCTCTCAATAACACTATCAACTGGAAGATCAACTCCCAGCTGAGTCAAGTGGTTATGATACCCAGACATTTTGAGTATGTGTTCACTGACAGAACTGTTATCCTCCATCTTGCAGCTATAGAACTTGTTGGAGACTTCATACCTCTCAACCTGGGCATTTGCTTGAAATATTAACTTCAACTCTTGGAACATCTCATATGCTCCATGTTGTGGTATTTTCGCTGGAGTGGCCAGGGGGCACCGCGTCACGGCAGATGCCAGCGGGTGGCTTATCGTGGGTGGAGCAAGGCTATAGTGGAATATCCGGGACGGGTAAGCAAATAGCACACGGTGGTTTACCCAGGTTCGGGGCTCTCCGGAGAGATAACACCCCTAGTCCTGCATGTCTGTATATGAGATATATTCGTAGTACAATGTTGCTCCTGGAGCTGTATCTGGGGAAGGGACAGTAGCTGAAAGCTCTCTGTCTCAATGCCCCGTATCTGTGAGCTAGCTAGCAAGTGGGCATGAGAGCTCCACCGTGAGTGTGGCCGGATGGATGTGGTGGTGGGCTTGGCCCTTTTATAGTGTGAGGTAGCTTGGGAGCTAGGCATGGTGGGTGGTGGCCCACCCACCAACTACACTATTGGAGATGTCATGTGAGGTGGCGCGTGATGCAGGCCATAGTGCGCCACTATTGCGCAATAGTGCCAAGTATAGCCGTCTCGTCCATGTCGGGTCGGATGTGATGTCGTGGTTGACTTCGGCCAGCCGGCTGGCTGGGGCAGCCGGCCGCTGGCGCAGGTGGAGCAGTCGGCCAGGGGAGTAGTCGGCCCGGGCGGATGGGCACCCCGTCCGACTGCCGTCTTTGGGGTACCCAGGGGTCATCCCCACGACACTCCATGACGTTCAACACGTCTTTGAAGTACCAGTTCTAAGCCGTAAATAATGACACGCTGAACTATTGAGTAGTCATCAGACCGCGTTTGCCAGGCGTTCACAACGTCTAGATTAGCGGGAGCGGGCTTGTCACCTAGCGGTGCATTAAGGACATAATTCTTCTGTGCAGCAATGAGGATAATCCTCAACTTACGGACCCAGTCCGTGTAGTTGCTACCATCATCTTTCAACTTATCTTTCTCTAGGAATGCATTAAAATTCAGGGGAACGTTAGCACGGGCCATTGATCTACAACATAGATATGCAAAACTATTAAGACTAAGGTCATGATAAATTAAGTTCAATTAATCAAATTACTAATGAACTCCCACTTTAATAAACATCCCTCAAGTCATCTAAGTGACACGTGATCCAAATCAACTAACCCATGTCCGATCATCACGTGAGATGGAGTAGTCATCAATGGTGAACATCTCTATGTTGATCATATCTACTATATGACTCACATTCGACCTTTCGGTCTCCAGTGTTCCGAGGCCATGTCTGTACATGCTAGGCTCGTCAAGTTTAACCCAAGTATTCTGCATGTGCAAAACTGTCTTACACCCGTTGTATGTGAACGTAGAGTCTATCACACCCGATCATCACGAGGTGCTTCGAAACGATGAACTTTGGCAACGGTGCATACTCGGGGAGAACACTTTTATCTTGAAATTAAGTGAAGGGATCATCTTATAATGCTACTGCCGTTCTAAGAAAAATAAGATGCATAAAGGATAAACATCACATGCAATCAAAATATGTGACATGATATGGCCATCATCATCTTGTGCTTTTGATCTCCATCTCCAAAGCATCATCATGATCTCCATCGTCACCGGCTCAACACCTTGATCTCCATCGTTGCATCGGGGTCGTCTTGCCAACTATTGCTAATGCATAGCGATAAAGTAAAGCAATTACATGGCGTTTGCATTTCATACAATAATTAAGAGACAACCCTAAGGCTCCTGCCGGTTGTCGATATTAAAAAACATGATCATCTCATACATCAACATATATCACATCATATCTTGACCATATCATATCACAACATGCCCTGCAAAAACAAGTTAGACATCCTCTACTTTGTTGTTTCAAGTTTTACGTGGCTGCTATGGGCTTCTAGCAAGAACCATTCTTAACTACGCAAAAACCAAAATGGTGATTTATCGAGTTTGCCGTTTTAACCTTTGCTACTTCTTGAGCTTGCGTTGGTTTTTCCCTTGAAGAGGAAAGGGTGATGCAGCAAAATGGAGATAAGTATTTCCCTCAGTTTGAGAACCAAGGTATCAATCCAGTAGGAGGTACATGCAAGTCTCAATCTATGCACCTGCACAAACAATCAAACACTTGCACCCAACGTGATAAAGGCGTTGTCAATCCCTTCACGGTCACTTGCAAGGATGAGATCTGATAGAGATAGATATAAAAGATTACTAAAACATAAAACAAAATAAAAGTAAATAAATTGCAGCAAGGTATTTTTGAGTTTTTTGGTTTATAGATCGAAAAATATATGATGGAAAATAGACCCGGGGGCCATAGGTTTCACTAGAGGCTTCTCTCTTGAAAGAAAACATACGGTGGGTGAACAAATTACTATCAAGCAATTGATAGAAAAGCGCAAAGTTATGACGATATCCAAGGCAATGATTATGAATATAGGCATCACATCCGTGTCAAGTAGACCGACTCCTGCCTGCATCTACTACTATTACTCCACACATCGACCGCTATCCAGCATGCATCTAGAGTATTAAGTTCATAAGAACGGAGTAACGCCTTAAGTAAGATGACATGATGTAGAGGGATAAACTCAAGCAATATGATGAAAACCCCATCTTTTTATCCTTGATGGCAACAATACAATACGTGCCTCGCTACCCCTACTTTATCACTGGGTGAGGACACCGCAAGATTGAACCCAAAACTAAGCACCTCTCCCATTGCAAGAAGAACCAATCTAATTGGCCAAACCAAACCGATAATTCAAAGAGAAATACAAAGATATCAAATCATGCATATAAGAATACAAAAGAGACTCAAATAATATTCATATATAATCTGATCATAAATCCACAATTCATCGGGTCTCGACAAACACACCGCAAAAGAATATTACATCGGATAGAACTCCAAGAACATCGAGGAGAACATTGTATTGAAGATCAAAGAGAAAAGAAGCCATCTAGCTACTAGCTATGGACCCGTAGGTCTGTGGTAAACTACTCACGCTTCATCGGAAGGGCAATAGGGTTGATGTAGAGGCCCTCCGTGATCGAATTCCCCTTCGGCAGGGTGCCGAAAAAGGCCCCAAGATGGGCTCTCACGAGAATAGAAATTTACGGCGGCGGAAAAGTATTTTGGTCCACGCTTCTGGTGGTTTGGGAATATTTTAGGATTTATAGAGCTAAGAGGGAGGTCGGTGGACTCCCGAGGGGCCCACGAGCCAGGGAGGTGCCCCCCTAGGGCGCGCCCTGAGGGCTTGTGGAGTCCTCGGGACTCTTCTGGCCCTCGCCCCAAGTCTTCTGGGTGTCTTCTGGTCCAAGAAAAATCATCCTGAAAGTTTTATTCCCTTTGGACTCCGTTTGATATTCCTTTTCTGTAAAACTCAAAAACAAGGAAAAACAGAAACTGGCACTGGCACTGGACCCTAGGTTAATAAGTTAGTCCCAAAAATAATATAAAATAGCATATTAATGCATATAGAACATCCAAAACAGATAATATAATAGCATGGAACAATCAAAAATTATAGATACGTTGGAGACGTATCAACCTTCTTCAAGGACCGGCCATAGTCAAATTCGATTCAACTAAAGTAGGAGAAACAGACACCCGCCAGCCACCTTTATGCAAAATGAGTTGCATGTCAGTCGGTGGAACCGGTCTCATGTGCGTGGACATGTAAGGTTGGTCCGGGCCGCTTCATCCCACAATACCGCCGAATCAAAATAAGACGTTGGTGGTAAGCAGTATGACTATCACCGCCCTCAACTCTTTGTGTTCTACTCATGCATATCATCTACGCATACACCTGGCTCTGATACCACTGTTGGGGAATGTTGCATGGAAAATAAAAAATTCTACGCACACGCAAGATCTATCCATGGAGATGCATAGCAACGAGAGGGGAGAGTGTGTCTACGTACCGTCGTAGACTGTAAGCGGAAGTGTTTATTAACGCGGTTGATGTAGTCGAACTTCTTCGCGATCCAACTGATCAAGTACCAAATGTACGACACCTCCACATTCAGCACACGTTCAGCTTGGTGACATCCTCGCCTTCTTGATCCAGCAAGATGGGCAAAGTAGTAGATGAGTTCCGGCAGCACGACGGCGTGGTGACTGTTGGGAAACGTTGCATGGAAAACAAAAAAAAAATTCTACGTGGATGCAAGATCTATCCAAAGAGATGCATAGCAACGACGGGAGAGTGTGTCTATGTACCCTCGTAGACCGTAAGCGGAAGGGTTTGTTAACGCGGTTGATGTAGTCGAACTTCTTCGCGATCCAACCGATCGAGTACCGAACGTACGACACCTCCGTGTTCAGCACACGTTCAGCTCGGTGACGTCCTCACCTTCTTGATCCAGCAAGACAGGTGAAGTAGTAGATGAGTTCCGGCAGCACGACGGCGTGGTGACGGTGGTGATCCAACTATCTCTGCAAGGCTTCGCCGAGCACTACGAAGATATGACCGAGGATGAACTAGAGGGAGAGGGGCACCGCACACGGCTAGGGAATCACGGTGTGTGTTGCCCCTCTCCCTCCTCTCATATATATAGGTGGAGGGGGGAGGGGAGGCAGCCCCTAGGGAGCCCCAAGTGGCGGCGGCTGCCCTAGGGCGCCTGCCCTGGCCGAATCCCCCCCTTCCGTATTTGAGCATGGGGGGGAAGGAAAGGGGGGCTGGTTGCCTTTGGGGTGCATGGTTAAGGGGTGGAGGGGCACACCTAGCCCCATTGTGGGCTGGTGTGCTTCCCCCCTTTGGCCCATAAGGCCCACCGCTTGCCGGTGTCCTCCCGGAACCCCTTCCGGCACCCCGATAAAATACCCGGTACTTCTGAAACCTTTCCGGTGATCAAATATTATCGTCCTATATATCAATCTTTACCTCCAGACCATTCCGGAGCTCCTCGTCATGTCCATGATCTCATCCGAGACTCCTAACAACATTCGGTCATCTACTCACATAACTCATACAATACTGCATCATTACCGAATGTTAAGCGTGCGGACCCTACGGGTTCGAGAACAGTGTAGACATGACCGAGACACCTCTCCGGTCAATAACCAATAGCGGAACCTGGATGCCCATATTGGTTCCTACATATTCTACGAAGATCTTTATCGGTCGAACCTTATGACAACATACGTAATTCCCTTTGTCTGTCGGTATGTTACTTGCCCGAGATTCGATCGTCGGTATCTTCATACCTAGTTCAATCTCGTTACCGGCAAGTCTCTTTACTCGTTCTGTAATACATCATCTCATAAATAACTCCTTAGTCACTTTGCTTGCAAGCTTCTTGTGATGTGTATAACCGAGAGGGCCCAGAGATACCTCTTCGATACACAGAGTGACAAATCCTAATCTCGATCTATGCCAACTCAACAAACACCTCCGGAGATACCTGTAGAGCATCTTTATGATCACCCAGTTACGTTATGATGTTTGATAGCACACAAGGTATTCCTCCGGTATCCGGGAGTTGCATTATCTCATAGTCGAAGGAATATGTATTTGACATTAAGAAAAACAAAAGCAATAAACTGAACAATCAAATGCTAAGCTTACGGATGGGTCTTGTCCATCACATCATTCTCCTAATGATGTGATCCCGTTATCAAATGACAACTCATGTTTATGGTTAGGAAACCTTAACCATCTTTGATCAACGAGCTTGTCTAATAGTGGCTCACTAGGGACACGGTATTTGTTTATGTATCCACACATGTATTGAAGTTTCCGGTCAATACAATTCTAGCATGAATAATAAACCTTTATCATGATTTAGGAAATATAATAATAACCATTTTATTATTGCCTCTAGGGCATATTTCCATCAGTCTCCCACTTGCACTAGAGTCAATAATCTAGTTCACATCGCCATGTGATTAACACCCATAGTTCACATCGCCATGTGACCAACACTCAAAGAGTTTACTAGAGTCAATAATCCAGTTCACATCGCCATGTGATTAACACCCAAAGAGTACTAACATGTGATCATGTTTTGCTTGTGAGAGAAGTTTAGTCAACGGGTCTGTCACATTCAGATCCGTATGTATTTTGCAAATTTCTATGTCTACAATGCTCTGCATGAAGCTACTCTAGCTAATTGCTCTCACTTTCAATATGTATCCAGATTGAGACTCAGAGCCATCCGAATCGGTGTCAAAGTTTGCATCGATGTAACTCTTTACGACGAACTCTTTATCACCTCCATAATCGAGAAATATTTCCTTAGTCCTCTTAGGTAACTAAGGATAATTTTGACCGCTGTCCAGTGATCTACTCCTGGATCACTATTGTACCCCCTTGCCAAACTCATGGCAAGGTACACAATAGGTCTGGTACACAGCATGTCATACTTTATAGAACCTATGGCTAAGGCATAGGGAATGACTTTCATTCTCTCTCTATCTTCTGCCGTGGTCGTGCTTTGAGTCTTACTCAACTTCACACCTTGCAAAACAGGCAAGAACTCTTTCTTTGGCTGATCTATTTTGAACTTCTTCAAAACTTTGCCAAGGTATGTACTTTGTGAAAGTCCTATTAAGCGTCTCGATCTATCCCTATAGATCTTGATGCCTAATATGTAAGTAGCTTCACCGAGGTCTTTCATTGAAAAATTCTTATTCAAGTATCCTTTTATGCTATCTAGAAATTCTATATAATTTCCAATCAACAATATGTCATCCACATATAATATCAGAAATGCTACAGAGCTCCTACTCACTTTCTTGTAAATACAGGCTTCACCATAAGTCTGCATAAAACCATATGCTTTGATCACCTCATCAAAGCGTATATTCCAACTGCAAGATGCTTGCACTGGTCCATAGATGGATCGCTAGAGCTTGCATACTTTGTTAGCACCTTTAGGATCGACAAGACCTTCTGGTTGCATCATATACAACTCTTCTTTAAGAAACCCGTTAAGGAATGCAATTTTGACATCCATTTGCCAGATTTCATAATCATAAAATGCGGCAATTGCTAACATGATTCGGACAGACTTAAGCATCGCTACGGGTGAGAAAGTCTCATCGTAGTCAACCCCTTGAACTTGTCGAAAACCTTTTGCGACAAGTCGAGCTTTATAGCCAGTGATATTACCATCAGCGTCCGTCTTCCTCTTGAAGATCCATTTATTTTCAATGGCTTGCCGATCATCGGGCAAGTCCACCAAAGTTCACACTTTGTTCTCATACATGGATCCTATCTCAGATTTCATGTCCTCAAGCCATTTGTCGGAATCTGGGCTCATCATAGCTTCTTCATAGTTGGTAGGTTCGCCGTTGTCTAACAACATGAATTCCAGGACAGGATTACCGTACCACTCTGGTGCGGAACGTGTTCTGGTCGACATACGAAGTTCAGTAGTAACTTGATCCGAAGTTTCACGATTATCATCATTAGCTTCCTCTCTAGTTGGTGTAGGCATGACGGGAACGGTTTTCTCTGATGTGCTACTTTCCAATTCGAGAGAAGGTAAAATTACCTCATCAAGTTCTACTTTCCTCCCACTCACTTCTTTCGAGAGAAACTCCTTCTCTAGAAAGGACCCATTCTTACCAACAAAGATCTTGCCTTCAGATCTGTGGTAGAAGGTGTACCTGATGACCCACAAGTATAGGGGATCAATCGCAGTCCTTTCCATAAGTAAGAGTGTCGAACCCAACGAGGAGCAGAAGGAAATGACAAGTGGTTTTCAGCAAGGGAATTTTCTGCAAGCACTGAAATTGTTGGTAACAGATAGTTTGGTAGCAAGATATTTTGTAACGAGTAAGTAACGGTAACGGTAAATAAAGTGCTGCAAGGTAGCCAATACTATTGTGGCAAAGGACAGGCCAAAACGGTCTCTTATAATTGGCAAAGCGTTCTTGAGGGTACACGGGAATTTCATCTAGTCACTTTCATCATGTTGGTTCGATTTGTGCTTGCTACTTTTATAATTTGATATGTGGGTGGACCGGTGCTTAGGTGTTGTTCTTACTTGAACAAGCCTCCTACTTATGATTAACCCCCTCACACGCATCCGCAACTACGAGAAAAGTATTAAGATAAAATCTAACCATAGCATTAAACTTTTGGATCCAAATCGGTCCCTTACGGAATAGCGCATAAACTAGGGTTTAAGCTTCTGTCACTCTAGCAACCCATCATCTAATAACTACTCCACAATGCATTCCCTTAGTCCAAAATATGGTGAAGTGTCATGTAGTCGACGTTCACATGACACCACTAAGGGAATCACAACATACATACCATCAAAATATTGAACACATATCAAGTTCACATGATTAATTGCAATAAGATTTCTCCCATGACCTCATGAACAAAAGTAACTACTCACAAATGATAATCATGCTCAAGATCAGAGGGGTATTAAATAGCATAATGGATCTGAACATATAATCTTCCACCAAATAAATCATATAGTAATCAACTACAACATGTAATCAACACTACTAGTCACCAACAAGCACCAATCTAAGGTTTCGGTGCAAAGATTGAACACAAGAGATGAACTAGGGTTTGAGACGAGATGGTGCTGCTGAAGATGTTGATGAAGATTTCCCTACCCAAGATGGGAGAGTTGTTGCTGATGATGATGACGATGATTTCCCCCTCCGGGAGGGACGTTCCCCCGGCGGAATCGCTCCGCCGGAGGGCAAAAGTGCTCCTGCCCAAGTTCCGTCTCGAGACGATGGTGCTTCATCCCGAAAGTCCTCTCTTTATTTTTTCTAGGTCAAAATGACATATATACCAGAAGGGGGGCACCGAAGGTGGGCCGAGGAGGGCACAACCCACCAGGGCGCGCCTGGGCTCCCTGGCGCGCACAGGTGGGTTGTGCCCACCTGGTGGGGCCCCTCTAGTGGTTATTTGGTCCAATATTCCTCATATATTCCAAAATAATTCTTCGTAAATTTCTAGCTCATTTGGAGATGTGTAGAATAGGTAACTCTGATGTAGCTTCTCCAGGTCCAGAATTCCAGCTGCTGGGATTCTCCCTCTTTGCGTAAACCTTGCATATTATAAGTGAAAAGGCATTAGAATTACTCCAAAAGGCATTATTATGCAATAAAACATAGTAAATAATAGTAGGTAAACATGATGCAAAATGGACGTATCAATTCCCCCAAGCTTAGACCTCGCTTGTCCTCAAGCGAAAACCAAAATCGAAAAACATGTCCACATGCTTAGAGAGAAAGGTGTCCATAAACACAAAACACGGACATAGAAGCATCATGTATATTATTATAACAGCAACAAAATTTATCATAGAACTTTTATTACATAACTTTTATCATAAACTTCGCATGAACAAGTAACAATTCATCACTACATCAAAGTATAAAGCATAAACTCTATTGAAAACCAACAAACTATGTTCTCAGTCAACTTTGCAACTACAATTCATCATCTTTTCAGGAAGGGTCTCGTATCGGAGCCTTTTGGCAAGTCCACATAGTCAACCATCACATAGTCTTCTATGATTGCTAACACTCACCGCGTACCCATGAGCAAAAACTTTCAACCAGACACATAGGAAGATAGGGGCTTATAGTTTCGCCTCCCAACGCATTCACCTCAAGGGTGATGTCAACAATAATAACTCATGCCCACCCATATTCAACTGGATATATGTGCCTAGATCTTTCCTCACCACATGATGCTTGCAGAAGAGAAAATAAAAAGGAATAGGGAAGAATACTTTGACTCTTGCATAAAAATAATACATAAAAGTAAAAGATAGGCCTTCACAGTGGGAAGCAGAGGTTGCCATGCGCTTTTTGGTTGTATGCTCAATCTCTTAGTGCAAAAGAATGTCACGTTATATTGCCCTTTGTGATAGCAACCTTTATTATGCAGTCTATCGCCTTTATTATTTTGCCATCACAAGTTCATACAACGCTCAATTTTCTCTTACACTAAACGATCTAACACATTTAGAAGCAATTTTTATTGCCTGATTGCACCGATGACAACTTACTTGAAGGATCTTACTAAATCCATAGGTAGGTATGGTGGACTCTCAAAGCAAGATTTGGGTTTAAGGGTTTTTGGATGCACAAGTAGTATCTCTACTTAGTGTGGAATTTTTGGCTAGCAAAGATAGGGGGCAAGCACCACATGTTAAAGGATCTATGACAATATAACTTCTATGTGAATATGAACAAACATAAATCATTACGTTGTCTGCCTTGCTCAACGTCAACAATTTTGGCATATAATATTTTAATGGGGGCTCACAATCATAAAAGATGTCCAAGATAGTGTATTTGCATGTGAATCTTCTCTTCCCTTATTAATTCTTTCATGACTTGCATCATTGACCAATGCTATGTTTGTCAATCTCCTATAAATTTTACTACTTATACACTTCCTTATGTGATGTCATTACTTACCATAAGATTAGCATATGGTCTTTTTCATTTATTCTCCTTTCTTTTTATTGAACATGAAAGTAAAGAAATAAAAACTCAAACTAAACTTTAGTATATATCTCGCACACGATTACAAGGATAGATAGATCACTAAGCAAACACTCGAAGAAAGATCAAACTAAATTTTTATTCAACTAAAGCAAAAGATAACTAAGGATCGAACTAAAATAAATAAAGGCAAAAGATAGTGGTGGTGATATGATACCGGGGCACCTCCCCCAAGCTTGGCACAAGCCAAGGGGAGTGCCCATACCCGATACTCAAATCTCCTTTGGTGATGAAGAAGGTGGTGGTGGTGATGATGTAGTGGCGGGCTTATCTTCAGGTTTCCATGGCAAAGGCTCACCACCATAAGAGGAGGAGTGAGTCTCGCGAGTCCTGCAACTGGCAGCCAAACTCATACCTTTAAACCTTGCCACATATTCAAAGACTTGGTTTTGGAGATCATAGATTTTGCTTTATAGAAAGTTGATTTGCTCGTTGAAGGTGAAGACGATGTACTTCATGGATTTGCCTTCCACCTTGAGATCACGGGTGTAGTCCGCGATCATGAAGTGATTGGGATTGAGTCCATGTTCCACCATTCCCTTGCACTTGAAGACCTCCTGCTCCATAGCTTCGACCCTGGCATCCACGATCCCCATCCCTTTGGGGCCCTGGACGTCGCGGATGTGGAGCACCCCCTCACGCACCTCGTTGGCTTGAGGGATGTGGAGCACCCCCTGCACGGGTTGATGATGTTCTCGAAGATCTTGTCCTTGGAGGAGCTCGAAGTGGCCATGGCAATCTAGATCTGTCAGAAAACAGCAAGAAAGAAGAGCAGAAGATTTCTCCACGATACGGTGGTCAATAGGTTCGGGGGGTATATAAAGATTTTTTTTATCTTCGGAAACAAGCAAACCGGAGAAAAACGGAGTCCGGAAGGTACCTGAGGTGGGCACACCCTGGTGTCTTGTGCCCACCAGGGTTGCCTTCCTAGTTGTTTCTTATTTTCCTAATTTTTTAAATATTCCAAAACTAACAAAAAATATTTTTGCGGATTTTTCGGAGTCCGTTTACCTACCGTATCACGTACCTCCTCTTTTTCACAATTCTGGAGTATTCCGGAAGGTTTCTTTTATGTGTTCCTTCGGTGTCATGGTCTGAATAATATTGCTTTCAACATTAATAGGTGTACCTGAGATATAGTGTTTAATTCTTTGCCCATTGACAACCTTCGGGTTAGTACCTTCGGCATTATTTATTTTGATAGCTCCAGAACGATAAACTTCTTCGATAACATAAGGCCCTTCCCATTTGGAGATAAGGTTTCCTGCAAAGAATCTAAAACGAGAGTTGTACAAAAGGACATATTCACCCACTTTGAACTCACGCTTTTGGATTCTTTTATCACGCCATCTCTTAACTTTTTCTTTAAATAATTTGGCATTTTCATAGGCTTGGGTTCTCCATTCATCTAGTAAGCTAAT
This sequence comes from Thinopyrum elongatum, assembly GCA_011799875.1. Classification (NCBI taxonomy): domain Eukaryota; kingdom Viridiplantae; phylum Streptophyta; class Magnoliopsida; order Poales; family Poaceae; genus Thinopyrum; species Thinopyrum elongatum. The sequence goes on along the minus strand of CM022302.1, from coordinate 481,716,655 downwards.
ATCAAATAACCTCTTTTCACTGGCAAGTTTGAAATCATAGTTGAGTTCTTTAATTGCCCAATATGCTTTATGTTCTAACTCAAGAGGCAAATGACAAGCTTTTCCATAAACCATTTTATAAGGAGACATACCCATAGGATTTTTATAAGCTGTTCCGTAAGCCCAAAGTGCATCATCTAATTTCTTAGACCAATTCATTCGGGACCTATTGACAGTTTTTTGTGAAATTAATTTTATTTCTCTATTGCTAAGTTCAACTTGACCACTAGACTGAGGATGATAGGGCAATGCAATTCTAACATCATACTTAGAAAGCATTTTACGGAAGGCACCATGAATAAAGTGTGAACCACCATCAGTCATTAAATATCTAGGGACTCCAAACCTTAGGAAAATAACTTCCTTAAGCATTTTAATAGAGGTGTTGTGATCAGCACTACTAGTTGGAATAGCTTCTACCCACTTAGTAACATAATCAAAAGCAACCAAAATATGTGTATACCCATTAGAGGAAGGAAAATGTCCCACGTAATCAAAACCCCAAACATCAAATGGTTCAACAGCAAGAGAATAATTCATAGGCATTTCCTGACGCTTACCAATATTACCAATTCTTTGACACTCATCACAAGATAAAACAAACTTACAGGAATCCTTGAAGAGAGTAGGCCAATAAAAACCAGATTGCAATACCTTGTGAGCAGTTCCATCTCCCGCGTGATGTCCTCCATAAGCTTTAGAGTGACATTTCCGTAGGATTTGTTCCTGTTCATGCTCAGGTACACAACATCTAATAATACCATCTACTCCTTCGTTGTAAAGATGTGGGTCATCCCAAAAGTAATGTCTTAAATCATAGAAGAGTTTTTTTCTTTTGTTGGTATGTGAAACTAGGTGGTATATATTTTGCAACAATATAATTAGCATAGTCAGCATACCAAGGAGTGTTATGGGAAACATTTATTGCAGCAAGCTGCTCATCAAGGAAACTATCATTAATAGGTAGTGGGTCATCAAGAATATTTTCTAGCCTAGACAAGTTATCAGCTACGGGGTTCTCAGCTCCTTTTCTATCAGTGATATGTAAGTTAAATTCTTGTAACAGGAGAACCCACCTAATGAGTCTAGGCTTAGCATCTTTCTTTTCCATAAGATATTTTATAATGGCATGATCAGTGTGAACAATTACTTTAGAATCAACAATATAAGATCTGAATTTATCACAAGCAAACACAACTGCTAAAAATTCTTTTTCAGTAGTAGCATAATTTCGTTGAGCACTGTTTAGAGTTTTACTAGCATAATGGATAACATTTAACTTCTTATCAACTCTTTTTCCTAGAACAGCACCAACAACATAATCACTAGCATCACACATAATTTCAAAAGGCAAGTTCCAATCAAGTGGTTGTACTATAGGTGCAGAAGTTAAGGATTTCTTAAGTGTTTCAAAGGCTTCTACACATTCATCATAAAAAATAAACAGAACATCCTTTTGTAAAAGATTTGTAAGAGGCCTAGAAATTTTAGAGAAGTCTTTAATAAACCTCCTATAGAAACTAGCATGACCGAGGAAACTACGAATACCTTTAATATCTTTAGGACATGGCATTTTATCAATTGCATCAACTTTAGCTTTATCCACCTCAATACCTTGTTCAGAAATTTTATGCCCCAAGACAATACCTTCATTAACCATAAAGTGACACTTCTCCCAATTCAAGACAAGATTAGTTTGCTTGCATCTCTGCAAAACTCGATCAAGGTTGCTTAAGCCATCATCAACAGAAGTTCCATAAACGAAAAAATCATCCATGAAAACCTCAACAATCTTTTCACAAAAATCAGAGAATATAGCAGTCATACATCTTTGAAAGGTAGCAGGTGCATTACATAAACCAAAAGGCATACGTTTATAAGCATAAGTTCCAAAAGGGCAAGTAAAGGTGGTTTTCTCTTGATCAGGTTGTAAAACAAGTATTTGAGAAAAACTGGAATATCCATCAAGGAAACAAAAGTGTGTGTGCTTAGATAGTCTTTCTAGCATTTGATCAATGAAGGGCAAAGGGTAATGATCTTTTCTAGTTGCTTTATTTAATTTTCTAAAATCAATTACCATTCTGTAGCCAGTGATAATTCTTTGTGGAATGAGTTCATTTTTATCATTAGGAACAACAGTAATACCACCCTTCTTAGGGACACAATGAACAGGACTTACCCATCTACTATCAGCTATGGGATAGATTATACCTGCTTCCGGAAGCTTTAGTATTTCAGTTCTTACCACTTCTTTCATTTTAGGATTTAAACATCGTTGGTGATCAACAACGGGTTTAGCATCAGGCTCCATATTAATCTTGTGCTAACATAGAGTGGGACTAATGCCCTTAAGATCATCAAGAGTATATCCAATAGCAGCTCGGTGCTTCTTCAGAATTTTCAATAATCTTTCTTCTTCATGTTCTGAAAGGTTAGCACTAATAATAACAGGATATATCTTTTTCTCATCAAGATAAGCATATTTCAAAGTGACTGGCAATTGTTTTAATTCAAACACAGGATCAGCTTTAGGTGGAGGAGGACCTCCTAGAGTTTCAATAGCCAAATTGTGTTTAAGCTGAGGTCATTGTTCAAACAAAATTTTATCTATCTCATTTCTTTCATGCATATGCATATGCATATCATTTTCATGGTATAGCAAATATTGTTCTAGTGGATCAGTAGAAGGCACGACAATAGAAGCAAGACCAATTATTTCATCCTTACTAGGTAACTCTTTCTTATGATGTTTTCTATTAAACTTGGAAAAATTAAATTTATGAGACTCATCACCAAAGCTAACACTGACGGTTTGTTTATGACAATCTATAGTAGCATTGACAGTGTTCAAGAAAGGTCTACCAAAGATAATTGGACAAAAGTCGTCTTGTGGGAAACCGAGAACAAGAAAATCAGTAGGATATTTTATTTTCCCACACGAGACTTCAACATCTCTAACAATACCAAGTGGTGTGATGGTGTCTCTATTAGCAAGTTTAATTGTAACATCTATGTCTTCTATTTCAGCGGGTGCTATATCATTCATAATTTCTTGATATAAGGTAAAAGGAATAGCACTCACACTAGCACCTAAGTCACATAAACCATGATAACTGTGATCTCCAATTTTGACTGAGACAACAGGCATGCAAACAACAGGTCTATGTTTATCTTTCTCATCTAGTTTAGCAATTCTAGCAGCTTCATCACAGAAGTAAATAACATGTCCATCTATATTTTCTACCAAGAGATCTTTAACCATAGCAATACTAGGTTCTACTTTGATTTGTTTAGAAGGTTTAGGTGCTCTAATATTACTTTTTCGGACCACAGTTGAAACCTTAGGATGTTTCTTTATCCTAACAGGGAAAGGTGGGTTTTCAATATAAGCAGTAGGAACAAGTGGATCAACATTGTAAATAATAGTTTCTTCCTTAGCTACTACCGGTTCTTTAATTTCTTCTTTTAATAGGTGGATGATATTTAAACCACTTCTCCTTGGGGAGATCAACATGAGTAGCAAATGATTCACAAAAAGATGCTACTATCTCAGAGTCAAGTCCATGTTTAGTGCTAAACTTGTGAAAAGCATCGGTATTCATAAAAGATTTAACACAATCAAACTTAAGCTGAATACCTGACTCTTTACCTTCGTTGAGTTCCTAATCTTCAGAGTTGCGTTTAATTCTTTCTAAAAGATCCCACCTGAATTCAATAGTCTTCTTCATAAAAGAATCAGTAAAAGAAGTATCGAGCATGGATTGATCATCACGAGAAAGCCGAGCATAAAAATTCTGAACAATAATTTCCCTCGAGAGTTCATGATTGGGGCATGAATATAACATTGACATAAGCCTCCCCCAAGCTAGAGCGATACTTTCTCCTTCATGAGGCCAAAAATTATATATATAATTCCGATCACGATGAACTAGGTGCATAGGATAAATTTTTTGGTGAAATTCCAATTTTAATCGATTTCAATTCCAAGATCCAATATCATCGCATAGCCTATACCATGCCAATGATTTCCCCTTCAAAGATAAAGGGAAAACCTTCTTCTTAGCTTCATCTCCGGGTAAACCTGCAAGCATAAATAATCCACAAATTCCATCTACATATATCAAGTGCATATCAGGATGTTCGGTTCCATCTCCTGCATAAGGATTAGCTAGCAGTTGTTCTATCATACCTGAAGGAATTTCATAACCAATATTTTCAGTAGGTGCAGTAGGTTGAGGGGTAACTAATAGTGGTTCCGGTCGAGGTGAAGAAACCCCAAACAAACCCCTCAAAGGATTGTTTTCCATAGTAACAAGTGACGATAAATTTCAGCACGTAGTAATAATTTTTCCTTACCGATTTCCACTTACCAAGAGCGCTTCACTCCCCGGAAATGGCACTAGAAAAGAGTCTTGATGACCCACAAGTATAGGGGATCAATCATTATCCTTTTGATAAGTAAGAGTGTCGAACCCAACGAGGAGCAGAAGGAAATGACAAGTGGTTTTCAGCAAGGTAATTTTCTGCAAGCACTAAAATTGTTGGTAACAGATAGTTTGATAGCAAGATATTTTTGTAATGAGTAAGTAACTGGAATGGTAAATAAAGTGCAGCAAGGTAGCCCAATACTTTTGTGGCAAAGGACAGGCCAAAACGGTCTCTTATAATAGGCAAAGCGTTCTTGAGGGTACACGGGAATTTCATCTAGTCACTTTCATCATGTTGGTTCGATTTGTGTTCACTACTTTGATAATTTCATATGTGGGTGGACCGGTGCTTAGGTGCTGTTCTTACTTGAACAAGTCTCCTACTTATGATTAACCCCCTCGCAAGCATCCGCAACTACGAGAAAAGTATTAAGATAAAATCTAACCATAGCATTAAACTTTTGGATCCAAATCGGTCCCTTACGGAATAACGCATAAACTAGAGCTTAAGCTTCTATCACTCTAGCAACCCATCGTCTAATAACTACTCCACAATGCATTCCCTTAGTCCCAAATATGGTGAAGTGTCATGTAGTCGACGTTCACATGACACCACTAAGGGAATCACAACATACATACCATCAAAATATCGAACACATATCAAGTTCACATGATTACTTGCAACAAGATTTCTCCCGTGACCTCAAGAACAAAAGTAACTACTCACAAATGATAATCATGCTCAAGATCAGAGGGGTATTAAATAGCATAATGGATCTGAACATATAATCTTCCACCAAATAAACCATATAGTAATCAACTACAACATGTAATCAACACTACTAGTCACCCACAAGCACCAATCTAAGGTTCCGGTGCAAAGATTGAACACAAGAGATGAACTAGGGTTTGAGAGGAGATGGTGCTGTTGAAGATGTTGATGAAGATTGCCCTCCCCAATATGGGAGAGTTGTTGGTGATGATGATGACGATGATTTCCCCCTCCAGGAGGGACGTTCACCCGGTGGAATCGCTCCGCCGGAGGGCAAAAGTGTTCCTGCCCAAGTTCCGCCTTGAGACGGCGGCGCTTCATCCCGAAAGTCCTCTCTTTATTTTGTTTCTAGGTCAAAATGACTTATATACCAGAAGAGGGGGCCCGGAGGTGGGCCGAGGAGGGCACAACCCACCAGGGGGCGCCTGGGCTCCCTGGCGTGCCCGGGTGGGTTGTGCCCACCTGGTGGGCCCCTCTGGTGGTTATTTGCTCCAATATTCCTCATATATTCCAAAATAATTCTCCATAAATTTTCACCTCATTTGGAGATGTGCAGAATAGGTAACTCTGATGTAGCTTCTCCAGGTCTAGAATTCCAGCTGCCGGTATTCTCCCTCTTTGTGTAAACCTTGCATATTATGAGAGAAAAGGCATTGGAATTACTCCAAAAGGCATTATTATGCAATAAAACATAGTAAATAACAGTAGGTAAACATGATGCAAAATGGACGTATCAGTACCCAATAGTTTCTTTAGGGTATCCTATGAAGACGCACTACTCCGATTTGGGTTCAAGCTTATCAGGCTGAAGCCTTTTGACATAAGCGTCGCATCCCCAAACTTTAAGAAACGACAGCTTAGGTTTCTTGCCAAACCACAGTTCATACGGTGTCATCTCAACGGATTTAGACGGTGCCCTATTTAACGTGATTGCAGCTGTCTCTAATACATAACCCCAAAATGATAGTGGTAAATCGGTAAGAGACATCATAGAATGCACCATATCCAATAAAGTATGGTTACGATGTTCAGACACACCATTACGCTGTGGTGTTCCAGGTGGCGTGAGTTGTGAAACAATTCCACATTGTTTTAAAAGAAGGCCAAACTCGTAACTCAAATATTCGCCTCTGTGATCAGATCATAGAAACTTTATTTTCTTGTTACGATGATTCTCTACTTCACTCTGAAATTCTTTGAACTTTTCAAATGTTTCAGACTTGTGTTTCATCAAGTAGATATACCCATACCTACTCAAATCATCTGTAAAGGTTAGAAAATAATGATACCCGCTGCGTGCCTCAACACTCATTGGACCATATACATTGGTATGTATTATTTCCGATAATTCATTAGCTCGCTCCATTGTTCCGGAGAACGGAGTTTTAGTCATCTTGCCCACGAGGCATGGTTCGCAAGTATCAAATGATTCATAATCAAGTGATTCCAAAAGTCCATCCACATGGAGTTTCTTCATGCGCTTTACACCAATATGACCTAAACGGCAGTGCCACAAGTATGTTGCACTATCATTATCAACTTTGCATCATTTGGCATCAATATTATGAATATGTGTATCACTACGATCGAGATTCAATAAACCATTCACATTGGGTGTATGACCATAGAAGGTTTTATTCATGTAAATAGAACAACAATTATTCTCTGAATTAAATGAATAACCGTATTGTAATAAACATGATCTAATCATGTTCATGCTCAACGCAAACACCAAATAACATTTATTTAGGCTTAACACTAATCCCGAAGGTAGAGGCAGTGTGCAATGGTGATCATATCAATCTTGGACACACTTCCAACACACATCGTCACCTTGCCCTTTACTAGTCTCCGTTTATTCTGCAACTCCTGTTTAAAGTTACTAATCTTAGCAACTGAACCGGTATCAAATACCCAGGGGCTATTACGAATATTAGTAAGGCACACATCAATAACATGCATATCAAATATACCTTTGTTCACATTGCCATCCTTCTTATCCGCCAAGTATTTAGGGCAGTTCCGCTTCTAGTGACCATTCCCTTTGCAGTAGAAGCACTTAGTTTCAGGCTTAGGTCCAGCTTTGGGCTTCTTCACGGGAGTGGCAACTTGCTTACCATTCTTCTTGAAGTTCCCTTTCTTTCCCTTGCCCTTTTTCTTGAAACTAGTGGTCTTGTTTAGCCATCAACACTTGATGCACTTTCTTGATTTCTACCTTCGCTGATTTCAGCATCGCGAAGAACACGGGAATCGTTTTCCTCATCCCTTGCATATTATAGTTCATCACGAAGTTCTAGTAGCTTGGTGATAGTGACTAGAGAACTCTGTCAATCACTATCTTATCTGGAAGATTAACTCCCACTTGATTCAAGCTATTGTAGTACCCAGACATTCTGAGCACATGCTCACTGGCTGAGCTATTCTCCTCCATCTTGTAGGCAAAGTAGAGGTCTCATACCTCTCGACACGAGCATGAGTCTGAAATACCAATTTCAGCTCTTGGAACATCTCATATGCTCCATGGCATTCAAAATGTTTTTGAAGTCCCGGTTCTAAGCCGTAAAGCATGTCACACTAAACTATTAAGTAGTCATCATATCAAGCTTGCCAAACATTCATAACATCTGCATATGCTCCTGCAATAGGTCTGTCACCTAGCAGTGCATCAAGGACATAATTTTTCTGTGCAGCAATGAGGATAATCCTCAGATCACAGACCCAGTCCGCATCATTGCTACTATCATCTTTCAACTTAGTTTTCTCTAGGAACATATCAAAAATAGGGGAGCTATATTGTGAGCTATTGATCTACAACATAGATATGGAAAAACTATTAAGACTAAGATCATGATAAATTTAAGTTCAATTAATCAAATTACTAATGAACTCCCACTTAAATAAACATCCCTCAAGTTATCTAAGTGATACATGATCCAAATCAACTAACCCATGTCCGATCATCACGTGAGATGGGGTAGTCATCAATGGTGAACATCTCTATGTTGATCATATCTACTATATGACTCATGTTTGACCTTTCGGTCTCCAGTGTTCCGAGACCATGTCTGTACATGCTAGGCTCGTCAAGTTTAACCCAAGTATTCTACATGTGCAAAACTGTCTTACACCCGTTGTATGTGAACGTAGAGTCTATCACACCCGATCATCATGAGGTGCTTCAAAACGACGAACTTTGGCAACGGTGTATACTCGGGGAGAACACTTTTATCTTGAAATTTAGTGAAGGGATCATCTTATAATGCTACCGCCGTTCTAAGCAAAATAAGATGCATAAAGGATAAACATCACATGCAATCAAAATATGTGAGACGATATGGCCATCATCATCTTATGCTTTTGATCTCCATCTCCAAAGCATCGTCATGATCTCCATCGTCACTGGCTCAACACCTTGATCTCCATCATTGAGTCGGGGTCGTCTCGCCAACTATTGCTTCTACAACTATTGCTAATGCATAGCGATAAAGTAAAGCAATTACATGGCGTTTGCATTTCATACAATAATCAAGAGACAACTGATGACCCACAAGTATAGTGGATCTATCGTAGTTCTTTCGATAAGTAAGAGTGTCGAACCCAACGAGGAGCAGAAGGAAATGACAAGTGGTTTTCAGCAAGGTATTCTCTGCAAGCACTGAAATTATCGGTAACAGATAGTTTTGTGATAAGATAATTCGTAACGGGTAACAGGTAACAAGTGTAATAAAGGTGCAGCAAGGTGGCCCAATCCTTTTTGTAGCAAAGGACAAGCCTAGACGAACTCTTATATAGAGCAAAGCGCTCCCGAGGACACATGGGAAATATTGTCAAGTTAGTTTTCATCATGCTCATATGATTCGCGTTCGTTACTTTGATAATTTGATATGTGGGTGGACCGGTGCTTGGGTGCTGTCCTTACTTGGACAAACCTCCCACTTATGATTAACCCCTCTCCCAAGCATCCGCAACTACGAAAGAAGAATTAAGATAAATCTAACCATAGCATGAAACATGTGGATCCAAATCAGCCCCTTACGAAGCAACGCATAAACTAGGGTTTAAGCTTCTGTCACTCTAGCAACCCATCATCTACTTATTACTTCCCAATGCATTCCCCTAGGCCCAAACAATGGTGAAGTGTCATGTAGTCGATGTTCACATAACACCACTAGAGGAAAGACAACATACATCTCATCAAAATATCGAACGAATACCAAATTCACATGATTACTTATAACAAGACTTCTCCCATGTCCTCAGGAACAAACTTAACTACTCACAAAGCATATTCATGTTCATAATCAGAGGAGTAATAAATATCATTAAGGATCTGAACATATGATCTTCCACCGAATAAACCAACTAGCATCAACTACAAGGAGTAATCAACACTACTAGCAACCTACAGGTACCAATCTGAGGTTTTGAGGCAAAGATCGGATACAAGAGATGAACTAGGGTTTGAGAGGAGATGGTGCTGGTGAAGATGTTGATGGAGATTGAACCCCTCTCGATGAGAGGATCGTTGGTGATGATGATGATGATGATTTCCCCCTCCGGGAGGGAAGTTTCCCCGGCAGAACAGCTCCGCCGGAGCCCTAGATAGGTCCAGCCCAAGTTCCGCCACGAGACGGCGGCGCTTCGTCCCGAAAGCTCTCTCCTGATTTTTTCCAGGTCAAATCACATCATATAGCAGAAGATGGGCACCGGAGGCCTGCCAGGGGGCCCACAAGCCACAGGGGCGCGCCTAGGGGGGTAGGGCGCGCCCCCCAGGCTTGTGACCTCCTGGTGGGTCCCCTCTGGTATTTTCTTCGCCCAATATTTTTTATATATTCCAAAATAATTCTCCGTAAATTTTCAGGACTTTTGGAGTTGTGCAGAATAGGTCTCTCAGATTTGCTCCTTTTCTAGTCCAGAATTCCAGCTGTCGGCATTCTCCCTCTTCATGTAAACCTTGTAAAATAAGAGAGAAAAGGCATATGTATTGTACCAAAATAGGTAATAACAGCCTATAATGCAATAAATATCAATATAAAAGCATGGTGCAAAATGGACGTATCAACTCCCCCAAGCTTAGACCTCGCTTGTCCTCAAGCGAAAACCGAAATCAATAATCATGTCCACATGTTTAGAGATAGAGGTGTCGATAAAATAAAATATGGACATGAAGGCATCATGATCATCTTTAGAACAGCAACATATATTGTCATATAATTTCCTATGCTAGAGTAACAATTCATTCACAAGGTAAAGTATGAATCAAAAACTTTATTGAAAACTAACAAACTATGATCTTAGTCATTGAAGCAATTGTAATTTATTATAATATCGGAAAGAGTCAACACAAGAGCTTTTCAGCAAGTTCACATACTCAACTATCATTTAGTCTTTCATAATTGCTAACACTCACGCGATACTTATGAGTTCAAAGCCTTAGTCAGACACAGAGAAAGATAGGGGCTTATAGTTTCGCCTCCCAACCTTTTACTCAAGGGTAATGTCAACAATAATACTTTATGATAACCAACATCTGAGTGGATATATATATATATATATGGATCTTTCCCAAGATATAGTGCTTGCCAAGAAGAAAAAGTGTAAAAAGGAAAGGCGAAGATCACCATGACTCTTGTATAAAGGTAGAAGGTAAAAGTAAAAGATAGGCCCTTCACAGAGGGAAGAAGAGGTTGTCATGCGCTTTTATGGTTGGATGCACAAAATCTTAATGCAAAAAAACGTCACTTTATATTGCCGCTTGTGATAAAGAACTTTATTACGCAGTCCGTCGCTTTTATTTCTTCCATATCACAAGTTCGTATAAAGCTTATTTTCTTCACACTAATAGATCATACATATTTAGAGAGCAATTTGTATTGCTTGCACTGATGACAACTTACTTGAAGGATCTTACTCAATCCATAGGTAGGTATGGTGGACTCTCATGGCAAAACTGGGTTAAGGGATGTTTGGATGCACAAGTAGTATCTCTACTTGGTGCAAAGGATTTGGCTAGCATAAGAGGGAAAAGCAAGCTTAACATGTTGGAAGATCCATGACAATATAACTTCTATTCGGATATAGGAAAACATAACCCATTATGTTGTCTTCCTTGTCCAATCTCAACCTTTTAGCATGTCATATTTTAATGAGTGCTCACAATAACAAAAGATGTCCAAGATAGTATATTTATATGTGAGACCTCTCTTTCATTATTACTTCCTATTAATTGCAACAATGACCAAAACTATGTTTGCCAACTCTCAACAACTTTTATTCATCATACTTTTTATGTGTGAAGTCATTACTCTCCATAAGATCATTGTATGATCTTTTTATTTCTTTATTCTTTTTCTCAAGATCATAGCAAGAAAGCAAAGCCCTCAACGCAAAACTAATCTTTATTATATAACTCTCGGACTCGATTACATAGAGGAAACACAAAGCAAAACTCAAGGCTAGATCATACTAAAAACTTTATTCTACTAAACCGAGATATAACCAAAAGAATTGAACTAATAAAAATGATAAAAGTAAAGGTGTGATGGTGATACGATACCGGGGCACCTCCCCCAAGCTTGGCACAAGCCAAGGGGAGTGCCCATACCCATGTATTTAGATCTCTTTCTTCGGAGGTGGTGATGACGGGGTTGTTGATGTTGTAGGCTTGTCCTCCATCTTCCAGGGCATAGGTTCACCATCGTAAAAAGATGAACGAGTCTCCGGAATCCTCAAATCTGCAGCCAAACTCATCCTCTTAAATCTGTATTCATAGTCACAGTTTTGGTTTTGCAGGTCATAAATCTGGGCTTGGAGATGCTCGATTTTCTCATGAAGCTTGAAGATGGCCCCCCCAATGTTCTTGGCATCCAACTTGTGATCGTGGGTAAATTCAGCGATCATCAAGTGATTGGCGTTGAGTCCACGCTCCACCATCCCTTGGCACTTGAAGACTTGCTGCTCCATTACTTCAAGCCTTGCCTCCACGCTTTCGGTCTTCTTTGTCCCTTCAACATCACAGATGTGCAGCACCCCCTCACGCATCTCAATGGTTTGAGGGTGTTGCAGCACCTCCGCGAGGTAAGGGTTGATGACCTTCTCGAAAAACTTGTCCTTGGGGGTGCTTGGAGATGTCATGGCGATCTGGATCTGTCAGGAAAAACAGCTCGAAACAAGAACATGAGATATTGCCATGGTACGGTGGTTAAAACCTTCGGGAGATTATATAATGAATTTTTACCGACCAAAAGGAGTATTCCACAAGAAAACGGAGTCTGGAGGGCACACGAGGTGGCCACAAGCCACAGGGGCGCGCCCAGGGGGGTAGGGCGCCCCCCCCCAGGCTTGTCGCCTCCTCGTGTACTCTTCAGACTACTTTTAATTTTCCTAATTTTTTAAATATTCCAAAACGGAGAAAAATTGCCATTGGAAAAGTTTTGGAGTCAGTTTACTTACCGTACCACATACCTATTCCTTTTCGGAGTCTGAAACGTTCTGGAAAGTCTCCCTTATGTACTCCTTCGGTGTTATGGTATTAATAATATTTGTCTCAACATTTATGGGAGTACCTGAGATATAATGTTTGATTCTCTGCCCATTTACCACCTTCGGGTTATTGCCTTCGGCGTTGTTAATCTTGATGGCGCCGGAACGATAAACTTCCTCGACAATGTAAGGCCCTTCCCATTTAGAGAGAATTTTCCCTGCAAAAAATCTTAAACGAGAATTGTATAGCAAGACAAGGTCACCTACATTAAATTCATGCTTTTGTATCCTTTTGTCATGCCACCTTTTAACTTTTTCTGTAAACAACTTAGCATTCTCATAGGCCTGGGTTCTCCATTCATCAAGTGAGCTAATGTCAAATAACCTCTTCTCACCGGCAAGTTTGAAATCATAGTTGAGCTCTTTAATTGCCCAATAAGCTTTATGTTCTAGTTCAAGAGGTAAGTGACATGCTTTTCCATAAACCATTTTATATGGAGACATACCCATAGGGTATTTATAAGCAGTTCTATAGGCCCATAATGCATCATCAAGTTTCTTAGACCTATTCTTTCTAGATCTATTAACAGTCTTTTGCAGGATCAATTTAATTTCTCTATTGCTCAATTCTACTTGACCACTAGACTGAGGATGATAAGGAGATGCAATTCTATGGTTGACATCATATTTGGCAAGCAATTTATGGAAAGCACCATGAATAAAGTGTGAACCACCATCGGTCATCAAATATCAAGGGACTCCAAACCTCGGAAAAATAACTTCTTTAAGCATCTTAATAGAAGTGTTATGATCAGCACTACTAGTTGGAATAGCTTCTACCCGCTTAGTAACATAATCAACAGCAACTAAAATATGTGTATACCCGTTAGAAGAAGGAAAAGGTCCCATATAATCAAAGCCTCAAACTTCAAATGGTTCAATAACAAGTGAATAATTCATAGGCATTTCTAGACGCCTACTAATATTACCAATTCTCTAGCATTCATCACAAGACAAGACATACTTACGAGCATCTTTGAAGAGAGTAGGCCAATAAAAACCAGATTGTAATACCTTGTGTGCAGTTCTATCTCCAGCATGGTGTCCTCCGTAGGCCTCGGAGTGACACTTACGTAGGATCTGTTCCTGTTCATGCTCAGGTACACAACATCTAATAACACCATCTACTCCTTCTTTATAAAGGTGTGGGTCATCCCAAAAGTAATGTCTTAAATCATAGAAAAACTTTTGCTTTTGCTGGTATGTGAAGCTAGGTGGTATAAATTTAGCAACAATGTAATTAGCATAATCAGCATACCAGGGAGCATTACGAGAAGCATTTATGATAGCTAACTGTTCATTAGGAAAGCTATCATCAATAGGTAGTGGGTCATCAAGAACATTCTCTAACCTAGACAAGTTATCTGCTACAGGGTTCTCAACACCCTTTCTATCAATAATATGCAAATCAAATTCTTGCAGCAGGAGAACCCATCTAATAAGTATAGGCTTAGCATCTTTCTTTTCCATAAGATATTTAATAGCAGCATGGTCAGTGTGAACAGTAACTTTGGAATCAACAATATAGGATCTGAACTTATCACAAGCAAAGACAACTGCTAAAAATTCTTTTTCAGTAGTAGCATAATTTCTTTGAGCACTTTCTAGTGTTTTACTAGCATAATGGATAACATTCAAATTCTTATCAACTCTTTATCCTAGAACAGCACCAACAGCATAATCACTAGCATCACACATAATTTCAAAGGGTAGGTTCCAATCAGGTGGTTGAACGATAGGTGCAGAAATCAAGGCTTTCTTAAGTATTTCAAATGCTTCTACACAATCATCATCAAAAACAAAAGGAACATCTTTTTGCAAGAGATTAGTGAGAGGCCTAGAAATTTTAGAGAAGTCTTTAATAAACCTCCTATAGAAACCAGCATGACCAAGGAAACTTCTTATACCTTTGATATCTTTAGGACACAACATTTTTTCAATAGCATCAACTTTAGCTTTATCAACTTCAATACCTCTTTTGGAGATTTTATGTCCCAAGACAATACTTTCATTAACCATAAAGTGGCACTTCTCCCAATTCAAGACAAGATTAGTTTCTTCACATCTCTGCAAAATTCAATCAAGGTTGCTTAAGCAATCATCAAAACAAGTTCCGTAAACGGAGAAATCATCCATGAAAACCTCAAGAATCTTTTCACAAAAGTCAGAGAATATAGCAGTCATACATCTTTGAAATGTATCAGGTGCATTGCATAAACCAAAAGGCATACATCTATAAGCAAAGGTACCGAAAGGGCAAGTAAAAGTAGTCTTTTCTTGATCCTCTTTTGACACAGGTATTTGAGAAAAAGCAGAATAACCATCTAGAAAGCAGAAGTCTGTATGTTTTGATAGTCTTTCTAGCATTTGATCAATAAAGGGTAGAGGATAATGATCTTTCCTAGTAGCTTTATTCAACTTTCTAAAATCAATAACCATTCTATAACCTGTAACAATTCTTTGTGGAATCAATTAATTCTTATCATTAGGAACAACAGTAATACCTCCCTTCTTAGGGACACAATGAACAGGACTTACCCATCTACTATCAGCAATAGGATAGATTATACCTTTTTCCAGAAGCTTTAGTATTTCATTTCTTACCACTTCCTTCATCTTGGGATTTAACCATCATTGGTGATCAACAACTGGTTTAGCATCAGGTTCCATATTAATTTTGTGCTGACATAGAGTGGGACTAATGCCCTTAAGATCATCAAGAGTATATCCAATAGCAGCACGGTGCTTCCTCAGAGTTTTCAATAATTTCTTTTCTTCATGTTCTGAAAGGTTAGCACTAATAATAACAGGATATATCTTCTTTTCATCAAGATAGGCATATTTCAGAGTATCAGGTAATTGTTTAAGCTCAAACACGGGATCACCCTTGGGTGGAGGAGGATCCCCAAGAATCTCAACAGGCAAGTTGTGTTTCAAAACAGGCATTTCGTTAAAGAATATTTCATCTAATTCCTTCCTTTCATTCATAAACATATCATTTTCATGGTCCAGCAGATATTGTTCTAAAGGATCAGTAGGAGCCACAGCAATAGAAGCAAGACCAATTATTTCATCTTTACTAGGCAATTCTTTGTCATGGGGTTGTCTACGAAATTTGGAGAAATTAAACTCATGAGACACATCCCCAAAACTTACAGTAACAATTTCTTTCTCGCAATCTATCTTAGCATTAACAGTGTTCAAGAAAGGTCTACCAAATATAATGGGACAAAAATCATCTTGTGGGGAACCAAGAACAAGAAAATCAGTAGGGTATTTTACTTTCCCACACAAGACTACAACATCTCTAACAATCCCAATTGGTGATATAGTATCTCTATTAGCAAGCTTGATAGTAACATCAATATCTTCTATTTCAGCAGGTGCAATATCATTCATAATTTCTTGATATAAAGTAAAGGGAATTGCACTCACACTAGCACCCACATCACATAAGCCATGATAACAATGATCTTCTATTTTAACAGAAACAACAGGCATGCCAACAACAGGTCTATGTTTATCTTTATCATCGGGTCTAGCAATTCTAGCAGCCTCATCACAGAAATAAATAACATGCCCATCAATATTATCGACCAAGAGGTCTTTAACCATAGCAATACTAGGTTCAACTTTAATTTGTTCAGGGGGTGTAGGTGTTCTAGTATAACTCTTTCGAACCACAGCTGCAGCTTTAGCATGTTCCTTTATTCTAATAGGGAAAGGTGGTTTCTCAATATAAGCAGTAGGAACAATAGGATCAACATTATAAGTAATGGTTTCTTCTTCAACTTTAATAGGTTCTACTACTTTCACTTCAATGGGAGGATGATATTTAAACCACTTCTCCTTAGGGAGATCAACATGAGTAGCAAATGATTCACAGAAGGAAGCTACTATCTCAGAGTCAAGTCCATATTTAGTGCTAAATTCACGAAAAGCATCGGTATCCATAAAAGATGTAACACAGTCAAACTTAAGGTTTATACCTGACTCCTTACCTTCGTCGAGTTCCCAGTCTTTAGAGTTACGTTTAATTCTTCATAAAATAACCATCGGTATCCCATTTGAATTCAATAGTCTTCTTCATAAAATAACCAGTACAAGAAGTATCGAGCATGGATTGATCATTACGAGAAAGCCGAGCATAAAAATTTTGAATAATAATTTCTCTTGAGAGCTCATGATTGGGGCATGAATATAACATTGACTTGAGCCTCCCCCAAGCTTGAGCGATACTTTCTCCTTCACGAGGCCAAAAATTATAAATATAATTCTGATCACGATGAACTAGATGCACAGGATAAAACTTCTGATGAAATTCCAATTTCAATCGGTTGTAATTCCAAGACCCAATATCATCGCATAGCCTATTCCATGTCAATGCCTTCTCCTTCAAAGATAAAGGGAAGACCTTCTTCTTGACTTCATCCTCAGGCAAACCTGCAAGCTTAAATAATCCACACACTTCATCTACATAGATTAGATGTATATCAGGATGTAATGTTCCATCTCCTGCATAAGGATTAGCTAGCAGTTTCTCTATCATACCCGAAGGAATTTCATAATAAATATTTTTAGTAGGTTCAGTACGTTGAGGGGCAACTCTTTGCTCTTCTGGTCAGGGTGAAGATACCCCGAACAAACCGCTCAAAGGATTATTTTCCATAGCAACAAGTGACAGTAAATTTCAGCACACTATATAAATGTTTCCTTACCAAATTCCACTTACCAAAGGCGCTTCACTCCCCGGCAACGGCGCCAGAAAAGAGTCTTGATGACCCACAAGTATAGGGGATCTATCGTAGTCCTTTCGATAAGTAAGAGTGTCGAACCCAACGAGGAGCAGAAGGAAATGACAAGCGGTTTTCAGCAAGGTATTCTCTGCAAGCACTGAAATTATCGGTAACAGATAGTTTTGTGATAAGATAATTCATAACGGGTAACAAGTAACAAGTGTAACAAAGGTGCAGCAAGGTGGCCCAATCCTTTTTGTAGCAAAGGACAAGCCTGGACGAACTCTTATATAGAGCAAAGCGCTCCCGAGGACACATGGGAATTATTGTCAAGTTAGTTTTCATCATGCTCATATGATTCGCGTTCGTTACTTTGATAATTTGATATGTGGGTGGACCGGTGCTTGGGTGCTGTCCTTACTTGGATAAACCTCCCACTTATGATTAACCCCTCTCGCAAGCATCCGCAACTACGAAAGAAGAATTAAGATAAATCTAACCATAGCATGAAACATGTGGATCCAAATCAGCCCCTTACGAAGCAACACATAAACTAGGGTTTAAGCTTCTGTCACTCTAGCAACCCATCATCTACTTATTACTTTCGAACCTTACCCTAGGCCCAAACAATGGTGAAGTGTCATATAGTCGACGTTCACATAACACCACTAGAGGAAAGACAACATACATCTCATCAAAATATCGAACGAATACCAAATTCACATGATTACTTATAACAAGACTTCTCCCATGTCCTCAGGAACAAACGTAACTACTCACAAAGCATATTCATGTTCATAATCAGAGGAGTAATAAATATCATTAAGGATCTGAACATATGATCTTCCACCGAATAAACCAACTAGCATCAACTACAAGGAGTAATCAACACTACTAGCAACCTACAGGTACCAATCTAAGGTTTTGAGGCAAAGATCGGATACAAGAGATGAACTAGGGTTTGAGAGGAGATGGTGCTGGTGAAGATGTTGATGGAGATTGACCCCCTCTCGATGAGAGGACCGTTCGTGATGACAATGACGATGATTTCCCCATCCGGGAGGGAGGTTTCCCCGGCAGAACAGCTCCGCCGGAGCCCTAGATTGGTTCTGCCCAAGTTCCACCTCGAGACGGCGGCGCTTCGTCCCTAAATCTCTCTCCTGATTTTTTTTCCAGGTCAAAACACATCATATAGCAGAAGATGGGCACCGGAGGCCTGCCAGGGGGCCCACAAGCCACAGGGGCGCGCCCAGGGGGTAGGGCGCGCCCCCAGGCTTGTGACCTCCTGGCTCCAATTGGGTCCCCTCTGGTATTTTCTTTGCCCAATAATTTTTATATATTCCAAAGTAATTCTCCGTAAATTTTCAGGACTTTCCGAGTTGTGCATAATAGGTCTCTCAGATTTGCTCTTTTTCCAGTCCAGAATTCCAGCTGCCGGCATTCTCCCTCTTCATATAAACCTTATAAAATAAGAGAGAAAAGGCATATGTATTATACCAAAATAGGTAATAACAGCCCATAATGCAATAAATATCAATATAAAAGCATGGTGCAAAATGGACGTATCAACAACCCTAAGGCTCCTGCCGGTTGTCGATATTACAAAATATGATCATCTCATACAATAACGTATATCACATCACGTCTTGACCATATCACATCACAGCATGCCCTGCAAAAACAAGTTAGACGTCCTCTACTTTTGTAACATCCCAATTTTCAATTTGGATGTTATGCATTAGATAATCATATGCATTCATAATTTGTGCATTTTTGAACTTGTTTTATTTGGAGTTTTGATCCTAGAAACCTTAGGCAACTCAAGTACCAATTGAGAGAGTTGGAGGTTTTCACAAAAATCCATTTTTGAATTTTTCAAAATTGGCATTTTGGATCAAAGTGTTTTATTCAAAATTATATTTCCAATTATTTCAATTAAATAAAAATAATGAGAGAAGATAATATGACTTCTTCAAAATCAGTAAAGAAATATTGGGAATTTAATTTTGAATAAAAAAAATATGTTTTATTTAGATTTTATTTGCGAGTTTAATTATTCTTATTAGTACTAAAAATGTTTGTTTTTATTTTAGGCATTTAGGCACAGAAAAATGTTCACTAGGCCATTAATAAGGCCATATAGTTACGTGAATTTTTCTGGTATTTTTAGATAAATATTTAATATAGTTTTTCGTATTTTTCTCTCTCGGGAAAAATGTTAAAAAAATTCCTTCGCCGAACTGGGCCGGCCCAGCTAGCCAGCCAGGCCGCGGCCCAGTGTGTCGCGCCGCCCGTCCCCGAGCTCGGGACGGAGTCCCGAGCGAACACGCCCGCAGCCGCCGCCGCGTGCCCGAGCCGGACTCCGCCACCGCCTCGCCCTTGCCCCTTCCCCATGCCTCGCGCCGCCCCTCCCTCCTATAAATAGTGGAGCCCGGGCTCTCTCCTCCTCTCCAAGTCGAGCCGCCGCCACCGCCTCGCATCGCCACCTCCGCCGGAGCCGCGGCTGTCGCCGCCCGCACTTGCCCCGCGCCGCGCACCGCGCCGCCCCTCGCCCGTCGGAGCCGCCGCCGACGCCCCTCGCCCACCGGACTCGCCGGAGCCGCCGCCCCGTAGAAAACCGCCGGTACCGCCGCCGAACCGCCGGTACCGCCGCCGAACCGCCGGTTTCTTTTGGTTTTTTTTCTTTTAGTTCTGTTTTTTTAGATCGGTTTATTTATTTAGGTTAGTTTAATTAGCGAACGTTCGTCCGTTTAGTTTCCGTAGCGAACAGATTCATTAGATTAGGTTCTGTAGCGAACGTCCGTTCGGTAGAATTTTCTTTTTATTTTAGTTTACTGCCAGGGACCTATTCGTTAGTTTTCTTTCGCAGATTAGTCCCTGTTTTTCAAACAATCACAACTTTTTACTCGTTTATCCAAATCCAACGAAACCAACGCCAACTTCTTCGTATCGATCCCCTTTATTCAGATAATCAACTTGAACATGTTTTTGAAAATTTAAAATTTGGTTTCAAACAGATTTGAATTTGAACTTCTTTTGATCGTAGTTTGAGTTTCGTAATTCCGATTTGATCGATTCTTTTTGTAAATAAAAGCTCTTCGCTTGAACTTTCTGTTTAGATCTTTTTATTTGGTTTTATTTGCATCTTATGCTTGAGTGCTTATGTATGCTATTGTTTGTCTACGATAGAGTATCCGGAGTGCGAAGCTTGCTACTATGAATGTCTAGGGTTTTCCGATCGTCAGCAAGGCAAGTTACACTTTGATCATATCCCTTTATTACCCAGTTTTTATGCATTTGTTTCAACTCTCAAATATTTGCATGAGTAGGATTGGGAACACATGGTTTTGGTTGTAGTACTTGAGGTAGGAACCTATTACCTTTGATCACCCCGAGAATATACGCTTTGTTACTTATTGCTTAGCCATGCTCGTAGACGTGGATTGGTATGTGAGATTCATGAAAGATGCGAGAGTAAATTTTTAACTAAGGGAAAACTTAAGGTGGCTACTTTAATACACATCTGGGTGGATTGGTTGCGGGCACCTGGAGAATCCAGTGTTGCCCTAGGATATCCCGGAGTACCCGTGTGATCATCCTATGGAATGCCACCCAGGCTCAAAGGGATCATAAGATTATTCATGCTAGAAACTTCCGTGTGCAGCCACAAGCCATTATGGGCTCTGGCATAGTTGAGTATGTTGTGTGACCTCTTTCAGTGGTAGGCTAGTAGATGTAGGGGAAAGTAGGTGGTACTGTCTACCCAGAGTAAAGAGTTAACGCTTCGGAAAGACTGTGTCTCGGTCATCCATTTCTCAAACACCATGTAGTGCGAGAAATCCAACGGAGGAGATCGAGTATTGTGGGGAAAAGTGCGCAAACCTCTGCGGAGTGTATAAACTAATCATGGTTAGCCGTGTCCCCGGTTATGGACATCTTGAGTATCTGGTATTTGAATTATTGGTTGATCTCATCACTTTACTTAAAGAAATTGTTGGGTTATTAATATTCTTTTGGGATTGAGTTAGAGGAACCTTCTCATTAATGGCATAAACTTGGTAGTAAATAAAATCTATTCCTTTGTTGTAGGGAAAAATTAGCTTTATGCAAAACTAAACTTAGAGCCTCCACCAGCCAAATATGCATGTAGTAGTAGATATTTTTCTTCTTTGCTCTATAGTGTTATCTTGCCAGCAAATTCCATGTGCTGACCTACACGGCTGCAACGTCTCATGTTGCAGAATTTTCAGACGAAGAGTAAGGTGCGCTAGGTCATTGTCATGCACTCAGTTTTGCCGTGGAGTTGGATGGACTCATTTACCTTCGAAGCTTCCGCAGTTATTTTATTTAGATGGCCTTCAGCCATATTTATGTAATAAATACGCTCCATGAGGATTTTCGATGTAATAAGTGTGTGATTGAACTCTGTTATAAATCCTCGAGTACTGTGTGTGTCAGCATACCGATCCAGGGATGACACTTAAGCACAGAGACTTCGATCCATTAGGATCGGGTCGCTACAAGATGGTATCAGAGCACACGCTGACTGTAGGACGCGACCACTAGGAAAGGCCACAGGATACTCTTCTCGACTCATTTCTAACTCTTCTCTATTCCTACTCTATAGATGTCGGACCCCAGGAACGAGTTCACTCAGCCGGATGATGACACCCCTTTCGGACGACACTTGAAGGAAGTCACCAGGTACCTGAACATCGGCATACCAAGCTTCACCGGAACCTTCACTATAGCTTTACCAGAAGAGGAGCGCTGGACAATTCAAGTTCATGTTCCAGGAAGGACTTTTGCACCAATTACCGAGCCCATCGAGTTTTCCTTTGATGCACCAACCTGGAGTTTAGGCAAGAGCATGGCTGCCCACATCACCATTGGACGCATAGGCGAGGTGTACAACAAGGATCTTAAGGACACCATCTACCAGATATGTGGACGCCGGAATGAGCAATGGGAGATGATTCGCACCAGGAAGGATGGATCTATTGCAGCCTACATATAGGAGATGAACCAGCACATTCGCTGATATGAGAATCAGATGCTCGCTAACATGTTAGATACCAAGAAGGTGATGACCCGGAACATGGAACTGGAAGAGGAACTCAAGGCTACACGTGATGGATATGAAGAAGAAATTGTTGTACTACTGGAGAAGCATGAAGAACAGAAGAAGAAGCTAGGAATATTCATGGGGAATCCCGAACCTGTAGTGGACATTCGTTCTGAAGACTACATCATACTAGATGACACCGACACGGACAGTGATGCAGATGATGACAGTGATGATGATTATGAAGACGAAGCTGGAGCGGATATTATGGAGTCTTCCACCGATCAAAATTTCTAGTCGACCACCATATTACCATTAGAGTTCTCCCATGTAGATAGTATCGTTCGCGAGATTTTGTAATAGTAGCTTAGATCGATTGTATGAATCTTGTTTGAAATTGAGTGGTGTGGATTGAATATGTTTGTCTCATGTGCATAAGGGTAGTGAAATCTCTCATTAGACCTATTATATTCTGTTCTCACCCCTCTAACCTATCAGATGCCTCCGAGACGTGACCCCGGATTTGCTTTCCCGCCAGAGCTCACCCAGTTGATCCAACAGCAGAATGCCTTGATGCAGATGCTCATTCAGAACCAAGGCAACAACAACAACAACAACCCACCGCCACCACCCCCAGTTGACAACCATAGCCCTTAGGTCACCCATGTTAGTAAGCTCACTAGGAGCGGAATATATGGCTAGACGATGGTGTTGCCAGTTGCCATTGACCATAGGTAAGCATGTTTTCCCCTCAGACCTCATTATTTTGGAATCTCAAGGATTGGATGTAATACTAGGCATGGATTGGTTATCGAAGTATGGAGGAAACATCGATTGTGCTAGTAAGTCAATTCTTCTCACCACCCTAGAGGGAAAAAGGATCAAGTATGTGTCTAGGAATGCGCCGAGGAGGACTCAAGTAAATTCCCTATCGGGAGTTGTTCAGGAGGACGTACCAGTGGTGAAGGATTATCCCGATGTATTTCCAGAGGAGTTACCAGGCATGCCACCAGACCGAGACATAGAATTTCTGATAGAGCTGTTGCCAGGGACCGGACCAATATCAAAGAGACCGTATCGGATGCCCGCAAATGATCTGGAGGAAATTAAGAAGCAGATTAAGGAGTTACTGGAGAAAGGTTATATTCGACCAAGCTCATCACCTTGGGGAGCCCCAGTACTTCTAGTTGAGAAGAAGGATGGATCTTTGAGAATGGTTGTTGATTATCGTGCGTTGAATGAGGTGACGATCAAGAACAAATACCCACTACCGATGATCAATGATTTGTTTGACCAGCTGCAAGGAGCTAAAGTATTTTCCAAGATCGATCTTCGATCAGGATACCACCAGCTGAAGATCCGAGAGCAGGATATACCCAAGACGGCTTTTACCACAAGGTATGGGCTATATGAGTATACAGTTATGTCATTTCGTTTGACTAACGCCCTTGCCTATTTCATGAGTATGATGAATAAGGTGTTCATGGAGTTCTTGGATAAGTTTGTTGTGGTGTTCATTGATGATATATTGGTCTACTCGAAGAATGAAGAGGAACACAAGGAACATTTGCGCTTGGTTCTTGAGAAGCTCAGGGAACATCAGCTATATGCCAAGTTCAGCAAATGCGAGTTTTGGTTGAAGGAAGTTGGATTTCTCGGACATATTATATCAGGAGAAGGGATAGCAGTAGACCCTTCCAAGGTTAAATCTGTCACCGAGTGGTTGGCACCCACCTCAGTTGGAGAGATACGCAGTTTCCTTGGACTTGCAGGATATTATCAGAGATTTATTGAGAATTTTTCAAAGATTGCGAAGCCCATGACAAAGTTATTGAAGAAGGACACCCAGTTTAAGTGGACCGAGGATTGTGAGGCTAGTTTTCAGGAGTTGAAGAAACGTTTAGTTACAGCCCCAGTGCTAATTCTTCCGAATATACGCAAGGATTTCCAAGTATATTGCGACGCTTCTCGCCAGGGACTTGGAGGCGTTCTTATGCAAGAAGGAAGAGTTGTTTCATATCCCTCATGTAAGCTTTGACCTCATGAGTTGAATTATGCCACGCATGATTTGGAGTTAGCAGCCGTAGTGCATGCACTCAAGACCTGGAGACATTTTCTTATCGGAAATCGTTGTGATGTTTACACGGATCATAAGAGTTTGAAGTACATTTTCACGTAGAAGGAGTTGAACCTTAGGCAGAGGAGATGGCTGGAGCTCATAAAGGATTATGACATGAAATTGCATTATCATCCAGGAAAGGCCAATGTCGTGGCCGATGCTTTGAGTCGCAAGAGTTATGTCAATACTCTCATAACCGGAGGATTACCTCAGGAGTTAGCCGACGATCTCAGAGAACTTCGCTTGGAGATAGTTCTGAGAGGTTTTGTAGCAGCATTGGAAGTTCAGTCCACTTTGTTGGAAAAAATCCGAGAAGTCTAGAAGACGGACAAGGAAATTGCAGAGATAAAAGAAAGGATGAGTAAAGGAAAGGCTAAAGGTTTTCGTGAGGATGAGCACGAAACTTTATGGTTTGAGGATCGCATCTATGTGCCCAATGATCCAGAGATCAGGAAGTTAATTCTTCAGAAGGCTCATGATTCGCCATACTCGATTCACCCAGGCAACACCAAGATGTATCTGGATTTGAAGGAACGTTTCTGGTGGACAGGTATGAAGAAGGATATTGCCAAGTATGTAGCAGTATGTGATGTATGTCAGAGAGTTAAGGCAGAGCATCAGAAACCAGCAGGATTACTTCTGCCTTTGCCGATACCCGAATAGAAGTGGGATAAGCTTGGCATGGATTTCATCACTGGATTACCCAGGACTTGTTCAGGATATGATTCCATTTGGGTTGTAGTTGATCGCTTGACCAAAGTGGCTCACTTTATCCCCGTGAAAACCACTTATACGAACGCGAAGTTGGCCAAGATATATATGACCAGGATCGTATGTCTGCATGGAGTTCCGAGGACCATCGTATCAGATAGAGGAACACAGTTTACATCGTAGTTTTGGAATCAGTTACACCAGACTTTGGGTACCAGGCTAGAGTTCAGTACAGCCTTTCATCCACAGACAGATGGACAGACCGAGAGAGTCAACCAGATTCTGGAGGACATGTTGAGAGCTTGTGCGCTAGACTATGGGTCTAGTTGGGATGATAATTTGCCTTACACGGAGTTCTCATATAACAATAGCTATCAGGCTAGTTTGAAGATGGCCCCTTTCGATGCTTTGTATGGAAGGAGGTGCAGGACACCATTGCTGTGGGATGAAGTTGGAGATCGACAACTGTTCGGACCAGATTTAATCAGAGAGTCTGAGGAGAAGGTCAAGTTGATTCGTGAAAGACATAAGGTAGCCCAGTCCAGGCAGAAGAGTTATGCCGATACTAAACGCAAGGAGGTAACCTATGAAGTCGGAGACAGAGCATATCTTCGTGTATCGCCACTTCGAGGAGTCAAACGGTTTGGAGTCAAAGGGAAGTTAGCGCCACGATTTGTAGGACCATACCGAGTTTTGGAACGTATGGGGGAAGTTGCATACAAGTTGGAATTACCCGAAGGTTTGTCAGGAGTTCATGATGTGTTTCACGTTTCTCAGTTGAAGAAGTGCCATGCAGAGATGGCTGATATTCCTCTGAGATATACAGTGCCACTGGAAGCTATTCAGTTGGATAGTGATCTGACCTATGAGGAGAAACCCGTCAAGATTCTCGAGTTTGCCAACCGAGTTACTCGCAGTAGAGTCATCAAGTTTTGCAAAGTTCAGTGGAGCCACCATACCGAGGAGGAAGCCACCTGGGAACGAGAAGAAGACCTCCGGAAAGACCACCCACACCTTTTTGCTAGCCAACCCGAATCTCGAGGGTGAGATTCATCTTAAGGGGGGTAGGTTTGTAACATCCCAATTTTCAATTTGGATGTTATGCATTAGATCATCATATGCATTCATAATTTGTGCATTTTTGAACTTGTTTTATTTGGAGTTTTGATCCTAGAAACCTTACGCAACTCAAGGACCAATTGAGAGAGTTGGAGGTTTTCACAAAAATCCATTTTTGAATTTTTCAAAATTGGCATTTTGGATCAAAGTGTTTTATTCAAAATTATTTTTCCAATTATTTCAATTAAATAAAAATAATGAGAGAAGATAATATTACTTCTTCAAAATCAGTAAAGAAAAATTGGGAATTTAATTTTGAATAAAAAAATATGTTTTATTTGGATTTTATTTGCAAGTTTAATTATTCTTATTAGTACTAAAAATGTTTGTTTTTATGTTAGGCATTTAGGCCCAGAAAAATGTTCACTAGGCCATTAATAAGGCCACATAGTTACGTGAATTTTTCCTGGTATTTTTAGATATATATTTAATATAGTTTTTCGTATTTTTCTCTCTCGGGAAAAATGTTTAAAAAAAATCCTCCGCCGAACTGGGCCGGCCCAGCTAGCCAGCCAGGCCGCGGCCCAGCGCGTCGCGCCGCCCATCCCCGAGCTCGGGACGGAGTCCCGAGCGAACATGCCCGCCGCCGCCGCCGCCGCCGCGTGCCCGAGCCGGACTCCGCCACCGCCTCGCCCTTGCCCCTTCCCCACGCCTCGCGCTGCCCCTCCCTTCTTTAAATAGTGGAGCCCCGGCTCTCTCCTCCTCTCCAAGTCGAGCCGCCGCCGCCTCGCATCGCCACCTCCGCCGGAGTCGCAGCTGCAGCCGCCCGCACCTGCCCCGCACCGCCGCCGCAGCCGCGCCGTCGCCCTGCGCCGCGCAGCGCGCCGCCCCTCGCCCGTCGGAGCCGCCGCCGACGCCCCTCGCCCGCCGGACTCGCCGGAGCCGCCGCCCATCGAAAACCACCGGTACCGCCGCCGAACCGCCGGTTTCTTTCATTTTTTCTTTTAGTTCAGTTTTTTTTAGATCGGTTTGTTTATTTAGGTTAGTTTAATTAGCGAACGTTCATTCGTTTAGTTTCTGTAGCGAACAGATTCATTAGATTAGGTTCTGTAGCGAACGTCCGTTCGGTAGATTTTTAGTTTTATTTTAGTTTACTGCCAGGGACCTATTCGTTAGTTTTCTTTCGCAGATTAGTCCCTGTTTTTCAAACAATCACAACTTTTACTCGTTTATCCAAATCCAACGAAACCAATGCCAAATTCTTCGTCTCGATCCCCTCGGTTCAGATAATCAACTTGAACATGTTTTTGAAAATTTAAAATTTGGTTTCAAATAGATTTGAATTTGAACTTTTTTTGATCGTAGTTTGAGTTTCGTAATTCCGATTTGATCGATTCTTTTTGCAAATCAAAGCTCTTCGCTTGAACTTTCTGTTTAGTTCTTTTTATTTGGTTTTATTTGCATCTTATGCTTGAGTTCTTATGTATGCTATTGTTTGTCTACGATAGAGTATCCGGAGTGCGAAGCTTGCTACTACGAATCTCTAGGGTTTTCCGATCATCAGCAAGGCAAGTTACACTTTGATCATATCCCTTTATTACCCAGTTTTTATGCATTAGTTTCAACTCTCAAATATTTGCATGAGTAGGATTGGGAACACATGGTTTTGGTTGTAGTACTTGAGGTAGGAACCTATTACCTTTGATCACCCCGGGAATATACGCTTTGTTACTTATTGCTTAGCCATGCTCGTAGACGTGGATTGGTATGTGAGATTCATGAAAGATGCGAGAGTAAATTTTTAACTAAGGGAAAACTTAAGGTGGCTACTTTAATACACATCTGGGTGGATTGGTTGCGGGCACCTGGAGAATCCAGTGTTGTCCTAGGATATCCCAGAGTACCCGTGTGATCATCCTATGGAATGCCACCCAGGCTCAAAGGGATCATAAGATTATTCATGCTAGAAACTTTCGTGTGCAGCCACAAGCCATTATGGGCTCTGGCATAGTTGAGTATGTTGTGTGACCTCTTTCAGTGGTAGGCTAGCAAGTGTAGGGGAAAGTAGGTGGTACTGTCTACCCAGAGTAAAGAGTTAACGCTTCGGAAAGACTGTGTCTCGGTCATCCGTTTCTCAAACACCGTGTAGTGCGAGAAATCCAACGGAGGAGATCGAGTCTTGTGGGGAAAAGTGTGCAAACCTCTGCGGAGTGTATAAACTAATCATGGTTAGCCGTGTCCCCGGTTATGGACATCTTGAGTATCTGGTATTTGAATTATTGGTTGATCTCATCACTTTACTTAAAGAAATTGTTGGGTTATTAATATTCTTTTGGGATTGAGTTGGAGGAACCTTCTCATTAATGGCATAAACTTGGTAGTAAATAAAATCTATTCCTTTGTTGTAGGGAAAAATTAGCTTTATGCAAAACTAAACTTAGAGCCTCCACCAGCCAAATATGCATGTAGTAGTAGATATTGTTCTTCTTTGCTCTATAGTGTTATCTTGCCAGCATATTCCATGTGCTGACCTACACGGCTGCAACATCTCATGTTGCAGAATTTTCAGACGAAGAGTAAGGTGTGCTAGGTCGT
This sequence comes from Thinopyrum elongatum, assembly GCA_011799875.1. Lineage (NCBI taxonomy): Eukaryota > Viridiplantae > Streptophyta > Magnoliopsida > Poales > Poaceae > Thinopyrum > Thinopyrum elongatum. The sequence goes on along the minus strand of CM022302.1, from coordinate 481,687,590 downwards.
TGTCATGCACTCAGTTTTGCCGTGGAGTTGGATGGACTCATTTACCTTCGAAGCTTCCGCAGTTATTTTATTTAGATGGCCTTCAGCCATATTTATGTAATAAATACGCTCCATGAGGATTTTCGATGTAATAAGTGTGTGATTGAACTCTGTTATAAATCCTCGAGTACTGTGTGTGTCAGCATACCGATCCAGGGATGAAACTTAAGCACAGAGACTTTGATCCATTAGGATCGGGTCGCTACAACTTTGTTGCTGCAAGTTTTACGTGGCTGCTATGGGCTTCTAGCAAGAACCGTTCTTAACTACGCAAAAACCACAACAGTGATTATCAAGTTTTCTGTTTTAACCTTCTTCAAGGACTGGCCGTAGTCAAATTCGATTAAACTAAAGTAGGAGAAACAGACACCCGCCAGCCACCTTTATGCAAAACAAGTTGCATGTCAGTCGATGGAACCGGTCTCATGTGTGTGGACATGTAAGGTTGGTCCGGGCCGCATCATCCCACAATACCGCCGAATCAAAATAAGACGTTGGTGGTAAGCAGTATGACTATCACCGCCCACAACTCTTTGTGTTCTACTCGTGCATATCATCTACGCATAGACCTGGCTCTAATGCCACTGTTGGGGAACGTTGCATGGAAAACAAAAAAAATTCTACGCACACGCAAGATCTATCCATTGAGATGCATAGCAACGAGAGGGGAGAGCGTGTCCACGTACCATCGTAGACCGTAAGCGGAAGCGTTTATTAACACGGTTGATGTAGTCGAACTTCTTCGCGATCCAACCGATCAAGTACCGAACGTACGGCACCTCCGCGTTCAGCACACGTTCAGCTCGGTGACGTCCTCGCCTTCTTGATCCAGCAAGACGGGCGAAGTAGTAGATGAGTTCTGGCAGCACGACGGCATGGTGACGGTGGTGATGCAACTATCTCCGCAGGGCTTCGCCGAGCACTACGAAGATATGACCGATGATGAACTAGAGTGAGAGGGGCGCCGCACACGGCTAGGGAATCATGGTGTGTGTTGCCCCTCTCTCTCCTCTCATATATATAGGTGGAGGGGGAGGGGAGGCAGCCCCTAGGGCGCCCCAAGTGGCCGGCGGCTGCCCTAGGGCGCCTGCCCTGGCTGAATCCCCCCTTCCATATTTGAGCACGGGGGGGAAGGAAAGGGGGGCTGGCTGCCTTTGAGGCGCCTCCCCCTTCCATCGCTCCCTCTTTGGTGTGTGGGCAAGGGGTGGAGGGGCGGACCTAGCCCCCTTGTGGGCTGGTGTGCTTCCCCCCTTTGGCCCATAAGGCACACCGCTTGCCGGTGGCCTCCCGGAACCCCTTCCGGCACCCCGATAAAATACCCAGTACTTCCAAAACCTTTCCGGTGACCAAATATTATCATCCTATATATCTATCTTTACCTCCGGACCATTCTGGAGCTCCTCGTCATGTCCGTGACCTTATCCGGGACTCCGAACAACATTCGGTCATCACCTCACATAACTCATACAATACTATATCGTCAACGAACGTTAAGCGTGCGGACCCTACAGGTTCGAGAACTATGTAGACATGACCGAGACACCTCTCCGGTCAATAACCAATAGCGGAACCTGGATGCCCATATTGGTTCCTACATATTCTACGAAGATCTTTATCGATCGAACCTTATGACAACATACGTAATTCCCTTTGTCTGTCGGTATGTTACTTGCCCGAGATTCGATCGTCGGTATCTTCATACCTAGTTCAATCTCGTTACCGGCAAGTATCTTTACTCGTTCCGTAATACATCATCTCATAACTAACTCCTTAGTCACTTTGCTTGCAAGCTTCTTGTGATGTGTATAACCGAGAGGGCCCAAAGATACCTCTTCGATACACGGAGTGACAAATCGTAATCTCGATCTATGCAAACTCAACAAACACCTTCGGAGATACCTATAGAGCATCTTTATTATCACCTAGTTATGTTGTGACGTTTGATAGCACACAAGGTATTCCTCCAGTATCCGGGAGTTGCATGATCTCATAGTCGAAGGAATATTTATTTGACATTAAGAAAGCAATAGCAATAAACTGAACGATCATATGCTAAGCTAACGGATGGGTCTTGTCCATCACATCATTCTCCTAATGATGCGATCCCGTTATCAAGTGACAACACATGTCTATGGTTAGGAAACCTTAACCACCTTTCATCAACGAGCTAGTCTAGTAGAGGCTTACTAGGGACACGGTATTTGTTTATGTATCCACACATGTATTTCAGTTTCCAATCTATACAATTCTATCATGAATAATAAACCTTTATCATGAATAAGAAAATATAAAATAACCACTTTATTATTGCCTCTAGGGCATATTTCCTTCATTTTTGATTTGATTGGAGACACCTCATTAGGAAATCTCTTGCATCTTCTGACAATGTACTGGGAATTTTTGGTGCACCAGAAGGTTTGCACGTTATATGCAGAAATTTGGGTTTTCAATAGCATTTTCATTTTTACAGATTTGGCCGTCCAATTGCACCTTCAAGATTACCTCAGATGGAGAAGTGCCAAACATGAAAGTTTTTCATCTCGTCGAGAAGAGCAAGTTTGTTGTTGGCGTCGTATCGACCAAGGCAGTATGCAATCTCCAAAACCGGTGCAAGAGAATTATCTCATACATTCTGCAGCCCGGAGCATCCGGACCTACTCATCCGAGTTAGGGTAGATTTGATGTTTTGGACAAGATTTGTGTCTTTTACGTCTACGGGAAGTCCAACCACCTCATAATCATATATAGATGAGAGGCGACGAACAATTGAGATAACAAACAATCGCAAAACCCATCTACTACTTTTTAATGTAGTTTTTATCTCCCTCCCTTATTTTTGCTTCCTCGTTCTTCGTTTGCTCTTTGTGTTGGAGAGCAGCGATCCTCGAGCACTAGGCGTGGTTAGACTAACCTAGGGCAGCCCATAGCCGCTGCACTCCCCGATGGGGTCCATCTCGGGCGTGTGGGGTTTCGGGTCCTCAAAAGACATCGCTGGAGTGTCTTGCGTATCGCACTCCCGACGAGGCTCCTCCATCGACGTGTCCTGCGTATCGCGCTCGATGCGGGGTACATGGTGGCATGTTCATGTGCGAACAAGTTCAAATGAAAAATAGAAGTTGGCAATACATATATAACAACTCACCAACCAATTGAACGTCACTAGTGGAACAAAAAAACAAGATTTGCAAGTAACATAGCCTCGTATGGGCAAAGACCCACGAGAAGGAAAAAGTTGTTAAGTAGAACAAGAAATTTATGTTCACGGAACAAATCAAGACTAGTAGAGATGAAAGAACAAAAGTTCGTGTGTGCGTATATCAAAACTAGTGGCTGGCGCGCACCGTGCCACACCATTTTTCACACATCGGTATTTCCCCCCTCTTGTATTGTGGATGTTTTTAGTTGATATTGTGGATATTTGGTCCTTTTAGGCTTATTGTGAATGTTAGGTGACATTGTTATTTGAGTTATTTGTTCCCATGGGCTCATTAGCCCTTCTGTGCCTGGGATGTAGTCTACCTTTCGGTTTGGTGGAAGATGAGAGGAGCAGTTCCAGAATCGCCTATTTAGCGCCTTTCTCCATTTTTCTTAATTCATGAAATTTGTAAAAATTTAGGTTTTTGAAAATTCACAACAGTTTTAAGTTTGTGAACATTTTTAATTCATGAGTATTTTTCAAATTTGTACATATTTTATAATTTATGAACATTTAATTTTTTTGCAAAAAGCTTATTAAATTTGTGATCATATTTTAAAAATAATGAACTTTTTCAAAATTTGCGGATATAAGCTAGAACCTGTTTTCAAATGTGTGAATATTTTTTTAAAAGCAAAAAAAATTTAAAGTCAGAAATATTTTTAGTTTTTATCAGTTTTTTTGCAATAATATATTGTTTAACATCAAAACTGGTAGCCGGTATTGTTGAAGCTTAAAGGTGCATTTTACTTTAGCGAATGTGAGTTTCCTTCCTCGAGCCCATGCATGGGGAAGCTACAAAGCTACTAAAGCGAGACAGGGAGCGGGGAGTCCGTCTGTCGAAGGAAATCACTTGCATCTGACGGTGAGGAAGAAAGCGGCTGGAGGTTTAAAATAAATCGCAACCCTTAAACATCAATCGAACGGCTTAGAAAGTTGATTGTTATGCAGAAACAAAATCAAGCAACGGATGAATAACTGACTTTTCTAAGGTAAAATAAGTGCCCCCTTATTTAGGCTCTTCCTTTAGTATTTGATGCCGGTGGCGATATAGCTTTTTTTTTTGAGAAATTGGTGGTGATGTAGCTATAAGAAGGTCTATGACTCGCAAAGAGGAGAAAAAAAGGTCCGTGGCCTCCGATGTCGCTGTGCTATTTGACCTGGCCCATGCACAGTTGGTTATTACTTATTCGGCCGGTCGATAGACTCCACCGGCCCAATAGACCATCTACACCAAGCCTCGCGTATGGTTCTTATGATGTAAAAAAAAGCGAATCCGAAGCCTCAGTTTGAATCCGATATATGCTCGAGTATGCCCACGCGTTTACGAAAGCTATATATAGTGGGGAGGGGCTAGACATGGCGTGCCTCCTCGCTTCCTTCTTTGTTTGATCCATACGTTCTGAAGAAACAAAGTTTGGATCGGCTAGAGCTGTGCATACTGCGTAGCTAGACATGGCGTACCAGCCGCCCACCTCCACATCTCTGTCTCGTTCCTCTCCTCCGTTCTACCCGAGCCGCCTTATGGTGAGATGGGAAGCTCCCCCGGCGGGCTGGCTGAAGCTCAATTTCGATGGATCCGTGTACAACGACGGGTCCGGCCGGGCCAGCGTGGGCGGCGCCATCCGCGACTGCAACGGCCGCGTTCTTGCCGCCTTCGCCGAGCCGCCGGAACACTCGACGGTGGGCATAGTGGAGGCGAGGGCGCTCATCCGCGGGCTGCGCCTCGCGCTGAGTCGCTTCCGCGGCAGGCTGGTGGCGGAAGGAGACGACCTGATGCTGGTGCAGCTCCTCACCGGCCAGGAGACGCAGACGCGCGTGCCTCGGGCCATGCAAGAGGAGATTCTCATGCTGCTTCGGTGCTTCACGGCGTACAAGGTCCAGCACATCTTCCGCGAGGGCAATCAGGTCGCACACGTCCTGTGCAAAGAGGCGTATCAGCGGCCAGGAGTGTGGGCCGGCGGGATCGTGCCGCACGCCGTCTGGGAGAAGGCGCAAGACGACGTGCATGGCGTGGCGCACGAGCGGCTCTTCAAGAAGAAGTTATGAGAGCATCGTCATACGTTTGGTTTCTTGAAGAATGGAAGATTGATGCGTACCAAGCCAAACCGTGGAACGGCGGTCGGCCGGCCGGCTGGTCCAAGAACGTCGCCGGGAGGAGGAGCTGTTGGCTTCACTTGCATGATAAGCTTGGTGGGGTGGCGTGGATCTATATGACTGGCGTAGTCGACCGGTTCATAGATATCATATGTGAGGACAAATTTATGCTTGTTTGTAGAAGTACAGTCTTTCTACTTCCTCTCCTAGTCACTATACGATCTATGATTTTTTTTAGATTGTACTCGTAGCATACTAGCATAGTAGCATGTGATTATGGGAGGAGAGAGAGTCTTGGACGGTGATATTTGTATTAATGAGGTTTATGTTGCCTATTAAATCACCGACAACGCAAGTCACACCCGGCCAGCCGAGAAACATACACTATTTCCATCGTGAGATTTCCCCGTATGTCATGCACGCCTAAAGGGCAGAGGCTACAAGTTAAATAGCTTTGTTTCCTTATTTTTTCTAATTACCAGTGCAAGTACATGAGTGTTAGTACTCTTTCCGTTTCGAAAAGTAATTCACGTATTAGCCTATGTTGTGTTTTTGACTTTAATCGGTTCCATCATTTTTGTTTTTCTTCCTCCTTCTCTGCCCTCTCGTCGATTGTCCACTGTCATCGTCCTAACCGCCATTCGCCGTCACTCATGCCTGATGTCGCTGCCACCCCACCTCGCCTCCCTGCCATGCTCAAGACGTCTCTCCCGCTGAGCATCCGTCACTCCAACCATCCCTCTAAATTTCACCCCTTTTCCAACGACGACAACCACCCCGCAGACACACCTATCAACCTCTAACCTCTTTCAATTCTAAGAACTTGCAGGTGTGCGTCAGCATATTACAAAGTGGGCGTGGCTAACAGTCAATCGACTGAAAACTGGTTTTGGGCCAGTCGATCATTCTGGACCGTCAGATGCAAAATCAACAGCCAGATCGTCTTCTTCAACCTCTGGCTCATCTTCCTCCTCTGACCACATCGCGTACCACCGGCCGGGCCGCCTGCCCCACCCCATCTCGACCGCCCTCCCCTGAACCACACCCTACCGCCAGTCTTGCCCCCCCCCCCCCCCCCCAAACCATCCCTCTAGCCCCGGGCGATGACCGGTTTTTCCCCGGCGAACTTGCACCGCCGCCGTGTTGCTTCTCCCACCCTAAGATAGATTATGGGGTAGCCTTCCAGCGAGTTTCTCCCTCTCCACCGGTGAGTTTTTTCCTTCTAGAGAAATCGATGACCCAAAATCAAAAGTCATGTGACTGTCATGTAGCTATTGTGTTACAAAGTAGAGTTATAGATTACAAGAAGAGGTTAAACGAGGCCGCAACAAAAGTGTGCATACATAACCCACCACCCCCACATCACCACTAATAGATTACTCTAGCGAAGCTACCTCTAATCCACCCCCCCCCCCCCCCTTTGCCGATTACGCTGCGGCCATTAGTGCCATCCCCGTCTCCAGCCTTGGCATTCCCATTTCTTCTTCGCATTTGGGAAGTTGACTGATGTCTTTGCCATTTTTCATTTGTGAGCAACCTGACATAGCAAAACACGTTTTAGTTTTCATACAAACTCATCATACACTAAAATATATTAAGGCAAGTTCTCTTAGCATTGAGAAGTTTTGTCACGATCAGATCACTGGGCATATGATGTCCCTGTGGATTGGGTCTACATCGAGCAAAGTCTGTTTTAAACCATGAATTCATATGGCTAATTGGAAATGAACATCAATCTTTCAATCCGTGAAATTGACACCCTGTACTCACTAATTTAAGTTAATCTCGACCATGGACCTGTTTGGTGCACCAGGAAAAGATCGACCCCCTCCGGTATCATGGTCTACTCTCACTATATACTGACCCACATCTCATATCCATCGTCTATATCCCAAGCCCCCTCCTCTTTCTCTCACCTAAAATCAGCTCCGGTCCGATGAGTGTGGCCTCTGCCTCATCCAACACCTCGATGCCTCCAATGTTGCACTCAAGCACATCGCGTAGCTAGCGGCCCGTGTACCGGCCAGATTTACAAACATCAAACCCGTTTTTAGGATTTGTAGGCACTTGTCTTGTGTAAAATCACAAAAAAAAGTCAGAAAGTTTCAAAACATTTAAATGTGATTTAAAAAAATTTAGAGCATGGGAGCATGTGAAAGGTGGTATCACATGATATTTCACCCTAAGACTGAACCAACAAGACACACCTATGTAGTACCATTCCTATATATTTTATGTGGGTACTACCATTCCTAATTGCAAGTGTAATTGTTTGTAAATGTTTACTGTCCAAGCTTTTATATACGTATGCATGCATTGATTTAAATTTGGGTTTGATGTTTGTAAATCAGGCCCATTTTTCGTACTAGTTGAAGTACGTGAGACCCCCAGAAGCGTCAGCCTGAGAAGGAGCGGGGTTCAGTTCAGCAGCTACATCGATCGACACCAGTCTTCAGAATTTGGCCAGGTTCTACTGTTCCAGCCGAAAGCTTCTCGGCCATGGCAGTGGCCGCCTCTCCGTCCCTCAGTCTTCCTCCGCCCGCGCAGCGCGCCACCCCAAAGCCGCGCCGCCGCACGCCGCCACGAGACGTGGTCTCATGGACGGCCGCCATCGCGCGCCCGGCGCGGGAGGGCGACCTGCCGGCGACGGCCGCGGCGCTCTCCGCCATGATTTCCTCCCCCGCCGCGCCTGCGCCCAACGACGTCACCCTTCTCACTGTCCTCTCCGCCTGCGCCGGCGCCCCCTCGTCCCCGCTCGCCCGGCCCCTCCCGCTATCGCTCCACGCCCTCGCCATCAAGCTGTTCCCCAGCCACCTCCTCCTCTGCACCTGCCTCGCGCGGTTCTACCTCGCGTCCCGCCTCCCCCACCACGCCCTCCAGCTCTTCGGCTCCATGCCCGTCAGGTCCGTGGATACCTACAACACCATGATCACCGGCCTCATGCGCAACGGCCTCGTCGCCGCCGCGCGCGAGGTGTTCGATGGAATGCCGGAACCGGACAAGGTCTCCTGGACGGCGCTCATCGACGTGTGCGTCAAGAACGGGCGCCACGACGAGGCGATCCACTGCTTCCACGCCATGCTGCTGGACGGCGTCGAGCCAGACTACGTCACGCTGGTAGCTGCCATCTCCGCGTGCGCCGAGGTCGGCGCGCTCGGCCTTGGTATGTGGGTGCACCGGTTCGTGACCAGGCAGAGGCTGGAGAGCAACATCCGCATCGCCAACTCGTTGATCGACATGTTCGCTCGGTGCGGTAAGGTGGAGTTTGCACGGCAGGTGTTTGACAGCAAGGAAGCGGACAGTGGTCTCGTGGAACTCGATGATCGTCGGGTTTGCAGCCAACGGACGGTGCACGGACGCTATCGAGCATTTTGAGGCGATGCGGAGGAAGGGGTTCAGGCCAGATGCGGTGACGTTCACGGGCGTGCTCACGGCCTGCAGCCACGCCGGTCTCACCGACGAGGGGCTGAGGTACTATGGCGCCATGAGAGCTGAGTACGGCATCGCAGCGAGGATGGAGCACTACGGGTGTGATGTGGACATAGCTATCTTAGAAACATCTACGAATATTACACGGCAATTTATTAACCAGGTACTTTCATTCTTTAGGACATATTATATAACTAACAGGAATATGATATTACACTCATGTTGTGATTTAATTGTACTCAGAAATAAAAGAATGAAAGAAGCGAGGGACTACTGTGTTTTAAAACTCTCAGATGAAGCAATCCTTGCATGCATGCGCTCCATCATCCTTGTATGCATGCCCACCGAACCATCCATCCCATCCCATCCATCACTCATGTCACGTGGAGTGCACAAGGAACATGATTTGAATCCAGTGATCAATATTAGCGACGTGGGCCATGGGATTGTGGGCTCCGCCAAGTCTCCTCATGCGTCAGGGCCTGCAGCTTCGGCCTTTGTGTCGTCCGACTCGTGGACAACTTTGTTCGACCAGAAGGAGTCCGGCTGGAATACGTCTACGTATTCGTCCTGACTTTTAATAAATAGTCATCATCTATTAGAGTTTAGACTCAGGTTTTGTTTAGAGAAGTTTAGTTTTAGCTATTTTTATTTGTCTTCGCTCGTAGCGGCTAGTGCGATCGTCAAGACATCCTATCGGAACCCTAAATTCCATCTTGTGAGATCTATTTCATCTAGCATATTCATAATTTCAGATTGCTTGGCTATTATTTTCTTGCATGTTCTTCGATTTGCTTGCAGGAAAAATCCTTCATGGATAGGTCGATCGCGCCGTTGGCTCGGTCGATAACACCGTGGAGTTGATTCAGTTATTGCCGTGGATATCAGTCGTGTACGGTTCTCCCTGTACGTTGAAGAGCCGGATCGTGAGGGTCAAGTCTCACAAAATCGTAGTTATCCTCTCTCATCGAAAGATCGGGTCCCCAGTTCGCATAAAGTGGTATCAGTTTTCAGGTTCATCTGTAAGAGATTTACAGTTTTTTTAGATTAGATCTTTTTCAGTCCTACAATCCACATAAAAGCCAAAAAAAAATAGATTAATTCATCCGCTGCACATATCTTTTTAGCCTTTAGCAATTTTGCATCTAGTATTTGCTTTGTTGAATTTTTGGTTGCATTCATCCTAGAAATAGTGCTGGTTTAGATTTGTCCGAGACAAAATTATCTACTGGATCGAACTTTTTTTTTTCATAATACTTTCCGCGGCAAGTTAGTCCGTTATCTGGTAGTAAGGAAAAAAAAATCTTCCTCTGTTCGGTTATTCAGTGTCCATCGAATCGCTCCATCTGCCTGCCGCGCATCACGCACGCCATCATTTTTTTTCCACCCGCATCGTCCGCTGTTCCCGTGCTCATGCTGTCCACCCCGTTTTCCATCCACATAGTCTACGCCAGCTTTCCTAATTCCTTTTGCCGCAGCAACAGTTCCAGCACGCAGACCAAAACGACCCGCATAGCCGTGTCTAACTTGCCGCGCCACTACTCGCAAAGCTTCCAGTGATTGCTCTTGCATGCATGCAGCCCACGTCCCATCAGGCCATCACCACACAAGTTGTGTCTTGTTTGTTTTTTAATTAATACCTGGTTTGCTTTTTAGCACACGGTCCGGTACTAGTAGCAGTCAAGTTTTGTTTCTTTCTATCCTTCTTTATATTGTTTGCTAGTAACCGGCATGTAAAAAGAAAAAAAAGAAAAAAAAGAAAAAAAGAAAAAAAGATTAAAAATCAGGCCGGCTAGCATCTGTTTTGGCTGATATTTTCTTTTCCGGACCTGCTACAGTGTTGATCACCGCACCATTTATCATCTGATTTGGAGCCTTCTTATATTCGTGCATCTAGCTATTTAGAGCTATCATATTCTCATCGGCTTCCACTCCCTTAATTCAGTATCTGGACTTAGTTTATTTTATCTCTTATTAGTCGACTGCCAGCACTAGTTAGAAATTTGAGCAATTATTCAACTTGCATTGCTTTTTGCTAAATTATCCCACTGATATTCTGAGTTGAGAAGCCTTTTCCGAGCTACACTTTTTGCGACCAATAAGTACAGGTCCCGGCTCTACTTATTCCTGGTTATCGCTCCATCCAATCTTCATCGATAGTTTGAAGCCAACACCAACGCGCCGATCACCACCTGTTGCATTGGTAAGAACAAGTAAGAATTTGATACTAGGTTTGAGTGCGAGCGATTTTTCTCCACCACGTTCTACTAGTTGATAGGGATTATACACTGTGTTTTTTTCTCTTTCGCTAACAATGGCACAGGATCAACCCACACTTGAGGGCCTCACCACAGATGTGAAAGTCACCAGCGAGCGTCTCGCCCAACTTGAGGGTGCTCAGATTGTGGCCGAAGAGAGGCTCAAGGCCATCGAGGATGCACAGGGTGTTGCCAACACACATCTACAGGACATCTTGTCACGTCTGGACGCGTTGCAGACTACATCCCCCGTCGACAACAACGCCGCTACTCGCAACTCCACGGGTGTCGCCGCTATTTCGCGAGCTCGACGTGTGTCTATGGGTCATCCACAACATCCAGCTACTGCCACCGATGCCGCCATAATAAACCAGCACCAACACATTCCTCCCCGTGTCAACGAGGAATATGGGGACAACTACAAGGATTATTCCGGTGACACCGAGGACGACCAAGCGGTCGACCGCTACAATGACCGTGCTCATCGACAACTGCGTTTCAACCATCAAGGTATGGCACGAGGCCCACCCAGGTATGATGTTCGAGATTATGACCACTCTAGTGCTAAAATTAAATTTACTATGCCTTCTTTCAATGGTAAATATAATCCAGATGTTTATCTTGACTGGGAACTTTCTGTTGAACAAAAATTTGCATGTCATGATATTCCTGAGAACCAAAGAGTTAGGGCAGCCACTAGTGAATTTACAAACTTCGCTTCTATTTGGTGGAGTGAGTATTGTCGTGTTAATGCGAACAATATACCTACTACTTGGGATGTTTTAAAACGAGCTATGCGACAACGCTATGTTCCTTCATATTATGCTCGTGACAAACTAAATGAATTGCAACGTTTAAAACAATGTAGTAACTCTGTAGAGGATTATTATCAAGAATTACAAACTGGTTTAATGCGATGTGGATTAGTTGAAACTGAAGATGCTATGATGGCTAGATTTTTAGGTTGTTTGAATCGTGATATTCAGGATATATTGGACTATAAGGAGTACAATTCTATTGCCCGTTTGTTTCACTTTGCTTGTAAAGCCGAAAGGGAAGTACAGGGACGACACAACAAGGGACGAGGTAACTTTTCTGCAGGTCATCACTCATCATGGACACCCTCTTCTACTGTTTCGTCCGCTACCGAGGCAACACCACCTCTCTTGAACAATGGTACACACCCGTCAAGTTCAAAATCAGCTCCACAATCGTTCGATGCTTCGAAAGCAATGTCTCTAGCACCCACCACTTCGTCTGGACGCACAAGGGACATGAAGTGTCATATATGCAAAGGTGGTGGGCACTTGATGAAGGAATGCCCAAATAAACGTACTTTCATTGTGCGAGAAGATGGTGAGTACTCCTCTGCTAGTGATTTGGATGAAGATACACGTGCTATGCTTGCTACTAATAATGCAGGTGACACTAAGGAGCATGACACAAAGGAGATACATCTTAATGCTGATATGGCAGATAAATACCCAAGCCTTATAACCATGCGAATACTTAGTGCCCAGGTGGGGCATGCTGAGTTGAATCAACGCCATAATCTTTTTCAAACTAAGTTTGTTGTCAAAGGACATTCAATTCGTGTGATCATTGATGGTGGAAGTTGCAATAATTTGGCGAGTATGGAGATGATCAAGAAACTTTGTCTCACCACTACACGACACCCCCATCCATATTACATCCAATGGTTCAACGATTGTGGTAAGTTGAAGGTAACACGTCGTGTGAGAATCCATTTTACACTTGGTTCATATCATAATTATGTTGACTGTGATGTTGTACCTATGCAAGCTTGTTCTTTATTGTTAGGTCGACCATGGCAATATGATAATAGTGTTACCCATCATGGTAGATAAATTCATATACTTTCGTGTTTGAAGGAAAAACCATAAACTTGCTTCCCATGACCCAAGTACGTGGGCCATCGGATTGTGGGTTGCGCCAAGTCTCCTCATGCGTCAGGGCCTGCAGCTTCGACCTTTGTGTCTTTCCACAAAATCGTAGCCGGATCGTAGCCGGATCGTGAGGGTCAAGTCCCACAAAATCGTAGTTGTCCTCTCTCATCGAAAGATCGGGTCCCCAGTTCACATCAGGGTGCGTGGTCGACCTGCTCGGCCGGGCAGGGCGCCTGGACGAGGCCATGAGCATGGTGGAATCCATGCCGATGCGGCCAAACGAGGTTGTGCTCGGAGCCCTGCTCGCTGGGTGCCGGATGCATGGAGACGTGGACATGGCCGAGTAGCTGATGCAGCACCTCCTTGAGCAGGACCCTGGCAGTGACTCAAACTACGTGCTGCTGCCAAACATCTACGCCGCCGTCGGGAAATGGGATGGCGCGGCCAAGGTCCGGGGCCTGATGAAAGCCCTGGGGGTAAAGAATAGGCCAGGCCGCAGTGCCGTGGAAATCCACGGCGACATGCATGAGTTTGTCTGCGGAGATCGGTCTCATCCGCAGGCTATGGAGGTGTTCGACATGCTTGGCCTGCTCAGCCATGAGATGGCAGGGCGTGAGGTGTGAGTGAGCATTGAGAACTGGAGGCATTCAGTAGTCACCATGTTCTGCGTTTCGAGCGTTTGTACAGGCAGTTCTGTGGTCATTAGACGAAAACAACTAACGAACGATTGATTAGAGATCTATTGTATTTGCAGTTCCGCGGTCATTGTGATTCTCATTATATGTACAGTCTCGGGACAGGCATCCAACATGTGCAGCAAGCCAGTAACACAGGTGATGAATTGATCTTTTTATGTCAGACAGATGAGAAGTATCTATGTTAAATCTTTAGAAGCAAATTTACAAGGCTTGTCATCGTATGCCCATCTTGTGGTATATATGTGATCAGCTCAATCAAACATAGAGACCGCATTTCTGGAAGGCGAAAAACAACACAAGCTCCTAAACTGATAACGTTGGTGTTATTGTGGAAATATTGAACTTGCTCCCGTCGAAAACAATAACATTACTTTCTCCCATGTTCAATGTTGCAAGAAGATCATGTATTCATTTGTGCTCACCTACTACTCTTTCAAAGACAAGAGGGGAGAATATACATGTCTTTATTTGTGCATATTTTTCTTGACAATATATAAGTATGGTGACCTCCAACGGCTAGATAGGGTGAGAAAGTTACACCCAAACAAGCATGTGCCCTGGTATGCATTGCAAGAGAAACAAAAAGATCTTCTCCATGGGAAGATTTAGAAAAGATGTTGGGAATGAGCAACACCAGGAAAGGACTCGCATCCCCGATGCCTACTCTGTTACCAAGAGCCGGAGAGCCATACACCACCATCTCCTCTGCTACTCATTCTCCCGCCAGCTATGGTACCAAGTCCTTTCCTGGTTCCGATCTACTGCTGCGCCGCCACACCCTGACGCCATGTTCTAGGAGTGGTGGATCGATGCCTGCTCGGCGGGGCCTTCCTCGTGTAGAAAAGGACTAGCATCCTTGCTCCTCTTGATTGCATGACACCTCTGGAAAGCACCGGAACGGCCGTGTTTTCGATGGCTTGCATGTTGGAAATATGCCCTAGAGGCAATTAATAAAAGTGTTTATTATCATATTTCTCCGTTCATGATAATAGTTTATTATTCATGCTATAATTGTATTAACCGGAAACTATATACATGTGTGAATATAAACAAACATAATGTCCCTAGTATGCCTCTACTAGACTAGCTAGTTGATCAAAGATGGTTAAGGTTTCCTAACCATTGACATGAGTTGTCATTTGATAACGGGATCACCTCATTAGGAGAATGACGTGATGGACTTGACCCAACCGTTAGCTTAGCACATGATCGTTATGTTAGTGCTACTGCTTTCACTATGTCATATACATGTTCCTCAGACCATGAGATCATACAACTCCCGGACACCGTAGGAATACTTTGGGTGTCATCAAACGTCACAACGTAACTGGGTGACTATAAAGGTACACTACAGGTATCTCCAAAAGTGTCTGTTGGGTTGTGATGGATCGAGATTGGGATTTGTCATTCCGTCTATCGGAAAGGTATCTCTGGGCCCTCTCGGTAATACAGCATCACAGAAGCCTTGCAAGCACCATAGCTAATGAGTTAGCTACATGATAAAGTATTACGGAACGAGTAAAGAGACTTGCCAGTAACGAGATTGAACTAGGTATGGGATACCGACGATAGAGTCTCGGGCAAGTAACATACCGCAGGACAAAGGGAACAACGTATGATGATATAAGAGGTTCAACCGATAAAGATCTTCGTGGAATATGTGGGAGCCAATATGAGTATCCAGATTCCGCTATTGGTTATTGACCGAGGAGTCATCTCGGTCATGTCTACATAGTTCCCGAACCCGTAGGGTCGGCACACTTAAGGTTCGATGATGTAATAGTATTATATGAGTTATGTGATTGGTGACCGAAGTTGTTCGGAGTCCCGGATGAGATCAAGGACATGACGATCAGTCTCGGAATGTCCGAGAGGTAAAGATCGATATATTGGAAGGCTATATTCGGACGTCGGAAGGGTTTCGAGTGACTCGGGTATTTTTCGGAGTACCGGGGAGTTACGGGAATACCGGGAGAAAGTTATGGGCCTTATTGGGCCCTGCGGGAAAGAGAGGGGAGCAGCCAAGGGCTGCCTGCGCCAGCCCCCCCTTTGGGTCCGAATTGGACTAGGGGTGGGGGGCCGCACCCCCTCTCCTACTCCCTCTTTTCCCCCTCTTTCCCCCCTTGTTAGGAGGAGTCCTACTAGGGGTGGGAGTCCTACTCCTAGTAGGACTCCCCCCTCCTTGGTGCGCCTCCTCTAGGGGTCGGCCCCCTCCCTCCTTTATATACGGAGGGGGGCGCCCCCTCTAGGGACATAATTGACTTGATCAATAGCCGTGTGCGGCGCCCCCCTCCACCGTTTAGAGCCACCGTCATATTTCCGGAGTGCTTAGGCGAAGCCCTGCCGGAATCACTTCACCGTCACCGTCGCCACGCCGTCGTGCTGACGGAACTCATCTACTACCTCGACTACTAGCTGGATCTAGAAGGCGAGGGACGTCACCGAGCTGAACGTGTGTTAGAACTCGGAGGTGCCGTACGTTCGACACTTGATCGGTGGAGCTCGAAGGATTGTTCGACTACATCAACCGCGTTGTGAGACGCTTCCGCTAACGGTCTACAAGGGTATGTAAACACACTCTCCCCCTCGTAGCGATGCATCTCCATGGATAGATCTTGCGTGAGCGTAGGAAAATTTTTGAATTTCATGCTCCGTTCCCCAACAGTGGTATCAGAGCCAGGTCTATGCGTAGATGTGTTTTGCATGAGTAGAACACAAAGGAGTTGTGGGCGTGGGTGTATACATATTGCTTGCCGTTACTAGTTGTTACTCGGTCAGCGGTATTGTGAGATGAAGCGGCCCGGACCAACATTACGCGTACGCTTACGCGAGACTGGTTTCACCATTGGCGCACATAGCTGCGTAAAGGTGACTGGCGGGTGTCAGTTTCTCTCACTTTAGTTGAACCGGTTTCAATGAAGAGGGTTCTTTTAGAAGATCAAAAAGCAATCACTACACCACGTTGTGGTTTTGCGTAGGTAAGAACGGTTCTTGCAAACCCGTAGCAGCCACGTAAAACTTGCAACAACAAAGTAGAGGACGTCTAACTTGTTTTTGCAGGGTATGCCGGTGACGTGATATGGCCAATACATGATGTGATATAAGTTGTTGTATGAGATGATCATGTTTTGTAAGTTATCAAGCAACCGGCAGGAGCCATATGGTTGTCTCTTTATTGTATGCAATGCCAACACGATGTAATTGCTTTACTTTACCGCTATGAGTTAGCAGTAGTAGTAGTAGCAATAGTCGGCGAGACGACCACGACGCTACGATGGAGATCAAGGTGTCACGACGCTACGATGGAGATCATGGCGCCAACCCCGTGACGATGGAGGCCACGACGGTGCTTCAGTGATGGAGATCAAGAGCACAAGACGATGATGGCCATATCATGTCACATATATTGAATTGCATGTGATGTTAATCCTTTTATGCATCTTATTTTGCTTAGGACGACGGTAGCATTATAAGATGATCCCTTCACTAAATTTCAAGATAAGTGTTCACCCCACAGTATGCACCGTTGCTAAAGATCGATGCTGCTAAACATCACTTGATGATCGGGTGTGTTAGATGCAATCGTTCATATACAACGGGTGTAAGCCAGTTTTACACATGCGGAATACTTGGGTTAAAACTTGACGAGCCTAGCATATGCAGATATGGCCTCGGAACACGAGAGACCGAAAGGTCGAACATGAGTCATATAGTAGATATGATCAACATGAAAGATGTTCACCATTGATGAACTAATCCACCTCACGTGATGATCGGAGTTGGCTTAGTTTGATGTGGATCATGTTACACTTAGAAAACTTGAGGGATGTTAATCTAAGTGGGAGTTCTTAAGTAATTTGATTAATTGAACTTCAATTATCATGAACATAGTCATTAGTGTCTTAGCAAGCTTGTGTTGTAGATCGATAGACCACGCTGTAGTTCCACAGAATTTGTTTTGATTCCTAGAGAAAACAAAGTTGAAAGTTGATGGAAGCAACTATGCGGACTAGGTCCGTATTATGAGGATTGTCCTCACTGCTGCACAGAAGGCTTATGTCTTTGATGCAACGCTCAGTGAGCAACCCCTATGGCTTTGTCTGAAGACGTTATGAACGTCTGGCAGACAAGAGAAGATGACTACTCGATAGTTCATGCTTTACGGCTTAGAACCGGGGCTCCAAAAATGTTTTGAGCACCATGGAGCATATGAGATGTTCCAAGAGCTGAAAGTTTGTTTTTCAAGCTCACACCCGGGTCGAGAGGTATGACACCTTCGACAAGTTCTGTAGCTGCAAGATGGAGGAGAACAGCTTCGTTAGTAAGCATGTACTCATAATGTCTGAGTACTTTAATCACTTGAAGTAAGTGGGAGTTAGACTTCCGAATAAAGTGGTGATTAATAGAGTTCTCTAGTCACTATCACTAAGCTACTAGATCTTTGTGATGAACTATAAACAAGCAAAGGATAGAGACGATCCTAAGCTATTCGCGATGCTACAAGCTGCGGATGTAGAAATCAAAGAAGGGAGCATCAAGTGTTGATGGTTAATAAGATCACTAGTTTCACGAAGGGCAAGGGAAATAAGGGGAACTTCAAGAAAAACGGCAAAACAGTTGCTGCTCACACGAAGAAACCCAAGGTTGAGCCCAAACCCGAGACTTAGTGCTCCCATTGCATGGGGAAATATCACTGGGAGCGGAACTTCCTCAAAGTAAACTGGCAAATAAAAAGACTGGCAATGTCAACAAAGATATATTTGATATACGTGTTATTGATGTGTACCTTGCTAGTACTCGTAGGAGCATCTGAGTATTTTGATACTGGTTTAGTTGCTTGCAACTAGAAACATGGAGCTTCGGAATAAACGAGGGCTAGCTAAGAACGAGGTGACGATGTGCATTGGAAGTGTCTCCAAGGTTGATATGATCACCGTCGGCACGCTCTCTGTACCTTCGGGATTAGTTGAAACCTAAACAATTGTTATTTGGTGCCTGCGTTGAGCATGAGCATTATATCTGATAGTGCTTATTGCAAGACGGTTATTCATTTTTGAAGAATAATTGTTATTCTATTTATTTGGATAATATCATTGATGATCATGCACTTAATGGTTTATTGAATCTCGATAGTAGTAATACACATGTTCATAACATAGATGCCAAAGATCCAAATTGATAATGATAGTACCACATATTTGTGGCACTGCCGCTTAGGTCATATTGGTGTTAATCGCATGAAGAAACTCCATGCTGATGGATTTTTGGAATCACTTGATTATGAATCATTTGAGACGTGCGAACCATGCCTTATGGGCAAGATGACTAAAACTCCGTTCTCCGGAACAATGGAGCGAGCAACAGACTTGTTGGAAATAATACATACCGATGTATGCGGTCCGATGAGTGTTGAGGCGCGCGGTGGATATCGTTATGTTCTCACGTTCACAGTTGATTTGAGTAGATATGGTTATATCTACTTGATGAAACATAAGTCTGAAACATTTGAAAAGTTCAAAGAATTTTCAGAGTGAAGAAGAGAATCATTGTAACAAGAAAATAAAGTTCTTACGATTTGATCGTAGAAGAGAATGTTTGAGTTACAAGTTTGGCACATACTTAAGACAATGTGGAATTGTTTCACAGCTTACGCCACCTGGAACACCACAGCGTAATGGTGTGTCCGAACGTCGTAATCGTACTTTATTAGATATGGTGCGTTCTATGATGTCTCTTACCGATTTGCCACTATCGTTTTGGGGTTATGCATTAGAGACAGCTGCATTCACTTTAAATAGGGCACCGTCTAAATCCGTTGAGACGACACCGTATGAACTGTGGTTTAGCAAGAAACCTAAGCTGTCCTTTCTGAAAGTTTGGGGCTGCGATGCTTATGTCAAAAGGCTTCAGCCAGATAAGCTCGAACCCAAAGCGGACAAGTGCGTCTTCATAGGATACCCAAAGGAAACCATTGGGTACACCTTCTACCACAGATCCGAAGGCAAAGTTTTCGTTGCTAAGAATGGATCCTTTCTAGAGAAGGAGTTTCTCTCGAAAGAAGTGAGTAGGAGGAAAGTAGAACTTGATGAGGTAATTGTACCTCCTCCGGATAGTAGCACGCCACAGGAAGAAATTTCTGCGACACCAGCACAGACCGGAGAAGAAGATAATGATGTTGATCATGATACTTCAGAGCAAGTTACTACTGAACTTCGAAGGTCAACCAGGACACGTTCCGCACCAGAGTGCTACGGAAATCCAGTCTTGGAGATTATGTTGTTGGACAATGGTGAACCTTCGAACTATGAAGAAGCTATGGCGAGCCCGGATTCCGAGAAATGGCTCGAGGCCATGAAATCCGAGATAGGATCCATATATGAGAACAAAGTGTGGACTTTGGTAGACTTGCCCGATGAACGGTGAGCTATTGAAAATAAATGGACCTTCAAGAAGAAAATGGATACTGATGGTAATGTCACCATCTATAAAGCTCGACTTGTCGCTAAAAGTTATCGACAAGTTCAAGGAGTTGACTACAATGAGATTTTCTCACCCGTAGCGATGCTAAAATCTGTTAGTATTTAACTAGCATATGGATGCTAAAAGGTATGCAAGCTCCACCGATCCATCTATGGAGTGGTGCAAGCATCTCGGAGTTGGAGTATACGCTTTGATAAGATGATCAAAGTTTTAGAGTTTATACAAACTTATGGAGAAGCTTGTATTTGCAAGAAAGTGAGTGGGAGCTCTATAACATTTCTAATAAGTATATGTAACTGACATATTGTTGATTGGAAATGATGTAGAATTTCTGGAAAGCATAAAGAATTAATTGAAAGGAGTTTTTCAATAAAACCTGTTTTTGAGTTATCCATAGAGTGGGCATTGAGATCTATAGAGATAGATCAAAACGCCTGATAAAGATTTTTACACACCTTGATGAGATTTTTGAAGAAGTTCAAAATAGATCAGTCAAAGAAACGAGTTCTTGCCTGGTGTGAAGTGGAGTAATACTTGAACACCGAGGTAAAGGTTGTTTACATGTTAGGCATCAAAATCTATAGAGATAGATTGAGACGCCTCATAGGACTTTCACGAAGCACATACCTTGACAAGTTTGAAGAAAGTTCAAAATGATCAGTCAAAGAAGGAGTTCTTGACTATGGTACAAGGTGTGAAGTTGAGTAAGACTCAAATCTTGACCACGGCAGAAGAAATAGAATGGATGAAGATCATCCCCTATGCCTCAGCCATAGATTCTATAAAGTATGCTATGCTGTGTGCCTTGCCATATGTTTGGTAAAAGAGATACCAAAGTGATCTAGGAGTAGATCACTGGAAAGCGGTCAAATTATCCTTATGATGACTAAGGAAGAATTTCTCGGGAATAGAAGTGATAAAGAGTTTGTCGTAAAGGGTTACGACAATGCAAGCTTTAAACGCCGATCCGGAAGACTATGAGTCTCAGACCGGATGTGTATAGTGGGACAGTCGTTTTTGGAGTAGCTCCAAAACAGAGTGTGGTAGCAGCATCTACATAAGACATAAAGATTAGCCAAGAACACACGGATCTGAATATTGCAGAGCCGTTGACTAAAACCTCTCTCACAAGCAAAACATGATCAGCTCTAGAATTGATTTGATGTTAATTACATGGAGATGTAAACTAGATTAATTGACTCTAGTGCAAGTGGGAGACTGTTGGAAATATGCCCTAGAGGCAATTAATAAAAGTGTTTATTATCATATTTCTCCGTTCATGATAATAGTTTATTATTCATGCTATAATTGTATTAACCGGAAACTATATACATGTGTGAATATAAACAAACATAATGTCCCTAGTATGCCTCTACTAGACTAGCTAGTTGATCAAAGATGGTTAAGGTTTCCTAACCATTGACATGAGTTGTCATTTGATAACAGGATCACCTCATTAGGAGAATGACGTGATGGACTTGACCCAACCGTTAGCTTAGCACATGATCGTTATGTTAGTGCTACTGCTTTCACTATGTCATATACATGTTCCTCAGACCATGAGATCATACAACTCCCGGACACCGTAGGAATACTTTGGGTGTCATCAAACGTCACAACGTAACTGGGTGACTATAAAGGTACACTACAGGTATCTTCAAAAGTGTCTGTTGGGTTGTGATGGATCGAGATTGGGATTTGTCATTCCGTCTATCGGAAAGGTATCTCTGGGCCCTCTCGGTAATACAGCATCACAGAAGCCTTGCAAGCACCATAGCTAATGAGTTAGCTACATGATAAAGTATTACGGAACGAGTAAAGAGACTTGCCAGTAACGAGATTGAACTAGGTATGGGATACCGACGATCAAGTCTCGGGCAAGTAACATACCGCAGGACAAAGGGAACAACGTATGATGATATAAGAGGTTCAACCGATAAAGATCTTCGTGGAATATGTGGGAGCCAATATGAGTATCCAGATTCCGCTATTGGTTATTGACCGAGGAGTCATCTCGGTCATGTCTACATAGTTCCCGAACCCGTAGGGTCGGCACACTTAAGGTTCGATGATGTAATAGTATTATATGAGTTATGTGATTGGTGACCGAAGTTGTTCGGAGTCCCGGATGAGATCAAGGACATGACGATCAGTCTCGGAATGTCCGAGAGGTAAAGATCGATATATTGGAAGGCTATATTCGGACGTCGGAAGGGTTTCGAGTGACTCGGGTATTTTTCGGAGTACCGGGGAATTACGGGAATACCGGGAGAAAGTTATGGGCCTTATTGGGCCCTGCGGGAAAGAGAGGGGGGCAGCCAAGGGCTGCCTGCGCCAGCCCCCCCCCTTTGGGTCCGAATTGGACTAGGGGTGGGGGGCCGCACCCCCTCTCCTACTCCCTCTTTTCCCCCTCTTTCCCCCCTTGTTAGGAGGAGTCCTACTAGGGGTGGGAGTCCCACTCCTAGTAGGACTCCCCCCTCCTTGGTGCGCCTTCTCTAGGGGCCGGCCCCCTCCCTCCTTTATATACGGAGGGGGGCGCCCCCTCTAGGGACATAATTGACTTGATCAATAGCCGTGTGCGGCGCCCCCCTCCACCGTTTAGAGCCACCGTCATATTTTCGGAGTGCTTAGGCGAAGCCCTGCCGGAATCACTTCACCGTCACCGTCGCCACGCCGTCGTGCTGACGGAACTCATCTACTACCTCGACTACTAGCTGGATCTAGAAGGCGAGGGACGTCACCGAGCTGAACGTGTGTTAGAACTCGGAGGTGCCGTACGTTCGACACTTGATCGGTGGAGCTCGAAGGATTGTTCGACTACATCAACCGCGTTGTGAGACGCTTCCGCTAACGGTCTACAAGGGTATGTAGACACACTCTCCCCCTCGTAGCGATGCATCTCCATGGATAGATCTTGCGTGAGCGTAGGAAATTTTTTGAATTTCATGCTCCGTTCCCCAACATTGCAGTCCTCCATACGCGTCCTACTTCAGTTCATCAAAAACGATGCTCACCTTTGGTTCATGGGTGGTGTGCTTGGACTGGACAACTTTCTTCCAGAGTAGTCCCCATGTGGATGATTTTGGACTAGTGAAGGAAATGAAGAAGGTCAAGGCTGCACTAAGATGGCCGTCTCCACATGCTGGACAGGTGGCCTTGTCAGTTGACGGGGCGTTTTTAGGAGCGGATGGGATAGCGGCGGCTGGTATGATTATAAGAAGGCCTGGCGGAAGTGTTATATTTGCTGCATATAGGTTTTATTCAACCGCAATGATGCTTTGGAGGCCGAAATTCATGTGTTAATGCAAGTCATGGCAATAGCAATACAACATTTGGAAGGACCAGTGATTGTACAATCGGATTCTTCGGAGGCACTGGCTACTTAGTCCAGAGAGAGTTTGGTACGATCAGCTTATGGCCATCTTGTCTCTGAGATTAAGCACCTCATGACATTGAGAGTTTTTATTCCCATGAATATTAAACGGGAATGGAATAGGGTAGCAGATCGACTGGCGTCGTACAGTTGCACTGAGAGTAGCACCGTAGTATGGCTTCAACTAGGACCACCATGTATTAAGGAGCTTCTGCCTCTCGATTGTAACCCTATTACTATGGAATAAATTACTTTCATCCCGCAAAAAAAAGACCTTCTCCATTGATAGATTTAGAAAATATGTTAGGAATGAGCGACACCAGAAAAGGACTTGCATCCCCGGTGCCTACTCTGTTACCAATAGCTGGAGACCATATTCCGCCATCTCGCCGGGTGCTCATTCTCCCGCCAGCTATGGTACCAAGTCCTTTCCTAGTTCCGATCTACTGCTGCGCCGCCACATCGCCAACTAAACGATTGATTAGAGATCTGTTGTATTTGCAGTTCTGCAGTCATTGTGACTCCCATTACATGTACAGTCTCGGGAGAGGCATCCAACATGTGCTGCAAGCCTGTAACACAGGTGATGAATTGACCTTTTTATGTCAGACAGATAAGAAGTATCAGTGTTAAATCTTTAGAGCCAAATTTATAAGGCTTGTCATCTGATGCCCATCTTGTGGTATATATGTGATCAGCTCAATCAAACATAGACACTGCATTTCTGGAAAGTGAAGAACAACACAAACTGGTTGATGTTACTATGGAAATAGTAGACCACTCCTTTTTTTCTTCGATTAATTCACTCATAATGTCTTGCCTACTCTCTCTGGCATCCCTGTCAAAAACAATAACGTTGCTTGCTCCCTTGGTCATTGTTACCAGAAGAAAGTTCTTACCAGAAAGATCGTATATTCATTTGTGCTCACCTACTCCTCTTTCAAAGACAAGAGGGGAGAATATACATGTTTATATTTGTGCATATTTCTCTCTCCTATATATAACTATGGTGACCTCCAACGGCTAGATAGGGAGAGAAAGTTACACCCAAACAAGCATGTGCCCTGGTATGCATTGCGAGAGAAACAAAAAGATCTTCCCCATGGGTAGATTTAGAAAAGATGTTAGGAATGAGCGACACAAGGAAAGGACTCGCATCCCCGGTGCCTACTCTGTTACCAAGAGCCGGAGAGCCATACACCACCATCTCGTCGGCAGCTCATTCTCCCGCCAGCTATGGTACCAAGTTTTTTCCTGGTTCCGATCTACTGCTGCGCCACCACACCCTGACGCCATGTTCTAGGAGTGGTGGATCGATGCCGCCCTGGCGGTGCCTTCCTCGTGTAGAAAAGGACTAGCATCCTTGCTCCTCTTGATTGCATGGCAACTCTGGAAAGCACTGGAACGACTGTGTTTTCGATGGCTTGCAGTCCTCCATACGCGTCCTACTTCAGTTCATCAAGAACGATGCTCACCTTTGGTTCATGGGTGGTGTGCTTGGACTGGACAACTTTCTTCCCGAGTAGTCCCCATGTGGATGATTTTGGACAAGTGAAGGAAATGAAGAAGGTCAAGCCTTCACTAAGATGGCCGTCTCCACAGGCTAGACAGGTGGCCTTGTCAGTTGACGGGGCGATTTTAGCAGCGGATGGGACAGCAGCGGCTGGTATGATTCTAAGAAGGCCTGACGGAAGTGTTATATTTGATGCATATAGGTTTTTATTCAACCGCAATGATGCTTTGGAGGCCAAAATTCATGCGTTAATGCAAGGCATGGCACTAGCAATACAACATTCAGACGGACCAGTGATTGTACAATCGGATTCTTCGGAGGCACTCACTACTTTGTCCGGAGAGGGTTTGGTACGATCAGCTTATGGCCATCTTGTCTCTTACATTAAGAACCTCATGACATTGAGAGTTTTTATTCCCATAAATATTAAACGGGAATAGAATAGGGTAGCAGATCGACTGGCGTCGCACTGAGAGTAGCACTGCAGTATGGCTTCAACTAGGACCACCATGTATTGAGGAGCTTCTGCCTCTCGGTTGTAACCCTATTACTATGGAATAAGTTACTTTCACGCCGCAAAAAAAAGACCTTCTCCATTGGTAGATTTAGAAAAGATGTTAGGAATGAGCGACACCAGAAAAGGACTCGCATCCCCGGTGCCTACTCTGTTACCAATAGCTGGAGACCATAAACCGCCATCTCACCAGGTGCTCATTCTCCCGCCAGCTATGGTACCAAGTTCTTTCCTGGTTCCGATCTACTACTGCGCCTCCACATCGCCAACTAACGATTGATTAGAGATCTATTGTATTTGCAGTTCTGCGGTCATTGTGACTCCCATTACATGTACAGTCTCGGGAGAGGCATCCAACATGTGCAGCAAGCCTGTAACACAGGTGATGAATTGACCTTTTTATGTTAGACAAATGAGAAGTATAAGTGTTAAATCTTTAGAGCCAAATTTATAAGGCTTGTCATCTGATGCCCATCTTGTGGTATATATGTGATCAGCTCAATCAAACATAGACACTGCATTTCTGGAAGGTGAAGAACAACACAAGCTCATTGATGTTACCATGGAAACAGTAGACCACTCCTTTTTTCTTCGATTAATTCACTCATAATGTCTTGCCTACTCTCTCTGGCATCCCTGTCAAAAACAATAATGTTGCTTGCTCCCTTGGTCACTGTTGCCAGAAGAAAGTTCTTACCAAAAAGATCGTATATTCATTTGTGCTCACCTACTCCTCTTTCAAAGACAAGAGAGGAGAATATACATGTCTTTATTTGTGCATATTTTTGTCTCCTATATAACCATGGTGACCTCCAACGGCTTGATAGGGTGGGAAGATTACACCCAAACAAGTATTTTCCCTGGTATGCATTGCGAGAGAAACAAAAAGACCTTCTCCATGGGAAGATTTAGAAAAGATGTTTGGAATGAGCGACACCAGGAAAGGACTCACATCCTCAGTGCCTACTCTGTTACCAAGAGCCGGAGAGCCATACACCACCATCTCGCCGGGTGCTCATTCTCCCACCAGCTATTGTACCAGGTCCTTCCTTCGTGCCAATCTACTGCTGCGCCAACACACCCTGATGGCATGTTTTAGGAGTAGTGGATCGATGCCTGCTCGGCAGTGCCTTCCACGTGTAGAAAAGGACTAGCATCCTTGCTCCTCTTTATTGCATGACAACTCTGGAAAGCACCGCAGCGGCTATGTTTTCAACAACTTACAGTCCTCCATACGCGTCCTACTTCAGCTCGTCAAGAATGATGCTCGCCTTTGGTATAGGGGTGGTGCGCTTGGATTGGACAACTTTCTTCCCGAGTAGTCCCCATGTGGATGTAACTTCTTCCCATCTATTCCCCTTCCCCCTTCCCCCCCAGCCCCTCTCGACGGTCCTTCATGGTCTAGTGCTTGGGTACTTGTACTTTTTCTATCCTTCTATCAATGAATGATACATAACTTTGCGGATTCTTGAAAAAAAAATCTTCAGAAGCAAGTCCACATGGCTTACATCATATGCTCATCTCGTGTTGTATATGTGACCAGCTCAATCAAACATAGACACCGGATTTCTGGAAGGTAAAGAACAAGACAAACCCCTGAGCTGATGGCGTGGTTGTTACTATGGAAATATTGGACCGCTACCTTTTTTCTTTGATTAAATCACTCATAATGTCTCACCTACTTACTCCCGTATCCCTGTCAAAAACAATAATAGTACTTGCTCCCATATTCATTGTTGTCACGAGATCGTATATTCATTTTTGCTCACCTACTCCTCTTTCAAAGAAAAGAGGGGGAGAATATGCATGTCTTTATTTGTGCATATTTTTCTCGACTGTATATAACTATAGTGACCTCCAACGGCTAGATAGGGTGAGAAAGTTACACCAAAACAAGCATTTCCCTGGTTTGCACTGCAAGCGAAACAAAAAGACCTTCTCCATAGGTTGGTTTAGAAGGAAAAAAAGGTAGGAGTGCACGACACCAGAAAGGCGGAAAATAGTCTCTTTGTACATGGCTGCAGTTTGGGCAATGCCTTCGAATCACTGAGTCAATGACCTAGTGTATTTGGAGCATTTATAGAGGCTACTATTTTCCTTGTGTCCATTAGAGCATAAGATGAAAAGAACCGACAGTAGATTAGAAATTTGATGTATCTTCAGTTCTTTGCTCATTTTTAAGAAAAGTATGTTTTTAGTCCCTCAAGTTCATCAAAAGCATACACTTGGTGCCTCAACAATTTTTGGGTCATATTTCATCCCTCAAGTCTTCCAAACCAGGTTTGTTTCATCCTTCACTTGAAAGGTAGCTCTGCAGTAAGGATTTGTTTCTCAATGGAGTGGGTCTCCAGATTAGAAGTATATGACCAGGTCTCCAGATTAGAAGTATACCTTCGGTGCAGTGGTGGCGCACTGGTTGGGGTCGGAGGAATCATTGGTGGGAGGTTGGGGATGAGGCAGCGTTGGTTTTGTGGTAAGGTCCTACGTGGCAAGCAAGGAGGGAGAAAACAGGCCGGGTTTTCACTCAGATCTGGTTTTGGACGAAATTTACCTGGTTTTGAGACTTGAGGGATGAAATGTGGCCCAAAAAATCTTGAGGGACTAACTATATACTTTTGGTGAACTTGAGGGACTAAAAACATACTTTTCTCTTCATTTTAACTCCCGTTGCATGTACAGTATCGTGGAACTGAAAAGAATGCAACATGTACAGTAATTCGGGTGATGAGATTAATCTTTTGATGAGCAGACCAGAAGTATCACTGCAGATCTTTTAAGCAAATCTACATACATGGCTGTGTATGCGCATCTGGTGGTATATATGACATAAACACTGGAATTCTGGACCTTTTGTGGCAGAAACAGATTGTATTTCCATAGGAACTGAACTGTACAGGTATGGAGCAAGGTCACAGTCAAATACTCCCTCCGTTCCAAAATATGTGCCGCGTGCCATGATTTTAGCTCAAATCTGAAATAAAACCACGACACTTGTTTTGGAACGGAGGGAGTAGTCAACAACATGGACAATACGATCAGTTTGCATTGGCAACAGAATGTGAACTGTATAGGTGTGATGTAAACATGGTCGGAAAGTGAATTGTTGTGTGAGCACTTAGCACTCCACACTACACATCTTTCATTCGACGCTCTGAGACTAGGCTACGGGCTCCATGAGAAACAAATCCTATCAGCCAACAAGGTACCTCTTAAGTAAACACATCTCACTCATATTGCAGAGCTACCTTTCAACTAAATGCTGATAGGTGTTCCTCATGTTGGAAGCTAGCTATCTCAATGTTGAAATCTCCGGAAAGAATTAAAGCGAGAGCGTGAACAAGGTACTCTTTTGGGCTGTAGGATCATCTTCGCTCCTCGGTATTACCCAAACCTTTCCACAGGAGAAATTAAAACCTATAAATAGCAATGGAGACAAGTCATTATGTTTGTAGTGAAACCAACTCAATCTTTTAAAGAGCCACTTCGAACTTACTCCCTCCGTTGAAAAATATAAGGTGTTCTAACTTTTCTCTGAATCGTATGTATATAGACATGTTTTAGTGTGTTTATTCGCATTTCAGTCTGTATGTAGTCCATATTAAAATATTCAAAACATCTTATACTTCCTCCTAATTCCGGACGGAGGGAGTATTTGTGAACAGAGGAAGAAAAAGAGATGAAAGAACCCCCATTTCTTGATGCGGAAAAGGACGAAAGACTAACTAGCTTATGTACAAGCAAATTTGTTAGCAATATGTACATCACACACCTTAATGTTGCAGTAGTCTCTGTACAAAAGGGTGCTCCAACAGCTGAGCGGCAGATGGCCGGTCATTTTTGTTGGGGAACGTTGCATGGAAAACAAAAAAAATATCTACGCACACGCAAGATCTATCCATGGAGATGCATAGCAATGAGAGGGGAGAGTGTGTCTACGTACCCTCGTAGACCGTAAGCGGAAGCGTTTATTAACGTGGTTGATGTAGTCGAACTTCTTTGCGATCCAACCGATCAAGTACCGAACGTACGGCACCTCCGCGTTCAGCACACGTTTAGCTCAGTGACGTCCTCGCCTTCTTGATCCAGCAAGACGGGCGAAGTAGTAGATGAGTTCCGGCAGCATGATGGCATGGTGATGGTGGTGGTGTTGCTATCTCCACAGGGCTTCGCATAAGCACTCTGAAAATATGACCGAGGGACAAAACTGTGGAGAGGGGCGCCGCACACGGCTAGGAGATTGTCGTGGCCTATGTGTGGCGCCCCCTCCCTCATATATATAGGTGGGGGGAGGAGAGGCAGCCAGGAGGCGCCCCAAGGGTGGCCGCCGGCCCCCTTGGGCTCCTGCTCTGTGGCGCCCCCCTTACCTTGTTTGCACAAGGGGGGAAGGAAAGGGGAGGAGAGGGAAGGAAGGGGGAGGCCGACTCCCCCTTTCCTTCACTCCCCAAGGGCTGCGGCCTTAGGAGGGGCGCGTCAGCCCCTTGTGGGCTGGTGTGTTCCACCCTTTGGCCCATATGGCCCATTAACCTCCCGAGGCTTCCCGGAACCCCTTCTGGTGATCCGATGACTACTCGGTACCTTCCGAAACTCTTCCGGTGTTCAAACATCATCGTCCTATATATCAATCTTTACCTCCGGACCATTCTGGAGCTCCTCGTCATGTCCGTGATCTCATCCGGGACTCCGAACAACATTCGGTGACCAAATCATATAACACTATATCGTCAACGAACGTTAAGCGTGCGGACCCTATGGGTTCGAGAACTATGTAGACATGACCGAGACACCTCACCGGTCAATAACCAATAGCGGAACCTGGATGCCCATATTGGTTCCTACATACTCTACGAAGATCTTTATCGGTCGAACCTTATGACAACATACGTAATTCCCTTTGTCTGTCGGTATATTACTTGCCCGAGATTCGATCGTCGGTAACTTCATACCTAGTTCAATCTCGTTACCGGCAAGTCTCTTTACTCGTTCCGTAATACATCATCTCGTAACTAACTCCTTAGTTACTTTGCTTGCAAGCTTCTTGTGATGTGTATTACCGAGAGGGCCCAGAGATACCTCTCCGATACACGGAGTGACAAATCCTAATCTTGATCCATGCCAACTCAACAGACACCTTCGGAGATACCTGTAGAGCATCTTTATGATCACCCGGTTACGTTGTGACATTTGATAGCACACAAGGTATTCCTCCGATATCCGGGAGTTGCATGATCTCATAGTCTAAGGAATATGTATTTGACATTAAGAAAGCAATAGCAATAAACTGAACGATCATATGCTAACCTAACGGATGGGTCTTGTCCATCACATCATTCTCCTAATGATGTGATCCAGTTATCAAGTGACAACACATGTCTATGGTTAGGAAACCTTAACCATCTTTGATCAACGAGCTAGTCTAGTAGAGGCTTACTAGGGACATGGTATTTGTTTATGTATCCACACATGTATTTAAGTTTCCAATCAATACAATTCTTGCATGAATAATAAACCTTTATCATGAATAAGGAAATATAAAATAACAACTTTATTATTGCCTCTAGGGCATATTGCCACCATTCTCCCACTTGCACTAGAGTCAATAATCTAGATTACATTGTAATGAATCTAACACCCATGGAGTCTTGGTGCTCATCATGTTTTGCTCGCGGAAGTGGCTTAGTCAACGGGTCTGCTACATTCAGATCCGTATGTATTTTGCAAATCTCTATGTCTCCATCCTTGACCTTTTCACGAATGGAGTTGAAGCGCTCTTGATGTGTTTGGTTCTCTTGTGAAACCTGGATTCCGTTGCTAAGGCAATTGCTCCAGTGTTGTCACAAAAGATTTTCATTAGACTCAATGCACTGGGTATTACACCCAGATCGGATATGAACTCCTTCATCCAGACTCCTTCATGCGCTGCTTCTGAAGTAGCTATGTATTCCGCTTCACACTTAGATCCCGCCACGACGCTCTGCTTGGAACTGCACCAACTGACAGCTCCACCATTCAATATAAATATGTATCCGGTTTGTGACTTAGAGTCATCTGGATCAGTGTCGAAGCTAGCATCAACATAACCATTTACGACAAGCTCTTCGTCACCTCCATAAACGAGAAACATATCCTTGGTCCTTTTCAGGTACTTCAGGATGTTCTTGACCGCTGTCCAGTGATCCACTCCTGGATTACTTTGGAACCTCCCTGCCAAACTTATGGCAAGGCACACATCAGGTCTGGTACACAACATAGCATACATGATAGAACCTATTGCTGAGGCATAGGGAATGACTTTCATTTTGTCTCTATCTTCTGCAGTGGTCGGGCTTTGAGTCTGACTCAATTTCACACCTTGTAACACAGACAAGAACCCTTTCTTTGACTGATCCATTTTGAACTTCTTCAAAACTTTGTCAAGGTATGTGCTTTGTGAAAGTCCTATTAAGCGTCTTGATCTATCCCTATAGATCTTGATGCCCAATATATAAGCAGCTTCATCAAGGTCTTTCATTGAATTTTTTTATTCAAGTATCCTTTTATGCTATCCAGAAATTCTATATCATTTCCAATCAACAATATGTCATCCACATATAATATCAGAAATGCTACAGAGCTCCCACTCACTTTCTTGTAAATACAGGCTTCAACGTAAGTCTGTATAAAACCATATGCTTTGATCACCTCATCAAAGCGTATGTTCCAACTCCGAGATGCTTGCACCAGTCCATAGATGGATCGCTGGAGCTTGCATACTTTTTTAGCACCTTTAGGATCTACAAAACCTTATGGTTGCATCATATACAACTCTTCTTTAAGAAATCCATTAAGGAATGCAGTTTTGACGTCCATTTGCCAGATTTCATAATTATAAAATGCGGCAATTGCTAACATGATTCGGACTGACTTAAGCATCGCTGCGGGTGACACTACAAAAAAAATACACTTCCGTGATGATACGTGTTTGTCATAGTAGGTCATGTTTTCTGTCATGCATGTACATCCATGACGATTTTATGACAGAATCAAGATAGTCATACCTGTGCTGTCGTAGAAATGTTCCATGACAATACCAAAATTATCATCACGGAAGTGTTCATTTCCATGACGATAAATGATGCGTCATGGAAGTGCTTTCGTCAAGGGTAACCGACACGTGGCATCCACCGTAACGGGTCGCCGTTTATTTATCATGTCCGGTTTTGGATCCGATAACCCGTTAACAGCAACGACCAATGGCGATTTTCCACGTGTAAAATTCTCATTGGCCGGTGGAAACACGTGTCAGCTCGTCATTGGGTCAGATACGCGCCTATGATATGTCGACACGTGCGATGGCCCAACACTGGCCCATTTAGCTTACAAAGGCCGGCCCGTTTGACTTGCTCAAAAGATAGCGGGCCGGCCCATGAAAAGCCTGTTAACGGTCTGTTCGCATATAGCCCACTTTACAGCCCGGTAACTCACGGCCCGTTATGGCGTTCCTGAAATCGGCCCAACAGCGTCATGTGGGCCGTCCAGTATAATACCAGCCCATTTCATTTTCGGCCCATGTATGGCCCACGACGTCTTTCGGCCCATACGAGGCCTTTCGTATCTTTGGGCCCTTTAATGGGCCGCGGTGACTCTGGCCCATAATAAACAGTAAATTTCTTTATGCCCAGTAACGGCCCATGATTTACATGGGCCGTTTCCAGCCCGTGTTATCTTTTCGGCCTACTGACGGCCCATACATTCTTGGGCTCCTTTCCGTCCCTCGATTACTTCCGGCCCATTACTGGCCTGTTCCCCTAATGGGCCAAATTCGGCCCGTGGTTAGAATCGGCCCGTTTGTGGCTTGTTAACCCATTGCGCCGTTTCCAGCCCGTCCTATATTCTGGCCCATTAACGACCCGTTATGCCTGTGACAGAATTAAGTCTTTGCTGTCTTCCGGCCTGTTAACAGCCCATTACCGTGCTGGCCCGATACCAATTACGCCCGTTTACGGCCCATGTGGGCCCATTTTATCCGACGGCCTGAGGCCCACTGAATCTACAGGCCGTTGGAGGCCCATTTATCCGACGGCCCGTAGGAGGCCCATGGGTCCTACGGCACATAGCAGGCTCAAGGTGACCACGGTCCGTATATGGCCCATGGTTGTTGTGGCCACTAGAAAACCAAGGAAAAAGAAGACTAAGGAAATAAATAAGCCAGAAACTAACGCTAGGCTATTAAGGCGATTGCACAGATTACATCCACCGGGCATCAGGGAACACCCTACACTATACAAAAATGGCTTGCTGTTTTCTTCAGCTGATCGCTGCACGTTAAGAACAAATTTTGTATCGCAACAAAACAAATTACAACCATAAAACAAAAGGAAGGTTAGCATAAAAGTTAACAGTCCGGCAGATAAATGCACCACCAGAAGTTCAGAAGCTCAGTTCATTTGACCTGACTATTACGTTTTCATGCTCTACTATCCGATGGAGCACCATAACCTTTGCCTTCATTTCTCCTAGGCTCCTGAACAACATAGCTAATGTCTGATAGTCTGGTTTCAAAACCATGCATACCTTGACGACATCGAACAATGGTTGTCCTTGTTTCACAAAGGGTCTCTGTTAGGGAATGGACTTGTGTCTGGAGCGCAGATATAACATTGTTTTGAGCTTGCATATATTGATCATGAGGTAGTTTGGACGAGATTCCCTTAACAACCAACCCAGTATTATGTAGGAACGTGCTTTTGGCACTATTAGTGGACAGGTACTGACCCACTGCAGCAAGAGGTGACATTGCGGTTATAGTTGCCTCGTCACCTTCAGAAGGTGGCGGTTTCACCATTTGTTCCATAGCTTGCTGAAAAGTTGAGTTTTTTACATTAGTAGTACCAGAACAGAAGATATTAAGGAGGCAGCAAAACCAAACAAAATAGCTTTGGTCTATATACAAAACTTATTCTGGTGAACCCGTGTAAAATATTAGTTGTATTTTACTGCAAAGTACATAATAAAACTAGGTTCCAAACATATGACCATGTACCATGGCTAATGTATTGTCTATTTCTTCACATTGTATTGACAGCTAAGGATAAAGAGACAAAGTTTATAATACGGTAAGCATAGTATGGCATCATTCATATCACAAAACAACTGAGAACAGACAAACAAGCAATTGTAACGTTGTGTAGACAAGTCCAGCACAGAACTAGATTACAGATAAGGATCAAAGGAACATCACTCCTCTCTTTTAAACTTTGTAAGGTGCAATGATACACTAAGACAATTGTGTATAAAATTGAAAAGAGTAATAGACATTGGCTGCAAACCGTGCAGTTCAATGCACAAGTCAGAGTAAGTAGTAGTTAAAAGGCATAAGGATTAAGGACTTACAACAGCGACTTTGACTGGTGTAGTCATGCCCTTCGTCTTGCTGGTGTGAAAGCCCTTGAAGATTTCCACAGCATTTGGTTTAGGTACTTTTTGGTCCTCGCGGGCTTTCCTCTGCATTTGGAACAAGTCAATATAGATCTGATAATATGGCACATCGAAAAGAGTGAAACAACAGCTAATTACAAGAGCCTCGTAGTGTGCAATATAGCTACGAGAACCTGTCATCTGTTGGAATTTCACTTTCATACGGTTGGCCTTGTTCTTTGAACAGTTCAGCTACAAAAAGATATATTTGTGAGGCACATGCGTAAATAGGAGTTCAACATGGGATCTGATCACATATATATAATGTACTTGATACTTTGGATCAGACCAGTGTTTAACGAGGCCTCTCCAGTCTTCATCCGATATATTTTCCACTGAAGATGTTTGGGCAAGTTCACTGTTAGCCTTGCCTTCAAAGTGAGTTTTCCTCAAGTTATACCGATACTGTCGCAGAGCAGACTTGAAAACATGGGTGCATGCTTGTCTGCTTGCATCATCTTGGCTATCCAACTTGAACCTCATCTGTTGAAAATTATGGGAGTCTCATTACCAGCAACCTAGAAAGTATGGGACAAACCAAGACGACATTACTAATTTCCATACATAACCATACTTACAGATAAATGGTCGAGGAAGGTGTGAACTGGGTTTCGTCTTTGTCATTCTTGTACTGAATCCATGTTGGGAGGATACATGCATGACACCTACCGGCAACCACTGCCTCTAATACTAACTTGGCTGACTCTGTAGCATCACGTGGCCTTTTTAAACCTGCCTCAAAACGGATCTCCATTCTTCCTCCTCTAGATTTAGTTAACCTATCGAGCATTATCCCTGATGTCTGTTTCCTCTTGTGCCTAGGTGCTAGTCCAACAACGAACATAGGAAGTTTTAGTGTACATCAAACTGTGAGACTACATATAAAGAAGCATGCATCTGTAACTTGACTCCAGCAACTACCTTCCTGCTGTTGAAGCTCACAAGGTTCATCTGATCTTGCCAACTCGTCTTGTGTCAAGAGTGCTTAGGAAGTAGTGTCAGGTGGCAAGGGAGCTTGGGAACGTGCTGCTAGCTGAGTTGACAAACGAGTAACTCGTGCAGCTGGTGGTACTGTGGAAGGTGTTGCAACAACAAGGGCTGTCGCTGCTTGTTTGGTGGCAGCTATTAGTTTCTATTTGGATTGTTTTGCAGCTCGTGTAGCATGGGATACCGCGTTTGTACAATTTTTCGGTGGACTTTGACCTTCTATTGCACCATTAGTACCAGCAGAATCTGCATAATTCTTCCGCTTCCATTTCCGTGTGTCCTGAGTACTAACACCATCCCCTGCCATTCTATGTTCCTTCCTATTTCTCTGTGCCATGTCAAGTCAAGCCGACAAGAAAAAGGAATAAAAATTTAGTTCTTCAGAACAAATTGATGCGTGATACAGACGAACTGAACTTTGATGTTAGACAACCGCATGATAGGAGGATGTAATATGTACGAAAAGCAGGACGGCATGAGATAATCAGAACTATGATGTGTAAACTAAGCAGAAGGCATTTCAATAAATTAGAAGCAATGCAATGGAAGGTAGACACCATATGAAAGATGCTACAAATATCGCTCTGCCAAGTTAAAAGTGTCTCGTCATAACTGGCATTTAAACTAATATGAAGCAGTACAAGAAATAAATCATATGCAAGATGCAAGCAACATCACACTACCAAGTTAAAGGTCTCTCGTCATTAGTGCCATTGCATATTCACAGCATTGCATATTCACAGCTATGATGTGTAAACTAAGCAGAAGTAATTTAATCAAATTACAAGCAATACAAGCTAGACACCGTATGCAACATGCAAGACAATATCACACTGCCAAGCTGGAGAAAGCACCTGGGATGCCGGTTTCGCCGGAAGACCGCCATCAGTCCCTGCCTTAATTTTTTCCTTCCTCTTTCTTAATTTTATTGCCTTGTCAAGTCAAACCCACAAGAAAAATGAATAAAAATTCGCTTTTCAGAACTCATTGATGCAGGATGCTGACGAGCACTATTTTAATGTAAGGCGACCACATGATAGGACGATTGAATGTGTAAGAAAAAAGGACAGCATTGCATATTCACAGCTATGATGTGTAAGCTAAGCAGAAGGCATTTCAACAAATAGAAGCAATGAAAGCTAGACACCATATGAAAGATGCAATGAATATCACTCTACCAAGTTAAAACTGTCTCGTCATAAGTGCCATTTCAACAAATTAGAAGTAGTACAAGCTAGAAAAGAATGCGAGATGTAACCTATATCACACTCCCAAGTTAAACGTGTCTTATGATAAGTGATTGTTGCAGGTTACACAACAATAGTACTTTGATGTAAGAACATGGTGTGATAGACAGATATTGTATGTTCTAGAAACAGGAACTCGTGTCTTATTCACAAGTATAATGTGTAAAGTAAGCAGATGGAATTCAACAAAGTTAAAAGCAATACAAGCTAGACATCATACATAACATGCAACCACATATAACAGTGCCAAGTTAGAGGGAGCACCTGTGATGGTGGACTAGGGGAGACGTGCTCATCATCAACACTGCTACGTTGAGTGTCTATGCATGTGTTGTCTTGCAAATCTTCTTGGGGGGGGGGGTGGCGGAGTAGAATCTTTAGAGGCCCTCTGTTTTAGTTGTTTGGAAGGAGCACCTTTATCCACTGCCTTGCTAATTTCCTTCCGCTTTATTGATTTTGCATTGTCAAGTAAAACCAACAAGAAAAAGCAATAAAATTCAGTCTTCAGAACTCATTCATGCATGATACTGACAATCACTACTTTGATGTAAGGCAAACACATGATACGAGGATGGAATATGTACGAAAAACAGGACGGCATGGCATATTCACAACTATTTGTGTAAACTAAGCAGAAGCCATTTCAACAAATTAGAAGCAATGCAAGCTAGACACCACATGAAAGATGTAACCAATATGACTGCCAAGTTAAAAGCGTCCCATCATAAATGGCATTTCAACAAATTAGAAGCAGTGCATGCTATAAGTCATATGAAAGATGCAACCAATATCACTCTGCATATACTAAAGGTGTCTCGTCATAATTGATTGATGCGGGATACAAAAAAACAGTAGTTTTATGTAAGGACATGCTTAATAGACAGATGTACTATGTACCAAAAACAGGAAGGCATGTCACATTAACTGGTATAATATATAAACTAAGCAGAATAGCACATGCAATTTAAACAGATTGGAAGAATTACAATCTAGACACTATATGCAACATGCAACCACATATCACGCTGCCAAGTTAGAGCAAGCAACTGCGATGGTGGTGTAGGGGAAATGCGGTCATCAACTACAGAGCTACGTTGACTATCTTCATCTAGCATTGTTGTTTCTTGAGAATCATGTGGGGAGGCTGACACTGCATTCTTGAAAAGAGGATCTTTTCTTACAGCAGTCCATTGGCCTGACTATCTCATCATAAGTGATTAATGAGGGATACACAAGAACATTAGTTTGATGTAAGAACATGGTTAACAGACAGATGTAGTAGTATGTACCAAAAACAGGAAGGCATGTCATATTCAAAGGTATAATGTGTAAGCTAAGCAGATGCAATTTAACCAAATTGGAAGTAATACAAGCTAGAGACCCAGCTGGAGTGGTGAGCATGATCATCGAGGACCTGAGAGCCTGGTGGGAGGCGGGCTGCTTCGCCACCACAGTGGCTTTTTAGTTGGCTTGCAGGTGATGCCTGTCTGTGTTGGGCTTGTCACTGGCTCGGCCAGTGCCCTGACTAGCTATTTGGCTTCTGGTGCTCCCGGGATGGTGGTTTATGTAAAAAATATCTTTCCTTATCTTAATAAAGACCGACTTCGGCCTTTCATATACAATCTAGACACCATATGCAACATGCAACCACATATGACACCGCGAAGTTAAAGCAAGCACCTGGGAGCACATTTACCGTCTCCATCTATTGAACATGCAACCTTTAAAGTGCCGAGACGTGTCTTTCTTGCCAACGAAGAAAGCAAGAGCGACTTCTCTCTTTTATTTCGTGCTTCTGTCAATAGTTTGGCAGAGTCTGAAATACCCATGCATAAAAAAACAATAGTGAGAGTATGGGTGAAGTGTGTGCAGAACTAGTGCAATGTAAAAGTAGCAGATAGCAGGTGGCTAAAAAATAAATGACAGGAGACATATGATAATTCTACAACATTGCATGGCAAACAAAATTAGATTCTACTCCGTATGATTTTGTAATATATGAGCACAGGGATGGCTGGGAAATGCAGGTACTCCTCCAGCACACCACCACATGTGGTCCTATCAAAATAACAGTCGACTGAAAATAAATAGGTCAGTCGATTTTTTTATGAATTGTCCGATCTACAAGGAATGGGCAGATGGCCTTCGTCTACCTCCCGCCAGTCACTGTTGACGATCCTTCTCGAACCGCCAGCGACCACCGGCCTAGACCCCTGCCTCCGCCGCCCCGCCCTCCCCTCGACCTCACACCACCGCCGTGCTTGGCAGCACCCCCTGGCCATCCCTTTAAGCCCGGCCGACCTCCAGATCGGGCGCCAGCAGCTCCTAGGCCCCACACACCTCTAAGATAAACATCGAGGTGCTGCTTCCCCGACGTAATAGGCGGACTAGCGCCTATTACGCCAGAGAATGCTTCCTTTAATTGGGAATCAACTGACCAGGAATTGAAATCCAGGGGGGTGACGGACCTCTAGCTAAGGTGAAATAGTATATGAGGAGAAACCTTGTGCATCGCGAGTTACTAGGAACATCTAGTATCAGGAAGAACGTGTAGGAAGAAGCGGTCAACTAGTGTCTTCTGTGGGATGAATACCGTGCAAGCAGACACGTAAGATTTGCACGAATAAGGGAAGAGGAGCACCAGATCCGGTTGCCAGTGATGTGTCCTCCTGATATCGCGGCGATGTTCTTCTTTTTACTGGGGGAACCGATGTTTTGGAGGAGGGTGGAGCCTTGGATGAACCCATGGCCAAATTGTTGACTGTGTTGTGGTGGCCGTCTGTCGGCAGAGGGGAAGCAGATTCGACGCAGAGAAGGACGGCGTAGCAGGAACATCTTCGGTGCGGTGGAAAGTGGCGACATTGGAGCGGCATCGGTGAGGCGCCGGACGGCGTGGTTGAACTGGCTCGGGTACGGTGCACGTCGGCGTCCTG
This sequence comes from Thinopyrum elongatum, assembly GCA_011799875.1. Classification (NCBI taxonomy): domain Eukaryota; kingdom Viridiplantae; phylum Streptophyta; class Magnoliopsida; order Poales; family Poaceae; genus Thinopyrum; species Thinopyrum elongatum. Next base: position 481,647,466 of record CM022302.1, on the reverse strand, counting down.
GAGGCAGCTCGGCCTCAGCTTCAACTACTAGCCGTGGAGGGCGTTGCGGTTGCTTTGGACGACGACATCGGGGTATCGGCTCCAGCGTGATGGAGGAGGGCGGCGGTTGATGGGTGGGATGGGGTGGCGGACGGAGGACGCCGAGGTTTCCCGGCTAGTGGAGAGGTAATTTTGGCACCCACGGAGTACGAATGGGGACTCGGACGGGGGGCGGGGGGAGCTAAGGGGGAACCATGTTTCGGTCTGGGACGTGCTTGTTTTTTTTTAACAGATGGGACGCGCTTGTTTGAAATTTGGGGAAAGTACAAACTTTGCCCCCCTCTTAAATTTCGGACCTACTGCGGGTCGGGGGTAGGATGGTAATCCCAGGTGTCCCAAATAGTGGGCGGGAGCGATTTCGGCCGAGCGAATGTGTGTTTAGGCGGCCACGGTATATGAATGTTTTTCGGAGGCGGTTGCATGGCGTCTAGATGAAGTTACAAACCTACCCCGGTTTAGACCTATAGACGTCGGGCCGGTAGGCTTCATGGGTCGGAGTTAGAAAAGTAATTTCCTTCTACCAAACATTGGTCTCACGTGGTTTCGGGCGAGTAGAGGCTCTTTTGGCGCTTCATTTGAAATTTTGAAACAGAAGCATTCACGTTTAGAGTACTCTTGAACTTTGAGGATTGACCTAAATAGACAACGTTAAATTTGACCTTGTATGTTTGAAAACCTCATTATATTATGCGCTTCTTTTTGAAATTTTGACACTTGAAAATCCTATAACTACGATTATTTTGGAATGGAGGAGGTAAATTTGAATCTATTTTGTACACGACTATATGTGCTATTATGTACAAAAGCAGAGCAAAGATTGGTGCCCCCATAATTTAGGTATGATTTACAAATGCCATGATCTCGAATTCAAATAATTGAATGGACTTCATGTTGAATTCGAATTTTTTAAACCACCTTAAGTTGAATTCAAATGTATGCTAGTTCATAGCTAGCTATTGATAATGTTCATTGTGTAACTTTTGTATGTATAATGTGCTTTACAGACACAACATGAACTATACTCACGTTTATATTCGAATTGCTAAAGCGATGCATTGTCTGGAGTTCAAAATACTGACTCTGTGGATCAATTATGTCGAATAATAATATAGACATGCTCAAATTCGATAGAATATAGATGTCTGATGGATCAATGACCGTTCCTTATGCGAATTGCAAATATCATGATCCCATCCTAATATTTGGATACAATTTATATTTTTAATCAATGTTTACATCAGTCTTTTACGTGTAGTTTCACTCTCCATAGGCCCCTCCACACACACGCGCTGACTTTCTCTCTCACACATATGCGCACACGGTGTATATCCATCGGTGGTCTCTCACACATGCTCACACACTCTCTCCCGAGGTGTCTTTCTCATAGACATGCTCTCGATATCACCCTCCCTCCCTCTCGCAACCATTTACGACTGTTTTCACTAACCTTTATCACAAGCACTCTTCCTCTCACACGCATACACACGCACAATCCCCATCGACCGTTTCTATATACATAGACCTGCCTACGTGTCTCCCGCACGCACATTATCTTTAGGCAGGGCCGGTCCTGAGATTTTGGGGGCCCGGGGTGAAACTAAAACCTGGGGCCCTTAACTAAAGCATCAAAATAATAGACTATGAAGAAAGTAGACAACGATGCGTGATGCAAAGTCATGTTTATGTCATGCTTGAACTACAACTGTAGGAGTATATTATTTTAGGAACCAAAACGACAGAAAACTCTAGAGTAGTCCAAAAGAATTTGCATCCAAAATGCATAGTTGGATTCACATTTTTAGTTCTTGGATGACTATGGTAAGACTATTGTTACAAATTGGAATATCTGAGAAATTAGATAAAAGAGCAAAATCCATACAACTGATGTGAAAAATATTCCTTCATATATTCAAAAATTAAATACCTTCATATTTTTAAACAATAAATCTGTGGTGCCGCGATATTGCAAAGCGACTCCCGCCTAGCGACTTGTGCAAATGATTAAACTAAAAGTTAATTACCGGATTGTGCCGTCATTGCTCAGCTCATATATAAACCAACCGCCATGAGCAGCATCGAGAACCTCGTTCTTCCCTTGATCTATTTGATGATGAGATCTATACCAGGACCACCACATGAACATGAATATTAAACTGCAGAACTAGAACGATTAACTGTACAAACAAGGGACGATGTCGACCGGCCGACAATACTCACCTCTATAGATGACACACAACAGCTCCGGTCCGCCGCTGATCTCTGGCGCGCACCCGTGGTCCCGTCCCTTGAGATCCGGGCCTCCTCCTTGAGCAAGCTTTGGTTCATCTGTCATAATCTGGGTGTGAGGAGGAGGAGCAAAGGCGGTGGCTGCTGCGTACATGATGGCGATGCATGCGTGGGTTCCTAGATGGATCCCGCAAGTCGATGCGTGAGTTATACCGATGTATCGCACGCTGCATCTGATAGCTGCTACTACTTGGGCTATGGGCCAACCCCAATGACCTTATTTTTTACTACAGCCATGAAATTATATAGGCCTAATGCAATACATACTTGGGGGCCCTTCCACCGTGGGGGCCCGGGGCGGCCGCCCCCTGCCCCCCTCAAGGCCGGCCTATCTTTAGGCCTGTCTCGCACGCATTGTCTCCACCTCTCTTCCTAATTGACGAGTATGATTCTAGCAGAGCATTCTGTAAAAAGCCCCTTAAAGTTAGGTTGGATGAATGGTAATATCAGAGATAAGGGGTTACCTTAGTCCAAGGACCTAGGGTTACAAATCCTAGCTAGCTTTGTCAGTGGACACAGAGTCCTTCACGACTCTGGTATCTTTGTCTTGTACGACTAGTCCTCCATGGGTCTCCCTGAATGCGTCACGGGCCGACCAATGTGGCGCAGGACGGAAGCGAACCAAGGGCCTCACCTCGGCCCACCGGACCTCAAGCGGTGACACACCCTCTGCACCTAGGTCTCGTTATCTTCTCACACCCACACATACCAACATAGACACCACACAAAATATTTTCTCCTCGTGCCTCTATCCCCTCCCCCCTTGCATATACACACTCAAGGGCGTCTCTCGCCGTGACATCCTATTCGTCTCTCTCTCTCTCTCTAGACCTCTCTCATTTCTCGTGCTATCTCTCCCACGTCGCCCCCCCCCCCACCGGCCCCTCTATCCATGCCTCTCTCGAATACGTAATACATACACATACCCTCTCTAGGCCCTGCCAAATACGTCAACTACACATTCACACATGTTACATCACGTACCCCATTGATCTAAAAAGCCCTCTCTTCGCGTTTATTTCGCATACAACATTCCTTTTGAATAAAACCACACAAAGATGGCCAAAAAATTATTTTAGAACTTCTACATATATACAACATTACAGAGTTATATGGAGGAGTATGAACGTTAATTTGCATTGCATGGTGCACCCAATGATATTTATTCCCCACTGCGAATTTTTATATTTTTATACTATATATAAAGTTAGTCATAATAAAGAGTAACGAAGAGCATCTCTCTCTCCATCGCATACACCCCCTCTACGCCCATTTCATGTACGCACACAAACTATCTCCAGGTCCTCTAAAAGTACGCCCCAGCACATTCACGCATGTTTCATCTTTCTCTTGCGATATATACAGTGACGATCATTGTATTTGAAGCGAAAGCATGATACGTACATTGGACTTCAGAATCCACTCATTACGGTCACCATTTAAGTTTTGTGGTTATTATACAGTCACGGGCTCACCGTACAGCTCTGTATTTGCTCAAGACACGACTAGTTGACCAGGTAAACGCTCCACATGGCACCTCTAGTGTTGCATCACATTATCTCACTATCATTGGGCCCACCTGTCAGCGTGTATAAGAATGAAAACAAACGATAAAAAAATATTGGACGGTGGTTCGAAGTCATGACCGCGGGCACAGCGGACAAGGTGGCCTTGTATTGGTATGCTGAGCCGTCTGTTTTAACACACAGGAGCTGGTGTGGTGATTATACACACACGCACGCATGCACATGAACTGCATGCACGCAACACTCACACGTACACACGCAGCCACGCACGCGCACAACACTCACACGTACACACGCAGCCACGCACGCACGCAACACTCACACGTACACACGCAGCCACGCACGCACGCAACACTCACACGCACACACGCACGCATGCATGCACACAACACACGACCAACACACACGCTCACGCTGAAGTGCTCAACCTACACGTGCATGCGCACACATCGGGCCCTGACAAACACATACACTACCAGGTGGTTCCCGCGCACGGGTTGGAGTCTTGTCGCGCCTACGTAAATTTAGGTTTATCTTATCTTTTTCCTAGGCGAACTGACAGGTGGGACCCATAAGGAGCGTGGTCAATTTAACCAGTCAACATAGTGCCACGCAGACTATTTGGCCGGTCAACAGAGTGCAATCCGATGCTGAACTATGAGCAAGTGACCGTATAATCACCGCAAAACATATATAGTGACCGTAATGAGCATATTCTGAAGTCCGGTGACCTTATTACGCTTTTCGCTTGAAATACACTGACCGCCAGTGTATTTATCTCTTCTCTCGCTCTCTGTGTGGAGCCGTGTAGGCCAATGTGACAGTGCCTAAATTGGCGCACGCCACCCCATTATTGCTGTACTGGTTTCATAAGAGCGAACAAGCATTCACGTCTACTGTACAAACTGTAGATATGAGTTACAAATGCTATGACGATGAATACAAATATTTGAATCCACTTTATGCCCAATTTCTCTTTGTAGGCCCTCCAAAAGTACATCTCTACACGTTCTCGCATGTTACATCTAACAACTATGCAGTACAGCACTACTACTATACTCTAACACAATAAATCATATGTGTTTTTAGTTTTACTAGATCTCATATTGTTACTTAATTATTCAGTTTGCATACATTAAAATTGCCTTTGAAATGTATGGCTAGTATCATCTACCGCGCGGGAAAAATCCCGCCCTTGCCTGTTTAATCGGGTTTGTATCGATGGATCGTGCGAAACAACAAAACTATAGTAGTACTACAGTACAAGTAATAGTTCACTGGGCCGCCGTGTCATGTAATCCTCCGTCGTAAGAGTGGAGCGCTCGCTTTCATAAATGTTCTAGTCCCTTTCGCCGACATGTGGGACATCAAGCAACCGGGTCCACGTGCCATACCAAAATAACAGTGCAGAGCAGCAGGGGTGAAGCACCCCAGTCATGGCAACGGCATAGTAATGAGCAATGAGGCGTCAAATCACAAAATTGCACCTTTCCCGTAGTTAAGTTGGAGGGACGAAGTAATGCTAAAAAAAAGAAGTTGGAGGGATGAAGCAACCATCATTTCACTCGTTGCTGAATCCGCTTCTCCCTCATCTTCTTCAAGTTAACCACGTGTTGCTTCTGCCGTTGTTCTGCCTCATGTGGGACGCGGATGTAACACCCTAGTTTTCGCTCCCTGTTTTTTTTTCCTTCGCGGGATTTGACTCTCGTCTTTTTTCTCGATGTTATCGGATTTTTTCTAGCTCCTGGGTATATGAAGATGGTCATTTAGCCTTGCCTTCCCTATCCAACCAGAGTTTCTCTCCAGACAAACCTTACCACCCAAGATATATTCTCCGGACTTTGCCATCGAAACCCTACCTTCCGAGTTACCGGAAGGGAAACCCTAATCCTTCCAGTTACAAAGGAACCCCAATTTCCTTTGATCTGTTGCTTCCCAAACTTCTCCCAGTGATCATCCCACATCTATAAACCCTGGATATGCAAAAAATATTGCCAAGTCATTTGCAATATTCTTCATTTATAATTAACTCCTTTTTCTGCCAGCTAAAGGAATTAAATCCAGGAAAAAATCTATCCATCTCCAAAGTTCATGAAAACTTGTGGAGATATTCTTTGTGATCATATTGAGCTCCCATAAAAATATTGGCCATAATTAAATAAGGGAAATTGCTTTTTCCTATTTAATGCCAATATTGCATTTTGGGCAGTTTCTAAAGGAACTACCATTTTGGTAGCCAGGAAAAATCCCAAATAAATTGTGAAGCTTTTTATATCCATATCTTCACCATTTCCATCAAAATTCAAGTCCCATAGTTCAAAGTTTGAGCACAGCATCCATTTGCAAATTCTGTCCAGATTGTCAGTTTGCAAAGGAAGTGCTTGAACCCTTTATCCATTTGAGCTGAAATTTTTCATGGTGGTTAACATTGATAAATAACTCGTGGAAACCAAAAATAATCTCAATCCCTCTATCCATTCTCCCACAGCATTTTTGTCAAGTTTCTGTTCATTTGGAAGTGCTGTGAAGGAAGTACCCTGTAGCCATTTCCAAATGAGCTGAAACTTTTCCAGTACCATCATACCTCCAAATAATGACTCCACACCAAATTTCATCTCATTTCATCAGGCCATCTGAGCACAGCTTCAAGATTTAGTTTCTGGACCAGATTTGGCATTGTGAAGGAAGTATATGCAAATGAGGTCCAAATGACTTCAAATTTCTCCAGAATTTACTACTTCCTACCACATCTCAACCTGACAACATCTTAGTTCCATTTACCAAGTTATTTTACCTTAGCTTCTGCCCCAAGTTTCCATCCAGAAACTATTCTGGATCACCTCAGTTACTCTGGAGGCTTCCTTGTCCATCCAATGTCATAGCTTATCTATTTGATCAGTGAACATCCTGTTGGACAAGTCTAGACGGGCAGACGCGGGCCAGAGCATGCGGTTCGCGTGGTGACCGCGTGAGCGACAGGCCAAGTCAGTGCTCTACGCGGTTGTCACCTCATACAGGCCAGCTCAGGCCACCGTAGTATGTCCCCTAGCGCCGACTACGTCACCGCCGTCCACGTACCCCCTCTGGAACCCTCTTCCCCTCTGTTTTCTTCCTCGCCGGACAGCTACAAGCTCCGCCGTATCGCCACTGTTGCCACGCGGCTCCGGACGCGCTCGAGCCTTCCCGAAGCACCGGCTAGCTTCCCTGCTCGCCCGTGCCACTTCCCGACGCTGCGAACCAGCCAGAGCTGTCGTCTCCGAGCTCCAGGACCGTGGCCAGCTCATCCCGCGGCCATCCTTATCGGCTCACCGCCGTTCGGCTATATATAGCCCACCCCCACACCGCTCGAGCTCATCAACCTCCCTCCCCACCCCTCTAGTCCACTGTAGCGTGCTCGCCCGGCTGAATCCTCCTCGGCAGCGCCAGAATTTAGCCGGAGTTCGCCTCGGCCTCCGCCACCAATCTCCACTTCCAGCCCCTCCCCGTCCCGACTGAACTCTCCATGAGTTGCCCCACTCTCCGGCGAGATCTCCCATGCCATTTCCCAACCACTTAGCCCACCGGAACACCGCCATCGCCACGGAGCCGCCGCCCTTGGCCACCGTCCGCCGCGACCAGGTCTCCACTGGCCCCACTGCTCTCCGACGAAGGCCAAGCTCCCTGGCGGAGGCGCCCAGTCGCGCATGTGGCTGAACCTCAGCCGGAGGTGGCCTGTGCCATCGGGAGCCATCGCCGGCTCACATCGCCCTCGCCCCTCCTCTGCCCAGTCGCGGGGTGGAAGAAGGAATGGGGAGGAGAGGGTCAACGCCCGCAGGGCCCGCCCGTCATCGAGACAGCTGTGTTGACCCCTGGCCCGCGCGTTTTTAAGTGGAAGTGTACTCCGGACAGTACGTGACCACCACGGCGAAAACGTATTTCCAGAAAGTTACCTTCCCTTTTTCCAGCCCAACGCCGAAATCCTTATTTAGTGGACGTTCGTCGGTTAAAGGCAAAAATGAACAGAATTTGTTTGTTTTTATGCCTAAACAATGAACGGCCACAACTTCTCGCTCGTGACTCCGATTCAGGTGAAACCAACGCCCACATCTTCAGTTCGACGAGCCCGTTCCGATAAGGTCATTTTCATAATGTTTGCACATTCTAAAAATGACCATTTTGCCCTTGCCTTCTAACATCCCTCCAAGAGAGAATTCTTTCCGGCGAATTCATCCGCGGACTCTCCACACCTCTTCCTGGAGTATTTCTCGACCCCAGGCAAGCCGACCATCTGATATATGCCCTAAAGCATTGCTCTGTGTTGTTCTTGCATGTTTAAATTAATATGCTTGTGCTTGTCTGTGTAGTAGTGAGCTGTATGTGACTCTGACGAACCCTTGCTTGCACTTTCTTCGGTGATGGCACCACGCTTGTGTTCTGAGCTATTTCCGGCCGTCTGGGGTGGATGCCGACTTTTATTTCTGTTGTCAGCAATTGTCCGTGTTTTGAGTTGCTTTTCGGCCGTTGCGGGCAGCTGTTGAATTTCTTTTTGTAGCAGTGACCCTATGCTCTAAGCTGTTTCTCGACCGTCTTAGGGAGCTGCTACATTCTTCTTATCAACACCGTCTCATGTTCTGAGCTGCTTTCCAGCCGTCTTGAGCCGGGGTTGAGTTATTCCAGTAATGTCCCAAATCTGCGTTGTAAAGACCGTTCTGGTGGCTACTGGTTTCTTTGCCGGTTTTATGCAAGGGTTCCGACGGTCGTAACTTATAGCTAGAACTTGTAAAGTGACAACTTGCTATTTAATCCTGTTTCACTAATGATTCGTTTTGATGTTATATGGAGATAGGTTGTTATGATCATGCATAGCTATTCCCATCTCAGGTTATTGTGATAAACAACCATGCTTGCTAAATACTGGCTAAAGCTAAACCTGGTCGGTTGATCCAGAGTCACCTGTTCGGACTTATCCGTGCAACCACATTTGCCGGTATGGGACGGCCTTGACTTGGTCTGATCGCGTGCTCTTTCATCGGTACCGCCAACTAGGGAAGGTTATGCGTGCGTGCTACCCTGGCCCAGTAGGCGGCGATAACCTTGTGAGCCCAGTTGATTGTTTAACCCGGGAGTCCCCGTTTGGGACAGTTTAGTTTGGCCACGATGGTGGCCGGTGTCATGAGGTGACACAGGGGCCACCCAGGGCAGGACTCCGGGGGAGGATGATTGCCGGTGGTACGGTGGAGGAGTCACGGGTTAGGCAGGTTTCGTTGGAGCAACCCTGGTCCACCCGAATGGGATCACGAGGTAAGGTGCTCCATGGTGTGGGTAAAGTGCGCAACCTCTGCAGAGTGTAAAATCTATTCGAATAGCCGCATCCACGGTATTGGATAGTCCGTCCAGACCTCTCTAGGTGGTCAACCGTAATAATGATAATAATGATGGAAGAACTCATCTTGTAGACATCAGATGATGTCAGGAATATAATATATGTTAGCCATGGGATGGCAATATGGTGAGTGGTCGGATGACCGAAAGACTTGGATTGGATCCTGAGATTGTTCGGAGTATGGATCACTTACTTGATATGCTTTACTGTATTTTACCTTAGTAGTTACCTTGCTGGATAAACCTGTTATGATTTAATGATTAATCTTGCTAGATAGGTATGCTATGCCATGATAATTAATGTTGCTCTAATAACAAATGCATGCTTGAATGCCATGGATTGCTTTGCTTGGTGTATATGTTAGTTTGGTTTGCTTGCGAGTATATTCAAAAGTACTCAGCGGCCTTCAATGTGGCCAGGTTCACATAAGGATCCGTCGTCCATCGACGAGGAGCCGGAGCGTTCGCGGGCTAGGGGCGTAACCCAGTCAGATCCCTGTGGATTGGAGCCGCACCAAGACCATGCTGCCTTAGATAGAGCTTTTCCGCTGCCACCACTCTTGTAATATATCATGTAAGACTGATATATCCATTAATAGAAATGCCTGTGTTCATGATACTTGTTGTAAACGCGCATGCCAGAGTGATTTCCTGGGCTGGTATGCGTGGCGATGTCTAGCTACAGTGGTAATCAGGCGGGGCACCACAACGGATGGTATCAGAGCAGCCAGGCTAACTATAGGTTACCCTAGCCAGACTGCATTGTCTTTTGATTAGTAGAAAGCCCAGATGGATTTCAGCCATCTTTTGCCAAACAGGCATGGCTACTATTGATCATAAGGCAACCCCATAGGTTTTGGCTCCATCAGACCCCAACTCTCGTGGCCTTTGCCTCCGGTATGAAATGCTCGCACCTGGCAGCGACCCGTGAGCCCTGAACCCCTAGGTAAACCAGATATCCCTACCCTGCTTGCTAGCCATGGCATTTCTCTCCCTAACTCTAGTTTCCTTTGGGAAATGCTTATAAATTCTATCTCTCCCCGACAACCTTAGAATCTTTGACTAAGCCACTTTGGCTATGGTCATGCGTCGAGTGTGATGTTCCCTAAGGAAGTAGTAGGAGCTTGACGCCAGTGCTACCAGAAGCATTGCGTGGTTTTGCTTCTAAACCCTTAGAGGTGCATCGAGTGTGCTATACTAGTTATACTAGTGGATCCTCGGCCACATATGAAAGGTCTGTAATGTTTGAGCTTTATTTGCTTTTCGGTTTTCGCGGCTTTTGTTTCTTTTGTCGGTTCCCTTCTTCGCTTCGACTGGATCCATCTGCAAGTGCCGTCAAGAAGACCAGCATACAACTGGGATAATACCCAATAATCCCAATTCAGTAAGAGTCAAGCCAAGCCAACTTCCTGGTATTCAGAATAGCAACACCGGATCTGTCAAGGACGAAGGATGGGTCAGAAGCAGAATCTATGTGTGCAACAGACAAGGCCAGAATATACCTGAGAAAGTTGGCCTCAGAATGGATCACGCCTAAGGAACAGTCAAATGAGCTACCAAGAATGAACACCAGTAAGAACGGATGATGCTGTCCATGATACAAGGATTATTTCAGTCAGTGAGGTGAACTGAGTCTTTTCTCAACAGACTCAAGAATCATCTATTACCCACCAAAGACATATTTCATGAATGTGAAGGTGCCAAGAGCAGCAACAAAACTCCGGTACATTGGTACAAATTGCAAAGCATATTTTGGAATTCACCGATGCAAATGCAAAAAAAATTGGGCACTGTGAACAAGGTTTGCGAGGAATATGGATGAGCTCACGGTTGCCCAGAATCACTGAGCTTCCAAGCATCCAGAATCAAGGAGCACCTAACATGATTGGAAACTCAGCTGAACCGAATGGAATTATTCGACAACTGCTTATTATCAGCAACACTTGGTTTGAATACAAAGGGTATTCCGAATTAATTATCAACATGAGGTATGCATCCGATCTGCAACTTTCACAATAGCAATAATCAGACCAGACCAGTAGAAGACAAGCGGTATGCATAATAACAGAAAAATCTTCGGTCAAGGTATGGCCTATACCAAGTTTGGCTCCACTATGGGTAAAATTCCGGATACTTCAGAAGGAAGCCAGAATCGGCCATAAATCTGACTGCATACACAGTGAAAGGCTTTCGGTATAAGGGACCCAGCCTTCCTCCGCAAGCTACCAAGAAGAGCTCATGACACCAGACTGCCAATCTTCCTCGGTACGCCACTTGGTGAGAAAATGTTCTGGGGTACGACACTCCTATCTTCCACAGTTTGCTACCGCGGAAAGCTTCTGGCATAAGGCACCTGACCTTCCACAGCAAGCCACATGAAGGGAAGCTTTTAAGGTACGATACCCAGCCTTCTTTAGCATGCTACCTTGGCAGAAGCTTCGAGCATAAGGAATTCAGTCTTCTTCAACACACCATTGTGCCCACAACAAGTTTGTCAGGAACACGAACTAGCCCAGACACACCCGTCTGCCTTAGAACTCAGTGCTTATGAAAGGATTTATCCTACACCTACATATGTTGTGAGCATGCAGTCCAGTGAATCAATTCATGCAAGCCCCACGTACACGGGAATGGTTGTGTTCAGAGAAGCATTGGCCCCATATTGAAGAGAAGAATATGAGCACAGCAACCCCTACGAGATATACAAGAGTAAGTTGTGAGAACAAGACCGAAAAGCCAGGAAAACAATCAAGAGGTCGTGTTGGCAGGTCATGACATGTCCATCAAAGGAATCCTTAAGAACCAAGAAGTTCTGTAAAAACAACCTCCATGATGTCAACAAGATACATCTCCACAGACGGAGTGGTATTACCAACCCTTGTCAAACTCTTGCATATACGGCCACGATAATGCAGCCAACATGACATACTCACCTGAATATGGGCCATCAACCAAGATAAGAGGCTATGCTCCAAAAGATACACTGGATGATAGCGATACTATGTTTAGCTCAATGGTCATGGCAAGGACTGCAGAGGCTATATATATGACAGAGCCATCTCCACGAGCGACAGAGTTTGAAACAAGACATTCAGATAGAATGGCTCAAAACACATCAGCATCAATAGCTCGTAGACGCCAGGATGTCATTGGAATAAGAGATTACTATCTATGATTACTTTGTGATCATGCCTGACATTTCAGTTGAGGATATAGCAGCAATAGTTCGGTCATGTTGTTCCTTGAATTGTGGATCACCTAAGGACAAAGTCAGAATGCCGAAGACAAAAGGAAATGTCAGTACGGAACCCGCAGCCAGACTGAGTATTCTGACACGGCAAAAAGAAAATCACCCCTAGTCACCCGAGGCCATACGAGCACGTAAGCCGGGTACTAGGAAAGGATGTCTTGCCCATGACAGTCAGGGTACGGAGCATCACAATAAAACCCGGAGCAGTCACTTACAGGCCATGGAAACCGATCAGTTTCCTGGTATTACCCGCTACCCCACCCAGCAACACCACTACCAGGACCAAAGGTACATCTGACTGTAAAGAGAAGGAATCAAGGAAAATGTGTGCAAAGACAACACATGGTCCATCAGAAGAGGCAGTTGAAAGGTCAGTAAACCAACGAAGACAAGATCGCTGATGGATCCAAGTCACACACAGGTAAGCCCCCTTCTCCGGGAGGTTAGCCCGGAAATCTCGAGGACGAGATTTTCTTAAAGAGGGTAGATTTGTAACACCCTAGTTTTCGCTCCCTGTTTTTTTTCCTTCGCGGGATTTGACTCTCGTCTTTTTCCTCGATGTTATCGGATTTTTTCTAGCTCCTGGGTATATGAAGATGGTCATTTAGCCTTGCCTTCCCTATCCAACCAGAGTTTCTCTCCAGACCAACCTTGCCACCCAAGATATATTCTCTGGACTTTGCCATCGAAACCCTACCTTCCGAGTTACCGGAAGGGAAACCCTAATCCTTCAAGTTACAAAGGAACCCCAATTTCCTTTGATCTGTTGCATCCCAAACTTCTCCTAGTGATCATCCCACATCTGTAAACCCTGGATATGCAAAAATATTTCCAAGTCATTTGCAATATTTTTCATTTATAATTAACTCCTTTTTCTGCCAGTTAATGGAATTAAATCCAAAAAATATCTATCCATCTCCAAAGTTCATGAAAACTTGTGGAGATATTCTTTGTGATCATATTGAGCTCCCTTAAAAATATTGGCCATAATTAAATAAGGGAAATTGCTTTTTCCTATTTAATGCCAATATTGCATTTTGGGCAGTTTCTAAAGGAACTACCATTTTGGTAGACAGGAAAAATCCCAAATAAATTGTGAAGCTTTTTATATCCATATCGTCACCATTTCCAACAAAATTCAAGTCCCATAGTTCAAAGTTTGAGCACAGCGTCCATTTGCAAATTATGTCCAGATTGTCAGTTTGGAAAGGAAGTGCTTGAACTCTTGATCCATTTGAGCTGAAATTTTTCATGGTGGTTAACATTGATAAATCACTCATGGAAACCAAAAATCATCTCAAACCCTCCACCCATTCTCCCATAGCATTTTTGTCAAGTTTCTGTTCATTTGGAAGTTCTGTGAAGGAAGTACCCTGTAGCCATTTCCAAATGAGCTGAAACTTTTCCGGTACCATCATACCTCCAAATAATGACTCCACACCAAATTTCATCTCATTTCATCAGGCCATCTGAGCACAGCTTCAAGATTCAGTTTCTGGACCAGATTTGGCATTGTGAAGGAAGTATATGCAAATGAGGTCCAAATGACTTCAAATTTCTCCAGAATTTACTACTTCCTACCACATCTCAACCTGACAACATCTTAGTTCCATTTACCAAGTTATTTTACCTTAGCTTCTGCCCCAAGTTTCCATCCAGAAACTATTCTGGATCACCTCAGTTACTCTGGAGGCTTCCTTGTCCATCCAATGTCATAGCTTATCTATTTGATTAGTGAACATCCTGTTGGACAAGTCTAGACGGGAAGACGCAGGCCAAAGCACGCGGTCCACGTCGTGACCGCGTGAGCGACAGGCCAGGTCAGTGCTCTACGCGGTTGTCACCCTGGACAGGCCAGCTCAGGCCGCCGTAGTATGTCCCCTAGCGCCGACTACGTCGCCGCCGTCCACGTACCCCCTCTGGAACCCTCTCCCCCTCTGTTTTCTTCCTCGCCGGATGGCGACAAGCTCCACTGTACCGCCACTGTTGCCACGCTGCTCTGGACGCACTCGAGACTTCCCGAAGCACCAGCTAGCTTCCCTGCCCGCCTGTGCCACTTCCCGACGCCGCGCACCAGCCAGAGCTGTCGTCTCCGAGCTCCAGGACCGTGGCCAGCTCATCTCGCGGCCATCCTTATCGGCTCACCGCCGTTCGGCTATATATAGCCCACCCCCACACCGCTCGAGCTCATCAACCTCCCTCCCCACCCCTCTAGTCTAGCGCAGCGTGCTCGCCCGGCCGAATCCTCCTCGGTAGCGCCAGAATTTAGCCGGAGTTCGCCTCGGCCTCCGGCACCAATCTCCACCTCCAGCCCCTCCCCGTCCCGACCGAACTCTCCACGAGTTGCCCCACTCTCCGACGAGATCGCCCATGCCCTTTCCCAGCCACTTAGCCCACCGGAACCCCCGCCATTGCCACGGAGCCGCCGTCCGCCGCGGCCGGGTCTCCACTGGCCCCGCTGCTCTCCGACGAAGGCCAAGCTCCCTGGCGGAGGCGCCCAGTCGCGCCGGTCACGCCGGTGGCTGAACCTCGGCCGGAGGTGGCCTGTGCCATCAGGAGCCATCGCCGGTGCGCGTCGGCCTCGCCCCTCCTCTGCCCAGTCGTGGGGTGGAAGAAGGAATGGGGAGGAGAGGGTCAACGCCCGCAGGGCCCGCCCGTCATCGAGACAGCTGTGTTGGCCCCGGGCCCGCACGTTTTTAAGTGGAAGCGTACTCCGGACAGTACGCGACCACCACGGCGAAAACGTATTTCTAGAAAGGCACCTTCCCTTTTTCCAGCCTAGCGCCGAAATCCTTATTTAGTGGACGTTCACCGGTTAAAGGCAAAAATGAACAGAATTTGTTTGTTTTTATGCCTAAACAACGAACGGCAACAACTTCTCGCTCGTGACTCCGATTCAAGTGAAACCAATGCCCACATCTTCAGTTCAACAAGCCCATTCCGATAAGTTCATTTTCATAATGTTTGCACATTCTGAAAATGACCATTTTGCCCTTGCCTTCTAACAGCCCTCCGAGAGAGAATTCTTTCCGGTGAATTCTTCCGCGGACTCTCCACACCTCTTCCTGGAGTATTTCTTGACCCCAGGCAAGCCGACCATCTGATATATGCCCTAAAGCATTGCTCTGTATTGTTCTTGCATGTTTAAATTAATATGCTTGTGCTTGTCTATGTAGTAGTGAGCTGTATGTGACTCTGACGAACCCTTGCTTGCACTTTCTTCGGTGACGGCACCACGCCTGTGTTCTGAGCTGTTTTCGGCCGTTCGGGGTGGATGCCGACTTTTATTTCTCTTGTGAGCAACTGTCCGTGTTCTGAGCTACTTTTCGGCCGTCGCGGACAGCTGTTGAATTTCTTTTTGTAGCAGTGACCCTATGCTCTGAGCTGTTTCTCAGCCGTCTTTGGGAGCTGCTACATTCTTCTTATCAACACCGTCTTATGTTCTGAGCTGCTTTCCAGCCGTCTTGAGTCGGGGTTGAGTTATTCCAGTAATGTCCAAGATCTGAGTTGTAAAGACCGTTCTGGTGGCTACTGGTTTCTTTGCCGGTTTTATGCAAGGGTTCCGACGGTCGTAACTTATAGCTAGAACTTGTAAAGTGACAACTTGCTATTTAATCCTATTTCACTAATGATTCGTTGTGATGTTATATGGAGATAGGTTGTTATGATCATGCATAGCTATTCCCATCTCAGGTTATTGTGATAAACAACCATGCTTGCTAAATACTGGCTACAGCTAAACCTAGTCAGTTGATCCAGAGTCACCTGTTTGGACTTATCCGTGCAACCACATTTGCCTGTATGGGACGGCCTTGACTTGGTCTGATCGCGTGCTCTTTCATCGGTACCGCCAACTATGGAAGGCTATGCGTGCGCGCTACCCTGGCCCGGTAGGCGGCGATAACCTTGTGAGCCCAGTTGATTGTTTAACCCGAGAGTCCCCGTTTGGGACAGTTTAGTTTGGCCACGACGGTGGCAGGTGTCACGAGGTGACACAGGGGCCACCCAGGGCAGGACTCCGGGGGAGGATGATTGCCGGTGGTACAGTGGAGGAGTCACGGGTTAGGCAGGTTTCGTTGGAGCAACCCTGGTCCACCCGAATGGGATCACGAGGTCAGGTGCTCCATGGTGTGGGTAAAGTGCGCAACCTCTGCAGAGTGTAAAATCTATTCGAATAGCCGCGTCCACGGTATTGGACAGTCCGTCCAGACCTCTCTAGGTGGTCAACTATAATAATGATAATAATGATGGAAGAACTCATCTTGTAGACATCAGATGATGTCAGGAATATGATATGTTAGCCATGGGATGGCTATATGGTGAGTGGTCGGATGACCGAAAGACTTGGATTGGATCCTGAGATTGTTCGGAGTATGGATCACTTACTTGATATGCTTTACTGTATTTTACCTTAGTAGTTACCTTGCTGGATAAACCTGTTATGATTTAATGATTAATCTTGCTAGATAGGTATGCTATGCCATGATAATTAATGTGGCTCTAATAACAAATGCATGATTGAATGCCATGGATTGCTTTGCTTGGTGTATATGTTAGTTTGGTTTTCTTGCGAGTACATTCAAAAGTACTCAGCGGCCTTCAATTTGGCCAGGTTCACATAAGGATCCATCGTCCGTCGACGAGGAGCCGGAGCATTCACGGGCTAGGAGCGTAACCCAGTCAGATCCCTGTGGATTGGAGTCGCACCAAGACCATGCTGCCTTAGATAGAGCTTTTCCGCTGCCACCACTCCTGTAATATATCATGTAAGACTGATATATCCATTAATAGAAATGCCTGTGTTCATGATACTTGTTGTAAGCGCGCATGCCAGAGTGATTTCCTCGGCTGGTATGCGTTGCGACCGTCTGGCTACAGTGGTACTCAGGCGGGGCGCCACAGTGGATCGGCTTGGTACAACACTAACACATGGGACAGCATGTTAGCAAACCGCCGGGCCAACGTCCTCTAAAAATAAGAAACCTGCCCGCCTTCCGCGCGGCAAAATCACCTCCTTTTTACTAATCTTGATACTATAATTTTTTAGATCAATATAATTGAGATTTGTATAGATAGCACATAGGAGCAACACCAAGTAGTACGGTTAAGGGCATCCACAATGTGTAGCCAAATGTGAAAATAGCTTTTGACATCGATGGGAACCATTGTGGAGGGTGCTGCCAAAGCCAAAAATATGGAACCGAAGCTCCCTAATTGATTGATTGAAGGAATAGAAAAATGCAACCTCTCTCCTCTTTCTCCCGTGCTTGGACGCATGTACAGTATGGAGCACAGTGTCTACTCCCCTGTCCCTTCTATCACAAATCACAAAGCAGTGAGGCGTCAAATCACAAAGCACAGACGAAGCAACCATCATTTCACTCTTCGTTGACTCCGCTTCTCCATTGTCTTCTTCGAGAAACCACCTTACCGGACTAAGCTGGACGGACGACACTATTGTGTAGTACTAGTACATTTACACCTCCTTTGGTTCAACGGACTTCCTGGATGCAAAGAAGGCGGTTGTCTCGGCTTGCAGGCGGCACATGCGAATGACTTATTGTGGTCTCCCTCAATGGTGTGCTCCATCGAATGCACTTCACCAAAGCCACAACGTTCAAGATATCGTCGATGTCACCGCAATGGGGAAGGAAGTCAAATAGTTACTACCTCCATTTTTTTGTATACAAGACCAGTATCAAAATTACAATTTGCAGAAGGCCACTAACTCTAATCAAGGCAAAATTCATGGGGTTTGCCTCGTACTAGCAACCAAGGACATTAATATACCCTTGCATGCATGCGAAAGTGAGAAGGTTAGTTTGCATGGCGCTGCATTAATCAAGCAATGCGGAGTGAGATGGTTAGCTCTTTGGGCGTTGGAGAAAAAAATATGCATTAATTGACACGTCAAACGAGGATTTGTATTTATCAATCCCGCGAAGGAAAACCCCGCCTTTCTTTTTTAGCACAAGTAGTACGTACGTACTTGTATCCTGTTTGGGTCTAGGCCTTGCATTGTCATACTTCGCCACATATTTTTGCCAAGCTTGCCTAAAGTTTTTCAAAATGAAATGGAGGTACACTTGCGCATGGTTGTCACGGTCGCACCGCACCCTCCCACAGTCGCTCCTACACGCCGCAAACCCAACCAAGGGAACGCACCCTCACTGACACGTGCTACCGCATGTGATCAAACCAAACTCAGCCATCCTACTGCTGACACATAATTTTCGTTCATACAGTATGTTTATCCAACCGCATGTTGGGGAAGATCCGTGCGGCCCGTGCGGTGGTCTGTTGGGGAAGAAGAAGAGGTGAGGAAGAAAAAGGGTTAGGAGACGTAGGATATTCATCCAACCGCCTGAAATGGTCGACTGACCCAAATGATGAAAGTCAGGCGACTTGCATAAATATATGTTTTTACACAGCAAAAGATCCCTAAAAACAACAACATAAAGAAAAACTATCATTGCTCGCGGAATGAGACGGCCTCGTCGTCTTTGGCTGCGGGCGCGAACTAGCCGTACCTGCTGACGTGTGTCTCCGCACCGTGGTTGTCCTCGGACTCCAGCTACTCGTTCATGCGGAGCATGTAGGCGCTCTGCACGGACGCGAGCACCGCCCGGTTCATGTCCATGATGTTCGGTTCCACCTGCAGGAGGGCCTCGATGGCAGCAGCATCCGTGCGCTCCGCGTCGAGTTGAGCCACCGCCGCCCGGTTCAAGTCCAGGACGTCTGGTTCCGCCTGCAGGAGGGCCTCAATGGCAGCGGCATCCGCACGCTCCGTGTCAAGTTGAGCCTCCGCCGCCTGGTTCAAGTCCAGGATGTCCAGTTCCACCTGCAGGAGGGCCTCGATGGCAGCGGCATCCGCGCGCTCCACGTCAAGTTGAGCCTCCACCACCCGGTTCACATCCATGACATCCGGTTCCGCCTGCAGGAGGGCCTCGATGGCAGCGGCATTCGTGCGCTCCGTGTCGAGTTGAGCCTCCGCCTCCCGGTCCTCCTTTAGGATCGCCAGGTTGAACCGCTGGTCCGCCTGCACCATGGGGGACCCGAACACCGGCACGAAGTCGACGTCCATCATCTCATATGCATCAGGGGCCTTCTGCGTCGCAACCTCCGCCATGAACATTGGATCGGCTTCCTCCTCCTCGGAGCTTGGCTCCAGAGAACTCAGGGATTGGCCCGCCGCAAAGCGAGCTTGGGAACGGAGGTCTGTGGTGCCGACCGCCGCCGTGATTTCTGCGTGGCGCTCCGGCGTTAGCATCTTGTAGTACATGGTCTTGCGGCGCACCATGGCTTTCCGGTGAATTAGGGGACGACTGATGCGGGCTAGGGGATGGAAAGGTGGGGGAATGGGCTGGAGAGGAGTCGTGGTTTTGGGGCAGTGGTGATCGTCCGGCAAGTAGCTGGCGTAGGCTGAGCAACGAAGGTTCTGGTGTGAATAGTGGTTCCGATGATGACCGGTCAATCGGTTTTGACTGTGCGGAGTTTACAAAGCCAGATGGCTGGAGCCTGGAGAGTTGTGGGGTGGGATGGGACCAAAGTTTCGGAGTTTCACGTGGCAGACATCCGGTCCTCCCCACCGTTCCTATCGACGACAAGGCGGTGACTTCGTAAATCTCAAGATGACTAGCAAGATGCCCGTGCATTGCATGGAACATCAAGATGCATTTTTTTTTACAAAACACCTGTTGTGATTGACCCATGAAGGAGTAATCCCATGTGTAAAAACTAATGATATCTCGAGAATTTCATCGAAAAACTCAAGATGACTAGCAAGATGCCCATGCATTGCACGGAACATCAGGATGCATTTTTTTACAAAACACCTGTTGTGATTGACCCATGAAGGAGTAATCCCATGTGTAAAAACTAATGATATCTCGAGAATTTCATTGAAAAAATGGTATCTCGAGAATTTCATCGAAAAATGATATCTCGAGAAAGATGAGAGATAAGGTGAGGAGGAGTGGGGCGTGGTGGTGATTGGTGGTCGGACTTAGGGGAGGCATGGGGATGGACGATGCCGACAGCAGCCACCATGCCAGATTGTTCCGGAGGCTTCCTTTTTTAATTACTCAACAATGAAGTTGTGGAAGATAAGGATGAACGAGAGAGGTGCGGGTATCCTTTTGCAAAATTGCCATAGTTTGCTTTCTATCCGTCAGATGTAGATCGAACGGTCTATATTGCAAGATGGCAGGCACACCATCATCACCGAGAGTAGAGATAAGAGTAGAGATATAGTATTATAGATATGACGGCTCAGTCTCTCGAAGGTGCTCATAGGGGTAGGGTGTGCGTGTGTGCGTTCATAGGGGTGAGTGTATGCGCGCATGTATGAGCGCTTGCGTCTGTACTGTGTTCAAAAAAAGGAGTACTCGAAGTATGCGAGTTCATAACGAACGGACGGTGTACATCACTCTTGTCGCGTTCGCGTTGCACCCCGACACGGTGGACCCTGCACGTCGCTCACCAAATGGAATGCGCTTTGTCTTGCGTTTTCGCTCACTTGTGGGACCACAGTTGAGAGCAAACCGACGTCCGTCCCCCTCCCCCGCCCGCGTCATTTATGGATACTACTAGACTAGAAGAGAGAGAGGTCGGCCGAGTGTTAATGAGGCCATACTGACGCTCGAATTTGGCTGGGAAAACAGGGAAACCGACATGTGGGGCACACCTGTCAGGATGACGTGGCATAGACTAGTCCAATGGAGGAGCTGGCCTACGACCTCCTCGCCACCGGCAACCGTTCATGTGGGTCGTGGTGGCCAGCAACGTGGCGCAGCTCCCGCACCGCCTTTGGGCACGGCGACCGCAGTGAGCGACACGCTCATCGCCGCTGGACACGCTCGGCTTGAGGGTGCCGAGGGTGGCACTGCCGCTGTGGCACGACCAGCAGATCAACACCCGGCTTGTCAAGGATGCACGGGGCGCCGAAGTGCGCGTGCGCCGCGACACGTCCACGGAGTGTTCTAGCGCAGGCAACTGCATCCCAGGACCTGAGACCATGCCGGGTCGTCTTTCAATGACATGTGGGATTGCATGTGAGCAAAGGGCATGTCCAACGTTACCATGCCCACAACTGACTACCCTGGCACACAAAAAACCCTCGTCCCTCGCGCCGTCGCGCGCGTGCGTTCCTAGCCAGCGCCAGCTGCTCGCATTCATGCCGTCCGTCCATATGCCATCATTAAGCAGGCTCGCTGCCCGAGGAACCAACTCCGGCGACTTATTGACGCACCCGGACGCTTGGCCTCACTGGAATGCGCTACTTGAAGTGGCAACGCCCAGCTAAACTCCACACCATAGCACATCCTCCTACCTGGCACCACATCCACCACGATCGCGAGCGGGAACGCTCTGCGGGAGAGCTTGTCTTCGGGGATGAAGCTCGAGGTCGCCACCCTCGCTGAACTCGCCACTCGCAATGCAATACCGGCATAGCCGGACGCGGACGCGACCGCACAAGCGGTGGCCACACTGGCGGCCGATGACAGGAGCACCGCCAACCATGCGTCCTACTTGCCGCCGTCCAACATTCGATGGCGCAAGTGGCAGGTGAAGCGACGGACCGTCCACGTCCATCATCATCGACCTCACGTCCATCGGCACCGCCGAGGTCGGGGAATCCTCCGAGGATGAGTAGGGCATGGGAGGCGGCAGGGCATGGTGTGCCAACTGGTCGTCCGGCTCCCATGCTCTACTGTTCCTCGCCGGAGACCGCACCTTCACTTCACGGGTCTTGAACCCCACCACCGTTCATGGAGACGGCAGAGGGAGGACGTTGTCGCCAATGCAGAAGTACAAAGGAAAGTGGACGTCGGTCGCCGCCGTAGAATAGGTTTAGGGTTGGGTTTCTTTTCTTTTTCTGTCCTATAAAAGTTCGAAATGTAATGAAAATCTGCCGTCTTTGCATGAATCTCGTCTGGTGTATAAGAACTTTCACAATAATAGTAAGATATATTGTATGAAAATATATTGAATGATGATTCGTTTTTGTGTGTATAAACTTGGTCTAAGTTTAGAAGGTTTGACCCGAGACAAAGCTAACTTGCGAAGTAAATAAACACATAGGTTGTATACATACACAATTTATCTTAGGCACTCGAATAGTACATCCACTACACATTCACCCATCTCATATCTTTCTCTCGCTCTGTCTGTCAAACCAACTAAGCCTTGTCCTAATAAAAAATAAAGTCCTAAAAAAACCAACTAAGCCAACCTCCCAGCATATCGCGCGGGAAAAGACCCGGCCGCGCCATTTTAGTCGGGATTATCGGATTACTAGTAGTAGTATCGATGGATCACGCGAAGCACCAAGTTTAAAAGGAAAAAGGCGGTACACTCACAGCACGCCTGTCGCGGTCGCATTGCACCCCTCACACGGTCGGTCCTGCACACGGCTCACGCAAACGGAACGCGCTTCGGCTTGCCTCTTCACTGACACGTGGGACCGCATTTGGAGAAACCGACCATGCGCCAAACTCCCCCGCCCACCGCGCGAAAATTCCCCCCAAAAATTCCGCTCAAATCCCAAATTCAACTGCCCTTCGGCCAACTTGCCAATAATATTCCCCAAACCCCCCTCCCCCCGGCCCCCTCCACTCCATTCGCTCCGCCAAAGCTGCTCTCCCCACCGCGCCGATACGTCGACGCCATGGTTCGTCGAGGGGATGCACAACGATCCTCTCGCTCCCACATTATGCTCTCGTAGACTGCCGTCCTCCACAAGAATGCCGCCACCGCTGGCGACGTTCTTGTGGAGACGCACGGCGGTCAGCTTCTCCCACGGTACGCACATTCTAGACTGAGGCCCCATGCATGTCGAAGTAGCGCTGAATGTTACTAGCTGATAGACGCTGTTAATCTCACTATTTGCCAAAATAGTTTACAGTCAATATGCTGCTTAAGAAGCTTCCTTGCCCTGTTCTGCACTCAATCTGCTTTGCTGAGATGGCATGCCACGCCCGATTAGTTGCTAAAATATCCTGCCATATATTTATTGTGAAGTAGATTGCCATGGTCTAGTAGCCAATCTGTTAGGTGAAATAGCTCGACACCATTTTATACTCGATCTTTGTTGCTCAGATGGCCTTTGATGGCTGTGTGCACGGCCTCATTGACTGCTGAAATAGCCTGCCATAATTTAGCACTCAAATCTATTTGCTGAATTAGCTTTACATATATTTCGTTACTTAGATCTGCTTGTCCAAATATCTTGCCATAGCTTTAGACATCGACCTAGGTATGTTTTTCTGGACTTTATAAACAAGCATATATGTTTTTCTTGTAATATCTAGTAGAAGAACTAATTTGTATGTCTAACAGATGGACAGGACTTGGATAACTTCTGCTCGAAGATTCTCCGCTGCATATGTCGAGGGGGTTGAAAACTTCATGAACTTTATCAGAGCTGAATACGGTGGTCCAAAATTAGATGTGCTCTGCCCATGTAGCAGTTGTATGAATTCAGTTACAAGACCCCAGTCAACTGTGGAAAATCATCTACACTTGTATGGGATGTCGGTCACATATACTAGGTGGGTTCATCATGGTGAAGCTGTGAACGTCAATGTTACTGACTATGTGGAAGCAGCAGATCACCATCTTGATCTACCTGATGCTCAGGTGGAAGAGGAGGAGAAGGAGGTGGTGGCGGCGGAGCTAGCGTGTTTGACCAACATTGAAACAATACTACAAAATGCTCGCGCATTTCATGAACTTTCACCTGCAGAAGAAAAATGGTGGGCCCGCATGTTGGAACAATGCAACGTGGCAGTCACCCCAGGAAATAAGCTGTCAGTATTCTCAGCTATGCTCACCTTTCTTCAGGTGAAGACATCTGAGTGGATGGCCAACAAATCATTCGATGCGATGTTGGCTGCTTTCCGCAAATCTTTCCCAGATGCGTCTGAGCTGCCACACACCTACAGTAAAATGAAGAATTTCCTTCATGCAGTTGGAATTGGATATGATATGATCCATGTTTATGAGAATAATTGTGTTATGTTCCGGAAGGATTATGCCAACTTAAGTGAATGCCCAAAATGCAAATCATCAAGATGGAAAGATGGCGATGTTGTGAAGAGGATTCCTCATAATGTTCTGAGACATTTTCCAATTATACCAAGATTGCAGAGGTTGTTTCATGATGCTGAAACAAGAGAGGATGTACTATGGCATTCTAGGAACCAGGAGTACAGAGATCAGAATGTAATGAGCCATCCATCTCATGGTAGTGAATGGAAAAGCTTCATTCAAAAACACAAAAAGTTTGTTGCTGACCCGAGAAACATTAGACTTGGCTTAGCTACAGATGGATTTAACCCATTTGGCCACCAGAGCGCCACATATAGCATGTGGCCAGTGCTCGTTATCCCTTACAACATGCCACCAAATGTCTGCACCAAAGAATCAAACTACATGATGGCCTTGCTCATCCCAGGTCCAAAAAGTCCTGGAAAGGATTTTGATTTATTCATGGAGCCTCTTGTGGAGGAACTTCAACAGCTATGGAGGGGTGTTCTCACTCAAGACCTATATAGCAGCCCACCAGCTGATTTCTTTCTGCGTGCTATTATAATTTGGTGCATCCATGATTATCTGGCTTTGGGCACTATGTCAGGGTGAACGACACATGGTTACAATGCATGTGTTCGCTGTGACAGGAATCCGCTGTCATACGCAATACTTAGCAAGATCTGTTACATTGGACACCGCCGTTTCCTTGCCAAGGACAAGCCGTGTCCTACAAAATACCGAAGACATGTGTTCAATGCAAAGCATGAAAACCGTGATGCGCCAAAGAGGCTCACTGGCGATGAGATGCAAGTGGAATTAGAGAAGGTCAGGCATATTACACCAGGAAACCATCCTGATAATCGTAGCGGGAAAAGGAAGCGTGGCAGGGTAGAAGAGAGATTATTGTTTACCAACAGGTCCACTTTGTTGGACTTGGAGTATTGGAAAGATTTGGATCTGCGGCATAATCTTGATGTGATGCACATCGAGAAAAATATATGTGACAGCATTATCGGCACACTTCTTAATATTGAAGGCAAGACAAAAGATACCTTAAAATATAGGATTGATTTGACACACCTGGGTATCAGAAGGGATTTGCAGGTGGACGATGATGGTGCATCACGGCATATGGCACCATCTGTGTACGTCTTGGACAAGGTAAAAAGAAAAGAATTCTGCAAGGTCCTGTCAGGTGTGAGATTCCCACATGGATGTGCTTCCAACCCTGAAAGGAGAGTCAATGCAGATGGAAACAAGGTACAAGGGTTGAAAACTCATGACTGCCACGTCCTACTTCAAAGGATTTTACCTGTTATCCTTAGAGGATTGGGCCGCCCTGACTTATACAGAGCAGTTGCAGAGTTGGGACAATTCTTCAGGGAACTCTGTAGTAGAAATATTAGGATAGATGCTTTGGAGCATCTTAGAGACAAGATACCAACTGTCCTATGCGACCTTGAGAAGATATATCCTCCAGCCTTCTTTGATGTGATGGTGCATTTAGCTGTTCATCTACCTGATGAGGCACTACTTAGAGGTCCAGAACAGTATGGCTGGATTTACCCTATTGAAAGGCAGCTAGGCACTTTCAAGGGCTATGTTAGGAACAGAGCTAGACCTGAGGGTTCCATTGCAGAGGCCTACATTGCTACAGAAGCGTTGACATTCTGCTCAAAATACATTGAAACAACTGATCATCTTAGCAAAGAGGTCGGTGAAGATAATCCCGAGCTCAATGTTTTCGATTGTTCTATTCGAGTTACAGGGAAGAGTCGACAAGACGACAAACCTAAAGATTTGGACAAAATGGTTTGGTACATGTTGAATAACTGTCCTGAGATTCTACCTTATATCGAGTAAGTGCTAGGTACTGCAGCTTATACATCGTAATCTACTAAACTTGTAGCACATTCTTATATATTTAGATGTTTGACGCGATCACTATGTTGTGCAGAATCTACAAAAAGGAGTTACTACCGCAAAATCCAAGAAACATTGCCAAACTGGTTATGGCGGGATTTGCGAAATGGTTCAAGAGCCATGTAAGCTTTTGAATTGCACTGTCAGTTTTTTTAATATATTGAGTACATAAGATGATCAGCTTGTCTATTTTCTAACCATAGGTTAAGAAGATGCGGGGGATGGGCAGGCAGTTGATGATGCCCTTTACGCACTAGCAATGGGTCCTGAAACTCGGGTAAGACATTATGAATCTTGCGTTGTTCGAGATGTGCGCTACAACACCCTTGCACACGATGAAGGCAGGAAGACACAAAACAGTGCCATCATGAGCATGGATACGTACGAAAACGAGACAACTAAAATGTATGCTAACATAACAGACATTGTTCAGTTGCAGTATATCTCCTGTTTCGAGGTTCATCAGTGTGTGGTTCTGTTGTGCTGTCGTTGGAATAACCTGTTTTCCAGGATCGCAAAACCCAGAGCTGATGATTATTTCAAATCCATCAATGTCAAGGTGGCGTACCAGACCGACGAGCCTTTTATTTTGGCAAATCAAGCAACACAGATATTTTTCTTGGAAGACACGTATGCATGTAGCGATGAATGGAGAGTATTGCAAAGGTTTGAGCAGAGGAATTTGTTTAATGAAGTTGCACAACAAGATGATGCTTACATTGCTCCTGATGTAGAAGATTCCACAGATGTTCCTAATATCTTTGAGAACCATCACGTCAATGACGCTGGTGAAAAGATTGCATGTCGGGCTGTGAACATACGAGAGTTGATCAATAAGACGCCAACGCTCGAGGCCATTGAGGATGAAGAAGAAGATGACACTAGGGGAATTACGATTTAGACTGATACACATGGCGAAGAAGTTGACTCTACTGCTGTGGATGATGATTATATTGCTTTTGTCGTATTTGCCTATGAGAAGACGACTTTTTATCTACTATGTGAAATTGTGTTTGCTATGATAACTGAAACCTGATGAAGTTGTTGTTTTGTATTTTGCTGTGAGAACATCACTTATTATGTGTGTTGATTTGTGTTTGGTGATTATATGACGACTAAAACATGATGACATTGTTGTTTAGTTGTACTCATATTTGGCTGTGAAACTTGTATTTGATGACATAGTTTGCTGTTGGACTGCATTTTGCTCGACGTCTTCGAATGGGAACAAAGCTGACCCGACAGGGCCTCCGCTAATTTATTTATTTATTAGCAAAAGGGCCTCTGCTATTTATTTATTTATGAGCAAAAGGGGATACCCCCCGATTTTCGTTAATAGAAATCATTAAATGTTCACAACACTACGCCCAGCCTACTAAACAAGTTTCATTCATTACTAGTTTCAGCAAAGTGCTCATGTCATAGCCACTGAATACATCACAAGTGCCACACACACTGCAAATAAAGAGACAATCATCCTACAGAACACAACGATCTTGCCCATTATCTTCACAAGCTCTTTCATCTCCTCATTGCTGTCAAGGCCGTTCAGCAGCTGTTGCTTGGCCATGCTCAGATGAACTACATCTTTAACCTTCTGCTCTACATCTTCCTCTTCTGCTGTTCCGTCAGTTACTTGTCCAACACCCCAACCTGCTGGTATTGGGACTCCTCGGCTAACCAAATAATCAGCGTAGTTCCATTCC
This sequence comes from Thinopyrum elongatum, assembly GCA_011799875.1. Lineage (NCBI taxonomy): Eukaryota > Viridiplantae > Streptophyta > Magnoliopsida > Poales > Poaceae > Thinopyrum > Thinopyrum elongatum. Next base: position 481,619,342 of record CM022302.1, on the reverse strand, counting down.
CCCACATCAGCAACTTCCCGGAAATACAAATCACATGAATCTTCCCTTTTCTGCATGAATCAAATTGGAAGATCATCAACGAAACTATTTAAAAGATCAGCAACTAAAAGCAGGCGAAAAACACTTAAACATATTATTACCCCATGATTCGGGCATTTGTAGAAGACTCGGCCAGGGTTGAGGATTGTAGTTGAGATGCGACGGATGACTCTGCGTGATTTGCAGCAGTGGCACCACAACAACGGCAGCGGGTTGCGATGAGCAACCGGTTGCGGTGAGTGTGCCGGCGGGGGTGTGATGAGACCCACACGGGATGGTACGGGTAGCGACTTGGCGCATATCTGGTTGTTGCCTGCTGAAGAGCAGGTGGATGAGCCGCCAGCGGACATGGTTGCTGCGGCCGGAGCTTCTGATTCTAGGCAGAGTAACTAGAGAAGAGGAGAAGCGAACATTGGATATGCCAGTTTCATTACTTGCAGAGTAGAATAGCACTATATATAGTCATAGTCTAGGTTTGGATTCGAACCAGCTACAGGAGCACGTCTCTCTTTTTTCTAAAACTCTGCAATGTCTCTTTACTGGTACACTAGCTTGTTCTATACGCCTTCTCAAGTCTTTGATTTTTGGGAATGTTATGTGGCGAACGTTCCCTGGGAGGAGGACGGCAAACGAACGCATTTTCCTGGCAGTTTTAGTTGCGACGCAAGATCAAACGGTGGCAGTTTCGGGAATGTTATCTGGCGAACGAGCCCAGTTTTTCTTTTCTTCCTATAAAAAAGTATGCTACGTGGTGTCGGCTTAGTCAACAAAGGATTGTGCCAACCTTGACCATTGGATTGACATTCAACGTCTAACGTGTTTCTTCAGTCTCTTCTTCTTCCAGCCGCCAAAGCCAAACTAGCGCCGGCGGGACCGCCTGCTCCTGTTTCCCACGGCTGGCTATGCTGCCGCACACGCATCACGACCACATCGCACCCTAAAATTCTGTGCATCTTCCCTAGCTCCTGTTCGTTCCCGTCTGAGGCCTCACCATCGTCCTCTTCCTTGGTTCGCTCGCCGCGCGCTGCCCTCCAGTGTTGTCAACATGGTCAACAACTGAGAGGAATAAGGAGATAACTGTACATGGTGAGGATGATAGTAGGGACCCACCAGGATCATGGTAGTTGGCAAGCAAGTGCCTCCTTTATTACAAGAAAAAAATGGTTTCTCCTAATGGTTTCCTGACATCTGGGTCGCACGCCACTGTCAACGTAGTCAATAAGCGAGATAACTACACAAGGAGCGGCTGACACCCGGACCCAGCAGCTCACGCAGTATTATTTTTTTGTTTTTGGGTCGGAGCAGGGTATCAACTGTGGCCCGTCTTGCCTAGACTTTTATTTCATATATGTTTACCACATGACCACCCCAGTTATGTTTTTTCTTTCTGAAAATGGCTAGCCCAGCTATTTTGTTTTTTGCGGAATAACCAACGGAGGCCTACTTGCTTTTCTACGCCCTGCTGGGCCTGAAATCTTTCAAGACGAGGAGGAATGCATTCGGCTTGCCCAGAAAATAGGCTATAAGTAATAAAAAATGGGTTGTAAAATGAAAAATACAGCAAACATGCAATTAGTTCCAAATTACTTTTTTCTTTCTGATTTTGATATTTTAAATTTCATTGTTTTTGTGCGGGTAAAATTTCATTGGATTTTACATTAAGGTATGTTTATTTTTTAAATTAATTTGAATCTGGCTAGAAATTTCGGGTTGTATGCTGTTTGGGACAGATTTGGAGGCTGACTTGTGGGTCTACAAGGTTGACATGTACGAAAGGCTTTTTCAACTTAGTCGACAAATGATTCTAGCAGCTGTGACCGTTGGATTGTTAATCCAACGGCCGTGCTACTTCTTCAACCTCTGGTCTTCTTGCTCCAGCTGCCCAAACCAGCGTCGGCTGTACTGCCTACTCATGCCTCCCGTTGCCGGCTGTGCTGCCGTGTAGGGCTAACCGCCCCACACCACTCCCATCGCTGGCCTGGCCATCCCTGTACTCACCCAGACCTCCTGTTATTCTCCAGCGACTGCAGACGAACCAGTAAACCCTCGTACTCCGCTCCGTGTGGGAAACAACTGCCGAGTCTTCTCCGGCTCTGGGTCGTTCCCTTCATAAGCCTCGCCGTCGTCCACCGCCCTGGTGCTCTCGGCGCGGCATGGTCAAACATGAAGAGGATGATAGCTGGGTCCACGGCCGCACGCAAGGAAGTGCCTCCTTATTACACGCAAAATAATGATTCCTCCACCTGATAGCAGGGACCCACCGGAAGCGCCTCTGTATTTTGCGGAAAAAAGTTCCTCCCGCTGACAGCTCAGACCCACCAGCTATATCTTCGCACGCAAGGAAGTGTCTCCTTATTATGCACAAAAAAATGAATAGCCCCACTGCTAGGTGGGACCCACCATATTTGGAGGCTGACTTGTGGGCCTACTAAGTTGACGCGGACGCAGGGTTTTGTCAACTTAGTCAATATAAACGATTCTAGCTGCGGTGACCCTACGATGTCCATCCAACGGCCGTCGTGCTTCTTCAACCTCTGGTCTTCTTGCTCCAGCCGCCCAAACCATCACGGGCCGTGCCGCCTGCTCCTGCCTCCCGTGGCCGGCTATGCTGCCACACAGGCCTCACCGCCCCCTCCTACTCCAACCGCTGCCAGGCCATCCCTCTACTCACCCACAACCCCTGTTATTCTGCGGTGACGGCATCCTCACACCGCAGCCGAACCAGTCAACCCTTGTACTCCCCTCCGCGTGGGCATGCACTGCCGCGTCTTCCCCGGCTCCGCGTCATCCCCTTCCTAGGCCTCGCCGTCGTCCACCGCCTTGGTGCTGTCGGCGCGGCGTGGTCAACCTGGTCAAGGAATGACTTCCATCAGAAGAGGACTGTACGTGGAGAGGCTGACAGCTGGGTCCACGGCCGCAGCAAGTAAGTGCCTCCTTATTACGCATAAAATAATTATTCCTCCACCTGACAGTGGGGACCCACCAGAAGGGCCTCTGTCTTTTGCAAAAAAATGTTTCCCCCTGATAGCTGGGACCCACCAGTTATATCTTCGCACGCAAGGAAGTGCCTCCGGTGTCATGGTTTGAATAATATTGCTTTCAACATTAATAGGTGTACCTGAGATATAGTGTTTAATTCTTTGCCATTGACAACCTTCGGGTTAGTACCTTCGGCATTATTTATTTTGATAGCTCCAGAACAATAAACTTCTTTGATAACATAAGGCCCTTCCCATTTGGAGAGAAGTTTTCCTGCAAAGAATCTAAAACAAGAGTTGTACAAAAGGACATATTCACCCACTTTGAACTCACGCTTTTGGATTCTTTTATCATGCCATCTCTTAACTTTTTCTTTAAATAATTTGGCATTTTCATAGTCTTGGGTTCTCCATTCATCTAGTGAGCTAATATCAAATAACCTCTTTTCACCCACAAGTTTGAAATCATAGTTGAGTTCTTTAATTGCCCAATATGCTTTATGTTCTAACTCAAGAGGCAAATGACAAGCTTTTCCATAAACCATTTTATAAGGAGACATACCCATAGGATTTTTATAAGCTGTTCTGTAAGCCCAAAGTGCATCATCTAATTTTTTAGACCAATTCTTTCGGGACCTATTGACAGTTTTTTTGTCAAATTAATTTTATTTCTCTATTGCTAAGTTCAACTTGACCACTAGACTAAGGATGATAGGGCGATGCAATTCTATGGTTAACATCATACTTAGCAAGCATTTTAGGGAAGGCACCATGAATAAAGTGTGAACCACCATCAGTCATTAAATATCTAGGGACTCCAAACCTTGGGAAATAACTTCCTTAAGCATTTTAATAGAGGTGTTGTGATCAGCACTACTAGTTGGAATAGCTTCTACCCACTTAGTAACATAATCAAAAGCAACCAAAATATGTGTATACCCATTAGAGGAAGGAAAAGGTCCCATGTAATCAAAACCCCAAACATCAAATGGTTCAACAGCAAGAGAATAATTCATAGGCATTTCCTGACGCTTACCAATATTACCAATTCTTTGACACTCATCACAAGATAAAACAAACTTACAGGAATCCTTGAAGAGAGTAGGCCAATAAAAACCAGATTGCAATACCTTGTGAGCAGTTCTATCTCCCGCGTGATGTCCTCCATAAGCTTCGGAGTGACATTTCCGTAGGATTTGTTCCTGTTCATGCTTAGGTACACAACATCTAATAATGCCATCTACTCCTTTTTAAAGATGTGGGTCATCCCAAAAGTAAGGGATTTTTATATCAGTTCCCCTGGTTCCTTAGCTCTACTCATTCATCCCCACGCTCTTAACTTTTGCTCACTTTTCCCCACTCCCTTGTCCGAAACCCTCATAAATGGTCACAACGGAGGATGCCGTCGGGTCAAACCATTGACCGTTAACTCTAACGAGTGGGGCCGCACTGGACTCTGTCGCCCGTTGGACCTGATGAGTGGGGTCGCATTGAGACACGTCAGATGAGCTTGTCTGAGGGATCCCCTTGTCTGAACCTCGAGCCACTACAGCACCACGCCGCTATGCCCCCTCCGCCGCCGTCATGCAGCCTCCGCCGTAGTCATGCACTCCAACCACTAACCCCATTTCGCCTCCGCCGCCGTCGTTCCCTCCGCCAGATCTACCCCCACATCCCCCTGGATTTAGCAGTGATGTCGCGGGAGCAGGTTCTCAAGCCCATCGACCGTGGAGAGGATTGGGTCGAATCAGCGGCGGATAATTCATGGATTACACCTGGGTAAGCGTCGTTTCCCCTCTAACTGATTTTCTCATTCATAAATTTGGCCCTATTTGACAGCTAGTCGCGTGAATCGATCAAATTTTGCTGAATTGTTCCCGGCCTAACTGTAATTTTTCCTATTTGAATCGAATAGGATTGATCCTGCGCTTGCTTTCCGGCTGGCGGTTAGGATGGAAGTTAGTGTGCTGCGCGGTAGAAAACCGCATATGATCACTGGATTTTTCTATCCAAAGGTGGTAGAAACAAGTATATCGTTCAAAGATTTGCTCACGGCGCTCCAAAATTCATCATATGGGTGGACCCTGCCGATGCTGTTGAACTGAAATTTTTCAGCAGTACCGAGCAAAAATTTCTCCCACTAGCTTGCGATGAGCATCTTGGATTGCTCTTTACTTTGAATGCTGAAAGACGCTTCGGTAAAATCCTTATCGAGGTGCTTCAGCCACGCAATGAACGTGACAAGGGGAAGGTTGTTGAGAAATCTTCTATCTCTGCTAATAGCGAGAGCCCCGGCACACCTTGTAGGTCAAAACCAAGCAAAGCTAGTGGTTCTGAAAGTCACAATATGTCTGTTGCCGCTTCTTGTGCCGCTTCTCCTGTCGCTGCTGCAGCCGATGTAGAGCAAGATGCAGAGCCAGACAAAGAGGTGCCTCGAAATGATGATGAGGATGAGAATCTGTTCCCTGATCTTGTAGATATTGTCAGTAAACAAGCAATGGAAGATGAATATCAGGAGGAACCTATCAGCCGTGCTAGATTTGATGACATTGACGATGAAGAGAGGCAGGAGAACATCGACAGCCTAGTTTTAGATGAATATGATGGTGAGGACATGCCAACAATTGAGTGGAACAGGGAAGATCCTGAGCTAGCTGTCGGCACCATATTCCAGTCGATGGTGGATTGTCGTAATGCAGTGACTACATATTGCATTCTCACTGAAAATACATATGTGATTGATAGGAGTGAGCCAACAAGGTGCACTGTTCATTGCCCATATGATAGGTGTAGATGGAGGTTGCATGCATCATATATGTTGAGGAGCAAGTTCATTCAGGTTTGTGTATTTCAGTTTATACTGATTCATTTTATTTTCAGATCATTGTGTAATGTTTTCTAACAATATCCCTATTTTGTTTGGGTCCCATTTTGTTTTAGATAAAAAAGAACCCACACCAGCACACTTGTCCACCTGGAGGGAGAGGAGGGAAGGCTAAAACAAAACTAGCAAAGACTAGGTGGGTGGCAGATGCAATTTTGGATTGGTTGAGAGAAACACCAACACTTGGTCCAACAGCACTCCACGGGAAGCTATTTGAGAAGTACAAGATTGATATACCTTACATGAGGATTTTCTATGCTAAGCAAATGGCTCTTGACAGGATTAATGGTCCTTGGAATGAGAGCTTTCTGTTGCTCTACACATTTAAATCTGAAGTGGAAGCTGCTAGTCCAGGGAGTGTTGTAGAGATTGACAAGCATATAGTTACATACAAAATAAAAGGGAAGTCATTTCAGAAGGAGTGCTTCAGGAGGGCTTTTGTTTGTTTCAAGGCTTGTTGGCAGGGGTTTCTTGATGGTTGCAGGCCCTATTTGGTTGTTGATGCAACTGCTTTGAATGGAAGGTGGAGAGGACAACTATTGGCAGCTTCTGCAGTTGATGGACACAACTGGCTATTCCCAGTTGCATTTGGTGTGGTGGAGGCCGAGTGTGAGGAAAGTTGGGTCTGGTTTCTGCAGTAGTTGCGCAACCTTATAGGTACACCCCCAGGTTTAGCTATACACACAGATGCTTGCAAGGGTTTGGAGAGTGCAGTGGAAATTGTATTCCCTGGAGTGGAGCATAGGGAATGCATGTGACACCTACACTACTAGAATCAGCTTCTTTGCCGTCCGCCATGGCGGACGGCAAAGGCATGGATCACGGACGGCAAACATCTTTGCCGTCCGCCAGCAGACGGCAAACTTTCTGGCTGAACACGTGCCAGCAAAGGCCTTCTTTGCCGTCCGCTTCCTGGAAACGGACGGCAAAGAATTGTGCCGTCCGCCATCCGAGGCCAGCAGACGGCAAAGAGAACGGACGGCAGTGCGGTGGCGTGAGAGCCGTTAGGGGGTTAACGGCGCCTCTTTGCCGTCTGTCAGCGGACGGCAAAGAGTCAAAGCTCTTTGCCGTCCGCTGACAGACGGCAAAGAGCTCAGCTAGGCAGTACTGGGAATCTGCCACGTGGCCAGCTATGCCGTCCGCTGGCAGACGGCAAAGTGACCAAAAAGGCAGCCAGTGCTCCCAGGTTTTACAGGTAGCTGCCACGTGTCCTCTTTGCCGTCTGCTAGCGGACGGCAAAGGTCTTTGCCATCCGCTAGCAGACGGCAAAGAGGCTATGTATCCCCTGTTTTTATTTTTATCCATTTAATTTGACAGGGTTTCAAACACAGATATACATATATATTTTTTTTTCACAGGCCCACATAGATATACATATACATATCTATGTCCATCCATGACAACATACATATATACATAAGAAACATAGTTCCATCCATATATAACATATTACATATCACAATGTTCATCCAACACATTGTTCCATGCATCCATATAACAAACGAAAAAAAGATAAGGGAAACAAGCACTCCATGCATCCATGCAAGCTTCCATATAGTGAATTAAATCTGCAAAATGGAAACAAGAAAGTTAGAAGAAGAAGACTAGAATCAGAAGAAGAAGAAGAAAATGAAGAAGAAGAAGAAGAAGTAAGCATACTTAGGTAAAATGGAGCTAACCTAGCTAATTGTGCCATTTTTGAGTGAACTAAGCATATTATGCCATTTTTGATATAATTAGAGCTAACTCATTTTGGAGAAGAAGAAGAAAACTAGAAGAAGAAGAAGAAGAAGAAGAAGAAGAGAAGAGAAGACTAGAAGAAGAAGAAGAGAACTTCTTTTCTTCTTCTTCTTTCTTCCTATTCCTTCTTTTCCTTCTCTTCCTGGATTTTCTTCATCTTATTATGTCATTTGTGGACTAAAAAGGATAAATTATGTCATAAATGGACTAAATAGGCTAAATAAGAAGAAAAATGCCATTTTTGAGCTTACCTAGCTAATTATGCCATTTTTGACCTAACTAAGCATATTATGAGATATAACTTAGAGCTTCCTTCATTTTGGAGAAGAAGAAGAAAAGAAAAACTAGAAGAAGAAGAAGAAGAAGAAGAAAAGCAGACTAGAAGAAGAAGCAGAAGAAGAAGAAGAAGAAGAAGAAGAAGAAGAAGAAAGAAGTCTTCTTCTTCTTCTTCTTCTTTTCTTCTTCTTCTTCTTCATCTTTTCTTCCTATTCCTTCTTTTCTTCCTCTTCCTTGATTTTCTTCATCTTATTATGTCATTTGTGGACTAAATAGGCTAAATTATGTCATAAATGGACTATAGGCTAAATAAGAAGAAAAATGCCATTTTTAAGCTTACCTAGCTAATTATGCCATTTTTGACCTAACTAAGCATATTATGCCATTTTTGATATAACTTATAAGAGCTAACTTCATTTTGGAGAAGAAGAAACTAGAAGAAGAAGAAGAAGAAGAAGAAGAAGAAGAAGAAGAAGAAGAAAAGAAGAATGAATAAGAATTATAACGCTAAGACGACTAGAAGAAGAAGAAGAAGATCTTCTTCTTCTTCTTCTTCTTCTTCTAGTCTTCTTCTTCTTCTCCTTCTTCTCCTTCTTCTTCTTCTTCTTCTTCTTTTTCTTCTTTTCTTCCTATTCCTTCTTTCCTTCCTATTCCTTGATTTTCTTCATCTTATTATGTCATTTGTGGACTAAATAGGCTAAATTATGTCATAAATGGACTAAACACGCTAATTAAGAAGAAAAATACCGTTATCACGGAGATGTAGGAATGGTCGGGGCTGCGCCAGTGCCAGACGGAGGTGAAGGACCGGTCAGGGTTCCGCCATTGGCAGAAGGAGTGCTCAATGCTTGTCAGGAGCCATGCTGCACCAAAGATCATTTCCCATAATGTCTCGTTAGCAAGTTCGCAAACTGAAATGTGAATAGTAGTAAGCAACGACCATTCAAATCAAACTCACCGTGGTCGCCGGAGCAATCTGGGGCATCGGCGGAGGGGCCTGACCGTTTTTCTCGCACAAGCTCTGCACATTTGGTTCTCACGAGTCAGTCATATTAGATAGTAATGCGAACATTACGTGCATGATTGGGCTAATATGCCCGAGAAACATACCACGATGAGCTCGTATAGCGCTGTCGTTCCGGTTCCTCTCCTCCTCCAACAGCTTAGCCGTCTTCTCCTCCATCTCCCTCTCCCTCTCCGCCGCCTCCCTTTGTGCCTCCCTTTTTGCCTCCTCCAGAAGCCCCTTCGTCTTCAATCTCTCTTTCTCAACAATAGCCTGCAACACACCACTCCTCGTTAGCATTGTAATCATCGACGGACGCACACACAATGTAATGGAGGAAAGGTGAGAGAGTCCGTATAACTAACCGCCATGGCGATCTCCGCGGGCCGTGCACGAGGCGTTATCTCAGGATCAGAGTTACTAAGGCGCTTCTTGATCTGCGGGAGAGTCTTAGGACAACGTATCAGTCCATCACCCATGGCTAGAGAGCCATGGGACCTCCCGCCACCAGATATCATCACCAGCTCTGTATCAAAAGGATCCTGGCTCGGGTTAAAGTCCTCCCCTTTCCTCGCCTTCCCCTCGTGTCTGTACTTCACAAGCTTGTGGTGGGAGGTCTTGTTGGTGAAGTTCTCTGGATCATCTAGGTCAGACTCCGTGAATGGCTTGGCCTTCTTGTATGGGGCCATATGGGCCATGCCATAGAGGTCGAACAGACCTGGCACAGGCTTCTTGTAGTGGTGCGCCTGAGAGAGAGGAACAAAATATTATTTAAGGGCTCAAGCTAGCATGAAGAATGATATTGCTATGTAAATAGGTCATTTTGGAGCTAAGAAAGGTTATTATGTCATTTTCGAGGAAAATTAGCTAAGTTTAGGTCATTTTCGAGGTAACCAAGATTATTATGCCATTTTTTACCAAAGTATGCTAATTATGTCATTATTGAGCTATCTAAGGTTATTATGTCATTTTAGAGCTAATTATGTCATGAATGAACTAGCTAAGATTAGTTGAGGTCGTTATTGAGCTATCGAAGGTAGTTATGCCATTTTTTAACTGACTAAAGCATATTAAGTCATTTTATAGAGTTATCTAAGGTTATTATGTCATTTTAGAGCTAAATATGTCATAAATGAACTATCTAGCATGAAGAATGAATTGCATGAATCATAGCAAACCACATACCCAGTTATCCCCATACTCAAACAGGTTGGAGCTCCCTTGATGGTGTGGCACACCTTCCATTTGGTCGCGCTTATCCTTGGCCCTTTGGTGTTCGACTTTCCATTGGACAGAGCACCACGCATCCACCAACGCCTCCCAACAGTCCATCTTATCCACACACCATCTCGGGGGCACCTAAGTGAGTCAAGAGAAATTTCATCGCTACGCCTACGAATCAAATCAAGAAAACTAAGTTCAAGGCCTTAAGAATAGGTAATTACCTGCATGTACTTCTCCTTACTCAGAAACTTGCCGCGACACTTCTGCTTGCCCCTCCTAATACCCTTCGAGGCATAGTAGTCTCGAACGGCCTGCACCCGAGCCTCGTGCCTTAAGTTCTGAAGTAGGCGCTTGCACTCGTTTTCGACAACCATACATGCGGCCTCCTGCTCTCCCTCTGAAACCCTGTAGAAGGTCTGCAATCAAACAAGACAACACTGATTAGTACAATCACTAGGTAGTGTTGATTTTTAATTCCGTAAAGGAGAAATTACCCAAAACCGATGGAACACAATGTCTGCCACCGTCTCGCACAAGACACCGTCGACCCTCTCCTCCGGCGGGGCCGGGGCAACCGAGTACAGCTCCCAGGTCAGTGCTAGCTGTGGAACCTGACCCTCACCGGGCAACGTGACCCACCCAGGGAAGTGCTGCAGGCAAAGCACACCAAGGACCTGGTTGGGCCTACGGGAACCACGGGGGCGTACCCAGCCCCTGCAGTATGACAAGGCCAACGCATTAGATATTAATTTGAAGGAACATGAAGGCAAAAGGTTAAAAAATAGTAAATGCACCTACTTCAACCCTTTAGGCGCAATCAACCACCTCTGGTCGGGGGTCGTCGGCACGGGCGGGAGCTTTGTACAGCCACACTTGTAGACCTTCTTGCCGTTCTCAACCAGCTCGTCGTCGCTGTAGCTATCTTCTGAAAAGGTGTCCTCGCTACCATCCTCCGAGCCACTAGCCTTCGGAGTCTCGTGGGAAGAAGACTCCGGGATCGGAGTCTTCTGGGACGAAGACTCCGGGACCTGGGATGAAGACTTCGGGACCTGGGACGAAGACCCCATGACCGGAGTCTTCTGGGACGAAGACCCCGTGACCGGAGTCTTCTGGGACGAAGACTCTAGGACCGGACTCACGTGGGGCGAAGGGTCGGCGACCCGAGTCTGGTGGGGCGAAGGATCAGCGACCGGAGGCTCATGGACCAGAGTCCGAGGGTCCATGTAAGACGGAGCACTCCTGTGGTCGGGTGAATCAGCTGAGGGTGGCGGCGACGAAGGCGTAGCAGCCTTCCTACCTCTCCCACTGCCACGTCCACCTCTACCAGCCTTCGTCGTCCTCCCCCGACCTCTCCCAGCCGTAGAAGAAGCGCTCGCCGCAGCTGTCTGCATACCGTCCTGCACCGCTCTCCGGAGGGGCTGCGCTACAATAATGCAACCACCCCTCCCGGTAGCGCTCGCAGGAGGCTCGGGGCGCTATGGACCCTTGCCCACCATCCTGTCAACACCTGCAATGACAAAAAGTAAACAAAATTAGTACAACATAAAAAATTTGGATACCTGACATGAACATAATAATATGTATACAATTTAAGTGTATCATAATCATGAACATAATATGTATACAATTTTCCTTTTCTTCTTCTCTTCTTCTTCTTCTTCTCCTCCTCTCCTCTTTCTTCTTCTTCTTCTTCTTCTTCTCCTCCTCTTCTCTTTCTTCTTCTTCTTCTTCTTCTTCTTCTTTTTCTTCTTCTTTCTTCTCCTCCTCCTCCTCCTCTTCTTCTTCTTCTTCTTCTTCTTCTTCTCCTTTTTCCTCTTCTTAAACCTAGCACTAATTAACCTAAAACAAAACAGGAAAAAATTACACCTAAACCTAGCTATTCTTCTTCTCCTCCTCTTCTTCTAATTATTCTTAGTTTTTTTCATGACTAAACATAAACCTAAAACTAAACTAAACCTAAGACCAAACTAAAAGTAATCTAACTAACTAAATATAGAACCAAACTAACAGTAATCTAAACTAAACTAAATCTAAACAAAACTAAAAGTAATCTAAACTAAAAAAACAGAAAAAACAAAAAAAAGAGGGAAAGAGGGGTGCGGCCGGGGCTCACCTGCGGCAGGCCCAGGGGCGCCGGCGACGGGGTTGCTCGGCGGCGGAGGGGCGCTGGACGGGCGGAGGGGGCGCCGGGCGGGGGTGGCGACAGGGCTGCAGGGCTTCGGGGCGGCGGGGTGGCGCTGGCCGGGCGGAGGGGGCGCCGGGTGGTGGTGGCGACGAGGCCGCAGGGCTCCGGGGCGGCGGGGTGGTGCTGGCGGCGGTGGTGGGCAGGGCAGCGTGGGAGGCTGCGGCGGCCGCGTCTTCCTGTGCGTAGGGCGCCAGGTCCTTTTTTTTGTCTCGCTTGTTTTTCTCTCTTTTTCGCCAATTGTATGTTCTGTCTTTTTCTTTTTTTTGCTGCGGCGGGGTGGGGTGGCGGAAGCGTCCGGGCGGCGGCGGTGTTCGACGGCGGCGTTGCGGGCGCGGGCGCGGTTAAGTTGGGGGCGCGGGCGCGGTTGAGTTGGGAGAGAGGGGAGAGAGAGGGGCGGGTGGGGCCGGAGAGACAGAGAGCGAGCATAGGAGGGGGGAGACGGCCGTTAGCTGGGCCATTTCTTTGTCGTCCGCCAGCGGACGACAAAGGTCCAGAAGGTAGACGGCAAAGAAGCTGACCTAGCCACGCCGTGCCCTATGGGGCCCACCTGGCCCTTTGCCGTCTGCCTTCTAGCTCTTTGCTGTCAGCTGGCTGACGACAAATAAACAGCGGACGGCAAATAGACTTTTTGCCATCTGCACATTCTTTGCCGTCCGCTATGTGGAAGCGGACGGCAAAGAGGCTCTTTGCCGTCCGCTGGCCGACGGCAAAGAGGTGGCAGACGGCAAATTACCAGATTCCAGTAGTGCTAGCGCAGAATTTCAGAAACAAATTCAAAGGTAAAGTTTATGATGAGAACTTATGGCCAGCATCATACACATGCAGTGATAGGAAGCATGAGCATCATTTGCAAGTGTTGTATGCTCACAATCCTCTGGTGAAGGAGTACCTAGATGCACATCATGGAAAGTTGTGGTCAAGAAGCAAATTCAATGAAATCTGCAAAGTAGACTATGTGACCAGTAACCTAGCAAAGTGTTTCAATGCAAACATCAAGTCATTGAAAGGGCTTCTGATATGGCAAATATTTGATAAGATTTGGCAGATGATCATGATAAAGATGGCTCTTCGCAAAAGAATTGCAGAAACAGAATATGTTGGCCATCTTATGCTCCCATCTCTTATTAAGGCATTGCATGCCAAGGCAAGAGGACTGAACATGAAATGCATTCGAGCGGCGACACACGAGGCTGAGGTAACATATACTGACAGTAAAAACAGGGAATGGAGATATCCAGTTAACCTAGCAACTAGGGAATGCAATTGTTGGCAATGGCAGCTCTGTGGGAAGCCATGCATACATGCCCTACATCTGATGACTGTTATAGGTGGTGAAGTTGATCAATACATCTCTAAATAATTTTCTGTTGCCAAATTCAGGGCTGCTTATGCTGCCAATGTGCCTGCACTCCTGGGAAAAGACCAATGGAACATAGTAGATCCAGGGTTCAAACTACATTCTCCTGTACTGACTAGACCACCAGGAAGACCAAGGAAGAACAGGATTAGAAGAGGTGAAGAGGGTCGTGTAAAAAGACAGCATAAGTGCAAAAAATGTGGAACCCTAGGGCACATTGCTAGGAAATATACCAATCCAGTGGATGCTTCATTTGGAGAAGAGGAACAATGGGCAGCAACAAATGCAGAGGGGAATGCAACATTAGAGCAGATTGAAGCTAATACAGAGGAGAATGAAGCAGCAAAGCAGATTGCAGCTAATTTAGAGGAGAATGAAGCAACTGAATTAGCACTGCCGGTAACTTGGTATGTGTGCAACAACCTTCCCTTTTTTATGCATTTTTTCTCTTTCTATCGATGGCTTATAATCTTTTTTGTGTTTGGCCTAGCTCTAGGAAAATTAGAGGAAAAGGAGAGAAAAGGCCAAGAGAGAAAGAATTAGAATATGAAGCCATGGCTTATGAAGGTTTTGAACCCCGTCAACTGGCCCATGCAAGTTCTCCGTCAGCACCTCGACAGCCACCACCCGAAGTGAAGATCAGAAGGAAGAAGAATAAGGTGGATATCCCACCTAGGGAAACCAGGAGCAAGGTTGTTAAGCCGTCACGGAACACAAGGAGTAAGGCAAAGATGTGAACTTCGAACGTTGAATGCAAGTTGTAAACTTTGAACTTTAAGGATTTGTACAAAGGTTTCTATCATCAATTTGAACAACCATGAAAACTTGTAAGGTTTAATAATGCTATTCGCACTTTGATGTGAAATTTGAGACAAAATTTGAATTTTAGGCAGAATTTGAATTTTAGGCAAAATTTGAATTTGAACCAACACTTGAACTCCGATCTGTGGTGTGATGTTGCAATATTTGTTGAACTGTTGTAAACATTAGGTGATCAATCTGATCTCTTTTGCGTGGTAAAACTTATAGTCATGGGAAATGTGCTCCGAAGCTAGGGTAAACTGCCCCATTTGTAATCAAGTATTTTTTGGACCTACTCTAAATGAGCCAAATATTTTTTATTAACACCTATTCAACCTATATAGTGTACATTCGAAGTCTCACTATTTATTGAATTAATCTTCACATTTTTACATATTTTTTTTAAAATAATGTGATTTAAAAGAAAACCATCAAAAAACACGTTTAAAATATGAAAAAGGAAAACTAAGTTCAGATCCTTCTTATTCACTTTGAAATGAAGCTTTGGCGATTTTTTTTAATTTTTCAAAAAACCTACCTCCTTTCCTTGAACTCTCTGCAACGTTGTACGTGATAGCTCATATTTGTGAAGGTTTTTTCATGAAAATGTCCATATAACAAGTTTATGATTTTTTTTTGGTAACATGTCACATAAGACAACATTGTGCACATGTTTTATATTTTTTTGATTTTTTTAAATTAATGGTGCTCATTTAACCACGATCGTGCCAACTATTTTTTTTTAAATGACCGCAGACCAAGTTTAGTATTTTTCCTCGTTAGTGTGTCTTATAAAACGACGATTGGCGAAGGTTTCATATTTTTTGGATTTTTTTAAATTAGTTATGCTCAGTTGAATATTGGTCAAACACTAGATAACCTCGTTGACCAACTCAAAACCCCTCTAAACCCCGCGGGATTTCTCCTAACCCTAGCTCCGAACATCAGCCGTCCGATCATACCCTAGCGCCAAGCGACAGCCCTCAGATATGGTCTTCTAGAAGGATTCTGAGGCCAGGCTCCGCGCCGTTGGATCACAAGGACGGCTCCGCATCGTTGGATCCTTGGGCGATCCGGGAGAGGCGATCCGTGAGACATTGGTTGTGCTTGCCCACCATTGCCTCCCCTGTCTTCTTCTCCCCTTCTTCTTCTTCTTCTGCGGCGACCAGAGGAGCCACTCGTCTGCTTCTTGGGATCCCCTGCTTCTTCTTCTACGGCGACTAGATATGTCGAGCTCCACTTCAGCCTCCTGCCCCTCGTGGCCCCAGTATGGTCCAGTGCCCATGGAGCGATGCCCTGACTGCCCACGCACCGCGCCACTGAAAAGCTTGACTTCGAGGGAGGACAAGAATGGCAACTTTGGGCGCGAGTTCGTGAAATGCGAGAGCAAGCCAGAGGGGCAGGTTAGATCTCATGATTTTTCTTTGACCCTTTCTTTTTCTCTTTGCTTCTAATTCTTTTTCGTTGGATCTGAGATTGAGGGTTCATGATTTCGTTTCAGATCGTGAAGAAATGCACACATTTTGAATGGATGGATGACTATGTTCGGAGGCTTCAAGGGGAGGGCTTGCTTCAATTCAATGGGGCTGCAACCCGGGAGGTCAATCTGCCGTCAGCCACTCGGAATTTGGTCTCTGAAAGTTCTGCTTTGATAGTTGGGGATGAGGATCTGAAGGGGGGATTAAAGAAGATGAACAAGAACTTGAGGCAGATGATTCAGTTGAACAAGCAGGCAAATCTGATAGCTTTAGGATTTTATTTTGGTATAGTTGCTCTAGGATTTGCTTACTTGCTGGTCATCACTCGTTACAGATGTTATTTGTGTCGTGTCATGTGGATCATGTGCTCTCTGTGTTGCATAATTTGTGGATCATGCGCTCTCTGTGTTGCTTAAACTATGTCTCTATCTCCATCTCTGAATCTCTGTAGGTGTTAGTTTTTGACACTTTCAGTTTCGTCAGACAACACCGAGGGCAAGAGAAAAAAAGGTAGTTATTGGGCCCAAAATGAAACCAAGCTCTGGTTGGGCCGTCGCATTGCGTTGACTGTTGAAGGCCCACAAAGATTAAAGAGGCCTAGAAAAATAGTGCATGCGCTGGCACTGTTTTTTTGCTTGATTGTTTTGATTGCACCTACAGAGATTGAGTGAACATTGGTTACATTACAAGAATAGGTTACATCATTTGAAATTACACAACAATTGATATTGCCACCAAGAAGTCAACAATTATCGTTCATACAATATATGGGCACCAACAATTCAAAAAAAATTAGCTTCCTTTTCTTCTTCTTTTCAACATCAACATGGCTCATCTTTCCATCTTTAATTTCCTTTTTGACACCTCAACTAGTCCATTAGCTGCCCGTGCCAAAACTTGGAACCAATAAAACCTATAATATAAGGGCCAAAATTAATTTCATCATGCCAAATGGCCACAAACTATTCAAAAATTAGCTTGTTTTTGTTCATACGATATACGGAATAGGGCCACCAACAATTCAAAAAAATTAGCTTTTCTCCTTCTTCTTTTCAACATCAACAAGGCTCATTTTTCTAGCTTCAATTTCCTTTTTGACACATCAACTAGTCGATTAGCCGCGCGTGCCAAAACTTGACCCTAAAATATAAGGGCCAAAATAAAATATTACACAACATGAATATAACAAGACGAATGGGCTACCCTCCAACCATGTTTACAAGGCTAACCCCAAAACTTGCTGGTTTTCATTGAGGGATACCCTTTCATTGATTGATTTAGCAGAAGGGCTCGGCTACGGCACCATATCCATCTAGCGATATCTCACGTCAAATAAGGGTACAACCAACGACATATAAAAGTAGCAAGCAAAACACATATAACCAACGACATATCAAATAAGGTTAGCAAGCATAACATAGTTCTTAGGGTTCCCAACATGATATAACACAACAGAGATAAAAAGTTCATGGTACAACCAACGACATAATTAAGATAGAAATATATAAAAGATAAAAGCCCTAACATCCTAGGGCAATACAAGCTTCACGAGACCGGGCCTTCACCACCATCTGCACTGCGCCTCCTCTTCACTGCTCCTCCTCCATGCCGTCCTCGCCGAGGTAGTAGGGGAGGCTGTGCATACCGTTGCAGGTGGGGAAGATGTTGTCGAAGTTTGTGAAGATGTTGTGGGTTGTGAATGCGATGAATTCGCATCCACACCAAAACACCCTGCCGAGGAGGTAGTACGCATCAAATCTATTGGTGAAACTGACGATGAGCCCTATCGGCGGAGTGCTGGAGTTTGGACGCACTTCCTCCAGTCGGAACATCACCAGCGAGCCCGCTGGGAGGTGGACGTACCCCTCACCAAGGAACCACTGGGCAAACTCCTTTGCACCCCTCCAGCGTGAGAACGCCCACACGCGGAGCGTCGTCTCCACGACGATGCCCGCCGGATACCGTCTCTCCGGCACGGTCGGTGGGAGCTCGAAGGTGGGGCCATTGTACTGCATCCTCGCCTCGCTTTGAGAGTGCTCTGGGTTTGGGTGAAGAAGAGAAGGGGCGGCACAAATGGATGTGTGGTGAATAGGTGGAGGGGTGGGTGGTTTAAATAGGGAAAGGGGAAGGGAAGGGGAGTGGCACCGGCCGCGCTTTGGATTTGCTACGTTCAAACAAGCCGCGTCGATCGATATGCCACTTTAATTGCCAACAGGTTTTAATTGCCACGTTGAATAGATGCGAGTGGATCGAAAAGTCTGAAACGATGCTCTACATCGAGGAGACAAGCGTGCGAGATGAGATGAACCAGCAGCAGCGACCGTCCTTGCGTCCGTGGCGGCTCGCGTGAAGAAAGAGGCCGGTCAGCGTCCGTGGCGGCTCGCGTGCAGAAAGAGGCCGGTCAGCGCATCGTGGCGGCGGGCAGCGGCGCATGCAGGCAGGCTAAGCTACGTGCATGCATAGCAGGCTAGCTGGACATGTCGTGCATGCATAGCAGGCTTCTGTCGTTGCGGCGTGCGCAGGGCCCAACAGTCTAACCACGGCCCAATGGGCGAACAGCGGCACCGTCCGACGCGGCCCCAATTGTCAGGTCCAACGGGCGACATAGTCCAGCGCGGCCCCACTCGTCAGAGTTAATGGTCAAAGCTCTGACCCGGCGGCATCCACCGTTTGTGACCATTTATGAGGGTTTCAGACAAGAGAGTGGGGAAAAGTGAGCAAATGTTAAGAGTGTGGGGATGAATGAGTATGGCTAAGGAACCAGGGGCAAAGATGTAAAAATCCCCAAAAGTAATGTCTTAAATCATAGAAGAATTTTTTCTTTTGTTGCTACGTGAAACTAGGTGGTATATATTTTGCAACAATATAATTAGCATAGTCAGCATACCAAGGAGTGTTATGGGAAACATTTATTGCAGCTAGCTGCTCATCAGGGAAACTATCATTAATAGGTAGTGGGTCATCAAGAATATTTTCTAGCCTAGACAAGTTATCAGCTACGTGGTTCTCAGCTCCTTTTCTATCAGTCATATGTAAGTGAAATTCTTGTAACAGGAGAACCCACCTAATGAGTCTAGGCTTAGCATCTTTCTTTTCCATAAGATATTTTATAGCAGCATGATCAGTGTGAACAATTACTTTAGAATCAACATATAAGATCTGAATTTATCACAAGCAAACACAACTGCTAAAAATTGTTTTTCAGTAGTAGCATAATTTCGTTGAGCACTGTTTAGAGTTTTACTAGCATAATGGATAACATTTAACTTCTTATCAACTCTTTGTCCTAGAACAGCACCAACAGCATAATCACTAGCATCACACATAATTTCAAAAGGCAAGTTCCAATCAAGTGGTTGTACTATAGGTGCAGAAGTTAAGGCTTTCTTACGTGTTTCAAAGGCTTCTACACAATCATCATAAAAAACAAACGGAACATCCTTTTGTAAAAGATTTGTAAGAGGCCTAGAAATTTTAGAGAAGTCTTTAATAAACCTCCTATAGAAACCAGCATGACCGAGGAAACTACAAATACCTTTAATATCTTTAGAACATGGCATTTTCTCAATTGCATCAACTTTAGCTTTATCCACCTCAATACCTCGTTCAGAAATTTTATGCCCCAAGACAATACCTTCATTAACCATAAAGTGACACTTCTCCCAATTTAAGACAAGATTAGTTTGCTCGCATCTCTGCAAAACTCGATCAAGGTTGCTTAAGCAATCATCAAAAGAAGTTCCGTAAACGGAAAAATCATCCATGCAAACCTCAACAATCTTTTCACAAAAATCAGAGAATATAGCAGTCATACATCTTTGAAAGGTAGCAAGTGCATTGCATAAACCAAAAGGTGTACGTCTATAAGCATAAGTTCCAAAAGGGTAAGTAAAGGTGGTTTTCTCTTGATCAGGTTGTGAAACAGGTATTTGAGAAAAACCGGAATATCCATCAAGGAAACAAAAGCGTGTGTGCTTAGATAGTCTTTCTAGCATTTGATCAATGAAAGGCAAAGGGTAATGATCTTTTCTAGTTGCTTTATTTAATTTTCTAAAATCAATTACCATTCTATAGCCAGTGACAATTCTTTGTGGAATGAGTTCATTTTTATCATTAGGAACAACAGTAATACCACCCTTCTTAGGGACACAATGAACGGGCCTTACCCATCTACTATCAACTATGGGATAGATTATACCTGCTTCCAGAAGCTTTAGTATTTCAGTTCTTACCACTTCTTTCATTTTAGGATTTAAACGTCGTTGGTGATCAACAACGGGTTTAGCATCAGGCTCCATATTAATCTTGTGTTGTCATAGAGTGGGACTAATGCCCTTAAGATCATCAAGAGTATATCCAATAGCAGCTCGGTGCTTCTTCAGAATTTTGAATAATCTTTCTTCTTCATGTTCTGAAAGGTTAGCACTAATAATAACAGGATATATCTTTTTCTCATCAAGATAAGCATATTTCAAAGTGTCTGGCAATTGTTTTAATTGAAACACAAGATCACCTTTAGGTGGAGGAGGACCTCCTAGAGTTTAAATAGGTAAATTGTGTTTAAGCAGAGGTCGTTGTTCAAAGAAAATTTTATCTATCTCATTTCTTTCATGCATATGCATATCATTTTCATGGTCTAGCAAATATTGTTCTAGTGGATCAGTAGAAGGCACGGCAATAGAAGCAAGACCAATTATTTCATCCTTACTAGGTAACTCTTTCTTATGATGTTTTCTATTAAACTTGGAAAAATTAAATTTATGAGACTCATCACCAAAGCTAACACTGACGGTTTGTTTATGACAATCTATAGTAGCATTGACAGTGTTCAAGAAAGGTATACCAAAGATAATTGGACAAAAGTCGTCTTGTGGGGAACCAAGAGCAAGAAAATCAGTAGGATATTTTATTTTCCCACACAAGACTTCAACATCTCTAACAATCCCAAGTGGTGTGATGGTGTCTCTATTAGCAAGTTTAATTGTAACATCTATGTCTACTATTTCAGCGGGTGCTATATCATTCATAATTTCTTGATATAAGGTAAAAGGAATAGCACTCACACTAGCACCTAAGTCACATAAACCATGATAACAGTGATTTCCTATTTTGACTGAGACAACAGGCATGCCAACAACAGGTCTATGTTTATCTTTCTCATCTGGTTTAGCAATTCTAGCAGCTTCATCACAGAAGTAAATAACATGTCCATCTATATTTTCTACCAAGGGATCTTTAACCATAGCAATACTAGCTTCTACTTTGATTTGTTCCGAAGGTTTATGTGCTCTAATATTACTTTTGCGGACCACAGTTGAAACCTTAGCATGTTCCTTTATCCTAACAGGGAAAGGTGGGTTTTCAATATAAGCAGTAGGAACAACTGGATCAACATTGTAAATAATAGTTTCTTCCTTAGCTACTACCGGTACTTTAATTTCTTCTTTAATAGGTGGATGATACTTAAACCACTTCTCCTTGGGGAGATCAACATGAGTAGCAAATGATTCACAAAAAGAGGCTACTATCTCAGAGTCAAGTCCATGCTTAGTGCTAAACTTGTGAAAAGCATCGGTATTCATAAAAGATTTAACACAATCAAACTTAAGCTGAATACCTGACTCTTTA
Organism: Thinopyrum elongatum; assembly: GCA_011799875.1. Lineage (NCBI taxonomy): Eukaryota > Viridiplantae > Streptophyta > Magnoliopsida > Poales > Poaceae > Thinopyrum > Thinopyrum elongatum. The sequence goes on along the minus strand of CM022302.1, from coordinate 481,597,749 downwards.
CCTTCATCGAGTTCCCAATCTTCAGAGTTGCGTTTAATTCTTTCTAAAAGATCCCACCTGAATTCAATAGTCTTCTTCATAAAAGAACCAGTACAAGAAGTATCGAGCATGGATTGATCATCACGAGAAAGCCGAGCATAAAATTTTTGAACAATAATTTCCCTAGAGAGTTCATGATTGGGGCATGAATATAACATTGAATTAAGCCTCCCCCAAGCTAGAGCGATACTTTCTCCTTCACGAGGCCAAAAATTATATATATAATTCCGATCACGATGAACTAGGTTCATAGGATAATTTTTTTGGTGAAATTCCAATTTCAATCGATTCCAATTCCAAGATCCAATATCATCGCATAGCCTATACCATGCTAATGCTGTTCCCTTCAAAGATAAAGGGAAGACCTTCTTCTTAGCTTCATCTCCGGGTAAACCTGCAAGCTTAAATAATCCACAAATTTCATCTACATATATCAAGTGCATATCAGGATGTTCGGTTCCATCTCCTGCATAAGGATTAGCTAGCAGTTGTTCTATCATACCCGAAGGAATTTCATAACCAATATTTTCAGTAGTTGCAGTAGGTTGAGGTTTAACTAATTGTGGTTCCGGTCGAGGTGAAGATACCCCGAACAAACCCCTCAAAGGATTGTTTTCCATAGTAACAAGTGACGATAAATTTCAGCACGTAGTAATAATTTTTCCTTACCGATTTCCACTTACCAAGAGCGCTTCACTCCCCGGAAACGGCGCCAGAAAAGATTCTTGATGACCCACAAGTATATGGGATCAATCGTTGTCCTTTCGATAAGTAAGAGTGTCGAACCCAACGAGGAGCAGAAGGAAATGACAAGTGGTTTTAAGCAAGGTAATTTTCTGCAAGCACTGAAATTGTTGGTAACAGATAGTTTGATAGCAAGATATTTTGTAATGAGTAAGTAACGGTAACGGTAAATAAAGTGCAGCAAGGTAGCCCAATCCTTTTGTGGCAAATGACATGCCAAAACGGTCTCTTATAATAGGCAAAACGTTCTTGAGGGTACACGGGAATTTCATCTAGTCACTTTCATCATGTTGGTTCGATTTGTGTTCGCTACTTTGATAATTTGATATGTGGGTGGACCAGTGCTTAGGTGCTGTTCTTACTTGAAAAAGCCTCCTACTTATGATTAACCCCCTCGCAAGCATCTGCAACTACGAGAAAAGTATTAAGATAAAATCTAACCATAGCATTAAACTTTTGGATCCAAATCGGTCCCTTACGGAACTAGGGTTTAAGCTTCTGGCACTCTAGCAACCCATCATCTAATAACTACTCCACAATGCATTCCCTTAGGCCCAAATATGGTGAAGTGTCATGTAGTCGACGTTCACATGACACCACTAAGGGAATCACAACATACATACCATCAAAATATCGAACACATATCAAGTTCACATGATTACTTGCAACAAGATTTCTCCCGTGACCTCAAGAACAAAAGTAACTGCTGACAAATGATAATCATGCTCAAGATCAGAGGGGTATTAAATAGCATAATGGATCTGAACATATAATCTTCCACCAAATAAACCATATCGTAATCAACTACAACATGTAATCAACACTACTAGTCACCCACAAGCACCAATCTAAGGTTCCGGTGCAAAGATTGAACACAAGAGATGAACTAGGGTTTGAGAGGAGATGGTGCTGTTGAAGATGTTGATGAAGATTGCCCTCCCCAAGATGGAAGAGTTGTTGGTGATGATGATGATGATGATTTCCCCCTCCGGGAGGGACCTTCCCCCGGCGGAATCGCTCCGCCGGAGGGCAAAAGTGCTCCTGCCCAAGTTCCACCTCGAGATGGTGGTGCTTCGTCCCGAAAGTCCTCTCTTTATTTTTTCTAGGTCAAAATGACTTATATACCAGAAGAGGGGCACCGGAGGTGGGCCGAGGAGGGCACAACCCACCAGGGCGCGCCTGGGCTCCCTGGCGCGCCCAGGTGGGTTGTGCCCACCTGGTGGGGCCCCTCTGGTGGTTATTTGCTCCAATATTCCTCATATATTCCAAAATAATTCTTCGTAAATTTTCAGCTCATTTGGAGATGTGCAGAATAGGTAACTCTGACGTAGCTTCTCCAGGTCCAGAATTCCAGCTGCCGGTATTCTCCCTCTTTGTGTAAACCTTGCATATTATCAGAGAAAAGGCATTAGAATTACTCCAAAAGGCATTATTATGCATATAAACATAGTAAATAACAGTAGGTAAACATGATGCAAAATGGACGTATTAGTACCCAATAGTTTCTTTAGGGTATCCTATGAAGACGCAGTTCTCCGATTTGGGTTCGAGCTTATCAGGTTGAAGCCTTTTGACATAAGCGTCGCATCCCCAAACTTTAAGAAACGACAGCTTAGGTTTCTTGCCAAACCACAGTTCATACGGTGTCGTCTCAACGGATTTAGATGGTGCCCTATTTAACGTGAATGCGGCTGTCTCTAATACATAACCCCAAAACGATAGTGGTAAATTGGTAAGAGACATCATAGAACGCACCATATCCAATAAAGTACGGTTACGACATTCAGACACACCATTACGCTGTGGTGTTCCAGGTGGCGTGAGTTGTGAAACAATTCCACATTGTTTCAAATGAAGGCCAAACTCATAACTCAAATATTTGCCTCTGCGATCAGATCGTAGAAACTTTATTTTCTTGTTACGATGATTCTCTACTTTACTCTGAAATTCTTTGAACTTTTCAAATGTTTCAGACTTATGTTTCAGACCCATACCTACTCAAATCATCTGTAAAGGTTAGAAAATAACGATACCCACCGCGTGCCTCAACACTCATTGGACCGTATACATCGGTATGTATTATTTCCAATAAGTCATTAGCTCGCTCCATTGTTCCGGAGAACGGAGTTTTAGTCATCTTGCCCATGAGGCATGGTTTGCAAGTATCAAATGATTCATAATCAAGTGATTCCAAAAGTCCATCCACATGGAGTTTCTTCATGCGCTTTACACCAATATGACCTAAACGGCAGTGCCACAAGTATGTTGCACTATCATTATCAACTTGCATCTTTTGGCATCAATATTATGAATATGTGTATCACTACGATCAAGATTAAATAAACCATTCACATTGGGTGTATGACCATAGAAGGTTTTATTCATGTAAACAGAACAACAATTATTCTCTGAATTAAATGAATAACTGTATTGCAATAAACACGATCTAATCATGTTCATTCTCAACGCAAACACCAAATAACATTTATTTAGGCTTAACACTAATCCCGAATGTAGAGGGAGTGTGCGATGGTGATCATATCAATCTTGGAAACACTTCCAACACACATCGTCACCTTGCCCTTTACTAGTCTCCGTTTATTCTGCAACTCCTGTTTCGAGTTACTAATCTTAGCAACTGAACCGGTATCAAATACCTAGGGGCTATTATGAATACTAGTAAGGCACACATCAATAACATGTATATCAAATATACCTTTGTTTACATTGCCATCCTTCTTATCTGCCAAGTACTTAGGGCAGTTCCGCTTCTAGTGACAATTCCCTTTGCAGTAGAAGCACTTAGTTTCAGGCTTAGGTCCAGCTTTGGGCTTCTTCATGGGAGTGGCAACTTGCTTGCCATTTTTCTTGAAGTTCCCTTTCTTTCCCTTGCCCTTTTTCTTGAAACTAGTGGTCTTGTTTAACCATCCACACTTGATGCTCTTTCTTGATTTCTACCTTCACTGATTTCAGCATCGCAAAGAGCTCGGGAATCGTTTTCCTCATCCCTTGCATATTATAGTTCATCACGAAGTTCTAGTAGCTTGGTGATAGTGACTAGAGAACTCTGTCAATCACTATCTTATCTGGAAGATTAACTCTCACTTGATTCAAGCGATTGTAGTACCAAGACATTCTGAGCACATGCTCATTGGCTGAGCTATTCTCCTCCATCTTGTAGGCAAAGTAGAGGTCTCATACCTCTCGACACGGGCATGAGTCTGAAATACCAATTTCAGCTCTTGGAACATTTCATATGCTCCGTGGCGTTCAAAACATTTTTGAAGTCCCGGTTCTAAGCCGTAAATCATGGCGAACTAAACTATCAAGTAGTCATCATATCGAGCTTGCCAAACATTCATAACGTCTGCATATGCTCCTGCAATAGGTCTGTCACCTAGCGGTGCATCAAGGACATAATTTTTTTGTGCAGCAATGAGGATAATCCTCAGATCATGGACCCAGTCCGCATCATTGCTACTATCATCTTTCAACTTAGTTTTCTCTAGGAACATATCAAAAATAAGGGAGCTATATTGCGAGCTATTGATGTACAACATAGATATGCAAAAACTATTAAGACTAAGTTCATGATAAATTTAAGTCCAATTAATCAAATTACTAATGAACTCCCACTTAAATAAACATCCCTCAAGTTATCTAAGTGATACATGATCCAAATCAACTAACCCATGTCCGACCATCACGTGAGATGGGGTAGTCATCAATGGTGAACATCTCTATGTTGATCATATCTACTATATGACTCATGTTCGACCTTTCGATCTCCGGTGTTCCGAGACCGTGTCTGTACATGCTAGGCTCGTCAAGTTTAACCCAAGTATTCTGCATGTGCAAAACTGTCTTACACCCGTTGTATGTGAACGTAGAGTCTATCACACCCGATCATCATGAGGTGCTTCGAAACGATGAACTTTGGCAACGGTGCATACTCGGGGAGAACACTTTTATCTTAAAATTTAGTGAAGGGATCATTTTATAATGCTACCGCCGTTCTAAGAAAAATAAGATGCATAAAGGATAAACATCACATGCAATCAAAATATGTGACATGATATGGCCATCATCATCTTGTGCTTTTCATCTCCATCTCCAAAGCATCATCATGATCTCCATCGTCACCGGCTCGACACCTTGATCTCCATCATTACGTCGGGGTCGTCTCGCCCACTATTGCTAATGCATAGCGATAAAGTAAAGCAATTACATGGCGTTTGCATTTCATACAATAATCAAGAGACAACCATAAGGCTCCTGCCGGTTGTTGATATTACAAAATATGATCATCTCATACAATAACGTATATCACATCACGTCTTGACCATATCACATCACAACATGCCCTGCAAAAACAAGTTATACGTCCTCTACTTTGTTGTTGCAAGTTTTACGTGGCTGCTACGGGGTTCTAGCAAAAACCATTCTTAACTACGCAAAAACCACAACAGTGATTATCAAGTTTGATGTTTTAACCTTCTTCAAGGACCAGCCTTAGTCAAATTTGATTCAACTAAAGTAGGAGAAACAGACACCCGCCAGCCACCTTTATGCAAAACAAATTGCATGTCAGTCGGTGGAACCGGTCTCGTGTGCGTGGACATGTAAGGTTGGTCTAGGCCGCTTCATCCCACAATACCACCGAATCAAAATAAGGCGATGGTGGTAAGCAGTATGACTATCACCGCCCACAACTCTTTGTGTTCTACTCGTGCATATCGTCTATGCATAGACCTGGCTCTGATGCCACTGTTGGGGAATGTTGCATGGAAAACAAAAAAAAATTCTACGCACACACAAGATCTATCCATGGAGATGCATAGCAACGAGAGGGGAGAGCGTGTCCACGTACCATTGTAGACCGTAAGCGGAAGCGTTTATTAACATGGTTGATGTAGTCGAACTTCTTCGCGATCCAACCGATCAAGTACCGCGAACGTATGGCACCTCCGCGTTCAGCACACGTTCAGCTCGGTGACGTCCTCGCCTTCTTGATCTAGCAAGACGGGCGAAGTAGTAGATGAGTTCCGGCAGCACGACGGCGTGGTGACGGTAGTGATGCAACTATCTCCGAGGGCTTCGCCGAGCACTACGAAGATATGACCGAGGATGAACTAGAGGGAGACGAGCGCCGCACACGGCTAGGGAATCGTGGTGTGTGTTGCCCCTCTCTCTCCTCTCATATATATAGGTGGAGGGGGAGGGGAGGCAGCCCCTAGGGCGCCCCAAGTGGCCGGCGGCTACCCTAGGGCGCCTGCCCTGGCCGAATCCCCGCTTCCATATTTGAGCATGGGGGGAAGGAAAGGGGGGCTGGCTGCCTTTGGGGCGCCTTCCCCTTCCTTCCCTCCCTCTTTGGTGCATGGGCAAGGGGTGGAGGGGCGCACCTAGCCCCCTTGTGGGCTGGTGTGCTTCCCCCCTTTGGCCCATAAGGCCCACCACTTGCCGGTGACCTCCCGGAACCCCTTTCGGCACCCCGATAAAATACCCGGTACTTCCGAAACCTTTCCGGTGACCAAATATTATCATCCTATATATCAATCTTTACCTCCGGACCATTCCGGAGCTCCTCGTCATGTCCGTGATCTCATCCGTGAATCCGAACAACATTCGGTCATCACCTCACATAACTCATACAGTACTATATCGTCAACGAACGTTAAGCGTGCGGACCCTACGGGTTCGAGAACTATGTAGACATGACCGAGACACCTCTCCGGTCAATAACCAATAGCGGAACCTGGATGCCCATATTGCTTCCTACATATTCTACGAACATCTTTATCGGTCGAACCTTATGACAACATACGTAATTCCCTTTGTCTATCGGTATGTTACTTGCCCGAGATTCGATCGTCTATATCTTCATACCTAGATCAATCTCCTTACCGGCAAGTCTCTTTACTCGTTCCGTAATACATCATCTCATAACTAACTCCTTAGTCACTTTGCTTGCAAGCTTCTTGTGATGTGTATTACCGAGAGGGCCCAGAGATACCTCTCCGATACACGGAGTGACAAATCCTAATCTCGATCTATGCCAACTCAACAAACACCTTCGGAGATACCTGTAGAGCATCTTTATTATCACTCAGTTACATTGTGATGTTTGATAGCACACAAGGTATTACTCCGGTATCCGGGAGTTGCATAATCTCATAGTCGAAGGAATATGTATTTGACATTAAGAAAGCAATAGCAATAAACTGAACGATCAAATGCTAAACTTACGGATGGGTCTTGTCCATCACATCATTCTCCTAATGATGTGATCCCGCTATCAAATGACAACTCATGTTTATGGTTAGTTGATCAACGTGCTAGTCTAGTAGAGGCTCACTAGGGACATGGTATTTGTTTATGTATCCACACATGTATTTAAGTTTCCGGTCAATACAATTCTAGCATGAATAATAAACCTTTATCATGATTTAGGAAATATAATAATAACCATTTTATTATTGCCTCTAGGTCATATTTCCATCAGTGACAGTGGTGGTGATGCTATCTCCACAGGGCTTCGCCTAAGCACTCCGAAAATATGACCGAGGGACGAAACTGTGGAGAGGGGCACCGCACACGGCTAAGAGATTGTCGTGGCCTATGTGTGGCGCCCCTCCCTCATATATATAGGTGGGGGAAGGGAGGCATCCAGGAGGCGCCCCAAGGGTGGCCGCCAGCCCCCTTGGGCTCCTGCCCTGTGGCGCCCCCCCCCCCCCACCTTGTTTGCACAAGGGGGGAAGGAAAGGGAGGAGAGGGAAGGAAGGGGGAGGCCGTCTCCCCCCTTTCCTTCTCTCCCCAAGGGCTGCGGCCTTAGGAGGGGCGCGCCAGCCCCTTGTGGGCTGGTTTGTTCCCCCCTTTGGCCCATTAACCTCCCGAGGCTTCCCGGAACCCCTTCCGGTGATCCGATGACTACCCGGTACCTTCCGGAACTCTTCCGGTGTCCAAACACCATCGTCCTATATATCAATCTTTACCTCCAAACCATTCTGGAGCTCCTCTTCATGTCCATGTTCTCATCTGGGACTCCAAAAAACATTCGGTCACCAAATCACATAACTCATATAACACTATATCGTCAACAAACGTTAAGCGTGCAGACCCTACGGGTTCTAGAACTATGTAGACATGACCGAGACAACTCTCCGGTCAATAACCAATAGCGGAACCTGGATGCCCATATTGGTTCCTACATATTCTACGAAGATCTTTATCGGTCGAACCTTATGACAACATACGTAATTCCCTTTGTCTGTCGGTATGTTACTTGCCTGAGATTTGATCGTCGGTATCTTCATACCTAGTTCAATCTCGTTACCGGCAAGTCTCTTTACTCGTTCCGTAATACATCATCTCATAACTAACTCCGTAGTCACTTTGCTTGCAAGCTTCTTGTGATGTGTATTACCGATAGGGCCCAGAGATACCTCTCCGATACACAGAGTGACAAATCCTAATATCGATCGTGCCAACTCAACAGACACCTTCGGAGATACCTGTAGAGCATCTTTATGATCACCCAGTTACGTTGTGATGTTTGATAGCACACAAGGTATTCCTCCGGTATCCGGGAGTTGCATGATCTCATAGTCGAAGGAATATGTATTTGACATTAAGAAAGCAATAGCAATAAACTGAACGATCATATGCTAAGCTAACGAATGGGTCTTGTCCATCACATCATTCTCCTAATGATGCGATCCCGTTATCAAGTGACAACACATATCTATGGTTAGGAAACCTTAACCACCTTTCATCAACGAGCTAGTCTAGTAGAGGCTTACTAGGGACACGGTATTTGTTTATGTATCCACACATGTATTTCAGTTTCCAATCAATACAATTCTAGCATGAATAATAAACCTTTATCATGAATAAGGAAATATAAAATAACCACTTTATTATTGCCTCTAGGGCATATTTCCTTCAATTTAGATTTGATTGGACACACCTCGTTATGAAATCTCTTGCATCTTCTAACAATGTACTGGGAATTTTTGGTGCACCAGAAGGTTTGCACGTTATATGCAGAAATTTGGATTTTCAATAGCATTTTCATTTTTACAGATTTGGCCGTCCAATTGCACCTTCAAGATTACCTCGGATGGAGAAGTGCCGAACATGAAAGTTTTTCATCTTGTCGAGAAGAGCAAGTTTGTTGTTGGCGTCGTATCGACCAAGGCCGTATGCGATCTCCAAAACCGGTGCAAGAGAGTTATCTCATACATTCTGCAGCCCGGAGCATCCGGACCTACGCATCCGAGTTAGGTTAGATTTGATGTTTTGGACAAGATTTATGTCTTTTACTTCTACGGGAAGTCCAACCACCTCATAATCATATATAGATGAGAGGCGACAACCAATTGAGATGACAAACAATCGCAAAACCCATCTACTACTTTTTAATGTAGTTTTTATCTCCCTCCCTTATTTTTGCTTCCTCGTTCTTCGTTTGCTCTTTGTGTTGGAGAGCAGCGATCCTCGAGTCACTATGCGTGGTTAGACTAACCTAGGGCAGCCCATAGCCGCTGCACTCCCCAATGGGGTCCATCCCGGGCGTGTGGGGTTTCGGGTCCTCAAAAGACATCGCTGGAGTGTCTTGCGTATCGCACTCCCGACGAGGCTCCTCCATCGACGTGTCCTGCGTATCGCGCTCGATGCGGGGTACATGGTGGCATGTTCATGTGCAAACAAGTTCAAATGAAAAATAGAAGTTGGCAATACATATATAACAACTCACCAACCAATTGAACGTCACTAGTGGAACAAAAAAACAAGATTTGCAAGTAACATAGCCTCGTATGGGCAAATACCCACGAGAAGGAAAAAGTGGTTAAGTAGAACAAGAAATTTATGTTCACGGAACAAATCAAGACTAGTAGAGACGAAAGAACAAAAGTTCGTGTGTGCGTATATCAAAACTAGTGGCTAGCGCGCACCGTGTCACACCATTTTTCACACATCGGTATTTCCCCCCTCTTGTATTGTGGATGTTTTTAGTTGATATTGTGGATATTTGGTCCTTTTAGGCTTATTGTGAATGTTAGGTGACATTGTTATTTGAGTTGTTTGTTCCCATGGGCTCATTAGCCCTTCTGTGCCTGGGATGTAGTCTACCTTTCGGTTTGGTGGAAGATGAGAGGAGCAGTTCCAGAATCGCCTATTTAGCGCCTTTTTCCATTTTTCTTAATTCAATAAATTTGTAAAAATTTAGGGTTTTTGAAAATTCACAACCGTTTTAAGTTTGTGAACATTTTTAGTTCATGAGTATTTTTCAAATTTGTACATATTTTATAATTTATGAACATTTCAAATTTTTGCAAAAAGCTTATTAAATTTGTGGTCATTTTAAAAAAAAATGAACTTTTTCAAAATTTGCGGATATAAGCTAGAACCTGTTTTCAAATGTGTGAATATTTTTTTAAAAGCAAACAAATTTTAAATTCAGAAATATTTTTAGTGTTTATCAGTTTTTTGCAATAATATATTGTTTAACATCAAAACTGGTAGCCGGTATTGTTGAAGCTTAAAGGTGCAATTTACTTCAGCGAATGTGAGTTTCCTTCCTCGAGCCCATGCATGGGGAAGCTACAAAGCTACTAAAGCGAGACAGGGAGCGGGGAGTCCGTCTGTCGAAGGAAATCACTCGCATCTGACGGTGAGGAAGAAAGCGGCTGGAGGTTTAAAATAAATCGCAACCCTTAAACATCAATCGAACGGCTTAGAAAGTTGATTGATATGCAGAAACAAAATTAGGCAACGGATGAATAACTGATTTTTCTAAGGTAAAATAAGTGCCCCCTTATTTAGGCTCTTCCTTTAGTATTTGATGCCGGTGGCGATATATCTTTTTTTTTTTGAGAAATTGGTGGTGATATAGCTATAAGAAGGTCTGTGACTCGCAAAAAGGAAAAAAAAAAGGTCCGTGGCCTCCGATGTCGCTGTGCTATTTGACCTGGCCCATGCACAGTTGGTTATTCGGCCGGTCGATAGACTCCACCGGCCCAATAGACCATCTACACCAAGCCTCGCGTATGGTTCTTATGATGTAAATAAAAAGCGAATCCGAAGCCTCAGTTTGAATCCGATATATGCTCGAGTATGCCCACGCGTTTACGAAAGCTAGACATGGCGTGCCTCCTCGCTTCCTTCTTTGTTTGATCCATACTTTCTGAAGAAACAAAGCTTGGATCGGCTAGAGCTGTGCGTACTGCGTAGCTAGACATGGCGTGCCTCCTCGCTGCGCCAGCTTCCTTTGCGCCTCTCTGTGGAATCCCCTTTCCGTCTCCAACGACGCCGTTTCAGTCGTACCAGCCGCCCACCTCCACATCTCTGTCTCGTTCCTCTCCTCCGTTCTACCCGAGCCGCCTTATGGTGAGATGGGAAGCTCCCCCGGCGGGCTGGCTGAAGCTCAATTTCGACGGATCCGTGTACAACGACGGGTCCGGCCGGGCCAGCGTGGGCGGCGCCATCCGCGACTGCAACGGCCGCGTTCTTGCCGCCTTCGCCGAGCCGACGGAGCACTCGACGGTGGGCATAGTGGAGGCGAGGGCGCTCATCCGCGGGCTGCGCCTCGCGCTGAGTCGCTTCCGCGGCAGGCTGGTGGCGGAAGGAGACGACCTGATGCTGGTGCAGCTCCTCACCGGCCAGGAGACGCAGACGCGCGTGCCTCGGGCCATGCAAGAGGAGATTCTCATGCTGCTTCGGTGCTTCACGGCATACAAGGTCCAGCACATCTTCCGCGAGGGCAATCAGGTCGCACATGTTTCTTGAAGAATGGAAGATTGATGCGTACCAAGCCAAACCGTGGAACGGCGGTCGGCCGGCCGGCTGGTCCAAGAACGTCGCCGGGAGGAGGAGCTGTTGGCTTCACTTGCATGATAAGCTTGGTGGGGTGGCGTGGATCTATATGACTGGCGGAGTCGACCGGTTCATAGATATCATATGTGAGGACAAATTTATGCTTGTTTGTAGAAGTACAGTCTTTCTACTTCCTCTCCTAGTCACTATACGATCTATGATTTTTTTTAGATTGTACTCGTAGCATACTAGCATAGTAGCATGTGATTATGGGAGGAGAGAGAGTCTTGGACGGTGATATTTGTATTAATGAGGTTTATGTTGCCTATTAAATCACCGACAACGCAAGTCACACCCGGCCAGCCGAGAAACATACACTATTTCCATCGTGAGATTTCCCCGTATGTCATGCACGCCGAAAGGGCAGAGGCTACAAGTTAAATAGCTTTGTTTCCTTATTTTTTCTAATTACCAGTGCAAGTACATGAGTGTTAGTACTCTTTCCGTTTCGAAAAGTAATTCACGTATTAGCCTATGTGGTGTTTTTGACTTTAATCGGTTCCACCGTTTTTGTTTTTCTTCCTCCTTCTCTGCCCTCTCGTCGATTGTCCACTGTCATCGTCCTAACCGCCATTCGCCGTCACTCATGCCTGATGTCGCTGCCACCCCACCTCGCCTCCCTGCCTTGCTCAAGACGTCTCTCCCACTGAGCATCCGTCACTCCAACCATCCCTCTAAATTTCACCCCTTCTTCGACGACGACAACCACCCCGCAGACACACCTATCAACCTCTAACCTCTTTCATTTCTAAGAACTTGCAGGTGTGCGTCAGCATATTACAAAGTGGGCGTGGCTAACAGTCAATCGACTGAAAACTGGTTTTGGGCCGGTCTATCACTCTGGACCGTCAGATGCAAAATCAACAGCCAGATCGTCTTCTTCAACCTCTGGCTCATCTTCCTCCTCTGACCACATCGCGTACCACCGGCCGGGCCGCCTGCCCCACCCCACCTCGACCGCCCTCCCCTTGAACACAAACCTACCGCGGTTGCCCCCCCCCCCCCTCCCCAACCATCCCTCTAGCCCCGGGCGATGACCGGTTTTTCCCCGGCGAACTTGCACCGCCGCCGTGTTGCTTCTCCCACCCTAAGATAGATGATGGGGTAGCCTTCCAGCGAGCTTCTCCCTCTCCACCGGTGAGTTTCTTCCTTCTAGAGAAATCGATGACCCAAAATCAAAAGTCATGTGACTGTCATGTAGCTATTGTGTTACAAAGTAGAGTTATAGATTACAAGAAGAGGCGAAACGAGGCCGCAACAAAAGTGTGCATACATAACCCACCACCCCCACATCAGCACTAATAGATTACTCTAGCGAAGCTACCCCCCCCCCCCCCCCCTCGCCAGTTACGCTGCGGCCATTAGTGCCATCCCCGTCTCCAGCCTTGGCATTCCCATTTCTTCTTCGCATTTGGGAAGTTGAGTGATGTCTTTGCCATTTTTCATTTGTGAGCAACCTGACATAGCAAAACACGTTTTAGTTTTCATACAAACTCATCATACACTAAAATATATTAAGGCAAGTTATCTTAGCATTGAGAAGTTTTGTCACGATCAGATCACTGGGCATATGATGTCCCCGTGGATTGGGTCTACATCGAGCAAAGTCTGTTTTAAACCATGAATTCATATGGCTAATTGGAAATGAACATCAATCTTTCAATCCGTGAAATCGACACCCTGTACTCACTAATTTAAGTTAATCTCGACCATGGACCTGTTTGGTGCACCAGGAAAAGATCGACCCCCTCCGGTATCATGGTCTACTCTCACTGTATACTGACCCACATCTCATATCCATCGTCTATCCCAAGCCCCCTCCTCTTTCTCTCACCTAAAATCAGCTCCGGTCCGACGAGTGTGGCCTCTGCCTCATCCAACACCTCGATGCCTCCAATGTTGCACTCAAGCACATCGCGTAGCTAGTGGCCCGTGTACCGGCCAGATTTACAATCATCAAACCCGTTTTTAGGATTTGTAGGCACTTGTCTTGTGTAAAATCACAAAAAAAAAAGTCAGAAAGTTTCAAAACATTTAAATGTGATTTAAAAAAATTTAGAGCATGGGAGCATGTGAAAGGTGGTATCACATGATATTTCACCCTAAGACTGAACCAACAAGACACACCTATGTACTAGTACCATTCCTATATATTTTTTGTGGGTACTACCATTCCTAATTGCAAGTGTAATTGTTTGTAAATGTTTACTGTCCAAGCTTTTATATACCTATGCATGCATTGATTTAAATTTGGGTTTGATGTTTGTAAATCAGGCCCATTTTTCGTACTAGTTGAAGTACGTGACTACGTGAGACCCCCAGAAGCGTCAGCCTGAGAAGGAGCGGGGTTCAGTTCAGCAGCTACATCGATCGACAGCAATCTTCAGAATTTGGCCAGGTTCTACTGTTCCAGCCGAAAGCTTCTCGGCCATGGCAGTGGCCGCCTCTCCGTCGCTCAGTCTTCCTCCGCCCGCGCAGCGCGCCACCCCAAAGCCGCGCCGCCGCACGCCGCCACGAGACGTGGTCTCATGGACGGCCGCCATCGCGCGCCCGGCGCGGGAGGGCGACCTGCCGGCGACGGCCGCGGCGCTCTCCGCCATGATTTCCTCCCCCGCCGCGCCTGCGCCCAACGACGTCACCCTTCTCACTGTCCTCTCCGCCTGCGCCGGCGCCCCCTCGTCCCCGCTCGCCCGGCCCCTCGCGCTATCGCTCCACGCCCTCGCCATCAAGCTGTTCCCCAGCCACCTCCTCCTCTGCACCTGCCTGGCGCGGTTCTACCTCGCGTCCCGCCTCCCCCACCACGCTCTCCAGCTCTTCGGCTCCATGCCCGTCAGGTCCGTGGTCACCTACAACACCATGATCACCGGCCTCATGCGCAACGGCCTCGTCGCCGCCGCGCGCGAGGTGTTCGATGGAATGCCGGAACCGGACAAGGTCTCCTGGACGGCGCTCATCGACGGGTGCGTCAAGAACGGGTGCCACGACGAGGCGATCCACTGCTTCCACGCCATGCTGCTGGACGGCGTCGAGCCAGACTACGTCACGCTGGTAGCTGCCATCTCCGCGTGCGCCGAGGTCGGCGCGCTCGGCCTTGGTATGTGGGTGCACCGGTTCGTGACCAGGCAGAGGCTGGAGGGCAACATCCGCATCGCCAACTCGTTGATCGACATGTTCGCTCGGTGCGGTAAGGTGGAGTTTGCACGGCAGGTGTTTGACAGCATGAGGAAGCGGACGGTGGTCTCGTGGAACTCGATGATCGTCGGGTTTGCAGCCAATGGACGGTGCACGGACGCTATCGAGCATTTTGAGGCGATGCGGAGGAAGGGGTTCAGGCCAGATGCGGTGACGTTCACGGGCGTGCTCACGGCCTGCAGCCATGCCGGTCTCACTGACGAGGGGCTGAGGTACTATGGCGCCATGAGAGCTGAGTACGGCATCGCAGCGAGGATGGAGCACTACGGGTGCGTGGTCGACCTGCTCGGCCGGGCAGGGCGCCTGGACGAGGCCATGAGCGTGGTGGCATCCATGCCGATGCGGCCAAACGAGGTTGTGCTCGGAGCCCTGCTCGCTGGGTGCCGGATGCACGGAGACGTGGACATGGCCGAGCAGCTGATGCAGTACCTCCTCGAGCAGGACCCTGGCGGCGACTCAAACTACGTGCTGCTGTCGAACATCTACGCCGCCGTCGGGAAATGGGATGGGGCCGGCAAGGTCAGGGGCCTGATGAAAGCCCGGGGGGTGAAGAAGAGGCCTGGCCGCAGCGCCGTGGAGATCGACGGTGGTGTGCATGAGTTTGTCTGCGGAGATCGGTCTCATCCGCAGGCTGCGGAGGTGTTCGACATGCTTGGCCTGCTGAGCCATGAGATGGCAGGGCGTGAGGCCGTGAGTTGTGAATGAGCACTGGAATGCAGAATGACTGGAGGCTTTCAGTAGTCACCAGGTTTTGCGTTTCAAGCATTTGTAAAAGCTGCTGTTGTTGTGGCTCCCTTTGCATGTACAGTCTCGGGAAGAAGCACCCAACATGTACAGTAATACAGATACAGGTGATGAGATGGATCTTTTTCCGTCGATAGATGATAAGTATCAGTGTAAAATCTTTAGAAGCAAATCCACATGGCGTATCATCGGATGCTCATCTCGTGATACGTAGTACTCCCCAGAGGCGGAACCAGGATTTCGCAAAGCCTAGGGCTAAAATTAACTGACCAAAATTAACGTCAAATACCACGCACATCAATATGCGTTATAAGTATGCCACAAACTCACATTCAAAACGAAATATAAATTCATTATTATCATGAGAGGAAATTTCATAAAACAAATAGTTTAACAAAGTGCATCATTGCAAACATGGTTTTGTACCAAATTAGTGAAGACTTGCTTAATTCAAGGCCATTGTTTCTTTAGCAGAAATAGTAGGACCTGAATCTGCAAACATAAAATCAAGTATTTCAAATCAAGACTCTGTACATAGACTAAATCAATTGTTCATATGAAATTTCGCAAAAAAAGAACATATTATACCATTAACACGAAGTCCACGAGGTAGTAGCCCCTTGCGTTTCCTCATTTTTTGATAGCACTGTATAATCTTAATATCATCAATGCTTGCAAATACATCACGCTCAATATAGCACACCAAACGGTGATTCATCCATTCATCATTCATCTTGTTTCGCAAATCAGCTTTGACAATGCTCATAGCTGAGAAAGCTCTTTCTACGGTTGCCGTTGCGACGGGGAGAATCAAGGCCAATTCAATGAGACGATATACCAACGAAAAATGCGTGTGCCTATCTGTTTGAACCATCTTTATAGCAAGCTGGCCAAGATCAATGCAACTTAAAAATTCAGTATCAGCTCTAGCTTTAGTAACAAATGTCTCAAGTTGGTCCCTAAGAACTCTCACTAGTAGAAAACAGCCCATTTGTCCCGGTTCCAGAGGCCCATTAGCCCCGGTTCTGGAACCGGGACTAAAGGGTCGGGACTAAAGCCCAAAACCTTTAGTCCCGGTTCGCTTACGAACCGGGACAGAAGGGGCTCCACGTGGCCGCTGCGGGGAGCCCAGGCAGGAGGACCCTTTAGTCCCGGTTGGTAACACCAACCGGGACCAAAGGCATCCACGCGTCAGCATTTGGCAGGAGCTGGGTTTTTTTTTTAAAGGGGGGGGGGGGTTGGGGGTTTTGGAGAGTTAATTTAGGGGTTTCATATTGTGTTAGCTAGCTAATAGAGAGAAGTGTCCTCTCTTTCTCCGTGCTGGTCGACGCTAGCTACTATACGTATAAGAGAACTCGACACGCTAGCTAGTAAGCAAATGAAGGAACCATTAAGTACACAAGATCGTCATGAACATATACAGAGAGAAGTGATCGACCTCTCTTTCTCCGAGAGATTGGTCGAACAACAAGTTTTCGTATATCTATCCGACGCTACTAGCTACATATATACAATATAAGATCTCTTACGTACAATCCCTAACATCTAATGTCAAATTTCACATGGTATTCTCCGGCTTTATTTATGACGTGGTCAAGAAAGAATCCCGCCAATTCCTCTTGAATTGCTCGTATGCGATCATGTGGTAGGAGTTCATCCCGTATCTGCCACAACTAATTTGAAGAAGGGGGTCAATACATATATATGAATGAAACTCAACACAAATGATGGTAATAAAATAAAATTGTGAATATTATTGCTTACGCACTTCATATTGTTTTTCAGAGTAGCCCCGCTTAGAGATCGTCGCGTTGTAGATGAACTCGCAAACGTAGTATCCACAAAAATCATTCCCGGCTTCCTGCCGCAAGCACTTTACGAGAAATATAGTTCAATCAAACTGATAATCAAGTATTATAAATGGTATTGATGAAACTAGAATCAATGGGAGATGCGCGAAACTAGCTAGTAGTACTTACTTTTGGGTGTGTAAATCGCAGCTCACTCGGCAGTGCCGGAACAATTCCGGTGAACTCTTTCCAAACCCTGCAAGACGAAGAAAATAATTACTTGATATCAGGAAATGAACAAAGTTGCCGATATGGTGCGATAATGATCGATTGAACTTACTTCTGGAGCATTTCAGTCATGTCCGCATACTCCTGGGGATCTTTTCGTCTCGAGCCTAAGATAGTTACTACTCCCCGCTCAAGCTTAATCTCTAGCAGAATAAAGTGGAACTTGCGCACGCATGCATAACTCATCAATTACATTATTATAACCTCGAGTAATAAGGG
The DNA here is from genome assembly GCA_011799875.1 of Thinopyrum elongatum. Taxonomy (NCBI): domain Eukaryota; kingdom Viridiplantae; phylum Streptophyta; class Magnoliopsida; order Poales; family Poaceae; genus Thinopyrum; species Thinopyrum elongatum. The sequence goes on along the minus strand of CM022302.1, from coordinate 481,579,858 downwards.
AAACCGAATATGCACAAGACAGTAACACTCACTTGAAGTTGTAAGGAAAGAGTATTTTCTCTTTGTTTTGATTTTTAAGCAACGATTGTAGCAAGTTGTCCTCGGTTTCTGTGACATTCTTTTGAACCGTCCATTCATGTATGATATTTGGGTTAATGAACCCAATGTCATAGATTTGTGCTTTTCTGCATTCGACGATCTTCAATCTACATAATATAGTGAGGATAATTATATATACATGCAATGAAAGAGCTGAGCTATATATAGAGACTTAATTACAGAAGTAGTACTTACAGACAGTAGCAAGTCACGAGTGTTTTGTCAAGGGCCTTTTGATTGTATAATTGGAATAACTCGTCAAATTCAACAAACAACTGATCCATTCCAACGAGGTTGTGCTCCTCTTTAATTCTCAGCGTCAAAGTATCCTTCCCAGACTCGCTGCAGGTTTTCATGTACCATTCATGGAATCTTCGCATCATCATTGTTAGAGGAGGAGGATCAGGTTTGACGAGAGGCTGCTCGTACTGTTATCTGAATTCGTCCACCTCCATTATTTCAAACTCTACATCATCGCTCAGGTAATCAGCAGGATTGGTACCGGGCACCATCCCCGGCTGATTAGCGACGATATCGCTAGACACCTTGAGCGGGGGGCACGATTGGTTCGCCTGTTCGCCGAGCTGGGGAATTTTTTCCCACTTCTTCGTTCTGCTAACCTTGCGTGCATGCAAGTACTTCCCGACCGCTCCGCTTCCTTATATGTCCTTTCAATAATGCGCTCATAGTTGGATTGCGGCGGAGACGGTGGTGGTCGCTTCAGGGCATCGATAGTGCGCTTCAGTTTCACCGGATCTATCATCTCCTTCGGAGGTGGAGGTTTCCGTGCAAAATGTTCATGCACTTCGGCAGCACTGATTTTCGTGGTTTCCTCGTCGGTCCTCTCATATGGTAACTTTTCCAGAGGCTTGAGAGATGGACCGTATCTGAATTGCTTCCCGCCTCTGCTTGTACTGCTAGCCGCCGGAGCGGCGGCGGCTCTCTTCCGCCGTTGCTGACGAGGCGGAGGAGGCGGAGTGCTCTGACGCGCCGGAGGAGGCGGAGGAGGGGGCGGAGTGCCCTCACGCGCCGGAGGAGGCGGAGTGCCCTCACGTGCCGGAGGAGGCGGAGTGCCCTGACTCGCCGGAGGAGGAGGAGGAGGCGTCCAGTTTGGAAGCTTGATGTACTCCTTCCTCCATAGACATGTACTCCTCAAAGCATAAAGCAGCTGATTCTCCCCTTCACCTATAGGGTGGTCAAGCTCGAGCTCCTCAAATCCCTCCATTATTTCATCCACCGTCACAACAGCATAGCCATGTGGAATCGGACGGCAGTGAAAAGTTTCGTCGGGTTGAGGAGGTGCAACAGAGCCGACAGCCGCCTTCAAAGTGAGGTTCTGCCATTTCGTCATAAGCTGGCAAAGTTGAGCCTCCGTGATAGTATCCACGGGGTAGCGAGGAGCCGTGGAATCAGGCTGAATGAGCTCCGTGGAAGCCACGCTGCTTCTCCGCTGAGATGGCGGGGTAGCTTCTGGGGTAGCTTCGTGCCACTGAGATGGTTGGCCGGCAGCTGCAAGTTCCTCTAGCTTTACTAGTCTTGCATTGAGCTTCTGCATTTCGCTCAGCTCCGCTTTCCTCTTTCTCTCCCGGCTTCTATAACCGCCTGCGCCGGCAAACCCAACCACCCACGGAACGGAGCCTGGTGTGCCTCGTGTTCGTCCAGGGTGCTCAGGATTCCCGAGGGCCTCAGTTAGCTCGTCCTTCTCTCTGTCGGGAATGAACGTCCCTTGTTGCGCTGCGGTGATATAAGCCTGAAGCTTCTTGACGGGTATTGCAAGTTGCTCGTCCGTCCAACGGCACTCCCCTGTTTCTGGGTCCAAAGTTTCCCCAACCCCGAAGAACCAAGTTCTTGAACGGTCTGGCCAATTCAATGTCGCTGGTTGGACCCCTTTAGCAAGCAGGTCTTGCTCAGCTTTGTCCCACAACAGCCGGGCTTTGTGGTAGCCACCTGACCCCGTGTGATGGTGATACTTCTTCTTTGCAGCATTTATCTTGTTTGTCTCTGACATTTTCTTGCCCTTGTCCGATGTCTTGTAGGCCACAAATGCGGTCCAGTGATCTCTTATCTTCTCATATCGGCTGGTGAAATCTGGAGTCTTCCCTTTGTCGACAAACTTTGTGTTCAATTCTTTCTTCCACCTCCTGAATAGATCTGCCATCTTCTTAAGAGCACACGCCTTGACCTTTGGCTCTATAACTGGCGTATTCGGATCCTCCTCTGGCTGTAGGGTGAAATTTGCCTTCAACGAGGTCCAAAGATCATCTTTCTATCTATCGGTGACATAAGAAACTTCAGCGTCGTCCTTAGCCGGCTTATTCCATTTCTGGATGCTGATCGGGATGATGTTCCTAACAATAGCCCCGCACTGAGCAACAAATGCATCCTTGGTCCGCTTGGGTTCAATCGGTTGGCCATCGTCCGCTAGTTCTGTGATCGTGAACCTTTCATCCTGGCGCAACCTTTTCTTCGGGCCTCGTCTCGTTACAGAAGTTTGGCTCGATCCGGAGGGCTATAAAAGAATAAAGAAGCATTAATATATGTACATACCAAAACAATTAATGCATCAATTAGTCAGCACAGGCTTAATTAATATATATACCTCGCCGGACTTTGCAACAGCTTCCTCCTCCGTTCGGTCATCGGAGCCGTCATCATGGTCTCCTTCTTCCTTCGCCATTCGGTCACCGGAGCCGTCATGGTCATGTCCTTTTTCCTCCATTGTTCGATCACCGGAGCCATCATCCTCTCCTTCCTGACCATCGGTGTCGTTGAGAAACGACAAGACATCATCTCCGTCGAGGATTATATCCCCCAACAACTGTTCTTGTTCCAAGTCTCTTTGCTCCATAGTTTCTGCAAATATATATTACAACATGGCAATATACAAACATGAGAGATGGATATATTAGTGGCAAACATAAACCAAGCTAATATCACAACAAGGGATCATATTAGTGGCCTCGACGCTTCTACGGTTTGGGGTGGCCTCGACAACGCTTCTAGGGTTTGGGGTGGCCTCGACAACGCTTCTAGGGTTTGGGGTGGCCTCGACAACGCTCTTTTAACTTGGTAAATTTGGGTGGCCTCGACGCTTCTAGGGTTTGGGGTGGCCTGACAACGCTTCTAGGGTTTGGTCGGGCGAGAGGGGGTTGATCGACGTCCCCCCTCATGTTGAAGAGTTACCAGAGTTTTCTATGAACAAAAAAAATAATACCTATCACATGACATGTCCGGCGACCAGACCGGACCACCTCTCTCATGAATGTCCGACGTCCGGACCGCCTCTCTCATGAATGTCAAACAATGGATTCTCTTAACCTTTAAGGGATTTAACAAAATGGCGCCATTTCTGGATGTGCAGAAAATGGTCCATATTTTTCCTGATCTCATCTACCCTTCTATATGTCACGTTGTCTAGTGTCAAAGGATTCAAGAAAACCATGTCTTCATCATTAGCTGGAAGTAACAGGCGCATAATGGTACGAAGCTCTCCAAAATTGTTTTGGAACGGAGTCCCGGATAGGATAATTAGTTTTTTGGTACGAAGTTCAGCAAGAGCCTTCCGAATATCTCTATTTGGAAGGCCTTTGCTGAAATTCGTACCAAAAAGCGAATTATTCTATCCGGAACTCCGTTCCAAAACAACTTTGAAGAGCTTCGTACCATTATACGCCTGTTACTTCCGACTAATGATGAAGCCATGGATTTCTTCAATACTTTGACAGACAACGTGACATATAGAAGAATATATATATAGATGAGATCAGAAAAAAATTGGATCAACTTGTGCACATCCATAATGGGGGCATTCTTGATAAATCTATGTCAAAAGTTGCATATGTCAAATGTTGCATATGTCAAAATTCAAACTTTGACATATGATCAAACTTTGATATATGATCAAACTTTGATATATGATCAAATGTTGCATATGTCAAAATTCAAACTTTGATATATGATCAAACTTTGATATATGTCCACCGCGATATAAAATGATACATAGACTTGTTCGGGCGAGAGGGGGTTGATCGACGTCCCCCCTCATGTCGAAGTTACCGGAGTTTTCTTCTAGTGGTTTGGGTGGCCTCGAGAGTTTGTCGGGTAGGGGCGGGAGGGGGTAGGAGATCGACAACGCTTTTTTTCTAGGGTTTGGGTGGCCTCAAGAGTTGGTCGCCCGGTATATCGAGAGGGGGTGAACATTTTACCTTAGTAACTTAGAAAAAAAATGTTATCGGGGAGGGGGTATATCGACCCCCCCTCATGTCGAAGTTATCGGGGAGGGGGTATATCGACAACGACATACATACATGGAAAAAATGATATCCATCTATACATACATAGCCACATACATATATACATGGAAAAAAATGCTATGAACAAAAAAAATACATATATGAACAAAAAAATGCAATGAACAAAAAAATTAATACATATATGAACATCCATACATACATATAGCCACATACATATATACATTATATATGAACAAAAAAATTCATCATACAAAAAAATCAACATATATAAAAAAAATATGCACAGAGCCGGGGCGGCGGCGGCTCACAGCGGGGGCGGCGATGGCACGGCGACGGCGACGGTGGGGGCGGCGATGGCACACGGCAACGGCGATGGTGGGGGCGGGCCAGGGCAGGGGCGCGCGCGGCCGGGCTCTCTCGGGGGCGGGGCAGCAGGGGCGGGGGCAGGGGCGCGGGCTCGGGGAAGACGACGGCGACGGCCACGGGGCACGGGCGACGGCGACGGCGATGGCAGGGGCGGCGGACGGCGTCGGGGCAGCCTGGCGGCGTCGATGAGCTCGGCGTCGTCGGGGGACCTGGCGATGAAATTGGGAATTTTTGCTAAGTGTTTCTTATATAGCAATGCCTTTGGTCCCGGTTTGTGGGACGAACCGGGACCAATGCCACCCTTTGGTCCCGGTTCGTGCCACCAACCGGGACCAAAGGTCTATTTTGGCCAGGCGAAAGGGCGGGAAGCACAACCCTTTGGTCCCGGTTGGTGGCACGAACCGGGACCAAAGGGTGGCATTGGTCCCGGTTGGTGCCACGAACCGGGACCAAAGGGGGGCATTGGTCACGGTTCGTGCCACCAACCGGGACCAATGGGCTTGCACAGTGGCGTGGTGGTGGGAGTTTAGTCCCACCTCGCTAGCTGAGAGAGAGCCGCACCTGTTTAAAAGGCGTGGTGCGCCTGAGCCTTCGAGCTCCTCTCTAAAGCAAGCTTTCGGGCCTAACCTCTCTGTATATGCCTGTGGGCCTACTGGGCCTTCTGCGGGCCTGAATCCTGGCCCACCTGGCTGGTTGGGTTTCTAGTAGTATTCAGGCCGTGGTGGCCCAGTAAGCGGCATTTTTTTCTAGTATTTTTGTTTTGTTTTTTGCATTTTTTTTTGTTTTTTGCTTTATTTTTTTAATTCTTTTTGCTTTTAGGTCACAAAAATTATAGACTTTCTATTAGTGCCATTAGTTTTCAAATTTGAATAGTTTAAATTTGAATTCTTTGAAATTAGTGTGAATCACTAGTTTGTGAATAACTTTACTATAAAAATAGATTTTTGAGTGATTCTTTTTCCTGCTATTTAATATTATTGTGTTTTATCATTATATTCAAAAACATATTTTCTTATTTTAGTTTCTAACAAAAAAATTCTTTATGATAATTCTTTTTGCTATTAATGGTTTGAACAAAAAATACTTTGATAATTTTAGTTGCATACATTTTTTATAATTTTAGTTTCAAATATACTAGAAGTTTATAAAATGTTTTTAGTTGATTCCTTTTGCTATTAGAGTTTTATAAAAGCTTTTTAGTTGATTCTTTTTGCTATTGAAGAATATTTTAGTTTTGTTTTAGTTGATCATAACAGAATATTTTAATTGATTTTTTTAGTTGATTCCTTTTGATATTAGAGTTTCATAAAAGTTTTCTAGTTCATTCTTTTTGCTATTAGTTCATCCTTTGAGCTAAATGACCCTGAAATTGAAAAGCACTTCAAATGAACTGTGAAAAGGTTGAAAGTTGGCATGGTATCATCATATCACCCACATAGCATGTGCTAAAATGTTGAGAGGGTTATGGCAAAAACTGGATGCACTTCGTGTATAAAAATGGACAATCTCTTTCGAAGTATCAGGGTTTCGGACGAAAATTCATCTGTTACAAAGGGATTTCATTTTTTTTGAACTTATTTGAACATCATACTTTTTGTGTGTTCAAAATGCACCATTCAAAGCCACATCATCAATTTTCAACCCTTTCTGACTTCATTTGGTATTTTTCATGCATTTACTGATTTTTTTTAGCTAAATGACCCTGAAATTGAAAAGCACTTCAAATGAACTGTGAAAAGGTTGAAAGTTGGCATGGTATCATCATTTCACCCACATAGCATGTGCTAAAAAGTTGAGAGTGTTATGGCAAAAACTGGATGCACTTCGTATACAAAATGAACAATCTCTTTCGAAGTATCAGGGTTTCGGACGAAAACTCATCTGTTACAAAGGGATTTCATTTTTTTGAACTTATTTGAACTCTAGACTTTTTGTGTGTTCAAAATGCACCATTCAAAGCCACATCATCAATTTTCAACCCTTTCTGACTTCATTTGGTATTTTTTTCATGCATTTACTGATTTTTTTAGCTAAATGACCCTGAAATTGAAAAGCACTTCAAATGAACTGTGAAAAGGTTGAAAGTTGGCATGGTATCATCATTTCACCCACATAGCATGTGCTAAAAAGTTGAGAGGGTTACGAAAAAAACTGGATGCACTTCATGTACAAAAGGCATTTCATTTCTTCACATGTAACTGCAGTGATATTCTAGATCAAAGGCATCATCATAATAGTTGTGGAGAGAAAGTCTTCACTTTTTCTTCGCTTGTGTCCTTTGCTTATTGCGCCGTAACCATGGATAATCTTCATCGTTTAACAGGGTGCTTGGGTCAGCCTTGACATTGAAGGGAGGAATTTCATGAAACTTTTCATAATCTTCAGACATGTCTGTCTTGCCCTCCAATCCCACGATGTCTCTTTTTCCTGAAAGAACTATGTGGTGCTTTGGCTCATCGTATGATGTATTCGCTTCCTTATCTTTTCTTTTTCTCGGTTTGGTAGACATGTCCTTCACATAGAAAACCTGCGCCACATCATTGGCTAGGACGAATGATTCGTCTGTGTACCCAAGATTGTTCAGATCCACTGTTGTCATTCCGTACTGTGGGTCTACCTGTACCCCGTCTCCTGACAGATTGACCCATTTGCACTGAAACAAAGGGACCTTAAAATCATGTCCATAGTCAAGTTCCCATATGTCCACTATGTAACCATAATATGTGTCCTTTCCCTTCTTGGTTGCAGCATCAAAGCGGACACCGCTGTTTTGGTTGGTGCTCTTTTGATCTTGGGCGATCGTGTAAAATGTATTCCCATTTATCTCGTACCCTTTGTAAGTCAATACAGTCGAAGATGGTCCCCTTGCCAACGAGTACAGCTCATCAGAAACAGTGTTGTCACCCATGAGACGTGTTTGCAACCAACTGCCAAAAGTCCTGATGTGTTCACATGTAATCCAGTCGTCACACTGCTCCGGGTGTTTGGAGCGCAGAATATTCTTGTGTTCATTGACATACGGGGTCACCAAGGTAGAATTCTGTAGAACTGTGTAGTGTGCTTGAGACCAAGAATGCCCGTCCCTACATATTATTGAGTCCGCTCCTAGCATGCCTTTTCCAGTCAGTCTCCCCTCATACTGCGATTGAGGGAGACCAATCTTCTTAAGGTCAGGAATGAAGTCAACACAAAACCCAATGACCTCCTCTGTTTGATGGCCCGTGGAGATGCTTCCTTCTGGCCTAGCACGGTTACGAACATATTTCTTTAAGACTCCCATGAACCTCTCAAAGGGGAACATATTGTGTAGAAATACAGGGCCCAGAATGGCAATCTCGTCGACTAGATGAACTAGGGCGTGCGTCATGATATTGAAGAAGGATGGTGGGAACACCAACTCGAAACTGACAAGACATTGCGCCAAATCACTCCTTAACCTTGGTAGGATTTCTGGATCGATCACCTTCTGAGAGATTGCATTGAGGAATGCACATAGCTTCACAATGGCTAGTCGAACGTTTTCCGGTAGAAGCCCCCTCAATGCAACCGGAAGCAGTTGCGTCATAATCACGTGGCAGTCATGAGACTTTAGGTTCTGTAACTTTTTCTCTGGGATATTTATTATTCCCTTTATATTGGACGAGAAGCCAGACGGGACCTTCATACTGAGCAGGCATTCAAAGAAGATTTCCTTCTCTTCTTTGGTAAGAGCGTAGCAGGCAGGACCTTCATACTGCTTTGGAGGCATGCCGTCTTTTTCGTGCACATGTTGTTGGTCCTCCCGTGCCTCCGGTGTATCTTTTGTCTTCCCATACACGCCCAAGAAGCCAAGCAGGTTCACGCAAAGATTCTTCGTCACGTGCATCATGTCGATTGCAGAGCGGACCTCTAGGTCTTTCCAATAGGGTAGGTCCCAAAATATAGATTTCTTCTTCCACATGGGTGCGCGTCCCTCAACGTCATTCGGAACAGATAGTCCGCCGGGACCCTTTCCAAAGATTACTTGTAAATCATTGACCATAGCAAGTATGTGATCACTAGTACGGACGGCGGGCTTCCTCCGGTGATCTGCCTCGCCTTTGAAATGCTTGCCTTTCTTTCGACATTGATGGTTGGTCGGAAGAAATCGACGATGCCCCAGGTACACATTCTTCCTGCATTTGTCCAAATATATACTTTCGGTGTCATCTAAACAGTGCGTGCATGCGTGGTATCCCTTGTTTGTCTGTCCTGAAAGATTACTAAGAGCAGGCCAATCATTGATGGTTACAAACAACAACGCATGTAGGTCAAATTCCTGCTGGTCTTGCTCATCCCACACACGTACACCTTTTCCATTCCACAGCTGTAAAAGTTCTTCAACTAATGGCCTTAGGTACACGTCAATGTCATTGCCTGGTTGCTTAGGGCCTTGGATGAGAACTGGCATCATAATGAACTTCCGCTTCATGCACAGCCAAGGAGGAAGGTTATAGATACATAGAGTCACGGGCCAGGTGCTATGATTGCTGCTCTGCTCCCCAAAAGGATTAATGCCATCCGCGCTTAAACCAAACCATACGTTCCTTGCGTCACCTGCAAAGTCCCCCCACTTTCTCTCGATTTTTCTCCACTACGACCCGTCAGCGGGTGCTCTCAACTTCCCGTCTTTCTTATGGTCCTCTTTGTGCCATCGCATCAACTTGGCATGCTCTTTGTTTCTGAACAGACGTTTCAACCGTGGTATTATAGGAGCATACCACATCACCTTGGCAGGAACCCTCTTCCTGGGGCGCTCACCGTCAACATCACCAGGGTCATCTCGTCTGATCTTATACCGCAATGCACCGCATACCGGGCATGCGTTCAAATCCTCGTACGCACCGCGGTAGAGGATACAGTCATTAGGGCATGCATGTATCTTCTGCACCTCCAATCCTAGAGGGCATAGAACCTTCTTTGCTCCGTACGTACTGTCGGGCAATTCGTTATCCTTTGGAAGCTTCTTCTTCAATATTTTCAGTAGCTTCTCAAATCCATTGTCAGATACACCATTGTCTGCCTTCCACTGCAGCAATTCTAGTGTGGTACCGAGCTTTGTGTTGCCATCTTCGCAATTTGGGTACAACCCTTTTTTGTGATCCTCTAACATGCGATCGAACTTCAACTTCTCCTTTTCACTTTCGCATTGTCTCTTTGCATCAACAATGACCCAGCGAAGATCATCATCGGGCACATCGTCTGGTTCCTCTTGATCTTCAGCTTCCCCCGTTGCAGCATCATCGTATTCAGGGGGCACATAGTTATCATCATCCTCTTCTTCTTCATTGTCTTCCATCATAAGCCCTCTTTCTCCGTGCTTGGTCCAAACATTATAGTGTGGCATGAAACCCTTCTCAAGCAGGTGGATGTGAAGAATTTTCGAGTCAGAGTAAGACTTCGTATTCCCTCAAATAGGGCATGGACAGCACATAAAACCATTCTGCTTGTTTGCCTCAGCCACTTCGAGAAAATTATGCACGCCCTTAATGTACTCGGAGGTGCGTCTATTACCGTACATCCATTGCCGGTTCATCTGCGTGCATTATATATAATTAAGTGTGTCAAAAACCATTACAGAACATCATGAATACAGAAGTGACCAAATGAATAGAAGTTCATCATCACATTAAAACCAAAGTACAGTAGTGATCAAATGTTATTACTGAAAAAATAAATACATAAAGTTCATACATAGTTCTCATTGAACAACATATACCTCTCTAGAGCATCTAATTAAACCATTTCAATGCAACAACAAATGCGATCATAATCGCAACTAAGGTAACAATTGATCCAACGGCATAATGATACCAAGCCTCAGTATGAATGGCATATTTTTTAATCTTTCTAATCTTCAAGCGCATTTTATCCATCTTGATCTTGTGATCATCGACGATATCCGCAACATGCAACTCCAATGCCATCTTCTCCTCCTCAATTCTTTTCAATTTTTTCTTCAAGTAATTGTTTTCTTTTTCAACTAAATTTAACCTCTCGACAAGAGGGTCGGTTGGAATTTCCGGTTCACATACCTCCTAGATAAAACATCTATGTCACGTTGATCGGCATAATTGTCATAAACACTAAATGAAACAAATAGTTATAAAAGATAATATATACCACATCTGAATCATACACAGGACGAGGGCCGACGGGGGCGGATACCAAAACCATCGCACTATATAATAACAAACAATAATAAAAGTAAGAAAATTATACAAGTATCAATCTAAATCATACAAGTAAGAATTTTTTTTCTTTTAGAAAGAAGATAAGAACCAGAGGCTCACCACGGTGGTGCCGGCGACGAGATCGGCGCGGGCGATCGACGGCGGTGAGGACGGGGACGGGACAGGACGGACCGCCAAACCTAGACAAATCTTGAGGAAAATGGAGTTTGGACAAGGAGCTTTGAGAGGAGAAAGCTTAAGTGTGGCTCGGGCATTTCATCGAACACCTCATGTGCATAGGAGGTGAGCTAGAGCACCACAAAGCTCTCCCACGGCCGGCCAAAAAAACAGAGCAGTGTGCACTGCTCTGCTCGCGGGCAGGGGGTTTATATAGGCCTCTCTTTAGTCCCGGTTGGTGGCTAAAACCGGGACTAAAGGACCACTTTTGGTCCCGGTTCCAGCCACCAACCGGGACTAAAGGTTGTGGGCCAGGAGCGAGGCCCATTGGTCCCGGTTCGTGTCTGAAACCGGGACCAAAGGTGTCAGACGAACCGGGACCAATGGCCCCCGAGGCCCGGCCGGCGCCCTGGCCTCATGAACCGGGACTGATGCCCCCTTTGGTCTCGGTTCATGAGTGAACCGGGATTAATGCCCTTGTCAGGCCTGGACCAAAGCCCTGTTTTCTACTAGTGTCTGCACTCATATTCTGAGAAATCCGCGCCATAAATCTGAGCAAGTTCAACTAGCTTATTTATATCAAAGTTGGCAAAAGAATTTCTTGGCTCAAGACAAGCAATGCATCTCAATAGTTGGGTAGATTTCTCAGCAAAGCGATTGCTGAACTCAACAATAATCTGGTCAAGCACCACATTAAATATTTCATGATGGAAATAATGTAAGTGAGTTACCATCTGGCCGCCACGACCTCTCGAACGACCTCCAATAGCTAATGTTTCCGTCATGGTTGGAATAATGATGTTATGTTTGAGACAAAAAGCGTTTACCTCTTCAAATAGCTCATCCCACCCCTGATGCCTCATCTCATTAAGTTTCTGCAATGTGGCCTGAATCAAGCCCATAGCACGAACAATGTTCTGGTTCTTCTTTTGCAAGCACTGTGATAGATCATTAGTTTTTCCCAACAATTTCATCATAAGATGCAGTATAAACACAAACTCAAAGCTCTCCATATGACGTATCAAACCTCGTGCTGTGGTTTTTTGTGATGTGTTAGTGGCATCATCAGACATATTCTCTAATACCTCTAGCACTGCATATCACATGAGATGAAGACGACACAAGGTTTTATGATGTGAGCCCCACCTAGTATCACCGGGTCTTGTAAGGTTAGTTTGTTGGTTCCTCCCTCTCCCTGTAAAAATTTCTCCAGTCTCTAATTTTTGCACAAGATCATCATGTTGCGCTTGGGCTAACTGGTCATGTCTCTTACAAGAACCATTAACACTGTTGACAATCATTGAAGTGTAAATAAAGAAATCCATGACAGAAGGACAACAATTGGCAACGGCAACAACCACTAACTGCAACTGATGTGCAAAGCAATGTATATAAAAAGCATAAGGATTCTCATCTACTACCATTCTTTGCAGCCCATGAAATTCACCTCTCATGTTCGATGCTCCATCGTATCCCTGGCCTCGCATTCTATAGATAGATAGGCCATGTTTAAGAAACATAGCATCCAAGGCTGCCTTCAATGAAGATGATGTTGTGTCGGCAACATGTTTAATCACAAGAAACCTCTCAATTACTTCCCCTTGACTATTCAAATACCTAGATGAGATAAGAAAGAAATATGAGCATACTTCATAACGGAAAAGCAATAAAAAATCAATTCATGACATACAAACCTCAAAGCCATAGCCATTTGCTCCTTGAGAGATGCATCTCGAGCCTCATCAACAAGGACAGTGAACTTTTTATCCCCAATATCCTTCACAATTGCTTTAGGCGTCATCTCCACAAGCTTTGCACAAATGCTTTTGTATTTGTGCAGATGTCAACAAATTATTTCCAGGAGCACAATCCAACAACTTAGCGGCATTCGGATCCTTTTTTTTATACCACTGCACCATCTCTAAGAAATTCCCCTTATTGTTTGAGTTAGCAGACTCATCATGTCCATGAAAAGCAAGAGCTTGCAATAAAAGAAACCTCACGACACCTAACATGATAGTGAGACGACCCAAGTACTCTTCCTCCTTCTTCTTGTCTGAACCGGCCCATACTTGTTCCACATTTTGCCTTGGGTTTTGAAAAGCTTGACATTGTCTTCTTGCTCTATTATGAGCACTGTTAACATTACCAACATGAGTATCAAAAGATGCAATAGCATTTTTCCAGTTACTAAAACCTTTCTTTGTATATGCTTCTATTCCATAGTTTTCAGCTCTTGGTTGCTTAAAGAGAAAACAATGAAAATAGAAGGCGGCCTTTTTAGCAACACTATATTCCAACCAATCATGCGATTTGTACCACTCTTCACGAAAGACTCTCATCTGCTTCCCACTTTTTTCCTGTTCATAAACATGGCCTGTTGGTCGACATGCTCCCATGGCCAAATACTCTCTTCTAGCAGCATCCCTAACATCCGGATGCAACTCTTCAATTGGTTTTCGGAGGCCGGGATCAGGATTAATGTCATCCAGATTAAGCTCCACACATGGTTCACTTTCTTTTGCATTACTAGCTCCCACTGGTACTGATTCTGTAGGTGATACGTTGTTGGTGTTGTTGACTGAAGGCTGATTCGATGTTGACTGAAAGAAAGATTCAATTGTACGGGTCCTCTTGTTCATCTTGTATTTCTAATTTGCTGACAACAAATGAAATAAAATTGACTAAGTAAATATAACTCACTAAGTTTGGCCGATATAAAGGAATTAGGGAAAACAAAATTAGATGATACAGATTACCTGTGCGGCCAGTGTGCGTTGGCCTAAGTGCGTGCACTGCAATTCGGAATCAGATGGAGAAGAACAAATGGCGGGCGGGTTGTCAGGACGCCGGACCCGGTGGCTGGCGCGGCGGGGAATCGCCAATCGCGGGTTGAGGAGAGCGGCGGCGCAGCGCTTCGGGCGTTGGGCTCTCCGTTTGAGCGACGCGAGGGTTTCTCTGTTGCCGCGATCAAGCGAGGGATGTTTTCTCTCTTTCTTGATTGACGAACGATCGGGCTACAGATCAGAGATCGAAGCGTCAACCGTGTACTGCGCGATTCGTTCTCTGTTCTGATCGATCGATTGAGTTGGGCTAATGGGCTGAACGCTTGTACGTGAGTACGTCTATGTTGAAGCCTGGGGCTGGGCTTCTATGTATCCCATATTCTGAATTTTTTTCTACTATGCATATAGATGCTAGCTGGGCCACGCCTGGGGCTGCAGCCCCAGTTGCCCCAGGCCCAATTTCGCCCCTGGTACTCCCTTCGTCCCAAAATAAGTGTCTCAGATTTAGTACAACTTTATACTAAAGTTAGTACAAAGTTAAGACAGTTATTTTGGGACGGAGGGAGTATGTGACAAGCTCAATCAAACATGGACACTGAATTTCTGGAAGGTGAAGAACAACACAAGCTCCTGAACTGAGCTCAATCAAACATGGACACTGAATTTCTGAAAGGTGAAGAACAACACAAGCTCCTGAACTGATAACGTTAGTATTCCTGTGAAAACATTGGACCACTACTTTTTTCTACAATTATATCACCCGTAATGTCTCACCTACTTGCTCTCGTATCCCTGTCAAAAACAATTACAGTACTTACTTCCATATTCATTGCAGTCGGAATTTGTGCTCACCTACTCCTCTTTCAAAGACAAGAGGGAGAGAATATACATGTCTTTACCTGTGCACAATTTTTCTCGCCTATATATAACTATGGTGACCTCCAACGGCTAGATAGGGTGAGAAAGTTACACCCAAACAAGCATTTTCCCTGGTACGCATTGCAAGAGAAACAAAAAGACCTTCTCCATGGGTAGATTTAGAAAAGATGTTAGGAATGAGCGACACCAGAAAAGGACTCGCATCCCCGGTGCCTACTCTGTTACCAAGAGCCGGAGAGCCATACACCACTATCTCGTCGGGTGCTCATTCTCCTGCCAGCTATGGTACCAGGTCCTTTCCTCTTGCTGATCTACTGTTGCGCCGCCACACTCTGACGCCATGTTCTAGGAGTGGTGGATCGATGCCTGCTCGGTAGTGCCTTCCTCGTGTAGAAAAGGACTAGCATCCTTGCTCCTCTTGATTGCAACTCTGGAAAGCACCGCAACGGCTGCGTTTTCGACGGCTTGCAGTCCTCCATACACGTCCTACTTCAGCTCATCAAGAACGATGCTCACCTTTGGTACAGGGGTGGTGCGCTTGGATTGGACAACTTTCTTCCCGAGTAGCCCCCATGTGCCATGTGGATGTAACTTCTATGTATCTATCAATGAATGATACATAACTTTGCGGATTCTTGAAAAAAAATCTTCAAAAGCAAGCCCACAGGGCTTACATTGTCTGTTCATCTCGTGATATATAAACAACACAAGCTCCTGAACTGATAACGTTGGTGTTACTGTGGAAATATTGGACTACTACTTTATTTTTCTTCGATTATATCACCCATAATGTCTCACCTACTTGCTCCCGCATCCCTGTCAAAAACAATAACAGTACTTACTTCCATATTCATTGCTGTCAGAAGATCATATATTCACTTGTGCTCACCTACTCCTCTTTCAAAGACAAGAGGGAGATAATACACATGTCTTTATTTGTGCACATTTTTTCTCGCCTATATATAATTATGGTGACCTGCAGCGGCTAGATAGGTAAGAAGCGAACATGGTGCAAACATATACATCTAGTTAGAAAGTTACACCCAAACAAGCATATACATCATATCTCCGTAGGTTGGTTTGGAAAGAAAAATGTTAGGAATGAGCGACACCAGAAAGGCAGAAATAGTCTCCTTGTACACGGCTGCTGTTTGGGGCAACGCCTTAATCACAGAGTCAGTGAACAGCTGTATTTGGAGTAAGATGAAAAGGATCAAACATCTATAGAGGCTACTGCTTTGCTTGCGTCCATGAGAACATAAGAGCAAAAGAACCAACAGTAGATTAGAAATTTGTTGTGTCTTCAGTTCTTTGGTCACTCGTTGCTAGCCCAGTTGCATGTACAGTATCGTGAAAACTAATACAATAGGTGCTGAGATGAATCTTTTGATGAACAGGCCAGAAGTAGCACTGCAGATCTTCTAAGCAAATCTACACACATGGCTGCGTATGCGCATCTGGTGTATATATGACATGACACTGGACCTTCTGTGGTAGAAACAGATTGTATTTCCATAGGAACTGAACTGTACATGTATGGAGCAAGGTCAGAGTCAAATACTCCCTCCGTTCCAATTTTAACTAAAACCACAGCACGCGGCACTTATTTTGAACTAAAACCACAGCACGCGGCACTGATTTTGAAACGGAGGGAGTAGTCAACAACATGGACAATACGATCAGTTTGCATTGGCAACAGAATGTGAACTGTACAGGTATGTAAACGCGGTCGGAAAATGAACTGTTGTGTGAGCACTTAGCACTCCACACTGCACATCTTTCATTCCACACTCTGAGACTAGGCTACGGGCTCCATGAGAAACAAATCCTATCAGCCAACAACAACAAGGTACCTCTTAAGTAAACATATCTCACTCATATTGCAGAGCGACCTTTCAACTGAATGCCGATAGGTGCTCCTCATGTTGGAAGCTAGCTATCTCAATATTGAAATCTCCGGGAAACAATTAAAGCGGGAGCGTGAACAAGGAACACTTTTGGGCTGTAGGATCATCTTCACTCCTCGGTATCACCCACGCCTTTCCACATGCGAAATTAAAACCTATACATAGCGATGGAGACAAGTCATTATGTTTGCAGTAAAACCAACTCAAATCTTTTAATGAGTGAGTTAGAACTTAAAAGAGATGAAAGCACCCACATTTCTTGATGAGGAAAAGGACGAAAGACTTACCAGCTTATGTACAAGCAAATGTGTTAGCAATATGTACATCGTACGCCTTAATGTTGCAGTGGTCTCTTCACAAAAGGGTGCTCCAACAGCTGAGCAGCAGATGGCCGGTCCTTTTGGTTTGCTTGAACACACTTTGCTATGAAATCCCTGGCATCTTCTGATAACGTATTGGGAATTTTTGGTGGTGTTCCCCTACCAATTTTGAGCAAAGCATGTGTCTACATGGCAGGAGAGAAGATTGCATCACAGAGAGTAACAATACACAACTCTGATATTAAGAAAACCACAAGATCCAATTACAGGGAATGGGTCTGCTTTTTTTCTCTTTTGCGGGAAAATGGGTCTGCTACTTGTATCTATGCATTTCTGATTTCCCTAATAAATAGTACATCAAAATAGACAACAGCAATATAGCGGCAGAGTTTTTGGGGGTGCCCACTATGCATTATGATACTTGCACATACAAATGTCATGCAATTCATAGTCCCCTCCCCCTAGGAAGATAGCCCTTGATCTTTCCATTTTTTTTAAATTTAGCTTAGTATGCAGCTCCAGTATACCAGTGCATTTAAATTACATGTCTTGCAGAATGTAAAACTTAGATGCTGTTCCAGAAAACTAAGGTGACAGAATACGCACCCATTCCATATCAGGGTATGGAACTTTGCCGGTCAGCATCTCCAAAACTGTGCAGCCAAGACTCCATATATCTGCTGGAGGTCCATGTGGCTTAGCCTTAGCAACCTGAAAGAGAGCATACCATCACAAAACGTACACAATTGGTACAATAACAAAATATTGCTTGCAATTTGCTAGATCAAACTTAATCCAATAACCTTTCATGGAAAACAAAATGAACAGTTTTAATGAATGTTACACAACTGCAAGTCTTTAGAGTCACACTGCAACCTGCAGTGCTCAACTCTAAACCATCTGTCAGTTATAACTCACTGTTTGGAGTTCTAAATTCTAACTCATCAAGTACGCTAATTCCCTCCACAGACAATGATTCATTATACTCCCAAGATATTTGTAACCTATTCTCTACATGGATCATGGACTCGTATTCTGGATCATTGAGGTCACAAAGATAATTTAATAGAAGGTAGAAAAGTTAAAAAAACATCACAATAGACCAGGCACAAATATGCTCAAGTGGAATTGTACACACACTCTGAATGTGAGTAAGAACAACATGATGCCTTTCTTTCAAGAAAAAGTACGACCAACATGATGTAGAAAAGGCACAATAGCTCAACTTCATAAACTAACCTCAGGGGCCATCCAGAAAACAGTTCCCTTGCTAGATCTTGCCTGGCTCAAAATTGACATCTACGAAATGGCAGATTAGAAAGAGTCAGCACAAAATGTACTGTGATAAATTGCTAATACATCATGTGTTTGATGGAGTAAGTACCTCCTTCGCAAGCCCGAAATCTGCCAATTTGACTAAACCATTTGCATCAACAAGGATATTGGCACATTTGATGTCCCTGGTGATCCAGCAATGGACAGGCTCTAAATGGCCGGCGAGAAATATAATACAGAGAAATATATATACCAAACAATGCATTCTAGTATTCACCTGTGCAGCACATTTCGCTGATGTAGATAGTTCAAACCATTCAAAATCTGCCTTGTATATGCTGATACTTGTGAATCTTGTAAACAATATTTTTCATATAAAGCCGCCAAAGAGCCTTGGGTCACAAGTTCAAGAAAAATATACAATTTGCCATCTTCCTGCAAAACATCCATCCCACCAGATTTAGTGTAAAGATCTAGAATCAGCAGTTTATATCACACAAATATCATTTAGTCGGAGAAAGCAGGACAAACAAAATCTAGCTGAGAAATCTCTACATGGGCTAAATCTCAAATTATGCAATTCCCAGAAGGGAAAATAACAAAAGGTAATGAAAAGTACACAGGGGAAATAATTATTATTCTGTAATGATTTTACAAGCCATAAGTAACTAGGCTGAACAATATTGTCATGCCATAATTATTATTCTGTAATAATTTTACCTTGTCTGTTCCATAATACTGAACAATATTGTCATGCTCCAAACGACTCAAGAGGGATACCTCCTGAAACCAATGATTCACAGCTGATCTCAGTTGACCATATAACCAAGACAGTGATAACAAACATAATGTTTAAGGCAGTGTAAGCGAAACAATTGCTCTAGCATGTCATAACCCACAACTTACATGCTCAAGCTGGACGATGCGCTGTTTTGCATTAATTCCTTGGTCAATCAATGACACTTCCTTGACAGCAAAGAAAAACCCATCACTGTAAGAGCAATGTTAAACCCAGTCAGTGAAACATTTTGTTGCAGAACACGAGGGCATTTTTTTCTAGTTCTACACCAAATGCTCAACAGCTGAAGTTGCATTCTCAACAAGTAACGTAGATGATATCCAGCTATCCAGGTGGTATAATAGAGTTATGTAGAGGTTCACAGTGGCAGAGCTTCATGGGGGCCATCCCCCCCCCCCCCCCCCCCACTCCAGGAAAATTACCCCTAATTATTAGGTTTGAATATCAAAGATTGCTCAGAGTTTACGCATAATAGCCCCCTCAAGAATCTTCATCAAGCTCTGCCACTGGAGGTTCATATAATTAATTCATTTTCCCAATATGAAGGTAATGGCGGTTCAACTATTATACTTAAGACTGCTAACAGCTATGATGTAGTTCCCTCAACCTAGCCTATGACTAAAAATCTAGGTTTCTAACCAGTTCTGATGAATCAAACCAAGTTGCAAAGTGCCAGTGGCTGCCTACATCACGACAAGTGTAGCGCATACAGCCAAGTATGAAACATCTTCTGCCAGACTTTACAAAATGGTGCATCAAATTTGACAAATCGGTAATTGCAAACCCATAGGCACTAACTTGATGACATGAAATGTGTAACCTTCACAAGGTAGGCTGATGAAAAACTTACTCGCTGATCGCCTCGTAGACTGACCCGAATGATCCGCTTCCGATATGCCCTCCCTTGATCCAAGATGTGATGGTCCTCCTAAATCGCCTATTCGGGGACGGGGAGACCAAATGCTCAATGTCGCATGAGGTGGACTCTGCAACAACGAGAGCCAGGGCACCACTAGCCTTCTCTCTTGTGGCTTCCACAACCACTTCTCTTGTCCTCTCCTCTCGTAGTGTTTCCACTTTGGCCAATTTGTCACCCCCCTTCTCTTCACCTGCATTCTCCGGCTCAGACACAGCAGTGACCTCTCGTGTAGAGGTTTCCACTCTCTCTGATTCGACCAATATGGCTTTGGATTCAGCCCATGGTCGCTGATATGCTCTTGCTGAAACTTGTATGGTCTCCGATTGGACCAATTCGGTCGCTAGCCCAGCTTCCTCCCCGTCGCCGGCTGGCTGCAACCTAGAGGCGACGATGACGTCGCGCCCCGAAATTTCAGGAACCTCCGACGGCGACGCCGCAGGGGACGACTCCTCGAGCGAGGCGCGGCGGCGGGCGGCGTTGGGGAGGTGGGACATGGCGGCGGCGTAGACGGCCGGCGGGATGGCGAAGTCCTCGGGGCCGGAGAGGCCGAGCTGGCGGAAGAGCTCGGCGACCTCCTCCCCGCCGCCGCGGCCGCCGTGGATGCGGAAGCTGGTCTGTGACGCGTACCCGGCGCCAGGGGAGGCGCGGGCCGCGCGGTCGACGCTGAGCTGGATGCGGCCATAGGCCGCGAGGTCGTCGTCCCCGTCGGCGCCGGTGTCCGCGGAGTAGGAGGAGTTCCGCATGGCGTTGGTGCGCGCCAGCTGCCGCGGGCGCGGGCGCTGCGGCGTGCCCATCGGCGGCGGTGGCTTGCGTGGCGGACACGAGCCTGGCCGAGCAGAGCAGCGCGAGCGAACGGGAGGGGAGGGGAGGGAGCGAGAGACTGAGACGCGTCCGCGCTGTAGGGGGGCGGGGTTTGACCCGGGCGGGGGTTAGTGCGACGGCGACCCAGCCGTGCCTCTGACTTGTGGGTTCTGTTCGCCGCTCAATTTGTCGGGGAAGGTGGGAGTCGCTGTGGCTGTGCACGCGTAAGTTTACATCGGCGAGGGGGCTTTGCCGGCGATGGGACTGGCGGTGGGTGCGCCGTTTGTCAACGCGGCGGCGGGAGGGGGGGAGTAGGTCGCGCTACCAATTCGCTTCCCCGCGATGCAAGAATAGATGGGCAGCTAGCTGACCACAGAGGACGGAGCACGAGCTACGTAGAGCACGAGGGGAAGAAGCAAGCCGTTGGGTCAGCGGGAACAGTCGTCAGGAGCATATAGTAATGGCGGTCAAAGATGGATGTTTCGTGAACGACAAAGGTGGTATGTCAAGGACGATGGATGGATGCTTCCTCGGCTCCGCGGCGACGGCGACCACGTCTCTCTCTTCGTCGATCGGTCGATGGCGGCCTTCCGTGGCCTATGTACGTGCCACCGCCGGAGGCAGAGCCGGACGGCGACCTGCCTGTCGTGTCGCCTGGTGGTGGTGCTGCATCCGCCGATCCCGGCCAGCTGTCGCTCCAAGACCGAATGTTTGCTTTGTGTACTGTAGCCACTCTTACCGGTCGCATCCTCCTCGGCAAAAAATGTTTGCTTTTTTTTCAGTTTTTTTAAAGCGCATCTAGATGTGCTCTAAGTATTGCACATCTAATCTTATGTCATCGATTCTACCCTAAAATTCGTGCAAACATTTTTTTTTCTTTTTTTCTTAGAGTCATGTTTGCTTTCTGTGCAATAGTCACGTACCTAAATATGTAAACATGCACTTTGGACCATGGCACCATGCGCCGGAGTTCCATTCTAAATACAGTATAATCCCAGGAGCGGACCCCCCCCACAAAAGAGCAATTCTATGCATATAATGAATCTTGTACGAACTCAGTACGACAAACAACCTACGCCCTTGGATTTCCTCTTTAAAAAAATATGTGTGGCTTGAAATCTCATTGTACCTTAATAGAAAGGACAAACTAAAATGACTTTAGCAAAACTACTCGAAAAGGATGATGTTTGGCACCCCTAGTACTTAGTTTCTAGGTGCCACTGGTTTGATCACTTGAAGCCTGAAGTACCCTTTTTAGTTCGTAAAGTACACTTATTAATAGAAAAAGTAGTTCAAAGATGAACTTAGAGTAACTCCAGTAGCTCCCGCGTCCTCAAAACAACTATCCCTCACTGAGTTCTATCAGAAATGTTCGGGGATCATAAAGGTTGATCTTCTTCCAATGTTTGAGGACTTATATAATGATGATCTTTCATTATTTCGTCTCAATTTTGGAATTGGTGAGCACTAAAAGATTGTCTACTATTGCTCATACGGTCGTGCGCCCAATGCTGGCTGGCTTTATGCCTGGGCGCAATATTCTTGAGGGAGTGGTTGTCCTTCATGAGATGATCCATAAGCTTCACACTAAGAAACTCAATGGAGCAATCTTTAAGGTGAAAAAGGCCTACGACAAAGTAAAGTGATATTTTCTACAACAAGTCCTTCGCATTTTGAGACTGAATGGTGGAAGCAAGTGGCTTCTTACATTCAGGGTGGGAGTGTTGGGGTTAAGGCCAACGATGACATCGGTCATTATTTCCAAATCCTTAAGGGATTGAGGCAAGGGGATCCCATGTCGCAATCTTATTTAACATTGTGGCAGATATGTTGGCTATTATCATAGCAAGGGCTAAGGAGCATTGTCAGTTTGGTGGCCTTATCTTGCATCTGGTTGATGGATGTGTGTTATCCTTTAGTATACGGATGACACTGTCATCTTTATGGAACATGATATTCAAAAGGCGAGTAATATGCTTGTATCTTTTCGAACAACTTTTGGGTCTTAAAATTAATTTCCACAAGGCAGCCTCTTCAAATCTGGTAAGGCCAAAGAGGAGGAGAGTCTGTACAGGCAACTGGTTGGCTGTGAAGTGGGATCCATACCGTTCACGTACCCCGGGATTCCTATTCATCAACGCAAGCTCACCAACAAAAAATGGACAATTATTGAAGACCGCTTCAAAAAGAAGCTCAGTAGTTGGAAGGCTAAGTTGTCATATGAAGGACGACTTACCCTCATCAATGTTGGTCTCTACCAATGTTCATGCTATCCTTTTTTGAGATGCTAAAGGGGTGATGAAAAGGCTAGACTTTTATCGATCTGGATTCTTTTGGCAATGCGAGGAGCAGAAGCGGAAGTAAAAACTTGCTAAATGAGACGTTTTCTATAGGCCTGATAAGGATCAAGGTGGGTTGGTCATTGAGAACATCTAAATAAAAAATAAGTGCTTACTCAGCAAATGACTGTATAAGCTACTTAATGAGGAAGGTGTTTTGCAAGAATTGTTGCACAACAAATACCTGAACTCCAAAACATTATTCCAAGTAGATGCTAAGCCTACCTTTTTTTAAGAGAGGTTCCTTTAAGGTTGGTGATGGCCAATCGAGGAGTTTGTAAGAAGATACTTGGTTGGGTGACACTCCATTAGCTCTACAATAACCTTATATAATATTGTGTACAGAAAAGAGGGTCTAGTGGCTGCCTTTCTCGGGGCTAGTCCTTTGAACATCCAATTTCGCAGGACTTTACTTGGTGACAAATGGACTAAGGGGATCCATTTGGTTTCTAAATTGATGTTGATTAATCTAACACACATGTCAGATTTGTTCCAGTGGAGGTTAACCCCTAATGGTATTTTCACTATAAAGTCTATGTATGCGGATCTTATGGATTCTTGTCCTATTTTTCACATAAAATATATTTGGAAAACAAAGTTTCCTTCCATGATCAAAGTTTTCATGTGGTTTTTGCAGAGGGAGATAGGTCTTACCAAAGATAACCTTGCTAAACGTAACTGGCATGGTAGCAAAAAATGTTGTTCTTGCGACCACGAGGAGACAATTCACCATTTATTTTTCTTATGTCCGTTTAGTACCTTGATTTGGCACACAATTCATATTACATACAATTTAGCATCGCCAACGAGTATTCCAAATTTGTTTGGAAACTGGTTGGGTGGTATTCATCATATTGAAGGGCCAAATCCATGTTGGAGTTTGTGCTTTTGTCTGGGAAATATGGAATTACCGGAATGACTGTGTTTTTGATAGATCATCTAGTGTGCTACAACTTCAAATTGTATATGGTCATCACTACAACATGTGGACGCGCAGACGCTTATGGTCTTTGGGTGCAGCCGGCTGAAAACAGTTGCATGGGGTTTATTCAACCAGTTTGGCTGGATGGGCTATATAATCTCGGGTTCAACCAGTTGTGGTTATGTTTTCTTTGTTATTATACTATTGTCTGCTACTCGATGACTTGAACTTCATCTATATTTAATAAAATGGTTGTGTGCATTATGTGATGCAGAGGCCGAGTAATCCCCTTTAAAAAAACATGTGTATCTGAGCATATGTCTAAAACCACGAATTATGTTTGATACTAGAGCTTAATTAATTTTTCTTACAAAACGTGGAAACAATTCTCTTTTTCAATGCATATACCAATGGCATTGGATAGTTGCAGAGTGAGAGTAGTGATCGTTCTTGGTACACACCACCCTCAATGCTACAAGACACTGATTGCCAATGAATTCATGGCAAGAAGGTATTGCACAAAATGCATGGGAGGAGATTGCCTATGTGATTAGTTGACCATGGATTGCAGGATTTTGATATGTCGTCCATTGCATCATGTAGATCCAAAGAGACTTTTTCCCGGTGCCACTCATTTCTTACACCTAATCCAAGTCAGCCTATGAATGCATAAGGTTTCTTGTTCCTATGGTCGTCCGAATAAGAAAAATGTATTCTCTGACGTGATTGTCTAACTATACGTAGAGGTACACCAAGCTCTCTCCGCATGCACGAGGAGTAGGTGAGCTCAAATATGTATCTTCAATCATGCTCTTATTGTATCTAGGTATCCATTTGATGGAGGCAAGTAGGCAACGCACTTATATATGAGAACAAATGGTGTGCATGACACACATTGTTTTTCCCGTCTTTGAATGAAGTAGGTCATGTCCATCGGTTGGTGAATACTCCGTATTAATTTACAATCAGTAGGTGGATGCGATCTTCTGGCATTAATGAGGTGGATGCGATCTTCTGGCATTAATGAGTAGTATATGAAAATACGCGAGACACCACAAGTAACTCTAAAGAAGTAATCCAAAATAAACTTTCTTGCTTAAGGAACACAACTGTGCTAACATCTAAAGCCTGCATGCACATTTAAAATAAAGGGAAATCTATAGAAATAATTTAGGTAACATGTAATTTAAATCGCTGCCTCTGATTGAACATTTTGTGCATGTGGATGTGTCCTATAAATTATGAAGGGAGCAAATTAAAATGGCAAGTATGATATATACATGGAGTTACTTGAAGAAATTGAACGGTAACTGAGATTTGAGAGGCCTATGAACATATCTGGTCGATGATGCAATGTAGTTGCTGGCATGCCTAGTTTTGATGCCTGAAACACGCATTTGCATCTGTTAGACTAAAATCATGACAAAAAGGAAACAATAATGTTGCATTTTTGTTCGACAAGTGAACATGGACCCATGATCCGATCATGTTGCCAAGGCCGCTCGACGGCCTAAAACAAACTATTCATTTCCATGTTTTAGTACAAACGTTGGTCCTATAAAGACATCTCCAAAGCCCTTATAAACCGCCCGCAACCGTCCGGAACATACAGTCCTGACGTGTTTAGCCATCCAACACGGGCCCGTATTGGTCCGTCCATCGATCCGGGCAGGATTTTTTCCGCAAACACGAAACAAACTTGGGTAGCTTTGCGGGAGTCCGGACAACAGCCACATAAGACTCCGACACCCCCGGCCCACCCAAAACCCCACCAAAACTCCTTTCGGACACCGTGCCTCCATGCTCTCATCTTTCTCTGCATCTGTTTTCCCTCTTGCCTTCGTCGCTACTCCACCACCCTGGCCGCCTTGACAGACCCTTGCCGGAACTCGACGACTCCGTCTCCTCCATCGCTACACCAGGGCTCCACGTCACTTGTCCTTTGCTGCCTTTCCACGCCTCTCCTCTGCCCGCCGCATTGGTTGCTGGAATTTAGTCTATTTTGGGATAGCCCAATAGCAATTTTAGAAATTCCTAATAAATCCTAGAGGCCCACTTAGCCCATTCGTGCAAGCAAGGGGTGCAACTAAAGTTTAGTCACACATTGCTAGTTTGGTAGGAGTTGGACCTCCTTATAAGGGAGGTTGTTTCCCCACATGTATGAGCATGAGAACAAGAGGGACATTCACGCACGCTCCTCCTCCGCCGCCCTCCTCGCCACGCCACGCCATGCCATGCCATACATCGTCACGACGCGCCGCGGGTTGCGGGAATGAGCCGAGCCGATGTCTAAATTTTTTCCACGCACGACGGGTATACGAAAGGTCACTCGGGAGCTGGAAAGTTTTTGCTGTAGTGGATATTGAATACGAACGCTGCACCCTTCGGCTGCTGCGTGTTCGTTTCGTCTCCCTCCTTTGCTTCGGCTCCCGTCGCAGCCTATTCGCCTCCTTCTCCTGTGCCTATAAAAGAGAGGTCGCTCCTCTCCAAAGAGACACACCAGAAGCTCATCTCCATCTCGTCATTGAGTTCCAATCTTTGAGCTGCTGCTACGATCTTCCCCATCCCGGCTTGCGGCGTGCACCGCAGGTCAGGACAGTAGGCCTCCGAAACCCCACCTCTTTGAATCTTGTACGGGAGAAGGGTGATAAGGTTTTTGGGGAGCGCTCTGCGCGACTACTGACCGGTTCATCACGGATGCTCCGGACACCGACGACCACTTCCCCAACGACGACTTCTTCCCCGACGTCGACAACCTCTTCGATGACATGGCTGGCGAGGACACCAACCCCAAGACCGGTGCTTCTGCTGTTGCTCCGTACGTCTTCGTGTTCTCTCTGTTTAAGATCATGCTACAGTTTCTTGCTCTAGCCTTTCTTGTTTCACCCTCTGTTCAACATATGTTCTATTCTAGTTCATATGTTCAGATGCTATTTGCCTTCACTCTGCTAGATTACATGACTTGTTTCATCTCTACTACATTAGTCATGTTTTATCTAGTATTTCTGTTAATAAAATCATATGGTAAATTTCTCATATTTCCAACAATCCAAAACCTTATTATAGGCAATTTACCCCAAGTGGTTTTGCTGCATCCATGAGGCCTCCTATGTTTGAGGGTGTGCACTATAAGAGGTGGCGCGTGAGAGCAGTCTTATGGTTTCAAACCATGAGTTGCTATGACGCCACTCTTGGCAAACCTGAAGGAGATCTTGATCCTCAACAGGAACAAGCTTTTCAGAAAATGGATACCCTGTTTAAGGCTGCTCTCTTGAGTGTTCTTGGTGAGAACATAGTTGATGCTTATGCGTCAATTGATAATGGAAAAGATATGTGGGACGCACTCGAGGCCAAGTTTGGGGTCTCGGATGCCGGCACTGAGCTGTACATCATGGAACAATTCTATGACTACAGGATGACTGATGAGCGCTCTGTGGTTGAGCAAGCTCACGAGATACAGTTATTTGCTAGAGAACTTGAGCACTTCAATTGTATGTTACTAGGCAAGTTTGTTGCTGGAGGCATCATCACTAAGCTTTCTCCTTCGTAGAGGAACTTTGCTACCTCTCTGAAACATAAGAGATAGGAGTTTTCCGTTCCGGATCTCATTGGTACTCTTGATGTGGAAGAAAAGGCGAGAGCAAAAGACACACGTGCTTGAGGTATTGAGGAAGGATCTAGTGCCAATCTGGTATAGAAGAGAAACTTCCAGCCCCACAAGTTCAAGAACAAGGGCAAGTTTGATGGTAAAGCAAACTTTGATGGGAAGAACATGGTTGTACAACACACCAACTTCAAGAAGAAGAATGACAAGAAGAAAGGTGTTTGTCATGTGTGCGGAGATCCTGATCATTGGGCTGCTAGTTGCCCTAACCGTTATGACAAGCGTCATCTTGGGAAAGGCGGCAAGACCGCTAATGTTGTCATTGGTGACATTGACATGAAGGATGCTGGGTATGGTATATTTCCCACTATTCTTTCAGTATGTCATTCTCCTGATTGGTTGATTGACACGGGTGCTAATGTGCATGTATGCGGTGATATTTCCATGTTTTCGTCTTATCAGACCGCAGGGACGTCAACCATGCTGATGGGCAACGATTCAAGTGCTTCTGTTCGTGGTGTTGGCATGGTCGATCTGAAGTTTACTTCGGGGAAGATCATGCGGCTGAAGAACATGCATTATATCTCCTCCGTCAATAAAAATCTTGTTAGCTGCTCTCTTCTATGTAGAGATGGCTATAAGCTTGTATTTGAGTCGAATAAATTTGTAATATCCAAGTATGGAACCTTTGTTGGTAAAGGCTATGAGTCAGGAGGCCTGTTTCGTTTATCCTTATCAGATGTTTGCAATAAAGTTGTTAATCATGTTTGCAACAATAGTGAATCAAATGTGTGGCATTCACGTCTCTGTCATGTTAACTTTGGTTTCATGTCGCGACTAGCCAAATTAAACTTAATCCCTAGTTTCACCACTGTCAAGGGATCTAAGTGTCAAGTTTGTGTGCAAGCTAAGCAACCTCGTAAGTCTCACACGACTGTGGAAACAAGAAATCTTGCACCACTAGAGCTCATACATTCAGATCTATGTGAAATGAATGGTGTTTTGACAAAAGGTGGAAAGAAATATTTCATGATGTTAATTGATGACTCCACTAGATACTGCCATGTGTATCTTCTGAAATCTAAGGATGAGGCTTTGAACTTTTTGAAGATCTATAAAGCTGAAGTGAAAAACCAACTTGATCATAAAATCAAGAGGTTTAGGTCCGGTCGTGGTGGAGAGTATTTTTCCAATGAATTTGATTCTTTTTGTGCGGAACATGGTATAATCCATGAAAGGATGGCTCCCTATTCACCTCAGTCAAATGGGGTAGCCGAAAGAAAGAACTGTACTCTAACTGATTTGGTTAACGCCATGTTAGACACATCGGGTCTCTCCAAGGCATGGTGGGGGAAGGCAATATTGGCTGCATGTCATGTCCTAAACCGATTTCCCACAAAGAACAAAGAGATAACTCCATTCATGGAATGGGAGAAGAAAATGTTGAAACTCTCTTACTTACGAACTTGGGGTTGTTTGGCGAAAATCAATGTGCCAATTCCAAAGAAGCGAAAGCTTGGACCAAAAAATGTGGATTGTGTTTTCCTGGGATATGCTTTTCATAGCATTGGTTATAGATTCTTGGTTGTAAAATCTGAGGTATGTGACATGCATGTCGGTACAATCATGGAGTCAAATGATGCGACTTTCTTTGAAGATATCTTTCCCATGAAGGATATGGCTACCTCATCAAATCAGGAGATGCCTAGTTCATCGAATCAGGAATTAGTTACAATTACTGAACCTACCATTTCGATGGAACACTTTGAAAATCCTGTGGAGCAGAACAATGAAGTTCCTACTAGGAACAAGAGACAGAGGACTGCAAAGCCCTTTGGAGATGATTTTCTTGTGTATCTCATAGATGACACTCCTAGTTCTATTTTAGAGGCCTATCCATCTGAAGATGCTGACTACTGGAAGGAAGCAGTCCATAGTGAGATGGATTCCATTTTGGCCAATGAAACTTGGGAGATCACTGATCGTCCTTATGGGTGCAAACCTGTAGGGTGCAAATGGGTATTCAAGAAGAAGCTTAGGCTTGATGGTACTATCGAGAAGTACAAGGCACGGCTCGTGGCCAAGGGTTATACCCAAAAGGAAGGTGAAGACTTTTTTGATACTTACTCACCTCTTGCTCGACTGATCACTATTCGAGTACTACTTTCACTAGTTGCCTCACATGGTCTTCTCGTTCATCAAATGGATGTTAAGACTACTTTCCTAAATGGAGAGTTGGACGAGGAAATTTATATGGAACAACCAGATGGGTTTGTAGTAGATGGTCAGGAAGAAAAAGTGTGCAAGTTGCTGAAGTCTTTGTATGGACTTAAGCAAGCACCCAAGCAGTGGCATGAGATGTTTGAAAGAACTTTAACAGCTGCAGGCTTTGTTGTAAACGAAGCTGATAAATGTGTGTACTGTCGCTATGGTGAGGGCGAGGGAGTTATCCTTTGCTTGTATGTTGATGACATACTAATTTTTGGAACAAATCTGAATGTTATTAAGGAAATCAAGGATTTCCTATCTCGTTGTTTTGAGATGAAGGATTTAGGAGTGGCTGATGTTATTCTGAACATCAAGCTGTTGAGAGACGATGATGGTGGGATTACATTGCTTCAATCTCACTATGTGGAAAAGATCTTGAGTCGCTTTGGCTACAGTGACTGCAAGCCCTCTTCAACACCATATGATGCTAGCGTGTTGCTTCGAAAGAAGCGAAGAATTGCTAGAGATCAATTGAAATATTCTCAGATTATTGGCTCGCTTATGTACTTAGCCAGTGCTACAAGACCTGACATCTCTTTTGCTGTTAGCAAACTGAGCCGGTTTGTCTCAAAACCAGGAGATGTGCATTGGAAAGCTCTAGAGAGAGTTATGCGTTATTTGAAAGGCACCGTGAATTATGGAATTCACTACACTAGGTACCCAAAGGTGCTTGAAGGGTATAGTGACTCAAACTGGATCTCAGATGCTGATGAGATAAAGGCCACGAGCGGATATGTATTCACTCATGGAGGTGGCTCTGTTTCTTGGAAGTCTTACAAGAAGACCATCTTAACGAGGTCAACAATGGAAGCAGAACTCACAGCACTAGATACAACTACGGTCGAAGTAGATTGGCTTCGTCGGCTCTTGAATGACTTGTTGGTAGTTGAGAAACCTGTACCGGGTATCCTTATGAACTACGATAATCAAACTGTGATCACGAAAGTGAGCAGCTCAAAGGATAACATGAAGCCATCAAGATATATTCATAGAAGGTTAAAGTCTGTCAGAAAAATGAGAAACTCTAGAGTTATTGCATTGGATTATATCCAAATGTCTAAAAATCTGGCAGATCCTTTTACTAAGGGTCTATCACGTAATGTGATAGATAATGCATCGAAGAAGATGGGTATGAGACCCACCATATGAGTTGTTCACAGTGGTAACCTAGTCTATGTGATCGGAGATCCCGTGAATTAGATGTGAAAGACAAGCTGTTGGTCAACTGAGAGAAGAGTATCCTTACTATTAACAATACCACTCCATGAAGATGCAATACTCTCCTAATCTACACGGCAGGTTGATGTATATCTTAATGTGTTCTAAGTGGCTCATTTAAGCAGAGATGTGGTCCTGCAGAATATCTTTTGAAGAACACACCTATATGAGTCTGATTGTTTAAACGTCGCAATCTATGAGAGTAGGGTGCTCTCTAGTAAACTCATGAAAGGTCTCGGAGTATGATGCATAAGCTCCACTTGCGGGGAAGTCCCATGGTAGCTTAGTATCGGTCAAGGCTTTGTGTGAAGCTAGATTCGGAGAAAACTTGCAGTTCAAGGCCTAGTCCACTGTTCAAGTTGCTTACTAGTGTAGCATAGAGTTCTAGGTGGAAATTCAACTTAACAGTCTCCACTGTAGTGCCGGTATATAAAACAGTGTTTTGGAACCAAAGGCAAATTTTGTGTGCCTCTAGGATCTGGTGGGGGATTGCTGGAATTTAGTCTATTTTAGGACAGTCCAATAGCAATTTCAGAAATTCCTAATAAATCCTAGAGGCACACTTAGTCCATTCGTGCAAGGCAAGGGGTGCAATGTCTGCCAGGTGGTTGTCCTCGTCAGAGAAGGGGTGAAAGTTAGAGGCATGGCTTGAGTGACGGTTGCTCAGCTGGGGGACGTCTTGAGCAAGGCAGGGAGGTGAGGCAGGATGGCAGCGACATCGGGCATGAGTGGCGGTGAAGGACGTTTAGGACGATGGCAGCGGATGGTTGACGAGAGGGCAGAGAAGGAGGAGAAAAAAACGGTGGAACCGATTAAAGTAAAAAACCTAACAAAGGCTAATACGTGAATCACATGTTGAAACGGAAAGAGTGCTAGCACTCATGCACTTGCACTGGTACTTAGAGACCCATCTTTAGGCGTGCATGACATATGGGAAAATCTCACGACGGAAATAGTGTATGTTTCTCGGCTGGCCGGGTGGACTTGCGTTGTCGGTGATTTAATAGGCAACATAAATAAACCTCATTAATACAAATATCACCGTCCAAGACTCTCTCTCATCCCATAATCACATGCTAGTATGCTACTATCTCAAAAATCTTAGATCGTATAGTCACTAGGAGAGGAAGTAGAAAGAGTGTACTTCAACAAGCATAAATTTGTCCTCACATATGATATCTATATATTTGTCCCACCAAGCTTATCATGCAAGTGAAGCCAGCAGCTCCTCCACCGGGCGACGTTCTTGGACCAGCCGGCCGGCCGGTCGGCCTCCGTTCCACGGTTTGGCTTTGTACGCATCAATCTTCCATTCTTCAAGAAACCAACGCATTTACGATGCTCTCAAAACTTCTTGAAGAGCCGCTCGTGCGCCACGCCATGCACGTCGTCTTGCGCCTTCTCCCACACGGCGTGCGGCACGATCCCGCCGGCCCACACCCCCGGCCGTTGATAGAGTTAATTGCACGGAAGTATCATAATTGGGGCATTGGAAACAGATTGGTACCATTTTTGATAATTTTCACATGTCAGTATCAAGTCTAGGGCTAGCCGTTACAAAAATGTCTAAACCATGTATAAACACGTATTGACGGTGTATCTGACCGGCGGGGCGCGCCTGTCGGGTGCCGACGTGCCATGTTTTTTGCATAAACACCCCCCGGCAGAAAACCAACCGAAGCAGGGGAGGAAAACCAGCCGATCCAGTTGTCGCCGGCGAGCAGCAGCAGCCACGAGGACCCCTCTTGCCTCCTCCCGAGCTCCCCAGCTCGCTCACCAGCGCGCCGCCGCCTCCTCGTGCCTGGGCTCCTCCTCCCAGCCGCCTACGCCTGAGGGTCTCGTCGACCCCACCCCCAGCCGTCGCCGGCGAGCAGCAGCAGCCATGAGGACCCCTCGCGCCTCCTCCCGAGCTCCCCAGCTCGCTCACCAGCGCGCCGCCGCCTCCTCGTGCCCGGGCTCCTTCTCCCAGCCACCTCCACCCGATGGTCTCATCGACCCCGCCCCTCGCGCCTCGCCAGAGCAGCCATCGCCGGCGACCAGGTCCCCTCACGGCCTCCCTGTTTCCTCCCTCTCTGTCGTATAAACAGAGGACCAGCGCTGCCCCTCCTGCCCTCCGCCGCACGAGTCGCCGTCCAGATCCGTCGGTTCCCACGCCCTTCGCCGCTCCCTGTCGCCGGAGTTGCGCCAAGTCCTGCTGCCTCTCCTGCTTCGGCTGCGAGCATGCGAGGCGAGGTGGAGGCCGGGGCGGGGCGGCGGTTACGGGAGGCGAAGGAGCTCGGGCTCGAGGGGCTCCTCCCCTCGATCCAGATCGGGCGCCGCCGCGCGTGGAGACGATTAACAGTAGTGCCGGCGAAGCAAGGGGGCTTTCTACAAAAAACATGCCATGTCGGCACCCGACAGGCGGGCCTCGCCGGTCAGATACACCGTCAATACGCGTTTATACGCGGTTTAGACCTTTTTGTAACGGCTAGCCCCAGATTTGATACTGACATGTAAAAATTATCAAAAGTGGTACCAATCTGCTTCCAATGCCCCAATTATGGTACTTCCGTGCAATTAACTCCCGTTGGTACGCCTCTTTGCACAGGACGTGTGCGACCTGATCGCCCTCGCGGAAGATGTGCTGGACCTTGTACGCCGTGAAGCACCGAAGCAGCATGAGAATCTCCTCTTGCATGGCCAGAGGTACGCGTGTCTGCGTCTCCTCGCCGGTGAGGAGCTGCACCAGCATCAGGTCATCTCCTTCCGCCACCAGCCTGCCGCGGAAGCCACTTAGCACGAGGCGCAGCCCGCGGATGAGCGCCCTCGCCTCCACTATGCCCACCGTCGAGTGCTCCGTCGGCTCGGCGAAGGCGACAAGAACGCGGCCGTTGCAGTCGCGGATGGCGCCGCCGACGCTGGCCCGACCGGACCCGTCGTTGTACACGGACCCGTCGAAATTGAGCTTCAG
Organism: Thinopyrum elongatum; assembly: GCA_011799875.1. Lineage (NCBI taxonomy): Eukaryota > Viridiplantae > Streptophyta > Magnoliopsida > Poales > Poaceae > Thinopyrum > Thinopyrum elongatum. The sequence continues at coordinate 481,545,785 of CM022302.1, read as the reverse complement.
CCAGCCGGCGGGGGGAGCTTCCCATCTCACCATAAGGCGGCTCGGGTAGAACGGAGGAGAGGAACGAGACAGAGATGTGGAGGTGGGCGGCTGGTACGAGTGAAACTGCGTTGTTGGAGACGGAAAGGGAATCCTACAGAGAGGCGGCGCAAAGGAAGCTGGCGCAGCGAGGAGGCACGCCATGTCTAGCTACGGACAGCTCTAGCCGATCCAAGCTTTGTTTCTTGAGAAAGTATGGATCAAACACGCCATGTGTAGCCGGTCCTTATATAGCTTTCGAGTAAACGCGTGGGTATACTCGAGCATATATCGGATTCAAACTGAGGCTTCGGATTCGCTATTTTTTTTTTTTTGACATCATAAGAACCATACGCGAGGCTTGGTGTAGATGGAGGAGCAACTAGTTGACGAGCGCTCCATCGGGAGTCTCACAGCGATCAACGCCACTTGACGCGCTCTCAGCCGCCCGCCATGTGTCGCGCTCTGGACGCTCCCTTCAGATTTTGTTTTTTTTATTTTTCCGCACGTGTTTTCCGCTTTTTAAATGGTTTTTTTTTTGGTTTTTTCGATATTTCGGTTTTCCACCGATCTTCCTTAGCTTTTGGATAAAAAAATTGATTTTTTTTTGCGCGAAAAATGCGTTTTTCTTTTCTTTCGCGAGAGTTATGGTTTTGCTTCCGCGAGAGGCACGGTTTTGCTTTCGCGAGAGTCATGGCCGTGCCTCTCAGAAATGAAAAAAAAAACGCATTTTCTATTATTTTTCCTTCCGCGAGAGGCCGTGCCTATCGGAAATGAAAAAAAAAAATGTGTTTTCTGTTTTTTTTCTTCCGAGAGAGGCACGATCATGCCTCTCGGAAACAAAAAAAAACGCGTTTTCTGTTTTTTTCTTTCCCGAGAGGCACGGTTTTGCTTTCGCGAGAGGCATAATTGTGCTTTCGCGAGAGGCACGGCCGTGCCTCCTCGGAAACGAAAAAAAACGCATTTTCTCTCTTTTTTTTTCTTCCGCGAGAGGCACGGTTTTGGTTCTGCGAGATGCACGGTTGTGATTTCGCGAGAGGCACGGGCGTGCCTCTTCCGGAAAGGGAAAAAAACCCGTTCTCCCGGTTTAGTTTTTTTGTCCGTTTTTTTTCATGAAAAAAAGTTCGTCAAAACCTATCAACATGGGATCTAGTTTTGAAGATCTCGACACGAGAAATCCAACGGTGAAAACGGTTCGAGATTTGGACGCACGGTTTAAGAGATAAAACGTTTTGAATAAACGGATCTACGAAAAAGGGGAAAACTCTCAGGTCGCCACTTGTCGCAACCTGAGAAGGTGGGAGTGATATTTACAATGAGTACTCCTCAATTAGTGATTTCATGCTATTTTGTTATCACTTTACATTACAAGTTAAGTGGACTTCAATTATTATGCAATTGGGACCGTGTTATATTGTATCTATCCGTGACTTTTTCAGAAGCCCGTGGCAACGCACGGGCATTCTACTAGTGTTCATACGTACACGGTTCGGGTCGTGAGGTATACCCAACCAAACATGTCTACCTATAGCTAGATTACAAGCTGCTTTGGTGAGATTATGGGCTTCGAAATTATGATTCCTACGCTCATGAACAAAAGAGCACAAAGTAAAGCTATTGCTACACTCCCTAATTTCATGAATTATAGCTGCATGGGGTCCTCTTGCTCCGGAATTGATATCCTTCACAACCCCAAGACAATCAGATGCCACCTTCACTTTCTGAATATTAAGGTCCTCCGCTAGCGCCATCGCTTCCCTGCATGCGAAAGTTTCCAGCATCGTCGGGTCAGTAATACCTCGTAGCACGATTGCTGAAGATCCAAGGTACAACCCCGTATGGTCACGGCAAAAAGCTGCCACTGCACCCCCACGCACGTTGCGTGCTACCGCTGCATCAACATTCATCTTCGCGATGCCATCTGGTGAAGCTAGCCAAGAGTTGGGTGCGACTGGCTGGACAGCCGCTTGAGCATTCGTCGCTGGTTTGGCCGGGAGCTCCTGTTCGACGCTCGCTGCGTCAAACAGTCGAGCAATCGCACAGGCGCGCTCCCTATTGGGCCGGCCCATATAGCAAGCGATGCACTGTAGCGAGCCGGGTCACTGCAGAGAGCAGGCTACTGTAGCAGACGGCATTTTGTATGTCCAGTGTCCTGTAGCAACCGAGTTTTAGTGGTTTAAAATTTTCAAGTTTTTTTTTATAAAATGAATATTTTTTGAGAACGCAAACAATTTTTGAATTTTTTTTGAAATTGGGAATATTTTTTGAGACCTAGAAACATTTTTTTAAATCCAAACTTTTTATTAAAAGTGAACATTTTTTGAAACTCCCGAACAAAAATTGAAACACGAACATATTTTTGGAATTTGCAAACAATTCTTTAAATGGAAACATTTTTTGAAACTCCCAAAGAAATTGAAAGCATGAACATTTTTTGGAAATTGGCGAACAAATTTTGAAAATGGGAACATTTTTTGAAACTCCTAAACACAATTTGAAAAGTTGAACATTTTTTTAACTTTTGGATTCTTTTTGAAAAGCGAACACTTTTTTTATAATATGCGAACATTTTTTCGAAAATGAAGAACATTTTTTTGTATTTGTGAACAAATATTAATAACAAGAACATTTTTTGAACTTCTAAAACATTTTTAGAATTTTAGAAAAGAATTTGAAATTCTGAAGAACAAAAAGAAAATAAAAAAAGAAGAAAAAGGAATTGAAAAATGAAATAAAAAAAGAAAAACCAAGAAAGAAAAAGAAAAAAGAAACAGAAACAGAAAAAACTAGTGAAAAAACCGGTTCAAGAAGCTTCTAGAAGGTTCCCAAAATCCGGTCAGGAACCTTCCAGAATGTTCCTAAAACCGGACACTGTAGGACGTGCGAAATCTCGTGATTGGCCCGGCCCATCTTGATCGCTAGCTCGCTCGCCTCTGTGCGAAGCAGCGGCAACTTGACGCAACGAGCGTCCGTTAGGATTTTCCGGTTTGGCCATCTGGTGATTTCGTGTAGATGGTCTATTGAGCCAGTGGAGTCGACCGGCCAATAACCAACTGTGCATGGGCCAGGCCGAAAGTTCGGCCGGACGCGTCGCGCTAGTTGTGGGCCTGTGGCCCTCGTACAATACGACCCCACTAGTTCCCTTTTTCTTCCCTTGTCTCTACACGCTCTCGACCACCCGTTGTCTTCCTCCCCAATCGTCTCTCTCCTGCAGCTACAACGGCCACCATCGCCGCCCCTGCCGCCGGCGCCTCAACAAAATCCCGTCGGTGAGGAAGCTACTACCAGCGTTTGTTTTTGCTGCAGCCAGGTGACAGCGAGCATGGCGGCGACGACGTCGCCTGATTTTTGCAACAACCAGAGTCATTCAAAGTGTGTTCGGCGGGCGACGTGCTGCAATTTGCTGCAACCGGCAGCAGGAAAGCTACAACCGGTGCCCAGATTTGCTACAACCAGCGATGACAAAGTGTGGCCGTAGGCGAAGTGCTACAAAGCTTGACACCCTCACCGGCGACGCTGTAAAATGTTGCAACCGGCAAAACAAAAAGCTGGAACGAGCGTTCATGTTTGCTGGAAGCGTTTTTCATTTTGCTTCAACCGACCATCAGAGCTCTGATTTTGTTGCAATCGGCAACCTACAAAGCTTCCACCGGTGAGTTTTTTTGCTTTGATGGCGACAGATGGAAGTGGCGACCAGGGAGACGACGGCGATGCGAGCGGCAGACACCCGACGGTGAGGGTCGGCGAGGGCGTCCGGCGTGCACCTGGTGCTGCAACCGCTGCCGGCTGGTGCTACATCGGTGTGATGTCGGAGCGGCGACCTGTCACGGCGAGGAGCTGCAAAAAACACGACGGCCGGCGATGAGGGATGTGAACGGCGGCGACGAGGTTGCAAGCGGAGCGCGGGAAGGCCGATGGCGCTCGCCGTCGAGTGCGGGGGTGGCGCTCTCATTCTCTCTCCTTTTCTCCGTGTGGGAGGTTGACGATGGGTGCTGGGGAGGACGGGGGAGAGATCTAACGGCTGCGCGCGCATAGATCGGACGGATCTCGGCTGACCGGCCCAAAAATTCGGCCGGCGCGCCGGCGCAGAGGGTTGCCCTTAGAAAAAAGCACTTATTCTTCCATTGCCTGATTTTTTTTCCTGCATATCAATCAATTTTCTGAGCCATTCGATTGATATTTAAGGGTTGTGATTTATTTTAAACCTCCAGCCGCTTTCTTCCTCGCCGTCACATGCGAGTGATTTCCTTCGGCGGACGGACTATCCTCTCCCTGTCTCGCTTTTGTCAAGAAACTGTCCAAGCCACCGGCAACCATCTAATTTGAGCGGCAGCGCAAAACGAAAACACACCGAAACATGTCAACCCTTCCTCGCCTCCCTTGTCGACACTGCATCATTTTCTATCTTCGGTGAGGTCTTGACTCGCCATGGCCTCCCCGTCTGTACCTGGGGCGCAACATGTATGTGAAATTGACTGGCTCGAAAAGGACCTCTAGGCAACCAATGTTTAGCAAGTCCACATCACTAGATTGTAGCTCTCTTATAGCATCTACAACAAGAGATAGCAAATCCAGGTCCTGAAACACCCGCGGACGCGCCAGGGCGCGTTCGCGCGGGCATTGATCAGGCACACGTCATTTGTTGGCTTTCACACTCGCGCCCCTCATATCCGAAACTTCAAAACTATACACTCGTTGCAACGCTACGTAAAAGATGATCAACACACGCAGTTCACCGAATCAACATTTCATCAACGGACAAAAGGAGCATGGTTCATCGGAGTTCAATGGCGGACAATGCAAATCCATACTACAAACTTTTTGAAACATAGTTAAAATATAAACAGAACGGGGACGGGACCGGCGACGTCATCGGCGCTGCGTCGGCGAGAGACGGGCGACGAGGAAGAAGATCCGCCGCTACTGGCGCCGCCTTGCTCGACCAGCGACTGCCTCAATCGATGCGGAGGGCGACCTCCTCCACATCGATGCTCGAGTCGTCGGATTCTCCACCGGAGCCATCGCTGCTTCCGTCGCCGGCCATCGATTCGGATCGGAAGTGGAGTGGACGGAGAGGGAGTAAAGTGGAGTTCGGATTGACCGGTGTCTAGGGTTTTCCGGATGGGAATATTTACGGGGCACAAGTGGGCCAGGCTGGGCCAAGCCGATGTGGCGGACGCTCCCGGGCCACCTCGTATCCACCCCATATTTGGGCTCGATATGAGGGGCGTCGGTTGGCCCGAACGTTTGAGGACGATTTAAGATGCTCGTCTGGATCAGTTTTTCACGACCGGTCAGTGATCGAACCGTCCGCCTAGGCGTTTGGAGACGGTTTGGGGCGCCCGGCTGTAGTTGCTCTTAGCCAACTGTGGCTGTGGGGATTTGGTGGGCCCATTTGAAAGGGGTGACTCGTGTAGGATAGACAGCTAGGCCACGACTTGACAGCAAATGTGAAACGTATAAACGCACTACCAACGATCCTACGTGTGGGTTTTTTTTTTGACGTGAATCCTATGAGTGGCTTTTTTCTTAGAAACACTGTAACTTTATTCATGCTCATAACAATTACAGGTACATTAGTTTGGACCTAAAATCCAAGAAAATACAAAGTAACTTCTATAAGTGGCTCTTTTTTAGGTGCATCCTATGAGTTGCTGGGAGCTCCTATTTGACGGTGGTCCGCCCATGTAGCTTCCCCATGCATGGGCTCGAGGAAGGAAACTCGCATTCGCTGAAATAAATTGCAGCTTTAGGCTTCAACAATACCGGCTATCAGTTTTGATGTTAAACAATATATTATTGCAAACCAAATTAAAAAACTTATAAGAACTAAAAATATTTCTGAATTTAAAATTTGTTTGCTTTTAAAATACTCCTTAATCACACTTTTGAAAACAGGTTCCAGATTATATCCACAAATTTTTAAAAATATTCATGAATTTTTAAAAATGACCACAAATTTAATAAGCTTTTTGCAAAATTTTAAAATGTTCACAAATTTAAAAATATTCACTAACTAGAAATGTTCACAAACTTAAAACTATTGTGAATTTTAAAAACCCTAAATATACAAATTTCATGAATAAAATTCTTTCATGAATTAAGGAAAATGGAAAAGGGCGCTAAATAGGCGATTCTAAAACTGCTCCTCTCATCTTCCACCAAACCGAAAGGTAGACTACATCCCAGGCACAGAGAGACTAACGAGCCCATGGGAACAAACAACTCAAATACAATGTCACCTAACATCCACAATATTGTCTAAAAAAAACCTAACATCCACAGTAAGCCTAAAAGAACCAAATGTCCACAATATCAACTAAAAAACATCCACAATACAAGAGGGGGAAAATACCGATGTGTGAAAAATGGCATGGCACGGTGCGCGTCAGCCACTAGTTTTGATACACACACATGGACTTTTGTTCTTTCGTCTCTACTAGTCATGATTTGTTCCGCGAACATAAATTTCATGTTCTACTTGACCTCTTTTTCGTTGTCGTGGGTCTTTGCCCATACGCGGCTATGTTACTTGCAAATCTTGTTTTTTTGTTCCACTAGTGACGTTCAATTGGTTGGTGAGTTGTTATATATGTATTGCCAACTTCTATTTTTCTTTTGAACTTGTTCACACATGAACACACCACCATGTACCTCGTGTCGAGCGCAATACACAGGACATGTCTATGGAGGAGCCTCGTCGGAAGTGTGATACGCAAGACACGCCAGCGATGTCTTTTGAGGACCCGAAATCCCACACGCCCGGGAGGGACCCCGTTGGTGAATGTAGCGGCTATGGGCTGCCCTAGGTTAGTCCAACCACGCCTAGTGACTCGAGGATCGCTGCTTTCCAACATGAAGAGCGAACGAAGAACGAGGAAGCAAAAATAAGGGAGGGAGATAAAAACTAGGGTAAAAAGTAGTAGATGGGTTTTGCGATTGTTTGTTATCTCAATTGGTCGTCGCCTCTCCTCTATATATGAGGTGGTTGAACTTCCCGTAGAACAAAATGACTCAAATCTCGTCCAAAACATCAAATCTACCCTAACTCGGATGCGTAGGTCCGGATGCTCCGGGCTGCAGAATGTATGAGATAACTCTCCTGCACCGGTTTTGGAGATTGCATACTACCTTGGTCGATACGACGCCAACAACAAACTTGCTCTTCTTGACGAGACGAAAATCTTTCATGTTCAGCACTTCTCATCTGAGGTAATCTTGAAGGCGCAATTGGGCGGCCAAATCTGTAAAAATAAAGCTATTGAAAATCCAAAGTTCTGCATATAACGTGCAAACCTTCTATTGCACCCAGAGGCCCCCCAAGTCCACATGGTTCATAACTACCCCTCTTACTAAGGGGCGTTTACCTAGCCAACACTTAGATTCGGCTCTACCCAAACTTTTTTGGTTCACCCCAACATTACCCACTTGTCTGACTGTTGCTAAGTTTCTGGGATACTAAACGAACATCCTCAGATGGTAATATTAAAGTGGCTGATTTACCCTCTTTTGCTGTGAGTTTTGCTACAACACCGGCTGCTCAGAGGCTCTAGGCCACTCTTTCTGCAGCCCACCATTTTGGCTATTACTTTCGCATACAACCTCGAATTGAGATGATTAAAAAAGCAAAATGGTTCGCCTTGATGAGACAAAGAATTTTCATGTTGAATACTTTTTCATTTGAGGCCATCTTAATTGCGTTTTTGTGCCAAAATCAGGTGTCAACATATGCCTCCCTATGTTTTGGCAAAGTTTGCATGCCAAAAAATAACTTGCATCAAGTTCTCAATAAGGATGATGTCAACGTTCTATCGGCATTCAGAATGCTATAACTTGCACCATTTTTTCTCAAAGCACCGTAAATGTTATTTTTGAAAATTTGCATGTAGGTAAACACATGAACATGTTTCTTGCCAAAAAATTCAATTTTTTTTAGTTTTTTCTAAAAAAAAATAATTTTACACTGTTCATCCAGGTTTCCATGAGCTCGGACTCAGAGCTGAATTTTCATTTCCTAGTGTGCAATAAACAAGAGTAGTTTTTCTACCATGTGTGATATATACCGTTCAGAATCCTCGCTCCATCGCGAACCGATCTGTGGTTAAATGGCTAGGAGGACAGTGGTATCCCCAGCCCATCAAAGTTCAAGTCCTAGACTTGATAGGTGTCTATGCGACTTTGTCAATCTCAAGACGATGTGCTCGCTCTGTCTCTCGGAGGTGCTCATATGATGAGTGTATATGTGTATGTATGAGCGTCTGCGTTTGTACTGTGAGCCTACCTTCGCACACTTCCATTAGTCTTTACGAGGCATCCGCCCCAGATAAACTACCCACCTCGCAGTGCCCCCCCCCCCCCCTCGCCGAATGATCGGTGCGGTGGTTAGGCATCCTTAGGCAAAAGAGTGGTCTCACTAGTAGAAAACAGGGCATCTGTCCCGGTTCCAGAGGGCCTTTAGTCCCGGTTCTGCAACCGGGACAAAACGATTGGGACTAATGCCCATTACTTTTAGTCCCGGTTGGCTTACGAACCGGGACTAAAGGAGCTCCACGTGGCCGCTGTGGGGCGCCCAGGCAGGAGGACCTTTAGTCCCGGTTGGTAACACCGACCGGGACTAAAAGGCAGTCACGCGTGAGTAGCTCCCAGGCGTTGGGGTTTTTGTTTTTTAAAAGGGGGGTTAGGGGTTTTGGAGGGTTTAGGGGTTTCATATTGTGTTAGCTAGCTACTACATATAGAGAGAAGTGACCTCTCTTTCTCCGTGCTTGGTCGACGCTAGCTACTACATATAGAGAGAACTCGACGCTAGCTAGTAAGCAAATGAAGGGACCATTAATTACACAACATCGTCATGAACATATATAGAGAGAAGTGACCTCTCTTTCTCCGTGTTTGGTCGAACAACAAGTTTCCGTATATCTATCCAACGCTACAACATATATACAATATAACATCTCTTACGATCCCTGGCATCATGCACCAAAATCCATTTGCACTTCCTGATGGTATTCTTCGTTTTCAGGTATGACGTGGTCAAGAAAGAATCCCGCCAATTCCTCTTGAATTGCTCGTATGCGATCATGTGGTAGGAGTTGATCTCGCATCTGCCAGATCTAATTTAAAGAAGGGGGTCAATACATGTCGGTGCAACAAACCCCAGGCGTGTTGCCCAGACTGTACACAGGCTCGAGAACAAGGTTGCAGCGTCCAAGACGAGACCGAGCAGAAGAGGTCAGCTCTTTGAGAAATCAAAGGACGGATCAAGAAGACCAAGGCCATGTTGGAAATATGCCCTAGAGGCAATAATAAAATGGTTATTATTATATTTCCTTGTTCATGATAATTGTCTGTTATTCATGCTATAATTGTGTTATCCGGAAATCGTAATACATGTGTGAATACATAGACCACAACATGTCCCTAGTAAGCCTCTAGTTGACTAGCTCGTTGATCAATAGATGGTTACGGTTTCCTGACCATGGACATTGGATGTCATTGATAACGGGATCACATCATTAGGAGAATGATGTGATGGACAAGACCCAATCCTAAGCCTAGCACTAGATCGTGTAGTTCGTTTGCTAAAGCTTTTCCAATGTCAAGTAACTTTTCCTTAGACCATGAGATTGTGCAACTCCCGGATACCGTAGGAGTGCTTTGGGTGCACCAAACGTCACAACGTAACTGGGTGGCTACAAAGGTGCACTACGGGTATCTCCGAAAGTATCTGTTGGGTTGGCACGAATCGAGACTGGGATTTGTCACTCCATGTAACGGAGAGGTACCTCTGGGCCCACTCGGTAGGACATCATCATAATGAGCTCAATGTGATCAAGGAGTTGTTCACGGGATGATGTGTTACGGAAACGAGTAAAGAGACTTGCCGGTAACGAGATTGAACAAGGTATCGAGATACCGACGATCGAATCTCGGGCAAGTATCGTACCGATAGACAAAGGGAATTGCGTACGGGATTGATTGAATCCTCGACATCGTGGTTCATCCGATTAGATCATCGAGGAGCATGTGGGAGCCAACATGGGTATCCAGATCCCGCTGTTGGTTATTGACCGGAGAGTCGTCTCGGTCATGTCTGCGTGTCTCCCGAACCCGTAGGGTCTACACACTTAAGGTTCGGTGACGCTAGGGTTATAGAGATATTAGTATGCGGTAACCCGAAGGTTGTTCGGAGTCTCGGATGAGATCCTGGACGTCACGAGGAGTTCCGGAATGGTCCGGAGGTAAAGATTTATATATGGGAAGTCCTATTTTGGCCACCGGAAAATGTTCGGGATTTTTCGGTATTGTACCGAGAAGGTTCTAGAAGGTTCCGGAGTGGGGCCCACCTGCATGGGGGGACCCACATGAACGTGGGTAGTGGGGGCAAGGCCCCACACCCCTAGTCAAGGCGCACCAAGATTCCCCCTTAGAAGGAATAAGATCATATCCCGAAGGGATAAGATCAAGATCCCTAAAAAAGGGGGATAACAATCGGTGGGGGAGGGAAAGGATGGGATTTCTTTCCTTCCACCTTTGCCAACGCCCCAATGGACTTGGAGGGCAAGAAACCAGCCCCCTCCACCCCTATATATAGTGGGGAGGTGCATGGGAGAAACAGCTCAGCCCCTGGCGCCTCCCTCTCCCTCCCGTGACACCTCTTCCTCCTCCAGTAGCGCTTGGCGAAGCCCTGCTGAAATCCCGCTGCTTCCACCACCACACCGTCGTGCTGCTGGATCTCCATCAACCTCTCCTCCCCCCTTGCTGGATCAAGAAGGAGGAGACGTCTCTGCTCCGTACGTGTGTTGAACGCGGAGGTGCCGTCCGTTCGGCGCTCGGTCATCGGTGATTTGGATCACGACGAGTACGACTCCATCAACCCCGTTCTCTTGAACGCTTCCGCTCGCGATCTACAAGGGTATGTAGATACACTCCCCTCTCAGTCGTTGCTAGATGACTCCATAGATTGATCTTGGTGATGCGTAGAAAATTTTAAAATTCTGCTACGTTCCCCAACAGTGGCATCATGAGCTAGGTCTATGCGTAGTATCTTGCACGAGTAGAACACAAAGTAGTTGTGGGCGTCGATTTGTCAATCTTCTTGCCGTTACTAGTCTTATCTTGATTCGGCGGCACTGTGGGATGAAGCGGCCCGGACCGACCTTACACGTACGCTTACGTGAGACAGGTTCCACCGACTGACATGCACTAGTTGCATAAGGTGGCTAGCGGGTGTCTGTCTCTCCCACTTTAGTCGGATCGGATTCGATGAACAGGGTCCTTATGAAGGGTAAATAGAAATTGGCATATCACGTTGTGGTTTTGGCGTAGGTAAGAAACGTTCTTGCTAGAAACCTATAGCAGCCACATAAAAACTTGCAACAACAATTAGAGGACGCCTAACTTGTTTTTGCAGCAAGTGCTTTGTGATGTGATATGGCCAAAGGATGTGATGAATGATATATGTGATGTATGAGATGATCATGTTCTTGTAATAGGAATCACGACTTGCATGTCGATGAGTATGACAACCGGCAGGAGCCATAGGAGTTGTCTTAATTTATTATATGACCTGCGTGTCATTGAAATTCGCCATGTAATTACTTTACTTTATTGCTAACCGTTAGCCGTAGTAGTAGAAGTAATAGTTGGCGAGACAACTTCATGAAGACACGATGATGGAGATCATGATGATGGAGATCATGGTGTCATGCCGGTGACGATGATGATCATGGAGCCCCGAAGATGGAGATCAAAAGGAGCAAAGTGATAATGGCCATATCATGTCACTATTTTGATTGCATGAGATGTTTATCATGTTTTTTGCATCTTATTTGCTTAGAACGACGGTAGCATATATAAGATGATCCCTTACTAAAATTTCAAGAAAGTGTTCCCCCTAACTGTGCACCGTTGCGAAGGTTCGTTGTTTCGAAGCACTACGTGTTGATCGGGTGTGATAGATTCTAACGTTCGAATACAACGGGTGTAAGCCAGATTTACACAGCAATACACTTAGGTTGACTTGACGAGCCTAGCATGTACAGACATGGCCTCGGAACACAAGAGACCGAAAGGTCGAGCATGAGTCGTATAGAAGATACGATCAACATGGGGATGTTCACCGTTGATGACTAGTCCGTCTCACGTGATGATCGGACACGGCCTAGTCGATTCGGATCATGTAATCACTTAGATGACGAGAGGGATGTCTATCTGAGTGGGAGTTCATTACATAATTTGATTAGATGAACTTAATTGTCATGAACTTAGTCTAAATGTTACATATCTATCTTGTAGATCAAATGGCCAACGCTAATGTTACCCTCAACTTCAACGCGTTCCTAGAGAAAAACAAGCTGAAAGACGATGGTAGCAACTATGCGGACTGGGTCCGTAACCTGAGGATTATCCTCATAGCTGCCAAGAAATCATATGTCCTTGAAGCACCGTTAGGTGACCCACCTCCTCTCCCAGCACTGCCAGACGATTTGAATGTTTGGCAGACACGCACCGATGATCACTCCTTCGTTCAGTGCGGCATGCTCTTCAGCTTAGAACCGGGGCTCCAAAAGCGTTTTGAGCATCACGGAGCATATGAGATGTTCGAAGAGCTGAAAATGGTTTTCCAAGCTCATGCCCGGATCGAGAGATATGAAGTCTCCGATAAGTTCTACAGCTGTAAGATGGAGGAAAATAGTTCTGTCAGCGAGCACATACTCAAAATGTCTGGGTTGCACAGCCGCTTGTCTCAGCTGGGAGTTAATCTCCCGGATGACGCGGTCGTTGACAGAATCCTTCAGTCGCTTCCACCTAGCTACAAGAGCTTCGTGATGAACTTCAACATGCAGGGGATGGAAAAGACCATTCCTGAGGTATATGCGATGCTGAAGTCAGCGGAGGCAGAGATCAGAAAGTAACATCAAGTGTTGATGGTGAATAAAACCACTAAGTTCAAGAAGGGCAAGGGTAAGAAGAACTTCAAGAAGGACGGCAAGGGAGTTGCCGCGCCCGGTAAGCCAGCTGCCGGGAAGAAGTCGAAGAATGGACCCAAGCCTGAGACTGAGTGCTTTTATTGCAAGGGAAACGGTCACTGGAAGCGAAACTGCCCCAAGTACTTGGCGGACAAGAAGGCCGGCAATACCAAAGGTATATATGATATACATGTAATTGATGTGTACCTTACCAGCACTCGTAGTAGTTCCTGGGTATTTGATACCGGTGCGGTTGCTCATATTTGTAACTCAAAGCAGGAACTGCGGAATCAACGTAGACTGGCAAAGGACGAGGTGACGATGCGCGTCGGGAATGGTTCCAAGGTCGATGTGATCGCCGTCGGCACGCTACCTCTGCATCTACCTACGGGATTAGTTTTAAACCTCAATAATTGTTATTTAGTACCAGCTTTGAGCATGAACATTGTATCTGGATCTCGCTTAATGCGAGATGGCTACTCATTTAAATCTGAGAATAATGGTTGTTCTATTTATATGAGAGATATGTTTTATGGTCATGCCCCGCTGGTGAATGGTTTATTTTTATTGAATCTCGAACGTGATGTTACACATGTTTATAATGTGAATGCCAAGAAATGCAAGGTTGATAACGATAGTCCCACATACTTGTGGCACTGCCGCCTTGGTCATATCGGTGTTAAACGCATGAAGAATCTCCATGCAGATGGACTTTTGGAGTCTCTTGATTATGAATCATTTGACAGATGCGAACCATGCCTCTTGGGCAAGATGACCAAGACTCCGTTCTCCGGAACAATGGAGCGAGCAACCAACTTATTGGAGATCATACATACTGATGTGTGTGGTCCAATGAGTGTTGAGGCTCGCGGTGGTTATCGTTATGTTCTCACCCTCACCGATGATTTGAGTAGATATGGGTATGTCTACTTGATGAAGCACAAGTCTGAGACCTTTGAAAAGTTCAAGGAATTTCAGAGTGAGGTTGAGAATCAACGTGACAAGAAAATAAAGTTCTTACGATCAGATCGTGGAGGAGAATATTTGAGTCATGAATTTGGCACGCACTTAAGGAAATGTGGAATTGTTTCACAACTCACGCCGCCTGGAACACCTCAGCGTAATGGTGTGTCCGAACGTCGTAATCGCAATCTATTGGATATGGTGCGATCTATGATGTCTCTTACCGATTTACCGCTATCCTTTTGGGGTTATGCTTTAGAGACTGCCGCATTCACTTTAAATAGGGCACCGTCAAAATCCGTTGAGACGACACCGTATGAATTATGGTTTGGGAAGAAACCTAAGCTGTCGTTTCTGAAAGTTTGGGGATGCGATGCTTATGTGAAGAAACTTCAACCAGAGAAGCTCGAACCCAAGTCGGAAAAATGCGTATTCATAGGATACCCTAAGGAAACTATTGGGTATACCTTCTACCTAAGATCCGAGGGCAAGATCTTTGTTGCCAGGAATGGATCCTTTCTAGAGAAAGAGTTTCTCTCAAAAGAAGTAAGTGGGAGGAAAGTGGAGCTTGATGAGATGACCCTCGAACCGGAGAGTAGCGCAGCACAGGAAAATGTTTCTGTGGAGCCTACACCAGCTAGAGAGGAAGTTATTGATAATGATCATGATCAAGCTACCATTGAACTTCGAAGGTCCACGAGGACACGTTCCGCACCAGAGTGGTATGGCAATCCTGTCCTGGAAATCATGTTGTTAGACAACAGTGAACCTTCGAACTATGAAGAAGCGATGGCGGGCCCGGATTCCGACAAATGGCTTGAAGCCATGAAATCCGAGATAGGATCCATGTATGAAAACGAAGTATGGACTTTGACTGACTTGCCCGATGATCGGCAAGCCATAGAAAATAAATGGATCTTTAAGAAGAAGACTGACGCGGATGGTAATGTGACCATCTATAAGGCTCGGCTTGTCGCTAAGGGTTATCGACAAGTTCAAGGGGTTGACTACGTTGAGACTTTCTCACCCGTAGCGAAGCTGAAATCCGTCAGAATCATGTTAGCAATTGCCGCATACTATGATTATGAGATATGGCAAATGGACGTCAAAACGGCATTCCTTAATGGTTTTCTTAAGGAAGAGTTGTATATGATACAACCGGAAGGTTTTGTCGACCCTGAGAATGCTGACAAGGTATGCAAGCTCCAGCGCTCAATCTATGGGCTGGTGCAAGCATCTCGGAGTTGGAACATTCGCTTTGACGAGGTGATCAAAGCGTTTGGGTTCACACAGACTTATGGAGAAGCCTGTGTTTACAAGAAAGTGAGTGGGAGCTCTGTAGCATTTCTCATATTATATGTGGATGACATACTGCTGATGGGAAATGATATAGAATTCTTGGAAAGTATAAAGGCCTACTTGAATAAGTGTTTTTCAATGAAGGACCTTGGAGAAGCTGCTTATATATTAGGCATCAAGATCTATAGAGATAGATCGAGACGCCTCATAGGTCTTTCGCAAAGCACATACCTTGATAAGATATTGAAGAAGTTCAATATGGATCAGTCCAAGAAGGGGTTCTTGCCTGTATTGCAAGGTGTGAAATTGAGCTCGGCTCAATGCCCGACCACGGCAAAAGATATGGAACAGATCCGGATGACTCCAAGTCACAAACCGGATACGTGTATATTTTGAATGGTGGAGCGGTAAGCTGGTGCAGTTGCAAGCAAAGCGTCGTGGCGGGTTCTACATGCGAAGCGGAGTACATAGCAGCCTCGGAGGCAGCACACGAAGCAGTATGGATGAAGGAGTTCATCACCGACCTAGGAGTCATTCCAAATGCGTCGGGTCCAATGGCTCTCTTCTGTGACAACACTGGAGCTATTGCCCTTGCCAAGGAGCCCAGGTTTCACAAAAGGACCAGGCATATCAAGCGTCGCTTCAACTCCATACGTGAACATGTTCAAGATGGAGACATAGATATTTGTAAAGTGCACGCGGATTTGAATGTAGCAGATCCGTTGACTAAACCTCTTTCACGAGCAAAACATGATCAACACCAGTACTCTATGGGTGTTCGATTCATCACAATGTAACTAGATTATTGACTCTAGTGCAAGTGGGAGACTGTTGGAAATATGCCCTAGAGGCAATAATAAAATGGTTATTATTATATTTCCTTGTTCATGATAATTGTCTGTTATTCATGCTATAATTGTGTTATCCGGAAATCGTAATACATGTGTGAATACATAGACCACAACATGTCCCTAGTAAGCCTCTAGTTGACTAGCTCGTTGATCAATAGATGGTTACGGTTTCCTGACCATGGACATTGGATGTCATTGATAACGGGATCACATCATTAGGAGAATGATGTGATGGACAAGACCCAATCCTAAGCCTAGCACTAGATCGTGTAGTTCGTTTGCTAAAGCTTTTCCAATGTCAAGTAACTTTTCCTTAGACCATGAGATTGTGCAACTCCCGGATACCGTAGGAGTGCTTTGGGTGCACCAAACGTCACAACGTAACTGGGTGGCTACAAAGGTGCACTACGGGTATCTCCGAAAGTATCTGTTGGGTTGGCACGAATCGAGACTGGGATTTGTCACTCCATGTAACGGAGAGGTACCTCTGGGCCCACTCGGTAGGACATCATCATAATGAGCTCAATGTGATCAAGGAGTTGTTCACGGGATGATGTGTTACGGAAACGAGTAAAGAGACTTGCCGGTAACGAGATTGAACAAGGTATCGAGATACCGACGATCGAATCTCGGGCAAGTATCGTACCGATAGACAAAGGGAATTGCGTATGGGATTGATTGAATCCTCGACATCGTGGTTCATCCGATGAGATCATCGAGGAGCATGTGGGAGCCAACATGGGTATCCAGATCCCGCTGTTGGTTATTGACCGGAGAGTCGTCTCGGTCATGTCTGCGTGTCTCCCGAACCCGTAGGGTCTACACACTTAAGGTTCGGTGACGCTAGGGTTATAGAGATATTAGTATGCGGTAACCCGAAGGTTGTTCGGAGTCTCGGATGAGATCCTGGACGTCACGAGGAGTTCCGGAATGGTCCGGAGGTAAAGATTTATATATGGGAGGTCCTATTTTGGCCACCGGAAAATGTTCGGGATTTTTCGGTATTGTACCGAGAAGGTTCTAGAAGGTTCCGGAGTGGGGCCCACCTGCATGGGGGGACCCACATGAACGTGGGTAGTGGGGGCAAGGCCCCACACCCCTAGTCAAGGCGCACCAAGATTCCCCCTTAGAAGGAATAAGATCATATCCCGAAGGGATAAGATCAAGATCCCTAAAAAAGGGGGATAACAATCGGTGGGGAAGGGAAAGGATGGGATTTCTTTCCTTCCACCTTTGCCAACGCCCCAATGGACTTGGAGGGCAAGAAACCAGCCCCCTCCACCCCTATATATAGTGGGGAGGTGCATGGGAGAAAGAGCACAGCCCCTGGCGCCTCCCTCTCCCTCCCGTGACACCTCTTCCTCCTCCAGTAGCGCTTGGCGAAGCCCTGCTGAAATCCCGCTGCTTCCACCACCACACCGTCGTGCTGCTGGATCTCCATCAACATCTCCTCCCCCCTTGCTGGATCAAGAAGGAGGAGACGTCTCTGCTCCGTACGTGTGTTGAACGCGGAGGTGCCGTCCGTTCGGCGCTCGGTCATCGGTGATTTGGATCACGACGAGTACGACTCCATCAACCCCGTTCTCTTGAACGCTTCCGCTCGCGATCTACAAGGGTATGTAGATACACTCCCCTCTCACTCGTTGCTAGATGACTCCTGTTGGAAATATGCCCTAGAGGCAATAATAAAATGGTTATTATTATATTTCCTTGTTCATGATAATTGTCTGTTATTCATGCTATAATTGTGTTATCCGGAAATCGTAATACATGTGTGAATACATAGACCACAACATGTCCCTAGTAAGCCTCTAGTTGACTAGCTCGTTGATCAATAGATGGTTACGGTTTCCTGACCATGGACATTGGATGTCATTGATAACGGGATCACATCATTAGGAGAATGATGTGATGGACAAGACCCAATCCTAAGCCTAGCACTAGATCGTGTAGTTCGTTTGCTAAAGCTTTTCCAATGTCAAGTAACTTTTCCTTAGACCATGAGATTGTGCAACTCCCGGATACCGTAGGAGTGCTTTGGGTGCACCAAACGTCACAACGTAACTGGGTGGCTATAAAGGTGCACTACGGGTATCTCCGAAAGTATCTGTCGGGTTGGCACGAATCGAGACTGGGATTTGTCACTCCATGTAACGGAGAGGTACCTCTGGGCCCACTCGGTAGGACATCATCATAATGAGCTCAATGTGATCAAGGAGTTGTTCACGGGATGATGTGTTACGGAAACGAGTAAAGAGACTTGCCGGTAACGAGATTGAACAAGGTATCGAGATACCGACGATCGAATCTCGGGCAAGTATCGTACCGATAGACAAAGGGAATTGCGTACGGGATTGATTGAATCCTCGACATCGTGGTTCATCCGATGAGATCATCGAGGAGCATGTGGGAGCCAACATGGGTATCCAGATCCCGCTGTTGGTTATTGACCGGAGAGTCGTCTCGGTCATGTCTGCGTGTCTCCCGAACCCGTAGGGTCTACACACTTAAGGTTCGGTGACGCTAGGGTTATAGAGATATTAGTATGCGGTAACCCGAAGGTTGTTCGGAGTCTCGGATGAGATCCTGGACGTCACGAGGAGTTCCGGAATGGTCCGGAGGTAAAGATTTATATATGGGAAGTCCTATTTTGGCCACCGGAAAATGTTCGGGATTTTTCGGTATTGTACCGAAAAGGTTCTAGAAGGTTCCGGAGTGGGGCCCACCTGCATGGGGGGACCCACATGAACGTGGGTAGTGGGGGCAAGGCCCCACACCCCTAGTCAAGGCGCACCAAGATTCCCCCTTAGAAGGAATAAGATCATATCCCGAAGGGATAAGATCAAGATCCCTAAAAAAGGGGGATAACAATCGGTGGGGAAGGGAAAGGATGGGATTTCTTTCCTTCCACCTTTGCCAACGCCCCAATGGACTTGGAGGGCAAGAAACCAGCCCCCTCCACCCCTATATATAGTGGGGAGGTGCATGGGAGAAACAGCTCAGCCCCTGGCGCCTCCCTCTCCCTCCCGTGACACCTCTTCCTCCTCCAGTAGCGCTTGGCGAAGCCCTGCTGAAATCCCGCTGCTTCCACCACCACACCGTCGTGCTACTGGATCTCCATCAACCTCTCCTCCCCCCTTGCTGGATCAAGAAGGAGGAGACGTCTCTGCTCCGTACGTGTGTTGAACGCGGAGGTGTCGTCCGTTCGGCGCTCGGTCATCGGTGATTTGGATCACGACGAGTACGACTCCATCAACCCCGTTCTCTTGAACGCTTCCGCTCGCGATCTACAAGGGTATGTAGATACACTCCCCTCTCACTCGTTGCTAGATGACTCCATAGATTGATCTTGGTGATGCGTAGAAAATTTTAAAATTCTGCTACGTTCCCCAACAGGCCAACCAAAGAAGCAAGATACCACTAAGGAAAAAAAAAACCTTGCCGGGCAGGCGAGCCTGGCGGGGACGAGGTTGCCCCAACGACAAGTCTCCAGATTGCCCCGGCAGGCTTGCCGGGGGCGCCGAGGGCGGATTACCCCGCCATGGCCCCACCGCTCCACCTCACAGCAACGCAAGTCATCGATCGGTGCGGTGTCGAGCCCCCAAATAGCTAAGTGGCCGCTATTTGGCACGTGGCGGCCACTTCCAGAGGAAATCACCTCCAAATGACACCTATACAGGGACGTGTCACGCAGGCAGGCAAGAAGGTGGCCGAACGGCACGGCAAGGCTTGCCGGGCTACGCTACGATGTGACATTAAGCAGCGCATCTAATGCGCTATGTCCTGTCTGCAGAGTTAGGTATGATAGCACTGTTTGCTATCTAACCAGTACGCAATGACTGATTTGCCATTGTGGTGACCCCTTGATCTATAAAATGAGGGCCATGGCAACTTTAGAAAGGATTCAGACCCTTGTACACTCATACGCGCGTAGCTGCTCTCGCCCCGAGGCAACCCTGTCGGGCTAGAGCGCTGCGTCTCCACCACGGTCCTCTCATCAATCCACCAAAGCAGGAGTAGGGGTTTACACCTGGCGGCAGCCCGAACCTGGGTAAAAACTGCCCGTGTGATCGCTGGCGTGCTGCTCTGCGCCCTCCGCTCTTTGTGCAATGCGTCCTTCCCCACTACCGAACCACAAGGGGCCGATGGCCCCATAGGTGTCCGTGTTTTCCCACGACATCTTTGGCGCGCCAGGTAGGGGGAAGCGCTTGCGCGAACCCGAGAGCGTACGCAGCGCGTCATCTTCATCATCATTCTCTTTATCGACGGCTTCATCATCCATGGCGCCCAAGAAGAAACCCGGTGCCGCAGCTCACCCATCCACCTCGAAGACCCCTTTGCACACGGCCGCCGACGCCGTGGGGGCTACGGGGGCGCACGGGGACGTGGACGCTGCGGGAGACGTGGCCGGCGCAGGCGGCGTCATCACCACCTCCCCTACGGCCGAAACGGGAGCGGGAGGCACCGGAGAACGCCAACAACTTCCCAGCAGCCACGCTCTACAAGGTGCGGGTGGAGAGATCATCTTGTCCGCGCCTCTCCACCCCACCAAAGGACGCAGCCACAGTGGTGGCGCTCGCCCTGGGGCGAACCGCAACCCTCCGGCCGCCCCCGCTGCGGGTGCGGCCGTAGGGCATGCGCCACCCCCGAACGGGCTGGCCAAGTCGATGCGCCGAACGGAGCCGCCGATCCCCAAGCACAATCATCTCGTCACCACGCCCCCCTGGCGACTGGCTCACGGCGACGAGAGCACGGTGCTGCCGCTACTGGCACCGTCAGAAGCCAGGTGACGTTATGGTCTACATTGTCATCCATGCCGAGCACTGCTTCGGATGCCATGGCGCAGGCCCAACTCCTGTTGAGATTTCCGCCGGCGGCCGATCAGATGGATGAGTGGAGAGCCACCATTCAGAGCCTGATTGGTTTCGCCAAGGCGGGAGGATCACAGCGAGCGGGCCCGTCACGGCCTCCGCAGGCGACGACAACGGCCCGAGCTGCTGGCCGTACCGAAGGGGCCACCCCCACGATGCGACCAAGAACCCGACAACGTATCGATGGCTTCGTCCGATCCTCGAGCACGACGAGACCAGCAGCGAGTCCTGGAAGACAGGCGGAGAGAAGACGCGCACGCCACCATCGAACGACGCCGCGAAACCCAACGCCAGTCTGATGGGCGCAATGGCCCCGACGTCGACGAGGCCACGCCCGGTGAAGGTGGGTACCTACCTTTCAAGGTTGGGTGCCCCGCATTCACTCGCGAGCTGCGGCAAGTCCGCTGGCCATCTGCTCGCACTTTCAAGCCAGAAATACCAGAGAAGTATGATGGAAGATTGAACCCGGCAGAGTTCTTGAGCATCTACACCATCGCTGTTCAAGCTGCCGGGGGAAGAGATGAGAAGGTGTTCGCCAACTACTTCCCTTTGGCACTCAAGCCAAATGTGAGGTCTTGGCTGATGCACTTGCCAAGGAATTCCATTTCGACCTGGGCTGACCTGTGCCATGAGTTTGTTGGCGCCTTCACGGGCAGCCATCAAGAACTAGGGCGGCCCAGCGACTTGCAGCTCCTTCCGCAGAAAGAAGGAGAGAGTCTGCGGAAGTACATGCAGAGGTTCAGCCGGGTGCACAGGAATATTCCAGACATCCACCTGGCAGCTGTGATAGCCGTGTTCCAGTCCAACGTGCGCAACCGCCGGATACGTTCTAAAATGAACGCTCGGTTGCCCAAGACTGTGAATGAGCTATACACTCTAGTGGATAAGTGTGCCCGAGTAGAAGAGGCGAGACGACTCCCCGGTGAAGAAGATGGCGTCGACATCAACTCAGAGGACGACGACGACGCCACCAACCAAAAGAGGAAGAACAAGAAGCGCAAGGATACAGCGGTGATGGCCGTTGAAGGATCGAGTGCACCTAGTATCGGCAAGAAGGCCAAGACCGAGGTTCCCGGCAAGGAAGCTGCCGCGTGCACTGATTGCCGAGAAGCCGCGGCTGCCGAGAAGGCTGGGAAGAGTGATGGGCCGTACTGCAAGATCCATCGGACTAAGGGCCATGATCTTCAGGAGTGTCATCAGGTCGAGCAACTCATCAAGAAGCAGAGGGCTGAGTACGAGAAGCGTGATAAGGAGAAAGACCAAGATGGCGCTAGCGGGAAGGGCCGAGGCAGCAGAACAGGTCGCCCCGGCAAGGCTCTTCAGTATCACGGGAAACCCGCCAAAGGCCATGAGAAGAAGGATTGCAAGGACGAGAGTGATGAAGGAAATGAAGAGGAAACCAGCGAGCAGGAGTTCCAGAAAGCCACTGACGCCCTATGCATTGACGGGGGTGCATCCTTACACTCCTCTCACCGCCAACTCAAAAGATGGGCGCGTGAGGTCGATGTCGTGGAGCCAGCGGCAGATTCTCGGAAGCCGCTCAAGTGGTCCCGCACGCCCATCATCTTTGACGAGGAGGATCATCTCGACCGCACTACTGCGGTAGGGTGTTTGCCGTTGTTGGTTTCACCAACGATCCACAACCTCAAGGTCACAAAGATGTTGGTTGACGGCGGGGCCGGGTTGAATCTGATTTCTCCAAAGGTCATCAGCAAACTCCAGATAACAGATGAAGACCTCAAGGTTACTGGTACGTTCCAAGGGATCAACCCCGGCAGGAGTCGTCCTAAGGGGAAGATCACACTGCCGGTAACATTCAGGGGGGGGGGGAGTTAAACTACCGGACTAAGAAGATCGTGTTTGATGTGGTTGACCTTCCCCTGCCGTACAATGGAATCCTTGGTCGCCCTGCCCTGGCCAAATTCATGGCGGCATCCCACTATGCCTACAACACTTTGAAGATACCAGGGCCAATGGGTGTCATTTCCATTCCATCAGACAAGAAAGATGCAATCATATGCGTGGATAAGATGTACCGGGAAGCAGTCGCTGCAGAGGCCGCAGAAGCCACTGCTCCCACCAAGGAAAGCAAGAAAAAGAAGAAAGCCAGCAAGGATGCCAGCAAGGAATCCGGGAAGCATACCTCTTCGGAGTGCGCTGCGCCTGTTGATGACTTGCCGGAGAGTTCCAATAGCAAGAGGACCAAAGCTGCTGCACCCGCTGTGAAGAAGGTCCCGGCAGGGCTGGCTGGCGCTGACGGTACGTTTACCATCAGTACCACCCTCGATGACAAATAGGAAAGCGCGCTCATTGCCTTCCTGCGGGCGAATGTCGATGTGTTTGCTTGGTAACCATCTGACATCCCCGGTGTTCCCAGGAAGGTAATCGAGCACCACCTTGCTGTCTGCCCACATGCCCGGCCCGTCAAGCAGAAGGTCCGGAAGCAAGCTTTGGAGTGGCAGCAGTTTATTGCCAAGGGGATCAAGAAACTTGAGGCAGCTGGTCTGGTCAGAGGAGTGTTGCATCCAACATGGTTAGCAAACCCAGTGGTAGTGCGCAAGGCGAATGGGAAATGGAGGCTTTGCATAGATTTCACAAATCTGAACAAAGCATGCTCGAAGGACCCATTCCCCTTGCCGTGCATCGACCAGATTGTGGATTCCACCTCCGGGTGTGACCTGCTTTCCTTCCTGGATGCCTACTCTAGATACCACCAGATCTTCTTGTCCAAGGAAGATGAAGAGAAGACCGCGTTCATAACATCATGTGGCATGTACTGTTTTGTACGAATGCCCTTCGGGTTGAAGAGCGCTGGATCCACTTTTGCAAGAGAAGTACAGATTGGCTTTGAGTCCCAGCTGCACAGAAATATTGAAGCCTACATGGATGATATAGTGGTCAAAACCAAGGACAGAGTTACTCTCATTCAGGATTTGGAAGAGACCTTTGCAAATCTGCGCAGAATCAACTTCAAGCTGAACCCGGAGAAGTGTGTGTTTGGCGTTCCTTCCGGCAAACTACTTGGCTTCTTCGTGTCCCATCGGGGGATAGAGGCCAACCCCGACAAGATCAAGGCTATCGAGCAGATACAAGCACCCAAGACAGTTAAAGACATGAGGCGTTTGACTGGATGTGTTGCCGCGCTGAGCAGGTTCATTTCCAAGTCCTCTGAAGGCGCCTTGCCTTTCTTCAAAATCTTGAAAAAGGTAGGGCCCGTGGAGTGGACCCCGGAGGCGGACACAGCGCTACAAGATTTGAATACCTACCTTTTCTCTGTTCCCACCTTAGTCGCTCCTAAACCACAAGAGCCGTTGCTGCTATATTTAGCAGCGACCAATCAAGTGGTTAGCGCAGCGCTGGTAGCACAGTGGGAGGTAGATGACGCAGCAGTCGCCTCCGACGTCCCCACCGGAGAGGAAAGTGAACCCATCCCGGCAAGGTCAGATGCAGTTCAAGACAAAGAAGAGCAAGGCAGCGAAGACAGTTCCAAGATCACGGCAAGGAAGAAGGTGGTGCAGCGCCCAATGTACTTCGTCAGCTCCCTGCTGCAGGGGGCTAGGTCGAGGTACTCTGGCGTGCAAAAGTTGATTTTTGGCCTCATCATGGCCTCAAGGAAACTACGCCACTACTTCCAAGCCCACGAGATCATGGTTGTCACCCGCTTCCCCTTGCAACGCATACTCCGAAACCCCAAGGCCACTGGCAGGATCGTGGAATGGGCTCTGGAGTTATCCAACTTTGGTTTGAAGTTTGAAAGCACATCAACTATTCAGAGCAAAGCACTGGCAGAGTTCATTGCGGAGTGGACGCCGACCCCTAATGAAGAAGTACTGGAGACAGTCATCCCCTGCAAGGAAGCGCCCCGAGAATGGATTATGTATTTTGATGGTGCCTTCTCCCTACAAGGTGCAGGAGCTAGCGTGCTTCTCGTTGCTCCCACTGGGGAGCACCTTAAGTACATCGTTCAAATGCATTTCCCCCGGAAGAAGGCTACCAACAATACTGCAGAGTACGAAGGGCTCCTTGCCGGGCTCAGAATTGCAACAGAACTGGAAATCAAGAAGCTGATTATCCACGGAGATTCACGACTAGTGGTGAGACAAGTGAAAAAGGATTATCAAAGCCCATTGATGGAGGCATACGTCGAGGAAGTGAGAAAGTTGGAGGAGCGCTTTGACGGATTGCAAACAGAGCACGTACCGCGTGCGGAAAACAACATTGCTGATCATCTGTCAAAGTGCGCTGCGCAAAAACTCCCTGTGGAACCAGGGACTTTTGTTCTCCATCTAACTCAACCCTCCGTATCCCCAGCAACAATGGACAGCAAGAGGTGGAAATTGAACTCCGGCAAGCCTCACCCGGCAGAGCTTCCCGAAGCCCCCGGCAGAGAGCTTAGCGGGAACAACTCCCCTTCGATAAGTGAGTTGCACCCTCCCACCGAACTACCAGTCTTTGCGGTTAAGGCATGCGCTCCCATCGACGGGGAGGTGCCACTAGTCCTTGTTGCCGAGCCCCAGGCTCCAACTTGGGCGCGGCACATTGTTCATTTCCTCCAAACAGGAGAACTTCCCGAAGAGCAAGAAGAAGCTGAAAGAGTAGCCCGGAGGGCCGGTATGTTTCAGTTCGTTGACGACACGCTATACAGAAGAAGGCCCAACAGTGTGAAATTGAAGTGCATTTGCCGAGAAGAAGGAAAGGAACTGCTGGCAGAGATACCCAAGGGCATGTGTGGCTCCCACATCGGATCAAGGGCCTTGGTTGGGAAAGCTTTCCGACAAGGCTTCTACTGGCCCACAGCCCTCCAAGATGCAATTGAGCTAGTCACCAAGTGTGAATCCTGCCAGTTCCAATCCAAGAATATCCATCAGCCTGCTCAAGCTCTCCAAACAATCCCTTTGTCATGGCCATTTTCGGTCTGGGGGCTCGACATCTTGGGCCCCTTCCCCCGTGCTACCGGGGGTTTTGAATTCTTGTTCGTCGCAATCGACAAGTTTACAAAGTGGCCGGAAGTAGAGCCCGTGAGAAAGGTGACCGCGCAGTCAGCTATCAAGTTCTTGAAAGGATTGGTGTGCCGCTTCGGGGTACCTGCCCGAATCATCACCGACAATGGCACCCAATTCACAAGCCGCACCTTCATGCAATACGTTCATGCCCTCGTAAGCAAGGTCTCATTTGCCTCTATGGCCCATCCCAGAAGCAACGGGCAAGCTGAGAGGGCGAACGCTGAAGTGCTACGAGGTCTGAAGACAAGAACTTTTGATCGGCTGCAGAAGCCCGGCAGGCGATGGATCGACAAGCTGCCGGTGGTTCTTTGGTCCCTCCGTACGACACCAAATCAAGCTACCAGGCAGACTCCCTTCTCCCTAGTCTATGGGGTAGAAGCAGTTATCCTCACGGAACTCATATTCGGGTCTCCTCGAGTGCTTGCCTACGATGAAGTAGTGCAGGAACATCACCGGCGTGACGACACTGTGCTACTTGAGGAGAACCGTCTCCGGGCTACTACGCGTGTTGCACGCTACTAGCAAGCCCTGCGTCGCTATCACAGCCGCAGGGTTCATTCCCGGAGTTTTGAGGAAGGCGACCTTGTCCTTAGACGTGTTCAGTTCGCCAAGGGTACAAACAAGTTGGTGCCGAAGTGGGAAGGCCCTTACCGGGTAGTACGAGTCACCAGACCCGGCGCAGTCTGTCTGGAGACTGGAGATGGCATTCAATTGCAAAACTCATTGAACATTGAGCATCTCCGTAAGTTCTACCCGTAAGGCGCGGCTGTCGGGCCCTGCCCGGCAGCCATCCTTTTGTACAAGCTTTGCCGAAGTTGCATGTAACCCTTTGTACAAAGCCAGGTGCAGACCCTGAACAACAGAGAAATAAATGAAGCGCGGGGGGCCCCCCGAAACTTGCATGCATGCATAAGCATATCATGAGCATAGCATGATCATGTAGATGAGGTCGCATGTGGCATTGTTTTCATCTGCACTAAGTTGCAGGGTTCTTGCCGTGGACTTGATCCTGAAGAGAAGGAATGAAGACGAGCCTACGTGACGATCCTCGGCAGACCAAACAGATAAGTTCCTTCTTATCCATACCTGTTCTGTAATTTGAAAACTTGTGCATATGAAAACCCCGCCACCTTCGAAACATAGGTGCTCCTACCCTTTGACTCGAACGCTGCTTCGGTCAGTGTGGTCGCAGTGGCCTTTTGTGGAAAAGGTTCAGCGGGGGGCTGGTCCCTTTTTATGGGTTTTTTTCCCAGCGGGCCTAGCCCCGCGGCAACAAACTGAGGGCAACGGCAGGATAGCCTGCCGGGGAAACATGTTTACTTAAATGTAGAGAGTCATTTCACCTCTGCATGGATATAGTACATGCACAAGTACCCGGCAAAGCTTGTCTTTTTCATTAATATGCTGATAAGCAAGTACAGATCTTACAGAACACGAACATGGATAAAGAAGTTTATATTATTTAGACTAAAGTTTGGCTGATGCCTGCACATTTTAAGCTGAAAAAAGATAAGTGCCCCGTAACCCCTTTCTTGTCCCTCTCCTCCTAGGCACTACGGTGAGAAGGGAAGAGGGCAAAAGGGGTGCCTGGGCAGAAGCCCAGCCTGACCCCGTCGGCCCCCACGGCAGGGAGCCCGACAAGATCGGGACGGCACGGGCGAAGGTGATGGTGAAGAGAGCGGCGGAAGGGTCCCCCTGGCCACCGCCACCAGGGCCAGTAGGACACGACAGGGCGAACGAAGCTGCAGCCCGGGAGGAAGCCTGCCGAGGTCCAGCTGGAAGGCTGCTGGAGGAGCCGAGGGCGCCACCCCCGCCTCTGCATCCAACTCCCTGGCAAATCGCCTTGCCGGGAAGGAGATGTAGGTGCAGATGATGGTGCCGCCGCCTGACGGTGATGGTGCGGCTGGTGTTCAGCCAGAGTCGGAGCCGTTATCCTCCCCGTCGGTGCTGTCGTCGTCACCGTCACTGTCCTCCTCCCCGCTATCGCTCGAGGAGGAGCTTTCATCATCGGTCGAGCTCTCCGCGCAGCATCCTAAGCGAGCACCCTAGCATCCGATGACCTTGACGGAGAGCAGCTCGGCGTCCATTAATTTAAAATGGAGGATGTGCCCCTCCGACAAGCTGTGGGCGTGGGCAAAAGTCTTCCAGCCGTGTTGGAAGAGCATGACACGAGGGGCAGGGAAATCCACATCCACCCACATGCTGCCATTATAGCAACCCCTCATGTGCAGCTTCAGTGCGCGCAGTTGTTCAAGCTCCATCACCCTCGCAAATGGAATAGGGAGGCGGAGGCGGCCGCGCGGGGGCTTATACAACCTGATGATGAACTCCAGTGGTTGATCTCCGACGTGGCCTTCCATTGGGGGATGAGCGGCCGGCAGGGGTGCAATCAGAGCACCACCCCGTCCTTGTCGACCCCGAGCACCACGGCGGCCGCGACCTCGCCCCCTCCCACCTCCTCTCGTGGCGGGCTCCGCCCCCGCGTTTTCAACAGGGGAAGGGAGGCGCTGTCGAGTAGAAGCCCTCGTCGCCACCGCCGGAGAACCTCCACAACCCCGGCCCCTCACCATGGTGAACGAGAACTGCTAAAGAGAAGGAAGGGGTGAGCTGTGTGGAGAAGCACCTGCCCTGCGCTCCTTTTTATAGGCGAACGGGGCAGGAGGCTGGCTCCACTCCCCGAAGGCAGCCGCCCTACTCCTCCAATCTGGCTTCCCTGCGCCACCAACGGCTCGTGGAATCAAGGCCAACGCTCAGCACCAATCGTTGGCGTCTGGGTTTCTGCCATGGCATGCATTTCCACACCCTCTGCGTCCGCCACCAACCCCGCTTAACGCATCCATTACATGTGGTGGAAGCACTGCAAGTGGGAAAGATAATGGAATGGCAGTTACCACCCCGTGAACGTGGGACGTGGGTAGCCCATGGATCGTGGCTCATAATTTCCCCCACAACGTCTTGCATGATGCGCGGGAAAACCGGAAACTGACTCAAGCTCAGATTAATGAAGAAGCAAAGAAGATCTCAAAGGGTGAGCTACCACAGCCTCCCCGCCTATGTACTGGACATGGCCTACCCCGACGACGCTCGGCAGCGCATTCGGGCCAGGCCCGGGGGCTCCTGTCGGTGCAACAAACCCCAGGTGTGTTGCCCAGACTGTACACAGGCTCGAGAACAAGGTTGCAGCGTCCAAGACGAGACCGAGCAGAAGAGGTCAGCTCTTTGAGAAATCAAAGGGCATATCAAGAAGACCAAGGCCAACCAAAGAAGCAAGATACCACTAAGGAAAAAAAACCTTGCTGGGTAGGCGAGCCTGGCGGGGACGAGGTTGTCCCGAAGACAAGTCTCCAGATTGCCCCAGCAGGCTTGCCGGGGGCGCCGAGGGCGGATTACCCCGCCAAGGCCCCACCGCTCCACCTCACAGCAACGCAAGTCATCGATCGGTGCGGTGTCGAGCCCCCATGTAGCTAAGTGGCCGCTATTTGGCACGTGGCGGCCACTTCCAGATGAAATCACCTCCAAATGACACTCGTCCAGGGACGTGTCATGCAGGCAGGCGAGAAGGTGGCCGAACGGCACGACAAGGCTTGTCGGGCTACGGTATGATGTGACATTAAGCGGCGCATTTAATGCGCTCTGTTCTGTCTACAGAGTTAGGTATGATAGCACTGTTTGCTATCTAATCAGTACGCAATGACTGATTTGCCATTGTGGTGACCCCTTGATCTATAAAAGGAGGGCCATGGCAACCTTAGAAAGGATTCAGACCCTTGTACACTTATACACGCGTAGCTGCTCTCGCCCCGAGGCGACCCTGCCGGGCTAGAGCGTTGTGTCTCCACCACGGTCCTCTCATCAATCCACCAAAGTAGGAGTAGGGTTTCACGCCTCGCGGCGGCCCGAACCTGGGTAAAAGCTGCCCGTGTGATCACTGGCATGCTGCTCCGCGCCCTCCGCTCATTGTGCAATGCATCCTTCCCCACTGCCGAACCACAAGGGGCCGATGGCCCCATAGGTGGCCGTGTTTTCCCACGACAATACATATATATGAATGAAACTCAACACAATTGATGGTAATAAAATTAAATTGTGAATATTGCTTATGTACTTCCAATTGTTTGTCAGATAAGCCCCACTCAGTGGTCGAGTAGCGAATGAACTCACAAACGTAGTATCCACATAAATTATTCTCGGGTGCTTGCCACAAGCACTTTACGAGAATATAGTTCAATCAAACTGATAATCAAGCATGATAATGGTATTGATGAAACTAGAATCAATGAGAGATGCGTGGAACTAGCTAGTACTACTTACTTTGGGGTGCGTAAATCGCAGCTCCTTCTTCAGACCCGGAACCATTCCGGTGAACTTTTTCCAAACCCTGCCCGACAAAGAAAATGATTACTTGATATCAAGAAATGAACGAAAGTTGCCAATATGGTGCGATAATGATTGAACTTACCTCTGGAGCATTTCACTCATGGCCGCCCACTCCTTTTGCTCTTTACGTCTCGAGTCTAAGACAGTTACTACTCCTCTGTCAAGCTTAATGGATAGTAGAATAAAGTGGAATCTGCGCACGCATAACTCATCAATTACACTTAACCTCGAGTAAGCGAAACCGAATATGCACAAGACGGGTAACACTCACTTGAAGTTGTAAGGAAAGAGTATTTCCCTTTTGTTTTGATGTTGAAGGAACGCCTTTAGCAAGTTTTCCTCAGTATCTTTGGCTCTCTTTTGTACTGCCCATTCATTTACGGTATTTGGGCTAATGAACCCAATGTCATAGATTTGTCCTCTTTTGCATTCGACGATCTTCAATCTGCATAATATAGTGAGGATAATTATATATACATGCAATGAACGAGCTGAGCTAGAGACTTAATTACAGAAATAATACTTACAGACAATAGCAAGTCATGAGTTGTTTGTCGATGGCCTCTTGATTGAATAACTGAAATAATTCCACAAATTCAACAGGCATCAGGTCGACTCCAATGAAGTCGTGCTCATCTTTAATTCCCAGCATCATACTATCGGTCCCATCCTTGCTGTAGGTTTCCAAGTACCAGTTATGTAATCTTCGCATCATCGTTGG
Source organism: Thinopyrum elongatum (assembly GCA_011799875.1). Classification (NCBI taxonomy): domain Eukaryota; kingdom Viridiplantae; phylum Streptophyta; class Magnoliopsida; order Poales; family Poaceae; genus Thinopyrum; species Thinopyrum elongatum. Next base: position 481,514,714 of record CM022302.1, on the reverse strand, counting down.
TAGATGCGGGAGCTGATCAGGTTTGACGAGAGGCTTCCCATGCTCGTATCTAAAGGTCTCTACTACCTCAGCCATTTCAAACTGTACATCATCGCCCACGTAATCACCAATAGTGGTATCGGGCGCTAGCCCCGGATGATTAGCGATATCGCTAGACACCTTGAGCGGGGGCGGGGGGCACAATTGCTTCTCCTGTTCGCCGAGCTGGGGAATTGTTTTCCCACTTCATCTTGCAGCACTGGTAGTACTTCCCGACCGCCGCGCTTCATCATATGTCCTTTCAATACAGCGGTCATAGTGTGATTGCGGCGGAGGCGGTGGTGGTCGCTTAAGGGCATCCAGAGAGTGCTTCATTTTCACCGGATCTATTATTTCCTTCGGAGGTGGACGTTTCCGTTCAAAATGGGCCTGCACTTCGATGTCCTTGTTTTCCTCGTCAGTCCTCTCATATGGTAACTTTGGAGGAGCCCTGAGGCTTGGACCAGCTTTGAATTTCTTGCCTGTTGTACTGCTAGCCGCTGGAGCGACGACGCCTCTCTTCTACTGTTGATGAGGCGGCGGAGTCCGCTGACGCGCTAGAGGAGGCGGAGTCCGCTGACGCGCCGGAGACAGCTAAGGCAGAGACGGCGCCTGAGGCGGCGGAGACAGCTCACGCGATGGAGACGACTCAGGCAGCTGAGATGGCTGAGCTAGACTGTGAGGAGTCTGCTGAGGGGCCTCCTCCGGCTGAGTCTGCTGAGGCGGCGTCCAGTTTGGAAGCTTGATGTTCTCCTTTCTCCATAGACAGATAGTCCTTAAGGCATTTTCCAGAAGAATCTCCCCTTCACCTGTAGGGTACTCAACCTTCAGCCCCTCAAATCCGTCCATTATTTCATCCACCCCGACAATAGCAAAGCCATGTGGAATCGGACAGCAATGGAAAGTTCCCTCGGCTCGAGGAGGTACGACATAGCCGACCGCCACCTTCAAGGTCAGGTTATGGCATTTCGCCATTAGCACACAATGCTCATTATCCGTGATACCATCCACGGGGTAGCGAGGAGCCGTGATATCAGGCTGAACGAGCTCCGTGGAAGTCATGTTGCTTCTCCGCTGAGATGGTGGGGTAGCTTTGGGGGCAGTATCGAATGAAGGATCTTCGTGCCGCTGAGATGGTTGGCCGGTAGCTCACTGGCTCTCAAGTTCCTCTAGTTTCGCTAATCGTTCATTGATCTTCTGCATTTCGCTTGCTTCATCTTTCTTCTTTCTCCCTCGGCTTCTATAAGTGGCACTGCTGTCCGAAAACCCATGCACCCACGGAACAGAGCCTGATGAGCCTCGTGTTCGTCCAGGGTGTTCAGGATTCTCGAGGGCCTCTGTCAGCTCGTCCTTCTCTCTGTCGGGATGGAACCTCCCTTCCTGCGCTGCCTTGATTGCTTCCTCAAGCTTCTTGACGGGTATTGCAAGTTGAGCCTTCGTCCAAACACACTTCCCTGATTCTGGGTCCAAAGTTCCCCCAACCCCGAAGAACCAAGTCCATGACCGATCTGGCCAGCGCAATGTCGCTGGTTGGACCCCTTTAGCAAGCAGGTCTTGCTCAGCTTTGTCCCACGTAGTCCGGGCTTTGCTGTAGCCACCTGACCCCGTAACATGGTGATACTGCTTCTTTGCAGCATTTTGCTTGTTTATCAGTGACCTTTGCTTAGCCTTCTCCGTTTTCTTGTAGGCCACAAATGCGGGCCAGTGATCTCTTATCTTCTCATATTGACCGGTGAATTCTGGAGTCTTGTCTTTGTCGACAAACTTTTTCTTCAAATCTTTCTTCCAGTTCCTGAATAGTTCTACCATCTTCTTAAGAGCAAACGCCTTGATCTTTGGGAGAATAACTGGCTTATTCGGATCCTCCTCTGGTGGTAGGCTGAAATTGGTCATCAGTGAGTTCCAAAGATCATCTTTCTATCTATCTTGGACATAAGAAACTTCAGGGTCCTTCTTCTTATTCCATTCTTGGATGTTGATCGGGACTCTGTCCCTAACAATAACTCCGCACTGATGTACAAATGTGTCCTTGGTCCGCTTGGGAGCAATCGGATGGCCATCTCGAGTGACTTCTTTGATCGTGAACCTTTCATCCTAGCCCAACCTTTTCTTCGGGCCTCGTCTCCTTACCGAAGTTTGGCTCAATCCGGAGGGCTAAAAGAAGAAAGAAGCATCAATATATGTACATACAAAACAATTAATGCATCTAGTCAGCAGAGGCTTAATTAATATATATATATATACCTCGCCGGACTTTGCAACAGTTAAGCCTCCCTTCTCCGTTGGATCACCGGAGCCGTCATGATCTCCTTCCTCCTCCATTCGATGACTGGAGCCGTCATGATCTCCTTCCTCCTCCATTGGATCACCGGAACCGTCATCCTCTCTTTCCTCACCATCGGTGTCGTTGAGAAACGACAAGGTGATATCACCTCCGTCGTGGATTATATCCCCCAACAAAACTTCTTTTTCTAAGTCTCTGTCCATAGTTTCTACAAATATTACAACATGGCAATATACAACCACCAGAGATGGATTAGTGGCAAACATAGACCTAGCTAATCACAACAATGAATCATATGCATATATGAGCAATGGATTAGTCGCAAACATCATGCAAAGTTATCGGGGGTTATACTTTCGAGAGAGGATACTTTGCAGACCGCCTCTCTCATGCATGTCCGACGTCCCCCCTCATGTCAAAGTTATCGGGGTTATACTTTCAGGAGAGGACACTTTGCAAAAAATTTGTTCTTCAATTTGACTTCCCGAGAGAGTTATGAACAATCTCTATGCAGGAGATCGAACTATCCATTCTACCCCATTGACCTATGTCGGCCGCCTACCGAATAAATAAAGTCCCTTCGGTTCACTGAGGTAAGACCGGTGAATTATACGTCAATATAGTATTATACATAACAAACGGGTAGGGGCGGGAGGGGGTAGATCGACAATGCTCTTTCTTCTAGGGTTTGGGTGGCCTCGAGAGTTGGTCGGGCGAGCGGACCGGGAGTAAATTTTGAATATATGAGTTGTTACTCCCTCTCTCCATAATTAAATAAATTTCATTATCATCATGCCCATTTAGTAAAGTTGCCTCTCCCTGATTTAGGCAAAGTAAAACTAAGTAAATTTTAACCAAGCCTATAGAAAAACAATATTCATCATATGAACATTTTAACTTAGTAAATTTTAACCAAGTCTATAGTAAAACTTAGTAACTTAGTAAATTTTAACTAATTTCTATGAACAAAAAAATATTCTATGAACAAAAAAAATCATCATATGAACATTTTCTATATACATCCATCCATCCATACATACATACACACATGGACCAAAAAATGCTATGAACAAAAAAAATCATCATATGAACATTTTCTATATACATCCATCCATACATACATGGACAAAAAATGCTATGAACAAAAAAAATTCTATGAACAAAAAAAAAATCATTATATGAACATTTTCTATATCCATCCATCCATACATACATACATGGACAAAAAAATGCTATGAACAAAAAAATTTGTATGAACAAGGGGCGGCGGCGGCGGCTAAGCAGAGCAGAGCAAGGGCGGCGGCGGCAGCGGCTAAGCAAAGCAGGGGCGCCGGCGGCTAGCAGAGCGTAGGGGCGGCGGCAGCGCAGGGGAAGGGGCCGGGGAGCTCACTTTGGGTTGGCGTCGGGGCAGGGAACGGCCGCGGGCGTCGGGGCAGGGAGCGGCGGCCGGCGTCAGGGGCGGCGTCAGGGCAGGGACGACAACGAGGAGCGGCGGAGCAGCCTGGCGGCGTCGTGCGTTTCGGTGTCGGGGGAGAGAATGGGGAGAAATTCTCTAAGTGCTGCTTATATAGTCACACCTTTGGTCCCGGTTGGTGGCTCGAACCGGGACGAAAGCCCCCCTTTCGTCCCGGTTCGAGCCACCAACCGGGGCCTTTTGTCCCGGTTCGAGCCACCAACCGGGACCAATGGCCTGGCACAGCGGTGTCGAAAGTTTAGTCCCACCTCGCTAGTTGAGAGGCGCTCACACCAGTTTATAAGCCCCGCCGCGGCTTTCGTTTCGAGCTCCTCTCTAAAGCAGGCCCGTGTGGGCCTAACAAACCTCTCACTGCCCTGTGGGGCCTACTTTCCCTGCGGGCCTGCATCCTGGCCCAACTAGTAGTTGGGTTTCTAGTCGTATGCAGGCCGTTATGGCCTAGTAGGCGGGCATTTTTTTCTGTTATTTTAGTTTGCTATTAAAATTTTTAACAAAAAATACTTTATGAAAATTATTTAAGTTAATATTATTTTGATAATAACTAGAGGTTTATAAAAGCTTTTTAGTTGATTCTTTTTGCTATTGAAGAATAATATAGTTTTGTTTTAGTTGATCATAACAAAATATTTTAATTGATTCTTTGTAGTTCATTCTTTTTTCTATTAGAGTTTTATAATAGCTTTTGCCTAGTAGGCGAGCATTTTTTTATGTTATTTTAGTTTGCTATTAAAGTTTTTAACAAAAAATACTTTATGAAAATTCCTTTTGCTATTAAAATTTTTAACAAAAAATACTTTGATAATTTTAGTTGCATAAATTTTATATAATTTTAAGTTAATATTATTTTGATAATAAGTAGAGGTTTATAAAAGCTTTTTAGTTGATTCTTTTTGCTATTGAAGAATATTATAGTTTTGTTTTAGTTTTGATCATTTTTTAACTTATTTCAACTCCACACTTTTTGTGCATTCAACATGCACCATTCAAAGCCACATCATCAATTTTCAACCCTTTCTGACTTCATTTGCTATTTTTCATGCATTTACTGATTTTTTATAACTAAATGACCCTGAAATTGAAAAGCACTACAAATGAACTCTAAAAAGGTTGAAAGTTGGCATGGTATCATCATTTCACCCACATAGCATGTGCTAAAAAGTTGAGAGGGTTACGGCAAAAACTGGATGTACTTCGTGTACAAAATGGACAATCTCTTTCGAAGTATCACGGTTTCGGACGAAAACTCATCTGTTACAAAGGCATTTCATATTTCTAACTTATTTCAACTCCAGAGTTTTGTGCGTTCAACATGCACCATTCAAAGACACATCATCAATTTTCAACCCTTTCTGACTTCATTTGCTATTTTTCATGCATTTACTGATTTTTTAGCTAAATGACCCTGAAATTGAAAAGCACTACAAATGAACTCTAAAAAGGTAGAAACTTGGCATGGTATCATCATTTCACCCACATAGCATGTGCTAAAAAGTTGAGAGGGTTGCGGGAAAAACTGGATGCACTTCGTGTACAAAATGGACAATCTCTTTGGAAGTATCATGGTTTCGGACGAAAACTCATCTGTTACAAAGGCATTTCATTTTTTTAAACTTATTTCAACTCCAGACTTTTTGTGCGTTCAACATGCACCATTCAAAGCCACATCATCAATTTTCAACCCTTTCTGACTTCATTTGCTATTTTTCATGCATTTACTGATTTTTTTAGCTAAATGACCCTGAAATTGAAAAGCACTACAAATGAACTCTGAAAAGGTTAAAAGTTGGCATGGTATCATCATTTCACCCACATAGCATGTGCTAAAAAGTTGAGAGGGTTACGGGAAAAACTGGATGCACTTCGTGTACAGAATGGACAATCTCTTTCGAAGTATCAGGGTTTCGGACGAAAACTCATCTATTACAAAAGGCATTTCATTTCTTGACATGTAACTGCAATGATATTCTAGATCAAAGCCATCATCAGAATAGTTGTGGAGAGAAAGTCTTCACTTTTTCTTCGCGTGTGTCCCTTGCTTATTGCGCCGTAACCATGGATAATCTTCATCGTTTAACAAGGTGCTTGGGTCAGCCTTCACTTTGAAGGGAGGAATTCCATGAAACTTTTCATAATCTTCAGACATGTCTGTCTTGCCGTCCACTCCCACGATGTCTGTTTTCCCTGAAAGAACTATGTGGCGCTTTGGCTCATTGTATGATTTATTCGCTTCCTTATCTTTTCTTTTTCTCGGTTTGGTAGACATGTCCTTCACATAGAAAACTTGCGCCACATCATTGGCTAGGACGAATGGTTCATCTGTGTACCCAAGAATGTTGAGATCCACTGTTGTCATTCCATACTGTGTGTCTACCTGTACCCCGCCTCCTGACAGATTGACCCATTTACACCGAAACAAAGGGACCTTAAAATCATGTCCATAGTCAAGTTCCCATATGTCCACTATGTAACCATAATATGTGTCCTTTCCCCTGTTGGTTGCTGCATCAAAGCAAACACCACTGTTTTGGTTGGTGCTCTTTTATCTTGGGCGATCGTGTAAAATGTATTCCCATTTATCTCGTATCCTTGATAAGTCAATACAGTCGAAGATGGTGTCCTGGCTAACAAGTACAGCTCATCTCCAACAATGTTGTTACCCATGTGATGTGTTTGCAACCAACTGCCAAAAGTCCTGATGTGTTCACATGTAATCTAGTCGGCAGACTGCTCCGGGTGTTTGGAGCGCAAAATATTCTTGTGTTCATTGACATACGGGGTCACCAAGGTAGAATTCTATAGAACTGTGTAGTGTGCTTGAGCCCAAGAATGCCCGTCCCTACATATTATTGAATCCGCTCCTAGCGTGCCTTTTCCAGTCAGTCTTCCCTCATACCGCGATTGAGGGACACCAATCGGCTTAAGGTCAGGAATGAAGTCAACACAAAACCCAATGACCTCCTCTGTTTGCCAGTCCATGGAGATGCTTCCTTCTGGCCTAGCACGGTTACGAACATATTTCTTTAAGACTCCCATGAACCTCTCAAAGGGGAATATATTGTGTAGAAATACAGGACTCAGAATGGCAATCTCGTCGACTAGATGAACTAGGATGCGTCATGATATTGAAGAAGGATGGTGGGAACACCAACTCAAAACTGACAAGACATTGCACCAAATCATTCTTTAACCTTGGTAGGATTTCTGGATCGATTACCTTCTGAGAGATTGCATTGAGGAATGCACATAACTTCACAATGGCTAATCGAACGTTTTTCGGTAGAAGCCCCCTCAGTGCAACCGGAAGCAGTTGCGTCATAATCACGTGGCAGTCATGAGACTTTAGGTTCTGGAACTTTTTCTCTGCCATATTTATTATTCCCTTTATATTCGACGAGAAGTCAGACGGGACCTTCATGCTGAGCAGGCATTCAAAGAAGATTTCCTTCTCTTCTTTGGTAAGAGCGTAGCTGGCAGGACCTTGATACTGCTTTGGATGCATGTCGTCTTTTTCGTGCACACGTTGCTGGTCCTCCCGTGCCTCCGGTGTATCTTTTGTCCTCCCATACACGCCCAAGAAGCCTAGCAGGTTGCTACTTCTTGAGCTTGCATTGGTTTTTCCCTTGAAAAGGTAAGGGTGATGCAGCAAAGTAGAGATAAGCATTTCCCTCAGCTAGAGAACCAAGGTATCAATCCAGTAGGAGGTACAAGCAAGTCCCCAATCTATGCACCTGCACAAATAATCAAACACTTGCACCCAACACGATAAAGGGGTTGTCAATCCCTTCACGGTCAATTGCAAAGGTGGGATCTGATAGAGATAGGTATATAAGATTGCCAAAATGTAAAACAAAATAAAAGTAAATAAATTGCAGCAAGGTATTTTTGGTATTTTTGATATATAGATCTGAAAATATATGATGGAAAATAGACCCGGGGGCCATAGGTTTCACTAGAGGCTTCTCTCTTGAAGGCAAATAATACGGTGGGTGAACAAATTACTGTCGAGCAATTGATAGAAAAGCACAAAGTTATGACGATATCCAAGGCAATGATTATGCATATAGGCATCACGTCCATGTCAAGTAGACCAAAACGATTCTGCATCTACTACTATTACTCCACACATCGATCGCTACCCAGCATGCATCTAGAGTATTAAGTTCATAAAGAACGGAGTAACGCCTTAAGTAAGATGACATGATGTAGAGGGATAAACTCAAGCAATATGATGAAAACCCCATCTTTTTAACCTTGATGGCAACAATACAATACATGCCTCGCTACCCCTACTATGTCACTGGGTGAGGACACCGCAAGATTGAACCCAAAACTAAGCACCTCTCCCATTGCAAGAAATACCAATCTAGTTGGCCAAACCAAACCGATAATTCGAAGAGAAATACAAAGATATCAAATCATGCATATAAGAATTCAGAGAAGATTCAAATAATATTCATAGATAATCTGATCATAAATCCACAATTCATCGGATCTCGACAAACACACCGCAAAAAAATATTACATCGGATAGATCTCCAGGAACATCGAGGAGAACATGGTATCGAGAATCAAAGAGAGAGAAGAAGCCATCTAGCTACTAGCTATGGACCCGTAGGTCTGACGTAAACTACTCACACTTCATCGGAGAGGCAATAGGGTTGATGTAAATGCCCTCCGTGATCGAATCCCCCTCTGGCAGATCGCCCGAAATGGCCCCAAGATGGGATCTCACGGGAACAGAAGGTTGCGGCGGTGGAAAAGTATTTTCGTGGCTCTCCTCTAGGGTTTTGGAATATATGCGAATATATAGGATGAAGAAGTAGGTCGGTGGACTCCCGAGGAGGCCACAAGCCAGCCCCTCCCCCCTAGGGCGCGCCCCTACGGCTTGTCGTTGCCTCGTGGGTCTTCTGGCTTTGACTCCAAGTCTCGTAGGTGTCTTCTGGTCGAAGAAAAATCATCGTAAAGTTTTATTCCATTTGGACTCCGTTTGATACTCCTTTTCTGCGAAACTCAAAAACAAGGAAAAACAAGAACTGGAATGGGCTCTAGGTTAATAAGTTAGTCCTAAAAATAATATAAAATAGCATATTAATGCATATAAAACATCCAAAACAGATAATATAATAGCATGGAACAATCAAAAATTATAGATACGTTGGAGACGTATCAAGCATCCCCAAGCTTAATTCCTTCTCGTCCTCGAGTAGGTAAATGATAAAAACAGAATTTTTGATGTGGAATGCTACCTAACCTATTTATCCTTGTAATTTTCTTTATTGTGGCATGAATGTTCAGATCCATAAGATTCAAAACAAAAGTTTAATATTGACATAAAAACAATAATACTTCAAGCATACTAATAAAGCAATCATGTCTTCTCAAAATATCATGGCCAAAGAAAGTTATCCCTACAAAATCATATAGTCTGGCTATGCTCCATCTTCATCACACAAAGTATTAAATCATGCACAACCCCGATGACAAGCCAAGCAATTGTTTCATACTTTTGATGTTCTCAAACTTTTTCAACTTTCACGCAATACATGAGCGGGAGCCATGGATATAACACTATAGGCGGAATAGAATATGGTGGTTGTGGAGAAGACAAAAAGAAGGAGATAGTCTCACATCAACTAGGCGTATCAATGGGCTATGGAGATGCCCATTAATAGATATCAATGTGAGTGAGTAGGGATTGCCATGCAACGGATGCACTAGAGCTATAAGTGTATGAAAGCTCAAAAAGAAACTAAGTGGGTGTGCATCCAACTCGCTTGCTCACGAAGACCTAGGGCACTTTGAGGAAGCCCATCTTTGGAATATACAAGCCAAGTTATATAACAAAAATTCCCACTAGTATATGAAAGTGACAAAATAGGAGACTCTCTATCATGAAGAACATGGTGCTACTTTGAAGCACAAGTGTGGAAAAAGGATAGTAGCATTGCCCCTTCTCTCTTTTCTCTCATTTTTTTGGGCTCTTTTTTTCTTCTTTTTTTCTCTTTTTTTTATTTCGTCCGGAGTCTCATCCCGACTTGTGGGGGAATCATAGTCTCCATCATCCTTTCCTCACATGGGACAATGCTCTAATAATGATGATCATCACACTTTTATTTACTTACAACTCAAGAATTACAACTCGATACTTAGAACAAAAAGATAACTCTATATGAATGGCTACGGCGGTGTACCGGGATGTGCAATGATCAAGAGAGACATGTATAAAAAAATATGAATGGTGGCTTTGCCACAAATACGATGTTAACTACATGATCATGCAAAGCAATATGACAATGATGAAGCGTGTCATAATAAACGGAACGGTGGAAGTTGCATGGCAATATATCTTGGAATGGCTATGGAAATGCCATAATAGGTAGGTATGGTGGCTGTTTTGAGGAAGGGTTATGGTGGGTGTAGTGCACCGGTGAAAGTTGCGCGGTACTAGAGAGGCTAGCAATGGTGGAAGGGTGAGAGTGTGTATAATCCATGGACTCAACATTAGTCATAAAGAACTCACATACTTATTGCAAAAGTCTATTAGCTATCAAAACAAAGTACTACACGCATGCTCCTAGGGGGATAGATTGGTAGGAAAACACCATCGCTTGTCCCCGACCGCCACTCATAAGGAAGACAATCAATAAATAAATCATGCTCCGACTTCATCACATAACGGTTCACCATACATGCATGCTACGGGAATCACAAACTTTAACACAAGTATTTCTACCAATCCACAATTACTCACTAGCATGACTCAAATATCACCATCTTTATATCTCAAAACAATCATAAGGAATCAAACTTCTCATAGTATTCAATGCACTTTATATGAAAGTTTTTATTATATCCCTCTTGGATGCCCATCATATTAGGACTAAATTCATAACCAAAGCAAATTACCATGCTGTTTAGTGACTCTCAAAATAATATTAGTGAAGCAAGAGAGTTCAACAATTTCTATAAAATAAAGCCACCCCGTGCTCTAAAAAGATATAAGTGAAGCACTAGAGCAAAATTGCCTAGCTCAAAAGATATAAGTGAAGCACATAGAGTATTCTAATAAATCATGATTCATGCGTGTCCCTCTCAAAAGGTGTGTACAGCAAGGATGATTGTGGCAAACTCAAAAGCAAAGACTCATATCATACAAGACGCTCCAAGCAAAACACATATCATGTGGTGATTAAAAATATAGCCTCAAGTAAATTTACCGATAGACGAAGACGAAAGAGGGGATGCCTTCCGAGGCATCCCCAAGCTTAGGCTCTTGGTTGTCCTTGAATATTACCTTGGGGTGCCTTGGGCATCCCCAAGCTTAGGATTTTGCCACTCCTTATTCCATAGTCCATCAAATCTTTACCCAAAACTTGAAAACTTCACAACACAAAACTCAACAGAAAACTCATGAGATCCGCTAGTATAAGAAAATAAATCACCACTTTTTGCTACTGTTGTGAACTCATTCTTTATTTATATTGGTGTAATATCTACTGCATTCCAACTTCTCCATGGTTCATACTGTGACGCCCCCGGCTTAATCGTGCACTAATCATACACGCAAATGCACACGATCAAGCCTAAGGACTCACTTGAAGATATCACAACACAACTCTAAAACATAAATAAAGGCATACAAGCATTATATTACAAGCCAGGGCCTCGAGGGCTCGAATACATAAGCTTGATGCCAAACAACCATCAACGGAAGCGTTAGATATCTGAGTACAGACATAAGACAGAGAGATAAGCCTTTAACAAGGCAGGACAAAACAAAAGCTACGATCGAAAGGTGCAGGCCTCCTGCCTGGGACCCTCCGATCCTACTCCTAGTTGCCAGCCAGCTCGAAGAAGTAACTACCCTCGAGGAAGTAGTGGTAGTTGTCGGCGGGGTAGCGGACTCAGGGGCTCCGTCATCTGGTTGCATCAAATGGATAAGGGGAGAAAAAGAAAGCAAAGCAACCGTAAGTACTCATCCGAAGTACTCAGCAAGCAAGGATCTACACTACATATGCAACATTATCAAAGGAAGGCTGTATATGTGGACTAGGCTGCAGAAATGCCAGAATAGAGAGAAGGCCTAGTCCTATCGAAGACTAGCATCTTCAGCGGTCTTGCAGCAATAGAAGAGGGTAGATCAGCACAGTATAATGTAGTAGTGGTTGTGTCAAGTAACAGTCTCGCCCAGAGATCCTTCCTCGACTCCTTCCGAGAAAGCGATCCCGGAGCCACATATCCAGTATCATCTCAAGTTCTAGTTGTATCGATCGGGATACAACTCCGAGTGTCCTTCACCGTAGGACCGGCTATCGATAGATGTTTTCTTCCCTGCAGGGGTGCACCAACTTACCCACCACGCTTGCTTAACTCCGGCCGGACACACTTTCCTGGGTCGTGCCCGGCCTCGGCCAAACGATACACCGCAACCCTACCTACAACTCAGCAGAGAGGTCCCTGTTGGTCAACATCCTAAGTGCAAGGGGGTCTTGGGCCATCGCCCCTCGCCCTTCGGGTTATTGCGTGCAGGGCGAACCAGGCTCCACCACTATAGGATGGTGCCGGCCCAGCCCGGCCGCGATGCTAAACTAGATGTCTGACAGAGCTTTCGGCTGATGCTACGATGCAGAGTGCCCATAACTCTTCCCACGTGATGGTTAGTGCTATCAGGCCAGAGGCCTGCTCGGATCAAATATCCAAATCGTTAGTGGATTAGGGGCTTGCGGAAACGAGCAGAGACTCACGATCGATGTGACCCCGTCGCCCCGTCTCGAGGACTTGTGGCAAGGGCTAAGAATGCCCGGCCACTCCTCGTATTCATCTCTCGGGTAACCTCCAGGTCAACCCGACTCCACATCACTCGCGGGTACCCCTCAGGGTCGACCCGCCTTTCCAAGTAACAGTTGTAAAGCCCAAGTATCTGTGTGTCCATAACATCTGGGGAATCCGAGGTATCACCCTCGTTGGATTCCTACTCGATGTAACTTTCAAGGTGAACTCGGAGGAATCACCCTCGATGGGTTCACACTTGAGGTGTTGCATGACAGCGTCGTTATCGGGAGTGGTGAAAGAGGAATCACCCTCGATGACCACAACCGATGAACTAACCTACAAGGTTAACATCAGAAGTGCTGACAAGGTATCACCCTCGGCACTCGATAGTAACCCAGTAGTGTCGTACAACTAAGGGGGTGATGTGCGGTGCCGGGGCCTCTCTTCGATCCCGTTGATCGGGTCTTCTGATAATCCAGCAGGGCAGTTGGGTCAAAGTGAGGTCTCTGATGGGTCACTAACCAGCCTATACTAACCAGTTTGGATATCAGGCAGGTATCAACAGTAGTTACAAAAATAGGCTATGCAACAGAATAGGAGCAATCAATTACAGTAACAAAATCTAATGCAAGCATGAGAAAATAGAATGGGAGATATCGGGATGATCAAAGGGGAGGGCTTGCCTGGTTGCTCGGAGGCAAAGGCAAGGTCGTCAGGGGTCGTCGATCTCCGGAGCTGCGTCGGTACCGGGCTCTATCGAGAGAGAAGAGGGGGAGGAAAAAGATAAATACAAGGCAGACAAAGTAACACAGAGCTTGCTATGCTAACGTGCAACGCAGGGCTGCCAAAAAGCATGTCTAAGTCATATTAGTTATTTTAGGATTTAAGTTGGATTTATTAACTGGTGTATATGCACTATTCATCTACCGGAAACGGGCAAAAAGTTGCGGGTTCACGTCCGTAGAGAGTCCCGACATGGAAACAGATGGCATGATCAGATTCGTCTCGTCGTTCTGATCAACTTTCACGTAGAAAGTTTTTCGATCCGAGCTACGGTTTAATTTCGACGGATTTTAAAAGATTTAAACATTTTTTGGATTTTCTGTAATTATTTAATTCTAATTATCCGAAAGATTATCCAAAACAGTGCCAGAATTCTTTTTATACCCAGACTGAGCCAGCCACAGTGAACGACATGTGGGGCCAGTCAACGCCCACGTCAGCTCAGTCAAAGCTGACGCGTGGGGCCACTGGATTAAATCTAATCCTATCCAAATTAATTAGCCGGCTGCTTAATTTCTGAGGGACCCACTGTCATACACAGAGAGGTTAGTTAATAACGTGATTAGCGTCCTAATGATGATGCCACGTCAGTGTTTGCCGACGCTAATCGTCGGGGCTAATCCGGCGGTGGCGATGCTCACCGTCCGGCCAGCTCCGGCCACGGGAGCTCGCGTGGATGGGCTCGACGGAACCAGCGTGCGGCGACGCATCAAGGGGTGGTCTCAGATCGGCCGACGGTGGACGGGAGTGGGCACCGCATCGGCAATGGCGGCGGCGGCGCTTCGGTCACGCACGGGCGTGGGGTTGCGGGGCACTAGCGGGCTGGCTACGGTGCTCGTTGGCCACCTGGGGCTCCAGGAGCTCGAGCATGAGCTCGGATGTGACGGGTGCATGCTAGAACATCGGCGACGACTAGGCAGGCGGCGGCGACGGGCGGAGCTAGCAGTAGACGGCGCTAGAGAGCACGGGAAAAAGAGGGGAAAGGTCACGGAGTACCGGAAGCTCACCGTGGAGCTGGTGAAGGACTCGGGAAAAGCCGGGGCGGACGGAGTGGAGCAGATCAAGCGATGGCGTCGCAGTGGCCGTGGCGGGGAAGAACGGTGCGGGCGACGCGGCTGTGGCCTCCGAGCTCCGATCCGGCGATTTAGACGATGGAGATGAGCTCGGCGGAGCCGCTGGACAAGCTCGCGCGGCTCGAGGTGGCTACGGAGCACGGGGACAACGGCGGCACGACAACAACAGTGTTCGAGCGAGGTGGGGAATGAGGGAGTGAGGGGGAGAGCGAGGCGAGGGAGGAAAGAGAAGTGGCCAGGGGGGAAGGAGGAGGCCTCGGCCTTATCTCCCCGCGTCGGTGGGTGTCGCCGTGTCGACGGACGATCGGCGCTCGTCGGCGCGGCCAAGCACGCGTCGACACGCACAGGAGAGAGAGCGGGAGGAGAGAGAGATGGGCCGGCTGGCTGGGCCAGGTGCACTGTGCACTTAGGCCCAGTCGGTTTAGGCCTTTTTCAATTTTATTTTCTGTTTTGTGTGTTTTTCCTCTGTTTGCAAATTGTTTGACACCTAAATGACTTTTATAAAATGTGTGACCTAGATCCCAAATTGCAGTGCAATATCCTCTAACATCAGAAATTGGTTTGGGAAAAATATAATTTCACATTTAATTAAAATTAAATAAAAGGTTATTAAATGTTGCTGTTAGCCACTGTTTGAGGTGGTTAGGGTCACTTAACTAATCCCATTAATGTTGGTTATAATTTTATAATTGCCTCTGAACTATTTGCTATTTAATGAACATTTTTCCAACAGTGTTTGAGCAACTTCACTTTGCACTTAGAATTTGAATTGAATTTCAGAGAGAAGTTTGAATTGAGTTGAGCTAACACTATGATCAAGCATTGCATAGATGATGACTTGGCATGTTTAACAGATGATCACAGTGCTTATTACACAGGGGTGTTACAAATTCTCCTTCTCTAAAAGAAATTCTCGCCCCGAGAATTCAGGAGGTAGAAGGAAAGAGGTTGGGGTATTCCTCCCGAAGATGATCCTCGCGTTCCCAAGTGGCTTCATCTTCAGTATGATTAGACCACTGCACTTTGACGAACTTGATAACCTTCTAACGGGTCCGACGTTCAGCTTCATCGAGAATACGGATCGGATGCTCCTTATAAGAAAGATTATTCCACAATTCGAGCAATTCATGATCCACTGCTCGGTGTGGAGATTCCTTGAAGCAACGGCGAAGTTGCGACACATGGAAGACGTCGTGGATATGAGAGAATTGCGGTGGCAACTCCAATTTATATGCCACCTGACCACGTCTTGCAACAATGCGGAAAGGACCAATGTAGCGTGGAGCTAACTTGCCCTTGATTCCGAAACGATGAGTGCCCTTCATAGGAGTGACACGCAGATAAGCTTGATCACCAGGTTGATAAGTCAAACCCCATCGTTTGCGGTCATAGTTGCTCTTCTGACAGTCCTGAGCCGCCTTGAGATTTTCTCGGACAATGCGGACTTGCCCTTCAGCGTGTTGGATAATATCTGGACCCACGAGCGGTCGCTCCCCAGTTTCTGACCAATTCAGAGGGGTTCGACACTTACGTCCATAAAGTACTTCAAAGGGGGCCATCTTCAAGCTGGCTTGATAGCTGTTGTTATAAGAGAATTCGACATACGGGAGAGATTCTTCCCACTTCTTGCCGAAAGAAATAACGCAAGCTCGCAGCATGTCTTCAAGGACTTGATTTACTCGTTCGACTTGGCCTTGGGACTGGGGGTGATATGCTGAACTTCAGGTGATATGAGTTCCCATAGCTTCTTGGAAACTTTCCCAGAACTTTGAGGTGAAAAGACTGCCACGGTTCGAACTGATCTCCTTCGGAATACCGTGGAGTGATACAATTCTGGAGATATAAAATTCTGCCAACTGACTAGCAGCGATCGTCTCCTTGACAGGCAGAAAGTGTGCAACTTTTGAAAGTTGGTCGTTGACGACAAGAATAGCATCGTGACCCTTCTGTGACTTGGGAAGGCCAGTAATGAAATCCATCTGAACCTTATCCCATTTCCATAAAGGAATAGGAAGTGGTTGCAGAATTCCAGCAGGCTTCTGATGTTCTGCTTTAACGCGACGACACACATCACATTCAGCAACATATCGAGCAATGTCCTGCTTCATTCTAGACCACCAGTACCTTTGATGGAGATCACGATACATCTTGGTGCTACCCGGATGAATAGACAGCGGTGTGTCATGTGCCTCCTTCATGACATTGTCAGTCATAAGCTCAAAGCGAGGTACCACAATGCGGTCTCTGAAGTACAAGGTTCCATCTTCAGACAACGAGAAATCCCTGTACTTTTCAAGGTGAAGATCTTTCTTCATCAATTCAACTTCAGCATCTTTAGCTTGTGCACTCTTAATAGCCTTCTCAAGGTCTGGTTCAACAACCAAGGTTTTTAGGTATCCTTGAGGAACTATCTCGATATTTAGCTTTCAAAGCTCTTCATACAGGAGTGGTTGCTCTAGCTGGACTTCAAGTTCACAGCAATAGGATTTATGGCTCAATGCATCAACCATTACATTAGCCTTGCCAGGGGTATAAGAAATACCCAAATCATAGTCCGTAATGGTCTCCATCCATCTTTGCTGACGAAGATTTAGAGATGGCTGAGTGAACAAGTACTTCAGACTTTTATGATCCGTGTAGATCTCGCAACGATTACCGAGGAGGTAATGTCGCCACAACTTCAATGCATAGATGACCGCAGCTAGTTCTAGATCATGTACTGGATAGTTCCCCTCATGCGGGCGCAACTGTCGAGAGCCATAAGCAATCACTTTACGCTCTTGCATTAGGACACAGCCTAATCCTTCACAGGATGCGTCACAATAAATCACGAATTCTTTGCGAGAATCTGGAGGAGCAAGTACTGGGGCAGATGTCAGCTTGTCTTTGAGTGTTTGAAAACTTTCCTGACATTTTTCTGTCCATTCAAACTTAACGCCCTTGTGAAGCAAATCCGTCAAAGCCTTAGCAATCTTTGAGAAATTCTCGACAAAACGACGGCAATAGCTTGCAAGGCCGAGAAAACTTCTGACTTGCTTGACATTCTTCGGTGGAGTCCATTCAAGAATAGACTAAACTCATTCTGGGTTAACGGCAATGCCATCTTTTGAAATCACATGGCCGAGATATGTCACTTCAGACAGCCAGAACTCGCATTTGGAATACTTGGCATACAGTTGATGTTCACGCAGCTTCTCCAGTACAAGCCGAAGATGTTCGGCATGTTCTTCGTCATTCTTCGAATACACCAGAATATCATCCAGATATACCATGACGAATTTGTCGAGATAATCCATGAAGATGTAGTTCATTAACCGGGAGAAGGTTGCTGGAGCATTAGTCAAGCCGAAAGACATGACAGTGTACTCATAAGAGCCATAGCGAGTAACGAATGCTGTCTTTGGAATATCCTCTTCACGAACTCGGATCTGGTGGTATCCCAATCTCAAATCAAGCTTAGAGAACACTGAGGAACCAGCAAGTTGATCATACAGATCGTTGATTCTGGGAAGCGGATACTAGTTCTGAATTGTTGCTTGGTTGATAGGTCGGTAATCTTGAACCAACCGATTTGTACCATCCTTCTTCTTGACAAAGAGGGAAGGTGCTCCCCAAGCAGATGAACTGGGGCGGATGAAACCCTTCTTAAGTGACTTGTCGATCTCTTCCTTGAGCTCAAGAAGGTGGTGCAAAGGCATCTTATAAGGATGCTTCGCAATAGGGGTAGTGCCAGGCTTCAAGTCGATGACAAACTCGATAGCTCTAGCAGGGGGAATTCCTGGAAGTTCTTCCGGAAAGACATCCTGGAAATCACGAACAACTAGAACGTTCTCGATGCCTTCAAGAGGTGAAGCATTTAATGCATTCAGAACATATATCTGATTCTCGGCATTCTGAACTGTCCGAGCTGAGTATCTGACTGTCTGGCCGGAAAGATGAGTGAGCTGGACTGTCTTAGTAGCACAGTCAATCAAAGCTTTATTCGCTGTCAACCAATCCATACCAAGAATGATGTCAATGTCGGAAGGTCCAAGAGCAATAAGGGAAGCAGAGAACATCAACCCTTCAATTCTGATCTGATTGTTGTGACTTACCATCTTGGTTTGCCACCTGGAACGGGGAGTGCTAATCTCCAATGGAGTGGGTAATGAGCTCATAGCTAACCCATGCAATTGTGCAAATTGCTGGGACACAAAGGAATGTGATGCACCTGAATCAAAAAGAACAGAAGCTGCCACTGAATTAACTGGAAGGGTACCCATCACGATTTTAGGGGACTCTCGAGCTTCTTCCATTTTGACATGGGTGACTTGACAACTATTCATAGCAGGTGGTCTAGCATTACGTTTTCTACTAGGATGGTTTCGACGGCCCTTCCTACAGTCAACAGGTCGACAGATTGAATCTTGCGGCTGACCCTGGCGACAGTTGAGAGCACGGTGCCCTGGCTGTCCACAATGGTGGCATAAACCATCATTATGGGAAGGAGCATCAGCATCGGGCTATCCACTTTCACTATTCAGTTGTCTTGGTGGTGGAGGCAGACGAGGTGTAACATAAGATGGCCTTGGTGTTAGAGTAGGTCGGTGATGAACATTGTGCGGAATCCACACTCGACGTTTCTGAACAGGCTGACTCGAGGATGAGCCAACATCACGAGTGCGCTTGAGCGACTCCTGGTACTTAGCCAGACCAGTTTCAACTCGGTAGGCTTGGCTGACAAGCGTCGCAAAGTCCTCACAATCAAGGACAACAAGTGTGAGCTGTATATCGGTACGCAGTCCTTCACGGAATTTCTCCTGCTTGCGAGCATCAGTGTCGACGTCATCTTTAGCATAGCGGGATAATTTGAGAAATTTCCTCTGATATTCATCCACAGTCATTGTTCCCTGTGAGTGTTTGCGGAACTCCTGCTTCTTCTGGTCGATCAGACCTGGAGGAATGTACCGCGCGCGAAAGGCTGACTGAAATTCCTGTCAAGTGGTTACAGATTCAGCAGGCAACATACTCTTGTGGCTTTCCCACCATTGAGCAACTGGACCCTTTAAATGGAATGTCGCAAAGGTGACGTAGCTGTCAGGGGCAACATTAGCTGACTCCATCTCAAACAGGATGTCACGAAGCCAATCATCAGCATCCATAGGATTGGTGGAGTTGCGGAAAATGGATGGATTGAGGCGCACGAATTCTGGCAGAGTTATTGGAGCAGACTGTTGCTGAGCATTCTGAGTTGGGAATTGAGCCATTAGTCCGGTCATAAACTGTTGCATCATTGCGGTAATATAGGGTGGAGGTGGAGGATCGTCAGCCATCCTGCCAAATCATCAGGGGCGGTTTAGTAAGAAAAACTGCATGTGTATGGAGTTATTCATGATGTAACATGGGAAATGAACAAGAAGGAATCAGGTGCATATTAGTAGTCCTTAAAGACATACAGAACGATGCACGGAGTTGGACACAAACGGCGGCAAGAGTACAGAAACGCACACAGCTAGACAGGCTAGGTGGCGCGCAGGCACGCGGTAAGGAAGTACACATCGAGACATAGCAAAGGCTACATCAACGTTGGAGAAAACTGTTGGAGCGAGGAATCTGCAAGTGACAACACAGGGTGCCCTCGATAAAAGGATCCTGCAAGCAAAACCTGGCCCACAATCTTGAAGCAAGGGGGAATAATTTCAGAACTCCGGGTGGATGTGATCACGAGAACCTAATGTTGGAGTTAGTAAAATTTTAACCCGAAAGGAAGAGAGATCAGAGTCCCAGAGCATAGACAAGGAATAAAAGATCCTAATACCACCCAATTGGCGACGTGGGCCTGTAAGCCACACAGCCAAGTTAGTAAACAGTTTTGGACGACTAGACTCAACTTCGGCCAAGGAGTTGGAAAGGGGGATTCCTAGAGGCAGTCGGCTCTGATACCAACAAGTGACGCCCCCGGCTTAATCGTGCACTAATCATACATGCAAATGCACACGATCAAGCCTAAGGACTCACTTGAAGATATCACAACACAACTCTAAAACATAAATAAAGGCAAACAAGCATTATATTCACTGTTCAAGATATCTTCCGATATTCCGATAAATCGGCCGATTTATCGCTTATCGTCGTGTGGGCGATAAGATAAATCGGCCGATAAATCAGCCGATATGGCGATAAATCGGCCGAAATGTCGATAAACTGGCCGAATTAACCCTTATCATGGGTCGACCGATAAGTTCCCGATAAGCGATATCCCCAACATTGATTATATTACAAGCCAAGGCCTCGAGGGCTCAAATACATAAGCTTGATGCCAAACAAGCATCAGCGGAAGCGTTAGATATCTGAGTACAGACATAAGACAGAGAGATAAGCCTTTAACAAGGCGGGACAAAACAAAAGCTATGATCGAAAGGCGCAGGCCTCCTGCCTGGGACCCTCTGATCCTACTCCTGGTCGTCAGCCGGCTCGTAGAAGTAACCAACCTCGGGGAAGTAGTGGTAGTCGTCGGCGGGGTAGCGGACTCAGGGGCTCCGTCATCAGGTTGCATCAATTGGATATGGGGAGAAAAAGAAAGCAAAGCAACCGTGAGTACTCATCCGAAGTACTCAGCAAGCAAGGATCTACACTACATATGCAACAGTATCAAAGGAAGGTTGTATATATGGACTGGGCTGCAGAAATGCCAGAATAGAGAGAAGGCCTAGTCCTATCGAAGACTAGCATCTTCAGCGGTCTTGCAGCAATAGAAGAGAGTAGATCAGCACAGTATAATGTAGTAGTGGTTGTGTCAAGTAACAGTCTCGCCCAGAGATCCTTCCTTGACTGCCTGCGAGAAAGCGATCCCGGAGCCACATATCCAGGTATCATCTCAAGTTCTAGTTGTATCGATCGGGATACAACTCCGAGTGTCCTTTACCGTAGGACCGGCTATCGATAGATGTTTTCTTCCGTGTAGGGGTGCACAAACTTACCCACCACGCTCGCTTAACTCCGGCCGGACACACTTTCCTGGGTCATGCCCGGCCTCGGCTAAACGATACACCGCAACCCTACCTACAGCTCAGCAGAAAGGTCCCCGTCGGTCTACATCGTAAGCGCAAGGGGGTCTTGGGCCATCGCCCCTTGCCCTCCGGGTCGTTGCGTGCAGGGCGAACCAGGCTCCACCACTACAGGATGGTGCTGGCCCAGCCCGGCCGCGATGCTGAACTGGACGTCTGACAAAGCTTTCGGCTGATGCTATGATGCAGAGTGCCCATAACTCTTCCCACGTGATGGTTAGTGCTATCAGGCCAGAGGCCTGCTCGGATCAAATATCCAAATCGTTAGTGGATTAGGGGCTTGCGGAAACGAGCAGAGACTCACGATTGATGTGACCCCGTCGCCCCGTCTAGAGGACTTGTGGCAAGGGCTAAGAATGCCCGGCCACGCCTCGTATTCATCTCTCGGGTAACCTCCAGGTCAACCCGACTCCACATCACTCGCGGGTACCCCTCAGGGTCGACCCGCCTTTCCAAGTAACAGTTGTAAAGCCCAAGTATCTGTGTGTCCATAACATCTGGGGAATCTGAGGTATCACCCTCGTTGGATTCCTACTCGATGTAACTGTCAAGGTGAACTCGGAGGAATCACCCTCGATGGATTCACACTTGAGGTGTTGCATGACAGCGTCGTTATCGGGAGTGGTGAAAGAGGAATCACCCTCAATGACCACAACCGATGAACTAACCTAGAAGGTTAACATCAGAAGTGCTGACGAGGTATCACCCTCGGCACTCGATAGTAACCCAGTAGTGTCGTACAACTAAGGGGGTGATGTGCGGTGCCGGGGCCTCTCTTCGATCCCGTTGATCGGTTCTTCTGATAATCCAGCGGGGCAGTTGGGTCAAAGTGAGGTCTTTGATGGGTCACTAACCAGCCTATACTAAGCAGTTTGGATATCAGGCAGGTATCAACAGTAGTTACAAAAACAGGCTATGCAACAGAATAGGAGCAATCAATTACAGTAGCAAAATCTAATGCAAGCATGAGAAAATAGAATGGGAGACATCGGGATGATCAAAGGGGGGGCTTGCCTGGTTGCTCGGCAGCAAAGGCAAGGTCGTCAAGGGTTGTCGATCTCCGGAGCTGCGTCGGTACCGGGCTCTATCGAGAGAGAAGAGGGGGAGGAAACAGATAAATACAAGGCAGACAAAGTAACACCGAGCTTGCTATGCTAACGTGCAGTGCAGGGCTGCCAAAAAGCATGTCTAAGTCATATTAGTTATTTTAGGATTTAAGTTGGATTTATTAACCGATGTATATGCACTATTCATCTACCAGAAACGGGCAAAAAATTGCGGGTTCACCTCTGTAGAGAGTCCCGACATGGAAACAGATGATACGGTCAGATTCGTCTCATCGTTCTGATCAACTTTCATGTAGAAAGTTTTTCGATCCAGGCTACGGTTTAATTTCTACGGATTTTAAAAGATTTAAACATTTTCTGGATTTTCTGTAATTATTTAATTCTAATTATCTGAAACATTATCCAAAACAGTGCTAGAATTCTTTTTATACCCAGACTGAGCCAGCCACAGTCAATGACATGTGGGGCCAGTCAAAGCTGACGCGTGGGGCCACTAGATTAAATCTAATCCTATCCAAATTAATTAGCCGGCTGTTTAATTTCTGAGGGACCCACTGTCATACACAGAGAGGTTAGTTAATAACGTGATTAGCGTCCTAATGATGATGCCACGTCAGTGTTTGCCGGCGCTAATCGTCGGGGCTAATCCGGCGGCGGCGGTGCTCACCGTCCGGCCAGCTCCGGCCACGGGAGCTCGCGTGGCTGGGCTCGACGGAACCAGCGTGCGGCGGCGCGTCGAGGGGTGGTATCAGATCGGCCGGGGGTGGACAGGAGCGGGCACCGCATCGGCAATGGCAGCGGCGGCGCTTCGGTCACGCACAGGCATGGGGTTGCGGGGCACTAGCGGGCTGGCTACGGTGCTCGTTGGCCACCTGGGGCTCCAGGAGCTCGAGCACGAGCTCGGATGTGACGGGTGCATGCTAGAACATCAGCGACGACTAGGCAGGCGGTGACGACGGGCGGAGCTAGCAGCAGACGGCGCTAGAGAGCACGGGAAAAAGAGGGGAAAGGTCACGGAGGACCGGAAGCTCACCGCGGAGCTGGTGAAGGACTCGGGAAAAGCCGGGGCAGACGGAGTGGAGCGGATCGAGCGACGGCGTCGCAGTGGCCGTGGCGGGGAAGAACGGTGCGGGCGACGCGGCTGTGGCCTCCGAGCTCCAATCCGGTGATTTAGATGATGGAGACGAGCTCGGCGGAGCCGCTGGACAAGCTCGCGCGGCTCGAGGTGGCTACGGAGCACGGGGACGACGGCGGCACGGCAACAGCAGTGTTCGGACGAGGTGGGGAACGAGGGAGTGAGGGGGAGAGCGAGGCGAGGGAGGAAAGAGAAGTGGCCAGGGGGAAGGAGGAGGCCTCGGCCTTATCTCCCCGCGTCGGTGGGTGTCGCCGTGTCGACGGACGGTCGGCGCTCGCCGGCGCGGCCAGGCGCGCGTCGACACGCACAGGAGAGAGAGTGGGAGGAGAGAGAGATGGGCCGGCTGGCTGGGCCAGGTGCACTGTGCACTTAGGCCCAGTCGGTTTAGGCCTTTTTCAATTTTATTTTCTGTTTTCTGTGTTTTTCCTCGGTTTGCAAATTGTTTGACACCTAAATGACTTTTATAAAATATGTGACCTAGATCCCAAATTGCAGTGCAATATCCTCCAACATTAGAAATTGGTTTGGGAAAAATATAATTTCACATTTAATTAAAATTAAATAAAAGGTTATTAAATGTTGTTGTTAGCCACTGTTTGAGGTGGTTAGGGTCACTTATCTAATCCCATTAATGTTGGTTATAATTTTATATTTGCCTCTGAATTATGTGCTATTTAATGAACATTTTTTCAACAGTGTTTGAGCAACTTCACTTTGCACTTAGAATTTGAATTGAATTTCAGAGAGAAGTTTGAATTGAGTTGAGCTAACACTATGATCAAGCATTGCATATATGATGACTTGGCATGTTTAACAGATGATCACAGTGCTTTTTACACAGGGGTGTTACACATATCCCCCGATACTACCCATAGATTCATCAAAATAAGCAAACAACACAGAGAAAACATAATCTGTCAAAAACAGAACAGTCTGCGAAGATATGAATTGTTCTAATACTTATTTAACTCCAAAAATTCTGCAAAATTAGGACAACAGAGGCAATTTGTATATAAATAATTTGTAAAATATTCAGGGTTTTTCCACGCTCCAGTGAATTTAAACAATTCTGTGACTGGACGCAAACGTTTCTGTTTTTCAGCAAGATCAAATCAACTATCACCGTAAGCCATCCCAAAGGTCTTACTTGGCACAAACACTAATTAAAACACCAAAACACAATTACTGCAGAGGTAATAATGTGTATTTTTCACAAAAATAGAAAAGAAAAATATTGGGTTGCCTCACAACAAGCGCTTTTCTTTAAAGCCATTAAGATAGGCTTGAGAATTCAATGATGCTCACATAAAAGATAGCAATTGAAACACGAAGAGAGCATCATAAAACATGTGACAGACATATTTAAGTCTAACATACTTCCTATGCATGGGAATTTTATAAGCAAACAAAAATATCAAGGCAAGCAAAAACTAGCATATGCAAGGAGGAAGGAAGAAACAATAGCAATCTCAACATGACGAGAGGTAATTGAATAACATGAAACTTTTTACAACCATATTTTCCTCTCTCATAATAATTACATGTGGGATCATATTCAAATTCAACAATATAGCTATCACATAACATATTCTCTAGATGATCCACATGCATGCAAAGTTGACACTCTTCCAAACTAGTGGGATTAACATTAACTAAAGTAATGACCTCTCCAAACCCACTTTTATCAAAAAATTCATGAGATTGATCATACTCCAAAGTAGTGTGGTCATTATTACCTAGAGTTGACACTCTTCCAAACCCACTCTCAATATTATTGCAAACATATGCATCATGAGGCTTAAATAAATTTTCAAGATCATAAGAAAAATCACCCCAATCACGATCATTGCAACAAGTAGTGGTCATAGCAAAATTAGCATCCCCAAGCTTAGGGTTTTGCATATCATTAGCACAACTGACATTAATAGAATTTATAGTAGAACCATTGCAATCACGCTTTTCATCCAAGGAGCTATCATGAATCACTTCATAAATTTCTTCTTTTAACACTTCATTACAATTTTCAGATTCACGAATTTCAAGCAAAACTTCATAAAGATAATCTAGTGCAGTCAACTCACTGGCAATAGGTTCATCATAATTGGATCTCTTAAAAAGATTAGCAAGTGGATGAGGAAACTCTTTGCTCACTGTTTTTCCATAAAATACACAATTATGCCAAGCAAACGAGCAAACAAACCAAGTAAGAAATAAGGGCAAACGGAAAGAAGACGAATAAAAAGGCAAATCTTTTTGTGTTTTTCTGAAAATCATTTTAGAAGTGGGGGAGAGAAAAACGAGAGGCAAATGGCGAATAATGTAATGCAAGAGATGAGAGTTTATGATGGGTACTTGGTAGGCTTGATGTAGCCTCCCCGGCAACGGCGCCAGAAATTCTTCCTGCTACTTCTTGAGCTTGCGTTGGTTTTTTCCTTGAAGAGGAAAGGGTGATGCAGCAAAGTAGAGATAAGTATTTCCCTCAGTTAGAGAACCAAGGTATCAATCCAGTAGGAGGTACAAGCAAGTCCCAAATCTATGCACCTACACAAACAATCAAACACTTGCACCCAACGCGATAAAGGGGTTGTCAATCACTTCACGGTTAATTGCAAAGGTGAGATCTGATAGAGATAGGTATATAAGATTGCCAAAACGTAAAACAAAATAAAAGTAAATAAATTGCAGCAAGGTATTTTTGGTATTTTTGATATATAGATATGAAAATATATGATGGAAAATAGACCCGGGGGCCATAGGTTTCACTAGAAGCTTCTCTCTTGAAGGCAAATAATACGGTGGGTGAACAAATTACTGTCGAGCAATTGATAGAAAAGCGCAAAGTTATGACGATATCCAAGGCAATGATTATGCATATAGGCATCACATCCGTGTCAAGTAGACCGAAACGATTCTGCATCTACTACTATTACTCCACACATCGACCGCTATCCAGCATGCATCTAGAGTATTAAGTTCATAAAGAATGGAGTAACGCCTTAAGTAAGATGACATGATGTAGAGGGATAAACTCAAGCAATATGATGAAAACCCCATCTTTTTATCCTTGATGGCAACAATACAATACGTGCCTCGCTACCCCTACTATGTCACTTGGTGAGGACACCGCAAGATTGAACTCAAAACTAAGCACCTCTCCCATTGCAAGAAATACCAATCTAGTTGGCCAAACCAAACCGATAATTCAAAGAGAAATACAAAGATATCAAATCATGCATATAAGAATTCAGAGAAGATTCAAATAATATTCATAGATAATCTGATCATAAATCCACAATTCATCGGATCTCGACAAACGCACCGCAAAAGAATATTACATCGGGTAGATCTCCAAGAACATCGAGGAGAACATGGTATTGAGAATCAAAGAGAGAGAAGAATCCATCTAGCTACTAGCTATGGACCCATAGGTCTGAGGTAAACTACTCACGCTTCATCGGAGAGGCAATAGGGTTGACGTAGATGCCCTCCGTGATCGAATCCCCCTACGGCAAATCACCGGAAAAGGCCCCAAGATGGGATCTCACGGGAACAGAAGGTTGCGGCGGTGGAAAAGTATTTTCGTGGCTCTCCTCTAGGGTTTTGGAATATATGTGAATATATAGGACGAAGAAGTAGGTCGGTGGACTCCCGAGGGGGCCACAAGCCAGGGGGGCGCCCCCCTAGGGCGCGCCCCTAAGGCTTGTCGTCGCCTCGTGGGTCTTCTGACTTTGACTCCAAGTCTCGTAGGTGTCTTCTGGTCCAAGAAAAATCATCGTAAAGTTTTATTCCGTTTGGACTCCGTTTGATATTCCTTTTCTGCGAAACTCAAAAACAAGGAAAAAACAGAAACTGGCACTTGGCTCTAGGTTAATAAGTTAGTCCCAATAATAATATAAAATAGCATATTAATGCATATAAAACATCCAAAACAGATAATATAATAGCATGGAACAATAAAAAATTATAGATACGTTGGAGATGTATCACAGGTTCACGCAAAGATTCTTCGTCACGTGCATCACGTCGATTGCAGAGCGGACCTCTAGGTCTTTCCAATAGGGTATGTCCCAAAATGTAGATTTCTTCTTCCACATGGGTGCGCATCCCTCAACGTCATTCGGAACTGATTGTCCGCCAGGACCTGATACGTCTCCAACGTATCTATAATTTTTGATTGTTCCATGCTATTATATTATCTATTTTGGATGTTTTATATGCATTAATATGCAATTTTATATTATTTTTGGGACTAACTTATTAACCTAGAGCCCAGTGCCAGTTTCTGTTTTTTCCTTGTTTTTGAGCCTCGCAGAAAAGGAATACCAAACAGTGTCCAAACGGAATAATACTTCACGATGATTTTTCTTGGACCAAAAGACACCCAGGGGACTTGGAGTTCAAGTCAGAAGAGTCACGAGGTGGCGACAAGGGTGGAGGGCGCGCCCTAGGGGGGGCGCCCCCTACCTTGTGGGCCCCTCGGTGACCTCCTGACTGTAACACCCCATGCCATTAGCCACAGTAACCTCCCACTGATAATGCCAAGTCACCCTGCTTAACAGTGCTTGATCATTATTACATCTTATCCCATTTCAAATTTCTAAATCAAATCTCAATTTAAACTAAAGTGAAAACAAAAGTTGTTCCAAAGGGAAACTAAAATGTTCATTAAATAGAAAATAATTCAGAGGCAATGATAAAATTGTAACCAACTTTATTGAGATTGGATAAGTGGCTCTAACAACCTCAAACAGTGACTGAAAACAGCATTTGACAACCTTTTAATTAATACAAAATAAATATGAAATAGTATTTACCCCAAACTAATTTTGGGTGATAGGATATATTGCACTGTGATTTATGGGCTAGCTCACACTTTTTACAAAATTCTTTTAGTGCCCAAACAATTAGCAAATCAGAGGGGAAAAGGAAACAGGAATAAGGAAAATGGAAAAGGCCTAGTACTTACTGTGCACTCAGGCCTGTCACCTACAGGAGCCGGCCCAGCCCACTCATCGGTCGTCCCTTTCCTTTCCGCGCTGTCGACCGCGCCCGTCTACACGTCGCCGGCGCCGCACGCGTCGCCCATCCGCCGCCTCCCCGGGGTGGATAAGGACCCCGGTGGCCTCCCGCAACCCTAGCCAACTCCAGTCTTTCCCCCTCGCTCTCTCCCTCGCCCCTCTTCTCGATCTGGGAGGAGCCGCCGCCGCCGACACCATGGCAGTGCCAAAACCGTGGTCACCGAGCTTCTCCCGCCTCGCCGTTGAGTCCTGGAGCACCGCAGTGAACCACTACGTCGACTACGCCCAGCCGTTGGCGTCGGGAGCCATCGCTGCGGCCTCCTCGAGCTCATCTTCAACCTTCGGACGCCGGCGCTTCTCTGGCAAACGCCGCCGTTCTGCTGCTCCTAAGCTTCCATCAAGCCATCGTGTGCTTGTCTGGTGAGCTGCTCGACCGTTCCCCTCTGCTAGCGCCATCTCTCTTGCCCTCTACCCGCCGCTGCCATTAGAGCCCGAAGCTCCCGCCGCTCGATCCATCGCCGCCGTCGCTACCGTCGCTGCCATGGCAACCGGAGCACATGCACGTGCTCAGGGCACTCTTGTGGTCCGGCCAGTGCTCACCGTTCGCTCGCATTCGAGCCGTAGCTAGGATTTCGTCATTTACCAAACTTCGGCCGCCGTAGGGATAGTAGCCGCCGTCACCTCCGTCTGTCTTCGGCCTCGCAACCACTTCGGTTGGACGCGGCGTCGTCGTCCCGATCCAACGCGCCCAACCGCGTCCGAAACGGTGGCCCGTAGCCGAAATCCACCGCTGCCCCGACACGCTCTGCCGCGCCTGTGGTCGCCGGAACCTCGCCGCCGGCGCGCCACCGCGGAGACGCCGACTGGGCCCACTCGCCAGGAGGTTTAGCCACTAACTAGCCCTTAAACACTCACTGACATGTGGGGCCCGTGTACTATAGCGATTAGTGTTAGGGTTAATTAACTAGACTACTAACTCTCATTGACATTTGGGCCCCACCCAGCTGATTAGCTAATTAGGTTAATTTAAAACCCTATTAGAACTAACAGAGACTGACCACTGGGTCCCACTGGACCCAGTTGACTAGTCAACCAGCTGACTGGGCTGGACCCAGTCAATGACAAGTGGGTCCCACTGGACCCACATGTCAGGTTTGACTAGGTCAGCGTCTCTGTTGACTGCTGATGTCATCTCTGAGTCATGCTGACGTCATATATGTCATTTTCTGTTAAATAAGAATAATTCCAGAAAATTATTTAAATCTTTAAAAATTAATAACTTTTAAACCGTAGCTCGGATTGAAAAAGTTAAAACATGAAAGTTGCTCAGAACGACGAGACAAGTTTGATCGTGTCATCTGTTTCCATGTCAGAACCTCCTACGTAGGAGAACTCGTAACTCTGGGCCCGATTCCGGTAGATGAATAGTGCACACACACACCGGGTAATAAATCCCACGATAATCCTAAAAATAACTAAAATGACCTAGATGCATCTTTAGGCACCCCTGCACTGCATCATAGCATAGCATGCCCCGTGTTGCATCTGTTTGCATTATGTTTACTTGTTTTCTCCCCCTTTTCTCTCTCGGTAGACCCCGACGTCGACGTAGCTCCCGAGGCCGACGCCGCTCAGGAGCCCGACGACGTAGTTGACGATCTTGCTCTTGCCGCCGAGCAATCAGGCAAGCACCCCCTTTTTGAGCATTCCGATATCGTCCATTCTCTTCTCTCTTATGCTTGCATTAGAATCTGTTGCTGTTACTGTATCCTATATCTGCTGCATAGCATGTTTACTTGTAACCTGCTATTGATACTTACCTATTATCCTAAACTGCTTAGAATGGGTTGGGTAGAGACCATCAGAGACCCCACTTATCCCGACTGCCCCGCTGGATGATCAGAAGACCCGAGCAACGGGATCGAAGACCAGGCCCCGACACCGCATGACACTTCCCTTACTTGCTCGACACTACTGGGTTACTATCAAGTGCCGAGGGTGATACCTCGTCAGCACTTCTGATGATAACCTTGTAGGTTAGTTAATCGGTCGTGGTCAGTGAGGGTGATTCCTCCTACACCACCCCCGTAACCGACACTGTCGTGCAACTCCTCAAGAGTGGACCTCGAGGGTGATTCCTCCTCCGTTCACCTTGACAGTTATGTCAGGTGGGAATCCAACGAGGGTGATGCCTCGGATTCCTTCTTCGTGCGGTAGCCACACGGATGTCCTACATTACTGATATAATTGTTCATACTGGATAAAGACGGGTCGGCCCTGAGGGGTACCCGCGTGAGCTGAATAGCGAGAGATGTGGAATCGGGTGGACCTGGATGGTGCCCGAGGGTTGAACACGAGGCGTGGCCGGGCATTCCTCGCCCTTGCCGCAAGTCCTCGAGACGGGGCGACGGGGTCACATCTTTCGTGAGTCTCTGCTCATCACCGCACTATCAACACACTAACGGTTTGGATATTTGATCCGAGGGGCCCCTGGCCTGATAGCACTAACCATCACGTGGGCATAGTATGGGCGTTCTGCGTCGTATACTTCAGCCAAAGCTTAATAGACGTCAGCGACTGAGCGGCGCGCGCCGAGTTGGACTGGTTACGCAACTGCGCTTGTATTAAGGGGTTGCTAGGTCTGCTCTCGGCCGCCTGACGCAACGTGGAGGAGTTCCCAGGGCGATGGCCCAAGACCCCTGGGGGCATAGGTTTATTCCGGCGTGCTGACCTCTCTGTTAAGTATTCGGTCGGGTTGCAGCGTATCGTTTGGCCGAGGCCGGGCATGACCCAGAAAAGTGTGTCCGGCCGGAGTTAAGCGAGCGTGGTGGGTAACTTGGTGCACCCCTGCAGGGAAGATCTAATCTATCGATAGCCTGTCCTACGGTAACGGACACTCGGAGTTGTATCCCGATCGGTACAACTAGAACTTGAGATGAAATGGATAGTATGGCTCTGGGATTGCTTTCTCGCAGGGAGTCGAGAAAGGATCTCTGGCCGAGGTTGTTGATAACATTACTACTACTTTACATTATGATAATCTGCACTCTTCTAATGCTGCAAGACTGATGAAGATGATTAAAGATGCTAGTCTTCGATAGGACTAGGCTTTCCCCCTCTGTTCTGGCATTTCTGCAGCCCAGTCCACATATACAGCCCCCTTTGAAAATGATGCATATGTAGTGTAAATCCTTGCTTGCTGAGTACTTCGGATGAGTACTCATGTTTGCTTTATTTTCTAT
Source organism: Thinopyrum elongatum (assembly GCA_011799875.1). Taxonomy (NCBI): domain Eukaryota; kingdom Viridiplantae; phylum Streptophyta; class Magnoliopsida; order Poales; family Poaceae; genus Thinopyrum; species Thinopyrum elongatum. The sequence goes on along the minus strand of CM022302.1, from coordinate 481,482,802 downwards.
TTCTCCCCATATCCTTTTGACGCCGCCAGATGACGGAGCCCCTGAGATAGCAGCCCCCGTCGACGACTACGGCTACTACTACTACCCTCCCGGCGAGTACTTCTACGAGGAGCCGACAGACGACCAGGAGTAGGATTCGGAGGGTCCTAGGCAGGAGGCCTACGCCTTTCGATCGTAGTATTTTATTTTGCCCCGCCTTTATAAAGGCTTATCTCTGTTCCTGTAATATATCTGTACCCAGATATCTGATGCTTCTGCTGACGCTTGTATGCCATCGAGCTATGTATTCGAGCCCTCGAGGCCCTGGCTTGTAATATTAAGCTTGTATGACTTTATTTATGTTTTATAGTTGTGTTGTGATATCTTCAAGTGAGTCCTTAGACTTGATCGTGTGCATTTGCGTGTCTCGTTAGTGCACGATTAAGCCGGGGTCGTCACACTGACCTAGGTCTTCCTCCTATATATTCACATATATTCCAGAACCACCAGAGGCATCCACGAAAACACTTTTCCACCGCCGCAACCTTCTGTTCCCGTGAGATCCCATCTTGGGGCCTTTTCCGGCATCCTGCCGGAGGGGGATTCGATCACGGATGGCATCTACATCAACACCATGGCCCTTCCAATGAAGCGTGAGTAGTTTACCTCAGACCTATGGGTCCATAGCTCGTAGTTAGATGGCTTCTTCTCTCTCTTTGATTCTCAATACCATGTTCGCCTCGATGTTCTTGGAGATCTATCCGATGTAATCTTCTTTTGCGGTGTGTTTGTCGAGATCCGATGAATTGTGGATTTATGATTAGCTTATCTATGAATATTATTCGAATCTTCTCTGAATTCTTATATGCATGATTTGATATCTTTGTATTTCTCTTTGAATTATCGGTTTGGTTTGGCCAACTAGATTGGTTTTTCTTGCAATGGGAGAAGTGCTTAGCTTTGGGTTCAATCTTACGATGTCCTCACCCAGTGACATAGTAGGGGTAGCGAGGCACGTATTGTATTGTTGCCATTGAGGATAAAAAGATGGGGTTTACATCATATTGATTGAGTTTATTCCTCTACATCATGTCATCTTACTTAAAGCGTTACTCCGCTCTTTATGAACTTAGTACTCTAGATGCATGCTGGATAGCGGTCGATGTGTGGAGTAATAGTAGTAGATGCAGGAAGGAGTCGGTCTAATTGACACGGACGTGATGCCTATATTGCATAATCATTGCCTTGGATATCGTCATAACTTTGCGCTTTTCTATCAATTGCTCGACAGTAATTTGTTCACCCATCGTATTATTTGCCTTCATGAGAGAAGCCTCTAGTGAAACCTATGGCCCCCGCGTCTATTTTCCATCATATTACTTTCCGATCTACTATTTTGCAATCTTTTATTTTCAGATCTATATACCAAAAAAATCCAAAAATATTTTATCTTTTGTTTATCTATCTCTATCAGATCTCACCTTTGCAAGTGACCGTGAAGGGATTGACAACCCCTTTATCGCGTTGGGTGCAAGTGTTTGATTGTTTGTGCAGGTGTTGGTGATTTATGCGTTCTTCTCCTACTGGATTGATATCTTGGTTCTTAACTGAGGGAAATACTTATCTCTACTGTGCTGCATCACCCTTTCCTCTTCAAGGAAAAAACCAACGCAAGCTCTAGAAGTAGCAGGAAGAATTTCTGGCGCCGTTGCCGGGGAGATCTACACCAAGTCAAGATATACCAAGTACCCATAATAAACTCTCATCTCTTACATTACATTATTCGCCATTTGCCTCTCGTTTTCCTCTCCCCCACTTCTAAAACGATTTTCGAAAAGATTTGCCTTTTTATTCGCCCTTCTTCCGTTCGTCTTTTTCGTTTGCCTTTTGTTTGCTCGTGTGTTAGATTACTTGCTTTGTCACGATGGCTCAAGAGAATACCAAATTGTGTGACTTTTCCAATACTAATAATAATGATTTTATTAGTACTTCGATTGCTCCCACCACTAGTGCGGAATCTTATGAAATTAATGCCGCTTTGCTGAATCTTGTTATGAAAGATCAATTTTCCGGCCTTCCTAATGAAGATGTCATATCCCATCTAAATAATTTCATTGAGTTGTGTGATATGCAAAAGAAGAAAGATGTGGATAATGATATTGTTAAATTGAAACTATTTCCGTTCTCACTTCGAGATCGTGCTAAAACTTGGTTTCCATCTTTGCCTAAAAATAGTATTGATTCATGGAACAAGTGTAAAGATGCTTTTATTTCCAAGTATTTTGCTCCCGCTAAGATCATCGCCCTTAGGAACGATATTATGAATTTTAAGCAACTTGATCATGAACATGTTGCACAATCTTGGGAGAGGATGAAATTGATGATACGAAATTGCCCTACTCATGATTTAAATTTGTGGATGATCATACAATTTTTTTATGCCGGATTGAATTTTGCTTCTAGAAATCTTTTAGATTCGGCCGCGGGGGGTACTTTTATGGAAATTACTTTAGAAGAAGCTACTAAACTCCTAGATAATATTATGGTTAATTATTCTCAATGGCATACCGAAAGATCTTCTACTAGTAAAAAAGTGCATGCAATTGAAGAGATTAATGTTTTGAGTGGAAAGATGGATGAACTTATGAAATTATTTTCTAGCAAGAGTGCTCCTATTGATCCTAATGATATGCCTTTGTCTACTTTGATTGAGAACAATAATGAATCTATGGATGTGAATTTTGTTGGTAGGAACAATTTTGGTAATAACGCGTATAGAGGTAATTTTAATCCTAGGCCATTTCCTAGTAATTCCTCTAACAATTATGGTAATTCCTACAACAATTCTTATGGAAATTATAATAAGTTGCCCTCTGATTTTGAGAATAGTGTTAAAAAAATTATGAGTTCGCAAAAGAATTTCAATGCTTTGATTGAAGAAAAATTGCTTAAGGTTGATGATTTGGCTAGGAACATGGATAGAATTTCTCTTGAGATTAATTCTTTGAAAATTAGATCTATTCCACCCAAGCATGATATTAATGAGTCTTTAAAAGCTATGTGAATTTCTATTGATGAATGTAAGGAAAGAACCGCTAGGGTTCGAGCTAAGCGAGATTGGTTTGTGAAAGCGTGTTCTTCTAATTCTTGTGAAAATAATGATGAAGATCTTAAAGTGATTGATGTGACTCCTATTGAATCTTTGTTTTCTAAAATAAATCTTGATAAATATGGGACTGGAGATGAGTCAACTTTAGTTAAAAGGCGTCCCAATGATTCGGAGTTTATAGATCTTGATGCAAAAATTGATAAAAATGGGATTGGAGAGGTCAAAACTTTAAGTAGCAATGAACCCACTCTTTTGGATTTCAAGGACTTTAATTATAATTGTTCTTTGATAGATTGTATTTCCTTGTTGCAATCCATGTTGAATTCTCCTCATGCTTATAATCAAAATAAAGCTTTTACTAAACATATTTGTGATGCTTTGACGAAATCTTTTGAAGAAAAGCTTGAATTAGAAGTTTCTATCCCTAGAAAACTTTATGATGAGTGGGAACCTACTATTAAGATTAACATTAAAGATTATGAGTGCCATGCTTTGTGTGATTTGGGTGCTAGCGTCTCCACGATTCCAAAAACTCTATGTGATGTGTTAGTTTTCCGCGAATTGGATGATTGTTCTTTAAATTTGCATCTTGCGGATTCCACTATTAAGAAACCTATGGGAAGGATTAATGATGTTCTTATTATTGCAAATAGGAATTATGTGCCCATAGATTTCATTGTTCTTGATATATATTGCAATCCTACATGTCCTATTATTCTTGGTAGACCTTTCCTTAGAACGATTGGTGCAATTATTGATATGAAAGAAGTAAACATTAGATTTCAATTTCCGTTAAGGAAAGGCATGGAACACTTTCCTAGAAATAAAATTAAGTTGCCATATGAATCTATTATGGGAGCTACTTATGGATTGCATACCAAAGATGACAATACCTAGATCTATGTGTTTTTATGCCTAGCTAAGGGCGTTAAACAATAGCGCTTGTTGGGAGGCAACCCAATTTTATTTTTGTTCTTGCTTTTTTTGGTTCTGTTTTTCAATAAATTTTTCATCTAGCCTCTGGTTAGATGTGTTTTGGTGTTTTAATTAGGGTTTGTGCCAAGTAAGACCTTTGGGATGGCTTACGGTGATAGTTGATTTGATCTTGATGAAAAACAGAAACTTTTTCATCCAGTAACAGAATTTTAATAATTATCTGGAGTGTTTAAAACCCCTGAATTTGTTACACAGGATTGATATACGAATTTACTCTGTTTTCCTAATTTTTCAGAAATTTTGGAGTTACATAAGTATTAGAACAATTCAGATCTTCGCAGACTATTTTATTTTTTACAGATTCTGTTTTCTTTGTGTTGTTTGCTTATTTTGATGAATCTATGGGTAGTATCGGGGGGTATGAACCATGGAGAAGTTGGAATACAGTAGATACTACACCAATATAAATAAAGAATGAGTTCACAACAGTACAAAAAGTGGTGATTTTATTTTCTTGTACTAACAGATCTCACGAGTTTTTTGTTGAGTTTTGTGTTGTGAAGTTTTCAAGTTTTGGGTAAGGATTTGATGGACTATGGAATAAGGAGTGGCAAGAGCCTAAGCTTGGGGATTTCCAAGGCACCCCAAGGTAATATTCAAGGACAACCAAGAGTCTAAGCTTGGGGATGCCCCGGAAGGCATCCCCTCTTTCGTCTTCGTCTATCGGTAAATTTACTTGATATGTGTTTTGCTTGGAGCGTCTTGTATGATATAAGTCTTTACATTGTAGTTTGCCACAATCATCCTTGATGTACACACCTTTTGAGAGGGACACGCATGAATCGTGATTTATTAGAATACTCTATGTGCTTCACTTATATCTTTTGAGCTAGGCAATTTTGCTCTAGTGCTTCACTTATACCTTTTTAGAGCACGGCGGTGGTTTTATTTTATAGAAATTGTTGAACTCTCTTCCTTCACTTATATTATTTTGAGAGTTTCTCTAAACAGCATGGTAATTTGCTTTGGTTATGAATTTAGTCCTAATATGATGGGCATCCAAGAGGGATATAATAAAAACTTTCATATAAAGTGCATTGAATACTATGAGAAGTTTGATTCCTTATGATTGTTTTGAGATATGAGGATGGTGATATTAGAGTCATGCTAGTGAGTAATTGTGGATTGTAGAAATACTTTTGTTAAAGTTTGTGATTCCCGTAGCATGCATGTATGGTGAACCGTTATGTGATGAAGTCGGAGCATGATTTATTTATTGATTGTCTTCCTTATGAGTGGCGGTCGGGGACGAGCGATGGTCTTTTCCTACCAATCTATCCCCCCTTGGAGCATGCACATAGTACTTTGTTTCGATGACTAATAGATTTTTGCAATAAGTATGTGAGTTATTTATGACTAATGTTGAGTCCACGGATTATACGCACTCTCACCCTTCCACCATTGCTAGCCTCTCTAGTACCGCGCAACTTTCGCCGGTGCATTACACCCACCATTTACCTTCCTCAAAACAGCCACCATACCTACCTACTATGGCATTTCCATAGCCATTCCGAGATATATTGCCATGCAACTTTACACCGTTCCGTTTATTATGACACGCGTCATCATTGTCATATTGCTTTGCATGATCATGTAGTTGACATAGTATTTGTGGCAAAGCCACCGCTCATAATTTTTATACATGTCACTCTTGAATCATTGCACATCCCGGTACACCGCCGGAGGCATTCATATAGAGTCATATTTTGTTCTAAGTATCGAGTTGTAATTCTTCAGTTGTAAGTAAATAAAAGTGTGATGATCACCAATTTTTAGAGCATTGTCCCATGTGAGGAAAGGATGTTGGAGGCTATGATTCCCCCACAAGTCGGGATGAGACTCCGGACGAAAAAAAAGAGAAAAAAAGGCTAAAAAAAAGAGAGCCCAAATAAAAAAATGAGAGAAAAGAGAGAAGGGGCAATGTTACTATCCTTTTTTTCCACACTTGTGCTTCAATGTAGCACCATGATCTTCATGATAGAGAGTCTCCTATGTTGTCACTTTCATATACTAGTGAGAATTTTTCATTATAGAACTTGGCTTGTATATTCCAACGATGGGCTTCCTCAAATTGCCCTAGGTCTTCGTGAGCAAGCAAGTTGGATGCACACCCACTTAGTTTCTTTTTGAGCTTTCATAAACTTATGACTCTAGTGCATCCGTTGCATGGCAATCCCTACTCACTCACATTGATATCTATTGATGGGCATCTCCATAGCCCGTTGATACGCCTAGTTGATGTGAGACTATCTCCTTCTTTTTGTCTTCTCCACAACCACCATATTCTATTCCACCTATAGTGCTATGTCCATGGCTCACACTCATGTATTGCGTGAAAGTTGAAAAGGTTTGAGAACATTAAAAGTATGAAACAATTGCTTGGCTTGTCATCGGGGTTGTGCATGATTTGAATATTTTGTGTGATGAAGATGGAGCATAGCCAGTCTATATGATTTTGTAGGGATAGCTTTCTTTGGCCATGTTATTTTGAGAAGACATGATTGCTTTATTAGTATGCTTGAAGTATTATCGTTTTTTATGTCAATATTAATTTTTTGTTTTGAATCTTATGAATCTAAACATTCATGCAACAATAAATAAAATTACATGGATAAATATGTTGAGTAGCATTCCACATCAAAAATTCTGTTTTTATCATTTACCTACTCGAGGACGAGCAGGAATTAAGCTTGGAGATGCTTGATACGTCTCCAACATATCTATAATTTTTTATTGTTCCATGCTATTATATTATCGTATTTGGATGTTTTATATGCATTAATATGCTATTTTATATTATTTTTGGGACTAACTTATTAACCTAGAGCCCAGTGTCAGTTTTTGTTTTTTTCTTGTTTTGAGCCTCGCAGAAAAGGAATACCAAACGGAATATAACTTCATGATGATTTTTCTTTGACCAGAAGATGCCCAGGGGACTTGAAGTCCAAGTCAGAAGAGCCACGAGGCGGCGACAAGGGTGGAGGGCGCGCCCCCTACCTTGTGGGCCCTTCGGTGACCTCCTGACCTAGGTCTTCCTCATATATATTCACATATATTCCAGAACCACCAGAGGCATCCACGAAAACACTTTTCCACCGCCGCAACCTTCTGTTCCCGTGAGATCCCATCTTGGGGCCTTTTTCGGCATCCTGCCGGAGGGGGATTCGATCACGGAGGGCATCTACATCAACACCATTGCCCTTCCGATGAAGCGTGAGTAGTTTACCTCAGACCTACGGGTCCATAGCTAGTAGCTAGATGGCTTCTTCTCTCTCTTTGATTCTCAATACCATGTTCTCCTCGATGTTCTTGGAGATCTATCCGATGTAATCTTCTTTTGCGGTGCGTTTGTCGAGATCCGATGAATTGTGGATTTATGATCAGCTTATCTATGAATATTATTTGAATCTTCTCTGAATTCTTATATGCATGATTTGATATCTTTGTATTTATCTTTGAATTATTGGTTTGGTTTGGCCAACTAGATTGGTTTTTCTTGCAATGGGAGAAGTGCTTAGCTTTGGGTTCAATCTTGCGGTGTCCTTACCCAGTGACATAGTAGGGGTAGCGAGGCACGTATTATATTGTCGCCATCGAGGATAAAAAGATGGGGTTTACATCATATTGCTTGACTTTATTCCTCTACATCATGTCATCTTACTTAAAGCGTTACTCCGTTCTTTATGAACTTAATACTCTAGATGCATGCTGGATAGCGGTCGATGTGTGGAGTAATAGTAGTAGATGCAGGCAGGAGTCGGTCTACTTGACACGGACGTGATGCCTATATTGCATAATCATTGCCTTGGATATCGTCATAACTTTGAGCTTTTCTATCAATTGCTCGACAGTAATTTGTTCACCCACCGTATTATTTGCCTTCATGAGAGAAGCCTCTAGTGAAACCTATGGCCCCCGGGTCTATTTTCCATGATATTACTTTCCGATCTACTATTTTGCAATCTTTTATTTTCAGATCTATATACCAAAAAAATCCAAAAATATTTTATCTTTTGTTTATCTATCTCTATCAGATCTCACCTTTGCAAGTGACCGTGAAGAGATTGACAACCCCTTTATCGCGTTGGGTGCAAGTGTTTGATTGTTTGTGCAGGTGTTGGTGATTTGTGCGTTCTTCTCCTACTGGATTGATACCTTGGTTCTTAACTGAGGGAAATACTTATCTCTACTGTGTTGCATCACCCTTTCCTCTTCAAGGGAAAACCAACGCAATCTCAAGAAGTAGCAGGACCCTTTCTAAAAATTACTTGTTAATCCTTGACCATATCAAGTATGTGATCACCAGTATGGAGGGCGGGATTCTTCCGGTGATCTGCCTCACCTTTGAAATGCTTGCCTTTCTTTCTTAAGAGATGGTTGGTCGGAAGAAATCGACGATATCCCAGGTACACATTCTTCCTGCATTTGTCCAAATATGCACTTTCGGTATCATCCAAACAGTGCGTGCATGCGTGGTATCCCTTGTTTGTCTATCCTGAAAGGTTACTAAGAGCAGGCCAATCATTGATGGTTACAAACAGCAACGCATGTAGGTCAAATTTCTGCTGTTTGTGCTCATCCCACACACGTACATCTTTTCCATTCCACAGCTGTAAAAGTTCTTCAACTAATGGCCTTAGGTACACATCAATGTCGTTGCCCGATTGCTTAGGGCCTTGGATGAGCACTGGCATCGTAATGAACTTCTGTTTCATGCACAACCAAGGAGGAAGGTTATAGATACATAGAGTCACGAGTCAGGTGCTATGATTGTTGCTCTGCTCCCCAAAAGGATTAATGCCATCTGCACAACCAAACCATACGTTCCTTGCGTCACCTGCAAAGTCCCCTCATTTTCTCTTGATTTTTCTCCACTGCGACCCATCAGCAGGTGCTCTCAACTTCCCGTCTTTATTACGGTCTTCTTTGTGCCATCGCAACAACTTGTCATGCTCTTTGTTTCTGAACAGACGTTTCAACCGTGGTATTATAGGAGCATACCACATCACTTTGGCAGGAACCCTCTTCCTGGGGCGCTCGCCCTCAACATCACCAGGATCATCTCGTCTGATCCTATACCGCAATGCACTGCATACCAGGCATGCATTCAAATCCTCGTACTCACCGCGGTAGAGGATGAAGTTATTTGGGCATGCATGTATCTTCTACACCTCCAATCCTAGAGGGCATATAACCTTCCTTGCTTCGTACGTACTGTCGGGCAATTCGTTATCCTTTGGAAGCTTCATCTTCATTATTTTCAGTAGCTTCCCAAATCCGTTGTCAGATACACCATTGTCTACCTTCCATTGCAGCAATTCCAGTGTGGTACCGAGCTTTGTGTTGTCATCTTCGCAATTTGGGTACAACCCTTTTTTGTGATCCTCTAACATGCGATCGAACTTCAACTTCTCCCTTTCACTTGGGCATTCTCTCTATGCATCAACAATGACCCGGCGAAGATCATCATCGGGCACATCATCTGGTTCCTCTTGATCTTCAGCTTCCCCCGTTGCAGTATCACCGTATTCAGAGGGATAGTTGTCATCATCCTCTTCTTCTTCGCTGTCTTCCATCATAACCCCTCTTTCTCCGTGCTTGGTCCAAACATTATAGTGTGGCATGAAACCCTTCTCAAGCAGGTGCAAGTGAAGGGTTTTCAAGTTAGAGTAATCCTTCGTATTCTCACAGACAGTACATGGACAATACATAAAACCATTCTGCTTGTTTGCCTCAGCCACTTCGAGAAAATTATGCATGCCATCAATGTACTAGGAGGTGCGTCGGTCACCATACATCCCTTGTCGGTTCATCTGCGTGCATTATATAATTAAGTGTATCAAAAAACCTACAGAACATCATGAATAGAGAAGTGACCAAATTAATACAAGTTCATCATCACATAAAAACCAAAGTACAGTAGTGATCAAATGTTATTACTAAAAAAATAAATACATAAAGTTCATACATAGTTCTCATAGAACAACATATAGCTCTCTAGAGCATCTAATTAAAACATACATTGAAACTAACATACAACTATGTAAAACATTTAAATGCAACAACAAATGCGATCATAATCGCAACTAAGATAACAATTGATCCAACAGCATAATGATACCAAGCCTCATTATCAATGGCATATTTTTTAATATTTCTAATCTTCAAGCGCATTGCATCCATCTGGATCTTGTGATCATCGACGACATCGGCAACATGCAACTCCAATTCCATCTTCTCCTCCTCAATTCTTTTCAATTTTTTCTTCAAGTAATTGTTTTCTTTTTTCAACTAAATTTAACCTCTCGACAAGAGGGTCGGTTGGAATTTCCGGTTCACATACCTCCTAGATAAAAACATCTGTGTCATGTTGGTCAGCATAATTGTCATAAATACTAAATGAAACAAATAGTTATAAAAGATAGTATACCATATCCGAATCATAGACCGGACGAGGGCCGACGGGGGCGGATACCAAAACCATGGCACTATATCATAACAAACAATAATAAAAGTAAGAAATTTATACAAGTATCTATCTAAATCATACAAGTAAGAATTTTTTTTTCTTTTAAAAGAAGATAAGAACAAGAGGCTCACCACGGTGGTGCCGGCGACGAGATCGGCGCGGGCAATCGACGACGGTGAGGACGGGGACGGGACGGGACGGACCGCCAAACCTAGACAAATCATGGGGAAAATGGAGCTTCGAGGTCGAACTTGAAGAGGAGAAAGCTTAAGTGTGGCTCGGGCATTTCATCGAACACCTCATGTGCATAGGAGGTGATAGCAGAGCAGCACACACCTCCCACACGCCGGCCGGCCAAAAAACAGAGGAGTGAATGGGCAGGGGGAAGCATATATATAGGCATCTCTTTAGTCCCGATTGATGGCTAGAACCGGGACAGAAGACTGACCTTTAGTCCCGGTTCCAGCCACCAACCGGGACTAAAGGGGCTGCGCCAGGAGCAAGGACCTTTAGTCCCGGTTCGTGTGTGGAACCGGGACCAAAGGGGTCAGACGAACCGGGACTGGTGCCTGCCGTGGCCCAGCCGGCGCCCTGGCCTCATGAACCAGGACTGATGCACTCATTGGTCCTGATTCATAACAGGATCGGGATTAATGCTCTTATCTGGCCTGGATCAAAGCCCTGTTTTCTACTAGTGTCTTTCAGGATTGGTCGTTGTGTGTCACCACCTCCCATCAATCATACACATTCGATCAAGGTTGTCACTGCGAAGCTATAGTCAAGGTGCACGGGGTCTTACCGTCTAGCGTTGGTACTCCGCATCTTCACGGATAATTCAATTTCACCAGGTCCATTTCGGAGACAGCGGGGCAGTCGTATAAGCATTTCTCGCAACAAAGCGCATGTGCTCTCTATAGTTCCACATGGAAAAGTCTGTAGGATACATTTATCTTCATGCCATGCACCAAACTGCACCTCATGTCACAACACGAACATGTCACCTTAATCCAAGCTAACCGAGAAACGTAAGCTAGGAAACATAACGGCATTAGCTCTCATAAATGGAAAAGAAAAGAGAAGACAGAGACAAATACATGTACGGATATGCCAAGCTCATGCATCACCCACTTCCCCGCTGCAAGCCCGATCCTTCCGGCTGGCCACGTCCGCCAGGAACTGGGCAAACGCCAAGCGCGACGTTCCGCCATCGTCGCAAGCCGCGGCTGCGGCTTCCTTGTGCACCGCCGCCCGCGCTCTGAGCTCTCTACCCTCCTCAGACTCCATCACAAGCCTTACCTTGGCCTCTACCTCGCCGGCCTTGACCAGCCCCTGCTGCCACCCGACCATCTCCGCGGCGATCCCCATGTCCCCCACCATGTGCACCTTGTTCATCTTCTGCTCCGAGTATAGCGGCCAGCACAGCATCGGCACGCCCGCCGTGACGCCCTCCAGCACCGAATTCCACCCGCAGTGCGTCATGAACGCCCCCGTGGCCCTGTGGCGGAGGACGTACACCTGTGGTGCCCACAGCTTGACGACGAGGCCACAGCCGTTGGCGCGCTCCATGAACCCGTCCGGCAGGAGCGTGTCGAGGTCCGGGTCGGCACCGGGGTCGTGTGGCTTCTCCTGGTCATCGCTGGCGGGGGCTCGTAAAACCCACAAGAAGCGGTGGCCGGACTTTTCAAGGCCGACGGCGATCTCCCTCAGCTGCTCCTTAGAGTGGTTTCCGGTGCCTATGCTCCCAAAGCAGAGGAAGACGACGCTGCGGTCCGGTTGGCCGTCTAGCCAGGCAAGGCACTCGTGCCGCTCTTTTGCCTCGGCGTCGGCGATGCTACCGACAAATGGGCCGATGCAGTACACCGGAGGCAATACCATGCCCGGGGCACACCGAGGGTCCCTGAGAGCAGTCACGGCCCGAGCCTCCAACGACTCGAACGTATTGACCAGCGTGCCGTCGGCCTCCGGGATCCGGCACAGCAAGGCCATCATCGCCTTGTACGTGTCGCTCTCCGGGTCCTCGGGCACCTCGCCCAACAGGTGCGAAGCCGGCATCCCGAGCCTCTTCACGACACGGAGCGCCTCGTTGGACACCTAGTCGACGACCACAGCGTGGACGTTCCGGGCGAGCATGGAGCAGAGGAAGTCGTGGAGGCGCTCGTTGTAGCGGCTGAGGAGGTCGAGGTACCTGACCATGAACCTCGCGTCGTGGGTCAGCTTGGGCGTGTCCTCCACGGCCCGGAGCGTGTGGAAGCGGACGGACGGCATGGAGGCGGCGACACGGCGGACGACGGCGCCGAAGGCGATGTCCTCCTTGACGCCGGGGTCAATGAGCGCGACAGAGACGGCGTAGCCGTGGTCGAGGAGGGCCCCCGCGAGCTGTACCATCGGGACAAAGTGGCTCACGAAGAGGCCAGGGTACAGAACGACCATCTTCTCCTTCTCCATGGATTATCTCTCTGATAGCAGGGAGGATATGAACTCGTGACGAGTTTTGAAGGCAACCTCGTTGTGTAAGTGTGACGAGCAATGCTGCTTCGATCGATGGTTGTTTGAGGTTGGTGAGCAATCCAAATCTTTCGCGTAGGCACGACGTAGCATCGATGAGCAGCCGCTTCACTGTGCCACTCGATCGCCGTACGCCTCACCAGCATGAATAGCGCATGGTCCAGGTAGAGAGCCACTTAAAATGTCATGGGAGGGAGTCTGGTTTGTTCGATTTTTTGTCCAAAAGGACCACCTGTCCAATGCTATTGTCAAAAAAGACGACATGTGGATCAAATTGACAAAAAAAAACCCCTCAGCCATGACGACAGGCGCGGCAGGCGACACGTGGCACCTGCCACCACGCCTGAAGGCGGCCGCCCGGGTATAACGTTTTTTTGGAGCGGCTCGAGCCGGGACGGAACGGGGCAGGGCAGGTGGGCCCTGCCGCCACTCGACGAGGCGGCCACCGCTGCTGCTGCCGCTCCCAGACCGACAGCTCCTGCTGCACGCGGGCCCAGACGGCGGGCCATGCCGCCACTGCATGAGGCGGCTGCGTTGTTGCTGTTGCTGCTGCTGCATGCCTGACAACCTTTGCTGCGATGATTCCCACACGCGGACGACGCTGATTTTCACGGGCGGGAATCCGATGTTGTGCGGTAGGTGAATTTTTGACGCCTCGTGCCGACACTCTGCGGTGCTCCTCTGTACTCTCTTTGCTCTCCTGCGTACACTCTCCACTCCACTCTGTCTGGTTCGCATGCCGTTCTGCGGGAATTGTTTCTGGCACTGATTCCGCTGCGTGCTGCCCGTTGTTTGATAATTGCCACTGCTTTCTATGCAGAGGACACCGATCAAAAGCAGTGCGTGATTCCCACCTAAAGTTTTTGTTCATCGGTTGCTCCGGCTGATGCGACAGCACCGAGGCATGCTATGCCGACACTGGTTGCACTGTTTTGGATCACGCGTATTTCCCGCCTAAAATTTTGTCTGTTCGCGCCTATTTTCTCGCCATCATTTGTCGTCTGAGCCTATAAAACGAGGCACTGATGCTCTTTTCATCCGTCGTCCAGCCATTTTCAATAGTTAAATGTAGCTTTATTTCAGTAGTTAAATATAACTTTATTTCAATAGTACAATGTATCTTATTTTCAATTGTACCGTGTCGTAATGAAAAAAAAATAGGTTTGGAATAAAATGTGGCATTTTCTTCCCGCCATTTTCTTTCCCGCCAATTTTTCTTATTTCCTTCTCTCCCCACCCGAAAACACTTAAATAATACAAACTAATTATCGAACGTCGTGCAACAACTACAACATCCAATTAAGATAGAACATAATGCCCCTACAATAAGACAGTACAAACTAATAATGCAAATACATCTGAATTAAACGGTAGAACTGAACTTAAAAACTGAAAATACAGCTTAAAAACTACATGAAGGCATCATCGTCATCCTCCGTCGATGCAGAACTCTTGCCCTTCGATGATGCAGAACTCTTGCCCTTCGACAAGACAGAACTCTTGCCCTTCGACGATGCGGTAGTCTTGGCCTTGGTGCTGGGCATGAAGATATCGTCTTTGTCCTCGCTGTCAGCAGTCCATAAAAAAGTATGTTCTGCAGCAATCTTCAGGTATGATTCACTCTTATGTTGTAGCTTCTTCCATCTTCCATGCAATCTGAGAAGTTCTTTGCGTATCTTCTCAAAGGTCCTTGAAGGCCACCCGCACCTAGATAATGCGTGACTCGGCTTATTCAGTAGGGTGTCACTACTGATTAGTTCATCCCATGGAACTATTCTATTGTCTATCTTGAAATCGGCGGCTAAACGCAGAAGACTTTTGGACATACTAGGGTGAAAACTACGATCAAAAGGATAACCGAACATCTTGACGAGACTATGACACTACACTGGAGTGCTTACCCACCTTAGTGTGGAGGGGTTTTTATAGGTTCATAAGAGAAGAATAGGCGGGAACTCAGAAGCGGGAAACTATGGCGGGAGATATAGGCGGGAAACGGCGGTGTGAGGTATACGCGGGAACTCAGAAGCGAAAAACTATGACGGGAGATATACGCAGGAAACATTGTTGCCGCCTAGTCCAGTAGCGGCAGGTGCCACGCGGGAACCGAGGGGGTCTTTTTTGTCATTCTGGTCCAGAGGTGATCCGATACAACACACTGTCGATGCCGTATTTATTTCTCTAATTTAATGTCAGAATTCAGGTGCATTTTTATTTCATCATACATAGATGTTTCTTACATATATCGAAAAGTCTGAAACTGACATAGGTAGATACAATAGGTCGCACACGTAGATAGATGAATCACCCTAGTCGACGACGGCCACCTGGCCTTTCCTTAGGACCGGAAAGTGTCAAGCGATTAGGTGGTCGAGTTACACGAAGACTACGGCCGTACTCCCCTTCGGCTTCCTGTGTCTGCGGCTCCTGCGTAGGTGGTGGAGTCTGGAATCCTTGTTGCGATCCTGATGCGTAATTGTAGACGTATGGTTGTGACTCCTCGGGGATAAAAGATGGGCCAATAATATCCTCTCCGAAGAAGTCTGTAACTAATGCTGTAACCGTGTCGCCATGATCATGTGATGCCCTCCGGATGCGTGTGTTCAGGCCACGTTGAGTGTCCTCATCGTCCCATGTACGATCAGGTATGTTCTGCACAGAGAAACATTGTAAACAAACCGTTAGAGGATAATATATGATATCATTGTAAATGCATTAAAAATGTAAACATGACTACCTGATCAGATCCCTCGCCTCTACTGTGTGGCCATTGTTCGTCGTAGTGGTTTATCTCTGGGACATGAGTCTCCTCGGGCATGGAGATCCCTCGCGTGGAGAGATACGGCTGAGATCCCTCACCTTGGGTGTATGCGCCATATCCTGTGTACGCATATGGGTTCGGGGAAAGAGTCTGCTCGGACATCGAATCCAAGCCTGTGCCATGGTCCTGAGATGTCTGCCCCTGACGAAGCTGCACCGAAGAAGAGCGATGGAGTGGCAGAGATGAGTCATGTCGTGGCAATGTCGTTGTAGTACTCGGACCCTCCCCCCACCGCCCATGGCTCGTACGTGCCTCGCTCGGTCTGGACGACGGCGCCGCACTCGGTCTGGCTGACCTTGCTACCGGCATGTTGTACGCTCCAGTGATAACGTCGTCGCCTCTACCGCATCTCAACTTTGTTGCCACGTAGTCTTGAATACGTTTGTATGTTGACTTCCAAGCTGGGCCCCGGGCCTGCATGCCTTCCCCCGCCATCTGCCCTACTTCATTGCAAATTTCAAGCTGAACAATATTTGGTTGTTATTTGGTTGAAATGATTGTGAAATGATGGACCTGAAAAATTTACTTGTGATTACCAGGTAATCACGATAGTAAGCTGCTGGCAGCTCAATCTGTCCCTGCATCTGCTCCTCCTGTGTGAGATGTGTTGGCATCGTAGCTGGTTGACTGGTTAGGCTAGTATGCGTGCTGATGCAGTACCACTGCTTGTACGCTTGAGCTGTACTTGCATCGTATGGTCTGCAAAATTAAATAATTATATCAACCTTTGTGATGAAAGCAAAGTATCTTCACGCATCGTATGGTCATCATAATAAAATAATATAAATAAAATTTACCTAAGTTGATGCACTATATCTTGTAGCACTTCATTTTCCCACTTGTGTACCCATTCAATGTTGTGTGCCCTCCAATCATAACAACCCTTGCCCATATTGCTCAGCCTGCAAATTATGTAATAAAGTGTCAGTTTAGTAAATTTAAAAAGACACTAACTATTTAGGGAGGTCACATCTTACTTATGGGTTTCCTCGTCGATACATCTTGGAAAAGGTGGTGGAATATCCTGATAGAGACCGAACTGTCTCATGACACGCTCTGGGTTGTAAGGCTCAACACACCACAGGAACAACAAGTTGCAGCGAGTCATCCAGAATGCACTATCACTCACGCATCCTGTTGTGATGGGTCGTATATCGAAGACCATCTCTAACTGCTCCTGATTACATGGGTTCCATGTGACTAGTGACTCATCAAGCATCTCAAACTGCTGGTGGTATATAGGGTAACAACATTTCACAATACTTGGAGACCATTTTTTCCGTGCCTTTGTCCAACTGCTGACCATAGTTATACTGCTGCCCTCGCTACAGTCGTATGGGTGTATGGGATTTAGTATACGAGGTTGTCCAACAGGGAGGTATTCCCAGGACCACAACTGTAGAAACTCGTAGGCGACACAAAGTAACGGAGCTTTTTGTGCGAACGAAGTTTTGTGTGTGGCATCACACAAGCCTCTATATGTATGACATAGCATGGCAGAACCGAAGCTGTATTTTGGATGCTGAGGTAAAGATTCATCTACCATATTCTCTACAATGTAGATGAGACCAGGGTGAACTACGTCCCCGTGTGAATTTGGAAACAAGGTCCCAAGGAGCCACAACAAATACGC
Organism: Thinopyrum elongatum; assembly: GCA_011799875.1. Taxonomy (NCBI): domain Eukaryota; kingdom Viridiplantae; phylum Streptophyta; class Magnoliopsida; order Poales; family Poaceae; genus Thinopyrum; species Thinopyrum elongatum. The sequence continues at coordinate 481,465,290 of CM022302.1, read as the reverse complement.
AAACAGATGTCTTTTCCTCGTCTCTGAATCAGCGTAGCTAGATAAAATATGAAAAAATTTACGAAGCCAGGCGAGTGGGATGCCCCGAGGGCCACCAGAACGTTGTGATTCTAGTATTGTCATCCCAAGACGGGCTGAGATATTTAATGCCCAAGATGCAGACACTCGCAGAGAGACTAACGGCTCACCTCTAATTGATAGAGTAGTGATCATAAAAACATCTTTCAGTGTAGGTGCAAGCTCCCCAAAACGAAAGTGAAAGGTGTGGGTTTCAGGTCTCCACCGGTCAATGAGGGATGTCAAAAGGGATAGGTCCGAACGTAATTGGTCTTCGGATGATGTCAGCCTAGCATAACCATGTAGTCCATAAGCCTCAAGGTGAGGAATGAAAGAATCGTGAATTGACCATGTGTTCTTTACGGTTCGAAGTCTGAAAGTCCGAGGATCATTATCATTATTTGGGTTCAAGAATAGGTGGCAACGGTGGCCGGCGTCACGGGGGCCCTGCAAAAGCACTGACACTTCAGCCATAACCTGCACATAAACATACAAATAAAAATAAACATCTGAAGACACAAATACAAATGCAAATTATCTGAAGACACAAATTAACTTAGAAATACAAAGAGATACAATTTACATTAATTATCTGAAGCAAGCTTCCAAATATCGGATATCGGGTTCGTATCGGTTTGGCTTCGACATATCGGACACCAGATATCGGGTGATATATCAGACGATATATATGTAGATATATCGGAGAAAACATGTCTATTTTTTATTATTCTTGTTCAAAACATTTATTTTTAGTAAAATAAAATGTATGATGGCAATGCTTTAACGTGACACTTTTAGATTCCTACTTTATTAACTTGTTGATTAAGTAACTATTAAGGAAAGATTCACAAAATCCTTACTCTATAATTAAAAACAATACAATATATGTGCATTTGTACAAAACATTGTGCATGACTTTGATAATATATAATGAAGTTGTAAATGCATAATCTTATTTCACTGTATTCTAATAAATATTGTTGTCATCTACATATCGTTCTATATCTGTGGACATATCGGGCTAAATATCGGCCATATATGTCGATATTTCGGTCCATATCGGATGATATATTTGAAAATGATATTTACGAAATGGTATGTTATGTTTATATCGGTAGAGCCACAAAAGTGATATACCGGCCTAGATATCGGTCGTATTGGCCCAGATTTAAAAGCTTGATCTGAAGTTAACATCACGATTACAAAAATACAAAGAGATTCAATTTAAATTAAATATCTGAAGGTGCATCAGGAGTACAAATATAAGTAGACATAACGAGTACAGATATATCAACATCATGCGGTGTTGTTGTCTCGATACGAGCATTCCCTACGTGAATGCCGAGGACACCTGCAAACGCGGCATCGCCTTGGTTCTCCCATCTGGTTATGGTCCATGTCATTGCGATGACGCTTAGACTGACGTTGTCCCTTGGCGGTTCTCATCAAGTCGGCGTTCAGAATCCATTTCTGCCCATCTAGCCACAGCATTTTGTAGTTCATATCAATGCTCCAGGCCCAGAACTCACCGTTCCAGGTGTTGTACAGATTGTACATTTTGAAGTACGGCGATATGTATGACTCGACACTGATTTTTTGATCTGCAGCCGCCTGGAGGACATGATTGCAAGGGTAGCCCTCAAGCTTGGGCTTGTTGCAAGTGCACTCACACGATGTTGGGCCGAGGGTGACAGCTTGCTTTTTTTATCCTCTGTGGTGACCCTTAACGTACTTGGCTCGCACATTGACCTCCCACTTATTCCTAAGCGCGTCCACTTTCCTGTAGCCACTGCTTTGGGACTTCTTTGCTTTCTCGTCCAGATGTCTTTGCATCTTCTCGGACCATGACTTGTTCAATTCAACTTGTGCATTGGCGACGGTGACCCTGTCTGCAAAGTATGACAGAGTCCGGTTCCAAGTTTCTTCAATTAGGGTTGTGATAGGCAGGGCTCGCACCCCTTTAAGAACACCATTATACACCTCTGATATGTTACTGGTCATTATTCCATACCGAGCCTCGGTATTGTGAGCCTGCGCCCACTTGTACAAATCAGGGCAATTATCGCGGATCCATTGGCTCAAATTTATGGCCGTCCAACGACCCCTCCGGTCTTCTCTCTGCGGCAAGGCCGCGCGCTCGCTCTCACCATTGATACCTGCCCAGATCGCATTCATTTTGGCTTCAGTTTTCTGCATGCACATCCTCTTGAATAACTTGAACCAATCCTTGTTTTTGAATTTGGAGTAAAAGTTTGCTGCCAAATGCCTCATGCACCACCTTCCCTCTAGATCAGGCCACCCCCACTCTTCTGACGACTCCTTAATTATGTTGAGAGCGCTTAATAATCCAGTGTTGCGATCAGAGATGACGCAAACACCTTCACGCTGTTTCACGACACCCATCTTCATGCAGCTCAGGAACCACAACCAGCTATCTTTGTTCTCGCTCTCGACCAGTGCATATGCAATAGGAAGAAGTTAATTATTTGTATCTACTGCAATCGCCACCAATAGTGTGCCCTTATACTTTCCAGTGAGAAAGGTACCAACAACTGATAATACCGGGCGACAGTGCCTGAAGGCTTGTATAGTCTGGGCGAATGCCCAGAATAAGCGGTCTAGGATTAGCTCACCTGGGTTCATTGGGTTTGGACATTCTCTCCGCCAAACTTGAGTCCCCCTGTTAGCACTTGCTATCTGATGAAGCATTCTGGGGGCATAAGAATAGGCCTCCTCATAGGTTCCATACAAGTTCTGGAACATCTTTTCCTTCGCACGCCTAGCCTTGATGTAGCTGACAGGGAAGCCAATCTGATCTGCTACAGTTTTTTGCAAAGCCCTAATACTAATGTTGAGACTTTCCTGCACAATCGTTTCCATCCTCTGTGCCACATATCTTGCAGTCACATTGTAGTGATCTGAAAGAGTCCCAGTTTGCTCACAGCTATGCTCCACTATTTTTGTGATATGCCATGGCTGACATACCCCAGGCTTCAGTCTAGCGAGAACTCTTCCGGGGCAACCATTCGCGGAATGGATGCATATGACCTTCAGCTCTTTTTTATCAGACTGCTTCACTCTATGTTGGCGATGGAGGGCGATTGCATAGCTATCTATTGCCTGGTAAGCAGACTTCTTGTCTGGGAAAACCTGCCCAACCTCCAGGCTCCCCGCTTCTAGGCCAGAAACAGAGTGAAATTCATTGGTGATGCTCATATCCTGTTAAAACCCAGGTTGCAGTGCTGCCGTGACCGCCCTCTGAGGAGGAACAACTTCTTCTTCACTTGAGTCCGAAGATGCAGAAGAATGACCGTCATCGTCATCATCTAGCACCTCCGGCAATCCCTCCACGTGTTCGCTCATGTCAACGGTCACAGACCAATATCCTGTGTCATACACTGGCTGGCCGCCTGTCGGTTCCGATGGGCCAGCGCTAGGGGCTGATGTGATGGCCAACTCGACCTCACCGCCCCCGCTACTGCATCCGGCAACATCGGTGACAGAAATGAACTCCACATACACCATCGGCTGTCCAAACATTGAGTTATTGAGATTGCTTGCAAACCTCATGTACGACCCCCACGACCTATCACCTGTGACAGGCCGCAAACCCCAATGGGCAACTGTCCCATCATTTCCTCCATCAACGACGAAGGCCTCCATTGTCATTTTTTTCCCTGCATCCCTAGGCCAAACACTGCTCGGATGCACCTTCTGACTGCTGCGTAACCCACGTTCACCATGTCTCTCACTACAACTGTAGTCAACCCGCTCAAGGACACATCCACCCCAGAAGGACCGTCGCGTAAGACATCCCCATAGTACACTAACAAATTTTCCATAGTACCTAACCAACATCCATATTTACATTTCAAATAATTAGTAGCTGAATATTTATTATCAGTCGATTAAAACTCAAATTATAATAATACGATGGAATTTTTTATATTACCCGATTCTAAAAACATTTTCATATCATCCGATACAAATAATTTAATAACAATATTTCTATTCGAAATAATTGATTCTTTTAGTATCAGTCGGTTAGACTTTAAACATTTAGTAATAGTACGATGACAAAATTTGCATATCATACGACTAAAAGAATAACCGTATTTTCGTTACAAATATTTGGTTTGTTTTTAGAATCATTTGCTTGGACTCTAAACATAATAGTATGATAATAACATTTTAATATCATATGAGTTAAACATTTAATATCTTTCGGTTTTAATAATTTTTCATATCGTACGATAATAATCATTTATTTACAAATAATAATATTCGCAGCCGCATGCACATCATTCACAACAGTACATCAAACATAAAAAAAGATTCACAAAATTACGGCGTCATTTATACCTCAGCTTCAATACGGATGTCGTTGCGAATGCAATTAAGCGTCACAATAGTTCGAATAAATATCCGTCACCTGCAATATATGAACGGAGTCAACCTATTATCACATGAACATAAATATTGCACTTGGAATATTCTTTCTGCTATCAAAAGTATGAAAATAGCACTTGCATGCATGTGGTCATCACCTCAAAAGGGATAGCGAAGATCGAAACACAATTTCTTCGATCACGTCATCTCCTCCTTGTTTGCTACTAAGATGTTTTTTTACCTAATTACATACATCATTAAGTACATCAGCATGTAATCTTAACATAGAAAATTTAGATTATTGCGACATAACAAAGTAGACCTACGGTTTCCTAACTATACACTTATTAATAAACATACCACATGAAATAACATACCACATGCAATGACCAATTACAGTAGAAACTTTTTCTTAATTACCATATTAAGATCTTCTCGCATGTCAAATTAAATTTATGCATTTCAAAAGCCTAATGTTGATCTACAATACCGTCAAATATTAGTTGTCCAAATTCCGGCTCTAACCGAACATAAATGTTCAACAGAAGTCCTAATTACGAATTAATACTAATGGACGCAGCTAACATTAATACAACATCTTCAACCTACTCTTCTCAAAAAATAGTATAAATGCAACATATGTCGTTTGAAATTATTTCTAACGTCCAAGCACTAACATCGCATAGCTAATGACGAGCTAAAAGACTAACTAATTACCACAGTGCATGCACAAAAAAAAAATCCATGTATTGCAAAGCTCATACCTCGATCTTCCCCTTCGTACTTCACTTCGCACGGCAAATCCTACTCCAGAAACTCCAAATGACTCCACAAAGTGCTGAAATAATGCCTAAAACAACAGAGAATACACACTCAGGAACTAATCAAACAGAACAAAAACATCATGCATGCGAACGAAACCAACAAAAATGGATAGATCTTACCTTAATCTATCTTTTCTTCAACTTCACCATCTTCAAAATCCAACTCTAAATCGCCCAAAATCACGAGTGAAAGTGGCTACCGAGTTTTTATTTCTGTGTGTTCTTGTAGACTTAGAGAGAGCAGGGAGGCAGAGAAGGCAACCAGAGAGATTCGAGAGAGAGCGTCTGCGCACGGAGCCGCGGCTGTGCGTATAAAAAGAAGAGGAGCATTGTATTGTCGGCAGAACAAGCTAGAACTCACCTACCGCGGCCTCGGATTCCAGCATCGTGGTGTCTCATCACACGCAGCAACAGCAACGCTGTTGGGCGGCATGCCTGAGTGTTGTCGCGTCGGCTGCAGCAATAGACTGAAGCGGGAATCACGCAGTGCTTTAATCAGTGTCGTCTGCGTAGGAATCAGTACACAAGACGTCAAAGTTTAGGCGGGAATCCGATTCCAGAGCATCGGAACTTGTGGCAGAAAGCAAAAAAAGGCTTGGGCATCGAATTGGGTGATGTCACCTCCGCCGCAGCAACAGCGAGGCTGTCGGCGTCCGCGGGAGCGGCAACAGCGCGGCCGCCTCATGCAGTGGCGGCATGGCCCGCCGTCAGGGCCCGCGTGCAGCAGGAGCTGTCTGTTGGGGAACGTAGCAGAATTTTAAAATTTTCTACGCATCACCAAGATCAATCTATGGAGTCATCTAGCAATGAGTGAGAGGGGAGTGCATCTACATACCCTTGTAGATCGCGAGCGGAAGCGTTCAAGAGAACGGGGTTGATGGAGTCGTACTCGTCGTGATCCAAATCACCGATGACCGAGCGCCGAACGGACGGCACCTCCGCGTTCAACACACGTACGGTTGGGAGAGACGTCTCCTCCTTCTTGATCCAGCAAGGGGGGAGGAGAGGTTGATGAAGATCCAGCAGCACGACGGCGTGGTGGTGGAAGCAGCGGGGATCTCGGCAGGGCTTCGCCAAGCACCAACGAGAGGGAGAAGTGTCACGGGGGGAGAGGGAGGCGCCAGGGGCTGGGGTGTCGCTGCCCTCTCCCCCCCCCCCACTATATATTAAAGGCTTAGGGGGGGCCGGCCCCTCTAGATCCCATCTAGATGGGGGGGGGGGGCGGCGGCCAAGGGTGGCTTGGCCCCCCAAGCCTAGTGGAGGCGCCCCCACCCCCAGGGTTTCCCAACCCCGAGCAGGAGAGGCCCATAGGGGGGCGCACCAGCCCACCAGGGGCTGGTTCCCTTCCCACTTCAGCCCATGGGGCCTCCGGGATAGGTGGCCCACCCGGTGGACCCCAGGACCCTTCCGGTGGTCCCCGTACAATACCGATTACCCCGAACACTTCCCGTGGCCGAGAAACTGGACTTCCTATATACAATTCTTTACTCCGGGACCCATTCCGGAACTCCTCGTGTGATGTGCCGGATCTCATCCGGGACTCCGAACAAACTTTCGGGTTACCGCATACTATATCTCTACAACCCTAGCGTCACCGAACCTTAAGTGTGTAGACCCTACGGGTTCGGGAGACACGTAGACATGACCGAGACGACTTCCGTGTCAAAACCAACAGAGGATCTGGATACCTGTTGGCTACCACATGCCCCTCGATGATCTCATCGGATGAACCACGATGTCGAGGATTCATCAATCCCGAACGCAATTCCCTTTGTCTATCGGTACGATACTTGCCCCGAGATTCGATCGTCGGATCTCGATACCTTGTTCAATATCGTTTACCGGCAAGTCTCTTTTACTGTTTCCGTAACACATCATCACCTGTGAACAACTCCTTGATCACATTGAGCTCATTGATGATGTCCTACCGAGTGGGCCCAGAGGACTACTCTCCGTCACACGGAGTGACAAATCCAGTCTCGATTGTGCCAACCCAACAGACATTTCGGAGATACCGTAGTGCACCTTATAGCCACCCAGAGTTACGTTGTGACGTTTGGTACACCCAAAGCACTCCTACGGTATCCGGGAGTTGCACAATCTCATGGTTCTAGAAAAAGTACTTGACATTGGAAAAGCTTAGCAGACGAAAAATACACGATCTAGTGCTAGGCTTAGGATTGGGTCTTGTCCATCACATCATTCTCCTAATGATGTGATCCCGTATCAATGAAATCCAATTCCATGGTCAGGAAACCGTAACCATCTATTGATCAAAGAGCTAGTCAACTAGAGGCTTACTAGGGACTGTTGGTGGTCTATGTATTCACACATGTATACGATTTCGGATAACACAATTATAGCATGAATAACAGACAATTAGATGAACAAGGAAAATAATAATAACCATTTTATTATTGCCTCTAGGGCATATTTCCAACAGTCCCCACTTGCACTAGAGTCAATAATCTAGTTACATTGTGATGAACGAACACCCATAGAGTTCTGGTGTTGATCATGTTTTGCCCGTGAAAGAGGTTTAGTCAACGGATCTGCTACATTCAAAATCATGTGACACTTTACAATATCTAATGTCTCCATCTGTGAACATGTTCACGTATGGAGTTGAAGCGACGCTTGATATGCCTGGTCTTCTTGTGAAACTGGGCTCCTTGGCAAGGGCAATAGCCTCCTGTTTGTCACAGAAGAGAGCCATTGGCCCCGACGCTTTGAATGACTCCTAGGTCGGTGATGAACTCCTCATCCATACTGCTTCGTGTGCCCTCGAGGCTGCTATGTACTACCGCTTCGCATGTAGAACCCGCCACGACGCTTTGCTTGCAACTGCCACACGCTACCGCTCCACCATTCAAAATATCAACGTCCGGTTGTGGACTTGGAGTCATCCGGATCTGTGTCGAAGCTAGCGTCGAGAGTACCCTTACGACGAGCTCTTCGTCACCTCCATTACGAGAAAACACTATCCTTAGTCCTTTTCAGGTACTTCGGATGTTCTTGACGCTGTCCAGTGTTCCTTGCCAGGATTACTTTGCCGGGGCGCGTACGTGGCTTAGGACTTTAGCGTAATCTTTTCAGTGCATCTGATATTGACCTCGGGGTTTACTGCTTATATGGTCAGCGTTGAGGGGGGTGATGAGTATGGTCTCTCTGGTTGCGGGCGGTCGGCCTCGATTTGTGTGGTCTACTAAGGTAGGGGAACTGGCATACATAATAGACAACACTTTATGGCCGAGACTGCGGATAGGTGCTGCTGCCATATAAGCCATCCACTGACTATGCAGTAAGGACGTCTTTAAGTACTCCCCAGCCCTGAGGCGCAGTTGCGTCTACCCTTTGCAACTCACCGTGTGAATGCTCGCATCTGAAGCTCCCACGGCCGACCAGCGCCGGCTAAGCCAGTTGATGACTTCGTACACCTGTGCAATACAGGCCGGAAGAAGGACCCTTCATTGGAAGAACGGGAATTGTGTCCATATTGAACCTCTCGCCTACAATATCTGTGAGCTATCAGGTAGTGTGACGTTTACTCACCCGCAGAAAGACCTATGAAGGCGTTCCTCGTGCACACTCACGATTAAAGATTGACGTTGGATGCTTCTACTCAACATTTAGTATAAGGCTAGCTCTGTACAAGGTCCTCATTGAAAAACACTGATTCAAGTAGGCCTTTATACGTTCCAAGAATTATTAATAAAACTCATCAAAATTTCCCATTGAGCAGTATGTCATCCACATTACGTAATTGCAGAATGCCTTACCGAGAGACCACACAGCACGTTTTGTAAACACAGGCTTCTCAGTCTGTCGTGACCCCTCCAACGCCTTTGATCATTCATCAAAGCGAATGTGGTACGAACTCCTTGAGAGCTTGCACCAGCCATAGATGAGCGCTGGAGCTTGTCCACCCCACCCCACTTGGGTCAGCATTTATCGTCTAGGGGGTCGACAGCCCCCCCCCACCCCCACACCTTTCCTGGTTGCATCCTATAACAAACATCTTCCTTAAGGAAAAACCATTCACAGGAATGAGGTTGTTGACGTCACAGCCTGCCATATGCCTCAGAATCATAGTCCACGCGGCAACAAACTGGACACTAACATGATTCTGACGGATTTCAGCTTCGCTACGGGTGAGAAAGTCTCATCGTAGTCAACCCCTTGAACTTGTCGATAACCCTTAGCGACAAGCCGAGCCTTATAGATGGTCACATTACCATCCGCGTCAGTCTTCTTCTTAAAGATCCATTTATTTTCTATGGCTTGCCGATCATCGGGCAAGTCAGTCAAAGTCCATACTTCGTTTTCATACATGGATCCTATCTCGGATTTCATGGCTTCAAGCCATTTGTCGGAATCCGGGCCCGCCATCGCTTCTTCATAGTTCGAAGGTTCACTGTTGTCTAACAACATGATTTCCAGGACAGGATTGCCGTACCACTCTGGTGCGGAACGTGTCCTTGTGGACCTTCGAAGTTCAGTGGTAGCTTGATCATGATCATTATCATTAACTTCCTCTCTAGCCGGTGCAGGCTCCACAGAAACATTTTCCTGTGCTGCGCTACTCTCCGGTTCGAGGATCATCTCATCAAGCTCCACTTTCCTCCCACTTACTTCTTTCGAGAGAAACTCTTTCTCTAGAAAGGATCCATTCCTAGCAACAAAGATCTTGCCCTCGGATCTTAGGTAGAAGGTATACCCAATAGTTTCCTTAGGGTATCCTATGAATACGTATTTTTCCGACTTGGGTTCGAGCTTCTCTGGTTGAAGTTTCTTCACATAAGCATCGCATCCCCAAACTTTCAAAAACGACAGCTTAGGTTTCTTCCCAAACCATAATTCATACGGTGTCGTCTCAACGGATTTTGACGGTGCCCTATTTAAAGTGAATGCGGCAGTCTCTAAAGCATAACCCCAAAAAGATAGCGGTAAATCGGTAAGAGACATCATAGATCGCACCATATCCAATAGAGTGCGATTACGACGTTCAGACACACCGTTACGCTGAGGTGTTCCAGGCGGCGTGAGTTGTGAAACAATTCCACATTTCCTTAAGTGCGTGCCAAATTCATGACTCAAATATTCTCCTCCACGATCTGATCGTAGGAACTTTATTTTCTTGTCACGTTGATTTTCAACCTCATTCTGAAATTCCTTGAACTTTTCAAAGGTCTCAGACTTGTGCTTCATCAAGTAGACATACCCATATCTACTCAAATCATCGGTGAGGGTGAGAACATAACGATAACCACCGCGAGCCTCAACACTCATTGGACCACACACATCAGTATGTATGATTTCCAATACGTTGGTTGCTCGCTCCATTGTTCCGGAGAACGGAGTCTTGGTCATCTTGCCCAAGAGGCATGGTTCGCATCTGTCAAATGATTCATAATCAAGAGACTCCAAAAGTCCATCTGCATGGAGTTTCTTCATGCGTTTAACACCGATATGACCAAGGCGGCAGTGCCACAAGTATGTGGGACTATCGTTATCAACCTTGCATTTCTTGGCATTCACATTATAAACATCTGTAACATCACGTTCGAGATTCAATAAAAATAAACCATTGACCAGCGGGGCATGACCATAAAACATATCTCTCATATAAATAGAACAACCATTATTCTCAGATTTAAATGAGTAGCCATCTCGCATTAAGCGAGATCCAGATACAATGTTCATGCTCAAAGCTGGCACTAAATAACAATTATTGAGGTTTAAAACTAATCCCGTAGGCAGATGTAGAGGTAGCGTGCCGACGGCGATCACATCGACCTTGGAACCATTCCCGACGCGCATCGTCACCTCGTCCTTCGCCAGTCTCCGCTTATTCCGCAGCTCCTGTTTTGAGTTACAAATATGAGCAACCGCACCGGTATCAAATACCCAGGAGCTACTACGAGCGCTGGTAAGGTACACATCAATAACATGTATATCACATATACCTTTGGTATTGCCGGCCTTCTTATCCGCTAAGTACTTGGGGCAGTTCCGCTTCCAGTGACCGTTTCCCTTGCAATAAAAGCACTCAGTCTCAGGCTTGGGTCCATTCTTTGACTTCTTCCCGGCAGCTTGCTTACCGGGCGCGGCAACTCCCTTGCCGTCCTTCTTGAAGTTCTTTTTACCCTTGCCTTTCTTGAACTTAGTGGTTTTATTCACCATCAACACTTGATGTTCCTTTTTGATCTCCACCTCCGCTGATTTCAGCATTGAATATACCTCAGGAATGGTTTTCTCCATCCCCTGCATATTGAAGTTCATCACGAAGCTCTTGTAGCTAGGTGGAAGTGACTGAAGGATTCTGTCAACGACCGCGTCATCCGGGAGATTAACTCCCAGCTGAGACAAGCGGTTGTGCAATCCAGACATCTTGAGTATGTGCTCGCTGACTGAACTATTCTCCTCCATCTTACAACTGTAGAACTTGTCGGAGACTTCATATCTCTCGACTCGGGCATGAGCTTGGAAAACCATTTTCAGCTCTTGGAACCTCTCATATGCTCCGTGTTGCTCAAAACGCTTTTGGAGCCCCGATTCTAAGCTGTAAAGCATGCCGCACTGAACCAGGGAGTAATCATCACTACGCGACTGCCAGACGTTCATAACATCTTGAGTTGCTGGGAAAACAAGTGCGTCACCTAGCGGTGCTTCAAGGACATATGCTTTCTTGGCAGCTATGAGGATAATCCTCAGGTTACGGACCCAGTCCGTATAGTTGCTACCATCGTCTTTCAGCTTGGTTTTCTCTAGGAACGCGTTGAAGTTGAGGGCAACATTAGCGTGGGCCATTTGATCTACAAGACATATTGTAAAGATTTTAGACTAAGTTCATGACAATTAAGTTCATCTAATCAAATTATATATAATGAACCCCCACTCAGATAGACATCCCTCTCGTCATCTAAGTGATACATGATCCGAATCGACTAGGCCGTGTTCGATCATCACGTGAGACGGACTAGTCATCAACGGTGAACATCTCCATGTTGATCGTATCTTCTATACGACTCATGCTCGACCTTTCGGTCTCTTGTGTTCCGAGGCCATGTCTGTACATGCTAGGCTCGTCAAGTCAACCTAAGTGTATTGCTGTGTAAATCTGGCTTACACCCGTTGTATTCGAACGTTAGAATCTATTACACCCGATCAACATGTAGTGCTTCGAAACAACGAACCTTCGCAACGGTGCACAGTTAGGGGGAACACTTTCTTGAAATTTTAGTAAGGGATCATCTTATATATGCTACCGTTGTTCTAAGCAAATAAGATGCAAAAACATGATAAACATCACATGCAATCAAAATAGTGACATGATATGGCCATTATCGCTTCGCTCCTTTTGATCTCCATCTTCGGGGCTCCATGATCATCATCGTCACCGGCATGACACCATGATCTCCATCATCGTGTCTTCATGAAGTTGTCTCGCCAACTATTACTTCTACTACTACGGCTAACGGTTAGCAATAAAGTAAAGTAATTACATGGCGAATTTCAATGGCACGCAGGTCATATAATAAATTAAGACAACTCCTATGGCTCCTGCCGGTTGTCATACTCATCGACATGCAAGTCGTGATTCCTATTACAAGAACATGATCATCTCATACATCACATATATCATTCATCACATCCTTCGGCCATATCACATCACAAAGCACTTGCTGCAAAAACAAGTTAGACGTCCTCTAATTGTTGTTGCAAATTTTTTATGTGGCTTCTATAGGTTTCTAGCAAGAACGTTTCTTACCTACGCCAAAACCACAACGTGATATGCCAATTTCTATTTACCCTTCATAAGGACCCTTTTCATCGAATCCGATCCGACTAAAGTGGGAGAGACAGACACCCGCTAGCCACCTTATGCAACTAGTGCATGTCAGTCGGTGGAACCAGTCTCACGTAAGCGTACGTGTAAGGTCGGTCCGGGCCGCTTCATCCCACGATGCCGCCGAATCAAGATAAGACTAGTAACGGCAAGAAGATTGACAAATCGACGCCCACAACTACTTTGTGTTCTACTCGTGCAAGATACTACGCATAGACCTAGCTCATGATGCCACTGTTGGGGAACGTAGCAGAATTTTAAAATTTTCTACGCATCACCAAGATCAATCTATGGAGTCATCTAGCAACGAGTGAGAGGGGAGTGCATCTACATACCCTTGTAGATCGCGAGCGGAAGCGTTCAAGAGAACGGGGTTGATGGAGTCGTACTCGTCGTGATCCAAATCACCGATGACCGAGCGCCGAACGGACGGCACCTCCGCGTTCAACACACGTACGGAGCAGAGACGTCTCCTCCTTCTTGATCCAGCAAGGGGGGAGGAGAGGTTGATGGAGATCCAGCAGCACGACGGTGTGGTGGTGGAAGCAGCGGGATTTCAGCAGGGCTTCGCCAAGCGCTACTGGAGGAGGAAGAGGTGTCACGGGAGGGAGAGGGAGGCGCCAGGGGCTGAGGTCTTTTTCCCATGCACCTCCCCACTATATATAGGGGTGGAGGGGGCTGGTTTCTTGCCCTCCAAGTCCATTGGGGCGTTGGCAAAGGTGGAAGGAAAGAAATCCCATCCTTTCCCTTCCCCACCGATTGTTATCCCCCTTTTTTAGGGATCTTGATCTTATCCCTTCGGGATATGATCTTATTCCTTCTAAGGGGGAATCTTGGTGCGCCTTGACTAGGGGTGTGGGGCCTTGCCCCCACTACCCACGTTCATGTGGGTCCCCCCATGCAGGTGGGCCCCACTCCGGAACCTTCTAGAACCTTCTTGGTACAATACCGAAAAATCCCGAACATTTTCCGGTGGCCAAAATAGGACTTCCCATATATAAATCTTTACCTCCGGACCATTCCGGAACTCCTCGTGACGTCCAGGATCTCATCCGAGACTCCGAACAACCTTCGGGTTACCGCATACTAATATCTCTATAACCCTAGCGTCACCGAACCTTAAGTGTGTAGACCCTACGGGTTCGGGAGACACGTAGACATGACCGAGACGACTCTCCGGTCAATAACCAACAGCGGGATCTGGATACCCATGTTGGCTCCCACATGCTCCTCGATGATCTCATCGGATGAACCACGATGTCGAGGATTCAATCAATCCCGTACGCAATTCCCTTTGTCTATCGGTACGATACTTGCCCGAGATTCGATCGTCGGTATCTCGATACCTTGTTCAATCTCGTTACCGGCAAGTCTCTTTACTCGTTTCCGTAACACATCATCCCGTGAACAACTCCTTGATCACATTGAGCTCATTATGATGATGTCCTACCGAGTGGGCCCAGAGGTACCTCTCCGTCACACGGAGTGACAAATCCCAGTCTCGATTCGTGCCAACCCAACAGACACTTTCGGAGATACCCGTAGTGCACCTTTATAGCCACTCAGTTACGTTGTGACGTTTGGTACACCCAAAGCACTCCTACGGTATCCGGGAGTTGCACAATCTCATGGTCTAAGGAAAAGTTACTTGACATTGGAAAAGCTTTAGCAGACGAAATACACGATCTAGTGCTAGGCTTAGGATTGGGTCTTGTCCATCACATCATTCTCCTAATGATGTGATCCCGTTATCAATGACATCCAATGTCCATGGTCAGGAAACCGTAACCATCTATTGATCAACGAGCTAGTCAACTAGAGGCTTACTAGGGACATGTTGTGGTCTATGTATTCACACATGTATTACGATTTCCGGATAACACAATTATAGCATGAATAACAGACAATTATCATGAACAAGGAAATATAATAATAACCATTTTATTATTGCCTCTAGGGCATATTTCCAACACTGTCGGCCTGGGAGCGGCAGCAGCAGCTGTGGCCGCCTCGTTGAATGGCGGCAGGGCCCACCTGCCCTGCCCCGTTCCGTCCTGGCTTGAGCCGCTCCAAATAAATGTTATACCCGGGCGGCCGCCTCCAGGCGTGGCGGCAGGTGCCACGTGTCGCCTGCCACGGCTGAGGGGGTCCTTTTTGTCAATTTGATCCACAGGTATTCCTTTTTGGCAATAGCGTTGTGCAGGTGGTCCTTTTGGACAAAAATCGGTTTGTTCCTCTAGTCTGACATGACAGGCAACGAACCAGCTAGCGAATTCTGGCGAGTATATTGTTATTAGGAAAGACGAGATAGACAGGATTTGTTCGTGTCTTGTCTTGTACTCAAGTTGGCCATTATATATATATATATATATATATATAATAATATAATAAAATATATAATATATATATATATATATATATATAGGCTCACGAGGCTCAAGCAATACAATCAACGATTCCCAATCATTCTCTATCCCTTAGGGCCAGTTCTTTTGAGCGATTCTCCCAGAATCGTCCCCCTCCCCAGCTTCTCCCAGAATCGCTATTTTTTTTACAATCCTGCTAGTTAAGGTTAATTTGTTTAGGATTGTAAAAAATAATAGAAGTGGTGATTCTGGGAGAAGCTGGGGGAGGGGGCGATTCTGGGAGAATCCCCCAAAAGAACTGGCCCCTAATATGGTATCAGCCTATCGATCCAACCTAGGCGCCCGCCGCTTGCCGCCCCGCGCACCGCCCTGGGGCGGTCGGCCTCCATGACCGTACCGGGGGCCGTGCCGCCCGTACCTAGGATTCGTCCACCGGTCGTGTTGACCGGCTGCTGCCCTAGAGAGTCTTTTTTCCGAGCCCTTTCTCCAGGTTTTTCTCTCTCCCGCCGGACATCCTGATCGGCGTTTTCTTTTTGGTTTTCCGATTTAAGATCGGTTTGCGTCGCCTGCCCGCCGCCGTTGATCTGTGCGCCTCTACTCCAACACCGACGTGGCGGCCGTGGCTCTTAAACCGACCCGGCGGCCTCGGCGACAGGCGGCCCCTCACGGTCATCGTCGAGCCTCCTAACTACTCCTAGTCGTCGGCGGTCTCCACGTATTAGTAGGCTCCGTCGTGGTCGGGGTAGTACTAGTCGTCGGCGGGATCAGCTGGCTCCTGGACTCCGTCATCTGATCGCAGCAATCGGGTTAGAGGGGGAAAAGAGGTAGCAAAGCAACTGTGAGTACTCATCCCAAAGTACTCGCAAGACTTATATCAGATCTATACTAAGTATGCATCAGTATCAAAGGAATATGGCTGTATCTTTTGACTATACTGCAGAAATGGCAGAATAGAAGGGAAGGCCTAACCTATCGAAGACTAACATCTTGCAGCATCAGAAGAGTGCAGATTAGCATAACAAAAGTAGTAAGTATGTTGTAGTAACGCCCAGAGGTCCTTCCTCGACTCGCTGCGAGAAAAGCGATCCCGGAGCTATCATATCCATTTAGTGTCTCCAGTATTCAGTTCTAGTTGTAATAGATGGGATACAACTCTGAGCGTCCGTTACCATGGACACGGCTATTCGAATAGATATACTTCTTGCAGGGTGCACCAACTTACCCAAACACGCTCGATTAACTCCGACCGGACACACTTTCGGGTCATCAGCCGGGCTCGGCTGATCGACACACTGTAGTCCTACCTAAGCTCAACAGAGAGGCCAGCACGCCGGTCTACATCCTACATGCGAAGGGGTCATGGGCCAATCGTCCTTTGCAGTCCTGTGCATTGTGAGGACGGCCGGAATCAGTCCTGGCTACACTCTTTAACAAAGCAGGGGCTTACGCGGACCACCCGTGCGTGTGCCGCTAAACCACTGACGTCAGTGAGCTTTAGAAGAACGTACGACGCCGAGTGCCCATACTTGTTCCCGCCGGTGGTTAGTGCGAAAAGGCCAGAGGCCTACTCAGATCACATATCCAAACCCGTTAGTGTCTTGGGGAGTGGCGGGCGGAGACGATTAGTGATTGTCGCCCCGTCCTCGAGGACTTACGGCAAGGTTCAGGCTCATCCCTCTCTAGGGCGGTCTTGCCTGCCCGGCCGTGCCTCGTATTATCTCGCAGGTACCCTCCAGGTCAACCCGACTCACAAGAGACTGTCGGGAACTCAGGTCCACCTCTACCGGGGTGGTACCGCCTGCCCTTCAATCCCACAGCACCAGTAAAAGGGGCAACGGGTAAGGTAAAGGTAACAGGTGTCCGTTGTCATCAAGGGGGAAATCCGAGGAATCACCCTCGATGGAATCCCACTCGATGTAACCGTCAAGGTGAACTTGGAGGAATCACCCTCGATAGGTTTACAATTTGAGGGGCTACAGACGAGAGGCATCATCGAGTGAGGGTGGTGAAAGAGGAATCACCCTCTGAAATCCACGATCGATTAGCTACACTACAGAGATATCATCAGGAGTGCGATACGAGGATCACCCTCGGCACTCGATAATAACTCTGCAGAGTCGTACAACTAAGGTGGGTCGGTGATGTCTGTCTCTAGTCGTTAATCACCTGATCGAGTCACCGGTAACAAAGCAGGGTAACAAGGACAAGGATGAGGGGTCATTGATGGATCACTAACCAACCTTATACTAAGCATATAGGATAACAGGTAAAGTAACATAGCAGGTTAAAAAAACAGGCTATGCATCAGAATAGGAGCTATCAAACAACAATAGCAAAATCTAATGCAAGCATGAGAGAGAAAGAATGGGCGATATAGGAATGATCAAGGGGGAAGCTCTGTCGAGAAAGAAGGGTTCATCGTCGATGTATTCGATCACACGGGCATCAGCAGTGGTCTCGTGGTCTACCGGAGAAGAAGAGGGGGGAGAAACAGTAAATATAAAGCACTCACACTGCTTGAGCAATATTTCGCTCACACGCTTTTTAAACATTATGCTTGTTATCACTGTGGTGTTACACGGCCAACTGAGTTGTGAATCATTTGGTTTCAGGAGGTATCCCTCTTGAGTCGTTGGAGCATGACAATATTGTTCAGTATTATGGAACAGCCAAGGTAGTTTTCTAGTAACATATGGCTCGTAAAATAATTACAGAATAGTGATTATACCCTGTGTACTTTTCATTACTTTCTGTTATTTTCCTTGTGGGAATTGCATAATATGAGATTTAGCCCATGGTAAAGATTTTTCTCAGCTAGACTTTTCTTTCTGCTTTTGAAATTCATGCTTTCTCTGAGTAAATTATATTTGTCTGATATGAACTGTGATTCTACATCTTTACACTAAATCTGGTGGGATGGAAGTTCTGCAGGAAGATAGGAAAATTGTATATTTTTCTTGAACTTGTGACCCAAGGCTCTTGGCAGCTTTATATCAAAAATATTGTTTACAAGATTCTCAAGTATCAGCATATACAAGGCAGATTTTGAATGGTTTGAATTATCTACATCAGCGAAATGTCCTGCACAGGTGAGTACTAAAAACACGTTGTTTGGTATATATTTTTCTGTATTATATTTCTCGGTGGTCATTGAGAGCCTGTTTCATGCTGGATCACCAGGGGACATTAAATGTGCAAAATATCCTAGTTGATGCAATGGGTTGGTCAAATTGGCAGGATTTGGCTGCGAAGGAGGTATTGCTACTCTATTAAAGCATGATTTATCAGTTTATCACTGTACCCCATTTTGTGCTGACTCTTTTCTAATCTTGCCATTTGCAGATGTCAATTTTGAGCCAAGCAAGATTAGCAAGGGAACTGTCGTCTGGATGGCCCCTGATGTTAGTTATGTAGTTGAGCTATGGTGCCATCATTGTCCTGCTTTTTCTTGAAACAAAGGCATCATGTTGTTCTATACTCACATTCAGAGTGTGTACAGTTGCACTTGAGCATATTTGTGTCTGGTCTATGGTGATCATTTGACTTTTTCTACCGCTATTAGATCATCTTTGTGACCTGAATGCTTCAGAACACGAGTCGATGGTCCATGCAGAGAACAGATTACAAATATCTTTCTAGTACAATGAATCATTGTCTGTGTAGGTAGCTTGGTAATTTGAAATTTATAAGTAGCATACTTGATGAGTTTAGAGTTTAAAAATCCACACAGTGAGTTGTAACTGACAAATGGTTTAGTTTAGAGTTAAACACTGTAAGATAGAGTGTGACTCTAAATACTTGTAGTTGTGTAACATTAATAAAAGCTTGTTACTCTTGTTGCCATGAAAGGTTATTGGATTAAGTTGGTCTGTCAAATTTTAAGCAAATTTTGTTGCTGTACCAACTGTATACGTTTTGTGATGGTATGCTCTTATTCAGGTTGCTAAGGCTAAGCCACATGGACCTCCAGCAGATATATGGAGTCTTGGGCTGCACAGTTGGAGATGCTGACCGGCAAAGTTCCATACCCTGATATGGAATGGGTGCGTATTTCTGTCACCTTAGTTTTCTGGAACAGCATCTAAGATTTAAATACTGCCAAGACAGTAATTTAAATGCGCTGGTATACTGGAGCTGCATACCAAGCTAAATTTTAAAAATGCAAAGATCAAGGGCTATCGGGGGAGGGGGACTATGAATTCCATGACATTTGTATGCGCAAGTATCTAATGCATAGTAGGCACCCCCCAAAAAATCTGCGCTATATTGCTGTTGTCTATTTTGATGTATTTATTAGGGAAATCAGAAATGCATAGATACAAGTAGCAGACCCATTTCCCGCAAAAAAAAGAGTAGCAGACCCATTCCCTGTATTTGGATCTTGTGGTTTTCTTAATATCAGAGTTGTGTATTGTTACTGTCTGTGATGCAATCTTCTCTCCTGCCATGTAGACACATGCTTTGGTCAAAATTGGTAGGGGAATACCACCAAAAATTCCCAATACGTTACAGAAGATGCCCGGGATTTCATAGCAAAGTGTGTTCAAGCAAACCAAAAAGGACCGGCCATCTGCTGCTCTACACAATTTAGATTAGCAACAACCCATTGCACAAACCACGGAGCAAATGGGGCGAGGCAGGCGACAGCACGGCGACGGGGCGGCGGGCCTGCCGCCCCCACCTGAAACCGCCCTACTGCGGATCGAGCAGGGCAGACGCCGATCTCACTAGGACTTCGCCGGCGGCATCTTGTCAGCGCCGCCGCCGGCGGCACCGCCGGGGTTGTGCGGACCGGCCGATCTGGTGGATACGGAAGCCGATCGGGGGTTTCTGCATCCGGCGAAATGGAAGATCCATTTTCAAGATGTTCAGGCGGCGGTCTCCGTTCTGATGGATTTCTCTACGCGCATTACCCATCGCGATGGATGGTGGTGCGGGATCTGGAAGGGGATATCCTCGGCGGCTGCTACCTATACGATGACGAGAAGATCTCGAGGGTATGCGTCTGCTTATTGATGATTTGACAATTCGTGTTCTTAAATTTTGCAGGAAGAAACGCAGGTGCGTGATCAGATTGAGGGTGGTGATCTCACAGCGATCCTAAGCCTGCGAAGCCGCGGTCGGGGGAAGGTTTGGTTTGGGTGTTGGCCGATGAGGATGAGGACGATGATGCCGCGGGTGATCAAACCTCCTGTGGCGCTCCCGGAGGTGGAACTCCGGCGCGGGCCGGTGAAGACACCAGATGTCGCCTCGCGCATGAGGGGATCAGCGCTTAGAAGTTCGAGGGATGGGGGGTTCGGACCCAGATCGCCATTGCCGACGCCGACAGGTGAAGCCGTGGTGCGGTCCTCTCCCAAAGGTAGGTGTTCGAGTATAACATTAGCGATTTTTCCGTCGGACGTGTGGACGAAGGTCACACGGAGAAAAAGAAGAAGAAAGGAGCGCCGGCGATCGGGAGGCCGCCGTCGGGGCACCGCGAGCTTCGCCAGATCAGAGGACGCACGGCAAGTCGTTTGAATTTCCTGTGGGCCGTGATGGGCCGGGATCTTGTCACGCCGAGTGGGCCTGGATAGGACTGGGTATGAGGCCCAGGGTCGAGCCAGGAGCCCAATCGGGGGGTCCGCGGTGATCTCGACGTGCAGCGATTTCATCTACGTGCGAGCCGCCGACTATGTGTTCGTGGGTTCATCTTTCGCTCCGTCTGCGAAGTCTAGGGTTCGCCGGGTTGCCACGCCGGGATTCCCTAAACTTGCTCTCGGACGCGCTCTCGGGTTCGGCCTGCCGCCGCGGGTACCTTCGCCATGGCTGGAAGGGGCGCCGGGCAGTCCCCCAAGCCCGCGCCGCCTCTCCCAAGACTGCGCCGCCGCCGCCCAAGCGGCTCCGAGACCGGCGCCGCTCCGATCACGTTGCCCAACGCCGCACGCAGTGGGCGCAGGGCAGTCGCAGATCGTCTCCGGGCCGCCCCCGCCAGTGCGCCGCAAACCGCGGCTAGGGCTAGGGCGGCGGCCAAGGAGCGGATACGGCTCGGGTCCGCAGCGCTCGTCGGTGACTCGTGGTCGGGACGTTTCGACTATGGTGGTCGGGGGAGCACCGCGTGGCCAATGGGGTGATGATGGTACCATGCCTACGGTGAAGGCCAGCATCGAGGATCATCGTCGGCGGGCGGCGGGCGGGATACGCTTGGCAGAGTGACGGGGGACGGGAGCGGCCGTCTATGGCCCTGGGAGGTTTTTTGAGGAGGGGGCATCTGGCCCGGACTATAGACAGAGAGGTGGTGTCCATGGTTCATGGTGGCCGCGGAGGCAGGCAGCCGCCACCGTCAGCCTCACCGCCTACGCTACCGTTACGATGTCGCAGAGCCGACCGGGTACTTCGGAGGTGGTTGCTTCTGCGCAGACGCCGCGTTGTCAGGACAGGTTATGGCCGTAGTGACGGCTTTGCAACTGCGGCCGCGCCCGAGGTGAGCCCAATGCGGCGGGGACTGTCAAGAGCGCTGGAAATCAGATGGTGATAGAGCTGCCAAGTGGGCCCGTAAAAAGGAGAAGATGTTATGTTATCGCCGTGGAGAGCAGGCGGCCACTTTATTGCAGAATGCGTTAAGAGCTTTGTGACACATGCCTCAAAACGGTGCACGCTACGGGGGAGTGCCCGTTGTTGCGTGAACCGATGCCGGGAAGTCACCATTTACGGAGTATGCTGCGCCGAGCTGATTTTTTTGAGTCTCCTAGTGCGATGGATGAGGCCCAGAGGCGCCGCAGAGCGCGACCACGGGGGTGATCAAAGTGACTAAAGGAGAATTGTCTGAGGCACAGACATCCAGAGGCTGAATGAGCTTGCTCCAGGTAACTTTCAGTGGGAGCTTATTAGACTCGAGGCCAATGTGTACAAGGGTGACTTTCCATCAGCAGAGGACCTGAAAAAACTTCGAG
This sequence comes from Thinopyrum elongatum, assembly GCA_011799875.1. NCBI lineage: Eukaryota > Viridiplantae > Streptophyta > Magnoliopsida > Poales > Poaceae > Thinopyrum > Thinopyrum elongatum. The sequence goes on along the minus strand of CM022302.1, from coordinate 481,442,876 downwards.
CTTTGGATGTGTAGAGTGCCTGGCACTGAGTGGCATACTCGAGTTTGACGAGTGAAAGAAGGTCAAGCCGAAGGGGCACGCCTCTCACTCAGGTTGGTTACGTTTCTCGGGGGCGCCGTCGAAGCCTCTGAATGATGTTCGGGTCGCGGGCTAGTTTGGGGAAACTGTTGGAAAGACACGAGCGAGGGGACATGCCGTTTACCCGTGCAAACGGGGGTGGCGAGGTTGCTTGTAAGCGGTCTGGATATCGAGTTCGTACGGATGTGGTTAGATGGACGCATGTGCCGGCAGGATATACAACCTAGAGATTGAGTTTGAGGACACCGATCTATTCACTGAGGCCATGCCAGGGAATGATGTGGATATGGTTGATAAGGATGACGGATCGGGTAACCAGGAGAGGCGAGAGGATGACAGTGGACGAGAGCAGTCCAACACACGGGTTCAAAGCACGCTTCGGTGACATCAGGGAAGGGAACTACAACACCTACTTCTGCGCCTATGAACTCGCTGAGATTTGGCTCGTTTGAGCCTGCTTCTGCAACCTCCTAGACTCTAGAGTGATCGGGTGGAGCATTGATGACATGTTCGAGCACTCGTTACCTCCTCTTGATCCTGTTGGGCATGCCGTTTTAGTTATTGGTTGCTCGGATGTGCTGCTACAGAGGGGGGGACCTCGGTGGAGTGTGCAACCTAGTTCAGCGGTACCCATGGCAGTGCTCGATCAGGAGGCACGAGCTTGGCATCGTGGGTGCGGAGTCACGTGGGCAGGCGGCCCCCGGTTCCCCACTGGTCATGCTCAGAGCAGCACTTTGCAGCAGAGGAGGAGCACGGCGGCACCTTGCGCAGGCTTGATGAGGTTTCACGGCGCAAGACAGAGGGAGTGCCGGGTCAGGGGGGCGCGGGCAGGTGGCCCCCGCTCTTACCTCTCCCAAGGCGCGTTGCGGGGGTCGGCAGATGCACCCTCCACTGTCTGTAGCCTCGGTCAACACCGCGGGGGGCTTCGGGCTCCGAGTCGGTGGTGTGGCTGGGGGGGCTTCCAGATAGGGCCGACGTCAGATGGCCACAACCCGGCGTGGTTCAGCTCAGTTGAGCCTTGTTGGGGGTTGGGCAGGAGGCCTGCCCTGAACGGGGCTACGCGGGACGAGATCATCGCTTTCAGGAGGGATCCCGGATCCTGTGTACGAAGGTCGACGGATGAGCTGCCATCTCCAGGACCAGCCGGATGTCAGATGACATGTAGCTACGGTGCACCAGGCGGCGGCCAAGCTTCGTGACATTGAGGTCATACTAGTATGTCTGTCAATACTTCCAATTCTATATTTGCATTTTTCCGATGATGATGAGATTATAATAATGCAATCAGTTGGGAGTTTCATTGGTAGTAATGGTAGAGAAATTGCTAATTATGTCAATGATACCCTGATCTTGAAGCGGAACGTGCTTTAGAAATGATTCGAAACTTAGCGGCTGTTAAAACCTATGAACGATTCAGATATAGATGCGTTGGGGGTTAGGGTACTTGATAGCTTTGTGCGGATCTTGCACCCTCACTTCCCGAGGACTGAGTTGGATGAGTGTTCTATATCCCCGAGGGGTTCGAACTTGCAGATACTCAGGCGGTTAGGTCCACTGAGCTCGGGGAGGACCGGGTAGAGGACCAAAACAAGCCTAAAGCGCAAGTGGAGACGGAGGAGATTTATCGGCTTCGGCTGTGCGCAGAAGTGCTAGGATCCGGACCACTAAAAAATTTCATGATGAAAATATGAAGGGAATCTTTTGGAATAGCAGAGGTCTACAGACTTGGCTAAAAGAAGGTTTCTTGCGGATGCTTCTATAGAACACAAGTTGGATTTTATCGCCCTATCTGAGGACTGGGAAGGGACAATTTTACCCTCAGTTTCTTAGCTCTTTATCGGGAGGAGTTTGATTTTCGATTGGCATTGCCTACCCCAAGAGGAAGATCCGGTGGGATTTACTTGGGGTCAAATGCGACACTTTGGAAGTCCGGAATGTGGTTATGGGAGATTTCGCGGTTAAGTTTCGGTCAGGTCGAAGGTTGATGGGTTCAATGGCACTGTGGCTGTGTATGGCGCTGCACAGCCTGAGCTCAAACCAGATTTTTGGCAGACTTAGTGCGTATTTGCGGTAGTGAGCAGCTCCCAATCTGGTTGGGGGCGATTTCAATATTATTCAAAGACGGGAGAAAAAAAAAGCAATGATAATTTTGACGGCAGATGGTCGTTCATGTTAATACAATCATTGAAAGCATGGATCTTAGAGAGATCGAGCTTTCCGGTAGAAAATTCACTTGGGCCAACACGTTACCTAATCCAACGTATGAGAAGTTGGATCGTGTCCTCGCCAGCGTTGAATGGGAGCAGAAGTTTCCTATGGTGACAGTCCAAGCGTTGTCACACGCGATCTCCGATCATACCTATTGCTTGTTGACTCTGGAGAGGGCAACATCATGTGGGTAACAAAAATACCTTCTCTTCGAAATTAGCTGGTTGAAAGAGAGGGGTTCTGGATTGATAGCACGGGAATGGGATAAAGATTCAGGAGGGAGGTCGAATGTAGAAAGATGGCAGAATAAGATTAGACACCTAAGACAGTTCTACGGTGGTTGGGCCAAACATTTGAGTGGGATTTATAAAGTTGAAAAAGGAAGAAAGGCTCCTTCTCCTATTAATTCCCTCGAATTAAAAGCCGAGTCCTCCATTCTAGATACCAGGAGGGAGGTGGAAACTAAAATGGAGGCGGAAAGGAAATGAGACTGAAAGAACTGCTTCGTGAGGAGGAATTGAAGGGGGCACTAAGAGCTAAAGTTCGCAAACTTGTCCAAGGAGATGATAACACTCAATCTTCCATATGATGCGAATGGCAAGCATCGAAAGAAGAGAATCTTTCAGCTTGAGCACAAGATGAGGGGACGATTGTAGGACAGGAGAACCTAAAAATATACATCACCAATTACATAAGCAGCTTTTTGGGCCACCTGAGGATAATTGTGATCCTAGATGAGTCGAGGATGAGGATATCCCTCAACTAGCAACGGATGAGAACGATATTTTGACCGCCCCATTTTCGGAAAGAGAGAAGAAGAGGTGTTTGAGGCAATTTCACAAATGAAGAATAAAAAGCGCCGGGGCCGGATGGTTTTCCGGCTGATTTTATAAAAAGTGGCTGGCACATCATTAAGGGTGACTTGCTCCCGATGTTCCATGATTTGTTTTCTGGGACATCGCAGCTATTTCACTTGAATTTCGGAACAGATACGTTGCTTCCTAAGAAAACAGAGGCCGTGCGGATTGAGCAGTTCAGGCCCATCTGTCTTCTTAATGTCAGCTTTAAAAACTTCACCAAGGGTGAACTAACAGGCTTACGCAGATTGCGCATTCTGTGGTGCAGCCATCCCAAACTGCTTTCATGTCGGACAGAAACATCCTATAAGGGGTTGGGTCCTACATGAAACGCTCCATGAAATCCACACGAAAAAAAACTAGATGGGGTGGTTTTTAAAGTGGATTTTGAGAAGGCGTACGATAAGGTAAAATGGCCATTTCTTCAGCAGGCCTTGCCGAATGAAAGGATTCGATCAGTCCTGGAGAAACCAGGTAGATTCTTTCACGCAAAAAGGGAGTGTAGGAATCAAAGTGAATGATGACATAGATCATTATTTCCAGACACACAAGGGGCTGAGGCAAGGAGACCCGATGTCTCCGATTCTGTTCAACATAGTGGTAGACATGTTGACGATCCTAATAGGAAGAGCTAAGGATAATGGCCAGATAGGTGGTCTTGTCCCGCATTTAGTGACGGAGGACTGTCCATCCTTCAGTACGCTGATGATACTATCATCTTTATGGAGCATGATTTGGTCTAAAGCAAAGAAACATGAAGCTTGTATTATGCTATTCGAATAGTTGTCGGGGTTTAAAGATTAACTTCCATAAAAGTGAATTGTTCTGCTTTGGAAGAGCTAAGATGAACAAGAAGCTTAACAAACAATTGTTCGGGTGCGAATTGGGGCCTTTGCCCTTCACGTATTTGGGTAACCAATTCACCATCGCAAGTTTCCAACAAAGAATGGAAGTGCATTGAGGATCGATTTGAAAAGAAACTAAGCTGCTGGAAGGGCAAGCTTATGTCATACGGAGGCCGACTAATTCTCATTATTCAGTTCTCACGAGTATGCCTATGTTCTATTGTCCTTTTTCAAGGTACCAGTTGGAGTTCGGAAAAGACTAGATTTCTATCGATCGCCGCTTTTCTGGCAGAGCGATGAGTTAAAACAAAGTACAGACTCGCTAAATGGGAATTATTTGTAGGCCAAAAGATCAAGGGGGCTCGGCATAGAAAATTTAGAGGTGAAGAACATATGTCTTCTCAGCAAGTGGTTGTATAAGTTATCTGAGAGACCGAGCCACATGGGCCCAGATTTGCGTAATAAGTACCTCCATTCCAAAACCTTATGCCAGGTGACGGTTCCGAACCGACCGACTCACATTTGGAAGGGACTGATGAGAGTAAAATCAGTCTTCTTCAACAGGACAAAATTCATAGTCGGAAATGGTACTACCACGAGATTCTGGGAGGATACATGGTTAGGGGAGACGCCCCTGGCACTCCAATATCCTTCTCTCTGTAATATTGTTCAGCGAAAGAGGACGCTTATGTTGCAACAGTATTACAGTCCAACCCTCTCAATATTCAATTCAGGAGGACTTTAGCGGGAAATCGTTGGGAACGCCTGGCTCCATCTTGTGAGAAGATTGATGGAGTGCCACCTCTCTCCACAGCCAGATCAGTTGCACTGGAAACTAAATAAGAATGGAGAGTTTTCGGTTTAAAATCCATGTATTTGGATATTATAAACACTGGCCCTATCTCTCGTTCAAAACATGTTTGGAGGAAAGTCAAAGTGCCCTTTAAAAATTAAAGTGTTATGTGGTGTCCATAAACAAGTTATTCTAACTCAAGGACAATTTGGCCAAAACGTAAACTGGACAGGATCTAGGAGATGTAGCTCTGTGCTCATGATGAATCCATCAAACACCTCTTTCTTGACTGCCCAATGGCCAACAAAAATTGGTGGTCTGTCCACATAGGCATTTAATATTACTCCTTCGAATACTATCAACATGTTATTTGGACGTGGTTAGAGGGAATAGATTCAGAAACGGCAGAGGACATATCCGTGTAGGAGTATGTCCTTATTATGGGCAGTATGGAACTGCAGGAATGATTTGGTTTTTTAACAGAACAACAAATATTCATTTCTTGCAGGTTATTTTCCGGGCCATTCACTGACCGTATGTGGTCGCTACTCACTCCGACGGATGCCAGGGAGCGTATGGTTTACCGGGTCTATCCGGTGGGAGACGGTAGCACGGGCTATTTTCAACCGTTTTGAATGGCGGTAATGTAAGGATAGGCGTTAGTTTCATATCTTCTCTTTTGCTGGCCGGTTGTGGCTTATCTGTTATTTTGTACTTCTGCTCTAGTGCAGCATTTTCCCTTTTTGAGACCTGAAGACTTGTTAAACCTTTGCTTTTATAATATGGCGTATGCATCGTTCTGATGCAGAGGTCGGGGGTTAACCCCCTTTTCGAAAAAAAAAATCTGCTGCTCAGCTGTTGGAGCACCCTTTGTGAAAGAGACCACGGCCAACATTAAGCGAGTGCGATGTAGATATTGCTTAAACACATTTGCTTGTACATAAGCTGGTAAGTCTTTCGTCCTTTTCTACTCAAGAAATGTGGGTGGCTTCATCTTCTAAGTTCTAACTCACTCATTAAAAGATGAGGTGGTTTCACTGCAAACAGTGACTTGTCTCCATCGCTATGTAGGTTTTTAATTTCGCATGTGGAAAGGTGTGGTGAACCGAGGAGTGAAGATTATCCTACGGCCCAAAAGTGTTCTTGTTCACGCTCCCGCTTAATTGTTTCCCGGAGATTTCACGCATTGAGATAGTAGCTTCCAACATGAGGAGCACCTATCGGCGTTCATGTGAAAGGTTAGCTCTGCAATATGAGGAGATTTGTTATTAAGAGGTAGTCCTTGTGTGGCTGATAGGATTGTTTCTCATGAGGCCCATAGCCTAGTCTCAAGAGTGTGGAATGAAAGAGTGCAGTGTGGAGTGCTAATGCTCACACAAACAGTTCACTTTCGACCGTTGTTTACATACTGTACAGTTCACTTTCTGTTGCCAATGCAAACTGATCCTATTGTCCATGTGTTAACTACTCCCTCCGTTCCAAAAAATAGCCGCGTGCCGGGTTTTAGTTCAAATTGGAACGGAGGGAGTGATTTTGACTGTGACCTTGCTCCATACCTGTACAGTTCAGTTTCTATGGAAATACAATCTGTTTTCTCCACAGAAGGTCCAGAATTTCAGTGTCTATGTCATTTCAATATGCCACCAGATGCGCATACGCAGCCATGCATGTAGATTGTGCTTGAAGATCTGCCAGTGTCTACTTCTCGCTGCTCATCAAAAGATTCATCTCATCACCTATGTATTACTGTTCATGTTGGACCCTTTTCATTTTTCTGATACTGTACATGCAACTGGAGAGTCGCAACGAGTGACCAAGAAAATGAAGATACAACAAATTTCTAATCTACTACTGATTCTTTTCCTCTATGTTCTCAGGACGCAAGCAAAGCAGTAGCCTTATAGATGTTGATCCTTTTCATTTACTCCAAATACAGCTGTTCACTGACTCTGTGATTAAGGCATTGCCCCAAACAGCAGCCGTGTACAAAGGAGATGTTTCTGCCTTTTCTGGTGTCGCTCATTCCTAACATTTTTTCCCAAACCAAACTAGGGAGGAAGGTCTTGGGTCCTGATAACGCCCCACGTGTGGCAACTAGACATTGCCCACAATCGTGGGTGGCGTGAGCAGGAGGCAGCTAAACGGGGGCTGTGTGGGGCGAACATTAGAATTGCCCAACAGTGTGGCGCAGCTACTTCATGCCACACGCCCAACAAGTACACTCATCCCCACCCCGCGCGTGTGGCACGAAGCAAATATGCCCACACGTCCTAGCACAGCTAGTTAGGTACCCGCGGGATGACTATTTAGTTGCCATCCGGATGGCAGATTGTAGATTATTCGGGGCTTCTATAGGTTTCTAGCAAGAACGTTTCTTACCTACGCCAAAACCACAACGTGATATGCCAATTTCTATTTACCCTTCATAAGGACCCTTTTCATCGAATCCGATCCGACTAAAGTGGGAGAGACAGACACCCGCTAGCCACCTTATGCAACTAGTGCATGTCAGTCGGTGGAACCAGTCTCACGTAAGCGTACGTGTAAGGTCGGTCCGGGCCGCTTCATCCCACGATGCCGCCGAATCAAGATAAGACTAGTAACGGCAAGAAGATTGACAAATCGACGCCCACAACTACTTTGTGTTCTACTCGTGCAAGATACTACGCATAGACCTAGCTCATGATGCCACTGTTGGGGAACGTAGCAGAATTTTAAAATTTTCTACGCATCACCAAGATCAATCTATGGAGTCATCTAGCAACGAGTGAGAGGGGAGTGCATCTACATACCCTTGTAGATCGCGAGCGGAAGCGTTCAAGAGAACGGGGTTGATGGAGTCGTACTTGTCGTGATCCAAATCACCGATGACCGAGCGCCGAACGGACGGCACCTCCGCGTTCAACACACGTACGGTTGGGAGAGATGTCTCCTCCTTCTTGATCCAGCAAGGAGGGAGGAGAGGTTGATGAAGATCCAGCAGCACGACGGCGTGATGGTGGAAGCAGCGGGGATCTCGGCAGGGCTTCGCCAAGCACCAACGAGAGGGAGAAGTGTCACGGGGGGAGAGGGAGGCGCCAGGGGCTGGGGTGTCGCTGCCCTCTCCCCCCCCCCCCACTATATATAAAGTCTAGGGGGGGCCGGCCCCTCTAGATCCCATCTAGATGGGGGGGGGGCGGCGGCCAAGGGGTGGCTTGGCCCCCAAGCCTAGTGGAGGCGCCCCCACCCCCAGGGTTTCCCAACCCTAGGCGCAGGGGAGGCCCATAGGGGGGTGCACCAGCCCACCAGGGGCTGGTTCCCTTCCCACTTCAGCCCATGGGGCCCTCCGGGATAGGTGGCCCCACCCGGTGGACCCCCGGGACCCTTCCGGTGGTCCCGGTACAATACCGATTACCCCCGAAACCTTCCCGGTGGCCGAAACTGGACTTCCTATATACAATTCTTTACCTCCGGACCATTCCGGAACTCCTCGTGATGTCCGGGATCTCATCCGGGACTCCGAACAACTTTTGGGTTACCGCATACTAATATCTCTACAACCCTAGCGTCACCGAACCTTAAGTGTGTAGACCCTACGGGTTCGGGAGACACGTAGACATGACCGAGACGACTCTCCGGTCAATAACCAACAGCGGGATCTGGATACCCATGTTGGCTCCCACATGCTCCTCGATGATCTCATCGGATGAACCACGATGTCGAGGATTCAATCAATCCCGTACGCAATTCCCTTTGTCTATCGGTACGATACTTGCCCGAGATTCGATCGTCGGTATCTCGATACCTTGTTCAATCTCGTTACCGGCAAGTCTCTTTACTCGTTTCCGTAACACATCATCCCGTGAACAACTCCTTGATCACATTGAGCTCATTATGATGATGTCCTACCGAGTGGGCCCAGAGGTACCTCTCCGTCACACGGAGTGACAAATCCCAGTCTCGATTCGTGCCAACCCACAGACACTTTCGGAGATACCCGTAGTGCACTTATAGCCACTCAGTTACGTTGTGACGTTTGGTACACCCAAAGCACTCCTACGGTATCCGGGAGTTGCACAATCTCATGGTCTAAGGAAAAGTTACTGACATTGGAAAAGTTTAGCAGACGAAATACACGATCTAGTGCTAGGCTTAGGATTGGGTCTTGTCCATCACATCATTCTCTAATGATGTGATCCCGTTATCAATGACATCCAATGTCCATGGTCAGGAAACCTAACCATCTATGATCAACGAGCTAGTCAACTAGAGGCTTACTAGGGACATGTTGTGGTCTATGTATTCACACATGTATTACGATTCGGATAACACAATTATAGCATGAATAACAGACAATTATCATGAACAAGGAAATATAATAATAACCATTATTTAGTGCTCTAGGGCATATTTCCAAACATGTCGGCCTGGGAGCGGCAGCAGCAGCTGTGGCCGCCTCGTTGAATGGCGGCAGGGCCCACCTGCCCTGCCCCGTTCCGTCCTGGCTTGAGCCGCTCCAAATAAATGTTATACCCGGGCGGCCGCCTCCAGGCGTGGCGGCAGGTGCCACGTGTCGCCTGCCACGGCTGAGGGGGTCCTTTTTGTCAATTTGATCCACAGGTATTCCTTTTTGGCAATAGCGTTGTGCAGGTGGTCCTTTTGGACAAAAATCGGTTTGTTCCTCTAGTCTGACATGACAGGCAACGAACCAGCTAGCGAATTCTGTCGAGTATATTGATTATTAGGAAAGACGAGATAGACTAGGATTTGTTCGTGTCTTGTCTTGTACTTCAAGTTGGCCATTATATATATATATATATATATATATATATATATATATATATATATATATATATATATATATATAGGCTCACGAGGCTCAAGCAATACAATCAACGATTCCCCCAATCATTCTCTATCCCTTCTAGGGCCAGTTCTTTTGAGCGATTCTCCCAGAATCGTCCCCCTCCCCAGCTTCTCCCAGAATCGCTATTTTTTTTACAATCCTGCCTAGTTAAGGTCTAATTTGTTAGGATTGTAAAATAAATATGAAGTGGTGATTCTGGGAGAAGCTGGGGAGGAGGGCGATTCTGGGAGAATCCCCCAAAAGAACTGGCCCCTAATATGGTATCAGCCTAATCGATCCAACCCTAGTCGCCGCCCGCCGCTTCCGCCCCGCGCACCGCCCCTGGGGCGGTCGGCCTCCATGACCGCTACCGGGGGCCGTGCCGCCCGTACCTAGGATTCGTCCACCGGTCGTGTTGACCGGCTGCCCTAGAGAGTCTTTTTTTCCCGAGCCCTTTCTCCAGGTTTTTCTCTCTCCCGCCGGACATCTTGATCGGCGTTTTCTTTTTGGTTTTCCGATTTAAGATCGGTTTGCGTCGCCTGCCGCCGCCGTTGATCTCTGTGCGCCTCTACTCCAACACCGACGTGGCCGGCTGGCTTCTTAACCGACCCGGCGGCCTCGCGCGACAGGCGGCCCCTCACGGTCATCGTCGAGCCTCCTAACTACTCCTAGTCGTCGGCGGTCTCCACGTATTAGTAGGCTCCGTCGGGGTAGTACTAGTCGTCGGCGGGATCAGCTGGCTCCTGGACTCCGTCATCTGATCGCAGCAATCGGGTAGAGGGGAAAAGAGGTAGCAAAGCAACTGTGAGTACTCATCCAAAGTACTCGCAAGACTTATATCAGATCTATACTAAGTATGCATCAGTATCAAAGGAATATGGCTGTATCTTTTGACTAATACTGCAGAAATGGCAGAATAGAAGGGAAGGCCTAACCTATCGAAGACTAACATCTTGCAGCATCAGAAGAGTGCAGATTAGCATAACATAAAGTAGTAAGTATGTTGTAGTAACGCCCAGAGGTCCTTCCTCGACTCGCTGCGAGAAAGCGATCCCGGAGCTATCATATCCATTTAGTGTCTCCAGTATTCAGTTCTAGTTGTAATAGATCGGGATACAACTCTGAGCGTCCGTTACCATGGACACGGCTATTCGAATAGATATACTTCCTTGCAGGGTGCACCAACTTACCCAACACGCTCGATTAACTCCGACCGGACACACTTTTCTGGGTCATGCCTGGCCTCGGCTGATCGACACACTGTAGTCCTACCTAAGCTCAACAGAGAGGCCAGCACGCCGGTCTACATCCTACATGCGAAGGGGTCATGGGCCAATCGTCCTTTGCAGTCCTGTGCATTGTGAGGACGGCCGGAATCAGTCCTGGCTACCTCTTTATACAAAGCAGGTGCTTACGCGGACCACCCGTGCGTGTGCCGCTAAACCACTGACGTCAGTGAGCTTTCAGAAGAACCGTACGACGCCGAGTGCCCATACTTGTTCCCGCCTGGTGGTTAGTGCGAAAAGGCCAGAGGCCTACTCAGATCACATATCCAAACCCGTTAGTGTCTTGGGAGTGCGCGGAGACGATTAGTGATCCTGTCGCCCCGTCTCGAGGACTTACGGCAAGGTTCAGGCTCATCCCTCTCTAGGGCGGTCTGCCTGCCCGGCCGTGCCTCGTAATTATCTCGCAGGTACCCTCCAGGTCAACCCGACTCACAAGAGACTGTCGGGAACTCAGGTCCACCTCTACCGGGGTGGTACCGCCTGTCCCTTCAATCCCACAGCACCAGTAAAAGGGGCAACGGGTAAAGGTAACAGTGTGTCCGTGTCATCAAGGGGGGAAATCCGAGGAATCACCCTCGATGGAATCCCACTCGATGTAACCGTCAAGGTGAACTTGGAGGAATCACCCTCGATAGGTTCACATTTGAGGGGCTACACGACAGAGGCATCATCGGAGGTGGTGAAAGAGGAATCACCCTCTGAAATCCACGATCGATTAGCTACACTACAGAGATATCATCAGGAGTGCGATACGAGGTATCACCCTCGGCACTCGATAATAACTCTGCAGAGTCGTACAACTAAGGTGGGTGCCGGTGATGTCTCGGTCTCTAGTCGTTAATCACCTTGATCGAGTCACCGGTAACAAAGCAGGGTAACAAGGACAAGGATGAGGGGTCATTGATGGATCACTAACCAACCTATACTAAGCATATAGGATAACAGGTAAAGTAACAATAGCAGGTTACAAAAACAGGCTATGCATCAGAATAGGAGCTATCAAACAACAATAGCAAAATCTAATGCAAGCATGAGAGAGAAAGAATGGGCGATATAGGAATGATCAAGGGGGAAGCTCTGTCGAGAAGGAAGGGTCATCGTCGATGTATTCGATCACACGGGCATCAGCAGTGGTCTCGTGGTCTACCGGAGAAGAAGAGGGGGGAGAAACAGTAAATATAAAGCACTCACACTGCTTGAGCAATTATTTCGCTCACACTGCTTTTTTAAACATTATGCTTGTTATCACTGTGTTGGTTACACGGCCAACTGAGTTGTGAATCATTTGGTTTCAGGAGGTATCCCTCTTGAGTCGTTTGGAGCATGACAATATTGTTCAGTATTATGGAACAGCCAAGGTAGTTTTCTAGTAACATATGGCTCGTAAAATAATTACAGAATAGTGATTATTACCCCTGTGTACTTTTCATTACTTTCTGTTATTTTCCCTTGTGGGAATTGCATAATATGAGATTTAGCCCATGTAAAGATTTTTTCTCAGCTAGACTTTTCTTTCCTGCTTTTGAAATTCATGCTTTCTCTGAGTAAATTATATTTGTCTGATATGAACTGCTGATTCTACATCTTTACACTAAATCTGGTGGGATGGATGTTCTGCAGGAAGATGGAAAATTGTATATTTTTCTTGAACTTGTGACCCAAGGCTCTTTGGCAGCTTTATATCAAAAATATTGTTTACAAGATTCTCAAGTATCAGCATATACAAGGCAGATTTTGAATGGTTTGAATTATCTACATCAGCGAAATGTCCTGCACAGGTGAGTACTAAAACACGTTGTTTGGTATATATTTTTCTGTATTATATTTCTCGGTGGTCATTGAGAGCCTGTTCATTGCTGGATCACCAGGGACATTAAATGTGCAAATATCCTAGTTGATGCAAATGGGTTGGTCAAATTGGCAGATTTTGGCCTTGCGAAGGAGGTATTGCTACTCTATTAAGCATGATGTTTATCAGTTTATCACTGTACTCCATTTTGTGCTGACTCTTTTCTAATCTGCCATTTGCAGATGTCAATTTTGAGCCAAGCAAGATCTAGCAAGGGAACTGTCGTCTGGATGGCCCCTGATGTTAGTTTATGTAGTTGAGCTATGGTGCCATCATATTGGTCCTGCTTTTTCTTGAAACAAAGGCATCATGTTGTTCTTATACTCACATTCAGAGTGTGTACAGTTGCACTTGAGCATATTTGTGTCTGGTCTATGGTGATCATTTTGACTTTTCTACCTGCTATTAGATCATCTTTGTGACCTGAATGCTTCAGAACACGAGTCGATGGTCCATGCAGAGAACAGATTACAAATATCTTTCTAGTACAATGAATCATTGTCTGTGTAGGTAGCTTGGTAATTTGAAATTTATAAGTAGCATACTTGATGAGTTTAGAGTTTAAAACTCCACACAGTGAGTTGTAACTGACAAATGGTTTAGTTTAGAGTTAAACACTGTAAGATAGAGTGTGACTCTAAATACTTGTAGTTGTGTAACATTAATAAAAGCTTGTTACTCTTGTTTGCCATGAAAGGTTATTGGATTAAGTTTGGTCTGTCAAATTTTAAGCAATATTTTGTTGCTGTACCAACTGTATACGTTTTGTGATGGTATGCTCTTATTCAGGTTGCTAAGGCTAAGCCACATGGACCTCCAGCAGATATATGGAGTCTTGGCTGCACAGTTTTGGAGATGCTGACCGGCAAAGTTCCATACCCTGATATGGAATGGGTGCGTATTTCTGTCACCTTAGTTTTCTGGAACAGCATCTAAGATTTAAATACTGCAAGACATGTAATTTAAATGCGCTGGTATACTGGAGCTGCATACCAAGCTAAATTTTAAAAATGCAAAGATCAAGGGCTATCGGGGGAGGGGACTATGAATTCCATGACATTTGTATGCGCAAGTATCATAATGCATAGTAGGCACCCCCCAAAAAATCTGCCGCTATATTGCTGTTGTCTATTTTGATGTATTTATTAGGGAAATCAGAAATGCATAGATACAAGTAGCAGACCCATTTTCCCGCAAAAAAAAGAGTAGCAGACCCATTCCCTGTATTTGGATCTTGTGGTTTTCTTAATATCAGAGTTGTGTATTGTTACTGTCTGTGATGCAATCTTCTCTCCTGCCATGTAGACACATGCTTTGGTCAAAATTGGTAGGGGAATACCACCAAAAATTCCCAATACGTTATCAGAAGATGCCCGGGATTTCATAGCAAAGTGTGTTCAAGCAAACCAAAAGGACCGGCCATCTGCTGCTCTACACAATTTAGATTAGCAACAACCCATTGCACAACCACGGAGCAAATGGGGCGAGGCGACAGCGACGGCGACGGGGCGGCGGCCCTGCCGCCCCCACCTGAACCGCCTCCTGCGGATCGAGCAGGGCAGACGCCGATCTCACTAGGGACTTCGCCGGCGGCCATCTTGTCAGCGCCGCCGCCGGCGGCACCGCCGGGGTTGTGCGGACCGGCCGATCTGGTGGATACGGAGCCGATCGGGGGGTTTCTGCATCCGGCGAAATGGAAGATCCATTTTCAAGATGTTCAGGCGGCCGGTCTCCGTTCTGATGGATTTCTCTACGCGCATTACCCATCGCGATGGATGGTGGTGCGGGATCTGGAAGGGGATATCCTCGGCGGCTGCTACCTATACGATGACGAGAAGATCTCCGAGGGTATGCGTCTGCTTATTGATGATTTTGACATTCGTGTTCTTAAATTTTTGCAGGAAGAAACGCAGGTGCGTGATCAGATTGAGGTGGTCGATCTCACAGCCGATCCTAAGCCTGCGAAGCCGCGGTTCGGGGGAAGGTTTTGGGTGTTGGCCGATGAGGATGAGGACGATGATGCCGCGGTGATCAAACCTCCTGTGGCGCTCCCGGAGGTGGAACTCCCGGCGCGGCCGGTGAAGACACCAGATGTCGCCTCGCCGCATGAGGGGATCAGCGCTAGAAGTTCGAGGGATGGGGGGTTCGGACCCAGATCGCCATTGCCGACGCCGAAGGTGAAGCCGTGGTGCGGTCCTCTCCCAAAGGTAGGTGTTTCGAGTATAACATTAGCCGATTTTTTTCCGTCGGACGTGTGGACGAAGGTCACACGGAGAAAGAAGAAGAAAGGAGCGCCGGCGATCGGGAGGCCGCCGTCGGGGCACCGCGAGCTTCGCCAGATCAGAGACGCACGGCAAGCTCGTTTGAATTTCCTGTTGGGCCGTGATGGGCCGGGATCTTGTCACGCCGAGTTGGGCCTGGATAGGACTGGGTATGAGGCCCAGGGTCCGAGCCAGGAGCCCAATCGGGGGGTCCGCGGTGATCTCGACGTGCATGCGATTTCATCTACGTGCGAGCCGCCGACTAATGTGTTCGTGGGTTCATCTTTCGCTCCGTCTGCGAAGTCTAGGGTTCGCCGGGTTGCCACGCCGGGATTCCCTAAACTTGCTCTCGGACGCGCCTCTCGGGTTCGGCCTGCCGCCGCGGGTACCTTCGCCATGGCTGGAAGGGGCGCCGGGCAGTCCCCCAAGCCCGCGCCGCCTCTCCCCAAGACTGCGCCGCCGCCGCCCAAGCCGGCTCCGAGACCGGCGCCGCCTCCGCATCACGTTGCCCAACCGCCGCAGCAGTGGGCAGGGCAGTCGCAGCTCGTCTCCGGGCCGCCCCCGCCCAGTGCGCCGCAAACCGCGGCTAGGGCTAGGGCGGCGCCAAGGAGCGGATACGGCTCGGGTCCGCAGCGCTCGTCGGTGACTCGTGGTCGGGACGTCGACTATGGTGGTCGGGGAGCACCGCGTGGCCAATGGGGTGATGATGGTTACCATGCCTACGGTGAAGGCCAGCATCGAGGCTCATCGTCGGCGGGCGGCGGGCGCGGATACGCTTGGCAGAGTGACGGGACGGCGGAGCGGCCGTTCTATGGCCCTCCGGGAGGTTTTGTTGAGGGGGCATCTGGCCCGGACTATAGACAGAGAGGTGGTTACCATGGTCATCGTGGTGGCCGCGGAGGCAGGCACCGCCACCGTCAGCCTCCACCGCCTACCGCTACCGTTACCGATGTCGCAGAGCCGACCGGTACTTCGGAGGTGGTTGCTTCTGCGCAGACGCCGGCGTTGTCAGGACAGGTTATGGCCGTAGTGACGGCTTTGGCAACTGCGGCCGCGCCCGAGGCTGAGCCCAATGCGGCGGGGACTGTCAGAGCGGCTGAGAAATCAGATGGTGATAGAGCTGCCAAGTGGGCCCGTAAAAAGGAGAAGATGTTATGTTATCGCCGTGGAGAGCAGGGCCACTTTATTGCAGAATGCGTTACTGAGCTTTGTGACACATGCCTCAAACCGGTGCACGCTACGGGGGAGTGCCCGTTGTTGCGTGAACCGATGCCGGGAGTCACCATTTACGGAGTATGCTGCGCCGAGCTGATTTTTTTGAGTCTCCTAGTGCGATGGAGGTCCCAGAGGCGCCGCAGAGCGCGACCACGGGGGTGATCAAAGTGACTAAAGGAGAATTGTCTGAGGCACAGATCCTACAGAGGCTGAATGAGCTTGCTCCAGGTAACTTTCAGTGGGAGCTTATTAGACTCGAGGCCAATGTGTACAAGGTTGACTTTCCATCAGCAGAGGACCTGAAAAAACTTCTGAGCTTTGGGATGTGTAGAGTGCCTGGCACTGAGTGCATACTCGAGTTTGACGAGTGAAAGAAGGTCAAGCCGAAGGGCACGCCTCTCACTCAGGTTTGGTTACGTTTCTCGGGGGCGCCGTCGAAGCCTCTGAATGATGTTCGGGTCGCGGCTAGTTTGGGGACACTTGTTGGAAAGACCGAGCGAGTGGACATGCCGTTTACCCGTGCAAACGGGGTGGCGAGGTTGCTTGTAAGCGTTCTGGATATCGAGTTCGTACCGGATGTGGTTAGATGGACGCATGCCGGCAGGATATACAACCTAGAGATTGAGTTTGAGGACACCGATCTATTCACTGAGGCCATGCCAGGGAATGATGTGGATATGGTTGATAAGGATGACGGATCGGGTAACCAGGAGAGGCGAGAGGATGACAGTGGACGAGAGCAGTCCAACACACCGGGTTCAAAGCACGCTTCGGTGACATCAGGGAAGGGAACTACACCACCTACTTCTGCGCCTATGAACTCGCTGAGATTTGGCTCGTTTGAGCCTGCTTCTGCACCTCCTAGACTCTAGAGTGATCGGGTGGAGCATGATGACATGTTCGAGCACTCGTTACCTCCTCTTGATCCTGTTGGGCATGCCGTTTTAGTTATTGGTTGCTCGGATGTGCTTGCTACAGAGGGGACCTCGGTGGAGTGTGCACCTAGTTCAGCGGTACCCATGGCAGTGCTCGATCAGGCAGCCGAGCTTGGCATCGTGGGTGCGGAGTCACGTGGGCAGGCGGCCCCCGGTTCCCCCACTGGTCATGCTCAGAGCAGCACTTTGCAGCAGAGGAGGAGCACGGCGGCACCTTGCGCGGCTGATGAGGTTTCACGCGCCAGAGGGAGTGCCGGGTCAGGGGGGCGCGGGCAGGTGGCCCCCGCTCTTACCTCTCCCAAGGCGCCGTTGCGGGGGTCGGCAGATGCACCCTCCACTGTCTGTAGCCCTCGGTCAACACCGCGGGGGGCTTCGGGCTCCGAGTCGGTGGTGGCTGGGGGGGCTTCGCAGATAGGGCCGACGTCAGATGGCCACAACCCGGCTGGTTCAGCTCAGTTGAGCCTTGTTGGGGGTTGGGCAGGAGGCCTTGCCCTGAACGGGGCTACGCGGGACGAGATCATCGCTTTCGGAGGGATCCCGGATCCTGTGTCCGAAGGTCGACGGATGAGCTGCCATCTCCAGGACCAGCCGGATGTCGATGACATGTAGCTACGGTGCACCAGGCGGGCGGCCAAGCTTCGTGACATTGAGGTCACTACTAGTATGTCTGTCAATACTTCCAATTCTATTTTGCATTTTTCCGATGATGAGATTATACATAATGCAATCAGTTGGGAGTTTCATTAGGTAGTAATGGTAGAGAAATTGCTAATTATGTCAATGATACCCTTGATCTTGAAGCGGAACGTGCTTTAGAAATGATTCGAAACTTAGCGGCTGTTAAACCTATGAACGATTCAGATATAGATGCGTTGGGGGTTAGGGTACTTGATAGCTTTTGTGCGGATCTTGCACCCTCACTTCCCGAGACTGAGTTGGATGAGTGTTCTATATCCCCGAGGGGTTCGAACTCTGCAGATACTCAGGCGGTTAGGTCCACTGAGCTCGGTTGTGAGGACCGGGTAGAGGACCAAAACAAGCCTAAGCGCAAGTGGAGACGGAAGATTTATCCGGCTTCGGCTGTGCGCAGAAGTGCTAGGATCCGGACCACTAAAAAATTTCATGATGAAATATGAAGGGAATCTTTTGGAATAGCAGAGGTCTTACAGACTTGGCTAAAAGAAGGTTTCTTGCGGATGCTTCTATAGAACACAAGTTGGATTTTATCGCCCTATCTGAGACTGGAAGGGACAATTTTACCCCTCAGTTTCTTAGCTCTTTATCGGGAGGAGTTGATTTCGATTGGCATTGCCTACCTCCAAGAGGAAGATCCGGTGGGATTTTACTTGGGGTCAAATGCGACACTTTGGAAGTCCGGAATGTGGTTATGGGAGATTTCGCGGTTAAGTTTCGGGTCAGGTCGAAGGTTGATGGGTTTCAATGGGCACTGTGGCTGTGTATGGCGCTGCACAGCCTGAGCTCAAACCAGATTTTTTGGCAGACTTAGTGCGTATTTGCGGTAGTGAGCAGCTCCCAATCCTGGTTGGGGGCGATTTCAATATTATTCAAAGACGGGAGAAAAAAAAGCAATGATAATTTTGACGGCAGATGGTCGTTCATGTTTAATACAATCATTGAAAGCATGGATCTTAGAGAGATCGAGCTTTCCGGTAGAAAATTCACTTGGGCCAACACGTTACCTAATCCAACGTATGAGAAGTTGGATCGTGTCCTCGCCAGCGTTGAATGGGAGCAGAAGTTTCCTATGGTGACAGTCCAAGCGTTGTCACACGCGATCTCCGATCATACCTCATTGCTTGTTGACTCTGGAGAGGCAACTCATGTGGGTAACAAAAATACCTTCTCTTTCGAATTAGCATGGTTTGAAAGAGAGGGGTTCCTGGATTTGATAGCACGGGAATGGGATAAAGATTCAGGAGGGAGGTCGAATGTAGAAAGATGGCAGAATAAGATTAGACACCTAAGACAGTTCTTACGTGGTTGGGCCAAACATTTGAGTGGGATTTATAAAGTTGAAAAGGAAAGGCTCCTTCTCCTTATTAATTCCCTCGAATTAAAAGCCGAGTCCTCCATTCTAGATACCAGGGAGGTGGAAACTAAAATGGAGGCGGAAATGAGACTGAAAGAACTGCTTCGTGAGGAGGAATTGAAGTGGGCACTAAGAGCTAAAGTTCGCAAACTTGTCCAAGGAGATGATAACACTCAATTCTTCCATATGATTGCGAATGGCAAGCATCGAAAGAAGAGAATCTTTCAGCTTGAGCAAGATGAGGGGACGATTGTAGGACAGGAGAACCTAAAAATATACATCACCAATTACTATAAGCAGCTTTTTGGGCCACCTGAGGATAATTGTGTATCCTTAGATGAGTCGAGGATTGAGGATATCCCTCAACTAGCAACGGATGAGAACGATATTTTGACCGCCCCATTTTCGGAGAAAGAGGTGTTTGAGGCAATTTCACAAATGAAGAATAATAAAGCGCCGGGGCCGGATGGTTTTCCGGCTGAGTTTTATAAAAAGTGCTGGCACATCATTAAGGGTGACTTGCTCCCGATGTTCCATGATTTGTTTTCTGGACATCTGCAGCTATTTCACTTGAATTTCGGAACGATTACGTTGCTTCCTAAGAAAACAGAGGCCGTGCGGATTGAGCAGTTCAGGCCCATCTGTCTTCTTAATGTCAGCTTTAAAATCTTCACCAAGGTTGGAACTAACAGGCTTACGCAGATTGCGCATTCTGTGGTGCAGCCATCCCAAACTGCTTTCATGTCGGACAGAAACATCCTATAAGGGGTTGTGGTCCTACATGAAACGCTCCATGAAATCCACACGAAAAAACTAGATGGGGTGGTTTTTAAAGTGGATTTTGAGAAGGCGTACGATAAGGTAAAATGGCCATTTCTTCAGCAGGCCTTGCGAATGAAAGGATTCGATCAGTCCTGGAGAAACCAGGTAGATTCTTTCACGCAAAAAGGGAGTGTAGGAATCAAAGTGAATGATGACATAGATCATTATTTCCAGACACACAAGGGGCTGAGGCAAGGAGACCCGATGTCTCCGATTCTGTTCAACATAGTGGTAGACATGTTGACGATCCTAATAGGAAGAGCTAAGGATAATGGCCAGATAGGTGGTCTTGTCCCGCATTTAGTTGACGGAGGACTGTCCATCCTTCAGTACGCTGATGATACTATCATCTTTATGGAGCATGATTTGGCTAAAGCAAGAAACATGAAGCTTGTATTATGCTTATTCGAATAGTTGTCGGGGTTAAAGATTAACTTCCATAAAAGTGAATTGTTCTGCTTTGGAAGAGCTAAAGATGAACAAGAAGCTTACAAACAATTGTTCGGGTGCGAATTGGGGCCTTTGCCCTTCACGTATTTGGGTATACCAATTCACCATCGCAAGCTTTCCAACAAAGAATGGAAGTGCATTGAGGATCGATTTGAAAAGAAACTAAGCTGCTGGAAGGGCAAGCTTATGTCATACGGAGGCCGACTAATTCTCATTAATTCAGTTCTCACGAGTATGCCTATGTTTCTATTGTCCTTTTTCAAGGTACCAGTTGGAGTTCGGAAAAGACTAGATTTCTATCGATCGCGCTTCTTCTGGCAGAGCGATGAGTTAAAACAAAAGTACAGACTCGCTAAATGGGATATTATTTGTAGGCCAAAAGATCAAGGGGGCCTCGGCATAGAAAATTTAGAGGTGAAGAACATATGTCTTCTCAGCAAGTGGTTGTATAAGTTATCTGTAGAGACCGATGCCACATGGGCCCAGATTCTGCGTAATAAGTACCTCCATTCCAAAACCTTATGCCAGGTGACGGTCCGACCGACCGACTCACCATTTTGGAAGGGACTGATGAGAGTAAAATCAGTCTTCTTCAACAGGACAAAATTCATAGTCGGAAATGGTACTACCACGAGATTCTGGGAGGATACATGGTTAGGGGAGACGCCCCTTGCACTCCAATATCCTTCTCTCTGTAATATTGTTCAGCGAAGAGACGCTTATGTTGCAACAGTATTACAGTCCAACCCTCTCAATATTCAATTCAGGAGGACTTTAGCGGGAAATCGTTGGGAAGCCTGGCTCCATCTTGTGAGAAGATTGATGGATGTCCACCTCTCTCAACAGCCAGATCAGTTGCACTGGAAACTAAATAAGAATGGAGAGTTTTCGGTTAAATCCATGTATTTGGATATTATAAACACTGGCCCTATCTCTCGTTCAAAACATGTTTGGAAAGTCAAAGTGCCTTTAAAAATTAAAGTGTTTATGTGGTTTGTCCATAAACAAGTTATTCTAACTAAGGACAATTTGGCAAAACGTAACTGGACAGGATCTAGGAGATGTAGCTTCTGTGCTCATGATGAATCCATCAAACACCTCTTTCTTGACTGCCCAATGGCAAAAAAATTATGGTGGTCTGTCCACATAGCATTTAATATTACTCCTTCGAATACTATCAACATGTTATTTGGGACGTGGTTAGATGGAATAGATTCAGAAACGGCGAGACATATCCGTGTAGGAGTATGTCCTTTATTATGGGCAGTATGGAACTGCAGGAATGATTTGGTTTTTAACAGAACAACAAATATTCATTTCTTGCAGGTTATTTTCCGGGCCACTTCACTGATCCGTATGTGGTCGCTACTCACTCCGACGGATGCCAGGGAGCGTATGGTTACCGGGTCTATCCGGTGGGAGACGGTAGCACGGGCTATTTTCAACCGGTTTGAATGGCGGTCATGTAATAGGATAGGCGTTTAGTTTCATATCTTCTCTTTTGCCTGCCGGTTGTGGCTATCCTGTTATTTTGTACTTCTGCTCTATGTGAGCATTTTTCCCTTTTTGAGACCTGAAGACTTTGTTAAACCTTTGCTTTTTAATAATATGGCCGTATGCATCGTTCTGATGCAGAGGTCGGGGGTTAACCTCCTTTTCGAAAAAAAAATCTGCTGCTCAGCTGTTGGAGCACCCTTTTGTGAAGAGACCACTGCAACATTAAGGCGTGCGATGTAGATATTGCTAACACATTTGCTTGTACATAAGCTGGTAAGTCTTTCGTCCTTTTCCTCATCAAGAAATGTGGGTGCTTTCATCTCTTCTAAGTTCTAACTCACTCATTAAAAGATTGAGTTGGTTTCACTGCAAACAGTGACTTGTCTCCATCGCTATGTATAGGTTTTAATTTCGCATGTGGAAAGGTGTGGGTGATACCGAGGAGTGAAGATTATCCTACGGCCCAAAAGTGTTCCTTGTTCACGCTCCCGCTTTAATTGTTTCCCGGAGATTTCAGCATTGAGATAGCTAGCTTCCAACATGAGGAGCACCTATCGGCGTTCAGTTGAAAGGTAGCTCTGCAATATGAGTGAGATTTGTTTACTTAAGAGGTAGTACCTTGTTGGCTGATAGGATTTGTTTCTCATGAGCCCATAGCCTAGTCTCAAGAGTGTGGAATGAAAGATGTGCAGTGTGGAGTGCTAAGTGCTCACACAACAGTTCACTTTCCGACCGTGTTTACATACCTGTACAGTTCACTTTCTGTTGCCAATGCAAACTGATCCTATTGTCCATGTGTTAACTACTCCCTCCGTTCCAAAATAAGTGCCGCGTGCCGTGGTTTTAGTTCAAATTGGAACGGAGGGAGTATTTGACTGTGACCTTGCTCCATACCTGTACAGTTCAGTTTCTATGGAAATACAATCTGTTTCTACCACAGAAGGTCCAGAATTTCAGTGTCTATGTCATCATATATGCCACCAGATGCGCATACGCAGCCATGCATGTAGATTTGCTTTGAAGATCTGCAGTGCTACTTCTCGCCTGCTCATCAAAAGATTCATCTCATCACCTATTGTATTACTGTTCATGTTGGACCCTTTTCATTTTCATGATACTGTACATGCAACTGGAGTCGCAACGAGTGACCAAAGAAATGAAGATACAACAAATTTCTAATCTACTATTGATTCTTTTCCTCTTATGTTCTCATGGACGCAAGCAAAGCAGTAGCCTCTATAGATGTTTGATCCTTTTCATCTTACTCCAAATACAGCTGTTCACTGACTCTGTGATTAAGGCATTGCCCCAAACAGCAGCCGTGTACAAAGAGACTGTTTCTGCCTTTCTGGTGTCGCTCATTCCTAACATTTTTTTTCCCAAACCAACCTAGGGAGAAGGTCTTTGGGTCCTGATAACGCCCACACGTGTGGCATACTAGACATCCGCCCACACATCGTGTGTGGCGTGAGCAGGAGGCAGCTCACACGGGCTGTGTGTGGGCGAACATTAGAATTGCCCACACGTGTGGGCGCAGCTACTTCATGCCACACGCCCAACAAGTACTACTCATCCCCACCCCGCGCGTGTGGCACGAAGCAAATATGCCCACACGTCCTAGCACAGCTACGTTAGGTACCCGCGGGATGACTATTTAGTTGCCATCCGGGATGGCAGATGTAGTTATTCGGGATAGCAAATGCAGTTGTAAAAGCACGGCAACTCTCTCTGTTTTGTTTAACTATAGTTGCCATGTCTAATTTATGGTAGTTGCCACGTGTAATCAAACCATAGTTACCGTGTGTGATTAATTACTTGCCACATATGGTCAAACAAAATAGTTGCCATGTGTGTTTACCTAGTTGCCACGTGTGGTCCAACCATAGTTGCCATGTATGGTTAATCACAGTTGCCATGTGTGTTTATCCTGGTTGCCACGTACGCACAACTGCAGTTGCCGTCTAGCAACGAATCATAGTTGTCATGTGTGTTTACCTAGTTGCCACGTACGCGCAACTGCAGTTGCCATCCAACAACGTACGAGTGTCGTGTGGGCGAAAAGCAGTTCGCCCACACGCGCGTGGACTAGGTGGTGGCTGTGTGGGCAGAAACTAGTTCGCCCACACAGCGCAGCTGG
Organism: Thinopyrum elongatum; assembly: GCA_011799875.1. NCBI lineage: Eukaryota > Viridiplantae > Streptophyta > Magnoliopsida > Poales > Poaceae > Thinopyrum > Thinopyrum elongatum. The sequence continues at coordinate 481,418,768 of CM022302.1, read as the reverse complement.
CAAACCGCGTGCTGCGGGGCGTGTGGGCGAACTCTCCAACGCCCACACACACGATGATGCCCACGTGGCACTCAGATTCTAACAGATTCCTTTAGGATTCGTGCAAAACAGAATCAACGTAGATCAAGGCGTGTGGGCGATGTGCAAACATGCCACACATGTGGGCGTTATCATTTGGGTTTTGTTTCTCTTGCAGTGCAAACCAGGGAAATGCTTGTCTGGGTGTAACTTTCTAAGTACTCCCTCCGTCCGAAAAAACTTGTCTCAAGCTTGTTCTTCAAATGGATGTATCTAGCACTAACTTGGTGTTAGATACATTCATTTGAGGGACAAACTTTTTCAGACGGAGGGAGTAGATATATATGTTTGCACCATGTTCTCTTCTTAACCTACCTAGCCATTGGAGGTCATCATAGTTACATATAGGCGAGAAAAAATAAAGTCATGTATGTTATCTCCCTCTTGTCTTTTTTTTTTGCAAAGGGACCCCAGAACTATATTGATATTAAGCAGTGGTACAAACGCACCCCAGAACAAAGGAAAATTACAACTAGATCCCTGGGGGACCGAACCAACCTCAGCACCTGCGCGGGATGAGGGCGCGCCGCCGCCACTGCTCCCACCGGAGCCAGCGAAACCTTGTTTGAGCGCACGGATTGTTGACGTCGGGAAGTCTCCATCCTCGGCCCAGAGGACCAGCACGCCGAAGAGAGGTCAAATCGGCTCTGCGTCACCACTTGCGCCGGCTTGAGGAGCGACAAAGGCGCTGCCGCCGGCGAGAGCAAATAGATCCAGAGTCCACTCCTATACAAGCAGCACAGCCAACCAACGACGAACGCCAGCAGGCCACTGCAGCACCCCCAGCACCTCCGAAGCAAGCTCGGAGCACAACTCGCCACGGCGAAGGCGAGGACGGGGGACAAAATCTCCATCAGTGCGTCGCCTCCTCCACCGCAACGACCATACCAGGAGAACGCATCGACGCCCGATCCAGCAGACCAGCGAGAAACCTCAACAGATCGCCAGATCCAGGAGCCGGACGACCTCCCACACTCCTTAGCACCGTCGAAGGAGACGCTGCTAAAGCGGAGAAGGAGGCGGAGGACAAAATACCAAAACGAGGTCCCCGCTACCGCCCCGGCGACCCCGTCCAGGCACACACCACCCCGAAGCTCCACGACATCGCCAGGAAAGGAGACGCCGGGATGGTGCAGGAGCTCGGGTACTACATATGGATGCGCCGCCGGAACCACCACCAGATCGGCGCCGCCCCAAAACCTAAGCCTACACCTATCTACACGCCAGATCTGAGAGCCCGGGGCTCCCCCACCCTCTCGCCGCCGGAGCGACGAGCAGAGGGGAGGAGAGCCCCCGGCCTCAGCGGCGGAGAACGGCGAAGCACTCGACGCCTCCCTTTCGCCTCGGAGCGCTGTAACGGGGGGAAAGGAAGGGGAAAGTAATATCTCCCTCTTGTCTTTGAAAGAGTAGGTGAGCACAAATGAATATATGATCTTCTGACAACAATGAACAATGGAGCAAGTAATGTTAATGTTTTTGACAGGGATACGGGGGCAAGTAGGCGAGACATTACGAGTGATTTAATCAAAGAAAAAAAAAATAGCGGTCCAATATTTCCACAGTAACATCCACGCCATCAGTTCAGGAGCTTGTCTTGTTCTTCACCTTCCAGAAATTCAGTGTCCATGTTTGATTGAGCTGATCATATATATCACGAGATGAGCATACGATGATAAGCCGTGTGGATTTGCTTCTAAAGATTTTACACTGATACTTATCATCTGTCGACGGAAAAAGATCCATCTCATCACCTGTATCTGTATGACTGTACATGTCGGGCGCCTCTTCCCGAGACTGTACATGCAACGGGAGTCGCAACAACAGCAGCTTTTACAAATGCTTGAAACGCAGAACCTGGTGACTACTGAAAGCCTCCAGTCTTCTGCATTCCAGTGCTCATTCATAACTCACGGCCTCACGCCCTGCCATCTCATGGCTCAGCAGGCCAAGCATGTCGAACACCTCCGCAGCCTGCGGACGAGACCGATCTCCGCAGACAAACTCATGCACGTCGCCGTTGATCTCCACGGCGCTCCGGCCAGGCCTCTTCTTCACTCCCCGGGATTTCATCAGGCCCCGGACCATGCCTGCGCCATCCCATTTCCCGACAGCGGCATAGATGTTTGACAGCAGCACGTAGTTTGAGTCGCCGCCGGGGTCCTGCTCGAGGAGGTACTGCATCAGCTGCTCGGCCATGTCCACGTCCCCGTGCATCCGGCACCCGGCAAGCAGGGCTCCAAGTACCACCTCATTCGGCCGCATTGGCATGGCCACCACCACGCTCATGGCCTCGTCCAGGCGGCCGGCCCGGCCAAGCAGGTCAACCACGCACCCGTAGTGCTCCATCCTTGCTGCAATGCCGTGCTCCACCTTCATGGCGTCATAGTACCTCAGCCCCTCGTCGGTGAGGCCGGAGTGGCTGCAGGCCGTGATAACGCCCGTGAACGTCACAGCGTCTGGCTTGAACCCCTTCCTCCTCATTGCCTCGAAATGCTCGATGGCGTCCGTGCACCGTCCGTTGGCTGCCAACCCGACGACCATCGAGTTCCAGGAGACCACCGTCCGCTTCCTCATGCTGTCAAACACCTGCCGTGCAAACTCCACCTGACCGCACCGAGCATACATGTCGATCAACGAGTTGGCGATGCGGATGTTTCCCTCCAGCCTCTCCCTGCTCAAGAACCGGTGCACCCACATACCGAGACCGAGCGCGCCGACCTCGGCGCACGCGGAGATGGCAGCTACCAGCGTGACGTAGTCTGGCTCGACGCCGTCCAGCAGCATGGCGTGGAAGCAGTCGATCGCCTCGTCGTGGCGCCCGTTCTTGACGCACCCGTCGATGAGCGCCGTCCAGGAGACCTTGTCCGGGTCCGGCATTCCGTCGAACACCTCGCGCGCGGCGGCGACGAGGCCGTTGCGCATGAGTCCGGTGATCATGGTGTTGTAGGTGACCACGGACCTGACGGGCATGGAGCCGAACAGCCGGAGGGCGTGGTGGGGGAGGCGGGACGCGAGGTAGAACCGCGCGAGGCAGGTGCAGAGGAGGAGGTGGCCGGGGAAGAGCTTGATGGCCAGGGCGTGGAGCGATAGCGCGAGGGGCCGGGCGAGCGGGGAGGAGGGGGCGCCGGCGCAGGCGGAGAGGACGGTGAGGAGGGTGACGTCGTTGGGCGCAGGCGCGGCGGGGGAGGAGAGCATGGCGGAGAGCGCCGCGGCCGTCGACGGCAGGTCGCCCTCCCGCGCCGGGCGCGCGATGGCGGACGTCCATGAGACCACGTCTCGCGGCGGCGTGCGGCGGCGCGGCTTTGGGGTGGAGGGAGACTGAGACAGGCCCCTGGACTGAGAGATGGAGAGGCGGCCACTGCCATGGCCGAGATGTTCTTGATGCTCATCCTCAAGCTGAGGCTCTAGGCACTTCGGTCGACAACTGGTACAAAAAATATGCCAGATTTCCTAACATCATGCCCAAATTTGAATCAATGCATACATATATAAAAGCTTGGATAATAGTAATCATTTACAAACAATTACACTTGCAATTAGGAATGGTAGTGCCCGCAAAAAATATATAGGAATGGTAGTACATAGGTGTGTCAGTGTTGGTTCAGTCTTAGGGGGAGATATCATGTGATACCACCTTTCACATGCTCCCATGTTCTAAATTTTTGAAATATCACATTTAATTGTTTTGAAACTTTCTAACTTTTTTTGTGATTTTACACAAGACAAGTGCGTACAAATCCTAAAAACGGGTTTGATGTTTGTAAATTTGGCCGGTACACGGGCCGCCAGCCACGTGATGTGCTCGAGCGCGACATTGGAGGCATCGAGGTGTTGGATGAGGCAGAGGCTATACTCGTCGGACCGGAGCTAATTTTAGGTGAGAGAAAGAGGAGGGGACTTGGGATAGACGATGGATATGACATGTGGGTCAGTATACAGTGAGAGTAGACCATGATACCAGAGGGGATCGATCTTTTCCGGGTGCACCAAACAGGTCCAGGGTGGAGATTAACTTCAATTAGTGAGTACAGGTGTCGATTTCATGGATTGAAAGATTGATATTCATTTTCAATGAGCCATATGAATTCATGGTTTAAAATAGACTTCATTCGATCTAGACCCAACCCATGTGATCGTGACAAAACTTTTCAATGCTAAGATAGCGTGCCTTAATATATATTTTAGTATATGACAAGTTTGTAAGAAAACTATAGCGTGTTTTGCTATGTGCAAGTTGCTCACTAATGAAAATGGCAAAGACATCACTCAACTTCCCAATACAAAGACGAGACGCAACTCCGATGCAGAAATGGGAATGCCACGGCTGGAGACGGAGATGACACGAATGGTCGTAGTGTAACAGGCGAAGGGAGGTTAGAGGTAGCTTCGCTAGAGTCACGGCCTCGTTTAACCTCTTCTTGTAATCTATAACTATAGTATTTCGTAATACACCGACACACACCTGCAAGTTCTTAATAAAAAAAGGAGGTTATAGGTTGATAGGTGTGTCTGCGGGGTGGTTGTCGTCGTACGGGAAGGGGGTGAAATTTAGAGGGATGGCTGGAGTGACGGATGCTCAGCGGGGGAGACGTCTTGAGCAAGGCAGGGAGACGAGGCGGGGTGGCAGCGACATCAGGCATGAGTGACGGTGAATGATGGTTAGGACGATGACAACGGACAATCGACAAGAGGGCAGAGAAGGAGAAAGAAAAACAAAAACGGTGGAACACAAAAACGGTGAAACCAATTAAAGTCAAAACCCCAACAGACTAATACGTGAATTACATTTTGAAACGGAAAGAGTACTAACACTGATGTACTATTTCGAAGGGCCGTTGGCTGAACTTTATTAGATGGAAAAGGAATACAGACTGGTTAGCAGTCTAGGCCCATCTTTAGGCGTGGATGACATACAGGAAAATCTCACGACGGAAATAGGGTATGTTTCTCGGCTGGCCGGGTGTGACTTGCATTGTCGGTGATTTAATAGGCAACATAAACCTCATTAATACGAATATCATGGTACATCACCGTCCAAGACTCTCTCTCATCCCATAATCACATGATACAATCTCAAAAATGTTAGATCTAGGGGAGGAAGTAGAAAGAGTGTACTTCTACATACAAGCATAAATATGTCCTCATATATGATATCTATATGAACGGGTCAACTCCGCAGGTCATATAGATCCACCCCACCAAGCTTATCATGCAAGTGAAGCCAGCAGCTCCTCCACTCGGCGACGTTCTTGGACCGGCCGGCCGGCCGCCGTTCCACGGCTTGGCTTGGTACGCATCAATCTTCCATTCTTCAAGAAACCAAACATATGACAATGCTCTCATAACTTCTTCTTGAAGAGCCGCTCGTGCGCCACGCCATGCACGTCGTCTTGTGCCTTCTCCCAGACGGCGTGCGGCACGATCCCGCCGGCCCACACTCCTGGCCGCTGATACGCCTCTTTGCACAGGACGTGTGCGACCTGATTGCCCTCGCGGAAGATGTGCTGGACCTTGTACGCCGTGAAGCACCGAAGCAGCATGAGAATCTCCTCTTGCATGGCCCGAGGCACGCGCGTCTGCGTCTCCTGGCCGGTGAGGAGCTGCACCAGCATCAGGTCGTCTCCTTCCGCCACCAGCCTGCCGCGGAAGCGACTCAGCGCGAGGCGCAGCCCGCGGATGAGCGCCCTCGCCTCCACTATGCCCACCGTCGAGTGCTCCGTCGGCTCGGCGAAGGCGGCAAGAACGCGGCCGTTGCAGTCGCGGATGGCGCCGCCCACGCTGGCCCGGCCGGACCCGTCGTTGTACACGGATCCGTCGAAATTGAGCTTCAGCCAGCCCGCCGGGGGAGCTTCCCATCTCACCATAAGGCGGCTCGGGTAGAACGGAGGAGAGGAACGAGACAGAGATGTGGAGGTGGGCGGCTGGTACGACTGAAACGGCGTCGTTGGAGACGGAAAGGGGATTCCACAGAGAGGCGCAAAGGAAGCTGGCGCAGCGAGGAGGCACGCCATGTCTAGCTACGCAGTACGCACAGCTCTAGCCGATCCAAGCTTTGTTTCTTCAGAAAGTATGGATCAAACAAAGAAGGAAGCGAGGAGGCACGCCATGTCTAGCCCCTCCCCACTATATATAGCTTTCGTAAACGCGTGGGCATACTCGAGCATATATCGGATTCAAACTGAGGCTTCGGATTCGCTTTTTTTTTACATCATAAGAACCATACGCGAGGCTTGGTGTAGATGGTCTATTGGGCCGGTGGAGTCTATCGACCGGCCGAATAAGTAATAACCAACTGTGCATGGGCCAGGTCAAATAGCACAGCGACATCGGAGGCCACGGACCTTCTTATAGCTATATCACCACCAATTTCTCAAAAAAAAAAGCTATATCGCCACCGGCATCAAATACTAAAGGAAGAGCCTAAATAAGGGGGCACTTATTTTACCTTAGAAAAATCAGTTATTCATCCGTTGCTTGATTTTGTTTCTGCATATCAATCAACTTTCTAAGCCGTTCGATTGATGTTTAAGGGTTGCGATTTATTTTAAACCTCCAGCCGCTTTCTTCCTCACCGTCAGATGCGAGTGATTTCCTTCGATAGACGGACTCCCCACTCCCTGTCTCGCTTTAGTAGCTTTGTAGCTTCCCCATGCATGGGCTCGAGGAAGGAAACTCACATTCGCTAAAGTAAAATGCACCTTTAAGCTTCAACAATACCGGCTACCAGTTTTGATGTTAAACAATATATTATTGCAAAAAACTGATAAACACTAAAAATATTTCTGAATTTAAAATTTGTTTGCTTTTAAAAAAAAATTCACACATTTGAAAACAGGTTCTAGCTTATATCCGCAAATTTTGAAAAAGTTCATTATTTTTTAAAAATGACCACAAATTTAATAAGCTTTTTGCAAAAAATTTAAATGTTCATAAATTATAAAATATGTACAAATTTGAAAAATACTCATGAACTAAAAATGTTCACAAACTTAAAACTGTTGTGAATTTTCAAAAACCTAAATTTTTACAAATTTCATGAATTAAGAAAAATGGAGAAAGGCGCTAAATAGGCGATTCTGGAACTGCTCCTCTCATCTTCCACCAAACCGAAAGGTAGACTACATCCCAGACACAGAAGGGCTAATGAGCCCAAAAACAACTCGAATAACAATGAGCCCAAAAACAACTCGAATAACAATGTCACCTAACATTCACAATAAGCCTAAAAGGACCAAATATCCACAATATCAACTAAAAACATCCACAATACAAGAGGGGGGAAATACAGATGTGTGAAAATGGTGTGGCACGGTGCATGGAAAGTGCCGTAGCATGTATACAAGTCGGATATCTAGCTTGCTCGCATGCCGTAGCTGTATACGTACGAATCGGATAGCTAGCTGGCTCACCCGCAAGAACGAAATAAAGAAACGAATGATAGCTAGCTTCCTTTTTTTTTGCATCAAAAGGATAATAGAGATGGGCCAAAGAAAATGAAAAAAGCCCAATATCTTTGACCCAACAACAACAAAGCCCGATGCTAACACATCGAGCCAGCTCTTCCAACCTGTGGTTGAGATGGTTAGGTGGACAGTGGTATCCCCAGCCCATCAGGATTCAAGTCCTGGTGCTCGCATTTATCTTGGATTTATTTCAGGATTTCCGGCGATACGCTTTCAGTGGGAGGAGACGTTCCCGTCGACTAGGAGGCGCCTACGGTGACTTCGTAAAATCTCAAGATGATATGCCGGCTCAGTCTCTCGGAGATGCTCATAGGGGTAGGGTGTGTGTGTGCGCGTTCATAGAGGTGAGTGTATGCGCGTTTATATGAGCGTTTGCGTCTGTACTGTGTAAAAAAAAAAGCTCTTCAAGTGACTCCCGTCCCCGACGCCCCGTGGCGTCAGCCCCATCTGCATCTGCTTGCGGCCGTTGTCGGTCGCCTGTCGTCGACCGCCCAGAAGGCTCCTGCCTCTCTGTACCACCCGCCCGGCGCCAGCCGCGCGACCGCGCCCCCTGCACACTCCTTTTGGTGATCGCAGCTCCTTCCTATTGCCTATGCATTTGTCGAGGGCGATAACAAACATAGCTAGGTTTGGTTCCTGAGTTGTGTGAACTGTGAAGGTAGGAGTCGTGAAAAATCATCCCGATGTTTGCATCGTCTGGTCGCAACATGTGGCTATTGTGCGCACTCGACCTGATCAAGTAGTCGATGGACCCTGAGTGGGATGGCCCGATCTGGAGACAAGGTGGTGCATGAGGCATTTGCGCGCAAATTTTGACTCAAAGTTCAAGAACAAGGACTAGTTCAAGCTATTCAAAAGGATGTGCATACAAACACGGATCCCAAGATGGCAGCAATCTGAGAGGGAATCAATGGACAGATCAAGCACGCGGCCTTCTGGATAGAGAAGATCGGGATCACCTATATGTCAGGTGCCTGAAATTTTTTCTGATTTCAGTCAATTTTTTCCTTGTCCATTAGATTTGCATCCAAGGACTGATGTAGAGCTAGTATTGCTGATCGCTCGGTTGACTGAAAGTTTGTTTTGCATCAGTCGACTATGCATGGAAGCAGCACCGTATACTAATAGGTACTATACATTATCTAATTCACTGGTTAGAACTTGTCATTTGTGCATGCACACATACGATACATGTAAGTCACGGTGTAACCATCACCACGTATAGGGCTTAAAAAAGATCATCGCCGCGTATATAAATTTCTTTTGATAAATATATTTACTTGCACATACATACACCGTACTTATACAGATTAATGGAAGGAGAAAAGAGGGAACTAAAACACCGATTCTCTATTTTTATCATTATGCTGATTTCATTTTAAGTAGCATTACACAATAAATTACATTTGACATATCAAATTGCTACAATATTTTTACACTATGCACTTTAAGGTATGTAATTAAGATAAACACAACAACCTGGTTAAACAAAATTCGTTGCACTAAAAAAACTAAACTAAACAAATACAAAAATAAAAACATAATTTTCCTAAAGAAGAAAGAAAATTAAAGAAAAACTTAGTATTACCAATGTTGATATTCTTTTGTATAAGTTTGGTCAAACTTCAAAAGGTTTGACTTAAGACAAAACTAATACACGTAGTGAAAAAAGGAAGGAGCATTATGCAAATATACCTAACATGAACAATCATAAAGAATTGTTGTCAAACTTTTCTCTTACATGAAGGAATCAGAATGTAATAAAATTTTGCACATCGACTATGAAAAACTTGCACAATTCAGTATTGTGCGAGCACAAGTGTGAACTAGTGCAAATTTAAATCATGATTCAAAACAGATTAGCACAACAAATCTATTTTGATTTTTAGTAAAAAAGAAATTAAGCAGTGTCAAAAAATTGTGGTATTAATATGTTGTCGCATGCACAAACATAGGGAAAATAAAACAGGCAAAATGTCGACTGAGCATCAGTAAACAAAGCAATATACAAAATTTTTATTGATCCAATTAGATCAATTATGGAAATGAATTCCATTTGATGTTTCAAACAGAAAATTAAGTAGTGTCACATGGTTGCAACAACAAATACAGTGTCACATGGACAAATATAGCAAAAACCCAACAACTAAATAAATCGACTAAAAATTCATAAACAAGGACATAATAAAAGACAAAAACAAATATCACTATAAGGTAGAATGAACTAAGTGGCTTGGTATTACCTAAAAGTGAAAGAAAATGAAGAAGTTGTAACAAAACTAGCACATAGTTTACATAAAACTTGCAATGTTCCATAATTTCCAAGAACTAGCATATCGTAGTTTAACTTTCAAATAATGTTATTATTTGCACACATATTATATAGAAATTACATGTATGTGTTCATATATACATGTAACCAAGCGCCTAAAAAGGAAAATGATAAAACCAAACGGGCTGAAATCATAACCCTGGGAGCTCCGCCTCCACCAAGGCCTGGAAACATATGGCCCACAAAAAAGGTCCATGAATCGACTGACCACACAAGGTACGAATCGATACTAATCTGTTGACCAAGCAACGTACGTACGAATCTCTACCTAACAATCATACGACTGAAAAATTGACTGATAAACAAAAAATATTCAGGTGCCTGACTAAGAGCATCTCTAGCAGACCCGTATAATGCAGACCCGTAAAATGCATTTACAGTTCGCGGAAAACCGAATTTACGGGCCGGCGCGAGCGGCGGCCGAGCAGACCCCGCAAAGCGGACCTGTAAAAAGGATATTCGCCCGCGCCGACCCGCAAATCAGTAATTTGCATTTCAATTTCAGACATGAAAACATATTTCTTCGCTTTTTTATTTTCTTCAACGGCATTGGATACATAGTAATTCACCAAATCTTTGCTAGAATAGCAAGACCAAATAAAACAAGAACCACAATTAGGCATTTTAGAAGATATCCAACTTTCATAACTGCTCCCACTAGTTGGACCAATATTTCCTCGATGCCTTCATTGTTGATCCGGATTCTTGATCTTGCATTCTTCATTCTTCTTCTTTGATTCTAAAGAAGTAGACGTTGCTTCCCCTCTAGTTTCTTCTCTAATGGCACATGCAACCGCATCATTAGCCTCAATTCTAACAACGAGTACACGAACATCTATTAAGTTTCTTTCAATCGATAAATCGATGTAATCTTCTTCCCAATGCCAAAATGAGCATCCACCTTCCTACACACATGACCATCTCAATAAGCTATCGAAATTGAACCGAATAGTTTGACAAAGCCGAATGAAACAAGAAGAGTCAATTACACAGGTGGTGCTAGAACTTGGCGTAAATGGTCACTTTGATGCTAGAAGTTGCGGTGTACATCGAAGTGGTGCAAAAACTTGGCTTGGGCGTGCAAATAAAGTGCATATCTCATTTTGTATACATAATCTGTGCTGACTAGGCGCGTGGGGTCCGCTGTCAGCCAGTGAACCAGGAAGATTTTTTTTAAACCCCCTCAAAACATATAATTTTTTAACAAAAAAGACCATATGGATGTGGCATTTTACTTCTCTATGTCCACTGGATCCCGCCTGTAAAACATCCGGCTAACCACTCGACCCTACACCTTGATTAGTAAATCAGGATAACAACAATATAAATATTTAGCAATGACGCATATGGAGCTTAAAAGGGCTGCAGATATTGCAGCCCATTTGCACAACTATATTTATAAGATATTTTAAAACGTAAGTAATAAAAATTATGTTCCAATATTTATGTATTATCAATACTATGTAAATAAAAACAATGAAATATATACCCATGCATATATAAAATATTTAGTTAATACTGATATTTAAAATGTATATTAGATACAATGTTTAATGAATACAAAAAAAGCATACACTCATGCCTTATATTTAAATTTTAAAATGATGAATTCAAACATTTTATTAATACCTATAATTATTCACATGTCTATATTTTGTACTCATGACTTATATTCGAAAATGGTATATATTTTGAATATTATACACGATAGAATATCCAGATCAAAAGTTTAAAGTTAAAATTATGAATATTTTTATTATAAAAATTGAACTATACAAATGGGCTTATAATTATTGAAATGTTTGTATAAAAAAATATTTGAAATGCAATTTTAAAATAAATTGTATCATTTTAAATTATTTATACATTTTACCATTCATAAATATTTTTGATATACGAATGTGTATTGAAATAATACACGGAAAAGTTTTAAAAATAAGTTATTTAGTTTTTATGCATGGTAGTTTTTATAATAAATATACCAATGAAAATAACACATGAACATTTTTATTTAATATACATTTTAAATTTCTGGATTAACTTTATATAGTACATGGGTGTATATTTAAATGTTTTTATTTACTAATCATTGTTTATTTGTATAAAATTTATAGCACACACACATTTAAACATAATTTTGATAACTTACATTTTATAAATATATCTTTAAAAACAGCGCTTGCAAAATGGGCCGCAAGATCTGCAGCCCATGAAAACTTCAGATGCGTACCTGTTAGATACATGTTGCTAAAAACAACTTACTGAATACATATAGGATAGTTATCTATCAAGGATGTCGTGACCGCCATAGCGTACTGGTAGTACAGGTTTGCTCTCTTTCCTGGTCGCGTGCTCGAGTCCTGCCTCCCGTTTTCTCCGTTTGGAGCGGTGTGGAGGCACAATACTCCCCAAGAAGCCACTAGGGCCACCGTAATCTCCTCACGCCCTCGCACAATGCAAGATGTCGTGATTCCACTAAGGGACCGCCATCTCCACAACCTAATTGAAGACCCCAACGCTTGCTCGGAGCTTTACACCATAAAGCGGAGCTTTACACCATAAAGATTGAGTTCCGAACACCACCAACCATCTAGGACACCCAAGGGGAACAAGCTCAAGGGTACCGAGCACCCAAGAGTAATAAGCTTATCAACTTGTAACTTCCACGTATCACCATGGAGAACTCAAATTGATGCAACTAATACAATGGCAAGGGCACATGGAGTGCCCAAGTCCCTCACTCTCAAATCCCACCAAAGCAACGAAAACTATGGAGGAAGAAGAGAGGAAGAACAAGAAGGAGAACACTAAGAACTTCAAGATCTAGATCCAAGGGGTTCCCCTCACATAGAGGAGAAAGTGATTGGTAGAAATGTGGATCTAGATCTTCTCTCTCTTTTCCCCCAAAAACTAGCAAGAATCCATGGAGGGATTGAGAGATAGCAAGCTCGAAGAAGGTCAACAATGGGGGAAGAACACGAGCTAAAGAGATAAGGCTCAATGGGGAAGAAGACCCCCTTTTATAGGAGGGGGAAAATCCAATCGTTATCCCCATTCTCAGCCCGCAGCGGGCGGTACTACCGCTCAGGGGAGCGGTACTACCGCTGGCAGCAGCGGTACTACCGCGAGCCCCAGCGGTACTACCGCAGAGATAGAGAGCAGGGGCCAAAGAGAGAGAAAGAACACGGGAGTGAGGGCCCGGGCGGCACTAGCATCGGTGGTAGCCGCGGTACTACCGCTTCTACTGCCGCTACTACTGCCGCTGAACCCGACACGAGAAAACCACGTCTCGAGTCGAGGCGGTACCAGCGCGGAACCGGAGCCGTACTATCGAGGCAGTACCAGCGCGGAACCGGAGCCGTACTACCGCTTGTGGCGATAAGCGGTACTGCCGCTCCGGCCCAGCGGTACTACCGCTGGCGCCTTCCTTATGCCACTTCCACGAAAACAAGTATACTCCAAGGAAAACCAGAACTGCTACAACTTCTGCAAATGGGCTCCGAATTGAGCAAACTCAAGCTTGTTGGATAGAAGACGACGAGTAGCATCAAAACAGCGAGGAGTGAACCCTCCAACAGAGAAGAACCGGCATAACCTCCAACATCGAAAACATCATAGAAGATGCATGTGAACTCCGTTTTCGATGAACTCGACCTTGTCATGAAGATGACCATAAGCTCCAAAACTCACCAAAAGAAATACCAAACAAGAACCAATAAAGATGATGCAAGGATGCAATGGTTTGAGCTCTCTACGAACGATACGATCAAGCTACTCATCGAGAGCCCCCCTTGATAGTACGGCAATCGATCCTATAACCCAGTCTCCCAACTACCACCATGAGACCGGTAAAGTAGAAAACCTATCAAGGGCAAACCTTTGCCTTGCACATAGTCCACTTGAGCTGGATGATGACGATCTTGACTCCCTCAAGTTGGACCACCTTTCTTGATTGCGTTGGCTCGATGAAGACTAGTTGATTGCTCCCCCATACTCCACTATGGGAGAGCCACTCTTTGGCACATCTTCACAAGTCCATTGACACCACAATGGACAGCAAGCTTCAAGGATGATCTCTTCGTGATGCTCCACTTGAACTTGCACACCGCAATCTTGATGACAATCACCACTTGATGTCATCCTCCATGGGTTGTATGAGATCTTCTTCTTGATGCAAACCCATGGAAACAAACCTAACCCCACATAGAACTCACACGTAGATCATGGGTTAGTACACAAAGCGTAATGGACAATGCTTACCATACCATGGGATCACTTGATCCCTCTCGGTACATCTTGTACGCTTTGTGTGTTGATCAACTTGATTCACTCTTGACTTAGTCTTGATCAACCTTGTATCATGTCTTCTACATGATCACTTTTGGATAATTCCTTGAATAGCACATTGGTCAACATATAAACTCCTTGAAACCAACAAATGGACTTCAAGAAATTCCTATGGACAAATCCTTCAAATATAACTCAAGACAACCATTAGTCCATAGAGATTTTCATCAATTACCAAAACCAAACATGGGGCACCACATGTTCTTTCAACTTTTTTGCAAAAGAGATATATTCCGAGGGGTTTTTCGAAAAACATCAGGCCACACGCTCCCCTCCCAGGTCCAGTGACTGACAGCGGGACCCATGCATCTAGTCAGCGCAGATTCCATATACCAACGCGATTAGCACTGTATTTGCACATCCGAGCCAAGTTTTTGCACCACTTCGATGTACATCGCAACTTCTAGCACCAAAGTGACCATTTGCGCCAAGTTCTAGCACCACCAACGTAATTGACTCAAACAAGAACATAGCCCGTCGTATTCGCATTTGAAGAATACCCATCCGGGGTGTTTCAGCGTGCTAGATGTTAGCCGCAGCATTGTCTGCGTGCAGTCTTCGCACTGTATGAGCGGCATCGGCGAGCCGGCGAGCCGCTGCGTGAGGGCCGGCCGAGTACTTGCTGGCAAACCAACGACGACGGCTAGAGGAGGAACCAGTACCTGCATGCGGCGTTGGGGCTTTGCCGGGGCTGGTCGGGGTGCTCCCCGGCCAATCAATGGCTTGGCGCAGCCACCGGTGGCCGGAAACGCGAAATCTGGCCGCCGCGACAAACAGCTGCCGGTCTGCACCTTTCCGGCCCGCCGACGCAGGAGGAAGTGGCGGAAGACACTCTCGGGCGTGTGGCGGCCCTCCGGCGTGATCCCGCCGGCTAGTATAGCCAGAATCGTAGGCGGTGTCCCGGTGGCGGGTGTGGGGAAAAGCGCGGGGCGAGGGGGAGAGGGGCGGCGGTGGGTGGGAAAAAGCGCAGGCTGAAATCCCCCACCCTCCCCCCCCCCCGCTAGCCGCTACCACTATATACAGGGCACCGACGGGGCGAGGGGGGAACCCGCGTTTTCGCGGGTTGGGATGGGAATTATGCCGCGCCCCGCAAAAAATTTACGGGTCCGACGCGTTTGTGGGTTCTGATCGGGCATCATTTTCCGCGCGGACCCGTATTTTGACGGTTATTTTATGAGTCGGGGCATTATACGGGGTCTGCTAGAGATGCTCTAATAGCAAAATCGGATAAGATCACATGGGTCATAGGACGACTATAAATCTATCCTAGGGGATCACCAAGAATTCCCTCAATTGTACAACTAGGTGTAGGCTCATGACACCGGGGCTCGCTACGACATAATGACTAGCAATATATCAGAGGTGTACAATGGCGTGCTTAAAGGGGTGTGATCCCTCCCAATCATAGCCATGATTAATGAAACTTGGAATCGGACCGTGACATACTTCGTCGATAGAGTCTAGGTTACCAATGCACAAGTGGAGATGAACAAGCCATGGTCTGAAAACTTGCAGAAATATATGGCCGAGAAATCAAAGAAATCTTGGATGCATGGTTGTAGTCAAGTGGATGCACTTAGGAAGAAGTGACAAGTCATCATACGAGCCAAGTTTGTGAAAAGTCACCACATAGGAGCAAAAGAGCATGTTTTCACTCTTGGTCGACGAACGTGTGACCGCACTTGCAACATGTCCAAGCTTCTGGGCTACCCATGTAGTCATGTCCTCTTGGCGGGAGTAGATCAGAACATCAAAGTCTACCCATACATGTCTACTTACTTTTGCACTTACAATCTATTCAACACCTGGAACGGTGATTTCTTTGCCTAGGGAACTCATGAATCATGAGCACAATAGTGACATGTGGCCGCGTGGTAGTCAATGGGTTACAGACCCAGTGATGATGAGAACCTTCAAGGGACAATGTCCGTCTCAGCGTCATAGAAACAACATGGACCATAGCTAGTCGGGAGAACCACGTCGGTGTCGCACTTGCAAGGCAGCTGGGCACACACGACATGAATACCCGTACAAAAACAATAACCCAGCGTGATGTAACTTCTCAATGTAGTTTAATGTTGTATGTGTGTGATGTTAAGTTTTATTTGTACTCGTGATGTTTAGTTTTATTTTGTACTCATCTTGTTAGGTTTTATGTACTCATGTTGTTAGTATTATTTGCTCTCGTGATGTTAGTTTAATTTATACTCCTGATGTTACATTTTATTTGTACTCATAAATTGTACTTATATTTCATTGAACTAGTTGTAGTACACTATAATTATGTGTGTATGAGTTATGACTGAAGTGCCAACCCTTCTGCATGGGCCGCGCTATGCCGACCACCATTGCCACCTCTGGTTAAAACCTCACAGTCCACTAGATCCTCCTCCGACCTTCAGGCTTCAAAGCATAAAGAGCAAATGGAATATGAACTCCCATTTCGAGCCTTACCTTAAGGCTCACAGACTAGTTACTTTTGCTAAGCTCACATCCGGGGATCACATATTCACGTCAGACCCCTCTCTTTTGACATCCCTTGCTAATCGATGGAGACATGAGACACGCACCTTTCACTTCCGTTTGGGGGAATTGGCACCTACCCTAGAAGATGTGTCCATGATCATTGGCCTGCCAGTCAGTGGCAAGTCATTGGTCCCTCCATCATACTCCCTAACTTGGCCACACGATGTGGCAAACTAACTTCCGGATGACACAATGCATGCAAGAAAGCATACGGGGTATCCCTACATTTTTTTTACCAAAAGCCCCCCGGATTTCCTTTAGCAGAAACCATGGACAACGCTTACAGATTCTTCTTACAAACTCACTAAAAACTAGATAGGACCATAACGGTAGAGCATAAACGAATGCTCCACCTAAGAGAACAGCTACCAAAAGAAGCTACCTCTAGCACACAACACAACTCCATTACAACAATTTAAGCCAAGGAGATCCGGAACTAAACTTAGAAACCCACAAACATACCAATATATAAACTAGTAGAACAAAACTAAACAATATGAAAACTACTCTCCAAAGATAGTTGGCAAGGGATAAAGCAACTCCATGTCGAAGAAGACATCGTCACCAGCAATGTACACATCCACCACTGGAAATTCGAAGCACCCCAGGACGCCATCCTCTTGAACCAGGGAATACCTCACTTGATACTTCCTCTAGAAGTCTTACTCCCTAGTTCAACTCCCTTTATTGTTCCCTTTTTGTTCGTAGAATCAACCAAGAGTTAATGAGATGACACATTTTATATAGAATCACAAAAGGGTCAATTACCCATCTGCGTCCAAAGAATACATCATTTCTGCAGGTCCAAATCAACCACAGTAAAGCAAAGATACCAACACATAACTTCATTTTTTTCCTCCTTTCCAAACTGGGAGATCCAGCTAGAAAATATTGTTTGCACATCAATAGGCATAGACTGGAAACTAAAAGTAGTTTGCAAAATACACTAGAGGAACTTAGCAACTGAACGGTGAATACACGGGTGATCAACAGTCTCATTAGTACAACAAAAGGCACATTTAGAGTTGCCAATCCAACCCCTTATCGTCAGGTTATCTTTTGTTAGCACACTATACGCACCACCAACCTAAGAAACACCTTGAGTTTGGGTGGAACCTTCACTTTCCACATGAATTTGACAGGAAAGTTAATATCGTTCACAATTAACTGGTTATAAAAGGATTTAACCTAAAATTTACCATGAGCTGTTAAGGACTAGGTCGATATATCATTTTTCACCAAGACAAATAAATGTCAGAACATCTATCTTTGACCCCCCCCCCCCCCCCCAATCAATTCAAAGTATCACCCCACAAAGTCCTTCTAAATTTAAAATGATCCCAATCACTATTAATAACATCACTCAATTTTTATTTTTTTGTAAATCACAAATTATATAATCTCGGGCATGATTGGTTAAGTGGTTTATCATGTGACCACCTATCCTCCCGAAACCTGATGTTTTCACCTTTACCAACTTTCGTTCTTGATATATTTAAAATTTCTTTCACAGGTAGGAGTCCCACCCAAAACTGGAAATCGCCACTTTTTGTTTGATCCCACAAAGACATTTTACTTTAACATACTTCTCTAACAAAATAGTTCGCCAAAGACCTCCTAAGTTTCAAGCTTCCAAAGCCATTTAGCAAGGAGAGCTTTATTCATGAGGTATAAGTTGAGAACCCCTATGCCTCCTTGCTTTTTGGGCGAACACACCTCAGACCATCTGACTGAATAATTTATTTTTTTCTTATCCTTATTACCATACCACACAACTTTAGCTCTAAAGTAATCAGCCCTCTTCCTGATCCCCCGCAGGAGCAGGACAGAAGGACATCATGAACATCGCTATCCCTACACGGTGGCTACCTTCTCCAAAAAATTCAGCATGTACCATGCGCCACACCTCATGAGACATTGATGAGGCATTTGTTTGTGTATCGGTTGTTTCCCTTCGGCATGATGTTCCCTACTTCATACGGTGACATAGTGATGCCAGTCTCATTAAGGTGCGCTGAGATCGAGAGGACGCCACTTCCATGACTAAGAAACCTTCAGATGGAACACTAGAAGCTGAACTCAACTGCATGTTTTCAATGTGCTTGCTGAATCGAAGGTTTCCGCTCCTTCTCAAACCGACGTTCTTGATATTTCTGCAGATGGCGGCTTCACAGACATCAAGCCCAAAAAATGAATTAATGCAAAGATATAGAAAACCTTGGCTACTTATCACTTACAGGCATCAGACTCATGTTACTTAACTAGTTATTTGCCTTTTTATTTATATTAACACTCAAAAGTCTTTTCGGAAGGTTTGTAGAGCACACATTTTCTTTCTTCTCAAAACACTACTAAAACGTGCTAGATTCATTCGTATCTAGACAAATGTAAGACAAGCTTTATGGGATTAGAGGGGGGGGGGGGGGGGAGGATATTTGTGAACGGAAGAAGTATATCACTAAAAATAGCTACGCGAATCTTCGACACATTGATCTCGGTAGCGCTGTATACCCTGTCGTGCATGGTACACATAAGCATCCTCTATAATACTATGCTCTCTAGTTTTAAAGAGTCCATATTCAATTGAGATCTCCAATTGGGACTGGGTCACCCGATTTTGACCGGGTCAATAATTTCTCAAAGCTATCACATTCAAATCTTTTGTATTATACACCATGCTTCCTAATTTTTAAGAACTCACAATTAATTAAGGTCTTCAATTTAGAATTGGATCAGCCTGATTTTAACCGTGTCAACAATTTCTTAAGGGCTCTCCCTTTCAATTCTTTTAAGTCCCCATTTCCCATTTTAAACAAAAAAAAGTATCAAAATTCATTTCATGATGAATCTAATCATATTGATTTGATATTATGAATTTTGATATATTTCTCTACAAATTTAATCAAACTTTAAAGGTTTGACTTTTCAAAAAAGTAATACACTTTATATTTTGAAACCAAGTGAGCACCAACCTTTGGCTTGCTACACTTGCCTCTAGGAAGAGGACAATGTTGAACATATCCTGGTGCAGTGCGGCTATGCGCGGGAAGTATGGCATCGCTGCTTTGATCAGCTCCAACTCCCAATCAACGCACCGTTGATGTCTGAGACCTTCTTGGACTGGTGGCTTCGTCAAAGAACCAGTTACCGAAAGAATGATCGAATAGGATTCGATGGCTTGGTCACGTGCACGGCATGGGCTCTATGGAAACAACGTAATGCTAGGGTTCAGTGCCGCGGGACTGGTGGACTTGATCAACGACGAGATCAGAGACTGGAAATTAGCTCTTAGCAGAGCAGGAGGCCTTCTACGTTTCACGATAGAGTAGGCTTTTTGTAGTTTGAGCGCGTGTGGGTGTACCTACGTTGATGTTCGCATCATCCGGAGGATCCTTATAAAAACTTTCTCTCCTTCTATAAAAATATGGTATGCAATTCGCATACTCTCAGAAAAAAAACTGAGTGAGCATTTTTTTAGAAGCCCAACAACACTGACGGGCGCAGCAAAGCACACACAACCCTTCTAATTTCTCGATTTATTGTTGGCGAGTGATGGGCGCCGGTGCGCCGGCCGAAATTTCGGCCGGTCGCACCGGGTACGTACGATTCGCTCGCTAATAGCCGCACGATGCCTTCTTTCCCAACTGATTTCGCTAGTTAAAAAAAATCATGTCGCATATTTCATCCCGAGTAATCTCTGTGATCCGCCAGATGCAGCCAGCTTATCGGCCGCCCACGTTGCCGCCGGCCGCCGGCCACCACCCTGTGACGACCCCGGCTTAATCGTGCACTAACCATACACGCAAATGCACACGATCAAGCCTAAGGACTCACTTGAAGATATCACAACACAACTCTAAAACATAAATAAATTCATACAAGCTTTATATTACAAGTCAGGGCCTCGAGGGCTCAAAGACATAGCTCAATGGCATACAAGTGTCAGCGGAAGCATCAGATATCTGGGTACATATATTACAGAAGAACAGATAGGCCTTTAGAAAGGCGGGGCAAAACAAAACACTACGATCGAAAGGCGTAGGCCTCCTGCCTAGGACCCTCCGAATCCTACTCCTGGTCGTCTGTCGGCTCCTCGTAGTAGTACTCGCCGGGAGAGTAGTAGTAGTAGCCGTAGTCGTCGACAGGGGCAGCTATCTTAGGGGCTCCGTCATCTGGCGGCGACATATGGATATGGGGAGAAAAAGAAAGAAAAGCAAACGTGAGTACTCATCCGAAGTACTCAGCAAGCAAGGATCTACACTACATATGCAACATTTTCAAAGGAGGCTGTATATGTGGACTGGGCTGCAGAAATGCCAGAATAGAGGAGAGAGCCTAGTCCTATCGAAGACTAGCATCTTCAAGCATCTTCATCGGTCTTGCAGCATTAGAAGAGTGCAGAATAATCATAATGTAAAGTAGTAGTAATGTCATCAACCTCGCCCAGAGATCCTTCCTCGACTCCCTGCGAGAAAGCAATCCCAGAGCCATACTATCCATTTCATCTCAAGTCACCAGTTCTAGTTGTAACGATCGGTATACAACTCCGAGTGTCTGTTACCGTAGGACAGGCTATCGATAGATGTTTTCTTCCCTGCAGGGGTGCACCAACTTACCCACCACGCTCGTTTAACTCTGGCCGGACACACTTTTCTGGGTCATGCCCGGCCTCGGCTAAACAACACACCGCAACCCGACCTAGGCTCTAAAGAGAGGTCAGCACGCCGGACTAACCTATGCCCCCAGGGGTCTTGGGCCTTCGCCCTGGGAACCCTGCACGTTGCGAGGACGCTCTGGAAGCAGACCTAGCCCCCTTAATACAAGCGCAGGCTTAACCAGTCCAATCCAAAGCGGGCCGCTCCTCCCTGATGTCTATAGAGCTTCGGCTGATGTATATGACGCAGAACGCCCATACTATGCCCATGTGATGGTTAGTGCTATCAGGCCAGCGGCCCCTCGGATCAAATATCCAAACCGTTAGTGTGTTGGTAGTGCGGAAACGAGCAGAGACTCACGAAAGATGTGACCCTGTCGCCCCATCTCGAGGACTTGCGGCAAGGGCTAGGAATGCCCAGCCACGCCTCGTGTTCAACTCTCGGGCACCATCCAGGTCCATCCGATTCCACATCACTCGCAATTAAGCTCGCGCGGGTACCCCTCAGGGCCGACCCGTCTTTAGTAACATGTTTCAGTGTAAAGTCATAGTAACAATGATAACCGTGTGTCCAACACCAAGGGGAACCCTGAGGAATCACCCTCGATGGAATTCCCTCTGATGTTACCACCAAGGTGAACGAAGAAGGAATCACCCTCGAGGTCCACTCTTGAGGAGTTGCGCGACGGTGTCGTTATCAAGGGTGGTGTAGGAGGAATCACCCTCGCTGACCACGCCCGATTAACTAACCTACAAGGTTATCATCAGAAGTGCTCACGAGGTATCACCCTCGGCACTCAATAGTAACCCAGTAGTGTCGAGCAACTAAGGGGAAGTGACGTGCGGTGCCGGGGCCTGGTCTTCAATCCCGTTGCTCGGGTCTTCTGATAATCCAGCGGGGCAATCGGGATATAGTGGGGTCTCTGCTGGGTCTCTACCCAAACTATACTAAACAGTTTAGGATAAGCAGGCAGGTAACAATAGCAGGTTACAATAAACAGGCTATGTAGCAGAAATAGGATAATAGCAGCAGCAGTAACTTCTAATGCAAGCATAAGAGAGAAGAGAGTGGGTGATATCGGAATGCTCAAAAAGGGGGTGTTTGCCTGTTTGCTCGGCGGCAAGGGCAAGATCGTCAACTGTGTCGTCGGGCTCCTGAGCGGCGTCGGCCTCGGAAGCTACGTCGACGTCGGGGTCTACCGAGAGAGAAGAGGGGGGAGAAACAGGTAAATAGATAGCAAACGATGCAACACAAGCATGCCACGACTAGGATGCAGTGCAGGGTTGCCTAAAGATGCACCTAAGTCATTTTAGTTATTTTAGGATTAGAGTTGGATTTATTAACCGGTGTATAAGCACTATTCATCTACCGGATACGGCCTCAAAGTTGCGGGTTCACCTACGTAGGGGGTTCCGGCATCGAAACAGACGATACGATCAGATTCGTCTCGTCGTTTTGATCAACTTTCATGTTTTAAGTTTTTCGATCCGAGCTACGGTTTATTTTCTATGATTTTCCGTAGTTTATCTGAATTTCTGGAATTAAACTTAATTCGAAAATAAATGATTAAAATGCTATGGGTACCCAGCTGAGTGCACACAGGAATGCACTCGGAGACTGACGGTGGGCCCAGTCAACTGCGCAGTCAGCAGTTGACTGGTCAACAGGACCAGTGGGTCCCACCTGTCATTCACTGGAAGTGCCCAGTCAGCAGGTTGACTTGGTCAGCTGGGTCAACTAGGCCCAGTGGGACCCAGTTGTCACTGACTGAAAGTTTTAAACAGGTTTTAGTTAATCAAATTATTCTAATTAGTTAGGTGGTGTAATATCCCCAGCATCACACTACAGTAATCACCTCTTAATCATGCCAAGGCATCATCATCGCAACTCCTGATCACAGTGGTTAAGCAACTCATCTCAAACTTCTTCTCAAAAATTCAACTCAAATTCAAAGTGCAAAATAAACTTGCTCAAACCAAAAACTAAAATGTTCATTAAATAGCAAATAATTTAGAGGCAATAATAAAATTGTAACCAACTTTACTGAGATTGGATAAGTGGCACTAACAGCCTCAAACAGTGACTGAAAACATTATTTGACAACCTTTTAATTAGTAAAAAATAATATGAAATAGTATTTACCCCAAACTAATTTTGGGTGATAGGATATATTGCACTGTGATTTATGGGCTAGCTCACACATTTTACAAAACTCACTAAGTGCCCAACCAATTAGCAAAACAGGAAAAGAAAAGAAACAGAAAAAAAGAAAATGAAAAAAGGCCTAAAGATTTCACTGTGCACTTAAGCCGCGCTACTGGGCCTAAGTCAAACGACCGGCCCAGCCCACTCCCCACCATCTCTCTCCTCGCGCGTGTCGCGCCCGCCATGGTCCCGCGCGCCTCCTCCACCTGCAGCTCGCCACCGCGATGAAGCAGGTGGGCTGGGGATAAGAACGGCGCCCAGTTCGCCTCCCCTGGACGCCGCCCCCAGTTCCCCCTCTCACTCACGCGCGCCCACGCTCGCCTCCCCTCTCTGTCCCTCTCTCTCGACGCGTCTGTGGGGCCGCCGCCAGCGTAGCCGCAGCCACCGGCGTCCTCTCGACCCCGCGACTAGTTTAGGAGCCCCGTGGAGCTCGACCCCGTCGCCTGCGCTCGTTCGTTCGACCGGGGTCGCACCACGTCGACGCCTCGCTCGTCTTCTTCAACCTCGGGCCGTCGGACGCCCTCGTCAAATTCGTCGCCAACAAGTCCTCCCTGGCTTCACCAAGTCCTCCCCGAGCTTTGATGTGAGCTTCTGCATGCTTTCCCCCTCTCTCCTGAGCGTTTTAGCCGACGTAGTCGTCTCCCCGTGGTAGCCGAACTCCACCGCCGCCATGGCTGACCACCGCGCCGGTGCCGAGCTCCCCTCGGGCTACGCTGCTGTCCGTAGAGCTCTGGGAGTTCCCAGTAGTCCGCCTAGCTGCTCAATATGCTCGGAGACGAGCCGTAGCCGCTTGTCCGCGCGCTCCCGTACTCCGGCGTCCGCCGTGGTCGATGTCGTCGTCGTTTTAGCCCGTTTCCGGCCGAGCCAGTGTCACCACTAGACGCGGCCCTCGATGCTCGTTCGAATGCAACTCGCGGCGTCCGATTTGGTCGCCGGACGGCGAAATCCGACCCCCTCCAGTGCGCGTCGCCGTCGTTTTGGTCGCCGGCGACAAGTCGCCGGTCGACGCCAACGTGGCCGACCTGGGCCACCCCCTTGGGTCACTGACCCGTGGGCCCAGGGGCCCCCGCTGACCAGTTGACCAAGTCAACTGCGTTGACGTGGCAGCTACGGCCACTGACATGTGGGCCCCTGCGATATTTAAACTAATTAAGCTTTAAAACTAATCTGTTAGTTAGTATATACACTGACATGTGGGGCCCACCCTCTAATTAAGCACTGTTAGCCTAACTTAATCCATTTTAGCCCAGAGTCACTGACCAGTGGGACCCACTGGACCCACTGTTCAACTTTGACTAGGTCAGCGAGTCTGTTGACTTGCTGACGTCATGATGGCATCAGGCTGACGTCATATTTCCTTTTCTGTTAATTTAAATAATTTCAGAAAATGTCTAAATCTTTAGGAAATCATATAAAATGAACCGTAGCTCGGATCGAAAAACTTAAAACATGAAAGTTGCTCAGAACGACGAGACGAATCTGATTGTGTCGTCTGTTTCGATGCCGGAACCCCCTATGTAGGTGAAACCGCAACTTCGAGGCCGTATCCGATATATGAATAGTGCATATACACCGGATAATAAATCCAACTTAAATCCTAAAGTAGCTAAAAATGCCGTAGACATACTTTAGGCAACCCTGCACTGCATCTTAGCATAGCATGCCTTGTATTGCATTGTTTGCTGTGCATTTATATGTTTCTTCCCCCTCTTCTCTCTCGGTAGACCCCGACGTCGACATAGCTCCCGAGGCCGACGCCGCTCAGGAGCCCGACGACGCAGTTGACGATCTTGCCCTTGCCGCCGAGCAAACAGGCAAGCACCCCCTTTTGAGCATTCCGATATCGCCTACTCCCTTCTCTCTTATGCTTGCATTAGAAGTTACTGCTGCTGCTGTTATCCTATTTCTGCTACATAGCCTGATTATTGTAACCTGCTATTGTTACCTGCCTGTTTATCCTAAACTGTTTAGTATAGTTTGGGTAGAGACCCAGCAGAGACCCCACATTATCCCGACTGCCCCGCTGGATCATCAGAAGACCCGATCAATGGGATCGAAGACCAGGCCCCGACACCGCACGTCACTTCCCCTTAGTTGCTCGACACTACGGGGTTACTATCGAGTGCCGAGGGTGATACCTCGTCAGCACTGTGACGCCCCCGGCTCAATCGTGCACTAATCATACACGCAAATGCACACGATCAAGCCTAAGGCCTCACGGGAAGATATCACAACACAACTCTAAAACATAAATAAAGTCATACAAGCTTTATATTACAAGCCAGGGGCCTCGAGGGCCCGAATACATAAGCTTGCGAACAAGCGTCAGCGAAAGCATCAGATATCTAAGTACAGATATGAAACAGAAATAGAAAGGCCTTTAGAAAGGCGGGGCAAAATAAAACACTACGATCGAAAGGCGCAGGCCTCCTACCTGGGACCCTCCGAACCTACTCCTGGTCGATGATCAACTCGTAGTAGTATCCATCCTCTGGGTAGTAGTAGTAGTCGATCGACGGGGCATCTATCTCAGGGGCTCCGTCATCTTGGTCACGTCAAACTGATATGGGGAGAAAAGGAAAACAAAGCAACCGTGAGTACTCAGAAGTACTCAGCAAGCAAGGATCTACACTACATATGCAACATTTTCAAAGAGAGGCTGTATATGTGGACTGGGCTGCAGAAATGCCAGAATAGAGAGGAGACCTAGTCCTATCGAAGACTAGCATCTTCAGAGGTCTTGCAGCAATAGAAGAGAGTAGAACAGTACAATATAATGTAGCAGTATCATTAAGTCTCAACCTCACCCAGAGATCCTTTCTCGACTCCCTGCGAGAAAGCAATCCCAGAGACATACAGTCATCAACCTCGTCCTGAGATCCCTTCTCGACTCCCTGCGAGAAGCAATCCCAGAGCCATATATCCAGGTATCATCTCACGGTCTAGTTGTGTCGATCGTGATACAACTCCGATTGTCCTTTACCGTAGGACCGGCTATCGATAGAAGTTTTCTTCCCTGCAGGGGTGCACCAACTTACCCAACACGTTCGATTAACTCCGGCCGGACACACTTTCTTGGGTCATGCCCGGCCTCGGCCAAACGATACATCGCAACCCTACCTAGAGCTCAGCAGAGAGGTCCCTGTCGGTCTACATCCTAAGCGCTCAGAGGTCTTGGGCCATCGCCCTATGCACTCCGAGTCGTTGCGTGCAGGGGGAAGCCAGGCACTAGGGGGGTGCCGGTCCGTCCCGGCCGCAAGGCTGAACTAGACGTCTGACAGAGCTTTCGGCTGATGCTACGATGCAGAACGCCCATACTATGCCCACGTGATGGTTAGTGCTATCAGGCCAGAGGCCTGCTCGGATCAAATATCCAAATCGTTAGTACCTTGGGCTTGCGGTAACGAGCAGAGACTCACGAAAGATGTGACCCTGTCGCCCCGTCTCGAGGACTTGCGGCAAGGGCCAAGAATGCCCGGCCACGCCTCGTATCCATCACTCGGGCACCACACCGGCACCCGTCTTCACAACACTCGCCTCTTAGGCGCACGCGGGTACCCCTCAGGGTCGACCCGCCTATCCAAGTAACAGTGTAAGGTCCAAGTATCCGTGTGTCCATAACATCAGGGGAATCCGAGGTATCACCCTCGTTGAATCCCCACTCGATGTATCCGTCAAGGTGAACTCGGAGGAATCACCCTCGCTGGGTTCACACTTGTGGTGTTGTACGACGGCGTCATTATCGGAAGCGGTGAAGGAGGAATCACCCTCGATGACCACGACCGAACAGCTTCTCTACAGAGTAAACATCAGAAGTGCTACAAGAGGTTTCACCCTCGGCACTCGATAGTAACGCTGCAGTGTCGTTACAACCAAGGGGGGAGGGGGGTGATGTGCGGTGCCGGGGCCTGGTCTTCAATCCCGTTGATCGGGTCTTCGGATAATCCAGCGGGGCAGTCGGGATAAGTGGGGTCACTGATAGGTCTCTACCCAGCCTAAACTAAGCAGTTTAGGATATGCAGGTAATTATCAACAGCAGGATACAATAAACAGGCTATGCATCAGAATAGGTAAAGCGGTAGCAGCAGCAATTCTAATGCAAGCATGAGAAAATAGAATGGGCGATATCGGGATGATCAAAGGGGGGGCTTGCCTGGTTGCTCAGCGGCAAGGGCAAGGTCGTCAACGGTGTCTTCGGTCTCCGGAACTGCGTCGGTCTCGAGGACGACGTCGGTGTCGGGGTCTAACGAGAGAGAAGAGGGGGAAGAAACAGTAAATACTAAGCAAGCAAGTGCTACACAATGTATGACATGACAATACGCAGTGCCGGGTGTGACCTAACGTAAGGTTGCATGTCACCGAGGAAGGGGGAATCCATCCGGGAATGTTTTCCCGGTTCCGGACATTTGTCAGATAGATGACCGGAGAGGAACGGTTCCATGTTCGGATAGCTAGGGACATGTGACGGACGAACGGACAGCATATTCGGGTTCGTCCCGTCGTTCTGAGCAACTTTCATGTACAAAGTTTTTCGATCGGAGTTACGGATTATTTTATATGATTTTCTAAAGTTTTTATTAATTTTCTGGAATTTAATTATTTATTTAAATTCAACATTATCCGAAACAGTGGTTGATGACATCAGCATGACATCATGCTGACGTCAGCAGTCATCTGACACGTGGGTCCCACCTGTCATAGGCTGTTGGCTAATTAGTGGTTAACTAATTAATTAATATTTAATTAAACTAATTAACTAAATTGGATTAACCTAATCAGGATTAATTAACTTAATTAATTAACTAATTAACTAATTAATTATTTATTAATTTTCATAATTTTTATTTTATTTTATTTATTTATTTACTTAAAACGTTTCAGGGCTGGGCCCCATGTGTCATTGGACCGGGAGGGGGGGACTGGCCCACTGGTCAGTGGCACAGGGCCACAAACGCGGGCGACGGGTGCGGCGCGCGTGCGCGGGCGCGTGCGCGCGGGCGGCGGCAGGGGCGCGGCGACGAGGGCGGCAGCGCGTGCGCGCGTGTGCGGACAGGCGCGGGCGAGCGCGGGCGGGCCGGCGGGCGAGTAGGGGCGGAGAGCGGCGAGCGCGGGAGCGGGCGAGGTGCGGGCGCGGTGCGGGGCAGCGGTGAGCGCGGCGGACCACGAGGCCAGCAGCGGAGGGCGCGGTGGCGAGCGCAGCGAGGGAGCGGCCACAAGCGCGCGAGCGCGAGCGGCGGGCGGGCGCGCGCGCGGGTGCGGCGGAGCGAGGCACAGGAGGGGGGAGGCTCACATGCGGTGCTGGGAAGAGGGGCGGCGTGGCTCGGGGAGGCCGGCGAGGGAGAGTTGGGGCGAGCAGTGCGGAGGGGAGGTCCGGTGGCGGCGACGGGGCGCGGGTGAGGGCGGGGCGCGGTCGGTGCGAGCAGCGCCGATCCAGAAATGGATCGGGGGGAGCGAGGGGGGGGGGAGCGGGGGGGGTGGGGAGGTCGGTGGGGTTGGGTTAGTGTTCGGCCTGGGGGAGGCCATAGGGGAGGGGGGCTGGGCCGGCCTGGTGGCCGTGGCCCAGTTGGGCCGGGGGGGGGGGATTTTCTCTTTTTATTTTTTGTCTGTTTTGTTTTCTTTTGCCTTTTTCTTTTTATTTATTCATATCTCCTGTTTAGTAAATTGTTAGGCCTCAAAATGATTTTTGTAGAACATGGCAATTGTTCCAATAAATACTAGGCATCCTTTACCACTGTCAAAAATTAGTTTGGAGTCAACTGGACCTCACACAAATTTCATAATAAATAGAATGTATTAAACCTTGCTATTTTGGAAAAGTTTGAGCCACCTAATTAATTTATTTATTGTTGGTTTCAATTTTAGAATAGTCTCTGGAATATTTGTTATTTATTGAACATTTTAGTTTTTATGTTAGACAACTTTTATTTTCCCCTTTCATTTAAATTTGGATTTTGACTTAGGAGCTGAAATGCAATATAATGCTAATGATGATCATGCACTATTAAACATGATGACATGGCATAATCAAAAGGGTGATTACTGTAAATAACCACTGGGGGTGTTACAAGCACTTCTGATGATAACCTTGTAGGTTAGTTAATCGGGCGTGGTCAGCGAGGGTGATTCCTCCTACACCACCCCCGATAACGACACCGTCGCGCAACTCCTCAAGAGTGGACCTCGAGGGTGATTCCTCGTTCGTTCACCTTGACGGTAACATCAGAGGGAATTCCATCGAGGGTGATTCCTCAGGGTTCCCTTTGGTGTTGGACACACGGTTACCGTTGTTACTATGACTTTACACTGAAACATGTTACTAAAGACGGGTTGGCCCTGAGGGGTACCCGCGCGAGCTTAATTGCGAGTGATGTGGACTCGGGTGGACCTGGATGATGCCCGAGAGTTGAACACGAGGCGTGGCCGGGCATTCTTTGCCCTTGCCGCAAGTCCTCGAGACGGGGCGACGGGGTCACATCTTTCGTGAGTCTCTACTCGTTACCGCGCGCTCCTAATCCACTAACGGTTTGGATATTTGATCTGAGGGGCCTCTAGCCTGATAGCACTAACCATCACGTGGGCATAGTATGGGCGTTCTGTGTCGTATACATCAGCCGAAGCTTATTTGACGTCAGTAAGGAGCGGCGCACGCCGAGTTGGACTGGGAACGCAACCGAGCTTGTATAAAGGGTTGCTAGGTCTGCTCTCGGTGGCCCCGTAACGTGCAGGAGTTCTCGGGGCGATGGCCCAAGACCCCTGGGGGCATAGGTTTAGTCCGGCGTGCTGACCTCTCTTTTAAGTCTAGGTCGGGTTGCGGCGTGTCGTTTGGCCGAGGCCGGGCATGACCCAGTAAAGTGTGTCCGGCCGGAGTTAAGCGAGCGTGGTGGGTAAGTTGGTGCACCCCTGCAGGGAAGAACTAATCTATCGATAGCCTGTTCTACGGTAACGGACACTCGGAGTTGTATCCCGATCGGTACAACTAGAACTGGTGACTTGAGACGATACTGGATAGTATGGATCTAGGATTGCTTTCTCGCAGGGAGTCGAGGAAGGATCTCTGGGCGAGGTTGATACACTACTACTACTTTACATTATGTTAATCTGCACTCTTCTAATGCTGCAAGACCGATGAAGATGCTAGTCTTCGATAGGACTAGGTTTTTCCCCTCTATTCTGGCATTTCTGTAGCCCAGTCCACATATACAGCCCCCTTTGAAAATGTTGCATATGTAGTATAGATCCTTGCTTGCTGAGTACTTCGGATGAGTACTCACGTTTGCTTTATTTTCTTTTTCTCCCCATATCCAATTGACGCCGCCAGATGACGGAGCCCCAGAGGTAGCTGCCCCCGTCGACGACTACGGCTATTAATACTACCCTCCAGGCGAGTACTACTGCGAGGAGCCGACAGACGACCAGGAGTAGGATTCGGAGGGTCCTAGGCAGGAGGCCTACGCCTTTCGATGGTAGTGTTTTATTTTGCCCCGCCTTTCTAAAGGCTTATCTCTATTTCTGTAATGTATCTGTACTCAGATATCTGATGCTTCCGCTGACACTTGTATGCCATCGAGCTATGTATTCGAGCCTCGAGGCTCTGGCTTGTAATATAAAGATTGTATGAATTTATTTATGTTTTAGAGTTGTGTTGTGATATCTTCAAGTGAGTCCTTAGGCTTGATCGTCTGCGTTTGCGTGTATGATTAGCGCACGATTAAGCCGGGGTCGTCACAGGTGGGGCCACCAGTCAGTGTCTCAGGTAACCAGTGGATTAATTAGCTATTAATCTAATTGCTACAGTGGTGGTCCCACATGTCAGCGGCCGTTCGCGCGGTGGTTAGTGGCTAATGGCTAGGCCCCACCGGTCAGCTGCACACCGGCGTTTAAAACGCGGTGGCGCGCCGGCGGCAGCCTCAGGAGTGGCGGCGAGGCTCGGGAATCGCCGTCCGAGGGCCAAATCGCACACGGCCGGGTGCATTCGAAAGCACGAACAGAGACGCATCCAACGGCGCTAAGCATGCGGGCTGAAACGACTGGGAACGGCGGCGACGTTGACATGGGCGGAGGCCGGAGTTCGGTGGTGGATGGGAACACGGCTGCGGGGCGGTTTTCGAGCGCGCAAATTAGTTAGGCGAGGCCTACTCGTCGCGGCGAGCTCCACGGACACTGGCGTGGGGCCACTTGTTTGCCGAAATGACACCGGTGACGAGCTCCACGGCGGAGGGCTTGGGTGTGTGCGGGTAACTGCGCTACGGCACGCGAGAGAGAGTGAGAGGGAGTCAAGGGGAAGCGGGAGCTCACAGGGATTCTGTAGAGGAGGCAGCGGGCTCGGAGAAGCACCGAAGTCGACGAGGCAGCCGCGGCGATCTTGGCTGCCCGAGGTAGAAGACGAAGGCGTAGACGTCGCTGGACGGCCTCACCGGTCGGCCTCGGGCGCGTGGAGGACGAAGACGACATCGGGGAAGCCGTGGGGCAGCTCGACGCGGCTCAGGGAAAGCGCGAGGTGGCGGATCGACCTCAGCGATCGCCGGCATCCGAGAGGGGGAGTCGGGGCCGTGCAGCTCGAGGTAGAGGCTCCCGGCTCGGGCCAGTCGGCGCAGCCGTCGTAGTCGACGATGTGGAGGCGATCTGACGCGGCGGCGAAGCGAACGGGGCACGGTGGCCGCGGCGGAGCAGCGGCGCGGCGGCGATGGCGCTCGGCCAGAGAGGATAAGAGAGAGGGCGGGCGCTGGGGGGGGAAAGAGGGAGAGAATGGCGGGGCGACCAGAGGGGAGGAACGAGCGAAGCCTTATCCCCTCGCGTCGGTGGGCGTCGGTGGCGTCGCGCTGTCGCCGTTCCACCGGCGCTCGCCGACGCGGCCATGGGCGTGCCGACACGCAGGGGAGAGAAGGAGGAGATGGGCCAGGTGGGCCGGAATCGGGGCACTGTGCACTTAGGCCCAGTGCACAGTGCCTCGTTTTATTTTTCTATTTTCTGTTTTCTATTTCTTTATTTCTTTTCTGTTAGGTAATTGTTTAGGCCACTTTTGCACTTTTGTAAAATATGATACTTGGCCCAAATATTACAGTGCATTATTACCTTTCACCAAAAACTTGTTTGGGCAAAATAGGATTTTATTTGAATTTGATATTATTATAAATGGATTAAATAATTCTTTTTTGGGTGCTGTTTCATGTAGTTTGAGTCACTTAGCTAACTCAATTATCTTTGTTTATATTTTTATAATTGCTTCTGGATTATTTGTTAGTTAATGAACATTTTTCCCACAAGTTTTGAACAACTTCAAATTTCAGTTGAATTTAAATTGTTTTCAGAGAGGAATTTAATATGAGGTGTTTAACCACTATGATCAAGCTATGCAAATGAAGATGACTTGGCATTATCGGAGGGTGATCACTGTGGTGTGATGCTGGGGATGTTACACGCCCTCGTCGTCGCCGGCCGCCGCCCTCGACCGCCCCCGTCTCCTGGACGTCCTCCCGGCCGCCGGCTCCTCTCCAACGCCCCGTCGCTTGTTCCCGGCGTGGCCCGCCCCCGGTTGTAGCACCCCCGGTTCGCCATGGTTCTCGCCGGCTCCGCCGCATGCAGCTCTTGCCGGCAAAGGTCGCAGCTCCGATGAAAGAGTGCCGCCATTGCATCATTGGTTAGGTGCCAGTTCCAGCTTTTTGTCGTCGGGTTGAAACTTTTCAAAAATAGGGTTGAAGCTTTTCATGTCAACGGTTGCAACTTTTCAAAAAAATGACCTCGCCAGTAGTAGCAAAAGCAGACGGTGGTAGATGGCGGTTGCGGCAAAAAATCGTCCTCGCTGGTAGTAGCAAATTGTCTCGCCGGTAGTAGCAAAAGTAGACAGCAGTTGCAACAAAAACTGGTCGTCGCCCCGTCGCGAGGCGTAGTATGGCCAATTGGTTGTAGGAAAAAAAAAGTGGACGTAGCAAAAAAAGATGATGGCTGTAGCAAATCATCTCGCCGCCGTCACTGGTCGCAGCTCCCCCATGATGAATGTATCAAAATCCCTTGCCGGTGGTAGCAAAAACTGAGTACGGTTGCAAGAAAAAAAGGAACCGCCGTAGTAGGTCGCAGCTCCGCCGTGATGGATGTAGCAAATCCATCGCCGGTAGTAGCAAAATTCAACGATGGTTGCAGCTTCAGTCTTAGTTGGTTGCGGCTTCCAGGGGCGGTGGATTCCATGGCGGTGCTGCGCGGCCGCACTGTAGCAGGATGTGATGCCGGTTGTTTCGCGGAGCAGCGTCGCCACGTCTTTGCCGACGCGGGTGGTAGCTTTCTGTTTTTACTGCGTCAGCTCCACGGCGACGCTCGCGCCGACGGTATGGCTTCTTGAAGCACGGCCGTGTAGGGGAGGTCCGCCGGCCGCAGCCTCGCCGGAGCTAGGATGCGTCAACACGTGTGAGAGGGAAGGAGCTATGCAGGCGGACGAGCAGCAGATGAAAAAAGGGGAAGAAAAGACGATGCAGGGCATAAGATTTCTGTGGACGAAGAGGCGCTGGGATAAAGACGTGCATGGACCCACGTCCGTGTGGCGCGCGTTCAGCGGACCGGCGCAAAAGTTCCGCCGGCGCACCGGTCCTAAACGTTTGCCTTTATTGTTGGGGGATCAGATGTTGGGGAACCTCCACGATACATCTATCTTCCTGTCCCGCACCGAATGTCACGGAAGCATACCGGCGCTAGCTCTTACTCCCTCCGTTCGGAATTACTTGTCGCAGAAATGGATGTATCTAGACGAGGGAGTACAAAAAAAAAAAAAAGAGACCACCCGCAAAAAAAAGAAGAGACAAATACACGCAGTCCCGTACTGATGCAACATGTACGGCATGCCAAGTTCATGCATCACGTACTCCCATTGATCACTTCCTCATTGCAAGCCCGATCCTGCCGGCTGGCCACGTCCGCCAGGAACTGGTCAAACGCCAAGCGCGACGACCCGCCGTCGTCGCAAGCCGCGGCCGCGGCTTCCCTGTGCGCCGCCGCCCGCGCCCTGAGCTCTCTACCCTCCTCAGAGTCCATCACAAGCCTTACCTTGGCATCCACCTCGCCGGCCTTGACCAGCCCCTGCTGCCAGCCGACCATCTCTGCCGCGATCCCCATGTCCCCAACCATGTGCACCTTGTTCATCTTTTGCTCCGAGTACAGCGGCCAGCACAGCATCGGCACGCCCGCCGTGACGCCTTCCAGCACGGAATTCCACCCGCAGTGCGTCACGAACGCCCCCGTGGCTCTGTGGCGGAGGACGTCCACCTGTGGCGCCCACAGCTTGACGACGAGGCCACGGCCGTTGGTGCTCTCCATGAACCCATCTGTCAGAGACCTGGGCCTCGCTAGGCCTCAGCCAGGACCCGGTCCACAAGGAATACATGGACTACATATACAAGGGAGGCAGCTACACGCGAGTGGGCTTGGACCGGACGGCGGCTTCGGCCGATAGGCTAGCTTATCTTCTTCCTCCTCCTGCTGTAATTCCCCTTCCTTACTCCTTCAATCCCTCATGTAATCTGATCTTGTAATCAAATCCATGGAGATCGAGTGAATTAGTGAGAGAGACCCTCACAATTGGCATCAGAGCCGTTCGATTCTGCCCCAAAAAAATCCATCCAAAATTTTCCCAATCAATTCCATGGACTCACGACGGCGCGCGGAGCTCCTGGCTACTCTCTCGCCGGAGGGTCGGGCGACGTATGAGGTTCTCCGGGCGCAGCTAGCTCGCGATCTGGACCGGTGCCTTGCTGAGTCCAAGGGGAGGCTAGAGAAGGGCGTGGAAGCGGCGTTCGGCGACCTCCAAACTAAGCTAGACAGGACTATCGGCAACCTTCGCTGGCAGGCG
This sequence comes from Thinopyrum elongatum, assembly GCA_011799875.1. Lineage (NCBI taxonomy): Eukaryota > Viridiplantae > Streptophyta > Magnoliopsida > Poales > Poaceae > Thinopyrum > Thinopyrum elongatum. Next base: position 481,383,329 of record CM022302.1, on the reverse strand, counting down.
CGTAGCGATGACGGCCCCAGATGCGCCCCTGCAGCGGCGGCCTCTGTTTCATCGGCGACGAGCTCTACACCGTCTCTACGTCGCACCGCCTCCACCACCAATTGGGACGCGGCCCCTGTGCTTGCGGCGACACCCACGCGTGCCCCCGCAGCAGTGGCGTCGGCTCCATCAACGACGAGGTCGGCCGCGTTTCCGCCTGTTCCGCGCGGCACCGTCTCCACCATCCGTTCGACCACGACATCCGCGGCCACCCCGACACCTCTTCGCGTCCCCGTACAGACCTGCGCGCTTGACGGCTCGCTCGAGCCCACTGCGACGGTTTCCTCAGTAGCAAGGTCTTCTCCATCAACGACCAGCGCCAGTTGGGTCGTGGCGTCCGTGCATGCGGCGACGGACACATGCGTGCCCACTGCTGCGCCGTTGGACTCCACATCAACCCAGGCCGACCTCACTCTAGAGGTGTCCGTGGCTCTGGACTGCGTGTTCCCTGCTGCTCCATCACCTACAATGGGGACGACCACCCAATTGCTACACGTCCTCGAGCAAGTCACGAAGTTGCCTGCTACCTGTTCGACCAACAATTTGGGCACGGCATCCCCTGAGTCCTCAACTAATCAAGGCACTGCAACAAGACTACTACCACCAACAACTTCAGAGTTCACTCGGGAGCTTACAGTGCAAGCTAGCTTGTCGCCATCAACCTACTCCTCCAACTCGGTGCACGAGGACGCCATTGACACTGACGACAAGTACACTATGGAGGTGTTCATGGAAACTGAGGGCATGTTACTGACCACTCCATCAGCATCAGAAAGCTTAACCTCCCAGTCACTGCAGTTGTTTGTTGATCGCAGACTTCACATGCGGCTGCCTACCAAGTGCTTGACTATCGGTACCTACTCGCTCCTGCTCTTACTCCCTCCTGTTGCATTGAACACCATTGATACAAAAATGACTGAGCGACAGTATGTCTACGAGGATAGTAGAAATTTTGTTCAGAAGGTGACTGAAATTGCTGCCACATTAGTTTGCTTTCCGCTATTGCCATGGAATGAGAAGCAAATATGGCCGCCCCCTTTCTCTCTTAATGTGTTAGCATTTAATCTGCAAGTGTATGAGCAGCAAAATAAGTGCAGATTACTGGACATGAGTGGATCTCCCCTGTTTGAGCAGCGCAACAATAGCAAGGATATAATTCATGTTCATGCAGCAATTGATGCTGACACACATTTTGTCGCTGAGAGCTTATATCCAGGGCAAATTGCTACAGCTCCTGAGCATATTGTTGCCGAGAAGGTCTTGATGCACGAGCTACTCTGCACCTTGTCACTGCTTGCTGACTTGCCATTGAAACCACCATGGCCATTCGTGCAACTGACAGATGGAGTTCTTGCAGCTGTGAAATCGCAGGGTTCGTTGATGGAGTTGCTGAAATCACAATTGTGGCAGTATGAATTTCATTGGATACCAATTCAAATGCTTAATTCACTGCCATTTCCTTAGTTTGGCGAGGTTGGTGCATTTTCTCGTTCATCTAAAATCACTGAATTAGGCATCCCTATGGTCGATATATGGAAAAATGTGCAAGGTGTTCCTGCTCGACCGTGCTTCTGTTCTATGCTTCTGGAGGCTGAGAAATCTAAGTGCTTCTTTTTACTGTTGGACCTGAAGCAATGGCCTTGTTTTGTGTTCCATCCAGATGAGTGCACATTCAGGCTTCCATGGTTACCAACTAAAACTACTGTAAACTGGAAGGATTCCTTGCTGCTCAGCCATGTTCTCTCTTGGAGGTCCTACTTATCAGTTTTCACCTTCTCACCAAATCGGCATGATATGGTGTGCTGCAACAAGACAGTGGGCTTCAACTCTATTATTGTTTCTATTTGTGAAGTAGAATGCAGATGCAAGCTCCAATTAGTTATGATTCCTCACATTTACTGGTTACTCAAAATGGCATCTCCTGATGGCAGTTCAGTTTGCATGCAAGTTCTATCCGAGTACTCTGCAATTGTGATGGGAGGTGGGACTAGTGGGGCTGAATCCATAGCCTTCTTGGGAATGCCTTTTCCTGAAAGAAAAGTTCAGTTTGCCCCATTTAATACTAGAAGGCCTTCTCGATATGGGTTTGATCAATTACAGTTCCTGATTGCATGGTCATTTGAGTGGAAATTCTCTGATGATTACATAAAAGCCAGTCAAAAATTCATAGTAGAGTTCAATGATGCGTTATCACAGTATGAACTTAATTTTTGCACTTCTGAAGATGTTTCATTCTCTAATTCAGAACAAGTTCAATGGGAAATTGCTTGGTCACTCTGTAATGGATTTTTGGTTCTCGAGAATATCTTGATGCGGTCCCGATGTGAGAGTTCGGCAACTGTGATTTGGTGCACATTATTTCAAGGGCTTGTGGAATTCTTCAGCAACATATATCTGAAAATCATGGTTCGGTGCTCTTATCTTGAGTTGGTATGGAAGATAGCTTGCGTGCCCTGTTTTGTGCTCAGTGATGATGCCTGCAACTCCCAATACACATTCTTCACACTACTGAATTATTGGTCTTTTCATTCAGAGTATTGTGCTATTAGTCAACAATTTGTTCAGTCATCCATTGCAAATTCCGAGCAGCTCTGCACTTCGGGAGAGGTTTCCTTACTTGATTCAAATACAAGTATAGTTACTCATCATTTGGTGACAGTAAAACTTCCTGTTGCATATGCTGCCGCTACCGATGATGTTGAGCTTCATTCAAGTGTTCCTTGGGATCCTGGTGGTTCAGCATATAGTCGGCTTGAGGGCAAGCCTCATTTTATGGAGGGGGGATTGTCAGCGACCTGGGCCTCGCTAGGCCTCAGCCAGGACCCGGCCCACAAGGAATACATGGACTACATATACAAGGGAGGCAGCTACACGCGAGTGGGCTTGGACCGGACGGCGGCTTCGGCCGATAGGCTAGCTTATCTTCTTCCTCCTTGTCAGCAACCCACTGTCACCCCTTGCCGCTACTGAAGATCGAAGCACAGATGCTGGTGTCGACAACGGCATGATAGCTACAGTACCAGGACCAAGGCCCAAATCGACCAGGCCCAGAAAGACTCCCCAGTGGCTTGCTAGCCCAAACTGGGCCCGTTAACTCGGGTGTAACAGTACTTATAGCCGTTACTTGCTTTCTCGTTGCTGGGGCGATGGACCAGGCGGCTTCGGCCGATATTGTAATACTACAGAAGTGTGGGTGGTTGGGTGGATTGCTTCTGAAATTCAAATACCTAGTTCGTCTTCTCCCCAATCTCGTCTAGCTAGTGTGAGTCAGATCCGAGATCCTCACAGTTGGTAATCAGAGCCTTCGTCCTGGATCTTCCCCTGCATTGCCACTACACCAGATTCGGCGACCGCCGACGACGCCAAGCCATGGAGGAGCTGAGCGACAAGAGCCGCGCCATGTTCGATCTACTTCGCCATGAAATCTCCGTCGATCTGGACCAGAAGCTCAAGGCGCAAGGCGAATCTCTGCTCAAGTCCATGAACAAGATGCTGGAGGCCAATAATTCGGCGCTCGACGGTCTTATGTCGGCACGAGCCGACGCCATCCGTGACAAGATCGCCCTCGACATCGAGCAGGTGAGAGCCGACGTCAACAAGCTCGAGCCCGCAGATCCGGGGCTCAAACTGGACGGCAGCTCGTCGTCGCGCAACGGCGGCCAAATTCGAGGGAGAGCCGCGGGCGACGGCTTGGGGTTCGAAGGCGACCTCCGCGGCAAGGCACACAACATCTATGTGCCTCCTCCAGCAAGAGGTGCGCATGATTCAAATCCTTCACCCAAAAATTTTGCATCTCGTGAGTTCTCTGTTCCGGATGCTGCTGAGTCGTCCTCATTTTCTATGCATATGGAGATGCCTCGATTCGACGGCACCAATCCGCGACTCTGGCAGAACCGCTGTGAAGATCAGTTCAGGCTGTGGAGTGTGCCTGCTCATAGGTGGAATTCCTTGGCTACAGCCCAATTTGAAGGTGCTGCAGCACGCTGGCTGGAGTCTGTTCAACGTCGAATGCCAAACTGCAGCTGGTCTGAATTCTGTTCAGCACTCCAAAGCAGGTTCGGTCGTAATCAGCATCAAACTCTCCTGCGCAAGTTGTTTCGCATCGCCCAGACCAGCATAGTGGAGGATTATGTAGAGCGTTTTGCGGAGTTGTATGACCAGTTAACAGCATATGAAGATTCACCAAACGCTCTACACTACACCACCAGATTTCTCGATGGTTTGAAACCGGGCGTCAGAATTGCTGTAGCGCTCCAGAAACCCAAAGATCTGGATGCGGCTTATGAGCTTGCCTTGTTACATGAAGAGTTGGGAGAAGGGACCACACCGATCAACAGTTACTCAGCTAAGCGTTCATCGTCAGTTGCTTCTGCTGTTACCGCTCCCAAGGTTAATTCTGCAGAAGAGCGAAGGGGAACTGAAAGTGTCAAACCACACCGTACTGAAGATAAATGGTCAGCGTTGCGGGAGTATAGGAGATCTAAGGGCCTTTGTTTTGTCTGTGGAGAAAAATGGGCTAGATATCATGTTTGCAAGTCCACTGTGCAATTGCATTTTGTTCAAGAGATGATCGAGCAGCTACAAAACAGTTCCACTGAAGACTCTGAAACGTCTGACAATGAACATCCATCCTCAACCTCATCTTCAGTACATTCCATCAGACTTTCTGCTGCTGCGATGGGCAAGGAACCTGAGGCCCCTGTTTTGCAATTAAAGGTGTTTATCCAGGGACATGGAATGAACTTCCTGGTGGACTCACGTAGTACACATTCATTCCTGGACAGCAAATTTGTGTCACTGTCAGGGGTTACTTCCATTGCTCCAGTCAGTGTAACAGTAGCAGGTGGAGCTGTTATCACTTGTCAACACAGTATTAGTGATTGCAGCTGGGCCAGCAACGGGGTGCAATTTACATCTAATCTCAGACTTCTGCCTCTCAACACTTATGATGGTATCCTCGGGTTGGATTGGTTGGCTCAGCACAGCCCTATGAAAATTGATTGGGTAGAACAATGGATGTCCTTCAGTTATGATGCAAAAGTGGTTACTCTGCAAGGCATTCATGCAACTGAATACACTTATGCTTGTGTCTCTATCTCAACTACTCAGCAGTCAGAGGCTATTCCAGTTCCAGTAGAAATGCAACAGCTTCTCGATGAATTTGCAGATGTGTTTGCAGCTCCCACAGAATTACCACCTAGAAGGCAAAGCGATCACCATATTCCTTTAATCCTAGGAGCAAGGCCTGTCACTTCACGGCCATACAGAATTGTGCCCCAGTTAAAGGATGAACTTGAGAAACAAATCAATGAACTGCTTGCAGCTGGCCTGATAAGAGTCAGCAAGAGTCCATTTTCTTCACCAGTTTTGCTTGTTAAAAAAAGGGAGGAGAATGGAGGTTGGTAGTGGATTATAGAATGTTAAATGCCATAACTGTCACTGGCAAATTTCCAGTCCCTGTGATCGATGAGTTGCTGGATGAGCTGTCTGGTGCTGCTTGGTTCACCAAATTGGATTTAAGAGCCGGCTACCATCAAATCAGACTAGCACCTGGTGAAGAATACAAAACTGCATTCTCTACTCACATTGGTCACTATGAGTTTACTGTGCTGGCTTTTGGATTGAGTGGTGGTCCTGGCACGTTCCAGGGCTCTCTGAACACAACATTGAAACCTGTCAACCGAAAGAACACTCTATGTTTCTTTGACGATATACTAATCTTCAGTAAAACCTACAAGGAACACCTGGATCATGTTAGAATAGTGCTAGCCTTACTTAGAGCTGATCAGTGGAAGGTTAAGCTGTCTAAGTGTGCCTTTGCTCAGCAACAAATTGATTATTTGGGCCATACTATCAGTGTTGCAGGAGTGTCTACTGACTCTTCAAAAATCACTACTGTCCAAAACTGGCCTACTCCTACCAATGTCAAAGAAGTGAGATGGTTTTTGGGTCTCAGTGGATATTACAGGAAATTTATCCAGCATTATGGCATAATCAGTAAGCCATTGACTGAGCTACTTAAGAAGGGGGTGCCATTTGTATGGTCCCCTGTTACTGAAGAAGCTTTTTCTATCCTAAAGAAGAAGTTAATAGAGGCACCTGTTTTAGCCCTTCCTCAGTTTGATAAACCTTTTGTCATTGAAACTGATGCTTGTGACAAGGGAATTGGAGCAGTGTTGATGCAGGAAGGTCATCCCCTAGCTTATGTCAGTAAGGCACTAGGACCCAAGAACAAAGGCTTGTCAGTCTATGAGAAAGAATACATGGCTATTCTGTTAGCAGTACAACAGTGGAGACCTTATCTACAGATGCAGCATTTTGTAATCAGAACTGACCAGAAAAGTTTGATTCACTTACAGAGCCAAAAATTGCATACTGTTTGGCAACAGAAAGCACTCACCAAGTTAATGGGGCTGGATTATCAAATTGTGTATAAGAAAGGGATTGAGAATTCTGCAGCTGATGCTTTGTCCAGAAGACCACCAGATCATCAAATATTCTCAATCTCTAAAGTGCAACCTGTCTGGATGACTGAGGTTATTGACAGCTACAGTGCTGATAAGACTGCTACTGAACTTCTGCAACAGTTAGCTCTTGATCCTTCTGCCAAACCTAATCACCAGTTAAACCAAGGGATAATCAGATACAAAGGAGCTATATGGATAGGCAATAAACAAGAGTTGCATGACAAAATCTTTGCTGCATTCCATGACAGTCCAGTAGGTGGCCATTCAGGATTTCCTGTCACATATCACAGGATACACTCCCTTTTTAGGTGGTCAGGAATGAAAAACTTCATCAAGGAAAGAGTGCAGTCCTGCCTCATTTGTCAACAAGCTAAACCAGAAAGAATCAATTATCCAGGATTACTATCACCTCTGCCAGTTCCTAAGAAGGCTTGGGATTATGTCACCATGGATTTCATATCAGGATTGCCAGTATCTGGTCAATTTGACTGTATCTTCCTGGTAATTGATAAGTTCACTAAATATGGCCACTTCATTCCATTGAAACATCCCTTCTCTACTACTAAAGTTGCTGAAGTGTTTTTGGATAATGTGTACAAATTACATGGAATGCCAGAGTATATAGTGTCTGACAGAGATCCTATTTTCACTGGTACCTTTTGGCAAACTCTGGTGAAAAGAACTGACACTCAGCTCAACATGAGCACAGCTTATCATCCTGCTACTGATGGGCAAACCGAGAGAGTAAACCAGCAGGTCGAGTGTTATCTCAGAAGTTTCATCAGTGCACACCCCAAACAGTGGAGCAAGTGGCTTGCTATGTGTGAGTTCTGGTACAACACTAATTGGCACTCTGCAGTGGGCAAGACTCCCTTTGAGATCTTATATGGGCACTCTCCCAGGTATTTTGGGATTACTGCTAATGATACTGTTGCTGCTCCTGATATACAACAGTGGCTTTTGGAGAGACAAACTGTTTTGGATTCTGTTACTCAACATTTACACAGGGCTCAGCAGAGAATGAAGACTCAGGCGGATAAACACAGAACTGAACGAGTTTTTGAAGTGGGTGACATGGTCTTCCTCAAGCTTCAGCCCTATGTACAGTCATCAGTGCTTCGTCGAGCTAACCATAAACTTTCCTTCAAGTTTTTTGGGCCCTATAAGATCATTGACAAAATTGGTGAAGTGGCTTACAAATTGGACCTACCTCCTACCAGCAAGATCCACCCAGTCTTTCACGTTTCACAACTTAAAAAGGTGATTCCTCCTGCATCCTCGGTCATGCCCCAATTGCCTACCCAGTTTTCTGATCTGCAGGTGCCAGTCCGAGTTCTTCAGTCTCGGGTCCGTCAAGTTGGACAGAAAACAGTGGCGCAGGGTTTGATTTTATGGAGCAATTCTTCTCCGGATGAAGCAACGTGGGAAGACCTGGAGTCATTGCGTCAGCAGTTTCCTCGGGCCGCGGCTTGGGGGCAAGCCGCTACTCAACAAGGGGGGGATGTCAGCAACCCACTGTCACCCCTTGCCGCTACTGAAGATCGAAGCACAGATGCTGGTGTCGACAACGGCATGATAGCTACAGTACCAGGACCAAGGCCCAAATCGACCAGACCCAGAAAGACTCCCCAGTGGCTTGCTAGCCCAAACTGGGTCCGTTAACTCGGGTGTAACAGTACTTACAGCCGTTACTTGCTTTCTCGTTGCTGGGGCGATGGACCAGGCGGCTTCGGCCGATATTGTAATGCTACAGAAGTGTGGGTGGTTGGGTGGATTGCTTCTGAAATTCAAATACCTAGTTCGTCTTCTCCCCAATCTCGTCTAGCTAGTGTGAGTCAGATCCGAGATCCTCACACTCCTCCTGCTGTAATTCCCCTTCCTTCCTCCTTCAATCCCTCGTGTAATCTGATCTTGTAATCAAATCCATGGAGATTGAGTGAATTAGTGAGAGAGACCCTCACACCATCCGGCAGGAGAGCGTCGAGGTCCAGGTCGGCACTGGGGTCGTCCGGTCGTGTGGCTTCTCCGGGTCGTCGCTGGCGGGGGCTCGCACAACCCACAAGAAGCGGTGGCCGGACTTGTCGAGGCCGACGGCGATCTCCCTGAGCTGCTCCGCGGAGTGGTTTCCGGTGCCTATGCTCCCGAAGCAGAGGAACACTACGCTGCGGTCCGGCTGGCCGTCTAGCCAGGCGAGGCACTCGTGCCGCTCTTTTGCCTCGGCATCGGCGATGCTGCCGACAAATGGGCCGACGCAATACACCGGAGGCAATGCCCGGCCGGGGACACACTGAGGGTCCCTGAGAGCAGCCACCGCCCGATCCTCAAGCGACTCGAACGTGTTCACCAGCGTGCCATCGGCATCTGGGATCCGGCAGAGCACGGCCATCATCGCCTTGTACGTGTCACTCTCCGGGTCCTCGAGCAATTCACCCATCAGATGGGAAGCCGGCATGGGTGGAAGGCCGAAGAGCTCGAGAGGGGTGTCTCCTAGCTCCTTGTGCCACCCTTCGCAAGGAGTGTAGGAAGCTGGGCGAAGGTGGCGGCGCTGGCGGTGAACAGGGTGTACCCGGGGATCCCGAGCCTCTTGGTGACGCCGAGCGCCTCGTTGGACGGCGAGTCAACGACCACGGCGTGGACGCGCCGGGGGCGCATGGAGCAGAGGAAGTCGTGGAGGCGCTCGTTGTAGCGGCTGAGGAGGTCGAGGTACCTGAGAATGAACTGCCCGTCGTGGGTCAGCTTGGGCGGGTCCTCCACGGCCCGGAGCGTGTGGAAGCGGACGGACGGCATGGAGGCGGCGACGCGGCGGACGACGGCGCCGAAGGCGATGTCCTCCTTGACGCCGGTGTCGATGAGCGCGACGGAGACGGCGTAGCCGTGGTCGAGGAGGGGCCCCGCGAGCCGCATCATCGGGACGAAGTGGCTCACGGAGAGGCCCGGGTACAGAACGACCGTCTTCTTTTTTTGACCATGCCGTCTTCTTCTCCATGGTCTCTCTCTCTCTCGCGCACACTCAGGGAGAATACGAACTCGTGAGTCGTGACGACGCAGCGCATCTCAATTTTAAAGGCAGAAAAGCCTCGTGGTGTGACGAGCGATGCTTCGATCGATGGTTGTCTGGTTGGTGTGCGATCCAAATCTTTCATCGCAGGCACACGTAGCATCGATGAACAGCCGCTTCACTGTGCCGCTCGATCGCCGTACGCAGCACCAGAACGAATAGCGCGTGTGGTCCAAGTAGAGAGACACTTTTTTTTGCGAATAAAGTAGAGAGACACTTACAATTGGGAGGGAGTCTGGTTTGTTCCTCCGGTCTAACATGATGATGACAGGCGACGAACCAGCTAGCAATTCGATCCGTTATACACCCTCCGTAAAGAAAGTGTATAAAAGGATAAAATTCCCCGGCGGATGAAATCACTGTTCTGACATTGGAGAATAGATGGGCACAAAATGACCTCCACGGATTTTACTTTGCGATCTGATCCTTCTCAGGAACGCCACGGCCTATGGATCCTTAAGATTAGTGGGGAGGGATTGAATTCCTCGGCAGCGTCATCAGCGGAAGACCATGCATGTTGCCCGACGGTTTCGAACTGGTCAACCCCCTGCCTGGTGGACCCGCAATACATGAAATCAATAATGTCTGTCAGCTTGGACAGCAGGCAGATCTGAATCGTCGACTAGGTGTTATTCGTGGTTGGGCCCCACCGTCCGCCCACGTCGTCCACCCCTGTCACCGTCTTCAACCTCTTGCGCCGCCAAAGAAGGCCGCCGCACTCGGAAGCGGCCACCATGCTCCTTCCTCCAGTGCTACGCACAACTTCACTGCATCTCCGGTGCCGGCTATCGGAGCACCCTTTTGTGCAGAGACCACTGTAGAGCATGGCTCAGATGGTCAGATTTCTTGTGGCGGAACTTGCCCATCCGGGTTCAAGTCTTAGACTTCACAAGGGTGGTGTGTTCGCATTTTTTTGGATTTACTTCAAGATTGAAAGGCTTTATCATTTAAGTGGCTGTCGGCAACAAGGCGTTAATGGTGAATTCGTTAATCTCAGCCCTGTGAGCTTGGTCTCTCGAAGATGCTCACAGGGACAATGTGTGCCCGCATTTTTATATGTTTGAGTGTATGTGCGTGTGTGGATATTGTACTATGTTTCACGAAAAAAAGGCATCAAGGCGTAGGATGTACATATTGCTAACGAATTCTATATATGGATAATGGGCTTACCAGTTACCCAGTGCTATTATTGGGGACACAAGAGGGAGCGACCAGATCCAAATCATTCAGCGTAAGCACTAGCAATTCGCAAAAAAAAAAAAAAAAAAAGGAAAACACTAGTAGCACTAGCATGAATACTGTGCCGTTAAATTTGCCGGTGATCTGTGGTGGTTATTATAGACACTGTTAGAGCCCAGCGGCTAGTGCGATTGCGAGGGTGGCCGGCCCTAGTAATAATAAGTCTATGACTCCTTTGATCTGAAAGAAAGACCGGTTGGCTGGGCTGTGCGGCAGCTGGCGACTGCGCGATGGTGAACATGCCGGCTAGGCAGCTACTGATTTTGGTGCCAAGCCAACTTTTCCCCGGTTCAGCTACTGGACATGAATGTTTTGGTTGCAGTTAGTGCTGCAGTTTCTTCGTCAAAAGTTGTTGCAATTTCGTGAAGGAGATGAAGCACGTGGTTAAGGAGACGCGCCCTCTGATCGCCTCGTCGTGGCGATGAGCGGCGGCGCAGCTTTGGGCGCCTGTTTGGAGAGGTGAGGTGGGGCTGAGAGAGGGAGACATGGCCACTGCCATGAGCTTGCACGGCTGAGAAACTATCTTCCCTCGGCTGGCTTGCCCAACTCTTTAATTCACAAGTTTTAGCTGCTGATTTTTTCCTGTCCTTTTCAAGATGGCGTTTTGTAGATCGCTGTCATGGGAATTGCCCAGATTCCAAAACAGCAAACCCGATAGAAATTAACACAAACATCTACAAATAAGATGGCAAGGACTGGAATGGAATTAATAAATTTAAGATTTCTCATTGCCAAAAACAAGATAAGATACATTAACATTACAATTTACAAGTGATAAAGAACAGCAAATGAAATCGTTGCAGTTTACAACTGATCAACCAAATGCAAATCAATACGTTACACTTACAATTTACAACTGATCAGTTTTACCACCGCTGAGGCAACAGAACCGTCCCTAACCAAACAGCTCACAATCTGGAATCGGACAGAAAAAAGAGAGCTGTCCCTAACCAAACAGCTGACCAGTTTTACCACTCCTGTGGCAAGAGAGCTGTCCCTAACCAAACAGCTCACAATCTGGAATCGGACTGAAATGGGGGACGGCTGCATATGACAGAGGCTGACCAACCAAATGAAAATATGTTGACACATGATGTTGGTGACGACAAAAGAATAAACCAATGGATTCACCGAGGGCAATGTCCACACAACATCGGAGCCATAAAACATAGACAACTAAAGAGTCCTCATGATGATGTATTGAACATTCCCAAAGGGGAGAAATTACATAGGCGAAATTACATAACGGTTGTCACAAAAGAGCACAACCATCAAAACCTGGTTCACCAGATGACTTAGGAAGGGAGATTCAGGCCAGATGATGACACTCCTATACTGACTTCATCTTCAGAAAACAGGTCCAACCTTGCGCATGTGCTCATTGCTGTTTTGCCTGACGAATTTTCCGAAGTTTCTGCTCCCATGCTAATTGGCCACATCTGGTCTCTCAAGTCTCAATGTCATTTCCAGTGAATCTGGACCTCATATAATCAACTGCATGTTCCCTCCAGTCTGATAGAGATGCGAACGGCAACAAACCAGCCAAGCATGGAAGGATCAAAGAGAGCACAGCGTAGAATATGTACCGGCGAACCCAATATGGCAAACCGAGAGCCTTGGGTCTGTGCGTCACAGAAATAGGACCATAAAGACCACAGTATAGAAGAGATGGATAGCTGTTTCCAAGTAAATGGATGGCGCAAAGGATTTCCCAGAATACAAGCCAAACATTTCCATCCCCGCCTAGGGTGTCAACGCAGAACCTTCCAACAAAACCACAAACACCTCCCAATAAGACAAGATTGAATGTTATTGGCATGTTGGGTCCAGTCATTGCTGAACGCTGGAATATCAACCATCCGATCAATAGAATCATCAGCATGCCAAATGATATCCTTGTTGCTGCAATCAAATGACATCTGAAAAACAGCAATCCTGAGTTGAAAGCTGATACAGAGTTTGGCATCCACCAAGATTTGGACTCCTGCAAAACAAGTCATGATAAAAGAAAGGAGATGAGCTTATCTTCGACCAAATAATTCCTAGTAATTAAATGGCAACCAAAGACAATGGAACATACCCTTGAAGCAGCTGCACAGGCTGCAGTAACAGCGGTTATCCGCTGGTACGAATAAATATATGTTCCATATCCGAAACAGGCAGACATAAAAACTACTGCTGTCAGAAGCATATCTATAAGCCTCTTGAGGAGTTCAGCATGTCTCGTATCCTGCATTTGAGTCTTTAATTTCTCCTCTCTGAAAGCAGCTTTCTGAAATCCCATAGAGATCTTGATCTTCTCTAACATGTGTGAGTAGGAGCTGAGAGCTAAATGAGATTGCTTTAGTTGCAACTTCCTCATACTAAGCCCTATTTCAAGTTCTTTGAGCTCATTTGAACGAACTTGCTCATTCAGAGATCTCTCAAATACATTAAGGATGTCCTGATCACATTCTGGACTAGATCTGCTACGAGGTAGCTGAATCAGCTGCTGATTGACACCCGTGTGAAGAATAATCTGCTTATTCGTGGAGTTCAAGTGTGTATTCTGCTGGACATCAGGTATCGGGCCTTGTGAGTCAGCGCCACTCAATTTGGTATCAGCCACAGGATTACCATCACCGTGAGAACATTGAGGGATATCTTGCTCACAGGCAGGTGCCTCGTTGAGTAGATGAAGGGTCCTCAGTGTACTGCCAAATGATTTCTCAAAGTTTCCCATGAAACTATCAAACCTGTCTCCATATATCTACAGAAAAGTTATGTCAGATATACCAAACCAGTCGAAGCAGAGCATTGAATAAGTTGAACCAGTCATACATTTGTCAAGGACTCCTTCACTGCTGAGGTACACATCTGCATCCAAATTCAGTGTTAAGGACCCATGGTTAATTTCTATCTGAAGCAATCACTTGCGAAAAGAGTAAAAAGACGAGATATGAAGTGCACACCTTTGAAAGAAAATCAGGTTGTAATCTGCTTCCAGAACCTCCGCTTTTATTCAGAACCTATAATGGAAAAGATGTCCTTGTTATTCAGGAGTTAGAACTAAGTATTGTAACTAGTAAATTTCTTCCCCAATAAGAGTTAATTACTGAATAAGAAGATTACAAATGAAAGCCTAGTCCATGCTTCTGAGAACACACACCACACATACACACATGAGCATTAGCAGCTGATTACTGGCTTTCTAACTCCCACATAATTTTACTACATTTATTTGGTAACTAGTTAAGTTTGGTTGAATATTTGTGGAATGCATTTCTACTAGACCATGATAAATCAAAAATATGTGAGCGAACTCTACCAATTAAGACATATTGAGATGTTCATATCTATACATATCATGACAAATATGTCAGTAGGCTCAATCAACTAGAAAAAATAAATACTGAGATGTTAATTTCTATGATACACATATCAGCACCAAGTAGGATGCTGGCGCTCCAATTTCCAAAATAATTAAAGTTATGAAGAAAGAAATCATTCTTATTCTGCATTTGGCATTGCCCTAGATTATGATAATTTTGTTTGCGCTACAAACTTTTGCCTACTGTTTGGCTAACCAAAATATTCCTTCTTTCGTGGCTATTTTTCCACAATAGGTTATAAAAATAAGTTCAGTGCAGTACAGTCCAGCAACCGCAAACTAAGCCTTAACCACTGAAAGCACCAAGTCAAACAGCAGTATGCTGAAGGCTAGACTTCAAAAGGAATAACAATGGGTATTTATTATCAAATCATGGAACCCATAGGTTATTTCTGGTCTTAAAATGGAACTACTATGTTTGCATTGTTGATGCCCTGAGCGAGTAGCACCCTAACAAAATTTTGTGTTTCCTTCCTTAATAAATGCGTGAACCTCAAAACCCCAAGTTCGACAGACTGCACAGATGTCTGACTAGGAAAATAATAGCGGAATAAATAAATATATCGCTTTTGCACTGAACCACGTTAACAAAAATCAATGCACTGAGAAACTTTTCGTGTTTAGTAACAGCATGTGTTAACACTCCACTGCACCCTGCAGAAAAACATTTTCTGAACAAATTGTACACTAAAGGAAAGCGCTTGTCAGTTACCCCACCACACGTGCCCCCAAGACCGACCGTAGCTGCCTAGCTTAGGGCTTTTGGTGTTCTGTCTGGCAGTTTTTAGCTACTACCGGAGTATATTGTTTGGCTTTCCATTGCTGTTTGGTTTGAGGGTTTTCGCCCTGTTTTTTTGGCCTGGTTTGTCCTTCAGGCCTTCTTTAGCATTTTTTTTAACAATTCTTTAGCATTTTTATGATTAAATATGTTTGAGAAAAAACTGTACAGTTAAAATACTATGGAAAAATATAATTAAGGCACTAGAAAACCACATTAAAACCAGAATAATCCATTCTGGTCAGATACCACCCATTTAACCTTTTGCCTATCCATTCTACTAGTACCACAATTGTTCTGAACGGTGGCCCTTGCAGCTCTTAACGAAGTCCTCAGGAGTTCCTCTGTCTCCTAGGAAGTAAAAAAAACTACTCTAATTCTTTCAGTAAACGTGCAGAAGCATTTGATACGGTGGCAATTTCTAGTTCTTTTGTGGGGGAAAACGATGTTCTTTTCGTGTTCCAATTTATTCAGTTCTTTTTGTGTTCCAATTTATTCAAATGATTGCCGTGTTGTGTATTTGTGCAGTTCATGAAATTTTGAATAACATAACCGCTACCAAATTAAATTATAAAATGTCGCCAAATTAGCCATTGCCATCCAATTGGTCACAGGTTCTTTCTGAGTCTACGGAGCACAGAATTAACTCCAACAACACAGTAATTTAGCAATCCAGGGACCATGCTCGAAGGCAACAATCCGCAGAACCGCAGGATGGGCGAAAAAATCGGATCTTTCGGCCGCCTACCGATCAAGGAACAGCAGCAGAAGCCAGAAAACCGGAGTGAACGCTCACCTGGGCGAGAACCGCCGCGAAGGACATCCCCAGCGGCAGCGCGAGGTCCTGCACGCCGCCGCCGCCGTCGCCGTCGCTGCCGCCCTCTCCTCTCCGAGCGGACAACGGTCGCCTGCGCCGCCGCAGGTGAATCCCCCTGTGCGGCCGGGAGCGCCGGGAGGCCGAGCCGGTGGACGACGCCGAGGAGGAGGCCCTGTCGGCCTCCGCCGAGTCGCCGGCGACGTGGGCGGCCCCGTCCATCGGAAGGGCGCGCCCGCTCCTCTGGTCAGGGGGGAGTAGGGTTAAGTCGCCTACCCTGTTTTTTTCTGTGTGCCTGTGGCTGGGCGCCGCGCGTTCGAGTCCCGGTGGGCGCGTCACTTTTAACGGGGGGGAGGGATGTACGAGAGGGGCAAGTGAGTCGAAGTCGGAACGCGGGCGCGAGACGGCGTCGTGGTGACGCTGAGTTAGCCGTTGGAGCGATCGCGGAAGCTCTGAGGAACCTGTGCGTGTTCTGCTTCGGGCCTGTTTCTTTCCCTTTCCGTTTCTTGTTTTTTGCCCCTCGGATTTTGAACTTTGAATACGTACCATGATGTTTTCTGTGATTGTTCAATTTCTTTTACCGTGATGTTTCCTGTGGGTCAAGATGGAAATGGGCGACCCGGACCTGGCCCCGTGGCCGCAAGGTTAGTATGTGAGGCCATGTATTGGCCCATTTCATCAGAAATTTGTGGCCTCGGAGCAACTCTAACGCGTTGATCCAAACGGACGGCACTTTTGTCTGTTTTTTGTTCGTTTGGGTCGGCCGCCCGCTCGGCGTCCGCCCTGCTTAAGATTTGGGTCGGCAGTGCGCCTAACGCGTCGACCCATATTTGCCGGTGTGGCCGGCTGACCGCCCTTTTCAAACAAATATGCATACATTTTGTATTATTTCACAAAGCTCATATAGTTTCACAACCAAATAAAAAACATAGTTTCACAACCAAATAAATTAAGCATAGTTTTATAAGCCAAATAAAAATAAAATAGTCTCACATAGTTTTGCAAGCGAAATAAAAAAGATACATCTATTGGTTGCCAACATGAGCACACATATACTCAACCAAATGATTTTGCAGTTGCATGTGAGTTTTCCAATCACGCATGTCATGATGAAATTATGTGAACTGTTCAAACGTTGCCACTCCTCCATGCTCAGGCACAACATTCTCACTCTGAAACTGAAATCCTTGATCGTAGATACGTTCCGGGCGCTTATCTTCTACGATCATATTGTGCATGATCACACAAGCAGTCATCACCTCCCACAGCTTCTTCGTGCTCCAAGTCCTAACAGGATACCGAACGATGCCCCATCGAGATTGCAAAACACCAAAGGCACGCTCGACATCCTTCCTAGAACTCTCTTGCTCTTGAGCAAATCTTTTCATCTTCTCTCCGACAGGGTTGGGGATTGTCTTCACAATAGTGGTCCACTGATGATAGATACCGTCACCTACGTAATATCCTTTGTCGTAGTTGTGGCCGTTGATGGTAACATTCACCGGCGGGTTGTTGCCTTCGGCAAGCCTTGCAAACACCGGCGAGCGTTGAAGCATGTTGATATCATTGTGTGATCCGGCCATGCCGAAGAAAGAGTTCCAGATCCAGAGATCTTGTGAGGCCACGGCCTCAAGTATGACAGTGCAAGCCCTGACATGGCCCTTATACTGCCCTTGCCAAGCAGAAGGGCAGTTCTTCCACTCCAAGTGCATGTAGTCTATACTGCCAAGCATCCCTGGGAAGCCCCTGCTGGCATTCATCGCCAACAAGCGGGTTGTATCTTGAGGAGTCGACTCTCTCAAGTACTCATGGCCAAACACAGCAATCACAGCCCTGCAGAACAGGAGTCGGCTCTCTCAAGTAGTCCTTCCAAAGAAGGAAATGGCCGCTCTCTCGGTTGCGATTCAACGCCGGAAGGTGTCCCGGGATCGAGCCACGGAACAACGGCCGCTGGCTATTAAGGTGGTGATGGACCAAAACGGCAGCCAAGATGTCCTCCTCATCATCGGACGAGGAATCGTCAGAGTCGCAAAGCAAATTGTGGAAAAAAAACTCGTCAGCGGAGTCCATTTTGTACCTTGGCAAACTGTCGAACAGCTTGCGGGCGTCGACGAAGGAGCCGACCGTCGAGGAGACGCGCGCCTCCCTTGGACCAGGTGGCTGCCCCTGGAGGCGTCCGACGAGCGTGCCGGCGTCAGGACGAAGGAGCTGGCCGGGGCGGCGAGGCGGCTTCCTGCTCGCGTCGGCGTCGGGGAGGTGGGCGAGACGGTGGTAGGGGCGACGTGGGCACCGGCTGCTGGCAGAGGCACCGCAAATAGGTGGCGGCGGCGACGCGGCGGAGGGTGGCGAGGGTTTGCTGTCGGTCTTGGGGTGGGAGAGGATGGCCAATGTGCCACCGACTAGCGGGCCAAGGGGAGGAGGAGGCGGGCGCCGTGCGCGTTCGTTTTGTGTCCGCGCTGACGCAAATGAGGCTAAAAAAGAGTCGAAAATGGGTCGGCAGGCGGACGAAAAACGGACGCGCGTTCATTTGGGTCAGCGCGTTGGGCTGACTTTTCTATACGCCGCGACCCAAACAGACACGTGCGGACGAAATGGGTCACGCGTTGGAGTTGCTCTCAGTGACCCATTGGGTAAGACTCAAAATTCTACGAATTCACACTTATTCTTCTGAAAAAATGCGGTACACCACCAAGCTGCAAAAAAGAAGTGGGGTCTTTACCAGCGCCCAAAAAATTTCATATATGCAGTCTACGAGATTGATAAAAACTCCTACACATATACGCAGAGACACTACCACAGAACCAACACCGAAACTACTACAGAATCTACCCTGAAGCTATAGTAGTCTCACCTGTGCAGAATCCTTGTACGCACTGAAACTCCGGAATCCTTATACGCATTGAAACTCCTACTAGAATACACTGAATTCTGTAGTAGTTCACAGAAGCTGCTAAACCAAAACTCCTACTACAGAATCTACACATACACGCACTGACCAAGAGCCAAAATAGGCTTGTCTTGTAGTTGCACTGGGAAGGGAAGGAAGCAGGCAAGAGTGAGCACAATCCGGAGACCGGGAAGGCCACCGGGGCAGCAAGCTGGACAAGTTGGAGAGGAACAGGACGGCAACCGGGACGACGACTGAGACGGCGAGCTCGACAGCAACCGGGACGACGAACGAGAGGCGCACAAGGAGCAGGAGGAACGGCGGCGGCGGTAGAGATGCTTGGGGCGGCCGGCGGCATTAGAGATGCTCGGGGCCGGCCAGCAGTGACTAGGCATAGAGATTTGCTGGGTCGACCCGTCTGGCCCATCGGGTCGCACAGTGCCGACTCCACTGGCACATATATTATTTAAGGCCAACCCACTTGGCACATTGGCCTCAACTTTTTGGGCCGAGTCAGTGACCCAGCGGACCGATCCGCCCCATTCCCATCTTGACATGTGAGCATGCATATTGTAGTAGTTGTTAAGCTTCATGCATTAGTCAACACAATCAAAAGTTTGAACTGATAGAAATGTCTAGGCAATCCATGTCTATACGTGGACACAGAGGGGCCAAGAACAATTTTTTTGATAAATTACGAAAGTTGGGATTTAAACTCAAGACCTTAGACATTGATATCATGTTAAGCTTCATGCACTAGCCAACGCATCTAAGAGTTTGAACTGTTGGAAAGGGCTAGGAAATTCACCAAACCGCCAATTTAACCCAATTTAATTGATAGCAACAGCTCGCACAAGCTTCTAGAGCCAAAACCATTCATCAAAACTACTTGGAACCAAATATCATTTGTCCCTTTTTCTTTTTTCTCCCCAACTCGTGTTCTTACTGTTCTACAAATAATTTTCAACCTCTTTGCTTGGAGCTTCATTTCTGAAACTTTAAGAGGCATTGCTCCTTGGTATGTGACTCCTTCATTGGTCCATTTAGTTTTTCTCTAGTGGTTTGTACTTTGCTTATTTTGTTATTGTAGGTGACCATGAAAATGAGCTAGCATGTTAAAATTATGGGACAAATGCATTTTTGCCCCTAGTTGGAACCTAACCACGGGTTTTGCCCTTACTTTTTGACTCTGCTCAGTTTTGCCCTTAGATTTGCCTCCGAGGTCGCCCGAATGCCCTTTGACCGTTTGACCAATACTTTGAAAATTCGTAACAAATTCATATGAACTCGGAAAAATGCAAATAAGATATTAAAATGTTCAGATAAACATTACCTTTATGTGCATGTCATTTGCATTCAAGAAAAAAGTACCGTTTAAACTACTCGAGGTTATTAATGTTATTAACATTATTAAAAATAGAAAGGTATAAACAATAATTTTTCATGAATAAAAATTATATGCATATGTAGGTGATGTTTCCTGAACACCCTTACATCTTATTTGTATTTTTCTGAGTTCATATCAACTGATGATGAAGTTTCAAAATAATGGTCAAAGTTGTTTGAACATTGATAACAAGTTGATATGAACTCAAAAAAATACAAATAAGATATCAGGATGTTCAGAAAACATCACCTACATGTGCATGCAATTTTTATTCATGAAAAGTATATTGTTTATACCTTTTTGTTTTTAATTATGTTAATAACATTAATAACCTTGGGTAGTTTAAATGGTGCTTTTATCCTGAATGCAAATAATATGCACATAAAGGTAATGTTTATCTGAATATTTTGATATCTTATTTGCATTTTTCTGTGTTCATATGATTTTTTTACGAATTTTCAATGTATTGCTCAAAGGGCATTCGGGCGACCTCGGGGGAAAATCTAAGGGAAAAACTGAGCAGAGTCAAAAAGTAAAGGCAAAACCCGTGGGTAGGTTCCAACTAGGGGCAAAAATGCAATTGTCCCAAAGAAAAATTTCTAGAGGAGAAAGAAGGCAGGGGCACAGGCACTAAGTGAGTGGGTGCCCATGGGCCCCACAAGGACACCTGGCGTGACCTAGGGGTGGCCACGCCACCAACCCCTGTGGCTGCCTGGTGCACCCCCCCCCCCACCCCCCAAGGTGTACCCAGTGTCAAAATTCTTAACATTCAATAAAAATTCGTGTTAAATTTTCAAAGCATTCTGAGAACTTTTCTTTTTACACTTTTTATTGTGTAGAAAACTCAGAAAATGGGGGAAATTGGCTATTCTAAAACATTTAAATTATAATAAAGCTAATTATAGAAAGCTGTGTTTACGGAATTCATCGATCATATGCTTTTCAAAAAGAATTCATTGATAAGATTGATCAAGTCTTATTAATGAACGGTTAAAATTGAAGAACTTTTTGTAAAGCACTATGTTGCCTCAACTTGAATAGGCATGGTTTCAATCATAAGAGTTTGATATTTCTTTTCTGGAACCAGAAGAGGAAATTCAAAGTCTCCAATAGTGATAGCCATAATTATTTTCAATAGAGTTGAGTCTATTTTCTTTATTTGGCTTTCTCGGAAAATAGATCGTATGCTCATTGTCATTAACATGAAAAGTGTTAAGAGAAGGTCTACCAAGAATAACAGGCATATTGTAATCCTCGGGCGTATCAAGTATAACGAAGTTTTTCAAGATCGTAACATTAGCAACCATAATAGGAACATCCTCACAAACACCAACATGAATAGCAGTAGACTTATCAGTCATTTACAAAGAAATTTCTGTGGGTATCAACTTATTCAAGTCAAGTCTTTTATAAAAAGAAAAGGGCATAACACTAACGTCTGCTCGATAAAGCAGTTTTAACATGGTTGTTTTTAATGGAGCATCGTATAGTAGGTATCCCTGAATCTCCTAGCTTTTTAGGAAATTTCCTTTGAAATAGTAATTAGCAAGCATAGTAGATATTTCAGCCTTAGGAAAATTCTTTTATTAGTAACAATATATTTCATATACGTGGCATAAGGAGGCATCTTAATAGCATAAGTCAAAGGAACTTGAAGGAACAAACGTCTAATCAATTCAACAAACTGATTAAAAGCTTCTTTATCTTTAGATTTTAATATCTTACTAGGAAAAAGCATGGGTTTCTGTACTCATGGTTCTCCCTCTCTCTACCATGCTTCCTAGCAACAAAATCTTTTTTATCGTATCTTTTATTTTTAGGAGGTGGGTCATCAAAATGAACTTCGGATTCTACTTCTACCTCCTTTTCAGTTCATTATCATCATTAGGTGGAGCGTCATTATCAAGATTATTGTCATCATTATTAACATTATCATTACTAGGTTCATGCTCTTCACGATCTTGAGTTTCAGCAGTCAGAAATAGAAACATTATTAGGATTCTCAACAAGTTTTCTATAATAGGTTCACTAGAAGCGTGCAATGTTTAAACTTGTTCGAGCTGAGTGTGAACCATAGAAAAGTGTTTACATAAACCTTTAACATCATTAGAAATTCTTACTAGCACATCACTCAAATGTTCAATAACAATAGAACTATGTTTCATATGATCACTTATTTGCATATTAAATTTATGTTGCTTAACAACAAAATTATGAAATTCTTGTAAGAATTGATTAGGGCACTTATTATAAGGAATATCACCTTCATCAAACTTATTGAGAGAATGTACTTCTACTACCTGATTCGGAGCGGGAAGTTCGTATAATTCTTCAATAGGTAGTATTATTTACACCTTCATCTTTAATACATTTTTCTATGATATATTTCTTAGCTTCTTACATATCTTCTGGACTGAGGAATAGAATACCTCTCTTCTTCGGAGTCAGTTTAGGTGGTATTACGGGAAGTGTCCAATCATCGACATTTTTCAATAAGTTATTCAGTAATTCCTGAGCTTGCTCAACTGTCGTTTCCCTGAAAACACAACCAACACAACTATCTAGGTAGTCTCTAGATTCAGCGGTTAGTCCATTATAAAAGATATCAAGAATTTCATTCTTTTTAACAGGATGATCTAGTAAAGCATTGAGTAATGTGAGAAACCTCCCCCAAGCTTGAGGGAAACATTCTTCCTCAAGTTTTTTGAAATCGTAAATTTCCTGCGTGGCAGCTTGTTTCACATGGGAAGGAAAATATTTTTCAGTAAAATAATAGATCATATCCTGGGCACTACGCACACATCCAGGAGCTGGATTATTAAACCATATTTTAGCATCACCCTTTAGTGAGAAAAAAAAAACTTAAGAATATAATAGTACTGAATCTTTTCCTCTTGAACAAACAGAGTTGCAATATCATTTAATTTGCTCAGGTGTGCAATAACCTTTTTAGATTCATAACCATGAAAACGATCAGATTCTACCAAAGTAATAAGTTTGGGATCAACAAAGAACTCATAATCCTCACCATCAACAAAAATATGAGAAGTAGCAAATTTGGGTTCAGGTTTCATCATTTTATTCATAACCTTTTCTTTAATTGTAGCAATGAAACCTCTACTTACTATTGTAAGCCATAAACTCTCTAGTAAACTCTTCATCAAATGTATATGATTCAGGCACATCAAATATTTTACTTATAACAAGAGTACTAGGTGTAGCAGGTGATTCATAATTTTCAGTAATTCCGGTTTCTTTGGCTTTAGCAATATGAGCATCCAATATTTCACCAAGTGGAACAGTTCTATCAAGCAAAGTAGAGGCATCATCACAAGTATCATTGATACGTCTCAAACGTATCTATATTAAATTTTTGATTATTTCATGCTGCTATATTATCATTTATATATATACTTATATTATCATTTTATATTATTTTTCTCGACTAACCCATTAACTTGTGTCAAGTGTCAGTTCATGTTTTCCGCTTCACTAGTACATGACCACTTAATTAGCGGCATTCAGTGGTGCCGCCTAGCAGTGTCCGGCTGGCACGCTACCACTGCGATGCGGCTGGTAACATGTTGCTAACAGCGTCCAATGGGAATGTTGTCGGTAGGTGGCTTCTAGCAGCGTTTAAGATGGACTAGATGACCCGTTGCGCCCATGACGCAAAAAGCGAGAGACAGACGAGTATTTGAACCATGTGTATGTGATAGTTTAATAGATATACTTTTATCTCATTATATGGTATCATGATAGATCAAAAGTTAGTTATCACACTACTTGATAGTAGCATACATTGGTTTCATAAGCAAGTTGTAGTAGAATCAGTTTATATTTAGACACTGATTAGAGCATAAGGGAATAGAAACTTAGTGCTGATACATAGTGTTCTAAGAGAACTTAGCGCTGATACATTGTGTCCTAAAAGAATACATAGTGTTCTAAGAAGTTTACGATACATTATTTACAATGAGCAAAGTATATAGCCAAAGATGCATCATATTGATTGTTGTGGTTATGAAGCGATGATCATCAGGTAGAGTCATCACCACCTGTGGCATCGGTATCGAATATGACTTCGTCGTCTAAGCAACTTGTCATAGTACGTGTTATCGGCGGGTTGTCATTGCCTAAAGCACAAATTCCTTCGATATCATCGTCCAGGCTCCAATAATACTTGTTTGTCTTCTGCAGAATCTCCTCAGATTGTAAAGTTGACTCGTTAAGACGTCCAGCAGCATATCTTACTTGTGACAAAATACGATTTAGATCGCTGTCTTTGGGTGTTGATCCTGCTGTGAAGTTGGTGTCTACTATACGGTATAGTTCATTCGCTGCCATGCGATCTCCACCCAGACTATTGCACCAGTTGTTGCTTAAACAGTCTACTATCCCATCTTTTTCTTTCTGCTGATGCTCCAGATAGTTATACTTTTGCTGAATTTGCTATAGTTTGTCATAGTTGATGTCTTGCAGGACCTTACTTAGGTACCATTCATGTACTTGAGGACTTCATTTGCCATTCGATCATCAGCCTCTTCGACTTGGACGTACACTTAGGTGAATATTTATTTCCTTGGAAATTTGTTGTCCAGTTGGTGCTTAGATGGATAGAAGTGAATAGTTGCGTCAAGACCAGCTGCCATTGCTTTTTGTGTTGAGTACACTGCGTTTGGAAGGCCAAGTACTGCATCATAGCGTCCAGACGCACTTCTGTTGGGATCCTGATTCTCCCCATCACGGCCGACTGACGATAAACAAGAAGACACAATGAGTAAGTTCAGTTTATGATTGTATATGTGTCTGCATGTGTATCAACAATGGTTATAGTAAATGAATTATATGAGCTGGGTACGTAATTCTAAAGATGTAAGAAGATAATAAAAAATCCAGAATAGCAAGGGCTTGAGCTTGTTTAAACTGTAGACTATGGATGATTGTACTATCTGTGAAGCAGGAAGGAAACAGGTGATAAGGTGGTGTGGGTCTGTATGAAGTGGTATGCACAGCCTTAGCAGAAATCAAATCTCATTTTCTTATCTTTGATGCTATAGTATTTATAAGATCAGGCTATGGAAGCAAATATGAAGGGCACTTATGTTTCTGTCTGGTTCTAACGAAATCACACTGCCTACCTATCACTTTTGCTGTGTATGTGGTATCCAGAGTGGACTGAAAATTGCTAGGATGAAGCAAACAGTATACTAATCTTCCTTTGTTTAAGGTCAATTTTGCTATTTCTGTTCCTGCTCGATCGTCATCGTCAGCAATGCAGAGCAGGGCGCCGAGCCGCGAGAGTCCACAGAGTGCGTGGAACTCGTCGACGAGCGAGGGTGACCTCCATCAGGAAGGTCCCCTCGATTTTGTGCTTGTGTGTATCGCTTTGTCGGCTATGGGTACTACCTGTGCTGCTCAAGGTTTACTTCGAAGAGGTAGTAGCGACTTAATCTGCTGATGAGGTGAGGAACTGGTGCGATGCGTATATGGAGCAACCAACTCTTGTAGCTGAGGGATCAGATCTTGTAGTTTTGGTCGCCTGTCAGATGCGGAGGAATAGCGATGGAGTGGAATGAGAGAATACTGGCTCGTGCTACAGAGGATGGATGGATAATGCCTCGCCCGCTCCTTGTACACCACGTCAATTTCTTGTAATGTCTCAATGTGTTTGCTGACAAAATTGAAGACAGAAATAAAAGATTACTATAAAGCTAAAATAGTTTATAAGGAGTACAACGCGTATAGTTAATCTGGCTCGAAATTAATTTCTAATCACACTTTTTAGGAAAGGAAATAAAATTTCATAGCGACCTAAATTGAAGATATGGTTGTGACTGCATAGATCTAAACTAAATCACGACAAGATATTTTGAACAAAGTACAAACAGAGGCCAAGATTAGACAAACTGATTGTCATGCATGGACCTAAAGAGCTTAAAAATGGAAAGCCTTAATTCAAGCACCAATGGGTGAGTGCCAGAACAAATTTTTAAGTGCACAGTTAATAAATATATGAATAGAGAACTTTGCAGAAATATTCTTCCAAAGCACGAATAGAGAGATCGGATGAAATCTACTCCGCCTCAAAAACATAGATGATTCGACTCTATTCATGGGTCGTCTCAATACATACAAAGTGGACATATTTTACTAAATTTCAACTATATGATTAAATTATCAGGCAATCTTTGTAAAACAATGGCATGCGTTTTCAAAACCCTATATCCAAACGTACATACCTCTTGCTAAAATACATTTAATCTTTGTTTTCCTATAGAGGCATGCATAATCTCATGACTGAGATGGTGAGGTAAGAAAAATAACAGACCAAGCATACAACAAATGAGAAGTTGATCCAAGTGCTTATCCGTAACAGTATGGAACAACAAATATGGTGATGATTACTTCTAACTGAAATATTCGACATTAAGAGAAGTGATAACAGTATGGAACACCAAATCTGAAGGATACACATACATAGAAACTGCTAGATGATGAACGATTTCACATTAGTTGATCCCAAGAACACCTAGAAAGTATGGATTTTTTAGGTGCCTTGTAGATCGGCCGGGCTGGTCTTGTAGAGCTCACACGTCCACCTCGAGACTTGATTCAGTTGGAAAAGAAACTGAATCAAATGGAAGGTAAGAACCGGATGGGGTAAAGAGATGGTACCTGTGACCGTCAACGTTGGCGAAGCTGCAGAGGTGCAGCCACTGGGCTGCTCTCATCAGGCCACCCAAACCCTATCCATGAAAATATATAAAGCGTCGGAGAACGCGGATGCTAGACCCGCTTGTTGATATAGAGTACTGAGGCTATATTGGAAGAACGACAAGCTCCATAATCTTATCCTTCTTAATCTATCATTAACCAAAATAGTAGTAAACCAAACATCATCATTTAAAAGCTTGGAATGGATTAGATAAAAATAAAAGTACAAAAGAATTATGCATGAAAATGCAATACATGTTGCAAAATAGTGAAGATCATGTGAAGAAATATATACCTTCCGGTGCTGTTTTTCCTCCTCACTGGCCTGCTCCTTCCGCTGTCACCGGCATCCTCCTACTCCCTTGCAACTCACCATATAGAACAGGCTGAGGGTCACATGGTAGGAACACGGCATGAACAAGAAGAGCACGAGTCTGGACAAAATATACCTACTCATTGTCGCCTGAGTCCCTGCGTATTGTGCCGGAAATAGGGCCCACAAAAGAAGGGTCACCTTGTTCTTCACACTTCCGCAACATCCTTCCTCTTCTCTTCTTCGTCTGATCTGCACATATCTTTTTCAGGAAAAACATAAATCGAGAAATCAAAATAAGATTATCAAAGAACCGATGAAATCAAGAGGCAAAAACTGGGGAGGAAGAAGATGGGGGGGGGGGGGGGGGGGGGGCAAAGATGTGCAACCTAAACTGGGGATGAGGGACGACGATTGGAAGCAGCGGTGGGTAGTGATGGACGGAAAATATCGAAACATATTTGTGCAAAATTGAAGACACAGATCCCACTAAAAGATAATCATATGCAATCCTGATATGTCAACCATTGGAAGAAATGCATCGACCACATATCAGAACCAGCTTTGAGACCCAGCCTGGTGGTAGAGGCCACTATTCATAGCCATTTTAGTGGGCTTTAGCTTCAACCTAAGAGCACTGCCACATTTACGCACTGGCAGATAGTAAAATATACATTACGCAGAAGAAACAAATACTATCAAGACCTCTAACCAACCACGAATATACGTGTCAATGCAGTACTCTTTTTGGATGCCGAAAACTAATTTTATTCATTCAATGGCGACGCAACCATGTGAATACCTGACAAAGTATGTACATGAATAATAGATACAGCATAAGATATGACAAAACCATGCTATGTATGCAGTTAAAAATAAGTGTTATGTTATCCGTCATCAAGTCCTAATATAATATCAGTATACTCGTATGTATGATATGCTAAATAAAAGTTACAGAGCTCATTCCATTGAGCTGTGTTTCCGGGAATAAGCATGAGCAAACAATATTTAAACACTTCATCTAACATCGGATCACTTGAGATGGTCAAGAAATCAACATGTGTTTCCTACCTGAAGAAAGAAAAATAAACAGCGTGCTATCTTGACTGAATGACACGAATATTATAGAGAAAAAATATGAACTGCTGCTCTTCCCAAAATACATAACAAGATGCACCATTTTAACTCCAGCATGGAATAATTAGGACCAATTTCACTATCTAAAATGCATTGTTGAATAGAAGAAAATTATGCCTACAAAGAACTCGCTAAGAACCTCGACAGGCGCTCATGAAGCCACGCCTACATTCGCTCAATCTTCCTTTATCCAACGAGATACATACACATGACCCGGAATCACACAAATTTGCCGCATAACACAAAGAATATCTTGGTGGAAGGACGATCCTACCATTGAACTCAAAATAGCTATATAAATGATACTTTTTCCTTTTTTGCACTTCATCAAGCAGGTAAAATCTGTAACAAGAGAAATGTTAACATACATGAAAGGCTGAAATTAACTTTATTGATCAATATAACCAAGGTAACAAGCAGTAGATGCATGAAGTCAATGTTTCTAGGGGACAGGAACAAACCTTGTTGTGTTGAAAGAGAGAATATTCACCTTCTTCCATGAAATTCTTCTTCTCATGTTCTTTCTCGGATCTCCACACATCCATTTTAGAATGTCCATATATTAGCAAGCCAAAACCAGAGAGGCAGAGGAAATAGGAGGCAAACAGAGAAGCACCTAATTCCTAATCCTGCACTCTAAATAACTATATAAATGATACCCTTGCTTTTTTTTTACACTTTGTCGAGCAGGAATTGACTTTTTACACTTTGTCCAGCAGATTAAGTCTAACAAAACAAAGAGTACATATGTGAGGTCAGTGTTGCTTGTCGACAAGTAAATGGAAGGCAACCACAACTATACGGACATATACCTATTTTGGACTGGACGGTGCTGGCCCTCTTCTCTCCGAGGCAAAAATCAAGCAACCAACAACCCATGAACAAATCGTAGACTACCAATCACATGGTCAGCAACTGAAACAACCATGAATTAAGAAGTTAGTTAACTGAAATTAAGAACAATTGACTTCACATATGAATCTGAAAGGGCAATGAACCGGCGAGACACATTTGTTTCTTCTCTACAAATTCTCCTAGCAACAAAAGAATTTGTGCATAGACATAAGTGTCTTCCTTTACTTGAGATTTGAGAAATAAACTTTCGAAATCCTAGAATAATAGAGGAATAGGTAGCTGCAGAGTTTGAGAAATAAACTTTCAAAATCCTAGAATAATAAAGGAATAGGTAACTGCAGAGAGAAAGAGAGGAAACACCAACCAGCAATGGATGCTGAATAGAGAACTTTTCAGTTCAGCATATATGGGCAATTAACTTGCAAAATCCTAGAATAATATAGGCATAGATAGTTGTAAAGAGAAAGAGAAGAAAGGCCAGCCTGCAATGGATGCTGGATACAGAACACCAACATCTGGGACCATAGCAAAGTGGAAGAACAACCCATCAAGAGGGGAAATTAGAAGAATATCATTGGCATAGGTTGGCAGAATTGGCTCACTGCGTGTCTGCGTCACATGCCCTAGAGGACCATGACGAACAAGTGCAGATCACCTCCCTCTGCTCCACCCCAACACGACGGGAGTGCTCCCTTCGCTGCTTCTAGTCCCGGTCGCCAGCCTCGCGGCTCCTTTCCCCCACCCTCGGCATCCCTTGCTCCTCCACTCCAACCGGCAAGACCCCGCCGCCTTGCTCTCCCATGGCGACAACTTGCTGCGCCCGATCTAGAACCACCGCACACAGTAGTGTCGATCCAAACCACAGGCAAGGGCGAGAGACGGGGGAGACCGGAGACGTCGTCGACGGTGCGGCTCGAGGAGAGGCAGCTAGAAGAGGAGAGAAACCAAGGGGAGGAGGAGGGGCATGGCGGCGGCGGAGGGCATGGGCGGAGAGGAGAATGGAGCGGGGTGTGGGGCGCGGGGCTCGGGACGGATGGTGATTGGGGGCTAGGTTTTCACTGCACGCCCTGCAGCCCACGGTTGCTGCAATGGCGGGCCCGCGCAGAAGGATGGCCCAGGCGTCATACACCAAAACCCAAATCCCTGGCGTGCAGGTGAACCGACGGCTCGAATTTTAACAGCAGCCTAAAAAGTACCAGAAACTTTACATCGAGGCTGATTGTGCGATGGAGATCGCTCGCGCGACGCAAAGGCCCCAGACGAGCGGGTAGCGTAGCGTCATTTATATGTTCGATGCTGCTAGTTTGTGACGGGCTGGTAGTGTTCGGCGTGGCAAACGCTGCTACTCTAGAAGTAAGCGGCATCGTTTGGGAAATGTGGACGCCACCGGTGTATTTTAACAGCGTTTATAATTTCCGAACGCGGCAAATGTGTTCAGTACTTTGTAGCGTTGTTGCTGGCCTAAACACTGCTAATGATTTGCTAGTGCTAAAAGTAATTTGCCACGACAGCAATTTTTGCTGTCCTTGCAGCGTTTGCGCAGTCAATGTAAACATATAAAGTATGCGTTCAATATAATATTGTATGTGTGTCACGTTTTACATGCATCAAATATGTAAATTGTAACATCCACACGTTTACATAACACATTGATATCCATGTTTCAATTATAAATGCCGAAATTGTAAAGCACTTTGCATCGTCTATCTTTGACGGCGACGGCTCGATTCTGGGCGATTGGTCTGAACCGTTGAATTTGAAGTTGAAAAATATGTGACGTGTCATAATAAAGAGAACATATGTCATTATAGATCTTATCAAAAGATATACCAACACATATATAAAACCGAAACCTCTGGCACATCGATACCAAATTAGAGACATGGCTTCTATGAGCACGCTCATTTTTTGGTCGTGCTAGAATTATCATGTTTCCATGCATACGTCCAATAACTAACAAGGTTAATGCCCAGCCCCCTTCAAGGTAGGTCACATCCAGCATGCATCTTAAGAACTTAAGTAGCAGCTACACAAAAAGGTGCGTCAACTCGAGACAACCAAGTTTGGAATAGTCTTACAAACAGCAAATGTACTGTTACAAAAAATGCCACAACTCCGATGTTACTCGTTCACTTCTGGGATGTTGATCTCTTATTTTGTCTGGATGGCGAAGGGGCACCTTCTCCCACGTAGGCCTTCTGGGACGCTGATTTGTTTTGCCTGGACGACGAAGGGCCACCATCTTGCATGTCGGACTTCTGGGACGCTGATTTGTTTTCGAGGACAACGAATGGCCACCTCGCAGTGGGGCATCAAATAGGTCGGGGATATGCTCACGTCATGTCTGTTGCCGATACCATCGCTCCTCATCAGTTTTGCTCGAACTATAAAAAATAGGAGGCCCCATTTGGTTCGATGACTTCGTTCTTGATGATCTTGGCAAGGGATTGTTGGATTGGTCTGAACTCAACTTTGTAATCATCGTGCGCGACTGCCTCAAGGCTTTTACCCTAGATAATGATGTCATCCTTTCTCTGGAAGGATCTTAATTGCCATGTGAAAGCATCCATGTGGTGCATGATGTAGTATTCAGACGTCGGTACATCCTTCGGCTGTTGAAGGCAAGTTATGTTTGTGTTGTGGAGGAAGCGTAGTAAGCCAACGTTGTTTTTCTTCTGGCACCCATTGCTGAAGTATCCTCCCTTTGTTTTCTACTCGAAGAGAGTCTCGTCCAGAACCGCCTTCAGCCTGCTATAGTCCTTCTTCACCCGTCGATTGGAATCCAAGATATAAGAGTTGGAATTCTTTGGGTTTAGAATGACGAGGATCCAATGGTCGTTGTGCAACAGTATGAGAGACAAGTATTGTCAACCTTCCTATGATGCAAGGATCGATAACGGAAATGCATGGAAGCATATTTGAATCGGTACTTGCTAGAGAAAGACTTACACCATCTTGTAGAGCACGAGGAGGTTGTCCACATCCTTATTTTACACCAAGAAATCGGAAAGGTAGGTCGTCATAACTTTTACACCTTGATGGTCTTTACGGTTGTGCTCATGGAGGTGGTAAGGGTCCACCACCGTGATGGATAAGTTTCTGGCCCTAGCCTTCAGTGACAGATGTAACGCCCACAACATTAGCAAGGAGCACCCCTCTATACTGTGGAGGTGGAGTAGCTTGAAGCTGTCCCCGAAATCAATATAAATCTTTCCGCGGGGAAATCAACTGATATAGACATGACTACCTCAAATACGATCCAAAGTATTACAAGAATATATATTTTCAGGTGATTTCAAATAATAATAATAATTTATATTATTTTGTTATTCAAGAAGAAAGTACAACACTTTGTTTTATTATATGCAGAATCATACAATATTTTTATCCTTTAAAAAAAGACAATATTTTTATAAAGCACGTGCGAAGATGAGAAATATATGCAACAATTGGCAAACTCTAGAAGAAAATCTTGGGCGTCTTCCACCGAACACCATGTCACATACACATGGGCCAAAGGAATTTCTTTTGATTCAATGGATTAAGATTAGCCACGTGGCCCATAGGATTTTGGGCTGCACCAAGTGTTTCCTCAAGCGTACAAGGCCTGAAATTCTACCGACGTACTCGGCTGCCGGATCGTTCTGCCGACGTACTCGACGGGACCTCCTATATGACGCATTTTGTGTCATAGAGGGGCTCGACGAACAGGGAGCGTCGCATGACTGGGCCGGCCCAACACATTTCCTATGGCGCGACACAAAAAATGATGAATAACAACAACACGTACCAGGAATTGATCCCAAGATTCCTGGTAATGTGTAGGGCCGGCCCTCAAAAAAAAGGAATCGATCCCATGACCTCAGGCGCCACACACAACCGACCGCGGGCCATTAACCGCCACACCACAGAGCGACAGCTGAACATCAAGGTGCAAAACATTATAAGAACATACAGCAGCGTTGAGATTTGTAAAACATTTTGACAACATTTCTTGAAAACGAACATACAACAGCTGAAAAATCTGGAATTTTTTCCATATTCCATTTTTCCAGAGAAGTGGAGATTTTTTGTAATTCCGATTTTAAAAAGAAAGACGAACAAATTTTGCAAATCATGAACAATTTTTCAAAAATTAACATTTTCCGAAAAAATGAACAAATTATGAAAAACGCGACCATTTTCTAAAATTTCTGAACATTTTCTGAGATCATGAACAATTTTAAATTTTTGAACAAAAATGGAAAGTAGGAACATTTTTTTATATTAAGATAAAAAAGTTAAACAAAACATATTTTAAATGTGAACAAAATTTGTATTGTACACTTTTTTTAGAAATGTGGAACACGGGGACATTTGTTGAAATTGCGAACAACATGTTGAAACCACGAACATTTTTTGAAACATGAACATTTTTATGAAATGGTGAACAAATTTTGAAAACAAGAACATTTTTTGAAACATGAACATTCTTCCGAAATTGTAAACAAATTTGTAAACAAAAACATTTTTGAAATTCCTGAAGTTTTTTTAAACACAAACATTTTTTGAAATTGGGAACAAAATTTTAAAACAAGAACATTTTTAAAAATTTCCAAAAAATATTTGAAATTTATGAACAAAAGAAATAGGAAAAAGAAAAAAAGAAAGAAGGAAAGAAAAAGGAAACAGAAAAACACAAAGGAATACAAAAAAAATAAAGCGAAAAGGAAACATAAGCAAAAAAAGAAAAAGAAAAAATAACAAAAAAGAAATATAGAAAAACCGGTTCAGGTAACTTCTAGAAGGATCCCAAAACTGATAAAAACCGGTTGGAAATCTCTGGAAGGTTCTAAAACCAGAAACGTTGCGACAGGTTAATGGGCCAGCCCAGCTCACCGCTCGATCGCTAGGTTGTGCGAAAGCTCGACAGTTTGTCGCTTAATGCGTCAAATAGGATATTCGGTACTCGGTTGCATCGACTCTTAATAAATAGACGTCATCTATTAGCGTTTAGACTCGAGTTTTGTTTAGAGAAGTTTAGCTATGGCTACTTTTATTTGTCTTCACTCGTAGCGGCTAGTGCGATTTATTTCATCCTGTCGGAACCCCATCTTGTGTGATTTATTTCATCTAGCATATCCGCAGTTTCATATTGCTTGGCTATTCTTTTCTTGCATGTTCTTCGATTTGCTTGCAGGAAAATCCTTCGTGGATAGGTTGATCGCGCTGTTGGTTCGGTTGATAACATCGTGGAGTTGGTTCAGCGATTGCTGTGGATATCAGTCGTGTACGGTTGGTAGTCAGATCATGAGGGTCAAGTCCCCTAAAAAAATCGTAGTTATCACCTCTCATTGAAAGATCGGGCCCCAGTTCACATCATCAACGAGGAACCCGACACCTTGTGGCACATTCACTGTGTAGACCAGGTGGTTTTCATTTGGGGTAGTAAATGTTATCTTGGCCGCCTTCTCTTTTCTCAGAATGTCGTCATGAACATACCTCAAGTGGTACAACATGAGGTTGTATGAACTTATATGTAACATGGGTTGACCAGGGTAATGGACCCCCGGGGACGCAGCAAGACTATCCTCAATCTCCTTCTCAACCTGTTTCTGGCTGCATCAATCGCTGACTCCCAGCATTAGGCGGTTTAGTGTAATATGTCCTCCGAGCCCGCGGTTTCCTACCTTTTTTAGGTGGAGGAGCTGGATCACCTTTGGGAGCTTCTTGGACCGTTCCTTCCAAGATGTTTGCGGTGACCTTTGGCTTGCATGTACGTCGTCGCTCATCCTGAGTGTCGTTTGGCGGTGTGTTAAATAGACTCTTAGCAATGCTAGGGTTAGTCACCCCAAGAGTCATGCCTACATTATACACATGATCATCCAAAAGAAAACTGAGATCTTCCTCTTGAAACTCATTATTGTACTCGATGGCGGCATCATCATTGTCGGGGGCTAAATCATTTGCCACGACCATGTCTTGATGACTACCTCCTGCACTACCATGGCCTAAAGGCGATGGTCCCAACGAAGGGGCATTTGTATGGACAATCGGCGGCGAGGGTGTTTGCTGCGGGTAGTGTGCCCCCAAAAGGATTTGGTTCTTAGGCCACCTAAGTTGACAACCGGGGCACTGTATGAGGCTTAAGTGTACGTCCTCATCTTTCCCCTCGGTCTACTCAGGAGGGTCAACATCTTCGAAACCGCTAAACAGGGATAACACTTCCTCCCTACACAAATCATTTGGGAACAGAGTGTTGTGCATAATTGTTGATTTGGGAAAAACGATAATACCTGCAGCAACCACCGCTAGTTGGTCGTTCACCATGCCTTGGAGAGTGCACGGGGTGTTCTCCTACGAAACATGTATGCCCTGACGATTTATAGATTGGAACAACAAAATCATACCATGGAAAAAGGTGTATGCATGTAGAGGCGGCGATAATAATTACCATAAGGGTGTTTATATCAATAGGTGATGTCCTCTGGCCTGCAAAAGATACGGATGGGCTGCTATGAGGTGCTTTATCAGCCCGCGGCTCCTTATCCAAGTTCACGTTAGCTGGCGCTGAGAAGATCTGGGCTGGTAGTGCTGGTTTTGTCTTCCCTGATGCGAAACTAATCCTCATGGCCGCAACTAGATCGGGCCACATTACGGTTATTTGGGCTTTCGCCATTTCTTTTGCTTTGGCATGTAAACCCTTCTCCAAGTCTTCTTTCAGTCTTGCCACTTTGGCATCTATAGATTCCTGGTTTTCTATCCTTTTCATCCTTTTAACCTCGGGGTCTTTCGGATAATGTGTGGCCCACCTATCATGATATCCGGCACCGGCCACATGACTAGTCGACGGCTTCGTCATTAGGTCCTTGCCTTTGACCACAGGCTCGAGCGTGCCACCGTTTAAGAGCTTCGGTGGGCACCTAATGAAATGGCCAGATCAGTCGCGCGCATCCGCCAGCAAGAGGCAGTCGGCACGTCGAGTACTGCGAGGCAGAGGAGGCTGAGAACTCGCTTCGTGCTGGGAAGCCGCCACGCACCAGGGAGCTGGTGGCAAGCGGCTGCCGGAATACCTGGCCCCCTAGGAGGGATTATTAGTTTTACTATTGTTCATCTTTAATTTTTATGCATTGTACATAGTAGTTAAGTATCATCACGTATATGTGATGATATATTATATATATATTTGCAGTGAACTATTGAACAATTAATACATATTATTAATTTTTCTATCTATTTTCCTACTCATTTCTAGCTAGCTGTTATCATCCACATGTAAAGAATGAAAAGCATACACACATTGAAACATAACAATATATAACAACAGAAAGCATACACACATTGAAACAAAGCAATATTATGATTGTTGTGCAGACAGAGCAATCAACATCAAAACGATTCAACAAAATAAAATGTGTCCGTAACCACCACCCTTGCCTATAGAACCTCTTGGCTCTGCCTGAATTCATGTAGGCGTTCGTCCAAGCGGTCGACACACTCGCGGTCCAGCTCTGAGCGCGATCTCGAGCTCCAAGCTGGCTATCCTATTGTGCGGCGCATGGCAGCTTCTCGGCGCAGACGCGCCTATCTTGCTCCACGGCACTGCCATGCCTTGCGTTAAGGGTCTGGTCAACCCTGGCAATGACGCGCACCACGACATTGTCCGCCGCATTGTCGGGGACGCCCTCGTCCTCGACGGGCTATGGCGCCTCCACCGACTTGTTTTCCTCGTCGAGGAGGTTGATGGCAGAGGCGGCGCTTCCGGTTGACATGCTATGAAATGGTAGAGGGGCTATAGGCTGCGCTAGCTATGCCTTGCTACTTGTAAACTGCGTTGGGATTTTCCCCGAAGAGGAGGGGAGATGCAGTACAATAGAGATAAGTATTTCCCTCAGTGAGAACCAAGGTTATCGAACCAATAGGAGAACCAAGCAAATTCACAAAAGCAAATACTTGCACCCAACGCGGGCAAGAGGGTTGTTAATCCCCTTGAACTCGTTACTTGCAAGGATTAATTCTGATAGTGATAGATAGATAAATAAATTGCAAAATAAAAGAAAAGTAAATAAATTGCAGCAAGGTATTTTTGGTTTTTGTAATATATAAAAGTAGACTCGGGGGCATAGTTTTCACTAGAGGCTTCTCTCTCGAACACATAACATACGTGTAACACCCCTGTGTAATAGCCACTGTGATCAGCTGCTAATAATGTCAAGTCATATCATTTGCAGTGCCTAAACATAGTGGTTATCCAAAGCAAATCAACTCCAATCTGAAAATCAACTCAAATTCAAAAGTGCAAAATAAATTTGCTCAAACACCTTTGAAAAAATGTTCACTAATTAGAAAATATTCCAGAAACACTCATAAAAATATCACCAATAATACTTGGATTGAATAAATGATTTAAACAATATAAAACAGCACCAAAACAGCAATATTAAATCCATTTAAAATCACATTAAATTCAAATAAAGCCCAACTTTGCTCAAACCAATTTTTGGTGGATGCTTACATTGCATATTAATATCTGGGCCAAGTTCCATATTTTACCAAAATGCACAAGTGGCCTAACTAATACCAAACAGAAAACAAATAAAAGAAAAACACAAAACAGAGATAGAAAAATAACACGAGGCACTGTGCACTGGGCCTAAGTGCATAGTGCCCTGACAGCTGGCCCATCTGGCCCAAACTCCCTCTCTCCTTCGCGCTGTCGCCTTCCCCCTGGCCGAGCGCGCGCTCGCCGCTCCGGCGCCGACACGCCGACGCCACCGACGAAACAGGGACGAGGAGGGGATAAGGGCGAGGCCGTTCACTCGCCCTGGACCCCCTCGACCACTCCTCCCCTTCCTCCTCGCTCTTTCCCCCTTCAGATCCATCGACGTCCGCCGCGGTCGCCGCCGCGCCTCGCTCCTGTCCGCGGCCACGACCATCGAATCACCTCACTGACGTGCCCGTCGCCTTCGTCTACGTCTTCCGCATCCTATGGTGGTCGCAGCGGGAGCTAGGAGGCATCACAGCGCCGGGATTCCTCCATCCCCATCTCCGGTCGCCGCCGCCCTTCTTCGTCCCCGGCGGCGTCTTGCTGCTACTAAGCTGACACCGGGCCACCTTGTGCCTCCCCGGTGAGCTCCTCTTCCTTCCCCACTCCCTGCTGGTCCTGGCGCGTAGCCTAGCTACCTCCTCCACGCGTGCCCGAATGCAGCGCCGCGGGGCTCGTCGACGGCGCCTCTCCGGTGACCAAATGGTCACGGGGCCGAGCCGTTTGTGCTCAACGCAGCGCGTAGAACCTCCCCAGCCCCTCCATTTGCTGCCTAGCACGCTGCAGCGCCGATTGCGCCGATGCCCGTAGCCGCTCCGCCGCAGACCTCGACGCCGGCGAAGTTTCCGGCCAGGTCCGGCGAAACCAACCCCACCACTAGACTCGCGGGCGAGCGCCCGTTCGAATGGGTCAAGCCGCGCGCCGAACAGCGCTCTGTAGATGAATTCCGGCGAGAGCCGGGGCTCTCCGCCGCGTTCCGGTGTCGCCGGCCACCGCTGATGTGGCGCAGGTGGGGCCCACCCTGGGTCGCCGACCATGGGCCCTGGGACCCCAGTTGACTGAGTTGACTCAGTCAACTCTGCTGACTGGGCACTATGTGCCTATGACATGCGGGTCCCACCGCTTATTAGTTTAAATAAAATGATTTAATAATTAAAGTTAATTAGTTATACTAATTGTCTCACTGACAGGATGGGCCCACCTCCTAATTAACCCTGATAATTAAGTTAACACACTGTTAGTCTAAACAGAGGCTGACATGTGGGTCCCACTGGACCCACATGTCATGTTTGACCAGGTCAGCGTCACTGTTGACCTGCTGATGTCAGCAACACGTCATACTGACGTCATAATTCAATTCTGTTAATAAAAACAATTCCAGAAAATCAATTAAACTTTGAAAATTAATAACTTTTAAACCGTAGCTCAGATCGAAAAAGTTAAAACATGAAAGTTGCTCAGAACGACAAGACGAGTCTGATCGTGCCGTCTGTTTCCATATCGGAACCCCCTACGTAGGAGAACTCGTAACTCCGAACCCGTATCTGATAGATGAATAGTGCCTAATCACCGGTTAATAAATCCAACACTAATCCTAAGATAACTAAAATGACTTAGGCATACGTCAGGCAACCCTGCACTGCATCATAGCATAGCATGCCCCGTGTTGCAACTGATTGCATTATATTTACTTGTTTCCTCCCCCTCTTCTCTTTCGGTAGACCCCGACGTTGACGTAGCTCCTGAGGCAGACGCCGCTCCGGAGTACGACTACGTCCCCGACGACCCTGCCCTTGCCGTCGAGCAGACAGGCAAGCACCCCCATT
This sequence comes from Thinopyrum elongatum, assembly GCA_011799875.1. NCBI lineage: Eukaryota > Viridiplantae > Streptophyta > Magnoliopsida > Poales > Poaceae > Thinopyrum > Thinopyrum elongatum. The sequence continues at coordinate 481,343,918 of CM022302.1, read as the reverse complement.
TTGAACATTCCGATATCACCTATTCTCTTCCTTCTTATGCTTGCATTAGATGTTACTGCTGCTGTTACTATCCTATATCTGTTGCATAGCCTGATTACTTGTAACCTACTGTTGATACCTGCCTGTCATCCTAAACTGTATAGCATAGGATGGGTAGAGCCTCATCAGAGACCCACTTGTCCCGACTGCCCCGCTGGATAATCAGAAGACCCGATTATCGGGATCGAAGATCAGACCCGAGCACCGCACGTCATTTCCCCCTATGTTGCTCGACACTACTGGGTTACTATCGAGTGCCGAGGGTGATACCTCGACAGCACTTCAGATGATAACCTTGTAGGTTAGTTACTCGGTCATGGTAAGCGAGGGTGATTCCTCCTACACCACCCCCGATACCGACGCCGTCGTGCAACATCTCAAGTGTGGACCTCGAGGGGGATTCCTCCTTCGTTCACCTTGATGATAACATCGAGCGGGATTTCCATCGAGGGTAATTCCTCAGGGTTCCCTTCGGTGTCAGACACACAGCTACTTTGGAAATATGACTTGACTTTGAACCATGATACTAAAGACGGGTCGGCCCAGAGGGGTACCCGCGCGAGCATGAATGCGAAGTGATGTGGAGTCGGGTTGACCTGAGAGGTGCCCGCGAGATAACTACGAGGCGTGGCCGGGCATTCTTAGCCCTTGTCGCAAGTCCTTGAGACGGGGCGACGGGGTCACATCGATCGTGAGTCTCTGCTCGTTTTCGCGCGCTCCTAAACCACTAAACGGTTTGGATATTTGATCTGAGGGGCCTCTGGCCTGATAGCACTAACCATCACGTGGGCATAGTATGGGCGTTCTGCGTCGTATACTTCAGCCGAAGCTTAATAGACGTCAGCAACTGGGCGGCACACGCTGGGTTGGACTAGGAACGCAACCGCGCTTGTATTAAGGGGTTGCTAGGTCTGCTCACCGGCGGTGTACGCAACGTGCAGGAGCGTCCGGGGCGATGGCCCAAGACCCCTGGGGGCATAGGTTTAGTCCGGCGTGCTGACCTCTCTGTTAAGTATTTGGTCGGGTTGCGGCGTGTTGCTTAGCCGAGGCCGGGCATGACCCAGAAAAGTGTGTCCGGCCGGAGTTAAGTGAGCATGGTGGGTAAGTTGGTGCACCCCTGCAGGGAAGAAACTTCTATCGATAGCCTGTCCTACGGTAACGGACACTCGGAGTTGTATCCCGATCGGTAGAACTAGAACTTGAGATGAGAACTGGATAGTACGGCTCTGGGATTGCTTTCTCGCAGGGAGTCGAGAAAGAATCTCTGGCCGAGGTTGATATCACCGTTATACTTTACATTATGTTATTCTGTTCTCTTCTAATGCTGCAAGACTGATGAAGATGCTTGAAGATGCTAGTCTTCGATAGGACTAGGCTTTCCCCTCTATTCTGGCATTTCTGCAGCCCAGTCCACTAAAACAGCTCTCCTTTGAAAATGTTGCATATGTAGTATAGATCCTTGCTTGCTGAGTACTTCGGATGAGTACTCACGTTTGCTTTACTTTCTTTTTCCCCATACCCAATCGATGCCACCAGACGACGGAGCCCCTGAGTCAGATGCCCCAGTCGACGACCACTTCTACTACCAGCCCGGAGAGTACTACTACTACGAGGAGCCGTCTGACGACCAGGAGTAGGATTCGGAGGGTCCAGGGCAGGAGGCCCACGCCTTTTCGATCGTAGTATTTTATTTTGCCCCGCCTCTTTGAAGGCTTATCTCTCTTTCTGTAATATATCTGTAGCCAGATATCTGATGCTTCCGCTGACACTTGTATGCCATCGAGCTATGTATTCGAGCCCTCGAGGCCCTGGCTTGTAATATAAAGCTTGTATGAATTTATTTATGTTTTAGAGTTGTGTTGTGATATCTTCAAGTGAGTCCTTAGGCTTAATCGTGTGCATTTGCGTATATGATTAGTGCACGATTAAGCCGGGGTCGTCACAATACGGTGGGTAGAAAAATTACTGTTGGGCAATTGATAGAAAAGCATATAGTTATGACGTATTCACGACAATGATCATGCATATAGGCATCACGTCCGAGACAAGTAGACTGACTCCTGCCTGCATCTACTACTATTACTCCACCAATTGTCCGCTATCCAGTATGCATCTATGGTATTAAGTTCATGACAAACGGAGGAACGTCTTAAGCAAGATGACATGATATAGACAAAGTAAACCCAATCAATATGAATAAACCCCGTCGTTTTACCCTTAATGGCAACAATACAAATACGTGTCTTGTCCCCTTCTATCACTGCGATATAGAACACCGCAAGATTGAACCCATTACAAAGCACCTCTCCCACTGAAGATAAAGCAATCTAGTTGGCCAAACCAAACGGATAGATTAGAGAGAAATACAAAGCTATAACAATCATGCATAATAAAGTTCAGAAAAAACTCAATTACTTTCAATGAATAATCTGATCATAAACTCATAATTCATCGGATTCTAACAAACATACCGCAAAAGAATATTACATCGGATAGAACTCCAAGAAGATCGAGGAGAACATGGTATTGAAGATCCAAGAGAGAGAATAAGCCATCTAGCTACTAGCTATGGACCCGTAGGTATGTAGTAAACTACTCACGCATCATCGAAAGGCAGCAAGGATGATGTAGAAGCCCTCCTGATCGATTCCCCCTTCGGCAGAGTACCGGAAAAGGCCTCCAGATGGGATCACGGAAGAATAGAAGCTTGCGGCGGCGGAAAAAGTGTTTCAGGTGGCTATCTGGGGGTTTTCCAATATTTCAAAATTTATAGAAGTGGAATTAGGTCAGACAGAGCCTCTTGGGGCCCACAAGGTAACAGGACGCCCCCCTAGGCGCGCCCTGTTGCCTTGCCATCTCCTCGTTTGTCCTCTGGTCTCCTCCCGAAGCTTCTAGGGTCTCTTAAGTCCAGAAAAAAAACCATCAAAAAGTTTTGTAGCGTTCAGACTTCGTTTGGTACTGATTTTGTAGAAAACCAAAAACAAGTAGAAAACAGCAACTGGCACTACGCATTGGGTTAATAGATTAGTCCTCAAAAGTGATATAAAATAGCATAAAGATGCATATAAAGCATCCAAGATTGATAATTAATAGCATGAAACAATGAAAAAATTATAGATACGTTGGAGATGTATCAGCATCCACAAGCTTAATTCCTGCTCATCCTCGAGTAGGTAAATAATAAAAACAGAATTTTTGATGTGAAATGCTACCTAACATGTGTATCATGTAATCTCTTTTACGGTATGAATATTAAGATACCAGTTGACGGTGTCCTGGACTAGGGGGTACTCATCACGTCGTCTCTCGACCAGGTAGATCGGGCCGAGGACCCCCATGGCGGTTCACTATTGGGCCAGTTCGAGCAGCCCATGCCGCATACAAGGGATATTTCATAAGACTTGGCGCCCAAGACGAGGACTCTTCTAACCCCTAGGCCTCTGGTACATTATATAAATCAAGGCCAGGCTAGTCAATAGATCAATGGATGTTCATTAGAACAATCTCGTGGTAAATACATGTACACTGTACTATACCCATATCAATACAATCAAAAGCAGGACGTAGGGTATTATCTCTTCGAGAGAGCCCGAACCTGGGTAAAATCCTGTGTCCGTGTTACCATCGCTCCAAGACACCTAGCTTAGGATCCCTACTACGAGATATGCCGGATATAGAACCGACATTGGTGTTTTCATTAAGAGTCTGTTGGGTGATCGTCATGGATCGATGGGATGATCAGATCGGGATCCAGAATTTTTTTAGTGGCGGCGGCCGTATCCGTGGTCCGACGATACCTTGGATCCGAGATACCATGAAAAGCTACGCGTGTAAACAACAGCCTCGCTGCATGGATCAGTGCGGAGATTATTGAAAAGAAAGGGGAAATATGAGCGGCAGACCAGCTGAGCAGACCGCGAGCGTGTTGCACGCGCCCATGCAGAATCAGTATAGGTGGGTCGGCTGTCAAAAGTTTTGACCCGCAGCAACACAGGGAGATCCCATCCTCCTTTTCTCCTTATTATTTAATCAAGTTGTACTTGTCATTAATAATTTGTCTTTCATGATCTGCTCACGTGCTACAGCTAGTTTGCTCTAGCTTTGCCATATACTAACCCGTGTGCAGACAGTCAAATCCTAGGTGGTCTGATGCTAGTACTACTAGTACGTATACGCGGCCCCCAATGGATGATTGTGCTTAATAATTCTTTTTAGATTTCCACGCTTGAAGACCCAGGTCTGCAATCCGGTCTACGTTGCCGCCGCCGTTCCAAGACGATTTGATATGCTGTCGCTGCCCCGCACGCATTGTGTCCGTAACTCGGGCAACCCTGCGAATTTGGATTCGTCACCTCATCGTGCCGACGCCCTGTGTCGACAACAGCCTCGCACCAGGCCACATCTATTTTAATAATTTATTTTGCATAAATAATTTTTCCAGCTAGATCTGTTCCACACATATCAGTTTCTTTGAAAATTATTGTTCTCGGTTCGCTGTTTTATTTAGCAGAACCGCGGGGCGGCGACATACAAACCACAACAATACGCGTCTCGAATAGTTCAGCTGAGTGTTGGCTTCACCCACGCAACTTCTCAGGCCCCCAAGCGACCACGAGGACCCGAGAACGGCCTGGCTCAGATCGCGCATACACAGGGATAATCTTCTGCCTGTTTCATACTTTTTGTTTAACTACTTGAGCTGCCGATGGATAGCTACTACTTTATGCATACAACTAATGAATGCTGGTTTGTAGCAGTTTTTAATTGCTCCATGGCGGCTACATCACGTGGAGACCAAGTCGTCCTGATAAAGGATTAGTACTTCCCGTGTTGACTGGTCCGCGGAGGATCAGTGTCGCGAAAACACGTGCTTTAGGCCAGTCGGCTTCATCTATAGTTCGGCGGACATCGCATCCGCAGCCCGGCCTGCCAGACGGACTTGAACTACGTCATGTGGTCACCACAATGCGTCGCCGCGCCGTCAAGCCGACCTCGACGCCCAGACCATACTTACCAGATTATTCACTTCGCATAAATTAATTGTGCATTTTTTCTTTTTTCATTATTATTATTATTTCTTGCTCGCACTATTTATATGTGTGCAGGTAATCGAGTTCGACTGTGTTACGCGGTCACCTCGGCGTGTCGATGTCGTCGTCCCACCTAAATCGACCAAATTGTGTTGTCACCTTGGCGTGCTACCCTATGACGGCATCCCCGCGCCATCATTTCATTAAGCCAACGTCTAATACGTCGACCTGCTCCAACACCTCGGCTGGACCGGGGGCTTTGCCATCTCGTCATCAACCTACTCCCGAGGCTTCGGCGTCACCAGCCGACGAGCTGCGCTGACCTCGGCTGGACCGGGGCCCTCACCTCGCCACATCGATCGTGCTGCGTCGCCACTGCATCAATCCGAACTCTTCGCTCGGGCACCTCAGAACCGGCTTGGGGACTGGGACCTCAACCAGGCCGAGGACTACACACCATGTCGGATCTGTCAAAGATCAATAGGCGTCTTCGTCCCGCCACAAGCCTGGATTGCGTCGTCAACACCGAGCACATTAACCAGCTAAGCCGCTTTCATGCTCATTTTTTAAAAATGTTTAATTTTTGTTCGGTTCGACCAAGCATTAAATTTGTGTTAAACAAAAAAAGTTGTTTGTTAAAAACTTAGTTTGTTAAAAACTTGTTTGTTAAAAACACTTCTTTTTTCAATATTAACTGGGGCTCTTAAATTTATATGAGCTGTTTTATAATAAATGTTTTCTTCTATGTCGTTGCAAAGTCTTTTTCTACCACTCTTTTCTCGACGCGAGTGTGTGGTCAATAGCCGGGGAGCCTAGTTTTTTTCTCAAAACTGCTCGAGTTTAGTTCGCTAAACTGGCCTAACGAGAAGTACTCCGCCTTCGGGATAGGAGGTTGAAGCCGTAGGCTGACCCGCTTGAAGTCTTGAGATCGGATGTATCATGTTAAAGCACGACAGAAACACAATTTTTTAAGACCAATTTCGGATTAGCACAAAAAACTTGATTTAGTTCAGACGTAAAGTTTTTACTGGAGTTTTTTGGTTTTCCAAGCTTATGCCACTTCTAACCTATTTGTGTGTTTCCAACATAAGTCTTGCAGTACAACGCCGGACACCTTTAAAGCTTCGGCAATATCAACGCGGGGCTGCAACTAGAGCCGAACCCACCAAAAGCCAAGGTACTCCGACAAGTCCTCGGCAAAACATTCTCGAATCTTGCTTTATATGCATCAGTTTCGAATTGTGTCTTCGGTCAATAGTTGGGTTGCCCGACTCCTGTGCTTGCCTCCTACGTTCCGCTTTGTTCGGCTAGGTGTGCAAAGAGAGAACCACTGCGATTGTGCTTCCAGCTCGAATGGTTAAGCGCCTCAGTGAAAAAAGCCGAAAACTAACTGTCACAATGGGCGTAAACTGGTAAGCGATCCGATGACTGTGTCAAACTATAGATCGATAGAGGTTACCCCGTGGGCCTTTCATAAAATTGGCCGAAGTGTTAATGGCTTGACCTCGGCTGATGCCAAACACTAACCGGGGGCTAATAACCGGCCCCCAACTTTAAACTCCTATGACTAAGTGAAAGTTATAAAGTCTGGATATCTGATTGCCTCGTTTTCGCTAACACAACCATCTCCGGGCACCGAGACATCGGCTAAGGATTGTCTTGTTAGTACGAAAACACTCTGCGTAGCATCTACAAAGGGGTAGAAGCCGACGATGGGCCGCTTTAAGATTATAAATGGTCGCAACGGAGTCAAAATAAACATATATCATCAGTGTTTGTATTCAATATACGAGCGCTGCCTTCCGTAATTATCGTTATAAAGCCAGAAATATGCATCAATTTGACTTATGATTTTGGCCAAGCTGGATTGTCTGGCTCCTGTGTTTAACCCTATGTTCCCGATTGTTCGGCTAGGGGGTAAAGGGAGCACCTCTGTGATTGTTACTTCCGGGTCATCCTGGCTAGTACCTCAGACTGGGTGAAGCCAAAAGCTAGTCATCTTAACAATATAATTGGTCGGCAATGACGGAAGTGAAAATTTAGGTTCACTAAAGACCACAGAGTTCGGGAACTTTCCCCGAACTAAATCCTCAATATTTTCCTCCCACATTGATTGAAGTTGAGGTTTCACGATCATGGTCAACATGATAGCCTTGGAAAAGGAACTTATAAAAGAACTATTTTTCCCGGAAGATGTTTCTTATGTTAAAAAGTAATATACCATATCTCTCCGCGTACCTTTGTTTATAAAACTGTATCGCCGGATTGCCTTGTTTGCCATAAATCTTTGCCCTCGTCAAGGCTTTATAAAGTAGGACAAACACTCCCCGGCTACTCGCCGAGGAGGTTGAAGCCGATGGTCGGTCAACAAAGTTTTGTACAATATGGATCCGAGCATTAATGATGTAAAGTACTTGCATACATAGAATCATTGCACATAAAAATTGCGAGTAAAATCCATTTACTGCAACCCATCTTCTAAACCCCTTGGGGCCGACCTTGGCGAGCTCGGATTTCGCCAGCTCTAAACTCCTTTAAGAGATCTTTATTCTCTTTCTGAGAAGTTTGTGTTCAACACAACAAAAATTTCTGTCAAACGGATATCGATCCTTAATTCGGCCACCCGTGCCCACATTAAGGCTCGGGGGCTACTGGGCATCGCGCTTATCATTTACAAATATTAAAGGGGCACATCGATCCCCTGATCTGGTGTTGCCACCCGACCAGTGGCTCGGGGGCTACTGCATTGCCTATTCAATGCAGAAAATTCAAAGTGCTCAGTGTTCGACTTGACCGAGCTATGGGCAAATGCGTCTTCGGACAACAATAGGTACCATCTGTGACTTATCCGGCTTCAAGCTAATATATTATGGCGACTTCTCAAAACCCTCTCTCAAGGGCCCGTCCGCCGATCACTATCTCCTCTAATATATTACACTGCGTTCCTATTCCTACGTATGCTGCCAAGCTAGGAGTTGATCCTCAGACCAATTTCGCGAATCGACCTGAGTCTCAGGGGCTACTGGAATCAGCGGTTTCATGTTTTCCTTCAGGTGCATCTCGGATTTTAGGCCGACACACACCTTAAGGGCTACTGGCTATACATCTCGTTAGCAAATAAATTGCACCAATCGAAAATAAAATCTGCAAACAATCAGCCCATGACCGAGGTGGTGCACCACCTCGGATGCAGTCCGGCATAAAGCTCGGATACAAGCTGCTGGCTCCATAGAGGACATTTTCGGCATTAAGTTCGGCTAAACTCCTTCGACTTTTTCGAGCCAAGGTGATCTATGACACCTCGGATATAGTCCGGCGTTGGAGCTCGGATACAGTCCGACGTTGGAGCTCGACTGCAAAAAGACACCTCGAATACAGTTCGGCGTTGGAGCTCGGCTGCAAAAAGACACCTCGGATGCAGTCCAGCGTTGGAGCTTGGACGCAAGAGGACATCGCCGCACGGGAAACACTTCAAACCCAAGGTGTGGCGTAAAAAATAACAAGGCATTGATAAAGGCCAAAGACTTAAAGGGCTCCTCGGATGCCCGACATGTGAACTCTTTGGATTTAGCTCGGCAATCCTCAAGACCGAAGATGGGAAGATTTGTTGAACCAGTTTTCAAGACCGATGACCGAAGATGAAGAACAGTTCGGAAGAACCGAGGAGCGTCCCCAACTTGAAGACCGGTTCAGGGGGCTACTGACGGTGTCCTGGACTAGGGGGTACTCATCATGTCGTCTCTCGACCAGGTGGATCGGGCCGAGGATGTTCACTATTGGGCCAGTTCGGGCAGCCCATGCCGCATACAAGGGATATTCCACAAGACTTGGCGCCCAAGACGAGGACTCTTCTAAACCCTAGGCCTCTGGTACATTATATAAACCAAGGCCAGGCTAGTCAATAGATCGATGGATATTCATTAGAATAATCTCGTGGTAGATACATGTACCATGTACTACACCCATATCAATACAATCAAAAGCAGGACGTACGGTATTATCTCTTCAAGAGAGCCCGAACCTAGGTAAATCCTGTGTCCATGTTACCATCACTCCAAGACGCCTAGCTTAGGACCCCTACTACGAGATATGCCGGATATAGAATCGACACCAGTGATTCAAGGCAATAGTCTATCATTTGATATAAAGACATCAATACTCAGGCATACTAACAAACAATCATGCCCTTTAAAATAAACAATGCTAAAGAACGCTATCCCTACAAAGTCATATAGCCCATAATGCTTAGTCTTCCTAGCATAAAGATATTAATCATGAAATACCCCGATGACAAGCCAAGCAATTGGATCATACTTTTTAACGCGCTTCAGCATTTTCAACCCCACACAATACATGAGTGTGAGCCATGGACATAGCACTATAGGTGGAATAGAATGCGGTGATAGAGATTAATAAGGGGAAGTCAAGAAGGAAGAAAGTCTCACATCGACGCGGCTAATCAACGGGCTATGGAGATGCCCATCAATCGATATCAATATGAGGAGTAGGGATTGCCATGCACATGCACTAAGAGCTATAAGTGTATGAAATCTCAATGGAAACTAAGTGGGTGTGCATCCAACTTGCTTGCTCATGAAACCTCGGGCATTTGAGGAAGCCCATCATCGGAATATGCAAGCCAAGTTCTGTAATGAAATATTTCCACTAGTATATGAAAGTGACAACATAGGAGACCCCTCTATATGAAAAACATAGTGCTACTCTGAAGCACAAGTGTGGAAAAGGACAATAACATTGCCCCTTTTCTCCTTTTCTCTCATTTTTTGGGGGTCTTTTTTGCCTCTTTTTTCCCGTCCAGAGTCTCATACCGACTTGTGGGGGAATCATAATCTCCATCATCCTTTCCTCACTGGGACAATGCTCTAATAATGATGATCATCACACTTTTATTTACTTACAACTCGATAACTAGAACAATATGACTCTATATGAATGCCTCTAGCAGTGTACCAGGATGTGCAATGATTCTAGCGTAACATGTATAACAATAATGAATGGTGGCTGAGCCACAAATACTATGTCAGCTATATGATCATGCAAAGCAATATGACAATGAACACATATGTCATGAAAAACGGAATGGTGGAAGTTGCATGGCAATATATCTCGGAATGGCTATGGAAATGCCATAATAGATAGGTATGGTGGCTGTTTTGAGGAAGATATAAGGAGGCTTATGTGTGATAGAGCGTATCATATCACAGGGTTTGGATGCACCGACGAAGTTTTCACCAACTCTCGAGGTGAGAAAGGGCAATGTACGGTACTGAAGAGGCTAGCAAATTACGGAAAGGTAAGAGTGTGTATAATCCATGGACTCGCATTAGTGATAAAGAACTTACATACTTATTGTGAAAAGCCTGTTAGCCCTCGAATCAAAGTACTACTTGCATGCCTCTAGGGGGATAGATTGGTAGGAAAAGACCATTACTCATTCCTGACCACCACTCATAAGGTAGATACTCAATAATAAATCATGCTCCAACTTCATCGCAAAACTAGAGGCTATACGTGCATGCTTAGGGAATCACAAACCTTAACATCCATATTTTTACTAAACCATCCACTAGTACCCCCTACATATTACCATCTTAATATCGCAAAACTATTGCAGGCAATAAAGCATATCATATTAGTGATCTACATGAAAGTTTTTATTATATCCGCCTTGAATACATATCCTTTATGGACTACTCTTATAACCCGTTCAAATTGCCATTACTACTTATTGGACTCCCAAAAAGATTTAAGTGAAGCATGCAAGTGAAACTATTTCTTTAAAATATAACCACCATCGTGCTCTACAAGATATAAGTGAAGCACTAGAGCAACTGCCTAGCTCAAAAGATATAAGTGAAGCACATAGAGTATTCTAACAAATCATGAATAAATGTGTGTCCCTCTCAAAAGGTGTGTCCAGCAAACGATGATTATGGCAAACTAAAAAGCAAACAAAGCAAAGACTATAATACAAGACGCTCCAAGCAAAACTCATATCATGTAATGAATAAAAATATAGCTCCACGTTATATACCGGTAGATTGTAAACGAAATAGGGGATGCCTTCCGGGGCATCCCCAAGCTTAGACGCTTGGGTCTTCCTTGAATATTACCTTGGGGTGCCTTGGGCATCCCCAAGCTTAGGGTCTTGCCGCTCCTTATTCCTTCATCCATCATACTCTCACCCAAAATTTGAAAACTTCAGCACACAAAACTCAACAGAAACCTCGTGAGATCCATTAGTATAATAGACAAATCATAAACTTTAGGCACTGTTATGGACCCATTCATATTTTATTCTTGCACAATACTTACTGTATTCTAATTTCTTTATGACTTATACCCCCTGATATAATCCATAGCATCATCAAAACAAGCGAACTATGTAATAGAAAACAGAATCTGTCTAAAACAGAACAGTCTGTAATGATCTGAACAATCATTATACTTATGTAACTCCAGAAAATCTAAGAATTAGGAAAACATGGGAAATTTGTATATCAATAATTTGTAAAAAAATCAGAATTTTATGAGGTTCCAGTGAATTTTAATAATTCCAGCACTGAGCGCAAAAGTTTCTGTTTTTTTCACAAAATCAAGTCAACTATAAATCAAATCATCCCAAAGGCTTTACTTGGCACAAACACTAGTTAAAACATAAAACACAATCATAACAATAGCAATAATTGTGTCAACACACCAAAACAGAAAAAAGCAAAATTTTAAGATAACTATTGGGTTGCCTCCTAACAAGTGCTATTGTTTTACGTCCCAGCTAGGCGTAAGACATTATTTCAAGTATTGTCATCCTTAGTTTTAATTCCATAGGTGGCCCTCATAATAGATTCATATGGTGATTTAATTATCTTTGGGATTTCTATTTCTGTGCCCCTCCTTTCTTAGTTGTGCTCAGTTTTGCCCATAGCACCTAACTTTCCTCACTTTTTCCCTCTACCACTCCGCCCATTCTCACAAGATCCCAAACGGAGCCTTGCCATTGGGTCAATGCGGTTGACTGTTACCTACTCGATTACTGACACGTGGGGCCTCGGTTCTTTGGACATGTGGGTCGTGGCTGTGACTGCTTATGACGAGTGGGACCTGGGCTCGATGAGCTATAGGTTTCTTTTGGCTAAAATAGCCTGACCCCGAGCGAGCAGCCGCATCCCCACCAAGCTGCCACCGCCATTCCTGCTGCAGCCCCACCGCCCAGTCTGACCATCCTCTTGAGCTCCGATGGCGAAGCAACATGGTGATTCGCAGCCCACAGGAACCATCAGATATAGTTGGGTCATAGGTACGTATCTAATCGAAAACCTAACAATTAGGATTAGTCGATTGAATGGGCGATTTAATTGTTGTTCATTGATGGGAGCCCATTTCTAGTGTGGAAAAAAGAAAACCCTAGAAATTAGGATCCGTTAATGGGAGCCCATTTTAGATTCCATTTTGATTTGTAAATTTCGTCTTTGATTGATTGCTACCTCTACCTGGATGGAAGAGGGCGACGGAGGAGTTTTCCGCCGGAGATGAGCAGTTGCTGGCTAAGTGCAGCGAAATATGCTCTTGGTTTCCGAGCGTGAAGCAGCTATAGTTGCACTCGATGGGCCTGACCTTGGAAGTGACACCGGAAGAACGGAAGCAATGCTTCCTAAAGGCAAGGGGGCACTCACAATGGAGATTCTTCTCTGGGAAATGGTAGAGGCGATGGAGTCGCCGGATCCTCGACAGCGAGCTCGCTGGCACGAGTACCGCTCCCACCTCTCGTCGCCGAATCCAGAGCCAGAAGGGCCTATGAACTTGCGTATTATCGACGTCGTCAATGAGGCAACAAAGGAGGATGATTTAGACGATGAGGAGGAGGAGGAAGACGATGCTGATGAGGAGGAAGAGGATTCTGATGAAGAGCAAGAGGAGGAAGAGGATTCCGACGAGGAGCAGTATGAGGAGGAGGAGGAGGATGCAGAAGACATGGGCTATCAAGGGGTATGGAGATCATGGCTCATCATTCGCCGGCAGACACGAATCTGATGATCGTAGTGGACGACGAGTATGATGATATGGATGACCAGGAGATGTTCGATGCTGATGCCGGTGAAGATCTACCACTGCTCAGCTTGGAGGCCCAGCTGGGCTGCCAGACTGCCCCAATTGTGGTGGAAGAGTATGAGCTCTCGGCTCAATTTGAGCAGAATGCTGAACGCTCCCACCGGCGCGTGGCTCGCCATCTTAAGTGTCTCCCACCCCCTTCTAGCAAGTGATGATGATCCGACATGTGGATGCTCATCGTTAAATGAAAACAATTGTGTTATTTGAATATGCTTAATCAATTGGTGTATGCTTAATTTTGTATTTTGTAAGTTCTGAGGTTTTTGCATGCAAAACTTACCTAAAATAGTAGCAACATGCAGAACTTACCTAAAATAGCAACATGCAAAACTTACGAAAAACAGCAACATGCAAAACTTACTTTAAAAGGGATCCATGCACAAGGAATTTATGTTGTGAAGTTTTTTTTTCAAACTTGTTGTCTTGCAAGTCCATGATTTTTCCCACTAACTAGTTCACACAAAAGGGCTCCATGCACAAGGATTTCATTTTTTGAGGCTTTTTTCATTTTTTTTCATTTTTTTTTCAAAATGAGGTCAAACTTGCAAGGTTGACCAATCCTATCAGATGGTTGGGAATTTCAACTTTTGTTGTGCCCAGTGCATATACCACCAATTCAACAGGTAAAAATGATTTTTGCCAATTTTCAGGACATACATACATGACACTTGTAGTTCAAATTTGAGCTAGCTCTGATAAATCTCTAGAAATTCAGTGAATGGATGAAATATAGAAATACAACTAGATAATTCAGGAAACTTGGGCAGTGTGCATCCAATGTGGTCTACTTTGGATGAAAAATGGAAAGACCCAATTTTATAACTTATTTCAGGCACTTACTTCACAACCAGGGGGATATTGAAAAGTAACCGGTCTACCTGGGCTCTCGTTATATACTGTTCGGTCAACAAGGGGTCTTTTGCAAAAGTTGCAGCTCTCTCTGCTCCGCCGCCATCTGTATGCCTGCCGCCTGCCATCAAGAGGGCAGAGCCACGCAGTGGTGCCCATTGCCACCACCACCGCCCTTCCCGCCAACCAGGCAGTCCCGCCAATTCTAGATGCCGCGAAAATAATTTCCCACCACCGACCCTCCACTCCCCGCACTCCCCTGATTAAATACTGGCGTCTGGCATCGTTCCACTGAAGCTTCGCTCCATTGCTCCCACGCGCCGCGCAATTCTAATCTAGTACAACCACCATGGTGAGGCAGCTAAAGATCGCAAGGGTCTCCACGGGTGGTCTTTGCCCAAGGACGCCGGTGCCCGGCACCGGCGGTGGCTCCAACTCTGGCGCGTGCTCCAACCACGGCGGCGCTTCGTCGATCGACTCGGCCTCCAACTCCTACTATTCCGAGCTTGAGCCCACGCCATCCTAGCTGTCTCATAACCTCAAGGAGCTCGAGGAGGAGGTGGCCTTTGAGGCGAGGTAGTAGCACCTCGACATCCACAACGTGGAAGATGCAGACAAGGAAGACGCACAGGCTCCTGCGTACGAAGTTGTCGTTCTCACTGCCCAAGCCGACGAGGCCCTGCGCGCAGTGCAGCAGCAGCTCGAGAAGGCGGTGCTAGCCGCGTCTTTGTCCACGACGTAGGCAGAGGCTGTCAGGCACTGGGTGGCTAATGAAGAGGCCGCAGCTCGAGAGCAAAGGAGCGAGGCGACTCTATGTGCAGCGGCCGCCGTCGAGGCGGAAGGCAAGGGGCCGGAAGTCGTCATCCTATCCTCCTTCGACGATGAAGACCACAACAACGACGACGACGACACCATCATCCTTCGGGACGATGAAGATAAGTAGCCTTCCATTTGTTGTCGCTATCACCGCCGGCCGGCCATCTAATGTCGCCCTTATTAAAATAGTGTATTAGTGTAATGTCACTATGTCAGTTTGTTCTGTTAAGCGTTGAAAAAATCTAAGAAGGTGGTTATTAAGTTTATACGAATCTCTGAATCTCTCGATCTCTGAATCTCTGAATCTGTTGTGTTGTACTCCGCCGCGTTCTATCTTTCTAGTGTCACTGATTCGTGGGACCTTTTGTAACATAAACACCGTCGCGTCCTATCTCTCAAGCGTCACCAGCTCATGGGCCCTTCTGTAAGGCAGAAAATACCAGGTCAAAGCGACTCGGCTATGACCATAAGCAAAGAGACGCACATAGCTGAAATGGCTCGCACGTTGCATAACTAGCGTTGGTCCCGAGTTCGACCCTCACGAGCGGCAATATATTCCACCCTTTTTTGCCAATAAATCGGCCACTGACATGTGGGTCATGCGGTGTCTCAGGCTTCTATATATTTCACTATTTTTTACTTATATACTAGACACTGACAGGTGGGTCCTGGGTGACCCACGTGTTAGTGTATGCGCCAGGTAACAATCAACTGAATTGACCTGACAAAAATGCTCCCTTTTGAGCGTTTTTGAGTGTGGGGCGAGTGGTGGAGGGAAAAAGTGAGGGACGTTAGTTGGGTGGGGTAAAACCGAGGAGTACAAAGCAATCGAGGGCACAGAAATAGAAATCCCATTATCTTTCTAGGAAATTGTTCCATCCCTTTCTTTAAGGAAATTGGAATATTATATTTCCTTCTTTCATATCAATAATAGCACTTATGGTTCGTAGGAAAGGCCTACCATGTATTATAGGACAAGGCTGATTGCATTCAATATCAAGCACAATGAAACCCATGGGCACATAATTTCTATTAGCAAGTATGAGAACATCATTTATTCTACCAAATGGTTTCTTAATAGTAGAATCCGCTAACTGTAAATTAAGGGAACATTCATCCATATCAGTGAGACCTAGCACGTCACATAAATATTTTGGTATAGTAGAGACGCTAACACCTAGATCACACAAAGCATTACATTCATAATCTTTAATCTTTACTTTAATAGTAGGTTCCCATTCATCATGCAATTTCCTAGATATTGAAACTTCCAGCTCTAGCTTTTCTTCATGAGCTTTTATCATAGCTTCTACAATATAATTACTGAAAGCTTTATTTTGTTCATAAACATTGGGTGAATTTATCATGGATTGCAACAAGGAAATACATTCAATTAAAGAAAAACTATTATAACTAAAATCCTTGTAGTCCAAAGTAGTGGGCACATCACTATTTAAAGTCTTGACCTCTCCAAACCCACTTTTATCATTTTTATCATTAAGATCATCACCCTCCGAACAATTGGGATGCCTTCTAGCTAAAGTTGACTCATATCCAGTCCCTTTTTCATCAAGTTTTATATTACTAAACAAGAATTCAATAGGTGTGACACCAATCATTTTAATATCTTCATCATGATTACGATAAAAACGGGGTGGAATAGATTTTTCTAGGAATTCTCTTTTAGCTCTCAACCTAGCGGTTCTCTCTTTACTTTCATTAACGGAGACTTGGATAGACTTTATTGAATCATTAATATCATGCTTAGGTGGTAAAGTTTTAATTTTAAGATTTTTCACATCATGAGCGATCCTCTATTCCTAAATAGTTGCAACCCAATACCTATTTTTCCTCATCATGCAACTATGCCACATCATCAAGTCATGCATGTGATCATTAGTTACAATTTGTGCACTAATTTATTCATGCAACCATGCCACCTCAGCAATCATGCATGGATTTGTTTCACTAATTTTTGTGGGCAGCATAGACTGTCATGTTACACACATTTTCGTAGCATGAACTACATATATTTGTACATTTTTGTAGCATGACCTATATATATTTGTACGTTGGACACTTGGAGAAAATATATGTACGCCATGCACCCTTTTGACTTCAATCCAATAGATTTATCTTTTTATACAATATTTTGTGATATGCTTCATATACTTTATTGGTTTCAAAATATATCCCGGTGGCATTCTTAAATTTGTTTTGTAATAGTTTTAGCCTTTTTAGCATCTATTTTACAAAGGTTCCCGCAGCAATGCGCGGGGCATCATCTAGTTCTATACATGTTTCTAGCCATATCATCAACTTTATGCAAATTTTCTTCTACCATAACATTGAAATCTTTTGAGAACTAATAAATTTTTTAATTTGGTTCTCAAGATCAGTACGTATCCTATTATTATTGTATGACTTACCATAATTATTAGAGGAATCACCGGGATACGGTCCAGGATTAAAATTACCTCTATAAGCATTGTTGTTGAAATTATTTCTAGAGACAAAGTTCACATCAATAGCATCATTATTTTGCTCAACAAAATTAGATGGTGGCACATCATTAGGATCAACGTGAGCATTTTTACTAGCAAGCATTTTCGTAAGAGCATCCATTTAAACTTCTTCAACAGAGTTTACCTTCTTACTAGTTGGAGCTCGTTCGGTGTGCCATTGAGAGTAATTTGTCATTATATTATCAAGGAGTTTTGTAGCTTCTCCGAATGTGATTTCCATAAAAGTACCACCTGCAGCAGAGTCTAGAAGATTTCTCGACACAAAGTTTAGTCCCGCATACTTTTTTTGGATTATCATCCATAAACTTAAACCACGAGTGGGACAATTTCTAATCATTAATTTCATTCTCTCCCAAGATTGTGCAACATGTTCATACTCAAGTTGCTTAAAATTCATAATTTGATTTCTAAGAGAAATAATCTTAGCGGGAGGGAAATACTTGGCAGTAAAAGCATCCTTACACTTATCCCATGAATCAATACTATTGCGAGGCAAGGATGAAAACCAAGTTTTAGCATGATCTCTTAGCGAGGAAGGAAATAATTTCAACTTTATAATATCATTATCCACATCTTTTTTCTTTTGCATATCACATAATTCAATGAAGGTATTAAGATGGGATGCAATATCTTCATTAGGATTCCCAGAAAATCGTTCTTTCATAACAATGCATCATTAATATCACATGACTCCGCACTAGTGGCGGGAGGAGCAATTGGAGTACTAATAAAATCATTATTATTAGTATTAGAAAAGTCACACAACTTGGTATTTTCTTGAGACATAGTGACGAGCAAGCAAATAAGCAAACTAACAAAGTAAAATATTTTTGTGTGTTTTCCATTTTTATGAGAAGTGGAGGGAGAAGAAAAGAGAGGCAAATAAAAAGTAGAGCAAGTAGATGATAGTTTGTATGTAGGAACCTGACAAGAATTTGATGATGTCTCCCGGCAACGGTGCCAGAAATTCTTGATGCTACTTGTAAACTGCGTTGGGATTTGCCCCGAAGAGGAGGGGAGATGCAGTACAGTAGAGATAAGTATTTCCCTTAGTGAGAACCAAAGTTATTGAACCAATAGGAGAAGCAAGAAAATTCCCTTCGACAACACCTACACACACAAAAGCAAATACTTGCACCCAACGCGGGCAAGAGGCTTGTCAATCACCTTGAACTCGTTACTTGCAAGGATTAATTCTGATAGTCATATATAGATAGATAAATAAATTGCAAAACAAAAAAGTAAATAAATTGTAGCAAGGAATTTTGGTTTTTATAATATGTAAACGTAGACCCGGGGGGCATAGTTCTCACTAGAGGCTTCTTTCTCGAACACATAGCATGTGGTGGGTAGACAAATTACTGTTGGGCAATTGATAGAAAAGCGCATAGTTATGACGTATTCACTGTAGTGATCATGTATATAGGCATCACGTCCGAGACAAGTAGACCGACTCGTGCCTGCATCTACTACTATTACTCCACCAATCGACCGCTATCCAACATGCATCTATGGTATTAAGTTCATGACAAACGGAGTAATGCCTTAAGAAAGATAACATGATGTAGACAAAGTAAACCCAATCAATATGAATACCCATTACAAAGCACCTCTTCCAGTGAAGACAAATCAATCTAACTGGCCAAACCAAACGGATAGATCGGAGAGAAATACAAAGCTATAACAATCATGCATAATAAAGTTCAGAAAAGACTCAATTATAATGAATAATGTGATCATAAACCTATAATTCATCAGATCCCAATAAACACACCGTAAAAGAAGGTTACATCACATAGAACTCTGAGAAGATCGAGGAGAACATGGTATTGAAGATCAAAGAGAGAGAAGAAGCCATCTAGCAACTAGCTATGGACCCGTAGGTCTGTGGTAAACTACTCACGCATCATCGGAAGGCGAGAAGGATGATGTAGAAGCCCTCCATGATCGATCCCCCCTCCGGCAGAGTACCGGAAAAGGCCTCTAGATGGGATCGCGGAAGAACAGAAGTTTGCGACGGCGAAAAAAGTGTTTAGGTGGCTCTCTGGGGGTTTCCCAACATTTGAGAATTTATAGAAGTGGAATTAGTTCAGATGGAGCCTCATGGGGCCCACAAGGTAAAAAGGCACGCGCCCCTGGGCGCGCCCTGTTGCCTTGTCGTCTCCTTGTTTGTCCTCTGATCTCCTCCCGAAACTTCTAAGGTCTCTTAAGTCCAGAAAAAAATTGTCAAAAAGTTTCATAGCGTTTGGACTCCGTCTGTTACTGATTTTCTAGAAACCAAAAACAAGCAGAAAACAACAACTGGCACTAGGCGCTGGGTTAATAGGTTAGTCCCCAAAAATAATATAAAATAGCATAAAAATGCATATAAAGCATCCAAGATTGATAATATAATAGTATGAACAATCAAAAATTACAGATACGTCAGAGACGTATTATGCCTCCGTGTGTCGCGCATTGCCTATGCTTATGCCAATAGCTGGTGGCGGGAAACCAATGGGGAAGCGGCGGGAAATGGTGGCGTGTTCGGGTAATGTCATCAATGAAAAACTTAGGAAAGAAGGAATTGCGAGCTAGCACGACGTGTGCACGCACATTGCTTACCCACGAGCGTGATTGGTATACTCGTGTGCTCGGTATTGCACACACTTCACAACAAAGAATCATATGTGATGTCATGAGTTATCACACATGAGTTGACTTTACGAACTGTGTGTGTAACTTTTAAATCATCACACACGAGTATTCATGTCACACATCGTGTGTGATGCTCCAAGACATCGCAAGCATTTTGTGTTTGTAAATCGTTTGCCAACGAACGCACACAGGTAACGTACAATGAAATGTATGCGTTATGAACACATATTGCACATGCAGAATAATAGTTAGCTGTGTTCCCACTATCACACATGGTCTTCATCCCCAAATCGTGCCCGGTGGATGGGCCGTCGCACACGTTTCATTTTCTTGCACATAGTTTGGTCGAATGGTGTGCGATACATGTGTCTCCTTAGGCCCAACCTGCAGTAGTGGCTGGTTTGTCGTATGTCCCCAGCGTTAGAATGGGCAGTCCCTTTGGCTTTCATTGGCACCCTATTTTGAAGATAATTTAAAAAAAATACTCATTGAGATATGTTTTGGGGCCTTTTGGTTTCATTTCGCCTCGGGTGCCGGTTCGCTTCGTCGGCCACCCAGTAGAGTGAGGTTCGAGCGAATCTGACATGACTTTTCATTTCGCCGCCCTTTCCGATGGTCGCCTAACAGAGCACATCACGACGAATGGCGTACCGCGTTTGGAAACACGCGTAAGGCTTAGCTTCTCGCCATCAATGAATCTGGTCCCATCTTCCTATGTAGAGGTAACAGCAAGTACAATAGGGTAACATAAGCAGGCTATAAGGAATAGAATAATATATCTGTGCTTAGTTGGAGGAAAGAGAAGAGGAGAGAGAAGAGAAGCGGGCTCTTGGTTAGTAGCAGGCTGCAACACGAGACCCAAGACACTTTGTGAGGATGTAAGGTGGGTCAACTATTGATAAACTAGTACATATTTAAAATTTACTATTGTACATGCTGGCTAAGAGGTTGGCTGTAGATGACATGGCAATTTCTTATAACCGACCGTTGGCTGTATTATTAACCATGCTCTAAGGCACCAACGAGATAATGTACATCCAATCACCAGCCTTGCACCCAAGATCGTTTACGTGGCCGACTGGGTCTCTCGGGCCGGCTGGCAGCCGCAGAGTGCATCCGGCCCCGCGCGCGAGCTAGGAAGGCGCCGAGAGCGCTCTAACCTAGCGTCATGATTGGGCGGGCACTGGTTCCTCTGGCCGGCGAAAGAAGGAGATGCACAACATAGGCCACCCAGCAAGGGTCATGTGTCGTGAGGGTGTGGTCGGTCTCTTTATGGAGCGTGATGCTGGGTTTCTCTGGCTGGAGGAATAAGGAGATGCACTTCTGTTGTTGGTAAAATATTTACAGGCTAGATGCAAACGCAATACAAACACAATCACTTGAGGAACGCCTTTGTCGCAAGGGTCATGTGTCCTGGGAGTGTGGTCGATCATTTTATGGACCGTGATGCCGGGTTTCTCTGGCCGGCGGAGGAAGGAGATGCGCTTCCGTCGTTGGTAAATATATACAGGGTAGATACAAACACAATCACGTGACAAACATCCATCAAACAATTAACCTATTTTTCGTTTGTATTAGTTGCTTCACTTCTTGGTCTCTTCGAATGGTTCACTTGATTTCTGTTTTAAGTTTCATATAGATCGCTTAACTTGCAGGCCGGAGTTGGTCCATACGCCAATTGGCGGAATGAGTCAGCTAGTTGTGTTAAGTCTTGTAGCACATGTGGTTTCTTGGATGGAACTATTCAATTCTTATATTGCTCCCAGGAACGAATGCCTCAATTTCTAGGCATTGTGTTAAAATTCAATTGGATTCATGATTGATGTTTCAGGAATCGAGTGATCGATATTCCAGAAATATCGATTGATTTTCCCTTCTATTAATCTTGAACTGTGCTAGGACGCATCGATCCTTGTGTTAAGTCTTGGAGCATATGGTTTCCTTGAGTCAAAGAGGTCCCAAGCCCCGGACTTATATCCTCCATTTCCCGGCAAAATGTTGCAATGACAATCGATCCCTGGCACCTTCCGCCCCTCTTTCTCAGCCTGCTCGGCTTGATCAACTCTTTCGCGGAGGTTCTTTTCGTCCTCTTCAGGGTCGGTCCAACAAAAAATTGGCCCTCGTGCGAGTCAAATAAATATCAATATTTACACTAAATTTCTATACTTGTTTATAAGTCATTTCTTCCGATTCACAATGATAGCTAATTATTATGGTAAATTTTAAAAAATGTAATAAAAATATATTTCTTAATAAAATGTGCCTTGAAACATGTTTAAATCAGTTCAACTTAAATGTGATAAAATAAGGAAAAAATCATGTCTTCTTGGATTAATTTGTGAATCTTGTATTAATATAGTGTATATGAATGTGTGTGTTGTTAACTATCATAATAAGTGAGTGGTATACAAATATATCTTGGTAATGAACTTTACGATTAGATATATGCAACTAAAAAAGTCTGGAGTACACGAGATGTCTACGAGGAGTTTGGTACGTAATAATTGGCATGGATGCTACTTTATTCACTTTTTTGGTCAAATATGTGGAACATATTATGGTGGATTCAATAATATGTTGATAATGTGCATATGATATATATTTGGTACTGAAATAATTAATATTACCCCCGTTAGTACAGCTTGTAAAAAATATTTATAGTGTGAAGTTACTATTACAAATTGGGTCTCTTAGTTTGTTTAGATATTCAGTGATTTCTATATATTTAGTAGGATTTTGGAGGTAGCACTTTTTCACTAATAATGTTGTGATTAATATGCACATCTAGTGATGTGTGTGTGTGCACGCGCACGTGGTTGTGTGTGCTTGTTCATGCCGCACATCTTCGCCATTGGGATCGAGGTTGTCATCCTTTTTTTTGGGTCTATGGGTTCCCCCTAACGTTAAGGAGCAGCAAAACAAGATTAGTCATGGCTCTGATGAGTCACACTCACTAAAGTCGACAACCAGGAGTAAAGACTCCAATCTCAAGTCAGGTAGGAGACGCTCAAAGGTGCAACCCCTAGGAATATTTTATGGACGTGTGCATATATATAACGCACCTTAGTCAGTTCCAAACTAGTAAAGCTCGTCAATGGATGATCCGCCTCAGTTATGCTCATGGTGTAATTGGGACACTTATTTCAATTTGTTTTCGAGATAGGTGTTCAACTTCTTCATTCCTACTATCATGGATTATTGCTTCTTCACGTTCTAGATTGTAATTTACATTGTTGAATAGTAGACCGTTTTCTACATTACATTGGTAAACTCTTGTTAAATACTCCCTCTTCAATTAATATAAGACGTTTTAGATCACTAGAGGTGGTATTAGAGACTGTAATAACCACCTAACGTTCCATTTTTAGCGTCAGATTTGAACAATTCCCTCAACTGGATCTGAACGAGCATCCCTCCATGCGTGCGTAGTTGTTTTCGTTTTTTTCAATAAGAAAATACATGCATAGAAGAGAGTGTCTTTCCGCTAATTATAGAAAAAACAAAAGTTGCAGGCAGAAAAAACAAAAAGCTGATGTCAGCAAAGATTCCATCTAAAATTCAAATTCAAAATGTTTTGTAACTCAAACTGTCGATCGAAAAACTGTTTTCCCATAAAAGATTCACCCTGACAAGACCTTCAAAACTAGATCTTATGTTGGTATATTTTGATGACTTTTTTTTGGATAAAACGTTACCATGCTTGGGCTATGTATGTTATCACGTCCGTGGTACATAAGCTATCATGTTATTTACATAGAAATTACCGGCCATCACAAACTGGTTTCTCCAACCTTCTCCCACATGCACTTACATGCATGCACTAGATGACAATAAAGCTGATGTCATCATAGATTCTCCCTATTTCGGAAGTTCAAACTGTTTTGTAGCTTCATTCGTTGGCCATTGGAAAATCATTTTCATGTCAAAAAACTGTTGCGACAAGACCTTTGAAACTAGATCCCATTTTGATATGTTCTGATGACTTTTTTGGGTAAAAACTAAAAAGTTACCACGCGTGTGCTACGTAAGTTATTAACTATGTTGTGCATATATTATCATGCTATATTCACATGAGTAATCGGGGGTGTTTTTCAGTAACTTTTTTTCCTGGGACAAAAAAGTTATCATACCTGGGCTAACTAAGTTATCAGCCCTGATGTGCGTATATTACCAAGCTATTTACACATAAGTTACCGGGAGTGCTTTTCAATAATTTTTTCCTCCGGGTCAAAAAGTTACCATGCCTGGGCACCAAGCTATTTACACATGAATTACCGTGTGGTGTTTTTCAACAGTTTTTTCCTCTGGTTCTAAAAGTTATCACATCTGGGGTAACTAAGTTATCAGCTCTGATGTGCGCATATTACCAAGTTATTTACACATAAATTATCGGGGGTATTTTCCAAGAACTTTTATCCCGAGATCAAAAGTTACTGCTACGTTTGTACGTGAGTTATCACATATGAGGTGCGTATATTGCCATACTTTTTACGCAGAAGTTACCCGGGGTATGTTTTCGAAACTTTTTTTTCCTGGGTCAACGTTACCACGGTCCGCTCTAATGTGTGCTTACACTACTAGGAAAAACCCTATAGGTAGATGCTTAGTAGTAGCGCGCTATATTGACCCACGCTACTACTAATTACTAGTAGTGCATTACATTGACCCCTCGCTACTACTAAATATTACTGGTAGCGCATGACAAAAAAACACGCTATTAGTAAATACCTCTCGCGGAAAGGACATAGTAGTAACGCAGGTTGTAAAACCTGCGCTACAACTAGATGAATAGCTATAGCGCAGGTGAGACACCTGCGCTACTACCGAGCACCGCCGCACCGCCCACCCCGATCCACTCCCACCCACCAGCCTCCACATGCCAAGCGACCCCACACTCGGCCCCTCCCCACGACTTCTTCCCTCTGAAGCCGACCCAGCCGCCGCTCTCATCGCCGTGAACACCGCCGCTTACCCATCCCCCGCATCCACACAGCCCCGCCCAGGACTGCTGATACATTCCCCAACACCATGCCGCAACACCCGCTTCCTCTACCCACGCCGATTGAGACAAAGAGAGGGAGGACAGGGTGGTGGGGCGCCGCCACACGCCTGGATCTGGGTGCCATCGTGCGCATCCTTGCCCGATCTGGATGCCGCCGCGCGCCGCCGCAGCACCCGCTTCCCCTACCCACGCCGATTGAGACAGAGAGAGAGAGGACAGGGTGGTGGGGCGCCGCCACACGCCTGGATCTGGGTGCCACCGTGCGCATCCTTGCCCGATCTGGACGCCGCCGCGCGCGTCTATGCCGGATCTGACCGCCACGATCGAGGATTGGTGGAGGAGGGCGGTCAGAGTCTTGGTTGTGGATGAGGGAAGGGAGCACGGGGCGGCGCCATTGCGGCTGGAGCAGGGCTTCACTTCGAGGGTGGCGGACACGGCTGCATCACAGCGGTCGCTCTTCCGCATTGCTGCGGTCCGAGGAAATAAAACCGAGGGGTATGCGTTTCCTTGCGCAATCTTTCTGTGTTGTTGTGGCGTGCATCAGCAGTGTGTAGAGGCGGCATTGCCTCTAACATGGGTCCCACACGTTTGCCTCTTAGCTCATCTGACAATGGTGTAGTGTATAATATCTCCTACAGCCTCTAAGCTGGGACCCACTCAACAAGTAAATAAGTAATTACTTCATGTCTTTAGAACTATTTGCATGCGTGAGACAACCCAACCATGCAAACACATGATTCTTTTGAATTGTTTAAGTGGTTAGAGGCAGCCTCTTACTTTAGAGGCGACGCCAACGTTTTTCTGATTAGAGGCAAGGGCTGCAGTGTATAGCATCTGCCTCTAAGGCCTTAGAGGCAGGCTTAGAGGCGAAAAAAGACAACGTTGTGGATGCCCCCGCATGTGCATTTCCGTTTTAAAATTCGTGGGTGCCCGACAGACAGGTAGCTGCTGCTTTGCTTATGGCAATTCGTAACGTACGTACTAAAGTGGCTGATGAATTGAGCTCCACTAACTAACTAGGTCGTATTTAAGTTATATATTGGGTCCCTTTTACTTTCCACCATGGATAGTAGTAATCTGCACACTGTTTTCACATTTCAGTATCCTGAATTTGAATAACTCAGTTCTGATGGCACTAGCATTGGACTATCTTCAGTCTTGCAACCAATTAACATGATCTCATACTGCATAAATGTATATTCCTTTTATTTAGAATTAAATGTGTTCAACGACTGAGGATTCTGTTGGGAGTTCTCTGTGTCCTACAGTATTAAATGATCATTCATAACTGCCCCTGTCTTCTTGCTATTGGCCAAGTGGTTTTCCATTTTGAGCTTCAGTGCTCTGCTTGTGTTGCAATTACAACACTGCACCTGCTGTTTCTTTTTATTTATGAATAATTGCTTTATGTAACTTGCAAGTACAACCTCAAAATAAAGTAGTTATTGATTTTTATAAAATTGTCATTGAGAATAATACGAACAATTAATTCATTATATATGCAAGCAGCTGATTCTTGGTGAAAATTGCTTTGCCTGTATGTATGTAGAGTCTTGTAGCTAACTGATGGGGAAAAAATGCGCCATGTAAATCTAATTGATGAAAAATGCTGTTTGGCCATCAGAAGCCTGTTTGTTTGTCTAAATTCTGAAGCTGTATGCAGATGTTTAGATGTGCAGTAAGTGAACATCCGAACAAGATTAACGAGTGAGGGTCAGTGTTCAGTAGATAATAAGATTGTTCTAATATTTCAGTTTGTCCGTCTCAATACAATATTACATAGGCGATGTCTTGTTAATAGAAATCACTCATTTTTTCGCTTTCGTATATTTATTTCCGTAGCTACTGTACAGCACAACATGCAAGGAAATATATGTCTGCTGAAATTTAATTTTAATTGTTCTTTGCTCTGTACAGAAATCTAGAGAATTTAGTACTGATCATAGTAAGGTTGACAAAGCCTGAAATCTCATTTTGACCCACGTTCAAAGATTACATGGTAGCATATATACTTGAAGATGGCATGGAATATCAAAATTCAAAATAGACTTCGCCTATTCCCTGTTTTGAAAAGCAGTGGGAATCGATTTTCTGAAGTCCTTGGTTGTCTATTTCCCTATCCATGCAACAATAAATGTTGAACAGAATGTTAACTGTCAAATATTTCAAGCATATATAGCTCAAATACACAAGTATTAATTTCTTGTATGCACCAAAACAACAAGATAGCATGAACATGTATAGCTAGGGTATGCATTTAGTAGGTGTCTTTCCGTTTCGAAGATTCATAATAGACTAAAAGAGACTGATAAATGAAGAAAATACCCTACTGGATCTGCACAAGGACGCGAACTAACAAGTTTTCACTTTCCCGACGTGGGCGCAGGGGTGATCGACGCGGACTACCGCAACCCGGTGGGCATCGTGCTCTTCAACCACTCGGAGACGGACTTCACTGTGAAGCCCGGCGACCGCGTCACACAGATGATTGTCCAGGTGATTGCGACGCTGGAGGTCGCCGAGGTGGAGGACCTTGACGCCACCGTCCGGAGGTCGTCGAGGTGGAGGACCTCGACGCCACCGTCTGGAGGTTGCCGAGGTGAAGGACCTCGACGCCTTGGTAGATACATCTAGAGAAGTGGTCAGGTTAGGTTTGTGACGCCCCCGGCCCGATCGTGCACTAATCATACACGCAAATGCACACGATCAAGCCTAAGGACTCACGGGAAGATATGACAACACAACTCTAAAACATAAATAAAGTCATACAAGCTTTATATTACAAGCCAGGGGCCTCGAGGGCTCGAATACATAAGCTTGCGATCAAGCGTCAGCGGAAGCATCAGATATCTGAGTACAGATATGAAATAGAAACAGAAAGGCCTTTAGAAAGGCGGGGCAAAATAAAACACTACGATCGAAAGGCGAAGGCCTCCTGCCTGGGACCCTCCGATCCTACTCCTGGTCGTCAGTCAACTCGTAGTAGTATCCATCCTCTGGGTAGTAGTAGTAGCGATCGTCGGGGCATCTGTCTCAGGGGGCTCCGTACTCTGGTCACGTCAAACTGATATGGGGAGAAAAAGGAAAACAAAGCAACCGTGAGTACTCAGAAGTACTCAGCAAGCAAGGATCTACACTACATATGCAACATTATCAAGGGGAGGCTGTATATGTGGACTGGGCTGCAGAAATGCCAGAATAGAGAGAAGGCCTAGTCCTATCGAAGACTAGCATCTTCAGCGGTCTTGCAGCAGTAGAAGAGAGTAGAACAATACCATATAATGTAGCAGTAATAATATCAACCTCACCCAGAGATCCTTTCTCGACTCCCTGCGAGAAAGCAATCCCAGAGCCATAAAGTCATCAAACCTCGTCCTGAGATCCTTTCTCGACTCCCTGTGAGAAAGCGATCCCAGAGCCAATACAGTCATCAACCTGTTAACGTCTCAAGGGTCCAGTTCTAGTTGTATCGATCGGGATACAACTCCGAGTGTCCTTTACCGTAGGACCGGCTATCAATAGAAGTGTTCTTCCCTGCAGGGGTGCACCAACTTACCCAACACGCTCGATTAACTCCGGCCGGACACACTTTCCTGGGTCATGCCCGGCCTCGGTCAAACGACACATCGCAACCCTACCTACAGCTCAGCAGAGAGGTCCCCGCCGGTCTACATCCTAAGCGCAAGGGGGTCTTGGCCATCGCCCCTCGCCCTCCGGGTCGTTGCGCACACGGTGAAGCCAGGCACCAACACTACAGGAAGGCGCCGGTCCGTCCGTGCCGCGATGCTGAACTAGACGTCTGACAGAGCTTTCGGCTGATGCATACGATGCAGAACGCCCATACTATGCCCACGTGATGGTTAGTGCTATCAGGCCAGAGGCCTGCTCGGATCAAATATCCAAATCATAGTGGACTAGGGGCTTGCGGAAAACGAGCAGAGACTCACGAAAGATGTGACCCCGTCGCCCCGTCTCGAGGACTTGCGGCAAGGGCCATGAATGCCCGGCCGCGCCTCGTATTCACCACTCGGGCACCACACTGGCAACCCGCCTTCACATCACACGCGGGTACCCCTCAGGGTCGACCCGCCTTTCCACGTAACATTGTAAAGTCCAAGTATCCGTGTGTCCATAACATCAGGGAATCCAAGGTATCACCCTCATTGAATTCCCACTCGATGTATCCGTCAAGGTGAACTAGGAGGAATCACCCTCACTGGGTCCACACTTGAGGTGTTGTACGACAGCGTCGTTATCGGAAGCGGTGAAGGAGGAATCACCCTCGATGACCACGACCGAATAGCTACTCTACAGAGTTAACATCAGAAGTGCTACAAGAGGTTTCACCCTCGGCACTCGATAGTAACGCTGCAGTGTCGTTACAACTAAGGGGGGGGGGGTGATGTGCGGTGTCGGGGCCTGGTCTTCAATTCCCGTTGATCGGGTCTTCTGACGATCCAGCGCGGCAGTCGGGATAAGTGGGGTCACTGATAGGTCTCTACCCAGCCTAGACTAAACAGTTTAGGATATGCAGGTAATTATCAACAGCAGGTTACAATGAACAGGCTATGCATCAGAATAGGTAAAGCAGCAGCGCAGCAATTCTAATGCAAGCATGAGAATAGAATGGGCGATATCGGGATGATCAAAGGGGGGGGGGGCTTGCCTGGTTACTCGGCGGCCAAGGGCAAGGTCGTCAATGGTGTTCTCGGGCTCCGGAGCTGCTCGGTCTCGGGGACGTCGGTGTCGGGGTCTAACGAGAGAGAAAGGGGGAGGAAACAGTATAAATACACAGCAATCATGAGCAACGCAAAGTACGGCATGACAATATGCAGTGCCGGGTGTGTTTCTAACGTGTGGTTGCACGTCACCGAGGAAGGAGAATCCATCCGGGAATGTTTCCGGTTCCGGACATTTGTCAGACAGATGACCGGAGGGGAACGGTTGTATGTTCGGATAGTTAGAACGTGTGGCGGACGAACGGACCGCGTATTCGATTCGTCTCGTCGTTCTGAGCAACTTTCATGTACAAGTTTTTCGATCTGAGTTACGGATTATTTTATATGATTTTCTAAAGCTTTTTATATTTTCTGAATTTATTTTTATTATTTAAATTAAACATTATCCGAAACAGTGTCTTGCTGACGTCAGCATGACATCATGCTGATGTCAGCAAGGTTAATTAGGTTAACTAATTATTAGCTCTAATTAACCAGGGTTACTTAAGTTAATTAACATTTAATTAATCTAATTAATCAAATTAGACTAATCTAAACAGTGTTAATTAACTAATTAATTAATTATTTTACTTATATTGTTTATTATTATTTATTTTAATTAACAGGCAGGGCTGTGGGCCCCACTGGTCAGTGGACCAGGGCCGGACTGTCCGGAGCATGCCCGTTTGGGGCCGGACATGTCCGGTGCCCAATGGCACGCGGGCGCGGCGGCGAGCCGCGGCAGCGCGGCGGCAGTGCGCGCGGGGGCCGGAGCGGCAGGGGGTGCGGCGCGCGGCGCACGGCGGCGGGGGTGGCGGAGCAGAGGGGAGCAGCGGCGGCCGTAGCCGGTGCGGGCGCGTGCGGGGCGGCAGTGGCTGGCGACGACGCAGCAGGGAGAGCGTGGCGAGCGCGGTGAAGGCGAGCGGTCGTGCGCGGGGGGCGCCTGCGCGAGCGACAGAAGGGCGCGGCGAGGGACTTCAGGCTGCGGGACGCGGCGGGGACAGCGCGGGCGCGCATGACGCGGGCCGAGAGGAGGGGAGTGGAGGCCACGGGCCTCACCAGCGATGGAGGGAAGAGGCCAGCGGTGCGCGAGGAGGGTCGGGACGACGGGGACGGCGCGGAAGCAGGCCGGCGGGGGAGCGCTCCGGCGAGGCGGCGTCCAACGGCGACGGGGCGAGCACCGGGGCCGCGGCGTCGTCGCTCGCCGAGGGAGAGAGGGGCGCGATGGGACAGGCGACGATGGAGAGGCGAGGTCCGGCGAGTGGCCCGGAGACGGCGAGCGCGATGGGGCGCGGCGTCGGCGCGCCCGATCCAGAACTGGATCGGGGGGGGGGGGGAGAGGAGCGAGGGAGGGATTAGGGTTTCGGGGTGAGGGGAGGGGTTTAGGCCCGGGTGGGCCGGCCTGGGTGGTGGCCTGGTGGCCAGCTGGGCCACGGCCCAGTTGGTCCGGGGGGGGGGGCTTTTCCTTTTTACTTTTTTTATATTATTTATTTTCCTTTTCTGTTTTCCTCTTTTATTTTATTCCAAAAGACTTTTGTAAATATGAGACTTGCTCCATTATTTACAGTGCATTATCTGTCACTGCTAGAAATTGGTTTGGGGTCCATATCTTTTTGTTTGGATTTATTTAATTGAAAAAGGATTAAACGTGTTATTGTTGCTGCTGTTCCTTGTTGTTTCGATTCCTTTTACATTCCAACAAATGTTGCAATCATTTTTATAAATGCTATGAGAATATTTGCAACATGATTGCACATTTTTAGTTCAGGTTCAGGGCCCTTTTAATTTTCCACTTTCACTTAAATTTGGGTTTTGACTTAGGAGTTGAAAAGCATTATGATGCAAATGATGATCATGCACTGTTAATCATGCTGACTTGGCATTATCAAAATGGAATTACTGTAGTTAACCACTGGGGGTGTTACAAATCTCCTCTACTAACAAGAATTCTCGTCCCGAGAATTAAGAAGTAGAAGGAAAAAGTTCGGGGTATTCCGCACGAAGATTATCCTCGCGTTCCCAAGTGGCTTCATCTTCAGTATGATTTGACCACTGTACTTTGAGGAACTTGGTAACCTTCTGACGGGTTCGACGTTCAGCTTCATCGAGAATGCGGATCGGATGCTCCTTATAAGATAGATCATCTTGCAATTCAAGCATCTCGTGATCCACAGATCGGTGCGGAGATTCCTTGAAGCATTTACGAAGCTGCGACACGTGGAAGACGTCGTGGATATGAGAGAATTGCGGCGGCAATTCCAATTTATACGCCACCTGACCACGTCTAGCAACAATGCGGAAAGGACCAATATAGCGTGGAGCTAGCTTGCCCTTGATTCCAAAACGGTGAGTGCCTTTCATCGGGGTGACTCGCAGATAAGCCTGATCACCAGGTTGATAAGTCAAACCCCATCGTTTGCGATCATAGTTGCTCTTCTGGCGGTCCTGAGCCGCCTTGAGATTTTCCCGGACAATACGAACTTGTTCTTCGGCGTGTTGAATAATATCCGGACCCACGAGCGGTCGTTCCCCAGTTTCTGACCAATTCAGAGGGGTTCGACACTTACGTCCATAGAGTACTTCGAAGGGGGCCATTTTCAAACTGGCTTGATAGCTGTTGTTATAGGAGAACTCGGCATATGGAAGAGATTCTTCCCACTTCTTGCCAAACGATATAACACAAGCTCGCAACATGTCTTCAAGCACTTGATTAACTCGTTCAACTTGGCCTTGGGATTGGGGATGATAAGCTGAACTCCAGGTAATATGAGTTCCCATAGCTGTTTGAAAACTTTCCCAGAATTTTGAGGTGAAAAGACCGCCACGGTCCGAACTGATCTCCTTCGGAATACCGTGGAGTGATACAATTCTGGAGATATACAACTCTGCTAACTGACTAGCAGTGATCGTCTCCTTGACAGGCAGAAAGTGTGCAACTTCAGAGAGTTGGTCGACAACGACAAGAATATCATCGTGACCCTTCTGTGACCTGGGAAGTCCTGTAACGAAATCCATCTGAACCTTATCCCATTTCCATAGAGGAATAGGAAGTGGTTGCAGAATTCCAGCTGGTTTCTGATGTTCTGCTTTAACGCGACGACACACATCACATTCAGCAACATAACGAGCAATGTCCTGCTTCATTTTAGACCACCAGTACCTTTGATGGAGATCACGATACATCTTGGTGCTACCCGGATGAATAGACAGCGGGGTATCATGTGCCTCCTTCATGACTTTGTCAGTCATAAGTTCGAAGCGAGGTACGACAATGCGGTTTCTAAAATACAAGGTTCCATCTTCAGACAGCGAGAAATCCCTGTACTTTACAAGGTGAAGGTCTTTCTTCATTAGATCAACTTCAGCATCTTTAGCTTGCGCATCCTTAACAGCTTTCTCAAGATCTGGTTGTATCACAAGGTTATTAAGAGAACCCTGTGGGACAATACGCAGATTCAGCTTGCCCAGTTCTTCGAAAAGACGAGGTTGAGCTCGCCTAACCATGAGGTTGTCGCAATAGGACTTGCAGCTTAAGGCATCAGCCATCACGTTAGCCTTGCCAGGGGTATAGGAAATACCCAAATCATAGTCCGCAATGGCCTCCATCCATCTTTGCTGACGGAGGTGCAGGGTAACGCAGCAGAAAACAAAAAATTTCCGACCTACGCACCAGCCCAGGACCACTATGGAGACTGCATACAAGGTTTGATCATTTTCGTTACCGACTCGAAGCGCAGCGGAAGTAGAGTCGATGACGATCGGCGGTGCAGATCCCCGCAGCTAGGATTTACAACCTCCCAACCGCGAGGATGTATACCCTCGTCTTCCCTTCGGATAGCCCTCCGGGAGGCTGTCGAACAGTCCCCCAGACGATGTCGCGGACAGCCCTTCGGGAGGACCTTCGAAACTCGAACGGTCACTCGGACAGCCCTTCGGGAGGACTCACAGAACTCGGACCGTCACTTGGACAGCCCTTCGGGAGGCACTCTCGAACAGCCCCTCGGGCACTAAGATCGAAACTACGACCTCTCTACAGAGTTGCACACATACGGTGTCATCTATCCGGCAGGGCTTCGCCGTCCAGAACTAGTTCCCGAGGGAGAGAGGGGCGCGATGGGGACGAGCGACGATGGAGAGGCGAGGTCCGGCGAGTGGCCACCGGAGACGGCGAGCGGATGGGGCGGCGTCGGCGGCCCGATCCAAACTGGATCGGGGGGGGGGGGTGAGAGGAGCGAGGGGAGGGGGAATTAGGGGTTTCGGGGTGAGGGGAGGGGGTTTTAGGCCGGGGTGGGCGGCCTGGGTGGTGGCCTGGTGGCCAGCTGGGCCACGGCCCAGTTGTTCGGGGGGGGGGGCTTTTCCTTTTTACTTTTTTTATATTATTTATTTTCTTTTCTGTTTTCCTTTTATTTTTATTCCAAAAGACTTTTGTAAATATGAGACTTGCTCCATTATTTACAGTGCATTATCTGTCACTGCTAGAAATTGGTTTGGGGTCCAATCTTTTGTTTGGATTTTAGTTAATTGAAAAAGGATTAAACGTGTTATGTTGCTGCTGTTCCTTGGTTGTTTCGAGTCCTTTTACATTCCAACAAATGTTGCAATCATTTTTATAAATGCTATGAGAATATTTGCAACATGTTGCACATTTTTTTTCAGGTTCAGGACTTTTATTTTCCACTTATATTGTTTATTATTATTTATTTTAATTAACAGGCAGGGCTGTGGGCCCCACTGGTCAGTGGACCAGGGCCGGACATGTCCGGAGCATGCCCGTTTGGGGCCGGACATGTCCGGTGCCCAAATGGCACGCGCGGGCGCGGGCGGGCGAGGCCGCGGCAGCGCGCGGCAGTGCGCGCGGGGCCGGAGCGGCAGGGGGGTGGCGGCGCGCGGCGCAGGCGGCGGGGGTGGCGGAGCAGAGGGGAGCAGCGGCGGCCGTAGCCGGTGCGGGCGCGTGCGGGGCGGCAGTGGCTGGCGAGCGACGCAGCAGGGAGAGCGGGGCGAGCGCGGTGAGAGGCGGAGCGGTCGTCGCGGGGCGCCTGCGCGAGCGACAGAAGGGCGCGGCGAGGGAGCTTCAGGGCGTGCGGGAGCGCGGCGGGGACAGCGCGGGCGCGATGACCGCGGGCAGAGAGGAGGGGAGTGGAGGCCACGGGCCTCACCAGCGATGGAGGGAAGAGGCAGCGGTGCGCGAGGAGGGTGACGGGGACGACGGGGACGGCGCGGAAGCAGGCCGGCGGGGGAGCGCTCCGGCGAGGCGGCGTCCAACGGCGACGGGGGCGAGCACCGGGGCGCGGCGGCGTCGCGCGCC